>CAKAOJ020000059.1:327500-1731250 GCA_916701645.2 Sebastolobus alascanus
CAGGAACAGCGGAGGTGAGAGGGCCCTGCTTCTTCTCTCCACTAATCTGCCTCTACAATGTTTAATCAGCACATCAAAACATTGAGGGAGAGGAATTTCCGTGCTTGGTGAGCATATTAGGGATGCAGTCGCAGCGTTAACTAGCATTGATTAACTGTTTGCTTATGCAGTAATAATTAACTTCCATTACATTACTTTGTGTGATTACTTTCTTAATTGCCTGAATTATGCATCAATTTAATATCTAATAACCAGTCTCAGACATTAGACACTGTTCAGACACAAATTGCATGTAGTTTCCGAGCTTTAATTAAACACACTAGAATAAATGAAACGATGTAGGATGGATGTCTCGCAGTGATTTCCTGGGTGCTTAAATATGCTATTTATTATAAAAGCATATAAAAATTCACTTTCTCCTCAGGAAAGCAAACCACAAGATGCCAATTATAGTATGCAAGTTGCTTTGCCATGGCTTTTTCAGAATCGAGACTAATAAATTTGTTGAGTGGGACTCATTGTTATATTATGCAAATTCATTACCATGCCATTTTTTAAGTTTCAAATTCTGTGTGCAGAGCAAAACATGTCCCCAAAGATGATTTTAATTATATAGCAGAATGGGTTTTTTGCATTGTTATTGTCCTCTAGTAAGGAGCCGGTGAGCTGGGACAATAAATGAGAGTCTATGCAGATATTCAAATTATTTTTCACATCACTTAAATGCAACATATCTCGTATATATATTCTCCGCGTGAAATATGGTCATGTGCTTCCTGGTTGAAGCTAGAAATGAATGACCTAATCAGAAACATAAAAACACTATAAAGGTATTACAGCCACGGAGCAATTACAAGAATGTTATTTTAGACATGTCGCGGGTCGGCGCATCAGTGTGAAGAAAAGCCTTCTGCCCAAACTAAATGACTTTGCTCATCTCTTGCAATGCGATGCAAAAAATAAACATTTTAGAATTAGGCCCATCTTTCTCAATTGTACCCTTCGTGGTACCTGATTTAAATTTGATTTACAGGTAGTAAAAGCAAACTGTATGTCATATGAGCAGAATATAATTAAAAAGCCAACCCGTGGAAGCACCGGGTCATTCAATGAATTGATATTAACTTTTAGTCCTCTTGTATCATCATTTTACCCTCACTCAGAAAGTGACATATCCACTTAAAGAGAAAAATGAACCCTATTTTCCTCATCAGCAGTAGTCTGGCAAACATACATGTAACAGAAAAGCAGCACACACACACACTTCTCTTTTAAAAACAGCGTAGGAAAATCCCTTTTAAAATGATGTGATTAAAAACTATATTTTACATGAATTATCGAAATTTATATACAAATTTAAACGACGGCAAATCAGTGCGAAAGTCTCTGTGTGGGAATCATCACCTATGGCTGAAATAAAAATGTATTTAGCTGATCTGAACTCTTGCAGATCCTCGTGACTGGTGTTCGGTCTGGCAGCATCGTTAGTCTGCTTTTTAAATGATCTCCGGAGCCGGTGAGCTGCTGGCAATGCAAGGTTAGACAGAAAATGATGGCAGCACGCGGATGCTTCACAGACCTCATGATAGTTTCCGTCTGTCATTATTTACGTCTGACTAGTCGCGTCATGTCAGCTACCTAGAGAGACACTTTTAATGTGAGCCCCCCTCCGTTCTCCTATTGCTTTTCACAAGCAGCGTAGTATACCATTATTTCTTTGCTTCAGTACCTTTAGGTGAAGCTCGCCCTCCCATCAGCCGGAATCAAAGACAGATCCTCTGCTTGATATTATACATGCCCGTGTTCTCGCAGAGCTGGCACAGAAGCTACGTACCACAATGAGAAAGGCAATTCTGTATCTCATTTGACTAATTAAATAAAAAGGGGAAAGAAAAAAAACATTGGGTGATGTGGTGCTTTGGGGATTTAAAATCTGGATCTCAGAAGATTTTGGAGGGCACAGCTGCAGCAGCAGCACTATAATGAATATCTGGAATGTTTCATAGTTACCTTTACACTGTACAGTATGCTGCTGTATAATCTGTAGTCATTAGCTTACACACTACAGTATGTTCTCTTGAACAGCAGAGTACACTATAGGATGTTATGGGTTATTAAAGAGCGGGTACATTATTTATTTTTATTTTTTTATTTTTTTTTATTATCCTGTAACTTCCCAGTGGTGTTCTTTATGTATTCAAATCCGAACATTCAAATTTTGGTCAAAGTATGTATGTTGTAGCGTCAAAATGCTATATTCCCAAGCCCTTCTAACCCTTACCTACAGTTACTTTGATGGCGGTTTGGAGAAGCAGACAGGAGTACCGGCACCGAAGCAAGGCAACGTACTGCTATGGACGCCACGTTAGTTTGGATCCGAAAGTCACACAATAACACAAACTACAGTAACTGACTGATCGATGCAGCGGTAGACCTGCAATCCCGTGTTCTGTAAGGTAAAATTGCTGTTTTTGAGAATGTAGTCTGGTGGCTTTGAAGACCGCAATATAACGGCTTTAGTCCCCCGCCAGAAAGAGCTGTCTGATGGCGAGAGATGTTCCGATACTATATTTTCCCGATACTGATTCCGATACCTGAACGTGCGGTATTGGCCGATAACGAGTACCGATCCGATACCAGCGGGATAAAAAATACAGTATATATAGTTATTATTATTATTATTTAACAACTGTTTGCTACTGACCATGTATGGATAGTGGTCAGTAGTTGCAGCGGCAGCCATGATACATCCAGGGCGACAGCAGAGTGAAGGCTACTGTTTTGGAGCAACAAAGAAGAATTGATTTTATTCTGGGTTAATAAATTATGGTATCGGATCAGTGCATAGACTGGCGTACTCGCCGATACCTGATCCCGAATTTTGGGCACTTAAACTGATAATTGTTTTTAGGTGGCTAAAGTATGTTTTTATGCTGCTCCGTCCACAGCCGCTTTACCTCGCCGAGGAATTGAAGCTGTTATATCGCTCTCTTCAAAGCAACCAGACTCCATTCTCAAAAGCAGTAATTTAATCTCGCAGAACACAGGACTATACATACAACACCTCTTCAAAAAATCCGAACTAACTTTCAGTTATTTCCAAACTTAGCGCAGCTAACTTTGACTCAGCTAGTGCTACCGTTCACAATATTCATAACCTCATTGATTAGCTTCGATTAGCTTACCTACACAGGTCTTTGTTTTTTTGCAACGGCTGAGTGGGGATTTCCATTTGAAAAAAACGTAACAGAGCTCAGAGGGACCCGCCCTTTAAGACTGATCAAGTTATTGAAACACTGAAAGCAAAACCAAAGGGCCTCTCTTACTGTATGAGTTCTCTCTCGCAACATACAAATGTATTTCACAACGGTTACCCTCACGCTCGATAAGATGGTCATTTATCACGGCGCTACCCATGAATCAAGTCACGTTGTAAAATCGATCATTGATTCACCTTATTCCCTTGTTTTTCCATCTGAGCCACATAATGATCATTAAACTGACCACGGCATGTCCAAAAAATGGATTTATAATACACCGAGCTCAGCCTCAACCATCACGAGAATGGTATCATGAGGAAAAGATGACACAGATATAGCATACAAAAAAAAAAAAAAGGATATTAATTTACTGTATCTTACGACTGTAACGCTCCTTCCTGCAGCTCTGAGTAAAGTACATTTGGGCTGTGGAGCAGGAAACCACGGGCCCAAGACCTCTTGGCTAGAGTCCATCTCTACGCTTTGTGCACGTGATTCCAGCCTAGATGAGCATGCTGTAATGGGGCTGCTTAGCCCCATCATGACCCAATGAGTGCCGGCTGTGGAGTGGATGTGCTCGGTGTGTGTGTGCGTGTGTGTGTGTGTGTGTTCCCAGCAGGGAGACAGTGCCTTATGAAGGTCACAACTGCAGCAGTCTGGGGCTCTTTAAGTGAACCCTGGAGAGGATAACAAGCCACATCTAACGCTCGTTCTTTGTGCTCTCACAGCCACTGATCCACCTGAGAATAGTACAAGCTAAAACACAGTTAGCACAAAGCAAAGCTGCGGATGCAATCTCTGGACGGCGTGAAAAATATACATTTCAGCTCCTCGTGTGAAAATGCCGTTTTCCAATTACTATGCAGAATTATTATCTCGGCATCCGTCTAAAACGTCGGCCTTGACCCAAAATGAGAAATCTGGCGTTTTGCAAAGCAATTCTCGTACAGCCGAGTATACAAAAATGGAAAAATGAAGAATACCCTTCGTCCTCAAGGGAATTTCAGTTCAACCACAGTGTGTGACAGTATTGCCCTGTGTTATGGCCGCCTAATGGACAATGTAGCATTAATTCAGCTTCAGATGAACAGGCAGGACAGCAGAATCAAAAATGAGGAGGGGGCCCTAGGTGTATGAATTATGCATATTACATTACCATAACCCTACAATACACTGTGCGACAAAACAATGCAGTGAAAATTGGGCTTCGACTGAGATATTGAACAATTTCCTACATGGTTCTTGCCTACCTTAGAAGTGAAATTGTTATTAAGCTTCCTCAATAACAGCAGAGCCCCATATGAGATTTGTATGTTCACACTGAGTCCGGTGAACAAAATGCTATGTAAACAAGTCAGGGATAATTGAAAAGAAAGTCTCCTGACTGCTTTCCCAGGGACCTATCATTCAGGTAGATGGGAATTTGGTTAAATGGCAGCTGAGAAATTACTTTTCCCATTGATTTTCCTTTAGACATCAAAGGCAGACAAATGAAATGGAGCAATTTGCTTTGTCGAGCTCTGAAATGGTATTCAAGCAAAAACATGTCAGAAACTATTATTTGCAATCATGTTGCTCTTATTAGTCCTGAGGAAAAACGGATAAATGAAAACGCACAAAGGGATTTACTGGGCTACGGCACATTTTCAGTTTGTATTAGGCCACAAACAGTAGCGAGAGACACACGCAGTCACACAGAGTAAATAGAAGGAAAAATTAAAGTGTAACTTTTAAAGAAAGTTTTTACATGAACGTCATTTGAGAATTGGTTTCTGTGATCATTGTAAGTGATGCAAAAATGAGTTGCATCCAATATATATTTTAGCACACTATACAATAAAACAGCCCAGTCGCACAGCAGTTCGTGAAATAGTCACGAAATGTAATATTTTGATTCGTGTACCTAGACACGGATTTCAAATTTTTTTTCGTGATGGTCAGCACAAAATCTATTTGTATGTAATCCACGTAATTGTGAACCAGGAAGTATAAAGAGCGGCGAACGCCACATAGGGAGGAGGTCGGGGTGGATGGGTGGGTCACACAGGATTTTCACCCAGGAGACCGGTGTTCGTGTTCTGTGTGAAACCAGGAGTCAAAGTTGATTTATTTGTGACGTAACTTCCGTACTTAAGTTGCGGCACTCCCGGTGTTATTTAAACCCAAACCACGATCTTTTCCTAAACCTAACAAAGTAGTTTTATTTTGAAAAGACTAGAGCGGAAATTGACACGTGCATCACGTGTTGCTGGACATTCGTAGAAAAAAGCATGAAAAATACGTTGTTGAAAGTGTCACGAAAAAGTGTCACAAAAAAAAGGGAAATGTCTACACTCACGAATCAAATAGATTAAATTTCGTGACTATTTCACGAAACTGCCGTGAGACTGTGTTGAATAAAATTAGTAACGGTTAGAGACTGAGGCTGTCGACCAAACATAGAACAACTGTCACACAACATTCAGGATTTTGAACCATATCAACTTAATTTGTCATCTCATTAAAATCACTTTATTCCTATAAACTTACAAAAAAACAGAAAAGCTACAACCTTTCATTTCCCATAATTGAATGCTGAGATAATGTCTCTGATTTGTAGACGACTCCTGTAAAGGAGACGGCCTTTAGCTGCAGCGCACACTTCCAGTGTGCTGTGTGTAAAACAGCATGTGGTATTGGTAACTGCTTCTGTTCAAGCCTTGTAATCATTACCTGGCATCTTATTGCCTCTGTGGCTTTTAAAGCTCTTGTCTCGCCCCCAAGAAAACAGGGAGTTATAGCTGATCTTTTATTAAAACTTTAGGAGAGCCTCCCCCTCCGGAGGGGGCGGAGGAGGAGTGGGACAAATTAGTGTTGACAGTAGACACTTAAAGCAGGAAAATCACAGGCCCACTGGGAGGCAGGAGCCACATGGGGCTCCCCGCCTGTGTAAAGAACACTCCAGATTTCACTTGAGATGCAGTCGCCTTTTAACGGGGCAGGGGGAATGTCAACAGACCCTTTTGAATGAACCAATAAAGCCACTAAAAGGAGAGGATTAACCAGCTGATATCAGGGACAGCGGTTTGTTCTGAATGCGGCCCCCCCCCCTCCCGTCGGAGCGTGGCCTGAAACACACTGGGCGGAACATTTCCTTTGATAAGCATGCTGCTACGCTGCCAAGACCGTGTAGTTAATTGTGCTAATATTTGATCGTGGTCACGGCGGAGTTAACCGTGTAATTCTATTCTGACTTTACCGCTACGGCATTATAAAAACATTGCTTTGAATTAATTTGTAAATGACGCAAATTGAATTCTCCCGATCGCAACTTTTGACTTAAAAAGGAGCCGTTTCTTCTCTTAACTCTTTTTGTACGGGAGTTGCTCTATTATCGCTTTTACTGCCCATTTGTCAGAGAGCGCTGCTGTTCGTAAGTGAGGCTACACAACATGAAACAGTAATTACAAGACATCAGGGGCTTTCATTCTCCTCTTAATTTCCCAGCAGCTGTGATGAACAACCCTTAGTCCAATTAATGTGTCAAAATATGACCCAACAATGTCATGGCCTTCTCACAACCCCATAAACATCACATAAAAGACGAGGCTTAAAATAGACGTATTTTGAACCACGATGACGGCGTTTAATTTCTATAAACCACCAAACGAAACCGGCAAAATTGCCCGTTTAGTTGTTTTTCTCAGGTGTTGAACTTCATTTAACAACTGCAGCTGAAGCGAGGCAGGTTAAAGAGGGAAGCTGTGTTAGTGACATTTGATATGTGGATAAATATATCTCAGGGAGGTGTGAGACTTCAAAGTTAAGGTCTGTAAATACAGTAGAGAGGCTGATGTATAGGCTGCAACATGAGAGAATTGTGATAAATATAGGTTGCGCTCTGGTAAATCTACCATTCACTACAAGGCTTACAATGCACAAAACACTTTAAAACAGCAAAGCCTCGTCTTTAGAGAGAGAAGGTTTAATGTTAGAACAATAAAACGTAAATTATTATGAATGAGATCTTTATTAGGTCTGATCCTCTTCTGTCCCTCTTTATAGGCAATCCACATGAGGTAAATGATCTGTGTTTTTTTTCTCATTAATGAAACTTGATGCTATCATTAGCAGTTAATTCACGAGTTAATATCCAAGCTACAGAATTGTCTTTCATGCACCAAGAACTTGTAAACACATGATCCTGCGCATGTCAGCAACGGAGACTTTGCTTGTTCTTCTTTTCAAGTCTGCTCGCAACTATATTTAACAGTAGTTTAAGCTCGTGTCGTAACCCTGGGTCCACATGCACTTCAGTACATAATCAGGTCACTCACTCCATGATATATAATTTGTCTTTTTTCAAGTGTTGGTAAGTTAACACAGTAAACACTGGTATCGGATCGGTACTCGGTATCGGCTGATACCCAAAGCTTAGGTATCGCTATCGTATCGGGGACTGAAAAAGTCGGATCGTTGCATCCCTAAAGTAGATTTTTGACCTGATCTGAAAAAAACCCCATCAACGTTGAACCCTGCAATGCGACTTAATTGTTGCTAAAATGGTTCTCATCTTAAAACAAGGTGCCTTTTCATGTGTCTAGACGACTACTACAATATTCAGACCACGGACTGCAGCCAGTATGAAATACTAGCTGAACAAATGTCAGGTGTTATAAAAGTGCTAATCTGTATGCCAAAGTAAAGCCTACTATATTTCAACTTATATAAAAAATAAATAGCTGCATAAAGGGCAAAGTACCATTAGTATTTTTGAGCATCTATCCCCTTCGCTGGGAACTTGTTCGTTCCTGTCAACCACGGCGATGTGAGATGAATTTAGGCATTTGCGATGTGCATCTGATTTATTAGGGAGAAGGTGAGGGTAAAACATAGAGGGATTTCCCTTTAATCAGATCTCTCAGGAGCCCATGTAGTGGACCAATACCCCAAAGAGTTCCCCTTTTAAAAAGCCGGGAATATTAGATTGGCTGCACGCTGCCTCAGTTTTAGCTTCAATCAGAGGGAATTGGGGGGGATTTCGTTAAATCTAAGAGCCTTTTACACCTCTGAAAAGTTCATTTCTCTTCATCTATTAACTCTGAATAAAAACCTACCATCATTTATGCGTTTGTCCATTTGGAAATCCTCGAGCTCGTGAGCTGTAGATCTGAGCCCAAATTTTGGAGCTTACGGATGACCAATCACAGAGGTGCGTGCCTCAGAGCTGAACCACAAATGGATCCTTCACAGCATTGTAAATCAGGACCTCAAAGAGTATTATTTAGCCTCAAGCAAAGAGTGCTTGTTTATCAGATGGTGCCTGAGTCTAGGATAAAAAAAAAAAAAAAAAAAACTGCCCATAAATCTGGGTACCTTTTATGTGCTCATGGAGACTGGCTGGCTCGTTCTGAGTTAAAGGCTCTCAAGAATGCAGAGGTAAGCATGAGCCCGGAGTACACACTGTACGATGAGCACCTGAAGACTACTTCTAATGGATGTGCTTTATGAGATGTTCAAAACACATTATAATTGGTCGTAATGCACTCCAATTGAGACCTGTGTCCCAGCGAAGCGCTGCCGTAACTTGGCCATTTGATTCGAGTGCTCACAAACAAACCATAAAACCAAAAATCAGTGACAAATCATAACGCTTAAAGGGTGAATTCAAGGTGAATCTTTGGCTTGGCTAAAGGCTTTTGCATTCATGATTTAGTGCGCGTTGTCACTACACGCGTTCAATAAGCATTGTCAATTTTTCACGCGAGGTGTCAGTCCGTTGCCACACTACATCCGACAGCGCGCTTGGATGTAAGTTATCACGACTGCGGCGCTCCCGACGGGTAATTTTCGGAACATTTTATTTTGCTGTCTGATATATCGCCGCTCATACATGGCAATGCTAAAACCCCAGATGATAAATCAAACGTGCGGCGGCTGCCTCTGATAACTCAATAAGCACCTGGACTCCTCCTAACATGTCACACCTGCACTTCTACGTACACCGCGCTCGTTCTCGGGGCCTCACTGGGGGGCTCAATACACCTGCCAAGTGCATTTCAGAAGCCTAGCAGCTGGGAGAGAAACATCATGCATGCTTAATTAGGAGGTTCAGGAACCATGGGAAGTGGCTGGCAAATTTTTAAAAGCACAGTATATTCCTGGCTATATTAAAATACATTCATTCACAGAGCATCAGTTAGTATTAAAAAAAAAAAGTGTGATTTCATTTATGTAAGTAAAGTATAAACAAAGAGGATTTAAAGACCGAAACGTTATAAATGATCCCCTCCGCCGTAAATTAAAATACTTGCAAGAAAAATTCAAGCTTATTCTACTTTCCCACTGCACACTGAGTATTAAATAGACTTGATTTAATGAGCATATTTAACAAGAGAACACCAGGAGGAGGTCTTCGCTGATCAATATTATTGCATACTTTCTATCCAATCAATTTAGTGTCTGCTTAGGAGCCATTACCAAGTGTAATAAATAGAGGGTTTGTTTAAGAAAATAATAATATACTGATTCACAAACCCCGGAGGCATTTATTAAATTGCATGAAGGAATGTTCGATGTCATATATGGACAACGCGCAAAAAGAGCCAGTCAATGGATAGATTGTGTACTCCCAGACTGTCAACAAGTATTTACGAGCCAAACATTGACTTTCAAAACCCTCCCGTTGAAATTTAAAAAGGACTGCTCAGCGACGGTATGATCAAGTAGAATACATTTTTATTGTCAAATCAAGTTCTTATAAATTCCAATTAGTTAAATTTCACGGCCATATTTCTGTACTTCCTAACCACAGCAGGTGGTTGATAATTAAAATGACGACTGCTCGATAAGTCAAACAAAAAGTATTCTGAATCCAGAGATAAATGTCTCCTTGAGCTGAGACGTGATGTCCTGCAGAAAGCAACCTACTACAGTCGTGTTACGGCCACGTGCGCAGAGGCAGTGGTGTCTAAGAAGGCGTTTCAGACAGGAGGTTACATTTCCAATGAATTCTTTTTCGTGTTTTACGGGGCCAATCTTCCAGCCAGTCTGAGAGTATTGCGTATAAGGTGTGACTCTTATCAACGCTATACGCGAGCTACGTGTTTATCACAGACTTTGAGTCATACGCCCAATTCCTGATATGAGGTCCAGTATTGCTACAGAGGCTATAAACCCTATAAGGGAGTGAGGAGGGGAGAAGCGGTATGATAACTCAGAGCGTCCTGCTGTAATTATGGTATTCATGAAAAGATGAAATAGAGTGCAGACTAAATCTGTAGCTCCAGGCAAAATCAACAGCTCGGCATTACGCCGTGACCCCTGCCTATCTCGAGGATACGGCGAACATACCAAAAAACTTTGCTGCTTTTTTCTCATCAGTCAAGAGTGAGGGAATGAAGTGCATCGATTGCTTGTGATTATTAACTAGACTGAGATAAGCCCTCTCCTTATTATGCAGATTACTGAGGCTCCCCGCTCCAGCATATTGTACAGATGCAAGGGAGCAGCTGCTCTTACAGATGGTGGGTACACGGATCTATCATTATGCCTCCATTGTCTCCACTTCAATTGTTTGGGGGACAACAGAAGTGCATCAAAGAGGAATCCGACTGCAATGAATTAAGAGAGAGAAACGAAAACCCATCAACTAAATTTATACACCGGAGGCCGTGGGATGGAGAGGAGCGTAAAGCTGGAGCTATTTCACATATACAACCATGGAGTCGCCCAGTCATGTATACTGTACCCAAATCTGTTGGATTCAACACTGTGTGCACCAAACATATGTTGTTGTTTTTTTTCATTAACAAACAGATATTAATTCAGGATGCAGATATTAATTAAAATTTGAAAAAAGAATACTTACATAAAATAAATACTTACATAAATTATATAAATAATAAATAAACTAGGAGCTATATTTTTTTTACTTTTTATCATTATATAATATTACTATTTAGATTTTTTAACACTAACTTAAATTTTGATTTCATGTAAACTTCTCCTCATTCGTGAATATTAAAGATCACCATCGTGACACTTATTTGCTTTCAAATTCCACACTGTTGACGGCTCCAGAATTTAAAATATGAAACCGTCCCACAAAGCCGACGATAGCGAGGGGAGAATATGCAGACGGCGTCAATTTTGCCCTTAAGAGGAACCTCTGGTTGTCCATTTGACTCGCCACACCTCCCGCTGTGCACTGCTGAGATCAGGACACTGGTAGCTCCTCTGATCAAACATGACATTACACTAGAGGGAATTACATGCTCAGATTATAACAGAGAAGGTCACACCGAGTTGTAAGTCATGACAGCGGTCTCGCGCTATTTCGCGGATAGCGAAGGGTAATATTACTTTAAGAATTAATGCGGTGACATTAAACTGAGCACAATACAAGAAGTTTCAGACCCTCGTCAGGCCGGCTGGGAATTTAAGGTTAGATGGGAATATTCTCTAATATACAGGGAGTATTTGTGAAATTATTAGTAACTTTTCTTCCACGTGCGGCTGTCACAGGGGGTGACAAAGACAGAATAAAGTGATGGACCACATAGAGTAGGGTAGAATAAGATCATACTGGACGTCAAACATAGGGAGCATATTGATGAGAGGCAGATAAACTACAAAGTACAGTAACCAAGTCATAGACTTGTCTTACACTGAAGTCCCTAGAAAAAACAACATCTTGGTCTACAACTATTCTTGGTGGTTTTGATTAGTTACTATTTATCAGAGCTGCAACTAACGCTGATTTTCATTGTCGATTAATTTGTCAGTTATTTTCTCGATTAATCAATTAGTTGTTTGGTCTATAAAATGTCAGAATGTGTCGATCAGTGTTTCCCAAAGCCCAAGATGACGTCCTCAAATGTCTTGTTTTGTCCACAACTCAAAGATATTCAGTTTACTGTCATAGAGGAGTAAAGAAACCAGAAAATATTCACATTTAAGAAGCTGGAATGAGAGAATTTTTACTTTTTTTTTTTCTTAAAAAATCACCCAAACCGATTAATCGATTATCAAAATAGTTTGCGTTTAATAGTTGAAAACTAATCGATTATAGGTTGTTTTACACTGAAGTTACTAGAAAAAAAAAATCTTGGTCTAGAATAGGGCCGTACAACTAATCAAAATGTTATCAAAATCGCAATATGGCATACTGCAGTTTTCAAATCGCAAGGAGGCGCGATATTTGTTAAAGGCGAAATGTGTATCAAAATACCATTTTAAATTAAATATTGTGGTACTGCAGAGATGTCCCGGCCTACACATCATATTCTACATACGTAAGAAAACGTCTTTGTTTGGTACAGATCCCCGCAAAAATCACTCCATAATAATTTTAATAAAAATGAGAATAATGATGTAAAAATGATCATCCCCTCTAATATCGCAAATTATATGGCAATTGCAACATCGGTCAAAATAATCGCAATTTTTCAAAATCATGCGGCCCTAGTCGAGAACTAGTCATGGTGCTTTTGAGTTATTATTTATTGGGGAGTTATTGATATCCTACAGTGATAAATGTTGCATTAAACAGTGTGCACATTGTGTGTTGTTTTAGATGTATTTATAATATTCACAAACTTAACAATGCTTTTGAATGATATTATTGAGGTGGCGGACAGAAGAACGAGGCCCATGAAAGCCCTCGTTATTCCATCGTTTTCCTGCACACCAGTATCAGTATGGAAAATTAAGCTCAACCCAGCAGCCAACAAGCCGACTCAATAATGTCCGCAAGATAACTGGACTTATGTTTTAATTTAAGTCATTGTATACAGATATTAAGGATGGATCTTGGGTGTGGATGATTTTTGTCTTTGAGTTCATGTATTGTGTAAAGCAGCAGCCATTGATTACAAAGAAAGAGCAAGATGCCCGCTAGCATCCATACAGTAGTGTGCGGTTAATTCCCATACGGTACACAGAGAACTACCATTATTTGATCCAAATAGAGAATCAATTACTTGGCAGAATATTTTCTGTTTTCAATATCATACAGAAGCTGATGGACCTCAGTATGAATTAATAACCCCCTGTTTACCATCTTCTTTCATACTATGTATTTATTCAGTATTGAAGTGGCATAAATACAACTTGCAAACAATTCAATGCCTCCAAATACACTTTGCATGCGGGTAAAAAACACACAAAGGGGGCGCGGGAAAATAAGTAGCGTCATCCCAGCGGGTCGGAAGGCTATATCTCAACATTAATTCCTTAACTCGTATCTGCTGTATTCAAATAAATAACAGTTTTCCTTTCTTCGGTCATGTGTCATGGGTGGATAGATTGAGCTCCTGTCAGAAGCACAAAGCTCCCCTCACGAGTCCACACTGCCTCGTCTGTTGTTAGGACCTGGTCCACATGGGGCCAAATTTGATTGGAAAGCCCAAAGGGAGGAGTTCCACCAGTCACAGGGGCATTGTTAGTGCCTCCAAAATGGCCAGAAGAAGAATGACTGATTATGCAACCACAGCTAGGGTTACTAATAGGAATTCTATTTGAATTTCTAACATAACAGATGTTTGCTGGGCACCTCCATGGAGTGCGCATACACAGTTATGCTAATTTGCCAGTGTTTCCCTTCAAGTTAGCTCGGAGTCATTAGAGCACACAGCTAGCTTGGATCCCTCTGTCAAACTAATAATTGGCCATTATTGATATTAATTAACATTTTTGCTCTCTATGTCCTTTTTGACCTGCTATCTGTTAGTAAATCCAGTTACTGAGTCCTATTAGGGCAATAAAAAATCCACGGGACTCTATAGTAGTTGCGAACCATTTATCAGAAAGAGAACATAAAGCCAATTAGGAATGGGCGCAGACAGTTGTCTTCATTCTCCACTGACTACTTCTTGATCTCCATTATAAATTGCTAATAGGGCAGATACTGGTTAGCAAAAGGGAGGAGGAGGAGGAGGAGGAGGAGGAGGAGGGGGGTTACCATTGCTCACTCCCACCCGTGATGACAGGTGAAAAGGACCAGTAGTAGTGTTCTGGTTTGATGAGGCTACACCATCATCAGCTGCTGTTTTTTTTTTTTTTTTCCCTTCAGTCTTTTTGTTGAGGGGCGTCATGGCGCACCTTCCTCCCTCTACAGCTGGTCAATCATGTTAATTGGCCTAAAAGTAGAATATTACAGAAAGCCA
The DNA here is from genome assembly GCA_916701645.2 of Sebastolobus alascanus. Taxonomy (NCBI): domain Eukaryota; kingdom Metazoa; phylum Chordata; class Actinopteri; order Perciformes; family Sebastidae; genus Sebastolobus; species Sebastolobus alascanus. Next base: position 341,908 of record CAKAOJ020000059.1, read on the forward strand.
TTAAATTGTTGATCGTTCATCCTCCGAAAGTTAATAGCTTTCGGTCTCTCTGCTGTTATGATGCAATGAGCATCGGAAACACTGCACACCATAGGTTTATGGGCTCAGATCAAGAAATCCTAATAGGTGTATATTGACTGGTTTATTTTCCACAAAACTCCAAAGGGACTGGCGGTTGCGAGAAAATATATCAAAAAGGCTATCAACAATGGTCGGGTCTTCTGTGTAAAATCAATAGTGAGCCATAGATGGCTTGAGTTTTCACAGTTCTCTCTCGTCATTTAAAAAGACTGTAGGCTATATGATGCCTGGAAGGACCCCGAGAGATTCTCGTAACGTAGCAACCGGCGCTATATGTTTGAAAAGATTAGTAATAACCTAATCTGTTTCGCCCTTGGTGAAAAAACACTGTTGTTTTTGAACTTGATAGCAGGTCATTGCTGCTCTAAACCTGACACGTTGGGAATGAATGGTTCAGTTTTCTAGAACAAAAGAGCTCAGTAGCGTAAAGGATCGCGGGTTGTTGTCGAAGCAGGTAGTCTAACATAACCTGTGTGAATAACAACTCGCGCTCCTGCTCCCCTGAATCCAGATGCTACCGCGGCAGCCCGGGTTTATGACAAGAGGTATAGCGGTCCCTTAAATGAGCAGTATTTAATAGCCTGGTTTCAAGTGTAAAGGCTTTCTCCCCTGTGCATTACTCCAAGAACCTAATTACAAGTTTCATCATCAATCATGAGCATTATTTATTCAGCGAAATGAATTTCTAATTAATAACTGATGAGCATTATGGCCTCGAAGACTGTAAAGCAATTAATTATGGCTGGCAACAGGGAATATCCATGTAAAGGACTATCTGGCGCACAGTCACAGCACAGCGGTGCCAACAGGCTAATGTCCACAAAGAAGAGGCACTGGATTGTTTTTGTACCTAGGCTTTATTGAGATAATTACTTTCATGAACGTTGTCTGGGGGCTGTCATACTGTTGCCGACGTAATAAACACCCAAAAACTGTATTTAAATTTTGTTAAATGCGGTTTTGAACTGCCGTCTTTCTACGCTCTACGCCGCCGCCCTCTATCCTCACAGATGTTTTTTCTTTTTTTTGATTTTTCTCACCCTGCAAGAGGACCCAGAGTGCATTTTTAGGCAAGATACTCTCTAAACATAATGTACTGACTTTTTTTTTATGGTGACCATCACACTTTAAAACATCAAGGGCACAATAGCTATTGCCATTTCTATGGTTTCTGAAGAAATTTCTCCTTGAAGATTTAAAAAAGTACAAAGGGTGTATTGGCTGCTGCTGTTCATGTTCAGAGTTGCAGTCCTTATCAGACAGCAACAATCCAAGCTTAATGATGAACTAAATGTCAATTAGTGACTCGTAAATTATACAAATTAGAGTAGAAATTACATTATTCTTAAATTAACAAAACTATGTACAGCTTCACTTAATGTTAATGCAGTTAAACCTACTGTACATAGAAACCTAAATGATTTTATTGTGTTGTAATTACCTGTTGATTATTAACAAGTATTTCTCAATTGTTTACCTATTCACTAGTTTAAATTGCTCCTTTTGATCTGTATTTATGCAACTTTTTTTGTTTTTGCAAATCTTTAGTACAACTGTAAAGCAAACCTAATCTAAATGTGAATCACAGCCAGCCTATGAACATTTTTAAGAAGTTATACTATTTGTTGTCATCAGGATGAGATGAAGTGCAGACTTTACATCATATCTATTATATTTTATCTAAATACATATATTATATAAGTGTAAACCTTTCTAATGCAGCAACAAATTGGTTAAAACTTAAACAGGAATAAAAATTCCAGTATAAAATGTATATGGTTTATAAACACAGAATCGAATAAAATACATCAGCCCCATTGTCACCGATACTCAATCCAGCTATTTGAGTCACTATCGGCCCGATATCTGATCCGGTATCGGTGCGTTCCAAGTTTTTAAGTATACTGAATTATGACTTATTGAAAAATTGTGAGCTTAGATATCGAAGGCTGAGGTTTGTGATTTGTTAATCAATGGCTGCTTATTGCTTGCTGAAAAATACAAGTTGTGATGTTAAATATAGTTTGATGTTTGATGTTAAATAGTTCTGTGTTAACTGTTCAAGTTTTTAGCAGTGTTTCAAAACTGGGTCACAGAAACACTGGTGTAAAGAGAGAATTACATAAGAGCACGTCTGTAGAGATACTGTAGGTCGTAAGAAGAGATTAGAAAGATAGCCCTGATTCTGCTGGCCTGACCTCCTTCAGGAGGGTTTTACAGAGAGTGGGTCACCAGATGGCATATGACCACTATCGGTCAGGAAAAAAGTATAATTATACTCAAATTAATTCAGTTATGGGAGCAACTAAGTGTAAGTTTCCTTTTGTATTATGTACACTGAAAATAAACCCTGTGTACTGTCATTTGTAAGTTATTGATGACTCTTTTGGTGATATTTCTAATGCATATTATCACATTTTCCACAGCCATATAAGTCCCATAAACAAAGCATTTGACATTTTCTCCATCACTGCTTTTTCCCCCTAATTTATATACATATACATGATGTAGAGGCACAGTCTTAAATCTTCACATCATTGTAATTGTGCTGTGTTAACCTAATTCTTTTCAGGCTTCTATTTCAGTTATAGCATCTTCGCAGTAAGAATGGGTCAAACGCAGATTGGTTCAAATGAAGGTAGATTATTGTGCATCTTCATCCAGACGTTACAATAAAAGACACATTATGACAGAGACACAAAGGAAGTCAAAATGATGATAAAGAACCATGAGAGGCTGTAATTCTTTCATTTAGAAAATGGAAATCAGCGAAGCATCGCTTTAATTTATCTGTTGTTTCAATTCAGCACAATTTCTTTGCACATTTGTGGCAGTTTTTTTTTTTTTTTTTTTTGCATATATTCATCTCACACCCAACTCTATCTGCACAAAACAGAGATGGATTGAGTCATGCATGGGTGTTTGCCATCCAGAGTAAATGTAATAAATGTGCATGACTATAATGCTGAATTGCAGCACCGTCTTAATGTGTGTGACTGCTTCCTTATGGGATGAAAGACAATGCTGGATTTTTGCAGGTCTTTTAATTAAGTGTAAAGTTACTTGTTGTGAGAACATGGCACATGCACATGTGTTATATGGCTCGTGTCAGGTTACATGTCATTGAGATTGAGACGTGTGTCTGTTTGAACAAACGTTTTTCATTCATTTCCACATTCTTTTTCAGGGTCACAAGGTGCTGGAGTCTATGCCAGAGTCTATGCCTTGGTCAGGCCCTTTGTCCCAATTCCAAACTACAACACTAAAAAGCATACATTACATACTAAATCATGTATTGTAGTATTTTGTGCTTATTTGAAATAATATGTGTGCAACAATGGATGTCAATCAAACTGACTTACAAAAGATTCAGCCTCATTTGAATTAGAAATCATCACATGAATCCTGTAAAATAAAGTTATTATTTGTGAACTGTCTCCTGAACTGTCATGTCACAGACACTATTTCTTTCTAATGTCCGTGCTGTGAGGATCTTCTTTATTTTTGTTGTGCACTTCATTGTGGAACCACAAATTACTTTAGTAAACAATTTGGGATTTTTAAATCTACCATCATCATATAATAACTACACATTCTGTTGTAGCTACTCAACACTGACTTTAAGATATTTTTTCATATGATATCAGTATGATATTAAAGGCACTCTGTCAGTATGTGCATGCTATCCGGGGACACTGCTGATAACATCAGTATATTCAAGACCGAGACCAGAGTGAACACACCCCGCTAGTTACCCGCTAGTTTATCGGCATTAAACCAGAGCCCTAACTTTTCCTATCACCATGCTGCTAGTGTGTCCACTTTGCGCAAAGTGGACACACCGCTTTCACAGCAGAATACAACACACTGGACAACCCGGTATCACACCAAAGTGTGAAATAGACCCGCCTGTCCGCAAGAGGATAGGCAACAAAACCACTCACTTAGGTTTAGGCAACAAAACCTTAGTTAGGTTTAAGAAAAACATCATAGTTTGGCTTAAAATAAGTGCGGAAAACTTAGTAAATTATGTACGGAAGCAACGTAACACCAGTCAGGAAAACACGTCACAAACGTCACTAAAAACCACATCACTAATGTAACTTGCCAAACAAAACGGTCTCGAACACCGATCTCCTGGTTGAAAGTCCTGTGTTTGTGTTTTGACTTTTTTGTCTTTAAACTTTGTTTTTATTATACTTTTATTGTTGCATGAATACATTCTTTATTCTTACATTGTTATGTGTGTGAATCAATTGTTTGGTCTTTATGTTTCTGAACCAGCTTTACTCAAATTGCCACCCGGGGGACGGACAAAGTATTTGAATTGAACTGAATTGGGAACTGAAGGGAACACACAAGAGAGAGTGCACAAGCAAAACTGCATGAAATGAGCAAACCTTAAAAAAACACCGATAAAACTAGAAGCAACATTCAATTTAGCAGGCACAATTAGATTTAATCTAATGTACACTGCTAAAAGTGTGTGTATAGAGTGACGCAAATACCAAGCATGTTTGAGGGGACTCAGTTGCAGTTCTCTGGAAGAGTGGGGTGCTAAACCAAATGAGTAGGCTACTCTTATTTAAATGAACCCATCAGGCACTTCTTCTACACTTTAGGCCAGGCAGTTTTAGCGAGCATTCAGACCGATCTCAGCACTGCATTCAAAATTGTAAAATGTGGTGGCCATGTTGCTTTCGTTACCAGTAAGAGGATGAAATACAATCCAGGAAATCTCATTGGAATAATAGATCCATGAGATATAATACGTCGGATTATACAACTCTGGAAAGTTATGATGGAGGCATTCTTTTTAGCCTCCATCTCAACGCTTCTCATGATAAACAGAAATAGTGCTGTCCATGTTACAAAGTAATCTTTAAGGATTGTGCGCTTGCACGCATTTGATTGACCAATGTAGAACCTTACTGAATGACAACGCCTTGTGTTGAATTGGCACATCTGCTGCATCAACCCAGTGGCCTTACTTACAATGAATGAGGGGCAGCATTTTTTCATGCGGTGCTAATATCTGTCTGAAGCATATATACAGTCTGAACGCCGTCTCCGTCTGGTGCCTCTTCTGCCTCACAAGCTCTTCCTTAAATGTACATTGTTTACAGGACCACAAGCTGCATTTGCACAAGAACCTTCTGAAGCATAAACTCATGGTGATAACTTTGGCTACAAACACACAAATGCTTTGAGAAATCTGTGTTTACTTACAGTACTTCTGCCATTGCCATAGACAGAGGTACTGGCCTCAGAACTGGACTTGGTCCCCTGGCTGCTGCTCCTATACTTAGAAAGGGTGAAATGCAGCGGTGGAAGAAGTATTCAAATCATTTACTTAAGTAAAAGTTGCAACATCACAGTATAAAATTACTCATTTACAAGTAAAAGTCCTGTATTCAAAATGTAAAGTACATAAGTATTAGCAACAAAATATACTTAAAGTATCAAAAGTAAAAGTACTCATAATGGAGCGTGACTACCGTCAGTGTTATATAGTATTATATTATTGGATCATTATTATTGGTGTAATAATATGTAGCGGTTAAGCAGTACTTTAATGTTGTTACTGGTCAAGGTGGAGATAATCTTAACTAACCAATACTTTGTATACTTTTGGTAGTTTAATCTGTAACAATGGATCATATTTTCTAAACTGATCATACATGTGTGATTTGTATGTAAAATAATTTGAAGTGTAACCAGTAACTATAACGTTAGCTCTTGAATAAATGTAACGTTGGTGAAGTGAGAAGTACAATATTTGAGATGTTGTGAAGTCGAAGTATAAAGTAGCATAACACAGAAATACTAAAGTAAAGTACAAGTATCTCAAAACTGTACTGAAGAACAGTACTTTTTTTTTTTTTTTTTGGTTTAAAAGGACTGTGTGCACAGACATTAATTGTTTACATAGAAACAAAAAGATGGGTGCACCAGATTTAGCAGGGAAGCTAATTTCCATCTGTAGTCCTAAACACAGACACAATAGGCAAAATAGACACACTACATAACATCACAACAGGATCACAATATAACATCACAGTTTCAAGTACAATCAAAATTGAGTGAATGTACTAGGACATATTCACCCACAGTAAGTACAACCTCAGTTAACTTCAATTAAGTTACCATTTCAGGTGTCTCCAGGTGAATAGCACTGCAGCATCTCTGCTCCACCTGTTGAGCTAGGTAGCGTTAGCAATTTCTCGCGATATAATTTAAAAACACGTTTGCTCTCCTCCAATGGAATCTCTTTGTCTTAACTCCCCTGTGGTGTTAGCTGAATTAAAGACATATAACTAACTTATATAACGTAATATATAGCCCTATATCGCTGGCTAACTTCTCCATTGTGACTGTGAAGGTAATTACATGACGCACTGTTTAGCATTTTGCGCAGAAAGGCGTGCCCTGATTGGATGTGGAGCTGGCTAAAATCCAGCGTTCCTATTGGCTGATCGTAAATGCTGCAAATGCTGTTTTTCGGTCGTGTTTAGAAGGTAACCCGCAAATTGGGAAATCTGGCAAAAACGTAGAAAAACTCTCGCGAGATTAGCTGCCCGACGACCTACCCTAACATTTGAGGACTTACCCATCTCGCGAGAGTTTCCCAAACTCTTGGGTTACCTTCTAAGCACGACCACGTTTGTCACCATGTGGAAGTGGAAGTACAGTAGGCTAGACAAATAGATAAATACATGTAAAGTATGCTTGTTTAACTAGATGTCGAAGTATTTGTTATATTGTTCAGTGATTGTGCAACACATTCAGATAAACCTATCAAGCATTATAGAATATTTTAAAGCATTTCATATGTCATATTTCCACCTACCATGTTTTTATGTTAGGCTACTACCAGGATCATCTTATCTTATCTTATCTTATCTTATCTTATCTTATCTTATCTTATCTTATCTTATCTTATGCATGTTCCTGTGTTACAAAACAATATTAGTATGCAACACTTTCACTAATAGTATTCAACTCTGGATCTAGATTGAGTATTTTTACAGCCTAGATTTTATCAGAGCAGTGTGTGTTGCCTGTCATGTTGTGAAATAATTGCATGTCCCCTTTCCTCTTAATGGATTACACATGATCGGTTGAATGAACTAGTTGTGTTGAACTCGCCAGAAGTCAGCGGGTCAGTTCATTATACATTATTTCACTTTTACAGCACTGCCAGCTCACCGCTGAAAGTAGATACTCTATGTCATCCTTCAAGATGAGTGAGACACATATAGCAGAGACAGGACTGTGCACATCCTATAACTGTCCCTCTCTGCAGGTCTTCAACACACACACACACACACACACACACACACACTGAAAGCTCTCGTCTTTCCATCTGGTAAAGTGGGCTGTTGTGATTGATTTGTGGATTTGCTCCCTCTTTTTTTCTCTCCATTTAAGTGAAATAATGTATGGAAGCAATCTGGCGACAGACATTTTGGAAAATCTATTTGAAATCATTTCAGCTGAAGCCATGGCAGTTTGTCTTCTTAGGGGAGAGGAGCAAAGTATAATTGTCTGCAGTCTAGTAAAACACAGTATAACTGCCATCACACTTGACTGAGCTTATAGCCAGCTAGTCCCATGGCCTCTAGAAGATAGAGCAGTTAATGTTCCCTTTTATTTTAGAGGATATGTCACTTGTATCGCAGATTTATACCATGATACAGCAATTTTGTCCAAACAGATGGATAATGGTGTCACCAGCGAGAAGCCCTGTTTTTATTGAGTTTAGAGCATATTGTTTAGATAGGGGGCTGTGTTGAACAGCTCTGCCAGCGCTTTCTCTCTTTATCTCTCTAATCTTGCCAGTATTAGATTTGATCATTTTTGTTTGAAGGAGGAAAATGTGGCTGTAATGGCTTCCTAATAGCAAACACAGGGGATACAAATCCAGAGACCCTGTTCTGTAGTGCTTCCATAAGCACCACTGATTTATAGAGGTCTTTATGACAGAAAGGAAAATGATCTGCTGCAGGTATAAATCAGGTGAGGAGTAGGAAATTGAACTTAGATATCATCTTGTCAGATGCTTAATGCTCTTCCTCCTGTCACATTCGATAGGACCAATTTGGAGAATCCTGCAGAGGTAAAAAGAAGACAATTAACAATGACAGTGTGGTAATAGATGAAGCTATAAAAATGAACCTGCTGCCTGCAGGATGCTTTGTATGATTTCCACATGAGGTAATAGCAGGGGTGTGTTGTCTCGGCCTTCCATTTCCTCCCTGTTCTGTTTTTTGGTGGTTTCCTGAGCAGAGAAATATGCAACACTTTAGTAAAACAGCAAGAAAACATTGCTTTGACTCTGCTCTATAATTGAATTATCATCCTGCTTACGACAGGACTTGTAAATTTAGGTTAACCTTGTTTTTATGTTATTGATTCGGAGGGCATGTTCTGTGCTGACACTATATAAAATGAATCAATATATCAATTGTCAAGCACAGAAATTATGTGTGTACAGGAACGTTAAAACAGCCTAAATAAATTCTATTACTGTGTTGGGAGCTAATTCAGTATACAGGCTAATAGCGCCTCAATTTTAAAGGAACAGTGTGTAACATTTCGGGGGATCTAATAGCAGAAATGGAATATAATATTTATAGCTATGTTTTCATCAGTGTATAATCACCTGAAACTAAGAATCGTTGTGTTTTTGTTATTTTAGAATGAGTCCTTCATATATACATAGGGAGCGGGTCCTCTTCACAGGGTCCGCCATGTTGCTCCGCCATGTTTCTACAGAAGTCCAGAACGGACAACTTAAAAACTGGCTCTAGTGAGAGCCTGTGGCGTTTTTACGTTACCTGAAGGCCATCGTAGTTCTCCAGCACGCTCGTGAAACTGCGGTAACGTGAGCCGCAGAGTGCCAAACCGTGGATACCGCCAGCCGCCGTCTGAATTCCATTACTCCTAAAGTTGTGTTGTTATGGTAAGATTGGCCACTGAGCGAGGCGAACGGCGTTACCACGGTTTTACACTCGACCGGTCACGTTACTGCAGTCTTGGAAAGGGAGGAGTTAGCGGAGGGGTACTCAGTTGGTTGCAATCTGCAACCACACCGCTAGATGCTGCCAAATCCTACACACTGTACCTTTAAGTTAAGACAGTTTTCGAAGTAGATATTTTCATGCATCTGTTGTCTTTGTAAAAGAGCGCCTTCTCTAGTTTATTATTTAATAAGGTACAACAGCGGATTGTTTGTGGTAATAATTGTCAAACTGTATGAGCGCTCAAACAGATGTCATCACTCAGTGGTGTAATGAGTTCAAGATAGGACAGAGAATGTCAATGCTCTCTGATCCCTGAATGTCACTCTGGTATAAACTACAGCAGCAGCAGCGGTTTATTGCCGGCATCATGTATTCAGCGGCATGCGTTCGTGATTTGACAGATTGAATGCGGGGGGAGGAGAAAAAAAAATGGAAAGCCATCCATCTGGGTGTGTAGGTTTCAAATGACTTGAATTTTAAAAACTAATTTCTTGGAAGCTGATGACCTTTTGTGAAAAGCTGCTCAACTTTGTCAAGTGGCAATTCAAGCCCGAGCAGCTAAGGAGCTATACAGTAATAACCAGAGATCCACTAGCTCGGGAGCCATCGCCCCCTCGCAGCTCATCAAGCCAAGCTCTTGTATAATCTAATTTGATTTTAATGCTTCTCTGAAGGAGATTGTGCTCTTATTACTGTGTAATGATGCTGTTGTCAAGAGCCAATGGTGATGTCTGATATCACAACCATGTTCAAACTGCTTCTGTGACACTCATCCCAGCGTTTTCCACATCGCCACCAATGCACAATGTGCTGTGTATTCACGACTTTGTTGTTCTTCCTGTTGCATTCTACTTCCTGATGGACAGAAACACGGTCAATCTTTAAAAAATCCCTTCTTTATTACCTGTCTGATATGGTACTTTTTTCGTATTCAGTACAGTAGATAGAGCATAACGATGAAGGTCTTCGCTGAGATGAGGAGAATTTTGAAGTGCTCACACTCGGGGGCAGCAAATGGAAAAGTGACAAGCCTGGTGCACTTGTCTATTTTACTTATTCTGTGCCTCTGTTTCATATTCTGCTTCGCACCGCGGGGTTATTTTCCTCCAGGGTTCAGAAGGGCACGCTCTTTCATTTCTACAGAAAATTGTTTCGCAGGATTTCAATCTTTGGCTGCTAGATATGACAAAACACAATATCAAGAACACTTATGTTTCTTATCTGCCATTTTTTCTGGGTATAAATAAAAGATCAGTATAAATTTGAGTCAAGTGGCCTCGAATGCACATGTGAGAGATGAGTATGAAAAGAACTATGAACCTTGGGACAGCCCCACTGTACATTTTCAGCGCTTGCTCAAAATTACCCTGGCACTGGGGCTTTGTGTGTCATTTATCATCCTTGAAAATCAATTAGTGTCTCCATGATGGCAATCCAGATGTAATCCTTTGAGTGTTCGGACAATTGGACACAAAAACTCGAGTGTATCTTTTGTTTCGCCATTATGTAAACAGGATTTCTTTGAATTGTTCATGTAATAGGTTGAGATGACGTTTAAATTAGGTGCAGACTAGGGATGCAAAACCCAACCGTAAAAAAACAAACCGAACCGTGGGCTTGTTGAACAGTTGCACCCCTATTAAATACAGGCCTGCTAATTATTTGATGAGGCACCAAGAAGAGGCAATAATCTTAACATAGGCCCACTTGACCATTAACTAGCCTGCCTTATTTCAAGTATAAAAATTGTGTTATGGCTTCATATTAGGGCTGTAAACGTGCAAAATCGTTTTAATGCCACTAATTTCTTCAACGCATTAACACAATCGATCTTTCGGAGGTTGTAGCGGGCTCAGTTTTAAAGCTAGTTAAGATACTGGCGTCATACGAAACTAGAAAACCTAAGGAATCTATTGGTCACACTAGCTTGTCGGGAAGGAGGCTAAATAACCTACAAATTTACGAGGAAAAACTGGCATGGCCATTTTCAAAGGGGTCCCTTGACCTCTGACCTCAAGATATGTGAATGAAAATGGGTTCTATGGGTACCCACTAGTCTCCCCTTTACAGACATGCCCACTTTATGATAATCACATGCAGTTTTGGGGCAAGTCATATGACAGCTGTTGTTGCCTGTTGGGCTGCAGTTTGCTATGTTATGATTTAAGCATATTTTTTATGCTAAATGCAGTACCTGTGAGGGTTTCTGGACAATATTTGTCATAGTTTTGTGTTGTTAATTGATTTCCAATAATAAATATATACATACATTTTTCAACAGCTAAAAAATGTGCAATTAATCGCGATTAACTATTTTAATCGATTGACAGTCCTACTTCATATAGTATAGAAATATCATTAATTACTATCAATGGATCAATCTATTTATATATTTTGGAGTTCAAACACATTGGAAATGGTTGTCTTTCTTCTCCAGAGTGTGCAAAACAAACCGAACCAAAAACCACAAAACAAACCGAACCGTGGGCTCGTAGAACCGTTGCACCACTAGTGCAGACTATAAACTTAAAGGGTCATTCCAAATATTAATTTTGTCTAAATAGGCTTTCTGTTTGTTACCCAATAAAAATCATGTCACCATGTTACTTAAAAAGGCAGAGATCTCTCTGTGATCTCTCATCTGTTCGTGAAATTTTTCAAGCATGGTATAGATAAAACAAAAAATTGTTCCACCAGGTTGAAACGCGTGCACACAAATAATAATTCGGACTGAATTACGAACCGTCAAGAAATGATTCAGTGCTGTGGAATCAAAACTCAAACATACATTTTCAAGCCACGTGGCTGCAGAGATCTTCTGTGATGTATTACTACATACCATGATGCGCATATGTGCAGCCAAATGTATACCATACAACCTCCCAACAAACATCCAAACATTGTCCTATTGATGTCCCATTTGTTTCCCCCCCCTGTTTGCCTCTTGTCAGAGGTCAACCTCAAACAGCATGCGGTGGAATCAGGCGTTACTGTCTTGTGTCACATTGATGCATTACAAGGCCCAGGAGGTCACGTCTCTGTAAACATACATTATCAAAACCCATAGAAGATGCAGGGGCCTGTTGACCTCACCGATAGTTTACGGTCTATCTTCAGGGGAGAAAAAGGGGTCACGTGACGAGTGTATAGAGAGCAACTTCAGCAGCAGCAATGACTTTCTTGTTGCAAATGAAGAGGGTCAAGCAATCAAAGACTGGTCGGGCTCCTGTGTCAGCGCCATTATCTTACGCTGTCTGAAATGATCAATGAGCGAAAATAAAATGATCACAAGCTAAAATTGGCCTGCTAATGAAAATGGACTGTTTTAAACACGCTGCTCCTCGGTGAGAAGCGGTGCCTGAGAAAAAATGGGGCAGCAATTTAAAATACATGACACAATGAAGGTAGCAGAAAATACATGGGAGCTGTCGTCATCATGGGCTAGTTACATGTTAGTTTGACCTTTCTAGACTGTGTGTTGATGTTAATGCAGAATCACTTTTAAAACCTGCAGCAATTATTGATTTTTTTCTTAACAGTGAAATAATTCTCCAGCATGTTCCCTTCATAAAAACAAATACAGTATGTAATGTTGCTCTCAAAAGTTTATTTCGCATTATTTATACAGAACAGGGATTTTAGACATTCAGCAAAACACATACAGTCTGTAAACAGTTAAATGACTTTATTGTCTATATGTAAATAGGTTTTATCGACAAACACTCTGAAGCAGAGACTTCAAATATAAAAAGGCACTTAGGGCAGGTGCACAGTACTGACATAAATCTCCTTTCCTCCACTTTAGCAATAAATACATACTGTATGTTCATTCCTATCACGGAACCATGGTTGTGTAAACATGTTGTTAGCACCGCCTTGCTTGCAGAGTACCCCGGTCAACACTGTCAACACTGAAAAGGCACAGCATCATAGAAAAATATTTATAAATAATTTCCCATAAATAAAAATTTATTTTCCCCCCCGCAAAAATATTTCTTGTTTTGTTTCTGCAGTTTCCAATCAACCCAGAATAGAATACTGTTAGAAATTCAGTCGCAAACAAATAAAACATGGAAAATAAACAAAACATGGGAAAAGACTCAAAACATAAAAATACAACAAAAATTAATGTAGCATGATCCTTATTGCTCCGAATGAGATGTTATGAGAATGGACAGGACGTGAAATCATAAAGGAAAGGTGGGTTGTTTGGTGGTTGCTACAAAATGCTAGCATTACATGATATTATATCTAATTCATTACTATTGCTCGAACTATAAAAAGCAATTCTCAAAAGAAAGGACGTTCTGTACTGTGAGTTTGAAAATCACATCAACTGCTGACTTGCTGCTGTGTTATTTCATCTCACGGCGTTTACTTATAAGTTAACGGTTATCACATCTCTTGAAAGAAAGAATGAAGTTCAAGCCTGACTTGTGTTTTGAAATCACTACTCCTCTGTTTTATTCCACTTCCATGGCGGACACGTCTTGCTCTCCGTCAGATTTCTCAGAGGGCGGATCTTGTGACTCCGGGGTGCTCTGGCCTTCTGACGCAGAGCTGGGCTCCGTGGTTGTCGGCGTGACTGGCTCTTGGGTGTCTGTTTCAGCAGAGACATCGGCCAGCTTGGTTTGCCCTGATGGAGATTCATTTTACCAAGTTTAGATTTGCACTACAAACAAGTATAAAAGAAGAAAAATCGACACTACTGTGTGTGTGTGAATATAGAATTGTAACAGTTTATTTCTAAATGTACTAATATTGGTACCATTTGATTACATGCATGACCATTACGCCGGGTTCACACTGGACGTAGACGCGCCGTGCAGCAATCATCGCGTGAGCAGACGCCTGGCTGTTCACAACAGAAGCGCATTTCTCCGCGCCGGTCAATAAGCGATTCTGCTCCTCTGCTGTCTGTCTGCTTACCTTTTTTTGTGTCTGCTCGTCTCTCTCGCTCTATGTTTAGACACAACTGACACATATGTGGAATAAGTGCGTAATTTAAACCTCACGATCACAAACGGCAGCGACACTCGGCTATTTCCAATAAATATAGGAGGGTGGATTTTGAAATTTGATTGGGGTGTGGGTGGGGGGCACGGGGGAATTGAAACTCCGGCAGAACATCAGGGGGAGAGGGGAGGGAAGTCAAAAGCGTGCGTGGGATGCATATTTTTTATCGTTTATCAGAATCAGATCATTTATATCATATATATAGTTTATAGTAGATTATCAATGTGTTTTCTTTCCAGATTCGCTCGCGGTACGCAGAGAAAATAGACCAGACGCCGAAACTATTGTCTAAGATTGTGAGGCTCCGTGGTGCGGCGTGTCCTGTGTGAACAGCCCAATTGGTTTATCGCTAAAATTCCGCATCCAGTGTGAATCCAGCGTTACGCCGATAAAACCTGCTCGAGTGTCATCATCACCTAAAACCGATTGGTCGTCATCCACGTCAGCAGCAGGCGGCGGAGGTACGGGCGCCTCTGATGACATCCTCGGTTCGCCAGTGACCTCGGGGAGTCTGGGCGCCTGCGGCCTGGTCTTCCTCGCGGGGTTCAAGAAATAACAATACGCACATCGGAAGGCTGAAACAACACAAATAAAAAACACCGCACACATAGTTTATGTCACGTCTCTCTAATACATTCTCAAAACAGACATAGATTAATATACATGAATATGAACCAATGACAGAAAATGCCTGAGATGCATAAACACTTCAGATTGATGTGCAGCACTGGTTTGCATATTCAATCTTGTTGCGTTTTTTGCTTACAGGGGTCGGTAGTGGCAGAGGCATTTAAGAGCTATATGATATACTACGCTGCCAAATGCTAGAGGGCAAATGAAGGCACAGTGTTTGATGGAGACTGACAAAGAGCGTTGTGTTTCTCTGAGTCTTACCAACGTATTCAAATTCCTCTTTTAATGCCATGCCGTTATGGGACAGACACTGCTGACAGATGAGAGCGTATCTGTGAGGAGGGAAAGACAATCCAGTTAAGACGGCACACAGTACACGGAGGCTGGCGTTAGATTACATAAATGATAATTCAGCACTACATTTTTATAAATTGGATAAGAAGCTGCTTAAGAGGCCGTTCACATGCCGCGTTTTTTTTTGCGCCCTCAAATCCACGGTTGTAAATATAGACGCACGGCACGGTAGCAAGCACCTATTTTCAGGGCACGACGGCTGTGCACTCAGATAACAATAGTTCAACTTTTGGAACGCTGCAACGCATGTCATGTGACAAGGAACAACCAATCACAACAGGCAGATATCTTTTCTTTCTTCCGTAAATATATGAAGGGGAGGTTAATCACTTTCGTGCAGGCTACCCAGAGCTTTATGATCTGTCCCACGGACTATTTTACTTGCTTCACCCTTTCTGTCCGAGGACGGCACAACGGCCAGTTGAAAGGTCAGCCAACTTGACACAGAGAAATCGAGCAGTAAAGCTACTGTGAGCACTTTCCGGTGCTGGAAATGCATTTATCTTTGTTTTCACTTTGTTTAGTTTAGTCAGTGAGGCTTACTGCTAAATAACTTGCTTAGTAACGGCAGGTGCGACAGGAGCGCAATCTCCCAAGCAACTTGGATAAAAGCAGCACGGTTGGTGTTTTCCACACGTTTTTAGTTTTTACATGTGAACGGCCCCTAATACATTAATACATTGCCCAAAAACTGTATACGTATACTGTAAGGGTATTGCTGAAAAGAGATTGTTTCTGTACCTGTTCTGAGGGCCATCTCCAACAAGATACTCAATGACTCTGTCCATCGCGCCTCTGTCCCTTGGGACCACGGGTCTGGCCAGGGGCGGGCCTGGGGGGTGCATCCCTGTTAAAGCACAACATCGATGCCTGTTAGACACAGTCTGTAGTCTTGAATACAAACTGCATTAAACGGGCTGCTTACAGTAAAACAAAAAAAAAAAAACTAAGTGAGATGGTGAGGCTGAGATTCACAGTTTACTGCACAAACCATGATGAATGTAACAAAAAACCTGCCCCCCCCCCCTTTTTCTTAATGAATTAACACCGGATCCCACTTGCGAAGCACGTCCAGAATCCCCGCTGTGTTGGTGAGTAGTAATTAATATAATCTAACATCAAGAGCAATCATAGGAAGATGACTGGTCATTTCTGTGAGACTTGGCAGAGTCTCAATATCCTGCTGGTTATTAATTTACCAACATATGGAAACTCTGTGGTGACTCTTTGTATCAAATTGCTTTTCACTTTCGATTTTCGGCAGAAGCAGGTGATAACATCAAGTCATGTAAACCATTTGCGAGGCGTTCCCAACGCCAAAGGCAATTTCGCCGAGCATTAAAAGACATTTAGTGAGATTCCACCACCATTGCCCAGAGAACAAACGCAGGTCTGGCTAATTAATCATAGTTAATGTAATCCTGATTCGTGCATACCTCACAGTTGGCATTCCACATGGCAATTACAGCATGCAGCTTCCTCCAGGAACACATTTCCTTTACCGTTTGCACTTATTTGCATCTTCTATTGAGTGTTCATAGTCCATAAATAATTTATATTGAATATACAATAACCCTACACTCCACTGATGTCTTCCATACACGGCAACTGCTCTATGGAAAGTTTTTTTTAATCACGTTGGCTTGCTGGCTTTTTGAAGCGCAAGCATCGTTTTCTTGAGGTAAATATTCTTGACTGTGTCGAAAGTTATCGCCCATTTCTAATTTCAGTTCACAAATTATACACTTGTTTAAGAAAGGTTGGCCCTTTTAGTAAGATATTTGAAAACTACATTCAAGCAATTACCCATTACAACTACTGTATAGCACATACCACCCTTGCTGACAACACACACCACAGAGCCTTGAGCAACTGGGGACACAGAGCCAGGGAAGAGTAAATCACACCTTAATCGACCACATTATGATGTGGTCCCCCTGTGTGCAGGTAACTCACCAGCTCCTGGAACAGGTGTTCCAGGGGTCACAGGCCTCCTCATCAAGCTCTGCTGAGCAGCTATAGCAGACAGGCCCCTCTCTGGGGGTCCACCTGGAGCAGAGTGGGAAGATCGTCCAGGATAGGTGGGCCCAGAGGCAGGAGGAGGGCGAGCAGCAGCTCCGCTAACAGGATACACCGCCACCGGGGGGGTCTTCGGGATGACATTGCGCTGGCGGAGCTCTAACACAGAAACACATTGTTTTCTTAACAATAGTAAGAAATGCAAAAATGAAAAGTAGGGAAAATAGCGCCGTCTTCAGAACTCGTCGCTACCTTGTCCCGGTCTCGGAGTCATCTGAGGTCCAACTGGAGTGGATTCAAGCTCCTTTATACAGAAAACAAGAGCATGATTTAATATGGAAAACAATTAAACAAAAGGGATTTATGTTACAAAGTAAAAACAACAATAACTCACCATTTTCCTCTTGGAATCTGGATCAAATCTCTCCAGAATCATTTTAGCATTTTTATACGTCTCAGTTTCCATAACTTCTTCAAGCTGGAAAAAAAAAACCAAGACATTAAAAAGGTATTATAGGATTACATCATTTTTCCAATACATTGCACCAAGAAATTACTCCTATAATAATAGCAAGCTCTATTGCTCAGTAATTATTTGATGATCATCAGATGTAATTAATAGGTGTTTTATAAACACACATTAATATCTTAGAATCGCCTACCATAGCATTACAAGCGAGCGTGAGAAAGGGCACCGGGAAGTTGCTTCACTAAATTGTACATCTTCATTTAAGACGCAAACATTTCCAAATGTTTACATATAATATGAAGAATAATTACATTCACTACTTCGATAATGGAGAGTGTGAAAATCCATCAGCCCTAATTATTGAAAGTTATTAGACTTGACAGAGGATGACAAGCAATTTCTCAGATTTATTTCTTTCCGGCACTAAATGCTATTAATTAAAGTGACATTAGCAGAGTGGTTTACTGGGTTAAGTCACTGTACCAATCAAACACTGTCTGTACAGAATAGATCCTAGATTAGCAAGCATCTTATTGCAAAAGGCTGAGAGGATCAATAGGAGCAATGCTACGAGGCTTCCAACATAACTTGCAGAATGAAGTTTTCACTTCACTGGAGACGACTAGACATCAAAATTACGATGCGATCTACAGAGATTATGAGTTTTATAATAAGTTTCTCTCACTTATCGGACCGCGGTGCAAGCCACAGATGCATGACAATTGTCTTCTTGAAATGTCACTTTGCAGATCTCTCAAGCTCGCAGAGGTAATTTCAGGGACACTGGGAGAGAAAATCTGTTGGGTGCTTGTGGTGCAATTTTTTGTAATGGCTTTATAACTACTACCGCTACACTGAGTGACATGGTGAGTCTAAACGATAAAACATATAAAAGAGAACATAACATGCTTCTTACTAACTTTGACAAGCACCCATTGTCTTAAACTGCCACTCGGTGTTTTGGCGATGCGTCGTTTCTGAAAATATTTTGGTTTTCTAAAAACATCAGCTACACCTGACCAACTGTTTCATCTCTGTTAAATGAGGCATATTTTCATTTCATTATAATGTAACTCGCCAAAAAGAGTGAATAGTTATATTCAGTACTTTTGTCCTTTTGGGGCAACTCCGTCTAGGCTTACAAAAAAAATATTTTGTTTTGCTAGCAGCAAGATGCCAGGCTGTTTTAACCTAAAGCGTTAGGGTTTACATGCAATAAAATATTCACTTTTTTGTAGTTATTGCGAAAAAGACATTATTCATACTAAGCTGTTTACATGGCTAATGAAAATTAATATTCCACTAATATCCCCGGTGGTGGACATGTTCGACTGTGCGAACACAGCCTACCTCTTTCATTCCTTCAACCACCGTCTTGAAAAGGTCGCCGTTGCGATATTTGCGCATATCCAAAAACCTGTTGATATCTAAGTCTTTCATGAGGTTTAAAAGTAGATGTGTTTCTCCTTCCGACCAGAAACGTGGGCTTTTCTTTTGGGCATGCATCTCTGCAAACTGTCGGCTAGTTGGTTTGTCTACAACGCACAAGAGCTGGCCGCACACAGGCAAGAGGCCATGTGTCGCAAACTGCTGTAAATCCCCACTTATGACGCATATTCTGAATGCGTTGTAAATATGTCCAAAGAACGCTCCTAAAACCTGAATAACATCGGCATATCCCAAAACGATCCATTCGCAATAAGACCTAATTCAGAATATCCAGACGGAGTATGCCGTTTACACGACCCGTATCAAATTCGGAATATGTCATATTCTGAATAATAGTGAAATATTAGTGTACATGTAAACATAGTCTTAAGTCTTTGGAGTGAACTACAGATCAAAAGTCAATCAAAAATATATGACACTGGACAAATATAAAAACATCACTTACTATTTTCCTTTTTTGTGCTTTAAGATCCTCCAAATTCTCATCTGAAAAAAAACAAAAAACAAACACATTTTTACTTGAAAATTCAACACCAGTTTGATCATAAACAAAAATCCCATTATGTGGTAAGTTATGTATAAATAGCAAAAAGGATCTTACTATTTTTTTCAGTTCTTCGTGAAAAAATAATTATAAGCACTTTTCGAAGTAACCACACTCTAAAAGGGAAAAGAAAGGAAAAAGGTCGATTGGTTACACTGCAGTTACAGTTCAGTGAAAATGTGATCGACTATCTGGCACACTTACAATAACGGAAATATTATGAAGGGAAGAGACAATATGAGCCGTCCCATCATCTGTTCGGGCAGGTACCAGGAATACACAACTACACATGCGATCAGGAAGAGAAGAGACGAGTACAGGAGCAGCCGCCAGACCCATATCTTCAACTGCTTCTGATACTTCTCACTGTACTCTTCAAGAGTCTGAATATCCTGTGAGGGAAAAAAGTCAAATGAGCGATATATTAGTACAGAAATGTGATCCTATTAGAGGGACGGTGACTGTGGTTACGTGAAACGGCTCTTTCATTCAAACTACAATCAATCCAAGTGCCATAAGAATAACCATACACATAGTTAGAGCTCGGTCTCATGTAATGCATAACAGTGAAACACAGTTCATTGCTTTAAAGCAAACATCAGTTTGAATATTTTATATAATTTTGCATACATTTTCCACTGTATAGGCAAGCATGAGAGAAGGATAAATACTCAATGTTAACAAACAGGGATTTTCCATAGGCCAATGAGTGACACTAAGGAAATCATTAGCAAAGTTCCAACTTCCAATGATAGAAAAATCCTGTATTTTATATTTTCGTGGTCCGAATCCATTACATAAAGAGAGACAGCACCCACACACACAACATCTCAGTGAGTCAAAGCAGCTCTTTGTGGTGACATGTTTCCTGCTCCTGCCCTCAGGTCTGGATCATTAATCACAGCAGGCTTTTCCAGTAGGGCTGGGCCGCCCTCCTCTATAATCTTTCCCTAAATATTTTAATCGAATGTAAATTAAATGTGGTACAAGCCTCCGGTGAAAATAACTATCTGTTCTGTGGCTTTAGGATATTGTGCATGAGGACGGGTTTGAAACTAAACTGAGAATTATTTGAACGGTTTTATTTTTCTTAAGGAAAAACGTGTCACGTGTCACCCCTGCCTTAATGCCATGTCTCTTAACAGTGTGGATGGGTGTCAACGTGTCTTTAAACAGATGCAAATGGAAGCAAATTCTATTATGATCAGCTGTGGAACTTGTTGACGATGAACACCGACGTCTTTAGTAGGACCGAACATGCAGCATATCAGAGAAATATGATTCAAACTCGGGGGAATCACACCAAACAAAGGCTTCGGTCCAATCATGATCAAACTTGTCTTCTGGCAGAAAATCCAATTATTTATGTAATTCATTATCATTTTCTAAATAACAAATGGCTCATTCATCTTTTGATTTTGTTAAACATGGAAAGGTTACACCGCAGCATTTAAGAGCTGGTTACCCCCATCCATAAATAGCTGGCAGACAGAATAGGACCCACTCTGGTCACTATGGTTCTCCTGTAACATGTGTGTCTGTCAGTCTCAGTAGTACTGGATAAACACATCTTACATTCAGCCTTACTGTAGAACGTGCATGCGTTTGCGTACGTGTGGTACAACCATGCACATGAAAAAACAATTACAGGTGAGAGGATTGTTCAAGAGGAAAACTAACAGGCCAAAGAAACCGTCTCTTCACAACGTCAACGTCCACCTGACCTCTTCAGTATATGTATAGTGTCTCATGCTCAAAGGACAGGAGCTGAAAATAGCCTAACACTAGCTTAACTGTAGAATAGCACTAAAGCCCCGTCAGTCAGCAAATGAGAAGCTGATTTGGCGATTCGTTGACAACATCTGTTTGCTTATGGTCAAAAGATGCAACCTTATACAACATGTTTTCCATAGCACGGTTTCTATATCAAAAAACAGGCTTAAGTGGTCACTAAGCACCAGTGAAATAAATACACGTTACCGTCAAATGATCAGACAGGTAGTAATCAAACGCCCTGGTAGATCAAACTTATTTGGTAGAAGAAGCAAAGGCAAATGGTAAAATCATCACCCAATTTGCTGTAGTTGTGTCGTTATTAACGTTTTCCAATGCAATGAGGGATTATTAACAACATCATGGGTGTAAAGATTTTCAGTTTTACCGCCACGCGAAGTAGATGAGATAATCCGGCAAACCTTTTAGCTTGTTTACAACCTGCATGATTATCTGACTGCTTGTTTTTGTTGCCCCTTTGGGCCTATTTTTAGCGATGTCACCACATCCCCAGCTCTCCGCAATGACTTTGGGGAGTACAACGTTATTGTAACCAATATAACTAATGGCCAAAGCTATAAAAATAAAGCCGAAGTTGTAATGTATATATGCAAATAAGCAATTTACTAGTAACCGTCCCTTCATGTGTCCCCCCGACTGTGGTGCCACACTGTGAATAGTTGAAATCGTACCAAGTCTGTGCAGAGCGAGTCTGTGAGTGTTTCTGACAAGTATGTGTTTTATAAACATCATTGGGCATAATTACACTGACAGATGCCTTTGGTCAGTTTTACTGATAATGCTTCATTTGTGCTTCACTCATTTGACTGACAGCGGGCGCCTTCTGCAAGCTTGGACGCACCAAACCTCAGGGGATTCATTGTAAAATACTCTGTTCAAATGTAAACAGGGCATAAAAGAATAAAGAAAACATTGAATTTCTCCCTCTTGTTTATCTTCAAAAGGACCACAATGGTAAAATGTTGTACTGTATTATCGCCACCGTGTTGTACAATTAATGTATAGACTATCTTCAATCTGAATGACTTCATCTGTCGATATACACCAGTTTTTAGTTTGGTAATATTTGTGAAAAATGTTTCTTGCTCATGGGCTTTGTCTACCTTACCATAGTGCAGTAACATATTTAGCTAGAGCATGGATTTGTTGTGCTTTGGGAAATGTATAGCAGGTTATCTCAAACTGCATGCTAATGCATACAGTATAAGAAAAACTTCTTAAACTACACGTTTTAAATAAAATGCGTTTTAGAGAATTCAAAACAGCACTTCTGGCAGTCTATATGACAAGCATACCTTATCGATTCCCTCCAGAATCTCCACAGTGGATGGTTTAGCCTGCAAGGCAAACATTTTGAAATCCAAGTCAGAGAGAAGAAATGAGGACATTTGCCATAACAACAGTACTCTTTGTGCAAGCAACTTCTTGAAACTTCCTGTTTCATCTTCCCATTTCTGCACATTTTGTGCATGTGTCATGTATGTCTTCTTCCGTTGTTGCCTTCGTAGTTAGCCTATGCATGCCGATATGCCGAGGAATGGAGATGCCAGGAGGAGTGTTGGCATTGACATCTGAATTGTGATAATTTACGTAAATCCATCTAAGCATGTGACCACTATTTGGGCCTAAAGTATGGTGCGATAGAATGTTTTGTGAAAGTCCTGCATGTTCTTGCAAACTGAAAAATATAGATAAAAGACTATAACTACGGCTATGTGTGTTCTTTGACAAAGCAAAAATACTGCAAATCTGTATTAAAGCAGCATGAAGTAGCAAGACATAATCAGTAAAGGAAAACAAACCCTCCACCGGGAGATGACGGCCCCCATGTTGGATCAGGGAGTGTAGGATATTCTGTTCTGTTCTGGGTCCCTCCTCAGATTTTCTCTCACTGATAACCTCTCCACCTGTTGACAACAGTAATGGGCTTCAATATCCACTTAGTTGGCAATGCATTAGGTACACTTAGCTAAAGCTGATGCAGTGCAATACAACACACCTGCAATAAATGCTGCCTTCATGAACGTTGCAATGTTCAGTTTTTGCTAAAACTGTTTTAGAGAGGTGTTGATTCGACGTTAAATATGCTAAATGAGGTGGACAAAATAGTTTAAATACACCTTTCAGTATAAGGCAATACAATGCAACAGCTCCACAAATAACTGCCTCCAAAATAACCTTAACGTTGCATCACCTCAAAGACTGTTTCAACAAAAACTGAACATTATATCCTTGATTAGGATTTACTGCAGAGTTGCTGCACTAGCATGCATCAGTTCAGCGACGTATACCTTTTAGAGTGTAACTTAACACTCAAACAGCAACATACATTAGGAAAGACCACCACATACAGGCGTTCACAACCTCAATTTTGACAGCTACACGTTGCATTTCGATTAATTGAACTTATCGTAGTCTTCATATGTGTGAAACTCATTCAACACTGTCTTTATAACTCGAGAGATCATGCTGAACTAAGTTAAAGTGCTGAATTAAGTTAGCAAACTTAACAACTTCACTCTATGTTTTCGGAGGCGACTGGTATTTCATAACGAGGCTAACAGAAGTAAAGGTTAGCTCAAAGGACAGGTTTGACCTGTCGCTATGGTTTCCTGACTAACTTGTTACGCACTTAGTTAATGCATCAACGGGGTAAACACTTAGCATTGCTGCACCATTAGCTCGCCGTGGGCAGCTAGCCGCTAGCTGCTGATGCTAACACCAAAGCAGCCCCGCACTTAATCACGATAAGTAACAGCAGCTAACTTTCACTTAGCGCTCTTCGTTAAAAGCAAAGCGAGAGCAAATAATGTGTGTCTGGAAAGTGAATGAACACACAGCCAAGAGCTTTTTGAAGTGCTGTGAGGTGTTTATTTACCTTAGTTGTCCGGTTTCCACAGCCTGTGGCGGGACTGCAGCTGCAGTCCTCCTGTTCCTGACGGAGACTGTGTGTGTTTGAGCCAAGATGGGGGAGTGTCCGCTACAAGAGCACCGTGGGGCCTTCAGGGACCCGTCCGTGTCTCTATGAGGCCAACTCCATGTCAATGTTTATTATGTTCAAGTTTTTTATGTACACATAGTAGACATGTAACGCGATAGGAAAATAAAAGTATCCTAAAGACAACGGTGGATTCCCGCACAGTGCCAGCGTGGCAACTTTTTGTTATGTCCGACTCTGTTCTTGGTTATTAATACTGTGACCTTTAGCTGGGCTATTATTAGTAGTATAGTGATACTAGTATTGTTGTTGTTGTCGGTGGTGTAGTATTATGAGGAGTGGTAAAAATGTGGATTTTTAGTTATAGTAGGGCAGTATACCAAAATACTTAATATATTCATTAATTTTAATGCTGAAGTGGAATTTTGAAATTAGTATAATCTCCCACAGTGGTTTGTTAAAGTTAATGCTGAGAGGTCCAGTTGGACTTGACTGACATCATGCAGTCCAATGAGATGAACTAACTTACCTGGCATGCAGAGGGCTTGCACCAACCCCCCAGAACCCTAACACTACTCCCGTCAACCGCAACACACATCAGACATCACAATGGTTTTAAGACAAAAATTAACATTTATATTTTCATAAATAACTGTATTTATTATAATTAAAATAAACAGTTGGTCCCTGATATTGTTGGCTTAAAAGTGTTTAGTCAGTTTCACTACAATTTACATTTTTATTAACAAATAAGTGTGGCCGGGCGGATGAAAAAGTGTGAGCAAGAGAGTTTAAGGGGTGAAAAGTGTATTTCTTTCTTTCTTTATTTCTTTGTTCATTTGTTACCTCAATGCAGAAAATGAGGAAGGGCGCCCAACAGCATTTAAAAGAATATATATATATATATATTAATATTCTTTTTTTTTAGAGGGCGACCAGCGCCCCCAAGAAGGTGGCGCCATAGGCGACTGCCTATATGGCATATGCCTTAAGCCGGCGCTGCTGGCATGCAATAAATATACATTATTGATATTGGATGGAGGTCTTCTGTTATTGTGATAATGGGTCTATAGCTATATTAAATTATATACTATTTTCTTTTCGTGTCAGCTAACCCCGCTATAAGGGCAGCTATAGCACAGTTGATTCGTCATTATTAGAAAGGTTGTTCTATCCAAAATGCTTCCTTTTCTGAAGGGTCACTGCACAAGCGACTGAACCCCAAATTACTCTCATAGTATGTGTATCCCCAAAATGTAGGTCACTTTGGACCAAAGTGTCTGCCAAATGAATGTAATGTAGAAGCAGTTGTTATGCCTTTTGCAGATTTTTTAGAAGTTTAAACATTAACATTGTCACTACAATGGACAATGCTGTCTGTTATAATAGATATTAATAGACACAAAGCATTCAATTTATTAGGTTCTC
Source organism: Sebastolobus alascanus (assembly GCA_916701645.2). Classification (NCBI taxonomy): domain Eukaryota; kingdom Metazoa; phylum Chordata; class Actinopteri; order Perciformes; family Sebastidae; genus Sebastolobus; species Sebastolobus alascanus. The sequence continues at coordinate 367,659 of CAKAOJ020000059.1, forward strand.
ACACAAAGTGCAATCACACGTTCTCCATTCAAGTCCCGTATCCAAAGCTTTTGTAACATTGTAAACTGGCAGGAGGTATAATTTACCATGCTGATGTTTGGATTTGCAGGTTTAACACATTAAATTGCAAATACAACTTAAACAGAGGGATTCATTAGCGAGTATGTGAGCACAGAACTGGCCTGAGGGTGCTAATAAAATGAGAGCAGATAAAAAAAATGCCAATTACTTGGTGAAAACATAGGAACAAAAACAGAATAAACAATATAAACTGAAGAAAGAACATGTTCCAATAACGTCAATGAGTACGAAATAATTTGTTTTAACGACAGTTAAACACCATACGTTTGCTATTTAATTGAAAAAATCAACTGATGTGGTTCAAAGAGATAAGTTTAAGACTTGGGGTGGACCCCCAAATAGTACTAAAACTTGCTTTCGAGAATTACAGAGAAACCAAACTACCACTTTTAGAAGATATACCAGATGACGCCCACCACCTCATCTGCACTATTTTAGTAAGTAAAGGGATTTTCTTCCCTAATTTGATGTAATCTGAACTGTACTGCTGGAGCTTGATAAAAGGTCAGAGGATCACTAAATTTGTTAGGTTTAATCCTCTGGGCACTGTGGATATCTGTACCAAATTTCATGGCAATCCACTAAAAATTTGTTGAGATATTTGTCTGGACCAAAATGGTGTACAGACCGACATTGCCATCCCTAGAGCCACACGGCTAGCGTGGCTAACAAGCTACAACTGTGGCATTTTGCTTTGCACTGGTATTGGCAGCCCATAGTTCATAGAAGAAAAGGAAAGCTGGAGGTAGCGGACTTTGTCCACCGCTGCTTCAACATGCTCAGTCATCATAAGGGCTGACTAGTGCCAATAGACACCACAAAAACACTGGCCAATGGTCAACCACAGTGAGTTGGTGACAGCCAAATGGCGCTCGAAGGCTGACCGTCAGCCTCATGTTTTAGGGCCCCTTAGTCTCTTCTCTGCTGAAGCCCCATTGGTTGGCAGGGCTGTGGTGTTTACTCATTTAGTAGATTCAACTGTCACAACTTTGATCTCTGTGATCGAGAATAACATTGTTTGTGCTTTGATTGGGAGAGATAATGGTACTATAATAATGATATATAAAAAAAAAATGTAATGGTACTGCATGTAAATGAGCTGCAAAACAACTGAAACAAATTCTAAATAAAATTGCCTTTTAGCCTTTATTGATGCAGTCAGACAGAAAACCTGTGAAAGAGGGGGATGACTTGCAACCCAAGGTCCCACTCCAGAATCAAAGCAGCAGAGACATTGAAACGACATGTTCTGCGTCTCAGTAAGCCGTGATTTATATACAGTATAGCCTTTATTTAATCAGGTAATCTCATGGAGATAAAGATCTTTTATGCAAGAGACCTGAGAACAGGAAACTGTTACAGCACAGAAATCCCACAACAGCCCATACATGCAAAGATTTATTTTAATGAAAACCCCAGTGTTCAACACTGATACTATAGACTTATAGTATAACCACACTGACCACAGCAGATTTTTGTCAAGATTTATGTTAATGTACCCATTTCTTGTATACAGCACCTGCATCTTTCTGCCGCTTCCTGTTATGATTCACTCCCTCCAGAACCCCTTAAAAAAATAAATGGGAAGAAGAGCCAGGCTGAGCAGGTAACCCCTGGTCTACAGTAGGACGTAGTGAAGCCAGTGAAACCTGAGAAGAATCAGAAACACGATAAAAACAGTTTAAAATTCACCAGTTAAATTTCCTGTGGACTCAACATGATACACCCATATTCTTGATGGGTTTTGAGATGCAAGTAATCTCTGGCAGTACCTTCGCTGAGCTACAGTATATAGCCTTATACATGGGCTCTGCAACACCCTGACATGGAAAGTATAAATCCATCTCAAGGCAACAGGACCTGAAAAATAAGGTGTTGTCTCTAATAATGAAAATGCAGTGAGTAAAGCGCTGGGTGGCCCACAAAAGCCGTAAAACTTTGCAGGACATCAGTGGGCAGGAGCGGCAGGCTGGTGGTGATTTAGTTCCATGTAAAACAATTACTTTTAGTTGTCTTGATTCAAAAGGAGAATCCAAAAATACCCACATGAAAGTTTAAAAACTAAAATGGCTGCCCATCTCAAGCATGGGCTTTAATATCCTTGTTTTTTCCTCTCCCTAAATGGTATTAAGTGCTTGCAGCATGACAAATATCACACTTCTGATGGGGATCCTACTCATCGTGGTGTTGCATTTCATCAAATGCATGTATTCATGTTTGTGCAACATAGAAAGATTCTGCATTATTGCAGCTCTTGGCAGCCATGTTAGCCAGTCCTACACAAAGTATGAAACACACGTGAGATGTTGGGCCAGTATCACCAAGCAGTAGCGATGTTACGTGCTGTGCTGAGGCTTCGGAGCGTGTGTCGAGTAATCCACAAAGTTTTCTGTGAAGCGCGTATCGAGGCTCGTATCGTTTCAGACCAATGACGTCAAAGCCGAAATACAGTTGAGAATTTATCATTCCTGAATAAAACCGAATAATGTCTCCAATCTATCATTTTCCTTTAGTTACACAAGCACATTCACTGCCCTGTGCCCGGTTAAACCACTGCCACATATCTGGAATATATGTACCTATTTTACACTCTTTGACCGACAGGTGGTTTCGTGTGCACATGAAGCCCAAATGAAGCCTCGTGAAATGAACCCTTCTGCGAACCAATTTGCTGGAGAGCTTCAGTGATTCCTGAAGCTTCATCTCACCATCACTACTGCTAACATTGTTGTAATATCAAAGTCTTACCTTGTTACTCACCTTGTTAGCTCTCTGGTCTGCAGGGGAAAAAAAAGGGGCTGAAGAGGTTCTCATGTCTATTTATACTTCCTGGTTCGACCATGTTGAGCAGCAAGGGTTTAAACATCTGTCTATTTTTGTCAAAAGGGTTTTTTCCTGAAGCTTGTGTTTGCATAGATGTTTATCTGTGTAATTGCTCGGCCATTTGTGAACACAATTGTATAAATTGTAAATATATTTGGCTAAATTGTCTGTTTATGTGTTTAGCATCTAGTGAGCTCCCCCATCGTTGGTTTGGTCCAGTAGTTACTGGCAGGGTATATAAAGGGTGGTTGAGCAGTTGCTGGGGTTTGCTGCACTTCTGATCTGTTGCTGCACAAGCTAATGCTAATACCAATACCATAAATTGTCATGCAAGATATAAGCTTATCCTTGCCCGTGTCTCCTTGCTTATCCTCAAGTATAGGCCAACATGTGGTCAGTGTGCTGTGATGTCACACTGGCCCAATGCTTCAGGTGAGCAATAGCAAGGAACCCTGGCTACACATGTGATTTTAGACTGGTAGGCCGAAATGGAGGAGGAGGAAGTTAACAAGGGAAATGGATGCCAAGAATCTTGAGTTTAGAAGCAGGGGAACCTCAGAGAAGAGAAAGAAAAGTAAAGTGGATTCATTGAGTGAGAGTGAACCGGAGAAAGAAACCTACATGGTTGGAATGAAGATTTGTGGTTTGAGAGAAGGGGCTGGATGTGGAGCTTTGTCAGAAAAGTTTGAGAAGTTTTGAAAATCTTGATTTTTGGGGGATGGGAAGGATATCTACCCAGTGGCATGTTTTTTGGCTGAGCAGGCTCCTTTAACTATATATATGTATATATATATATATATATATTGTTTTGTGTTGTTAATTGATTTCCAATAGTAAATGTATACATACATTTTCACAAAGCAAGCATATTTGTCCACTCCCATGTTGATAAGAGTATTAAATACTTGACAAATCTCCCTTTTAAGGTACATTTTGAACAGATAAAAAATGTGCAATTAATTTGCGATTAATCACGATTAGCTATGGACAATCATGCCATTAATTGCAATTAAATATTTGAATCGATTGATAGCCCTAGTAATCTTATATTGTTGTTCTGGTCTGGTGGCTGACAAAAGAAATATCATGGTAGGTAAAACATGTGTATCATTGCAGCTAATGCTAAGTTAACTAATGTAGGCTAGTTGGTTCCCTACTGTCAGTATGGAAGCTCTGTCTGTGGCTGTGGTTTCAGCTATATGACTATGGCTGTAGTTGTAATTTTTGACTAACTGTAGCTGTGACTACCAATGCCCGTGGCTGTTGTGATTCCCAAGGCTGCGACAAGTAGCTATTTTTTTTTAATGGATGTAACATTAAGTGCCTGCAGGGGCTTATTGTAATGGTTGTGTTGGCTGATTCTTCCTGACCAGTGTCACTATCTTAGGTATTATATAGAGTAGCCAGGCAAACCCACAGCTACAGCTTCAAGTTGTGTTTCTGTGCCCAACCCGCAGCCACAGCAAAGAGAGTGTGCCAACTCCCACTGTGTGTCATAGCAAGTGGCTGTAGATACTGTTAGCTTGCTGTTCTTACATTGCCAACTAGACCACCAGACCTTTTAAAGCACTTTTCTGTGTGTGTTTACTTTCAAGAATCCATGGATTAATTTGCTGAGGACAATAAATGGCTCACTACTTACATCAAGTTCATCACTTGGAGGCTCACTGCAGGGTGGACATCAGCAAAAGGATGATGAGGAACCAAATGTGCCCGACATCTGAAAAGACAGCTCAAAGTAAGAAACCAGTTCAGTATTATGTTCAAAGCTTCTACAGCAGAAGTGTTGCAATTCTTACCAAAAGTCTTCTGCTTCTTTATGGGTTGTGTGCTACGGTGATGTGCTATGTGTTTGATGGCTTTGTTGTTGAGAGATCTGAGAGGTTGGAGGTATGTAGGCTGATAGTTTTGGAGGTGGTGTGTGAAACACAGAGTATTTTGTCCTTGTTGATGACTGATAATATGCTAAGGGTACAGGGGAAACAGAGTAATATGGACTGAGTTATGGTTTTGTTGAGCAGCAGTAGAAGTTGGAACGCAACAGAGAGTGCTTTGAATTTACCAATGATGGTGTCATTGCTGGCAGTGTTTGTGAATATGAGTGATGTGTTGGTCAAAATGTATTTTTATTGTTTGTTTGTTTTTATTGTTGAGTATGATTACAAAGTACTTTAAACTCTACTTGCATTACGTCTATAGCCAAATGGTTAAGATACATATAGTCCATATAATGTCCCTGCTGTGGGTCCAGCTGGGGTGTTAATAATGCAAAAACAAGAAGAAGATATTTTGCTATACTGTTTATACCCAGCTCGCTTTCTGATAAAGTGAAGAGAAGTTCATGAATATAATCAAAATCACAATGTTTTGTGGCTGTATTAGGCCATTGTGAGCAATGTTGCAAATTTATGACTATAGAACTTCTTTTGGGCGATATTGTTTTTTTGCATCAGTGTGATCAGTTGGTCAATTCTCATGTATTTAATCCAGATATTTAATCCCATATGGTTATTTCATCCAGAAATTTTTTCTCAGTTGAATTTCCACAAAGAATCACAATTTATATCTACCGCAATACAAAACCATATAAACTGTAATATACAATTTTCCTAAATATTGGCCACCCCTCGCCTCTATTACTACTTCCTTTATTCATATTTGATGGTAAACTGATTGCAAGATATCCTCAACGGTTTGTTATATCTTACGAAAAAGTTATTCCTCAAAAAATGTCATACAGCTCAATTGCTTTTTACGGTAGATAAACAAAGCTTTGTTTTTCAGAACAATATTGGATATAAAAAGAAACATTAACCACAGAAAAAAACTATAATGAGGCAACATATCCTCATACAACGGTTCGTAGGATTTCTTATGAAAAGTTATTTCTCATTTTTTCGTGCGTTTTCCTACGAATGTCCAGCAACACGTGTCGCACTTGTCAATTTCCGCTCCAGTCTTTGCAAAATAAACTTCTGTCTTCACAGGAAACAACCTGGCTGGGTTTAGGCAACAAAACTACTGAGTTAGGTTTAGGAAAAGATCGACTTGGTTAGGTTTAGGCAACAAAACCGACCCACCCCTCCTCACTCCGTGGCATTTTTTTTTTCACTATTTATACAATGGTTCACAATTACGTGGATTACATACAAATTTTTTTTTGGGATATATACGAATTACAGTGCATTATTTTTCGTAGGTATAGCTATGAACGGTGTACGAGAACAGCCTGACTGTTGTGGTTATGTACTGTGTGACTGGGAAAATCTTTATATGGACGTATGATTTTGAAATGTATTTTTAAGATATTTATAATGCAATGAAACACCTGAACGGTTGAATATGTGGAAACAGTCAAGCTGAAAAATATTAATTTGTTTTAATGTTCATTATTTAATGTACAACTTGAAGGTCAAAGCCCTTCTGCTCCCACCTTAAAACATGTTTATAATGTGTTAATATTATATTACATTTTATTGTATCGCTTTTCTGCTTTGTATTTCTCATGAAAGTGTTCAGCGACCGATCAGGTACATTTGAAAAGTCATGATCAGGTCAAAACATGAAAAATAATCCATGCATACATGCAAGGGAGATGTGTCATGTTGAAGCACTCTCTCCATTTTGACTTTAACATCAGATTCAGATAACAGGGAAGTCCCAACACTGAGGTGGTCACTGGGGAGAAGCTTTCTCACAGCATCTTGTGGGGGGAAAAAAAGTAGCTGCACACTTGTTTGAGTCCATCACCCTCTGTAAGTGTTGTTGAGAGCATTGATTTAAACATACTTCTATAGCCACAAGCTTCAGACAGGTCAGGATCCTTTCTCATCTTGAGTCTTATTGCCATTGAGAAATAATCTCACCGCTCTTTTACATAACCCTTGAATAATTCAAGGCTCCACTCCTACATATTTTGTCAAACTAAAATCTGAAATAAGAAACCTCTTGTGACCCAGACTCATTAAAGAATTACACCAGAGACGGGTCCAAAACATATTGACTGTAATGGTAATTATTCATACGGGCGAATGCTGTCTCAAAATAAAAGTATACTGAAAGGAAAAGTGTTGACCTCTAATCCAGATCAATATGATCAAATTATGATGAATTAAACGGACCGAAATCACTCTGGCTTTAGGAGATTTTGATACCTGCAGAGACAACCAATAATAGAAAATTTGATCAGGCATGTAAAACCATATTTTATTCTAATTTTATTTTATTTTTTTTAAATAAATGAAGCACACATTCTGTATATGCATTATAAACTGCCTTATAGGAATCTTGGTTTCAACTTGATGATTTGATATTAATGGTCATTTAATTTATTTAAATGTATTTTCATGTGTAAAGATTCTTTTAAGTGACAGTTTTGCACAGATTCAGTTGCACCAGACCTAAACCTCCTCCATAAGAAAAAGACTAAAATGTATTTTTAATTCATGGGACCAGATGAAAAAATATATTTAAAAGTTACTTCTCTTAAAATTATTATTTTTTAATTTTTTAATAAATGTTTTACTTTTTAAATTTCTCAAACATAATAAACAAATATAATATGAAACATACTGTTTGTATCATCGGTGTGTCAGGCTGTATTTCAAGAACAAGAATAGCAATTTATTGCACCACCTTAACCGCATCCAGAGCTATACCACCACTACAAGAATTGGTCTTTAAACCAATAAAACCAATTTCCAAAGATAATTGAGAACATGTTTCGATACATATGCATGAAAAAAGGATTTTCCATACGACCGACTCACATGCTCGTGTAATTGATTGAGGGGATGACCCGTTATATTAAATGTTATTTGAGAACCATCAAAACGCGCAAAATTGCAAATTGCCCAGCTTGTATCTGAATTAATACCTCATTCATCATCATTATGAGTTGATAAGTTAATTTAACCATTTCATTCTGTCTTAATGAGCTATAGTTGAATTAATGTCATGTAATATATGAAAGTAACATTTGAACAGAGGCAATGATTTGAGACAAACAGAGCAGAGACTACTTTAGAAGCATAATGGTGGCATAAATCTCATCAGGCTGCAGTTCATGTTGCATGTTTTCCTTAAATATTCAAGCTGCACAGATATGTAAATCCCTAACCTGCATGGGGAGGATTTTTTAGGTGTGAAGTGCTGGTGTGCTTTTTGGCAGTGAGATTTGATTGATTTCAATGTTTTGATGTAACAGCTGGTATGTCAGTTGTAAATACTGCACTGCATCAGATTCAAATGTGGGGGACAATATGTTTTAAGAGCTATGTAAGTTTCTTCTTTTAAAGCATTAATAGAAACAAAATAAGTATTTTTTTTAGTTAGAATAGTGTTATATTGGCTCAGTTTAGGAGCTGCCAGTCCTTCATCTGGCGTTGAGTGACTGCATCTGACCATTAGGGGTCTTTTGCTGTCTTCTAGTTCCACCTTAAATGCGTTTTGGCCCCGCTTGCTCCCTGTAGTTTCGGTTTTTTTGTCCTCCCGCAGCAGCTGTCACCCTGCATTACTCGCAGTCAGCTAAATGAAACATTATTCTAAACATATGCATCGTAATCAGTCCGGTCACACTTACAAGAACACGCGTTAATAAGGCAATCAATCACTCTGGAACAAGCAAGTTGTTCTGTAACAGCTCATAAACAGTGTGTAATGAAGAATTGGAGGTTAGCATGACACGGCGCTGATCAGATAATCAATGTCAAAGATGCGATGAATGTCAGTAAATGTAGTTTTCATGTCGTTTCTATAAAATCCTCAATTTACAACAAGCAGTTCAATTACCCTGAAAATACAGTCAATTAAATAGGGGGTGATTGGACAGTAGGGGCAGCATCATCGATCTTTGCATTTCTATCTCGCTGCTGGACATTTAATTTGGTTTTTCTATTAGCACCGAAATAAAGAAAATATAAATTAAACAACCCAAAGATTTATTTTCTTGTCAAAAACCCCATTCAGCGGAGGTGACAGACATGTCTTCTGCATTATGATGAATTCTTTCTTTTTTTTTTCAGTCTTGCACATTGGATACAAAACTAATCGTGTTATTGTGGGCAGTGTTTTTCTGGCCTCTGTCTTCTCCCTTTTACACCTCCATCTATCTCAATGCTTTTGTTGTATGGGTTGCAACCCTCGCTTTAGTAAAGAGCAAGGAAACACGGTGATACATCACGCCCATATTTGCTGCCCTAATCCTATTTCTTTAATGGGGACGTTCAAAAAAGCAACTTATCTTAAAGTCCCATGGGGGCATTCTGGTGTAGGCTATATTTTAACCAAGTGCAATTAACGACAGTATCAGCTTGTATCATTTAGAGGTAATGTAAAAATAATGGTAAATTATAGGGCCGGAATGACCCGTGATGGCAGGCCTCATATTCCCTGTAGCTTTCCACGTATTTTTTAATTAATGCTTTACAGTGTTTGCTATAGAAATGGTGTCACAGCACCTAAATGAGCCTAAGATGTCTTCATTGTCGGACGTTCTCAAATATGTATATAATATTAATGTTCTTAATATACATTCGTTCAAGCAATTAAATTAAAATTTGTTGCAACGAAATGTATGTCTTGTTCAGTCATTAATGTAAAGAAGCGAAAAATGTGTAAAGATTTTTTTTTTTTTTTATTATTTATTTTCCAAGAACAAACACGATCAATAAATAACATGATTTACATTTCATATTGCACAATTTTTTTCAAGTTAAAATATTTAAATTCATACAGTCATTGATATTTTAAATACAGAGATATAGAGTTATAACAGAGACCCTAAGGACAAAGGCCAATACTATTTTCATCATTTTAAATTTCAGTGCTCGTTTATCAGCCCTTTAAAAAAAGCCTCTTTTTTTTGAGTGGGACCGTAAAGAAATGTTCTCCATAATTCGACTTTTTGCACGAAATAGCCTACATAAATTTGGAATATCGGTGAGTTTTACAGGCCAATTTGTGGGCTATGTGATGCTCCTATTGGCGTGTACATCCAGTGTTTAAACATTAAAAAAAACATTCAGCAAGTCACACAAAATAAATAATAATAATAAAAAAAAACGTGATTAAAAAAACAAAACAAAAAAAAAACAGCCTACCATCCACATTTCAGGATTTTCCAGGGCGATCAATAATTCAGTTTTCAACTATCAGTAGGACTATTTGCAAAATATTTCACGATTTACAGTTCACATGTTTTATAATTAACATATCGGTGATGTCCCAACAGGAACGAATAAAATAGCCATTTTTACAGGCGCAGACTGATTGTAAAGCCAGACTGTTGGTCTGAACTTGCTCAGTCCCGTCACTGTGTTGCTGAGTGAAGAGCTCCTAAAGGGGGGTTCACACCTAATGCTGGAGCTGATATAATGAGGTGCAGCAATGTAAATAAAAGGAGATGCTACTGTGTGTTTGAGGGGCTCTTTTGTAGGCTTGCTTTGTGTGTAATATTTTTTAAACCCTGCATGTGTCATATATTATCCTCATCCAGTGCATCTGTGTATACCAGGACTGTCGCTTTGTTCCAGCTCTTTTGTATGTCTAATGACTTCCCTCCGCGGGTTGTTAGCACTTGACAGCGGGTCTCAAAACGAGGAACTTTCTTACAGCACATGTATTCAAAGGAGCTCCATCTAGGTACATGATTGGCAATTTTTGTCATGATCCTCTCATTATTAACATAAAAATTGACACGAAAGACGCGCTGCAAAATGATATGCACCCCTTCTAGCTGATTAGGGGGGTCCCCATAGAGCAGGGGCCTGGGTGTTGGAGAAGCTGTCCCTGCCAAAATCTCAGTCTATTAGGGCCTATAGTGAAGAAAGATATGCTGCTGGGCAGAAAAAGCAGCACCTTCTGCTATCTAAATTTAGATATAGCATAATTACGTTTGGCTCTTAAAAAATACAGAGGAGCCATGGTGGCCAGGCTGGGTTCGTCACGATGAATATTGGACATTTGAGTTGCAGAAATATGTAATGTTGTTGGTTTAATTTGTGGGATAGAAATAAATAAATTAATTTAAAATGGCACATTGATTGAGGGGGGGCAGAATGGATACACTGCATGGTCTGTTATTTTTTTTTTCCCAAAATATGTATAAATTAATCCAGCATACAAATTGGTCTATACTGGCAAAACACAAGGGCACAAGCTTTTAGAGAATTGTGAATTTTCGGTGCTACTATTTGTGTGTTTAAAGAGTCTTTTAAACTTGACTTGTAGAAATCCATCTAAATGTGTGTGTCTACAATGCTGCCTAATAATTCTTTACCCAGGTGTGATTTTTTTTTAAAGTATCCCCTAAAGTAGGACTATAGAGCAAAAATAGGAAACGGTGGTGTACTGTAGCTGCATGGTGATATGAGTTATCTGTTAAGTGAACTTTCTTCTCGTTGGTCCGGTGACGGGACTGAGGTCTTGCTGAGAACAGCGGCGGAATAGGGCAGAAATCCACTCTCGGATCTTGGCCCGGAAGCTGTGCAGGTAAAGTCCGCGCTGGCGCTCCTGGCACCCAGCGCGCTGGCCGCCTGGCTGCTGTGGCAGCTGAGACACGAGCAAGGCCCGGCGGCCGACGGCGCGCCGACCGCCGCCGCCGCTGCCGCTGCCGCAGCCGCCGCAGCCGCCGCCGCCGGGCTATTGAGGCCCGCGGGCGACTGGTAGAGTCCCGGGTGCCTGAAGCTGCACAGGAGCTCCGGCCGCGAGTACGGGTGGGAGAGGGCCCGGAAGGTGTCGAGGGGCCGCATGGAGGTGGCGAAAGGTGACGAGGCGGCGCCCGAGGCAGCGGCGGCGGCCGCTGCTGCCGTGACGCCGACGTGCGGGTAGTAGTGCAGAGGCATGTGCGAGTGGAAAGGGTAAGGTAGGCTTCCTGTAGCTGCGGCGTGCGTCATCATGTAGGTGTAGAAGCTGGGGTCCGCCGGATGAGGCCAGGACATCGCCAGGCGCTGCCTCTTATCCTTCATCCGCCTGTTCTGGAACCACACCTGCAACACACAGAGGCAAAACACAAGGCGCATATTGAAGCTGCCATGTTTGTTTCCAACCTCATTCACACCTCTGAGGAGAGGGATCAGGCCACACTATAATGTCCCGTCTTGTCATTGAATATGAAAATGATCGCATGCATCATTCCGTTAAAATCTACAAAATTACTTAAAAATGTCTGTTAAAATATTGTGTTTTTTGCATGTCATTATTTGAGAGGCTATAAATTACACACATCTGAATTGATTAGCACCAGCAGTAAATAAAAGCGTTATTTTGTGCAAAATCAAAAATATCACACTGCAACATTTCATGAGCAAGAAATAATGATTACTGTATTTTTTATAATTATTATTCTGCATTGCTTTCTCTGCACAAAACACATGCACACACAAGAATAATGAAGATTAATCTGTACCTTAATAGTAGTCTCGGGCAGATTCAGCGCTGCGGCTAATTCACATCTCCTCGGTCTCGAAACGTAATTTTCCCTGTAAAACTCTTTTTCCAGTCGTCCGATTTGTTCCCTGGTGAAAGCAGTCCGATATCTTCTCACTTGGTCGCTATTTGAATTGTTCGATCCTCCCGATGAATTACCGTTCATATTCTGGAGGGAGTTGGAGCTTATGTTGGAAGATCCAGAATCTGAAAAACCTAAAAAAATAAATAAATAAAATAAAATAAAAATGGAAAAATTGTTAGGCCTATTGTTATTAATAATATTGAAGTAATAAACGTGTGTGTTGGCCTGCAGGTATATTTGACAGGTAATACTGATAAAACTAATAGTCTGAGGTTGATGTTAAATTTTTTTGACGAGAGATAAATGAAAAAACATTTTTTTCCTGATATTTTATTAATATTAGCCTATATTTATCCTTTGTAGTAAAATAATAATAATAACAATAATAAAATATGAAGATGATAATAAAAAATAAAAATAAAGAAAATAATACAAATAACAGCCCTAATAATAATAATAATAACAATAATAGAATTTAGCTTTACTTCGGTTCTTGGATAGAGATATAAAATATAATAATATAGATAAACACTAGGCGAACACCCGCTTTATTAACATCAAAATAAAACAGCAGAAATAAATAAATAAATAAAAAAGATGAATATGGAGTTAAAATGAAATAGGAGTCTATACCTTTGTTGTTTTCCTTGTGCTGGCTCGGGGAGCGGTGCGAAGGGCATCCCACCTCCACATCGCTGTTGATATCTGAATCTGGCGAAACTTCGGAGTAAAGGCTCATTTTCTTCCTGCTCTCTGACGAGGAAATCTCCGCCGAAGAGGTGTTCTCGCTGTTGTGGTGCGTGCCGAAAAGACTGTCAATTTCAAATTTGCCTTTCGTGGGGATGTCCCCCAGGTTTCCATGGAGAGAAGCCGAAGTTATTCTCGGGCTCAGGCGTCCGCTGTGCTGCGAGTTTTCCAGGGCCTCCAGCACCGAGTTTCCAGGCGCGTCTGCGAGCCTCTTCCCTGCGACAGGACTGTGCAGACCTCTCTCCATCAATATCATCTCTTTTCTTATCCTCTCCATCATTAAGCCGCGCAAAAAGGAGGAGAGAAAAAAAAAAAAAAACACACACTTGTCCAGGGGGGGCTGGAGGCACCAATGAGTTGTGTCGGAGCTTAAATCCGCATGCAACTGTCTCTAAATAACTGTCTCTAAAACCTTTTTATAAGCAAGACGCCGAAAAATGAAAGAATCTGAATGCAATCGACGAGCGACTGCTCAAAAGGAGCCGAGCATCCTCCCCATACATGCAGCAGCGAAATGTCATTCATCAAAAAAGTGGTTGCCGCTCGTTGTTAAAATGCTCGGCTGACGTTGCTCCAATGATCATTTATTGTAACAGGTTTATAAGCAAATAAATAGGAGAGGGGCTGTCACTTGATGATGGAGGCGGCCTTCGGTCAGACGAATAATATCCAAGTGGAGAGGGAAGAGAGAGGAGTGAGGAGCTGAGGTGCTTGTCCCTGGGTTGATCTCTGAGTCTGTTTTAGATTGCTCTGGGGTTTGGCCTCTTGGGTGAAATTGACAGTCTGATTAATAAAATGAGCGGTGCAACATTTCCCTCTTCATTTAGGAATATTATTATGCTTTGATTCTCTATTGTTTTTCCCTCCTCTCTTTTTTTAGCCCTCCCCCTCTCTAATCGGTGCTCTTTTTTTTATTTATCCTCCTTATTTCTTTTTCTTTCTTTTTTTTATCCCCCAGAATTGCGACTTTAATCAGTATGCAAAGTGCTTTAGGATTAAGGTGCAAGTTTGTCATGAGACATTAGGAGTATTATTATTATTTCTGGGTTGATATTTTTTTTAATTCATTTCAAATTTTTCCTCTTTTTTGGGGGTGTTTGTGTTCCACACAGTTCGTCAAAGACACATTTTGATGTGGTGATAATGGTTGCATTAGTACACATTAACCGACAACAGCACACGCTTATATATGTATTAATGCATGTAGATGTAGCTTATTTGTATGTTATGGATGGCTACTTTAAAAAGAAATCTTTATTATTATTATTATTATTATTTAACGATGAATAGTTGCTGTTATTTTTTAAATACATTTCGTTGCAGGTAATTCTTCACATTTTCTTTGTTCGTTTGTTGATTTGCCCTGTTATCGAATTTAAACAAATTACTCAAATTTAAGAGCGCAATATTTTACATTTTTAACAGAAATCTCTCATCGGTTTAAAGTCAGTTCCTCCCAAATCGAAACCTTTATTATCTGCATGGTAATTTGGGGGGTATTTACAGAAAAATAACAGCCACATAATATGCATCATATTAACTCTACCGGAGACTCGATGTGTAAAGACAAAACACCCATGCATGGACTCCTGGTTTCTCCATGTGAAATGACTATAAAGGCATCAGATTATCCTCTGCGCGTCCTCTGGCGCCTCCTGCAGGCTTTCAATATTAATTGCTGTCATTGATGTGAGGTTGTTGAATGGGAGGTGTGGGTTGTAGTTTACCTGATGTCCTGACCTGTGTCTGAGCACTCTGGGAGCATTCCTATGCAAAATTAGTTTATATGGCAATTCATAGATGGATAATATGAATTATTATTTTAATTAGGCTTCTGCAAAGCCATTTTAGAGGAGCTGGAAGCTGCAAAGAGCCACATCCCTAACCTCACACATCCTGTCCTATTTTTATAACACTGGTGAGCAATATAATGGGATTCAAATCAGAACAAAGTCTACTGTCTGCCCTCTGGGATAACACAGAATATGACACTGAATTTAGACAAATATAAGGCCTCAGAACCCGGATAAGAACCTGTTCCAGCTTGAATTTCAATATCAACTTACTGCATGTAGCTAATTTAAATATATTTCAGCCCACTTAGTCATTTGTTAAAAAAAACTGTAATCTTATTTAGGAGAATCATGATGTATTACTCGCAGGATAAGACCAATTAATACATTTAATTTAGTTAAATGCACCGCTTCATTAGTGAACGCGATATTTTCTTTTATTTTTGAATGAAAAAAACAACATTGTACTCTAGTAAGACACTGGTTTGTAATCTCCTAGAGCTTTGGGAATTTTAATATAATTAGCTCATTTGCATACATGCATCTACTTTGGAGCAGCTGATGAATCTTCATATGTATCTTAAAATATTTTTACATTGCAGACACTTCTGAGTTGTATAATCCTATATAATCATTTTAAATGTATCTTTGAATTTTACTCTAAACTTTACTTAAGTTACCATTGTTGAGCATAATAGACCAAATCTCACTATTCTGCTCATCTTTTCAGCTAAACGAAGTGTAAATATGGCCTTTTACTGTTTGCATTGTTTGATTAAAGACTTATCAAGAGATGTTCATGTGTTCGTATATCAGTGAAGTATTAGAGCAAAACAGATATAAGTGTTATATCTTCTGTTTGAATATTGAGTCAAGACAAACGGATAGCAAATATTCACTTTGCAATAACATTGCAATTTTCTTTTCCAAAAACTTAGTGCATACTTATACATTTTAGTGAAAGGGTCTTTTGCTCCATTTATACTTGGACATGAAGTCTTTCATGTGGATGAAGTGACTCTCAAGCTCCTCTTCAGAGGCTGATTCATGGCCCAGATGCATGTTTCTTATGCTCTTCAGTTGAAGTGTGCAGTTTCACTGATGCACAGCAACAGCGCCCTCTGAATGGTCCCTTGCCTACACATATGTTAAGAACATTTGGGGTCTATACATATGAATCTAAAGTTTGACAATTCATACAGAATCAGCCTAAATCATAGTGTGGACAGCAATTTTGAATTGTGCAGAGGTCACAGGGTTTCTCAGCATTTGAGATAGCAATTTTTTTTAAATTTTTTTTATAACTTTCTGGCATTAAACCTGGACAACATCCTGACATCGAAAGCTTAAAAGGAAGTAGATTCAGGATTTTTTTCATTTTTTTCTGTGGTAATAAAATTGTAATTTGCTTATCTGTCATGAAATAAGCATTAGGCAAACTGAAATTAATTGTATTGAAAGTAATGTGTTAAACACTCATAATGATCAACGCTAATTGAAAATGAATACTGTTCCCTATGCATAAAGAATACAATTATTCTTTACTGACATTGGTAAAAAATGAATATAAAACACACCAGACAGGTATAAATCTATAAAGATGGCTAAATTTCACAAGGAAGTGCAAGTCAAAAAGGATGGTCATATGGTCATATATTTAATTTAATGATTTATAAGGACACATTGCACATTAATTATCATTTCCAAAAATGTGCCAGTGTTAGCCAGCCGATTGGTTTTTAACTGAGTGACAGGTTTAGATTAAAAAATATGCAGAAGAGGTAACAACAACAATATCAATATTCTCACAACAGAAAGTATTAAACATAGATACGATAATATAGCACATAACAAAATATATTCTTTATCCATGCAAAGCAATATGAAGCTACAAAGCACAAATAGGCTACTGTTAGTAACACATTTTGCACACAGTAGCATAGCAGCAGTTAGCAATAAGATGTAGATGAAGGATAAGATCAGAGTAAAAATCACTGTAAAGCCATGGGAAATCTGCATAAAAGCTGTTGTAACAAATTAGAAAGAAAACTTATTACACACATTACATTTTTTTAAATAAACATAATTTTTGCCTTTTTAACGTTGTGACAATTCACTGTAGAAAATCAGGTGTCGTGTGTGAAAATCCAAATCTAGACAAAGAGGAGGGAGCCTGTAGAGCTGAAGTGAGACAAGCAAGCAGCAACCACCACGGCTGACTCTGATGGGCTGAAATGGCTGTCAGTCAAGCAAAGATCCCTGAAAACATTTATCTTTAAGGCCTTGATGGCCCTGCACACACCCACACAGGTGTTTACAGTTATTCTGCCGATTCGACCTCTGCTTAGGTAGACAGTGGGCGAGCTCTGCTGGGAGTTGCATCCATCCACCTGTAAGAGTGATGACGGTGTGCCGCCCTAACAGGTGCAACAGAGCTAACAGGAGAGTCGAGGAAATGTCAGTCTATCTCAGTGTGAACACGCCCACACCGTCCAGTGAAGAGGTCGAATCGGCCGAATGATTAAAATCACCTGTGTGTTTACCAACAGTGTGCAGTGTCTTTTAACATGAAGCTTCCGAAGACATCAGCAGACATTTTGACTTGTCCTAGGAGGAAAACACAGGTGTTACTAATAACATTACAGATGTTCTATTCAAGTGTCCCTGTAAGCAGCTAAATGGAATTCAGCCATCATTCATTTCTATTATTCATGTGACACATCAAAATGTCGTCTGTTAAAAAGGCCTATTAGAGGCACATTAGAAGATGTGGGATCACTTTGATTGTTTTTCCAGTGAGAAGTTGGGGGGAGTTTCTCAGCCATTTCCTTACAGTCAGTCTTGCTGGATGCAGCATCTAGTGGCCATTAGAGGAACTGCAACTTAAGGCACATGGTGGCTACCACTTCAGGGGTGAATTTAGGGTCCCTGACCGTAGGATCTTACCTCTCTGAAGGCCTCCCTTCAGCCTGGGACCCCTACCAGCTCCTTGAAATTTGTTGCAGTCAGCAAAGCTACTTTAAGTTCTGATATTCTTAGACATTATTTGCTGAAAATGTTATGATGAGTTCAATCATAGACTGTATATAAGAAGTGGACGTAGTCACTGTGACGTCACCCATTGGTTTGAGGACTGCCGTTTTGAAACCTTGAGTTTGGCATTTTGGCTGTCGCCATCTTTGTCTTTTGCACCCAGAAGTGATACGAGAGGGTGGAGCTATAAAAGGTTATAATTAACTTTCATGCACTGAAAACACACCGTGAAAGGGTTAAAGTTGTAAGATGAAACTCCCAGACTGGACAACGCCGTGGTAGCAACCTGTCAATCACAAGGTAGCAACGCCCTAAAGCAGACCCTGCTTTATGGTCTATTTGACTCCAAATGGGACCATAATTTACTAAATGAACATCATGCTGTATTGAAGAAGACTTGAAACTAGCGATTGAGACCATAAACTCATACTTACAATGTTTACTGAGGTAATAAATCAAGTGAGAAGTAGGGTCATTTTGTCATAGACTTCTATACAATCTGACTTTTTTTTTGCAAACCGGAGGAGTCGCCCCCCGCTGGCTGTTAGAAAGAATGCAAGTTTAAGGCACTTCTACATTGGCTTCACTTCTCAGACCCGGAGGTAGCCCACTGAGTTCAAGCCAGCACTAATATGGATAGGAATTTCCCAAAATGTAAACCCTTCATTTTCATCCCTCATCATAGCATTAAAATGATCCGTCCATATAATTTATATTTATGAAAGATAGCACACACACGCAAAACCAAGCTTGACTGTCTTGCCCACGATAAAGCAATGTTTATTTTGAGCAAGAATATGTAAATGGGCAACCATTTACCATGCCATTTGAAAACGTTGTCACATTTACTAAACCGTATATACTTATCATTACTGCTGATCATCTAGCAGGCACGCTGTCGTGTTTTTAGATTTTTGAATGTGGCAACAACTCGTCTCCATTTATCAATCAACTGGCAGCGGTTTGAAGCTTGCTAGAGTTCCATCACAGTGACCATCTGCTTTTATTTTTGGTAAAAGGTGCAGTATTGCTTTGTGTTTAGCCGTTGTGAGCGATTCATCCTTTGACTCCTTGAACTTGACTCCATCAGAGCAGCTATAACTCCACCCAGTCTCCACAAAGTCCCAACAGAGTGCAACCATTAGATGTGAGCAGTTCTTTTCCCATTAATAACTGCAGCAGACAGGGCAAAATTAACCACACAACATACACAGATAATACATCACCTGTAGCCAGAATGGAAAAAGAACAAGTTATCTGGAGTATATTTGACATATGCACGTTCTGTAATACTGTCTCTTGATCATCCCTAGATAATTTAAACAAGGTGTTCATGTGATGAAGCTGTGAAGGTGTGTGTTAATACTAAGTGGGTCAGATAAATACAGGAAGTTGAAAAATAATCTAAAAGCACATAACAAACATTCCCGTAAGGGTGAATTAACTTTAATCAGTAGAAACCAGTAAGGACATGTGGTGAGCGATCATGCAAATGGGGTTAAAGGGTACTTTTTATACATATTTTTTTAACCTAGACCCTATTTTCTCATGTTTTTGTGTCTAAGTGACTAATAGGGACAACAATTTTTGAAACTGGTCCAGTATTGAGGGATAACGCTGTAAACAGCAGCCACGAAACAAGCTGTGAGGGCAAGTGAGCAGCGTCAATATAACGTTACGTTCACTAAAAGTGTTTGTTTTTGCCACTGACGGGCTCAGGTTGTTATTATAAGTGTCTGACAACAAGAAATAAAACATGTTCCTTATCTTTCACTTGATCTGGTCTGTTTGTTATCGTGTCCAAGTCCCGCTCAAGGAGAAGTCTCATTGTGAAATCTGAATATCCCTATACTCTGGCTCAAATAAATACGGGCAGCCCAAGACCTCATCCACATTGTTGAAATCAACTAAATATTCAGCCATGACATTGAAAATCTTTTAGATAACACTAAGTTATGCTTTATGTACTCCCAACACAACAAACTCTGCCCGGCTGCCACTCTCATTTCCACCATGGATGTACTCCACTATTCCACCGCTGTCTTCCAGCAACACGTCACCTCGCCAGATTTCCGAACGAGACTTCTCCTTCCGTGAGACTCTTTCCATAATGTCAGACACCTGTAATAACAATCAGAGCCTGTTATGGTAAAAATAAGTAAATGACGGTGCCAGCTTCTACAGCGCTCTCCCTCAATACCGGACCAATTTCAGAAAGTGTTGTCTCTATTAGTCAGTTAGGCACAAACACATGGGAACATAGGATCCAGGTTGGAAAAATACCGAAATGACCCTTTAAGGCAAAATCTCTGTATTGAAATGTAAGATGCCCTGTTTTTTTATGAATCACCTGAAGTGCACGTGTTGCAAGAGGTTGCATTTACTGTGTGCCCAGATAGGAACAGGCGAGTGAGTAGTCCCTTTACTTACCAGCTCTCCAAACCACATGAAGAGGGATCCAAATGATGTCTCTGCTTAATCCTAACAGATGTACATACAAAACAAAATGCAGATATGTCGTTTATGGTCTGTTAATAGATTGCTGATTTATAGAAGCCATTGCACATAAAGTATTTTTTACTTTATCTTTCTAGGAAGTAGCCTGACCAGAAAATTCAGGTGTGAGGCTTTACTGATTTTAACCTGTTAGCTTTAAAGTGGATATATCGTGCTCATTTTCAGGTTCATTCTTGTATTTTGGGTTTCTACTAGAACATGTTTACCTGCTGTAATGTAAAAAAAAACACATTGTTTTTCAAATACCGTCTGTCCAACATGTTCTCATACCAACTCATCACATACCGCCCCTTGGCGTCACTTCATTTTCTGCATCAAAACCACTATAGTTACCCTTTGGCATCACTTTAGGTTTAGGCAACAAAACCACTATAGTTAGGTTTAGGAAAGAACTATGTGGTTGGGCTTAAAACTGCTATGAAGTGCAGTGAAAATTACACTGAACGTTGTTGAACGCGGGACAGAACAAACAGCTGATTGTAACATTACGCACAAGACACGAACAGCGGTCTCCTGGATGAAAGCCTTGTGTTTGACCCTCTGTCTGAAACGCTCCATTTTAGCGCCTGTCTCTTTAAGACCCCCTCCCGAAAAAGCCCAGTCTGCTCTGATTGGCTTGTTTGAAAAATATGGTGCACCTTTGCAAAGGTAGTTCTCAAACTGTGGGTGATATATTCTAATGAGCCTGCACTTGACATAGGAAGGGGAGCCAAATCTGATTGGCTTGTTGGATCACATGTTTTCTGATCTAGGCAGCCCAGAAGTTACTGGTGGTCTTATTTCACAGTTTGTGGGTTGTTAGGCACTCCAGATACCAGAATGTATGAGCAAAAGCACTGAAAAAGTGATTTTTTTTCATATGTCAACTTTAACCCACTTCAAGTGGAGAGAGGACACAGATTATTATTGACATCTCCTCACTTGGATAAAGCCAAACTATGGCCTGATTGTTTTCTGAATGGTCTTTTTAACACCTTGAAATAAGTATTTGGTGCTTTACTTTTTCTATCTGATAAAGGTTTCCATATAAATTCCATGTGCTATAGTAATGTGTCACTGGAGTCTGTGTGCCACGCTGTACCTATACAAGTACTCTTTACTTTTACTAACATGTGGCCACTGTCTAATTGCTAATCTACATATAGTCCAAATAGTAATGAGTAAACTAGAGTGTCTGTCAACAGGACATTAAATGGTATGTATAGGGTAGATATGGAGATCAGTCACTTAAACACCACCATGAACTCTGTCCTAAATTAGAGTCAAATAACTACTGAAACACAATTTGCATCTACATGTGTATCTAATGAGCTGCGGTTCAGATCAGTATGTAAATCCATGTGCAGCTGTTGAATACATAGTATGCGGTTACAGAATAAATTCAATGTTCGGCATTCATCTTACACAATCTTCTTTTTTTCATCACCAGTCTGCTTCATGATCCCATACAGTCATTACAGGATGCATAGTGTATTTATAATGTATAATGAGCAATGTGGAGTTATATACCTTGCTTGTGTGCAGCTGGTTGAAATGAGAGCACATCATTGCATAGATATTACATATTTTACTTCCAATTCTCCCCAAAATATTTTGAGAATCTTATCATTCTGCCGGTGAGGTGAAAAAACACACAACCCAAATAATACTTTCTACTGGATGTTGGCTTCTTTCTTTTAGTAATGAAGCATATTTTCACCTTTCTCTTAAGTCTGTGTGAAAGAGAAGCTTAAACTGCTCAGATGTTTGCATCAGATGTACCTCTGATTCAAACATAAACCCCACAGTGAGTTGAACAAACTCATAAATCAGATGTTTCAGTGTTGAATGCTAAATGAAGCTGTTGCTTTATACCAGTTTCATGCTGGTGTTAGGATAACTGTATGCCTTTGCTGTCTCCAGATTTCTTTCCTTGAGTGAGAGCGCCATCTAGTGGCAACTTGTTGTGAATGCAAACAAACCAAATATAACAGAACAGGGACCAAACTAACTAACTGCATGTTGCCCTAACCTACCATATCTGAAAATGCCATTCATTCTTAAAAAATGAACAACATAGGTCTAACTTTTGTTATATTTTACCAAAGGAAGGCACACAATACATTTTCTTATGCCCAACGTTGAAATAAATGTATTTTCCTGCTTCACCACACTAATGAGTTAAATCAGAAACGATACACAACGTTTTAACATTATTATGCTGGGAATAACAAGATGTTGTTCATTCAATATAAAGGTGTCACTACATAGTAAAAGATGACAGTGATTTTCCCAGAAAATTAAATTAAGGTGGTAAACTATGTTTTTGAGTGTAAATTTCAACACTGACTGAATGAATTTCTGCATCTTTATCTTTAACGGACGAAATATCGTTGGTCAATTTCCTGCTTCCTCTTTTTTGTCATTAAAAAATAATTGTAGAGTTAAAACCTCAATAGCTTTGGTGGGGACATGCTTTAGACCTAATGTAGCACTATACTCAACAATAGCGACTAATAGGCATAGAATGCACTTTCAATCAAAATAACTAATATTTAGAAAATTAGAAATGAATGTGAATATATTAGCTTTGTGTCATTCAGCAGCAGCTCATTTATAAAGTTATCCTTATTACAGATGTCACTATTTTAGTAAACGCATTATCTAGTCTATTATAGAGTATATTCACAATTAACTCATTATTATTATATAGTCATCTATTCAGACTGATTCCCGAGCTACTTGTTGTCGATTTGTTTATTAACCCACTAATTTCTTCAACAAAACTCTGTGTACCACATTGTTAAATTGTTAATTGTGGATATTTTAAAAGATGACCTTGGCGATAATGTCTTTTAGCGTGTTGGTGCAAACTCAGCTTGGATTGAAAAGGATGAACCAGGGCAACCTCTGGTTACCTTGGTTTGAATTTAATCTATAAAGTTGGGTTACTTTACGGACATTTTCCCTCCAGTGCGTAAAGTGCAGACGCTGAGGCTGTTCTTCTAAAGTTTGTACCAAAGTGTGACTCCAGTTTCATCTCGGATCTTTAAACCCTGAAACTCTAAACCGTAGGATTTAATTAATAGGCCCACCATACGCTCCAAATCCCTCCATCGCTTTCCTACACCAGATGTTTCTTTTTATTTGAAATGATTAGGTATATATGTTTCGATGCCGCAATTTGCTTTTCAGATTTCTCGCATCCTCAAACCAAACACATTTTCGGCATTTTAAAGAACTTATCTGCTAATATACTAATATAGTCGATAAAAAGGTGATCCACAGCTGTAATTATTGCACACATTAGTAAACCTGCTCTCTATAAAACCCTCTAAGGTCCTTTAGGTTCTATTATTTCCGAATAAGCCTATGCAGGAGTTTCTATGTTCTCTCAGCCCCAAATGGACATAATTAGAAAAGAATTAGAAAAACATTATATATATATATATATATATATTTTTTTTTTTTTTTTCCCGCATGCAAAAGCTGCTTATTGAAACCTGGTGACCTACAGTTTAAACTATGATTCCACTTTGGCTTCCTCTGTCTCCAAACACTGCTGAGATTTCAACACTTGGAGGATTCAAGGCAACATTTCTCAGCCAGAGAACTTGAACGAGGGAAGCAGCAAGTTTATTACCAAGGACAATAGACGGCGGATAGCTTCCTTCAAAGGGCCTGAAAACAAGCAGACTGAAGCTCCTCAATTTGGCTCCTGACACCCTAAACATGAAGGACGAAGAGTAGTAAAGCACAGTAAAACTCAACACTAAAACTTCTCCTAATTTTCTAATTGTGGGCGCCAATCTTCCTTTGGGACATGTTGGTCCAACTTCACGTGTAACAAAACTTTAAGCCTGAATGTCCCAAATACAAACTTCTGCATTTTGATCTTTTTCAAATGTGACGCCCAGCAGCTCTGCAAATTTGTAGCAAAGTAAAACAGATTAAAAATGAAAATCTGCCAGCCAAAAGGCATTTATATCAGCAAGTTAAAGATGAAACGACTGTTTATTTTCGTTCTTTCAGTTGGAATTAGTTTGTTTCTGATGCGATAAATACAAATATTTTTAATGTATTTTTTTGTTGCGTTTTTATTCATGCTGCTAACTTTTTTTGTTATTATTATTTTTATTTTTTACTGTTTGGGGGCAACATGCGATTTGGAGATTGGACATGATTTTACGCATCGCGGTGTGTAGGCCTGAATATTGAAAACACATTAGGATTCTACAAGTTTAAAATATAGCTTAAATGTGTAAAAAATGTTCAACAAAACAAAAATATACAATGCATAATTTGTATAAATATATAATAATAAAAAATATATTTAAAAAAAACAAAAAAACAAAACAGTTTTCATTAGCTTTCACTCCTCTAGAGATAATGCAGTTGTGTAATATCGTTGTCTTTGTTTTTATTTTATATAAACAGTATTTAATTTTCGGACTTTTATAGTGAAATATTTTAGATTTAAAGACGTACTATTTTTGTATTTAATTTTCTACACCAGCATATAATTTTGTTGTAGTTGTTTTTTCCTGTCTAAACTGTCTAAACTGTCTAAACTGTCTAAAGTGTCGCTATTACACATGTTTTGCCAGCTGTTTTGTTTATCTTTCGTCATTTGCAACAAACATAGTTGGAACAATAGTTTGCAACAAATACACGTTTATGTAATTTCCGCACTTGTCTTACCTTGACTGCTGATGTTGTTATAGGCACACACTACATACATTATCCTCTCAAATGGTCCCTCAGTCTGCCACAAACACACACACGACGCAGTAAATCTACATAACTCAGCGATGACTGAAACTGCTGATGTTTAATTGCGGAATTAAGCAACTGACAATGAAAGGAGCAAGGACAGCATGGCAATATGAAGGCCACATATGAACTTGTACTGCCACCTATTGGATTACAGCCATAACTACTCATATGATTGCTTGATGATGATTTTGAGGCATTTGTCTGGTTTAAATCCTAAACATGTATATTTTCAGTCTCAGTGGAATGTCTTTAGGCTGATCGGCTCTATGCAAATAAATAAAATAAGCCTGTTTGACCTGGACAACATGTAGTCATAAGGACTCGCATCTGCAGATTTGTGTTATAGCGTAATATTATTACTTTATTGTCTCTGAAGTGATGAAAACAATCATCCTTAAAGGCATTTTCCCACTATTAGATCCTTTTTGTGTTGAAAACCAACTGCTCCAACTCTTCAGTGTCAGTGTATTTTTGAAATCCCCACCCCCACCACACACACTCACACACTCACACACTCTCTCTCTCTCTTACACACACTCACACGCGCACAAATCTTACTTAATCCTAGTCTGTGAGAAATTTCAGGGGGACTTTGTAACTGCAGAAACCATTCTCCAATAATACCACAAAGAACAATGATAACCTAATGGAGGCCTAATAATAGTTTATTCTGAGTATAGGGTTACATTACATATAGTATTGAATAATGGGAATAGTATAGGAATATTATAGTGGTGGTTATAAAACACAAGTAGTTTACCAGGAGTGTATGGATATATTTCTATATTTTCTAGTAGGCCATTGCTGGTAAAATGCTCTTCGACTTCGATTATTAAATTAGCAGTATTTGATATTTATCATTTAAATGTGTTTTAAATGCAAACGACAGAGTAATCATTTTGCAAGGGGAGATTGTTCTTTTTTGCGGTTTATTTTCAAGTATTATAGATGCGTAATTGTTCAGTATAGGGGTACCATGCAGAGGCTTTTATACAGAGATGATGGTTGTAATGGTCCTTTTTTTCACTCCGGAAAAAACTAAAGTTCTTTATTTAAGACACTATCAACCTGAAGTAGCCTAGACCCAGTTTATTTAAGATGTGGCCTTTGAAATATAAGGAAAAAAATGAGGTAGCATATAGAAACATCAGGCGTTAAATTCAGAAAAAATGTTTTCAAACTAATTCGTCTTAAAAGTCGATGTGAATTTTTGAAATGCGGATATAATTCATGTTTCCTCTTCATATACTGTAGCTTCGAGGCCGACACGAATGAAGGCTACATTGTTTACAAGGGAGTGACCACTTGAAAAGCAACCAAGGCTACAATATATGTAATATAATGTAACCTAATACAATGGGCCTCTAATGAATGTGTGAGCTTTATGCTGCCACATTGTTGAGAGGGGAAAGGGGACTGTTATTACTTGTTGTAATGAACATCTCTCCATATCTTTTCACTGTGTTTTCTGTCAATGCAAGAAACATTTTTGCACGTTACTAACCCAAAAGTGTTCTGTAAAATTATAATAATTTAGTATATAGTTCATATGCGGGTGTGCATTGTATCCGGTCTCCTGTGGTGCATTTAAGGCCCCCTGCATTTGCCCTTGTACTATATGGGTCACCTTGTTCTTCTTGTTCGTGTCACAGCAGCACAATGATGCCAAAACAGATTTCCACGCATGTGCTTTTGAAATGAGAGCTCCTGACACTGAAATTGACATGAGCCAAACATTCTTGTGATATTCCGACTAAACAGATGGTTAGAATTGAACTTCATCCACCCCCCCCCCCCCTCCTCCTCCTCTTCCACCTCCACCCACTCAATACCAAAATATTTCCTCATGGAGTATTTCTGCTTTGCAGTTCTGGGAGCAAAAGGGTGGGGCGGAACAACACATTTAGCATATCACGTGACGCCGTATTAACAAATCAACAATTACCTACCCTTTATTCTTCAGGAGTTGCTAAAAGGGCTTTTTGCGAGAAGCGTTTGCGGAAAGCTCCATGGAAATGTGTGAGCGGAATCCTTTAAATCCCAGCTATGTTGGTTCTCTGTTGAATTTCACCTCCCCTGAGTCGCTGTATTTCTCCAACTTGCGGGGCAATGGAGCCCACATACCCGGGCTGCACCAGATCCCCTACAACAGGAGAGAGGTGTGCACGCTGCCGTGGACTTCCTCAAGTGCGTGCACGCCAGGACCAGCGGCACCGCCACCACAGAGCCGCGCCTTCGGAGGCTACTGTCCGCCGTTTCTGTCCAACTCTGGACTGTCTATAAATACTAATAACTCCTCCAGCGGCCACCACGTCAAGGCGCATCTGGAGGAGTCGGCGCGGTGCTTCCAGGTCACCAACCACAAGACAGAGGAGGCTGCTGGCAGGCGAGAGGAGGGTTACGCCGGGGAGCACGGGACCGCCACCAGTGACCGCGGCTACTCGGACCTGCAGGACAGGCGGTCTCACGGCTCTGCGGCCCTGCAGCTCGATCCGGATCCACTTAATGTGAATGACAGCAAACGGGAGCAGAATCCCATTCACGCATCATCATCCAGTCACACATGCTCCAGGACGACTTTTGCAGAAGGTGAAGTATAGCCGGTTTTATTCTGTTAACTATGATGACACAGGGACTATTAGTAGATCTGTGCTTCTAGTTGATGTTATTTAATGCCTGTTTTTCCTCTTGTGATCTCATGTCACATCGTTATAAAAGACTCATTTTCATTGGAGAATATTGTTATAGGCTATAGGAGTTCATATGACTGTTCTATGACTGTTTTATAGTCGGTTTATGTCTCCTGTGGCATGATTATTATTTTAATATTCCCATAATATCCTTATAAAGGCCACTGTGTCTGGGGCTCTTGTAATATGAGCCATATTTTCCTATATGTACAGCAGGCGAGCCCTCTGATATTTATTATAATGTTATAAAACCACTTTTTTTTTTTTTTTTGTAAGATATGAGCAACACTATTTCAGTGCCATTTGGGAGCAGTTACTTTCCCTTCAGTCTCCATCCATCCCTGCTCCTGACGTTGGTGTTAATTCAAAGTATAAAACTTGTTTCTGCCTCTGCTCCCTTCCAGGTGCCCCGTGGTGCTCGTCACAAGTGAAAACCAGAAAGAAGAGGAAGCCTTACACGAAGCTGCAGCTGGCTGAACTTGAGAACGAATTTATGATGAATGAATTCATCAACAGACAGAAACGGAAGGAGTTGTCAGAGAGACTGGACCTGA
The DNA here is from genome assembly GCA_916701645.2 of Sebastolobus alascanus. NCBI lineage: Eukaryota > Metazoa > Chordata > Actinopteri > Perciformes > Sebastidae > Sebastolobus > Sebastolobus alascanus. The sequence continues at coordinate 396,163 of CAKAOJ020000059.1, forward strand.
GCGACCAACAGGTGAAGATCTGGTTTCAGAACCGGAGGATGAAGAAGAAGCGGCTGATGATGCGGGAGCACGCGTTCTCCGCGTACTGATGACCTTTGGACTTGATCGTGACCAGCAGCGCACAGAATACGTTGTCGTATACTATGAATGTTGCAGCACATCACATATGTGTGTGCGCGCACACCTTTTCGGTTTGTGGCATGGACTTGTATTTATAGATGTGTATAAACTCTTTATATCCCTGCCACATAATAGGCTATCCAGGCTCAAGTTCAACGATATTAATAGTAATCAAAGCGCATTGTAGATTGAGATATAATCGATTAATTGGCCATTTCTGATATTGAGATTCTCCAAATGCGCAGTAGGCCCCTGCTGCCTCCTGGTTGGCCTGCAGCCGCGGATAATGATAAACATTTTAAACCTAATTACTTCCCATACAGCTCTAAAAAGTCTATCGAAACTGTTCCTATTATATAGTTAAACAGGAATATGGTTCTATGTGTTTGTGTTTTTTGTATGGTGGCCTGCACATGTGGTGCAGTGCAGTGCAGTGGGCCTTAATGTGGAAGCAAACAGTCAAGTTCATGTTTACGGACGGATAAAACATTAACGAGTCAGTATTGCGAAATATATTATGATTGCATGTCTAATTCCTAATTGCTGTTATTCAATTAAATGCCTGATTTCCCCTCCAATGTGTTTGAAATCTGATTAAATGAGCAAAGTAACGTTTTTTTTGTCCTATATGGCCGCGTCCACATCAAAAGTCCGTCTGCGGACGAAAAGAATTACGCCAGAAGGTGTTCACTTAAAATCCCTGAAAAAATATGTTTATAGATACGAAACATTCTGATGGTGTTGGATTGAACTACATTATAACTGTATTTAAATAAGAGTGTGATTTTGTTGTTGTTTGTGTTGCTATCCAAACGTAAATATATAATGCGCAATTACAGATCAGATGCATCTCTGCTGCAGCTCTGCAGATCTTTTAAATACACAATGAATGAAATATCGTTTCAGATGGAACTAATTTATGAATCATCGCAGAAAGCATGTTATTTGTAAGAATACGCGTAAGGCTGCAGAAGACCACCCATCTTTTTACGCACGGACACAGGTTTTGTAAAAATGGACGCAACCTACAGATGAATACATTTGTAAATAAAGATCCTTTTTAAATTAGTTATTGTGCATCATGTGAGTCATTTTATATTTTACGCAGTGTATTAAATGGCGCCTATATGTATATTCACGCCCGTTCAGCCAGTCGCTCAGTTGATCATATTAATCTGTAATCTGATATGCAAAATGTGTCAATAGTCTTCACCTCTTCCACCATATTTGACTGATTTTAACAGAATATTTATTTTGGAGACCTCAGTGTTTTTTTTTGGCTGCCTGCAGTGATGGAAATAGTAGCGTGTGTTGTTACCTTTCAAACAAGATAAACCGAATACTCCTCACTTTATACATCGACCATATGCATGGAAGAAATGTATTTGTTTCCTTTATACACAGACATTTAATAACATATTTCTGGGAAACAATCCTCCCTCACTTTAAATGAAACGTCCTGGATTCAGCTAAATGTCTGTCCTTTACCTCTACCAAGCAGCTTCAAAGGTTATATAATATTCAATCAAGTATTTTCACCGACTGCTTTCAAAATATTAGTCAGAATCATCCACCTTTTTATTTGTAATTTCAGTACTGCAAAATAGTAATTATACTGCTTTTTTTATACTTATATTTGTGTATTTTCTTCAATAGTATGTGCTATTGTGTCTATGGCTTCCCTCAGCTCAGACGCCTAATATACACCACAGCAGCAGCTATCACACACACACACACACACACACACACACACACGCACGCACACACACACGCACACACACACGCACACATACACGCACCAACGAGCAGGCAAACCGTCCACATGTCAGTAGGAGGTTACCGTGGCTGTGACCAAATGGATCTGGTGTAATTCAGAAGAAATTCTGCATATACATCCTTTAATTTTGTGCACTTTAAACGCTAAAAATAGGCTCTCCTGTGCGTATTACAAGCCATTTTGTTGGTGTGTGTGTGTGTGTGGACATACCTAGCAGGCTCGTTGTTTATATTTACCAAAACTCTTTTTTTGATGTTTTCGCATTGTGTTGGAGAAGTTGAAGCCTACAGGTCACACACAGGTGGTCAGACTGGGTTTTAAAGGCTGCTACTATCAAAGACCACCAACCACACCAACATACCCAGTATATACCATTACATGAAAGTGAATCTATTAATGGATCCTCCCATTGCATCATTATCACGTCATCATCACCGCATCACTGCATCAAGAACACACCACTGCAGTCATATTAGAGGTTCATGAAAGTCAAGAGTAACATTTGGAATGAAACGCGAAGAGATGGTTCTTCCATCAGTGACTGTTACAGATTTTTCACACTTTTGGTCTTTTATTTTGTTCAGCTTTTGTGGCTGAATGTGTCATTTTTATTGGTTCAATCTTGCTATAATTGCAATATATTATTTTGCACACAATCACACACTCATATTTCTATACGGGCCTATTGTGCCAACTCGTTTTGTGTTTTTTTTCCCCCTCAGTTTATAATCGTTACAACACATGTTTCACCTACTATTAGCTTTTATTGCAGCGACTATTTTGAACAAAGTTTTCTATGCGTCCGATACCCACGCAACGTTTTCCTGCATCATTTGTTGCTTTATTGTTTTACAGCCAAACGCAGCCAGACAGCGTCATATAGCTCCTTAAGATAGTGGCGGCGCCAAAACAAAGTTAAGGTCAAGTTAGTTAGTTAGCAATGCACAGCCTAACTAACTACTCCCCACAATATGAGCACAAAGCTACTTCTTTGTGAGGATGTAGAAATTAATTGAACTAAACATGGACATTTTTTAAAAGTAGCTGCTAATTTACATTTGGTAAAATTAGAGTATTAAAGTTACTTTTACGCACAACAAAACGGGCTCAGCAGCACAACAACAATTTAAATTCAATTTGGTCTCTCAAAACTTTGAATTGTAACTTGTTAAAACTAATTTCAACATGTGAGTAATCTGTTGTTGCTATAGGCTCATATATGAATGTCACAGTTAGACTCAGCACACTAAATATCACACAATATTTTAGTGCAAAACGGATCGGGAATAATTCTAATAATATTGATGGTAATAATTAAGAATCCACATTTCAAAATGCTTCACAGCAAACCGATAAATGGAGACAATGAAAGCTACATGCTAAAAGAAACAATCACACAAGTGACAAGCAACAGGTCGCCTGTTTGTTTGTACTTATATGGTCATTATATCCTTTAACATTTCACTGCAATACAACAGATTGTTGGTGATGGCTAAATGTGTGTTTTTACATTCTTTGCGTCTGGTGAATTAGTTTAAGAAATGTCCAATTTTCACCCTAGTTTTTTTTTTTAACATAGATGCAAACTTTGTTTTGCCTGGTGTTTACTGCATGGTGAAGGTTGAACACAAGAGAACCCGACCACAGAGCCCAATAACAACAAACCCAGTCGCCTGTAAGCTACCTCCACATTGTGTGTGACCTTCAGGCTTAAAGCCGTGAAGAATTGTCCTCTGACTACAATACTGGCCTTCAAATTAGAGCTGCGTTTCTACTGGAGGCGCACGATTTGCATGATAGTTTAATGTCCAATTCAATTTTCTTTAAAATATTTTTCTTTCCTTTTCTATTTTCTTACGAGTAATACAATAAAGTATGAAAATAAAAAATCATACTCACAGAACAACAAAAAAAAACTAGGAGGAGGCTTGAAGGCATGCGTAACCGTTCACCAGTGTTTTAACTCTGTCTTACCACCGAGGAGAGGGCCCTAAACTCTGCAGGCATGGCTGCCTTCACACAATAAAGTGATTTTGGTGCAGAGGCTTGTTGTTGGTGAATGCTTGGTGGACATCACCTCGACCACAGACGGTCAAAGCCAGTTGTTTTGGACTTGGCCATGCTGAATGTGCTCAGTGATGGGCTTAGCTTATGTGTTTTTGTGGCATCCAAAGTCAACTTTCCTGCATTTTTCAGCAGCACACCGTGGACTGTTTTATTTGGCTGTTTTCACGCTCGCTCATCTGCATTTATTATTAAGGTGTAACACGTGAAAAAGCAAGCAGGATGTAACGTTTTCTACTTCAGAGTTTAAAGTTGACGCACACGTTGGTTGGTTTGTTTGCTTTGCAGTCGAATTTTTTACAAGAATTTGTAACAAAACACAGTCATTTTGTGGTCTTGTTATGTCTTTTGTGGCGCCTGAGCCCCTTTTTTTTTTTTGCGCCAAGCTGCAGGCCAAGATAATTGTATCTGACAATGAGTTAAAATATTTCCCTGCTGTGTATTTAAATGTCTTCCAACCATCCTGGTGCGCAGTGATTATACGCACTGAACCCTAATATTTATTTGCATAAAACCCTGACTTAATGAGTCGCTTGTGAATCCCACAGGCTTCTCTCTCTCTGGCTTGCAGCGGAGGTGCAGCCACGGTGGCCCTTCCTCGGTGCCATTTTCTCCAAGCTTTGCTTTGAAATGCGGAGGTGAACTTCAATGTGTCCAAACCTAACTGTTGCTGTAAACTACACTGCTCCAAAAGTGCGCAAAATCTATTGGCGATTGAGCGCGCCTTGGTGTCGTTACATGTCATTATACTCTGAAGACGATGCTGTAAAAGCTTTCAATTAAATATTCCAGCGGTGGTTTGACAAATTTATTTTTCCGTGAGCTATAGGGCAAGAAGGCTGGAGAGGAGTTTCCATCCGCAGCCAGGGAGCCAATGGAGGCTCTCGCATGCGCTCACATGAGTTTCTCCGGTCAGTTTTTAATGACTGATATTGATGTATGGTAATTTCCTTGGGCTGGATCACATGACACAATTACCTCAAGAATCGATCAAGATGTATTGCAGGTCTGCCTGCGTTTCCGATTCTCTCTCCCTGGCGGGGTCTCTCCACGCGCCCGTGCTGGTGCTATAGATGGACAAAGTTTAACGCACAGCCCGAGCTGCCAAATCCTCTCCTCCTCCTCTGTTGCAAAGAGGAAACGGGGACGATATGACGGAATACGAGGATCGCAGCTGCGCGTCAAATATGTATTTACCGAGCTGCACTTATTACGTTTCGACGCCCGATTTTACATCAGTCTCCTCCTTTCTACCGCAGACCACTTCGTGTCAGATTAATTTCCCCTATTCGCCCAACATAGCCCAGGTCCAACCTGTTCGAGAGGTCGCTTTCAGGGATTATGGACTGGACCATCCCAGCAAATGGCACTACAGGGGCAATTACGCGTCCTACTACTCCACGGACGAGATAATGCACCGGGACTTGATCCAGTCCTCCGGCAGCAGCAGGGCGGATGTGATTTTCAAGAACGACTCCCTGTACGGCCACCACGGGGGGACGAGCTCGCCGTGCGCTTTCTTCAACGGCGTGGGCCGAAATGGGGTTCTCCCCCAGGTCTTCGACCAATTTTTGGACTCGGACAAGCCCAACGCGGAGCTGCCCAAACAAAAGACAGACTCTGCTGCTGGTTCTGCTGCTCCCGGAGATGCTGATCAAGCTGTAACCAAACTAGAGCAGCACAAAGCTGACCCGAGCGGGAGCGTCGACGAGGAGGACTCATCCTCCAACTGCGGCGACAAGAACACCCAACAGAGTAGTAAGTAGCCTGTTTTCCCCCCTCTTTGTCCTGTGTATTATAAGGTGTGCAAAGTGAAACAATAGAGAGAGTCTGGAGCTGCACTTGTGTCCACCAGCGTGGCCGTCCAGGGTTATGTGGCTCTTTATAAGCATGCAAAAGCTTTTATATCCCTATAAGATTTAGTTTACGGTTGTAAAGGTATTTACAATGGGAAACCGTTAAGTTAACCGTACTTTAAAGGTTGCCCTGTGTCTGATAACAAGACTGTGGTGCTGGAAGTGATTTGTATTGATAGGGAAAATCGTTTTATTAAAGTTTATTTCATCGTTTTTTTTATAGCTAGTGATGTGCAGGTATAACAACACTTTAAGGGAATGTAATAGTCTAGCTCCATGTGCATGCAGATCAGTGCAGTGTGAGTTTATCTTAATGCACATTTTTCGCTGTTGTTGTTTCTCTCATTGTGCGTGTGTGTGTGTGTGTGTGTGTGTGTGTGTGTGTGTGAGTGAGACGCAGAGAGAGGGCCTTTGTGCGTAAATAAATAATTAAATAAATAAATAAATGTATCTGTCAACCTGTTAACTGCATTTTAGTCTAAATTCCAGGACTTCATCTTCATTTATTTCCTCCCCCGTTTTCTTCTCTTGTGCAGGTTCATCGACCAAGTCCAGGAAGAAGAGGTGTCCTTACACCAAATACCAGATCCGAGAACTTGAACGAGAGTTTTTCTTCAACGTGTACATTAACAAAGAGAAGCGTCTCCAGCTGTCCAGGATGTTAAACCTGTCCGATCGGCAGGTGAAGATCTGGTTTCAGAACAGAAGGATGAAAGAGAAAAAGCTGAACCGCGACCGCCTACAGTATTTCACTGGGAATCCTTTATTCTGATACCTGACATAGTTACACACACGCACGCACGCACGCACGCACGCACACACACACACACACACACACACACACACACACACACACACACACACACACACACACACACACACACACGCACACACACACGCACACACACACACACACACACAAAAACAAACACACACACACAAACACACACGCACAAACACACACACACACACACACACACACGCACACACACACACACACACACACACACACTGATCCCTTCTGCATCATCCTGTTTAAACAGTTTATTTACACAAATCTGGCATTTGGAAAACAAAGATGCCATCTTTTTTTTACAAACAATTTCTGCATTTATTTATTATTTGTGTTCATATATTTTCACGTTATTGGCAACCAATATTCCAACAAAGCGCGCTAAGTGTGCTTTGAAATTATTTATATCAAATATATGTAGGCTTCTTCCTTGTGTAATGTCCATTTATAAAAACGCATGTAATGCACGTTGTGGTGTGAAATAAAGTGAACACGACAAATGTTGTATCATATAGTCCCGAAACTTGTCACATGAACTTAACCAAGTCCAACACACGAGAAAAGGAGGGAATTTTTTTCCCCCTCAAGATTCATCAATGGATAAATTTGGCGCTTGTAGGCCTGTATGGTCCCGTTATTTCCTCTGCTTTCAAACACTGGATTGTTTGCTAAACCTTGAACCGTCTAGACAGTATAATAAACGTAGCTGTAAATGTCTAAATAGGGGGCTATTGGACTTTGGTGTCCCAACCCCCAGACCACAGGATGCTCTTTCCTCTCTCAAAGTGGTTTCACTCCAGGCTACAAACGTGATTTCTGCGCATCCAGTCCACATTTAGCTCCTTTAGACATCACTTGTAATGGTAGTTGTTAGCTGGGATACAATGGAGGATATTCTAACGAGGACCGCCATGAAAGGATGAGTACATTTTCAAGTTTATCTGCTTTTCTAGTATTCTCAGTGTGGCTTTGACGCGTCTAAATCTGCTGCAGAGGAGAAAGATTTCCAATTGTTTGCGAAAAAAAAGCGCGTTTCCCATCTTGACTTAATGCAGGTGAAACGTTTCCATCTTTGTGCAGCTCCACTATAGGCCACGACACTATAGTACCATGCTTTACCTCATAGTGTGCTGTATATATATATATTTTTGTAATCAAATGGACGTAAAGTAAATAAACGCATCATTCCAAACAGTCGCTTTATTGATCATTCATGTGATTGTTTTCACTTTAGCTCCGCAGCAACAATTCCACCCCTTATTTCATTGTCCTCTATGAAAAAGAAAATCATTTTTTTTAATTTCATTTATGATTCCTCACATCTCCAGTTATTTCCCAAAAAGGCTATTAGAAAACTGAGGTTTCATTAAGCGTTTAATTGGGTTGTCATCATGTCCTACAGTGAAATCACATCACCAACTGTGTTGGGTGTTTCACTCTGATTCCCGCTGTGTCCACATGAGGGCAGACTTGCAGCTTTGGCTGCAAGTGGAAACGCAGAATTGAGCCAAATTTAACATCTAAGCTGCATGAAAATCATTTAATTGACGAATAATCCGTTCAACACCTAGGCTTAGTTTATATTTTTGTTTAATTCTAACATACAGTGGCCCGAATTGTGTTGTTTTCAACAGATTGTAGGCCTACTTTTTTTTTTTTTAATGCCCAATCACTTGTTTTTTTGTTTTTTTTATATATATATATATCAAACCAACGGTACAGGCTACAGCTTCTTTCTGAAAATAACAGCACAGTTAATCTTCATCTATTTATTTCACTCAGTGCCCAGTTTAATTGATGCAACTCCCGCGTCTTCCAGACGGCAACTACATTTACAAGTCATGTTCAAGTGTTTCGAAAGGACAGTATAAATAAATATAATTCTACTTTGTCATATGAACCTTTAAAATACAGACTTCGATCTTCACCTGAACGCCGCACAACCTCATTTAAATCTGTCTCTAGACTCCAGATATTATGACAATGAGGGGGATTATTGACGTAAACGTGCTTTACATTTCCTTTCATTTAATTTCACTTTGCAGCTGTATAACTGTTAAATTATCGTTTATCTGCGTCTGGCTATTTGCTATGAAAAATATAAGAGTTACTGCAAAAAAAAGGACAGCATTTTTGCCTGAAATTACAACAATATTGGGCCTACCATTAGGCTAGGTTTTAGTTTATATATATACTCTACCCTTACGTTTGAAATACCACATGGCTCCTCTGGTGTTTGCTTTAAATTATTATTATTATTGTTGTTATTATTATTACATAACCCGAGGTCCAATTTGTTTTTCGACATTTACGGTACTTGTGTAGCCCACATTTTGTGCGTACATGAATTGTTGATTATACCTGAAGAATATACTCCCATATTAAGTTTTTTTTTTTCAGTTCAGTGCGTCACATGATATGCAAAACACACCAATGTTATCTGTTTGAACAATTGTCATTATTCGAAACATGATCATTAAAACAAAAATGGTGTCCGTGTTGTCTCAGTTAGTTTTTTTTTCTTCCTTTTAAAATAACCGAAGGTGGTATAACGATGAATGTATTTTTTTGAACACATTGAGTGATTAAATTTGGGTTAACAAGCCTTTATTTTGTTTGTGAATCCTGTGATGTTGAGTTGATTTATATGCTTATTTACAACCAACTGTAAATATCTAAGATCATCGAAAACGGATCTACACAACCCCTCAAACACGTTGTAGGATTATTTAAAGATTGTCGCATCAATACCAAAGATATAATTATTCCATGCTGCGTTTACTGAGCTTTGTTTATTTGTAAAATACCTGTGGGATAGTTGCTATTTGTGGCCTGACTTCAGAGTTTCGGTCGATGGTTATTTTCAGGTTCAAAGTGTTTTTTATTTTTTTCCACCTCGGTTTAACAGGCACATTTTATCTTGCACACATTTGCATTTGACTTCCTTGCAGACAAAAACAATGGAGCCCTGAGCAAAATAATCCCCAGCCTGTTCACACCGCCAGGTTTTTATTTTCAACATCGGAAATACCTGTGGAAAAAAATGTAAATAAACATAATGTGCTTAATAATCTGTGCAAATAATAAAGGAGCATTTTCTATCCGTCTTAATTAAGTGGGAGTTTATTTGAAAGGTTGCAGGATTATAATGTTGACCTTCATGCATACAGAGCTTCTAGTAGTTTAGCTATTTAAATGTGTGAATGATGGACACATTTCACCTTCTAGATTATTTATTTCACATGTTGCAGGGAATGTAAATGGCCTTACATCAAATGCTTTGGTGCTGTTTGATTACAAAAAAAAAAAAAACAACAGGAAAAAAAAACCAATGCAAGAAATGAAACAAACCTCAAACCCTGAAATAATTATTGACAGAGCACACAGTATATTAGCAATGTGTCATCTTTATTCTGTTATCCATTCTTACATTAATTCAGAGATATTCGACACAGTGAAATGTATGTAAACAGTTAATGTGGACTCTGTTGTCCAAAAAAACAAACAAAACAAATTAAATTCAGTAGAGATGATTACATTCTTTCACAGTCTGCAGTTGTCGCCTATGCGCCATATAGGCAGCATTTTACGCACACATACACACTCCCTTTCCTCAGTCTCCCACACAAAGACACACACATCCTTTGAAGCATTTAACTCTTTGAAAACATTTCATAGCACTTCAGTCGTTGCACTTGTGAAATCCAAACGAAGGTGGACTATTTTCCGACTCAAATCGTCTTTTTTTTCCTTATTTTTTTTTAAATGTGATTGTTTCAGTTTGGTTGAACAGCCTCGGTTAAGTCTGCAAACCAATTTCAAGTCCGTGTTGTAGGTGTCGCTGTTGACCACGTCTGCATCCGCAGTGCCAGTGAGTGCGCAGGGGAGAGGAGGCTGCGTCTCAAGGCCATTTTCAAATCTCATTGGTGGGCTTGTCATGTGGTCGGGAGGCATCCTGACTTACACGGAGATTGTTTTCCTAGATATGTCATCTTACAAAGGACATCTCTCTCCTCCAAAGAACTTAACCCCCCAAAATGTCCTTCCCCAGTAGCTCTCCTGCGGCAAACACATTTCTGGTGGACTCTTTAATTGGTGCTTGCAGGTCGGACAGCTTTTACTCCAGCAGCAACATGTACATGCCGTCTGCCTCAGAAATGGGAACTTACGGAATGCAAACCTGTGGACTCCTGCCGTCTTTCGGCAAAAGAGGGGAGGTCAACCACCAAAACGTGGGCATGAATGTCCACTCGTACATACCTCAGATAGATAACTGGACTGATCCGAACAGACCCTGCAGAATAGAGCCGCCCAGTCAGATGTCAAACTGTACATTTTCACAGAGCATTAAGGAAGAGAGTAACTGCTGCATGTACTCCGATAAGAGGGTACAAAAACTCAGCTCGGCAGACGTGCCCGCATATTCTAACGTTATTTCCGAGGCTTGTCCTGTCGATGGTCCCGAGATCCCGGTTCCGGGCTATTTCAGACTGAGCCAAACTTATGCGAACGGGAAACACCAGGAAAACTACTGCCACGCACCGCCGAGTCCAAACCCAACACTGCTGCAGCTCAGCCGGGTCACCCCGAAACCGCAGCCCTCCTCCAACTCGGCGCCTTCGAATTTCGCAGCAGAGGTGGAAAAGAAATGCGAGGACGTCCCGCAGAACCCCGAGACCTCAAGGACACCGGTCCCCGCAGAAAGCCCGGATCCCAAGTCCAGCTCCGGGGAGAAAAAAAGCTGCTCCATGGAAGCCTCTGTGTCCAGTCCCGAGCTGCTCCACAAGGAAGGGAAAGGTGGGTTGGCTACAATGAAAGCTTTTTATCTTGTGGCGCTGCAGTGCTGAGAAGGCTCCAGCATCATAAAACCAAGTATAAAACACAAACAACCCTAAAGTCGTAATGTTTAATGAGAGTCTTTCTCAGGTTGCAGTAATGGGCAACAGAGAATGGTTTTACCATGCAGCATGCACACTGTGTGTCCCCCATTTCCTCACATATTTAAATGCAAATAATGTGCATTTAAAAAAAAAAAAATTTCACATTATGTTGCTTTATATTTGCACTGTTTTTAGAACTTAAAATGCCATGTTTGTTGCACGCAATTGCTAATTAAATCACTCCAGGAGCTTCTCAAATTGGTGCATTTGCAGCTCCATGCGTAATTCTGGATAGTTGAGTCTTTAACTAGAATGTGACAAAATCACAGTTTGAAATTCTATTTAAAGTTGATCATTTTTACAATTTAATCAAACATGTTGATGCATTTGAAGCTTTCATTAAATTAATAGAGTTTTTTGATCATGTTTCCAGCTGTATAAAGATGTGTTCCTAAGGCGCGCGGTTTGATCAGTTGGGGGTTTAATTTCATTTCTATTTTATTAGTGGTGTCATGTACGTGACTAATAACACCCCCTGCATTTTATTTATTCTGGGAAAACATTTGGACCGTGTGTTATTTCCCAGAGGTAAAATCCAAAAGCAGCAGGTGAGAGTTTGTTCAAGCTGAATCACTGAATGTCTTTCTGATTTGAATCTTCGCAGACTGCGAGAAGCCGCATAGCAACTGGTTAACCGCAAAAAGTGGGAGAAAGAAAAGATGTCCCTACACAAAGCACCAGACCTTGGAGTTGGAGAAGGAGTTTCTCTTCAATATGTATCTGACCCGAGAGCGCCGCCTAGAGATCAGCAGGGGCGTCAACCTGAGCGACAGGCAGGTCAAGATCTGGTTTCAGAACCGCAGGATGAAACTGAAGAAAATGAACAGAGAAAACCGCATCCGTGAACTGACCTCAAATCTCACCTTTTCGTGAGCGTGCATGTTATCTGTGGTTATAGCTGTCTTTTTTTTTTTTTTAATTTTCTCTCATGTTCAGTTTGATGCTTTGGTGGCATTAGACGTTTATCTGCAATTTCAACGAAACTGTGACTATATATATATATATATATTAGCCAATTTTAGTACTTTGTGTGGCGTCGTGTGTTTGTTTTTATTTTATCACAGGGTAACACTTTTTTGGTCTTAAATTATTGGAGAAGTAGATTTCTTCCCTCTAGCCAGTAGACATGTGGATGTCCTGTTGTGTCGCCGAGCTGTTTTTGGAAAACTCTTTATTTTCAGTCATGAAAGCACATTTATTGTCGTGTATAGTGCAACATTTGTTTTACAGTAAGCCATTTGCTCAGCAGTGAAATGTGTTTCTATGGCGGAAAAAAAACGATGTTAATCTGTGAATTTATTGCATGTCTGTGCATGTATCTTGCAATAAATTGTCAAATAATATGGTTTTGTGTTTGCTTATGCTTTCAAAGTCTCTGGTTTACAATTATCTCAGTTACAATCTGCGCTATAGCATTTGCTTTGACGCAGGCATTAGTTTGCGTAAAACGGTTATGAAAAGGAGGGGTAAAAAAGAAAAATACATTTTCTAAACGACCCTTTACTGCAAGGAAGGAAATGGTGTTCCAAAAATGTTCTAAATGTGTTTCTTATTTCACTTAATTAGAGCATAATTGTTTCTAATTTCAGCTGGCTGGGAGCCTACAAGCTTAAAAAACATGAAAATATTTAGTTTGTGGGCTACCAGCACTTTTAACACATGCGGGTTTTTAGTTGTTGGGATACAATACGTAGCCTATTATTGCATGTTTTTAAAGGTATACCAACGTCCCTGAAGACTAACTGAAAACTAAAGACTGATATTTGTGGAATTAAGGAACAAAAAACGAAACCAAAATCTAAGAAAACAAAAATGTCCCAGCCTCTTATGAGAGACGCAAAGAGGCGGAGGTCTTATAATGAAATAAAGATGGTGTTTTTTGTTTTCAGCTCTTGTTTGTGACTAAACCAACAGTCTACCATCGGACTGGGTTTGGTTATGTTCAAGCACAAATTCACAGGCAGCTCTTCCTTCCTTCACAAGGGCCCCAGTAGCCTCGTTGCGTTTCTTTTTCATTGTGCAGAATAACTTCATATTTTCTGATTATCTGTTGAAATGACATGTGACCGTGAGTCTGATCCGCAAATCTGCAGATTTGACCTAAATCTTCACTATTTCCCTTTGACACGTGCTTCTGTTTTTTTTTCTACACTGAAGGTCAACAAACTCTTTTTTCCAAAACAAGCTCAAACGTTCATTTCTACAAAAAAAAAAGTTGCATTTAAATGAGCTTTCAGGGAGCAAAAAACAGACGGACTTTGCTTCTCCTATATAGTCTGTTCTCTTTTTTTTTTATTGACGGCATATATAATCACACGCACCTCATAAAACATTTATTGATGCATAAAGACATTATTACCCTCCTTTGAATGAATACAATCATTTTCACAACTGCCGTTTCCGGCGTATAGCTTTTAAAAATTAAACCAACCCAGAAAATATGTTTCCTCGCCGAATATTAACAAAGGATACAGCGCATTGTGAACGGAAATGGCGTCTGTTATTTTACAACATGTTATTACATCTATTTTTACGAGGAGCCCGTAAGTCCATAAAAGCATTTTACTAGCATTGAGGGTATCAGGACGATATTAGAAGAGTTTTCTCCAACATTAACATGTTGGTGGACTGTGTGTGTGTGTGTTGGGGGGAGAATGTGTCTTATATTCCTTATAGCGTAAACATGAGAAACAGAACAAAAAAACATTTGCATTCATTTGAGCGACTGTTTTTCTCCCTCCAGTCACATCTGATGGGGCTTTTTATTATATGTGAAATGAAAAGCTAAATTAAACCTGACGAGAAAAAAAAAAAAAAAAAAAAAAAAGCAGGAGAGCAAGGGCAGGATTGATTTACTCGCTGTATTGGTAAATATGACCACGTGATCCATGTAACCAATCCCTGTAGATGCGGGCCAGCAAAAAATACTATGATTGTTCATAGAGGGACGCTTCCCGTAACAGTGCAACCCTTATTATATGAGTAGGAAGAGATCAAAAAAATGTCTTCCAGTGGCACTCTCAGTAACTGCTATGTGGACGCTATAATGGGGCAGGAGCCGGAGGATGTGTACGGCGCTCGCTTTCTGCAGGCTCCGCACACGGTGACCCCGAGGCCGTCAGGTGCCGGGGACAACGCAGACTTCTCCTCTTGCAATTTCGCACCAAAGTCCGCCGTTTTCTCGTCGTCGCCGTCGTCGTGGTCCTCGGTTCACCCGCAGGGGATTTATCATCCGTACATGCACCACCACCACCACCACCACCACCAGCCCCATCTGCCCGCCTCGGACGGCAGATATGTAGGCGTGCGCTCCTGGATGGACCCCATCTCCAACCACGTTTCGTTTGCCGGATTCCACTCCAGCGGTCGGCCGTACGGGACAAAGCCAGAGGTGTTGCCACCACCACCACCACCACCACCGCCCCTACCGCTACCGAAAGCCCCAGATTGCGACGCGTCGGAGGCAGAGGCTCGGCCGCTCGCCGGCGATTACTCGTGTGGAGTATCGGAGTGCGCGGAAAAGGCGAGCAAAGAGCACAGTGGAAGTGAGCTTTCGATCCACAGCGAGCCCAAAGAGGAGAAACAACAACAACTTGACCCAAGTAAGTAAACGAAAAACCTGATTTACAACCCCGTAGAACTGTATGAGCTGGGTGTGTGTAAAACTGGAGGTTTTACTAACCTATAAAAGTGTCTCGTATGGGCTACTATACCTCGGCTCGGGAAGGGGAAAAAAACCCGCCCTGCTAGGGTTATTACAGAGGATCCTAAAGTTGTTCATGTCACAGGACAACCCAGAATAGACACACATTGCTGCTTTTTTTTTAATGAGATTTTACCTGAGCTAGACTTTAGGGATAGATGTGTTATTTTTCTATATGTTGTTTTACCTTTGGTAAAACAGGAATACACACAGGCCCTATAATGGAAAACAGTCATCTTTGTCTATCACACTAAACAACCTTCTCATTTAGCTTTTATTTTTTTCTGCAACCACACCAGTGTCCTTAGAGGCCCCCGAACCCCAATTTGAGAACAATTTTACTGCAGTTTAAAATGAAAAAAAAAACATCATCACATGTGTCTTTACTTCATATCTGTTTATTTCAGGCAACCCTGCAGCAAACTGGATTCACGCCCGCTCCACGAGGAAGAAGCGATGCCCTTACACTAAATATCAGACTTTAGAGCTGGAGAAAGAGTTCCTCTTCAACATGTATTTGACAAGAGACCGACGCTACGAGGTGGCCCGCATACTCACTTTAACCGAGAGACAAGTGAAGATCTGGTTCCAGAACAGGAGGATGAAAATGAAGAAGATGAACAGGGAGAGGAGCGGCAGAGATCTGTAATGAAATCACTGTCATCTATTTGACACACACAAGGAAGCCATCTGAACAATTAAATTCACTTTTTTTGGTAGGAGCATCGGTAGCCATTTTATTTTTTTAGGACCCCTTTAGCGTAATATTGCGTGTCAGTGTGATAATGTCTTGGCCAAATATGCGTCAAAATCACATGTGCAGGAATTTGTCTTGGTGACATCCAGACAGGATCCGTCAAAAATACTGTTTCAAATGGTATTTTCTCTGTTTTGCATTTTACACAACAAGCAGTTTGAGATGTGTTGAGCCTACTTCCCCCCCCCCCCCTCCCTATAGGAAACGTGCCTATGTGTATTGCTTTTATAGTTGTTAAGAATTTGGAGTTGTATATAAAACATTTTCACAGCTGAAATATTTTGACTGCTGTCTGTTGTCGGTACACACACACACTGAGATACTAAAGCATTCTCACAAAGACTTTTACTTTGAAATTGTTGCCCATACTGAAAAACATAGCCGTGCGTTTTTTCTTTCTCACAAACCAAATTATCCTTAATTATCTCAAACATCAATGCGTAAATTAACAATTTCCTTTAATTTATTTAACAACCTTTTCTGCACGTTTCTGGCACACTTGTGGTTTATTTCATTTACGTAATTAGATTTTTTCAAAATAAGAAAATCCCCCCCTAAGGCCTTGTTTTCAGTAAGACTGCTACTGCAACACCATGTCTGGCAGCCGCACAATTTTACAACACAAATAGTGTTTCACAGTTTTTACAATTTTCTTATTTGCAGAGCCAACAAATGAATCCTTAAAGATTAAATAGATTTAAACCTCTCTTTAATCCTAAAACGTTGCATAATGTATGTTGAATTTCACTTTAAAAAAACAAACAAACAGTGGATTTGAAACGTGGAGTAATAAAGTGTTTACGATTGGGAGAGGTGTTGCGACCGATTTCCAATTTATTGTCCAACTTGTACGAATAATTACTTTAAAGCAGGAAGAAGCTCGGTCCAATAAAGCTATAGAAATGGCTAGACGTCTGGCCTAAATGAGTTTATGGTCCTGGCCAGTAATTACACTCTCCTTTGAAACCCCCTTTTTTCTGGGGCGTTTGCGTCTGTTGCTGACAAACAGAATGTAGACACTTTTCCACAGGGTGTCTGGTCGATGAATTGTTTTAGAGGAAACAACCCCCACCTTAATGGTCACGTTTATTCACCAACTGCACTTCCCACCGATGGGAAAAAAAAAACCTTAACTTTGACTGGTGTCCGATGCAGTTTTACCTTCTGGAGATTTTATTTTATATTGAAATGTAAAATGTGTCCTAATTTTACCCCACACAAGCTGCACCAGAGGAAACCAAATAGACATTGGTAATTTTGGATTGTTCTTAAAATTGTGCGAATAAATTAATGACAACATTTTTAACGTCACTAGTCGAATCAAATGGGAAAACACTGAATTATACAGAACTAAATCCAATGTGTATACCTCTGCTGGAGCAGTATAGGTTTCATTGGAAAGGTAATGAGAGCGCTAGAGGGCGATATTGGTCTGTTAGACTCAGTTACAGCCATTCATTCACAGCTGGAACATGTAGGTTGTGTTGGCAACACATGGACCATAACATACAGCATGCATTCATTGATTTATATGAAAGAGAGCGTGTTTTTGGAGACCTTTATATCTGAATATCCTCTATAGAACTGTAGGTTTTTGGATTGTGAACATCTAAAAGTCTAGACATGGGGGTCAGTTTTAAAGCAGTGATAATAATACAAATTTGGGTCCTGAATCGAAATCTGTTGTTATTGAAAAATATATGTATATAGTACGCTTCTTTAATAGTTGCAAAGTCGAAAGTCCCAATTCATATTGCAGTATTTTTTTTTTTAATATCTTGACATCTTTCAGACCCCACATCTCAGCAAAAATGTCATAGCCTACATTTGCACAAATCAGCAGCCAATTTTAATCGATAGAAAAAAGGAGCAGCCTCAGTGCATCATTATTTACAGAAGAAAACAACAGCAACGATTAGAATCAACTTTCAGAAATGCTTTCATTTAAATTTTCCATTCAAACGCTATATATATATCTAAACTTAATCAAATTGCAATTGCAAAAATGCAGCGAAGTAGTCTTTTGTTTTTTTTGTTTAGTGAGGTATGGAAATATGACAGACTAATATTTTATTTTATGTGAGCTCAGTAGTGAATCTGGTGCTGCCAAACATAACAAATTCAACTTTCATACTGTTTAAATCACTGACATGAACAAAGAGGAGTCATAGTGAGCACATATGTGGTGGTGGTATATTGGGCCTTTGGAAGAAAATAGCATTTATTTTATTTTATTTTTTTCCTCTTTCCAAAAGGCAAAACCTACTATTAACACAAGCATGGCATATAATCATTATTAGGATTATCAAATTCAATACACTGAAAAAGAATAATTAAAATAGGCAATGAAGGTTTCTGTGGCCCTAAAAGTGAGTCGTAGCACAAACACACGCTTTTGGCCCCTGATTGTAGCCTATACTGATTTCCATTATCTGATGCAAAACCTACTGACCATAATAAGCTTCAGGATTGTGGCATTTACTATTTATTATGTATATTATTTGGTGAAAACGCAGCGGTGAGCCTGCTTTTTGTGTTTTAATTCAGTCTGCAGAGGAAGAGTGAGAGGTCCTCCCTCAGTGTTACACTGCTCTGTGTCCTGAGGAGTTAAAGTGAATTACTTCAGTCATCACCATTAAAAGTGATGATTGTCGTGAGGTCTCCATGTTGTTTAAAGTATCCCAACACTGGCCGCCGATGGATAGAAAACATTGAAGCAATTATAGGAAATGTTGAATTGATTGTTTGCGTCTTTGTGCTTTGGGCCACATTATGTGATGAGTACAGTGGTGACTGTCACGGCTGAAAACTTGACCCCAGAATGACGATGTTCAGCTTCTCTATATTTAAAAAAAAATATGACTGCATGATTACACGCTGTTTACACGCGCACAATGACGGGATCAAACCTTTTCTTTGATAACGAGAAACATACGATTATAGGGGGGATTTCTGTCAACATGCTCATTTCACCCTCACTGCATACAGTTCCGTTATAGATGGTCATGTGTCTCTGTCCCTACAGGTCATGTGTGGGGGGTCAGAGAGCCCATTTCACTCATGTCATTAGCTACAGTCATGTTACACCCCGTAGATGCTGCTGTGTTGCTCCATGTTCACACACTATCTGTCCAGTGTCTCTGTGGAGGATGTATGAAAAATAAGAGCTGTGGAAATTAGCTGTGTGTGACCGATTGGGAACACACTTGGGCTGATGTTCCCAGAACAGTGTGGAGTACATGTAAAAGTACATTCAATGGACAATATGTGAAAGTATAAAACGTGTAGCCTAGCAGTTTATATCCATGTGTGTGTTGTGTGTGTGTTGTGTTTGTGTGTGTGTGTGTGTGTGTGTGTGTGTGTGTGTGTGTGTGTGTGTGTGTGTGTGTGATCCTATAGCCTACTTAAGTAAAAGTACCAATACCAGATTGTACTCCTTACAAGTGAAAAGTCCTGCATTGAAAATATAAGTAGCCTATCAGTAAAATGTACTTAAAGTATCAAAAGTAGAAGTACTCATAATGCTGAAAAATGACCCCTGTGAGTGTTTTACTAGTATATGTTGTATTATTATTCCTGATGCATCTAGGTGTAATTAGTGTTTTACTTTTGTAGTTGGTCGAGGTGGAGCTGATTTGAGCTGTAGTTTCTTAGTCTGCAAAGTAGCTAAAGCTGTCAGATAAATGTAGTGGAGTAAAAAGTGCAATATTTCCCTCTGAAGTATATAATAACATGAAAACAAGTAAAGCATAGGCTACAAGTACCTCAAATTTGTACTTAAAGCTGCAGTGGGTAGAAATTGAGCAAATATGATTTTAAAAAGTTATTTTTATGAAACAGTCAATATATCCTGACAGTAGTGCACGAGACAGGTAATCTGAAAAAAAAAAGTAATGTGCCTCTGTGTCCTCCAGTGCTCTAATGGCATCTGCAAGATTTCACAGACCGGGGGAAATCAACCAATCAGCGCCGAGCTGGAGCCTTGTAGTCTCTGAGCAGCTGTCAATCACTCCTGAACTCCGATCAAACAGTCAAACTAGGCAGCGCTGATCAAATATGAATCAATATTCTGTTACTGTAATGCCTATTTCTTGCCTGAAATGTTTTCAGAAACATCTTGTAGTGTACTGTTTAGCTGTAAAATGAGAAAGTTATTGACCTGGCAGCCATGTTGAGATCAGTTGAGGAAATACCAAGCACCGCCCACTGGAGAAAAACTTTCTCATTATACAGCTAAACAGTACACTACAAGATGTTTCTGAAACATTTCAGGCAAGAAATAGGCATTACAGTAACAGAGTATTGATTCATATTTGATCAGCGCTGCCTAGTTTGACCGGTTGATCGGAGTTCACCAGTGATTGACAGCTGCCTCTGTTGAATGAACAGCCAATAGGAACGCTCTCTCCCTGAAATGACCTGTGATTGGCCAAAGTCTCCCATCACGGGCTAGATTATTTAAAGCCTGACAGCAGAGCCTTGAGGAGGTGCAGAAGTCTAGTTTTCTCTCAGAACACTTGAATTACAATATGCTGAAAGGTTATCATGGAATTTGTGCCCAATCGTGCCAAAAACATTCTGCCTACTGCAGCTTTAAGTACAGTACTTGAGTAAATGTACTTAGTTACATTCCACTTACAGACTCCATTCAATCTATATTGTCTCTTATCCAACCCACTAATACAAACCACAATAACAGTATAGGCTAACGCAAGTTGACAAGCAGGTATTCTTTAGAGAGTGAATTGTGACGTCACACGTTCTAAAGCAACCGAACGTCGTGCGTGTGATTCTATTGGATAAAAAGAGCAGGAACACAGAATGAAACAATGTAGCAACAATGTAGCATTAGTATGGAATGCATGTTGAATCATAGGTCATGTTAGTGTGAAGTGTTGGTGTGTGTGTGTGTTTGGGTGTTGTCGTCTTGGCGACAGACTTTGATACAACATTAATTCTAAATCCATGTATTTGGGAAAAGGGGAGTACGAGTAAACACGATGCCCTGGAATTGTCAGTGCAACCAACATGGTGTAAAAATATAACAGCCTCTGCAAATTGGGTTAATTACCGAAAGAAATACGCAGAAACTAGGCCTATATGCTCTGTGATGAAAGCAAACCATATCATTTGAGCTTAAAGTGGCAGTCCTTAAGATTTCAGTCCTGATTGATTTAGAATTTATTTTTGTTGTTTTGTTAATCTTGTTAAAAACAATGGAAATGTGCTCAGAGTTTAGCAGTCTGGAGTCTTTCTGTTGATACATGAGCATAGAGAGAGAATAGAAAAAATAATGAGCTTCCCTTTTTTTTCAGAATTGTGCGCATAGTTCCATTTATTTGTGTGTGTACAATAGAGAAAACTGTAATATACCACAGACACCCGGTTTGTAATACTGCAAATATATAAGTTAGTCTGTGGGCCATAGCCTCACTCACCATTGTGTTACCTCATGTGGCTATAGATAGTGACTTAACAGACATTTATTTAAATGAATATCTTCGAGATTGCCACATTAAGTTGTCACATTACCATAACCTATACTTTCCTGTTAGGCGCCTCTCTTTTTAAACACGTGTATTTAAATTCACTTTAGGGACAATGTCTTTATTTTAAATCATTTTTTAACTCAAAACAAGCCATATGGAAATTGAAATGCACATAGGCGAATTTACTGTGCTGGACGATTTGTATAACTTTCTTAACTGATATGAAAGGAAGCTAATTTGATTTAATATTCTTAAACCTGATAAATTGGAATACAGTGAGAGAACAGGAAGAAATAGAAGACATGGAGACCTGCTACCCTGTGCTGTCCTGGTGGTGCCACATCTTTATTAGTCCTCTAGGTGTCTAACAGTGTTGCAGCTGTGTGTTTATAACCACCTCCATCCACTGACCACATGTCTTTATTTCTTTTTTTTTTTCAATATCAGTCAGGAATGTTTCCTTTCTTATGACACAAAGGACATCTATCTATCTATCTAACTAGCTCTAACTTGTATTTGGAAGTGCATGTTTGATGTGTGCAGCTCCTCTAACGGACCTGTAGCAGACACCATTTGTTTCCCCTAATCAAAGGAAATGGCCAATGTGAGCTGGGCGCTATAATTTGTCTTTGCCTCTCCATCATTCATTTAGTGGTTCACCACCATATCACATATACTGGAGCTAATACCTCCCGCCCAGCCCAGCGCAACGTGACGACTCTCTTCCCATCAGTGACCTCGAATACAAGACGGGAACATCGTGTAAGAAGAACGAGCTGACAAATAGTTCCATATATCTGCACCGAGACTAACGCGATGATAATCCAGATATTTTTGTTCCTCCTATAGAATGACCTTGTCCCAGTGGACTGCACTGGACTATAGAGTTACAATATGTGGTTGTGCAATGCAACAAATCCCGGTCTCTTGCTTTACGCACATGCACACACGCACACAGCTATAAGACAGGAAACCAGAGGCCGAGCCATAGCCTGGCTATAAATCGCACAGTGCTGACTCTGGCATGCCACCAGATGAACAAGAATGAAATGAAAGAAATTCATTTTTTTTTGTTGCTGCTGCTGAATTGTCCACATGGACGGGATAACAGTTTGTAATATTTAGCCTTTAAATCTGTAGGGTCAAACGCGTGAAAAATTGCCATATGCCATCATTTATTTCTCCCTGATTTTGTCTCCATATTTCTGAATAACAGCAGGCCTGTGAGGGCGCGTAGAGAGGACGATGATATGCAATATGTAGCCTAATATGACGCACAAATCAAAACACATTTTGTCGTCTAGAACAATAATTGAACATGAACACGTAGAAGGCCAATATCATAATATTAGACCATGTAGATTAGGATAGTTTTTATTTCCATTTTATTTATATTTTTATATGTATTTATTTTAATGAATATTAGTTATAATGAAGCCTAATAAGATAGCTGGTTTTATCATGGGACATTTTGTTAACAGTTGCTGCATATAGGCCGCTTACTGAAAAACAACAAAAAACAAACAAAAATAGAAATAAAAACGCATGATGTTGTCCTTTCATTGGCACAAAAAGCGTCCAGAAATAATTTCTAAAAAATGTTTTTTTTATTAAAGTTAAACAGAAATATGTCGCCTTTCATTTGGAGAAAAGCAAACATTGCGTCATGGGGATTTTGCCATATTTTCAAGAAAAAAAAAAACCTTTTACACATTAATAATCAATTTTTTGGGGGTTATACTAACGAATTTGCATTATGATGAAGCTAAAACTAGTCTAACTGCTCTTTTGCACTTTAACATATAACATTTTATGGTTGAGTGATGGAAACAAAACCCTCTTGTTTTCCCACCAGAGGACGTGGAGGGGCTTCTGCTATTATGCGCAAAGATGGGGAGAACTGCAGCAGTCGAAATTCCTTTTTGTGCGAGGACAATTTACAACTTGGTAATAGACCTTTTTATGTGCCTCCATCGCCTGTCATTGGATGCCACTGGTCATGTGTGAGAGGCAAACGTCTTCATGGCTCTTTTCCTGATTTCCCAGGCGATTTTTTTCCCACTGCATTCTGCTCCTATGGCGTTAAAACCGATGCGCCACGGTCGGCTTTCTTTAAAAAAATTGCATTCGTTTCATAAACGTCTGATCAGCACATATTTGCGCCACTGCGCTGCTCATTCTGCTGGATGACAAGAGGAGCGTTTCAACTTTCTACATATCTGACCTCTCCATACACACAACAACAGCAACAGCAGCAGCAGCAGCAGCAGCTCTGGCTCTTCACTGCTTTATTATAAATGCTCTGCAGAGGTAAACCTCCAAGAATAAACATGGATTACCTCCCGGCTATAGGTAAGCTTTCTGGGTGCTAATGGGGTTTTATTAACTCTCGCGTGTGTGCATGTAGAGTTTGACAGCTTCCTGTTTCATTAGTCATGTAAATTAGCAGCAGGGTGATGGCTCTCGTGCAATTTGGCTGTTTCACGTGTTGCTGGATGTATTGAAATAAATAGTTTTTAAATGTTAAAATTGGAAAATTATGTCAGTGTTGATGAAAATGTGCCTTTTCTGCTAATATGCTGCACGAATCAAATAGGGGTATTATAAGAAACAATCAACTTATTCATCAAATTATTAAATGTTTCCTGGAATTGCATTCATTTAAGCTCACACCTTGTATTTGAATATTATTCTGCAGAAATACAGCTGGTGTTTAAAGTCAGTGATGATGTTTGAGAAGTATTATTTGATGCGCACAGCCGAGTGCAGAGTTTTCTTTCAGCTTCATGTATTGAACCAAACATCATCCATTTCGTTTTCAGTTTGGAGCAGTCTATTGCACATAGACACGATACTTTTCGATATACTAGACGAAATATTCCTCTTTATTGAAGCCAAACTTCTATCATTTTGCATTTATTTAGCTACCAGAAAACCCTGCATTGATGTGACCGACCCCACTACATTTCCACATGCTGTTCACTTGCTAAAATGCGACACTATCCCACAGAACAAATGTGCTTTGCTATATATTCCACATATGCAAGGCTGGCAGCAGAAGAAGTAGAGTTTTCATAGTGGTCTTCAGCTGCCTGGAGATGGGGCCATGCAACGTGAACAAAGACAGTATTTCACTGTTGGCTGACAGGCAGCTGCGAAAGTATTTACAGCCTTACTGCAATGCGGCAAAATGGACCCTGGAAGAACAGGCACAAGTAGAAGCCTGCAGATTAGACAGGGTTCACTCTGTGTTTTCACAATTCGACATATTAGTTTGCATCATTTCTGTGTGTGTTATGTGTAATTGTGTAGGACAATGTCTGACCGCAGGCCCTGCACACATTTGAACAGATAGCAGTTTCCATGAATGGATGTGGTTTCCCCCTTTTCACCCTTATTTAAATCCCCCCCTCCAGACATGTAGTCTGGTCCAATATTACATTCTTTTGGATTAATGTGTGTCACAGTGAGAGCTTTTGGAAACAAATGTTTCTTCATATCAAGTTGGCTAAAAGGCACAATAGCTTTTATTAATATTTTTTTGTTCGTTTTCCTCTTAAAAAACCATGATGTATTAATTGTTTCCGTATCATTATTACCATCATCACGAGCAACAAAATGATTTCGTTTTACTTTACTAATGATAAGTAATTACATCTACATTGCAAAACATGCCCACATTCGCATGGCACTCGTTTCATAGTCAGTCATATCTACATATATTCCAAAAATCAATTTGCAAAAGGCTGGGATGATTCTTCTTGTGTCAAATGTAGTTTCATTTCTTTCAATAACTAAATTAATCCAAAGTCTTGAATCAAGTTGAATCAGCCAAGAGACCTACACTAAATTAATCGACTATTGGAATAAACTCATTTGCATATGAAAAAGTGCAATTTCTTCCTCCTTCTTGCACGTCTGTATCATCATCAAACATAGTTTTATCAAACATATGATTAAGTGAAATTACTTGTTGGCATAGATGGACATTTTTTGCAGTGGAAAGGGGGGGGAGGAGGTCGTTAAAGTGCCAGCAGAAGGCGCTGTTGCCCAACAGTCAGCCTCTCTGCTCCCATTCAGCAGTGTGTTACTAGTAGCTTCCCGAGCGCGGTGATTGGCTGAGAAACCTGGTCACGTGATACGGTTTATTATTTGAAAGTGCTTTTGGAGAATTGTGTGTAAGAAAATTAATTCACTAATTATTTTTTTTTATCGAGGAAAAGATCCGTTTGTTAAATGAGATCAGCTGCTCTGGTGCTGCATTTGGTGTTGTGTGGGATTTTTTTGTGTCCAAGAGCTCTGCAAGCAAAAACTGTTGTTTATTGTGCCATTAATTTATTAGACAGCACAGTGGATGCTTTGTAACCATTTGAGTTACAGATGTTGAGCAAACTTGTAGCTTCATTGACAGCAAGTGTTTGAACATTTTCACACAGATTATTGAGAGTTAAGACATCATCATGATGATGATGATGAAGGAAACAGTCTTTAAACTGATGCAGCTGAAAATAAATGACTTAATTCATATGCGTAAAACTGAAAATAAAGCCATTAAACGACAGAAAACATAGCACCAACTAACAGCAGGGAATATGTGAGTGCGGCTAAAACACCCAGGTTGCTATACAGGACCTTTTACCCTCAAATTATCGTCAAGGAAATAACTTTTTATGGGGACATGCATGTAAAAAGTGACAAGCCTCTGATTTGATGCTCCTCCATTTATCATACCTGCCCCACAGTGGCAGTCATCCAAACCTCAACATCATCATCATCATCATCATCATCATCAGCAGCAGCCTCTCTGCAGTGAACACATGCAGGAAAAGGAGAGGAGGGGCAAAACCGCTGCGCACTCTGGGATTGGCCCGGATGAATGAATGACATCAGTCTTATTGTGTCAGGTTCACTGGGGAGAAAAATGTATTTTGAGCACAAGTCAGTGATGCATGTTTTGGCGTTTTTGTTAACACTTTAGAGGTCAAGAGGCTTCAGTGAAATGGTTTAATCAGGTCTGGAAATTCTTGAATTAAAAAAAAAAACAGAGAACAGGGTCACAGGAATATTAAGACCCAGTTATCAGACTTTGTTGTTTGTTCAAGCATTGCATTAATAACTTATATCTTTTAGGGCTGCAAATAACTAAAAACAAAGTATTTTTTTTATTTTTATTAAAGTGCACCTTTGTTCCTATTTCTATCATGTCAGTTAGTCTCCAACCTCCCAGCTTCCTCCCTTCTACGACTTTTTCCTCAGTGCACATCAGTGTAATCGCCGTTATTGAGTAAGTGCAACTTTGAGGATTATTTATGGGCCTGCGCGGTGTTGTGAGTGGCTGTGAGGAAACACGTGATGCCATTAAAGTTTGTTTTATGGCCCGGGACTTGACAAGCCAAAATATAATTCTCATTGTGTATTAGTAAGAGCGTCCAGATGGGTTGGAATAGAGCTGGAAATGGCAGCGAGCTTGTGTACCAGCTAGGCTGACTTTTCCCTTCAGCATGGACGTGTTTGTTCCTCGGTGTGCCATGCGTTACGGTCTCTGTG
Source organism: Sebastolobus alascanus (assembly GCA_916701645.2). Classification (NCBI taxonomy): domain Eukaryota; kingdom Metazoa; phylum Chordata; class Actinopteri; order Perciformes; family Sebastidae; genus Sebastolobus; species Sebastolobus alascanus. The sequence goes on from CAKAOJ020000059.1 coordinate 423,209, forward strand.
GTAAGCTGTGTTTTTATCATTATGCTCGTGGTGGTTATGGGCGTGTGATGTCACACGCACAGTGCTCAGGCTGAGCTGTTTCCTGCCTCTAAAAGCAGGCAGCAGTGCGCGCTCAGGACGAGCACAGATAGTTAGTTAGATGATGCTGGAAGGAAATCGTGTTTAATCTTATTATGGAGCTTGGTTTGGCTTTAAACCTCTTAGGACTCAATCGATGCTTTTTTCGGATGGTGTTATTCATGTTGTTGGTCTGTTTCACTGCCACATGATTCACTTTCTTATTTGCTTGGAGGCAGAGAAATCAACCTGTTGTCACCAGAGTTTTTTGAAGATTGCTGAAGAATTTGGGGAAATATTTTGAAGGCCTAATTAAAATAATACAAGTTTATGTGCCGTCATTGTGTTACAATTCTCATTTTTTTTATTATTCACAATTCGTTTGTGCAACATTAGCTTCAGTGTTTACCACGTTGGAATTAATAAACCACTAAAAACAGCATTGTTATTACAACCATACAATTTTTCCACATTACTGCAGCTTTATTTACTGTAGGCCTTAATGCATTTCTTCTGCAGGCCTTTAAATTATTAATAACCCCCTTTTTTTTTTCTTTAGAAATCCAGTCTGATAATGGTTAAATAATATTTAATACAAATTTAACAGGGATTTTAAGCTTTATTTTCTTTTATTATCAGTCAAAAAACGCTCCCTTACTTCGCCCGAAAATTAGATTAAATAGGCCTCGTGTTTTCTGTTGCTCCTAAACGCTCAATTTGGAGCTTTTTTGATAGAAAAACCTTGTAATTGTGATGAAAAAAGAGTCCAGCTGAACTAGTTAGCCCTTCTTTTAACACAAGCTGCCAGGAAACGCTGACTTTATCATTCTTTTGTTGTGATTCTCGGCTTTGACCCGTCTGAAGGGCTAGCAGGGGAAGGTGAAAGACAGGTCAGGCTGTCTAACTAATATTGAAATGTGAAGTGCAAGAACGAATTTTTACAGATGCTATAATTTATCTTTTAACTGTGGTTGAAACGAATATTTAATGTTTTTTGTTGAAATGTGAATGCAAATCTGCAGAGTGGAGATTAACGCTTATTTCTGCGTTATGGCATTTTTTTTTTTTTTTACTTGGTATGAAAAGATGTTGAAATAAGCGTCAAGTCGACTTCTCGTTTTGCAGCTTTCTGTTTTATTTTGAAGGCCTTTTGTTGTAACTTTTAACTTGTCAACAACGTGAATCAAGCTGAAAATATAACCAAAATGTTATATATATATAAAAAAAAACGACTTAATGCACCATCCAGTAAATAATCAGTTAATAAAAACGTTCCTACATGCCCATTTTTTTTCTTATTAAAGAAGAAAACATCGACTGAATGTCTGACCCAATCTTTATTCAAGCTTTTCCAGAGCTGTGAAGTGAACGCAGTGTCACATTTGGCCAAATGTGCTTCACAACAACTATTTAATAATAATTCAATTATTTAAATCTGACAGATTCAAAGCGTCATGTAGGCCTATAGGTATAGGATTTAGACTCTTTTTTTATTTTTTATAAAAGAAACTCTCAGGTTGAGATATGCTGCATATATTGATGAAATTATATTATTTTAAAATTGATTTTAATGTTTTGTTTTTTTCCTGATTTTGGTCATTTTTGGAAAATAACAACCCAATCTTGACCTTTCTCAGTTTTAATTCTTTTGTAAGGATGTCTCTGAGAGACTTGCAGTAGCCGCCATGGCGGTTTAGTTAATGGCTTTAAACTTTTGCACCCTTTCAGCTGTCAACAGAACGGAAAATAATTGAACTTTTTGATAACTTTGTAAATGATTTAGTTTGACCTCGGTGGCCTCCAGCCTCATCTTCTGGGGCCAGTGGTGATGAGCTGCTCTGTATTAGCCAGCAAACGGTTATCTGTTGAGTTGATAACGTTATGCTTATCTGTGATTGTGAGGTGACAGCTTGCAAAAGTTATTAATGTTATTTGAAGAAGGGTTTTTTTTCCTAATTATGAACTTGTACTATGCTGGAGGGGGAGAGGACCCACTGCATAGAAACCTGGGTTGACCTGAGATACTGCCTGATATTTTCGTTCAGCTGCTTGTCATTTGCTGCTTAAATTGACAGGAATATCCCAGAAATAGCCTGTAGGCCTACAGTTTTCTTCTTCTTCTTCTTTTTTTTTTTTTTTTTAGATGTCTGACATGGCTTTTGACCTAAACTCAAGGAGATGATTGCACCAGAGAAACACATTACAAGGAAACAAACAAAACGAAAGTAAAAGCTGCTTCAAAGAGAGAAAATAGAAATAGAATGAGACAGTCTGGTATTATTATAGCCTATTACATGGCTTCTTCAGAGTGTGTTTTTCCCCATCTGGTTGTGATGGATCTCTTATTTCCTTATGTAACATTGTTTCTGTGAGCCACTTTGTAAATTATGCTTCTTGGCTGAATTGCTCTTCTGTGGATATGACTGCTAAAAGTGAGCAGTGTCGCTTGCCGTCGTCTATATATACCCTGTAGAACCGAATTTGTGTGATAAAACAACAATCACAGATTCGATTCTAGGGGAGTATATGGTCGATGAAAAAACTTCGATCCAATGACATATTGCCATCTTATTATGAGGCGCTTCGTGCTGTCAGATCAGATGATCCAGTGACAGTGTTGGTTTATGAATGAGAGCCAATCTGACAACACCACATAGTTCACAAGAAGCGCTCAGGGCGTGTTGAAACTCTATAGGCTTACAGGGAAATCTGACGCAAAATGTTTCACATGAAAACAAACATAATGAGGGAGTTATTTTCTATTTGGCTCCTCATGTTGGGATGGGTTTACTATACCAGCACTCCTCCAGCTGTAGCTTCTTCTTCCTCCTGAGGGTCTGCCTGTGTCTCCACATTATTGATTCCCAGAGGCTGCTGCTGCTGGCCAATAGGCTCCTGAGACTGTTTTTCTCAAAGGGGATGGGAGCAGATGAAGTGATGAGATTCGTGTAACTTTTGGATGACCCCTGCTTGACAAAGACAGTGTCCATCAATTGTCCTCAGTCATTATTCGCTGCTTTTATGCCAAGGGGCTTTTTGTATCTTTTGTTGGTTTCTCTGTTGAACACCGTGCCTTCAAGTTAGACCTTTAAACTGATATACTTTTTATATCTTGCATCAAACAACCCCACATGCATGCACAGTCAGCGTCTCCTATTTCTTTATAATATATCATTTTTAAAGTTAAATATTGAGTTGGAATTATGTGTTTTACTTATTTTCCCAGTATGCCATTTATTATCCAAAATGCGCACTCAGATGTTACAGAGCAATATTTTTTTTTTTTTTTTTTTTTTGTTATCCCACCGGGGTCTAATTTTGGTGCATCCTAAGTTAGATTAAATTGCCTTTAGTTGTATGTTTACCCGTTTATGGACCAGCATCACCTCCATTGGCCGATCTGGTCACATGGTTCGCTAACTTTATTCAGTTGACACCAAGTAGGAGGGCTTTATGGAGGGAGGAAAAAAAGACAACTCGAGAAAAATTAGTATTTTCTACCTTCAGAAATTAATGGCCATGAGTTCGTATATGGTGAACTCTAAGTATGTGGACCCCAAATTTCCTCCCTGCGAGGAATATTCGCAAAATAACTATATACCTGAGCAGGGCTCGGACTACTACAGTCAGGCGCAGGACACAGACTTTCAGCATCCAGGGATCTACCCACGGCCAAACTACACGGAGCAGCCCTTCGGCTGCACCACTGTGCAGGACTCCACGGTGCAGCCACGGGGTCATGTGCACGAGAGATCCGGCCGCTCGAGCCCTTTAAGCGCACAGACTGAGGAGGGGCCCCCGGTCCAAGTGGCCGGACCCCGGACTTGTGGACAGCAGCAAAACACAAAGAGCCAAAATGGGATACAGTCCAAGCAGCCTGCAGTAGTTTACCCCTGGATGAAGAAAGTCCACATTACTACTGGTAAGATTTCCTCTTCTTCTTCTTCTTCTTCTTCTCTTATATGGACCAACTGAGACCTGTACTTTAGGAATCATTCAGTGTAATATTTATGGGAGTCTTTGAAAGGCCTCGCCAATTACACAAGTCATAAATTTTTATAGCTGAGGAAATAGGCCGCTAGGTGAGCGCCTGGAAGCTCCTGAAAACACATATTGACCGCTTGTAATGGTTTCTTAAATCTACAGCAAATCTGCAGAAATTCAGTTAAAAAGCACTCATTATTTTCCTGCTCTCGCTTCCACGTGAATAAAGTTTGAGTGCCCCGGGTATATCAGGAGAGAGACTCCTCTTGTTGTATTGTTTTGCTGCCACATTTGGTGACTTCTTTTTTTTTCTTTTCTTTTACCCTGATTGTTTTTCTTTCTCCTAGTGAACCCGGACTACACAGGACCCGAGCCCAAACGGTCCAGAACAGCTTACACCCGGCAGCAGGTTTTGGAGCTCGAAAAGGAGTTTCATTTTAACAGGTATCTGACCAGGCGGCGACGGATCGAGATTGCCCACACTCTTTGTCTCTCCGAAAGGCAGATCAAAATCTGGTTTCAGAACAGACGGATGAAATGGAAGAAAGATCACAAACTGCCCAACACCAAGGGCAGAACGGCACCAACCTCCACCAGCCATCTGCAAAGCCTCCAGAAGGATAACCAGACTGATATCACATCTTTATAAGAGAGGAGGAACACCTTTTAGAAACTGTACATAAAAAAAGACAGAGGTTGCATCTGACTTTTGCATGGACTGATGTTGTTTTAGCCATTTTTTTTTTTTTTTTTTAATTTAACACAAAAGACCCCAGCAGTGTTGACTCAAGACTCAAGAGTCAGAAAATCAATCAGTCTTTTATAAGTTTGAAAGTTGTTTTAATTTCCTCAAAGAGACACAAAAACATCGAAACAAACTTTTCTTTTTTTTCTTTTTTTTTGGACGTTTCCCATCTGAGGACATTTAATGATCAACCTCGGCTGATTTCATGGATTTAAACAAAAGTGTTGCAGCTCTCCTCACTTGGATTCACGCTGGTTTAAAGATTGAAATATCTTTATTCAGAGCAGGGGAGCCCTTGGTTCAAATTACTCACACACACAAAGGTTATTTCAGTTTATCCTCCTAGTCAAACCTCACATTAAAACGCACAATATATATACTTGAAGGAACCATTATTTCCATAGAGCACGCCAAACACAACCTACTTTCGTAAGTTGCAAAAAAAAACCGTTTCAGTTCCACGTTTCTATGTGACTATAATATGTTTTAACTTATTTTGTACAATAAAGCTTTGAAAATTTTCTTAGCCTAAATATTATTCCCAAAAAGCAAGACATTCCTGTGCGTACTATTCTGAGTGCCCTTATAAATCTCTCCTGACATCTTTGTAAACAGTGTACATTTTCAGAGGCTCCATTTGAAAGTCTTATATGAAAGATCATTTGTTTCCTGCATGGCATCGAATTGATATTGGATGTTCAAATCAAATCCAGAATATTTAGGAGTATAATTGTATTATTTCCTCTTGATATTATTTTTTACGTTATTTATTTGTTTAAAAAAAAAAAACCGTGTACATTTTCGTATAGCACACATACAATTTTAATTAAAAGTATTCGTTAAACTTTAATTAATCTAAAATATGTTCGAACTCTTGTGGATTATTAGCATGGCTTTATGCGACGTTTTAGTCTTTTAGTTGATGTGGGAATCTTCTAGTTTTTCATTTCCACCGAGCTAAACCGAGGGGGGCTTTCACGTCACGTTTCAAGACAGATATTTCTTGTTTTATACCGTCATTGTCTTCGGACAACAAACAAAAAAAAGAATCCCAGAAGCTCTGAGGTCTTCTCTGTGAAGTCTTCACGATGAGAGGCTTGAAAAGGTATTTCAACCGAAGGTCGACAAAAGCAGCAGTGGCAGGTTCATCCAGGGGACACATTTCAGCCGCAAGGACTGACCCCAGCACCCCTGACCCGCCGGACAGGCAGCATTTTCTCTCCCAGGCGCTGCTCGCTTTGGTTTGGAGGGTTGTTTTTTTTTTGTTCCACACTTAAAAAGCCAAAGCATTCAAAGCAAAAGTCAGTGCGTGAATTCCCCAGTTTTTACACGTGTTTCAACAGCAGGCCTATTTATATTACCAGCCCCTAAAAAAAGCTTCTGATTTGTGCATTTGTCTCCTCATGTCAATATGCAATCTCCTTTGGTTTTATTTTTGTACATGCTTTTTACCTTGTATTGTGCATTGAGATGCGAGAAGTATATTGGAAAAATAAAGATTTCTACTGATTATGCATTTAAATGACTGCAGACGGCACTTTTTGTCGCGATTTTGCTTTTATTTTCTCCACTCGAGAAATATTTAGATTTTGAGGAAATGTATTTTCCCGGGCACACTGAGGTATTTTTATAATTTATCTTATTGCTCAAAACTTATTTTATTTGAATTTTTTTATGGGGATATTTGGTGTCATTCGTTTTGCGCCAATTACATAAAGGATCACTTTTGGTGGGAAAAGAGTTTTTTCTTCAGTGGTAACGAGCGTGTGGAGCCATATGGACATATAAACATCCACAAATGCACCAAATGTGCGCTGCGTGGGCAAATTCAGCCTCTTCTCCTGTCAAGCATGAAATTTACGAGCATAAATACATCATTGGTCTACCATAAGTGTGGCATATCTTTAAAAACATGTTAAAAAACGAGTTTTTAACTCTGGCTTGTCTGCATATTCGCTCATTAGCTCTTATCGAAAGGAGCGAGTGCGCAAAAACATCCTCATAATCTCTTAGTGGAGCTTTTCAAGGTGATTTGATTCAATGAAAACACCATTTGGGTTCTTAGAAAACTTTAACTTGAGTCTTTATTGCAAATAGTTACATGAGTCTTTATTACAGAATAGAAACACAAATAAATTAAATTTACTGTCCAGGTATAGATTCATATGACAAATAAAAACTTTTTCAGAGGCTGTGGTCCTGTTCCAAAACCAGATTACGCCACAATTATCATTAACACACATATGAACTATATAATCTACTATATATTTGATATTAAACCCCCTCGTGCTTCACGATCTATGCCTTTATTGAATATGACCCAGTGCTACACTGACCTCCGACCCTCCACACTGCAGAATCAGCCCTGATACAAACACAAGTGGTCATAAAACGGACATGTGGAAAGACAATCTCCAGTCACTCAGCAGTGTTTTCATCCCCAGTGACCACTGTCTGATCCCCGCTGCAGAGCGCACGCGGGCCTATACCAGTCGTGCACAGACATGTTTGTGTATGAGTGTGTATGAGTGTGTCATATAGATTCAGAGGGAAGCTGAGACAAAGTGATGCCACCAATCCACCATCCTGCCATAAATGATCTGCACATAGATGCTGAAGAGAGGATGAGGAGAAAGAGAGAGAGAGGGGGGGGATGAGAGGAGTGGGGGAGGGGAGGGGGTGTTATTGGCACAATTGGACACTAACCTACCTTCTATACATTAAAGATAAGATAACTTTAATAACATTTTTTATTTATTATTTCAAATTTAATATCAACCCTGAGCTGAGCTGAACTCCTGCTATTAAAACATGAAATTAAACATATCAGAACACAGTCCCCCCCCCCCACACACCCCCAGTTATTATCAGGTCAGAGCAGCCTACTACAACGTACAGTGTGTAGCCACACTGACCTACATGTCTGAGCAGCAATAAATGGGAGCCAAAGGCAGTGCCATTTTCAATGACACTGCACCCAGTGCAGGAATACAACGTCGTTGCTCTCCATCCGGCCATATTTGATTTCCAGCTGTTTTTTTTTTTCGCAGAAGCCTCTCCGAGCCAGACAACCCCCCCTAAAGATATATTAAAGTGCGCTGTCTGCATTCAGAGATATAATCCAGAGACTATACCACTCCGCTCTCTATTTCTCGACCACGTGATTGTCTAAATAATTAATGCAGCACGTCCCCCTAGAAACACGGCGTCGTCATTAATCGCGAGGACTCTATCAGACTTGAAAACTGAAGAGATCCCCCCAAGAAAATAATATCCGATACCCGGCTGCAACCCGTATACAGCCCCGCACTTTAGCGACACATCCGAACCGATGGATGCTTGGGTAGGTAAATATTTCAGCATTTTTCATGTTGCCCGAGCTGCTAAATGACGATATCAAATGTCGTGATATTTGATCAATTGCTGCCTTTTGGTTGTGTGTGTGTGCGCGCTCTGAGCACTGGGCTTGTGCATGCTGTAGTCGCTGTATGCATGTCTTCTTTTTTTTTATCAAATATATTAGAGATGGTAGAATGTTGCTGGATTGATAGGATGAATGGTGTAAACTAAAGGGCAGTGACATGAATTTATGGGTGCTCGCTCTGAATAAATGCTCTTTCGGACACAGCTCAGTATGGCCCCTCCACTGGGCCCACTCTTTCTTTTATTCACAGAGACTGTGAATAAATCCCATTTATAACAGTTTAGTGCAAATTTAAAAAAAAAAAAAAAATGAATTTATTTTGTAAAGAAACTGCATTAGAATTAAAAAATTGCTGAGTAGAAATATCTTGATTTATAGTGGAAGTTTGCAACACAAGATAAATAACAGGTTATTTATCAGTTTTTATTGTTAGTGTGGGGTGATTTGATTTTGATTTCTAAAAAGAAGTGGTGGAAGTTTGGAGCAGGCTGACAGCTCTGCCTCCTTGTAAATCATTCCCAGTAATTCCTGAAAGGGTTCGAGGCTGTTGGGGGGCCGGGCGAAAACTGTAAATCTTTCACTTTTATTACCCTCTGAACATATGCTGCGACGCTACCAGTCCTGTATCCCTTCTTGTTCTTCCTCCTCTTCTTGTGCTTCTTCTCAGCAAAGATAAACCACCGCTGAACCAGCCGACGCTCTCTGCGGCTCCAAATCTTCCTCTTCCAATCTGGTCCTTGCCAATATATTTATTTATTGGTTATCAAACCCTGATTTTCTTTAAAAAAATATACATTTTTGTGATTGATATAGAAAACAATGCAGGAGAAGACATGGCTCTCTCACTCTTTGTGTGTGTGTGTGTGAAGGCAGACACAACAAACAAAAGACGATAATGTGGTTTATTTGAATACAATCCAGTCCCAGCTGGTAGAAAAAAACCCACTCGTTTATTTCATAAATTATTTTTTAAAATGCATATATATCATCGCAGTAACTGGACGGCTATATAGGACATCGATATAGGAAGTATAATATCTAAACTACTTAACTGTGGTGCGTTTAAGGTCCACTTTGGATGCTTTATTGTGGAATTTCTTTTTAAAAACAATCCACAAAAGGCTGGAAATTTCAAAGCAGCTGAAACATAAAAAAAATGCACAGAAATGTATTATAATATCGCACGCAAAACACACTACATTTGCTGCAACTACTGCTCTGATAGTGTTCAAATGTGTATTATTATTTCCTTAACGATATCACAACGCGTGTGTTTAAGGACTGTGGAGTGCAGGCGAGTTGTAATTCAGCAGGAGATGAAAAGAAATAGGCAGTGGGACATTTTCACACAGTTGAGATGAGGAAATAAACGCCACCCTTTATCAAAATGGATTGGTGAGGTAAGGCTCGGGTTGTAGAAGAGAACAATCACGTGAACAAATATGCTTGTATCTTAAGGCAGCGCCTTTATTTGTCATCACAAAGCTTCCGAAACACCCCCCAAAAAAACCCCAATGTTAGCTCCAAATGTGTACAGGCCTTTTCTTGAATTCCTGTATATTTCAAATGGGTGATTGATTGCCAGGGATTTTTTTCTGGAATAAGGATACCTTGTTCGCTTTTTATTGGTAGTTGAATGCGAGTCCTTCCATTCTTTCGGGAATACTGTCTCCATTGGTATATGGAAATGTCTGAAAAACAGCAAGATCAGGTTTAGGACAGCATTGTCTCCAGACAAAGGGTGAAGGATTTATTCTAGAGACTGTGTGGAAAGCAACTGAGACTGAGAGGGAAGCTGCTTTATGATGAATTGATTCGCAGGTAAGCAATCGCACGGCAGAAAGCAACCTTTAACCACGGGTTAATATAATGCAAGGAAATATATGTGATTTATTCCACTCAGGGAGCTGATGCTTGTTAATGTCGCTCTCATCCGGCGACCGTGCGGATATGGAGTCCACAGCTATACCTCCTCTAAAGCACATTCATATATATATATATATTTTTTTTTATTTTTTTTTTCCCTGAGAATATTATCGACAGATTGAGCTCCAGCTGCTTTTCAGCTGATTTCGATGAAAACCGGCTCGGAGGGAAGAAGTAGGAGAGCAACTTTTTCTTTTTGACTCTTGGATCGTAAATCACATTAATTTGTTGTCTTATCGTCACAGTGGCGTTTGCCATGATTTATGTGGTTTCAACTATATGGCTTTGTTAACCTGCAACGTTATATTATACATGAATTCATATTGGATGTTTTGAAGGATTACCGGGCTGGATAGTGAACAAGGATAAAGGCAAATACTTAATTTTCCTACTATTTTGGATGCGTTTTTTGGCTCACTTGTATGCGGTTAATTGTAACTCGTGTGTATATTAATATTTTTTTCTTTGGTGTTGGGAATGAAAAATAGGCCTGAGTCGTTAAGACAATAAAGCTTATTTATTTTATATTTAATTTAATTTTGCTCATATTCTGCTAACAGATTCTACAACGAATTAATGTTTAATGTATGTGCACTACATCTTTATTGTGCGTATTTGTAGAATATCTGCAGAATTTCTACCGAAATCAACAAGAAGCAGCATTATAGCTGCAACTGGTGATTTCGCATTTTCTGAGCAGCTTTCTCCAACAAAAACAGACCTTTTATTTTACTCCAAACAGCGAGTAGAGAGAATATTATCAACTGCAGTTATTTCTTGCATGTAGCAAACATTTCCAACAATAACAAAACGCCTCTCCAGTGCTGTTTAACTTGAAATGTGAGCAGGATCTGAGGGGCTACAGCCAGGAGAAACGACTAACTGGGATAATAACACTCCACATTGACTCCGGCCCATTGTGTGAACCAAACTTACCGTAACAGCGCGTAGGCGAAAAACACTGCTGTCTGAAAAGAGGACCATGTCTGCTACTAGTAGCCCAGTGGGCTCAAACAGCACTTCAGGCGCTGATTATCGACCAGTTTAAACAAATATTCCACATCGAAGGAGTCTTAAATCTCCCAGTTATCCTCAAATAGAAGCAGGGAAACAGAGGTGGTTTCACACTCACAGTAAATGAAACAATCCACTGAAATTTCTTGAGGTTTAAATTCTACTTTTCTTGCCGTCGGTCGAGCATCTTCTCCTCCGTTTCAGTCCCCGATGAAAAGCTGCTTTGAATTTAGTGGAGAGTTGAGTCTACTTGAAGCCAAACTGCTCGTTGTTCATTAAACTTTGGCTTAATGCTGAATGACCCAAAGGTCACCTAAAAAAGCTTATGACTGCTAAATATTTGGGCTGGCTCTTTGTTTAAAAAAGTGCACATGTAAGACTTTTTTTCTCTCAAGCAGAGACTTGAAAAAAAAGTGTCACATGTGGTCATTGGAGTGAAAGCAAAATTTTAAAAAATAAACAAAATTAATTGTCCAGGAATTATTTGAATTAAAATGTATTTTTGATTTTAACTTTTGTAATTAAGTTATTATAATTTTAATTGTATATTTTTTTTGTGGTGGAGAAGATTGGGCCTGATGATATTAATTTTTATTTACTTTACTTTATTTTTGTATAAAATATGCATCAAATATCAAGCCTATATGTGACTGTGATTTAAAATAAATCTAACGTGAAGAAACTATTATTTTATTTCTCTTCCAGGTCGAGGTGGGAGCAGTGATGAATGCGTGAGGGATATAAAAGAGATTTGCGCAGATTTCGGTGAGTAACACTTCTTTAATGAAGGGAGTGGACAACAACTGCTAACAAGGTGAAAGGGTGATTTGTTATTAGGCTACACATTAACGCTCACAGTGTTTCACAGGACGCTTAAATCACGAACACAGACATGAGGGATGACTCTAACTTCGCCTGTACGGCTAATTCTTGCGCAGGCCGGAGTCCCACTCCAGTATGTCCAATTGCAGCGAATGAAGCCAACAAAAACAACGCACTTACTATTTTTCCACAAGAAATTAAAATATAAAAAATGACATTAATTGTTTTTACATTCTCCTCGAACATTGGTCAAAAACATGCAAATTATAAATCTGGAAAAATTTCACCATTTCATCCCACGATTCCCACATTTTAAACCGGTGCGTAATTCGCCTCTATTTTAACCAGCTCTCCAAGTCTTTCTCTTCGGCGTTTTGGCTGCAGACTCAGTGCGCTCAGCCAGAATGGAGGCATCGCTTATAAACCGAGCCTCTGTATGGGCGAAGTCGCCGAGTATGAAATTCTTTCCCTTGCCTTCCTCCTACGCTTAGTTTTACACTTCTGAGGGCTGCGAGTCTCGAGGACTGTTTTGCTTTTCATTCCTCTCTGAGGCCATTTACAACCATAACATTTGCGGTCATAAATTTTGCCGCGGTCCACACTGACAGGTGCAATTGTTATGCACGGCGCGGGCTGCACCTCCCCGAGCCACCAACATACAGTACAGGGCCCTTTGATATTTGTGTTTCAACTTAGAGTTCAAATGTTGGCTCTGTTATATCCTGGAAACACGTGGAGCTGTTATCAAAAATATCCAGATTATGTGATACATTTAATTTTCTCTGAATTAAATTTGTGTTTACAATTAAAGGTGCATTTTTGCACGAATGGGTCAAAGGCAGAAAACCAACCAAGCAGCCAAAATATATATGGTTAAGGCTAAAGAAATATCATATTTAACTCCCACCCCACCCAACACCCCCCCTCTCTCATAGTTACTCACTGATATCACCTACATTTTTTAATATTAACATTAATAACAAACAGTGGAGGAGTGTGTTGCTTCTTGTGTGCGTAAACATGTGACCCAAACGCATGCGCGCGGCCTTGGTGGGCTATATTTCTGCTGCAGGGAACAATGCATGACGGGCTTTGTCAGGCCTTGTGATTAGTGAAAAGGCTATTGTGTGTATGTGTGTGTCAAATGCTGATTCAGCTTATTTCTGAGGGACTCCTAAAGCCTCCCAGAGGGTCCTTTTAGAGCGAGTTAAACTTTAACTGTTTTGTGCCAGAAATGAATCTGGGGCTGGGAGATGCATCACTGTTGGAGACAGTTGGTAATTTCTAATGTGGTATAGCTGCTAGCAGGCAGCACTGAGTGTTGGGCCAAGCAGAGTGATTCTCCTGGTTTATTGTGAATTGAAACCCTGAAGTTGCAGCTATAATGAGTGTGGGCCTTATTCGTGTGTGCCCGGATGAGTCTGATGTATTTCTCTTTGTAGGTCACAGACTGGAGCAACGGTGGGAAACACCAATCACGTGAATAAACAACACCCATGTCATTGGATAGAGTTGCACTGGCTTATTGGCTTTGAATCCACAAAAATGCAGAAAGCAACATACTACGATAACTCTGGACTTTTTGGAGGCTACACCTTCCCCAAACCAGACTCTTACAACTACGGCCCAGCTCACCAGTCCTACCCAGCTTCTAGCATTGACAATGACTACCAGGGCTCAGTGTGTCCCATCCAGACCTCTGCTGTCCGGCCACCGACCCTCAAAGACAGTGACCTGAACGGGGACTGCATGCGTCAAAGCAGCAGTCAAAGCAGCAGCAACAGCAGCAGCACCCAAGCCACGAGTATTGGGGAGCAGCAGGCACCTCCACTGTCTGCAACCTCTCCCGGCTCCAACAGCTCTGCACCCCAGAAGAAGAAGTCCCCATCCGGCACCGCTCCCAGTACTGCCACACCGACCCTCACCAAGCAGATATTCCCCTGGATGAAGGAGACCCGGCAGAACTCAAAGCAGAAGGGCAACAACTGCACCAGTGCAGGTAGTGATGGTGCGTGTGTATGAGGGGGGGGGGGGTGGACTGGGCCTTGTTGTGCTTATGTGCTTATGATTGGTAATAACTTGGCTGAAATGAGGCTAAGATGATGCTGTGGTTGCTTTTACAGGTGGCGAGGTGAGCGATGAGAAGAGCCCACCGGGACCGGCCTCCAAACGGGTCAGAACCGCGTACACCAGCGCGCAACTTGTGGAGCTGGAGAAGGAGTTTCACTTTAACCGCTACCTTTGTCGCCCCCGGAGAGTGGAAATGGCCAATCTGTTGAATCTCACCGAGCGCCAAATAAAGATCTGGTTTCAGAACAGGAGGATGAAATACAAAAAGGACCAGAAGTCCAAAGGGCTGGCGCACTCTCCCCTGGGACACTCCCCGGACAGGAGCCCGCCGCTGAGTGGCCCAAATCACATTGGATACTCTGGCCAGCTCCAAAACGTGAACAGCCTCAGCTATGACGCGCCCTCGCCCCCGTCCTTCGCCAAGCCCCAGCAGAACATGTACGGCCTGGCCGCGTACACGGCGCCCTTGGGCGGCTGCATCCCGCAACAGAAGCGGTACCCGGGCTCCGAGTACGACCACCACGGCATGCAGGGCACCGGCGGCTTTGCCAACGCCAATTTGCAAGGCAGCCCCGTTTACGTGGGTGGGAACTTTGTTGATTCCATGCCAGCCTCGGGCCCCATGTTCAACCTCGGCCACCTTCCCCACCCCTCATCCACCAGCGTGGACTACAGCTGTGCCGCTCAGATCCCAGGAAACCACCACCATGGACCCTGTGATCCCCATCCCACATACACAGACCTCACCTCTCACCAAGCGTCTCAGGGAAGGATTCAGGAAGCGCCTAAACTCACGCATTTGTAATATGTGGTTTCTGTGTGTGCGTGTGCGTGCGTGCGTGTGTGTATGTGTGTGCCAAAATTATGTTGCGCTCTTTTTATTACCTCACTAGTCTAATAACTACACTCCAAGCGAGTCGTGTGTATTATTACAGTATTATTGATATTACTATTAATGCTATTGTGTAATTATTTTCTAAATAATACAGCTTTTGTCCATTTCTGTTGAATATTTGGGGATGCGCAGAGGCAGCCCGGTTGTTCCTTTTCTTTGTTTTGTTTTTTTTTCTCAAGTGCAATGCGCAATTTTTTGTTTGACTGAATATTTCACGCCGTTACTTGAAGGTAAGTCTTGTAGATCACGAAAGTAGAAGCTCATCTTTAGAGAGAAGGACTTTTTAGGGACATTTTCGTCTGTTTTTGTAGGATCTCATTCTCCTCACGGGCATCCTATTTATTTATTTTTGTATTATTTCGCATAATCTTTTCGTACTAGCATATAGCCTATTTATTATTTAATTACCTTTGTATTGCACATTATTTATCGTTTATATGCGAGTATTTATAAGTGTGGAGTTTTTTTTTGTTTTTGTAAGATTGGACAGATCAGTGCACTTGGAAAGTGTTGGCAAAACAGGGTTTGAAAAATGCTATTGACTCGCAGTGTATTGTTGAAAAAGAGCATTTCTAATTGTAAATCTGGGGATAAATGGGACATCTGAGAGTGTATAAACACCACTACATGTCCATGGTTAATCTTGTGTCAAAACCTAAAGCAAAACGTAGACTATCGAGAAATATTATACACACCAGCATGTCATTTCGTGTAGTCCATTACTATTTTTGATTTGTCTTCCATTGTTATTCCATTCAGTTGGATATCCATAAATTTATGAAACCCTAATGATATTGAAATGTTATATTTTATTGTGTTTAACATTTTGTAAATAAAGTGCTCAAACTTGTATTTTTTTTTTATTGCATTTTGTTGATTTTTAAAACACCCTGCAGCACTGTTTTCTGATTGTTTTAATTCCTCCCAGTGAAACTGTCAGGTAACAGTACCGAGGAGGCTTATTGACTCCACAGCTCTACTGTATACAGTCCAAATCGATAATTAGACACCAGGATATCTAAAACTCATCAGACGGCTCTATGCTTCCAATGCAAAGTGCATTTCAGCGGGATAAAAAGGCTCTGCAGATTATTGATGTTTCATTGGTATGAGGGAAGTGAGTCTATGGGCTTATTGCACCTTCCACATGTCACTTATCATTTTTTTTAAGACTCGGCCACATAATTACCTTCCTATCTGCTGGGACAAGAGAATAAGCTCCATTTTTCCTATAATTCTAATCACTGGCTGTCTAATTGATGGGTACACATCTTCAAAATAATGTTTCATAAATATAGAAATATGTCCATTCAGTGGTGGGTAAGGCAGAGCATATTAGTGACAATAAAACAAAAGCAAAAGAAGATGCTTTGACATTGGAAATGATGCAACGATGGGTGTGTGTGTGTGTGTGAGAGAGAGAGTGAGAAAGCGGGAGAGAGAGAGAGAGAGAGAGAGAGAGCAGTTCATCCTTTATTGCTCCTGGAGAGCCATTTCAAAGCTCATTAATCAAAAACTCGTCGCTTTCAGACTCCTCGCTGATCCCTCCTCCTCCTGAACAAAGCATTTGCATTCCAAATCCAAGTAACACATTTCAAGCCGAGCAGCCTCCATCTTTAATGGTGGGGGAGAGTTTAAAGAAAAAAACCCTACTGTGTTCACATTTTCTGGGATGATGCATTCTCAGATTTAAGAGCACATCACATGAAATCATCAGTGACTTTAAATCAACAGTGGTCTCCAAAAAGTTTCAGCTGAATGTGACTCAGCTCGCAAGTATTAAAGCTTTTAAGTTGATTTCATCTTATTTCATAGTGAATTTATTTCTGGATCTTGGATAGGAGCTACTAAACAATAGGCTACAAATCACCTCAGTATTCAGTGGATGGCGGCCATTTTAACCCTGGTGAGCTCTTTCTTCTCTCATCTCCCCCACTGCAGCTCTCTGCACCGCACTACTCATTTAGTGAGACCCCAATAGTGTTAATAAAATAAAGAGAAAATATATATTTTTTCAAATCAAGCTGAGTATTATAGGCTAATGGAATTATTTTATGTGATCTGCATTATTTTGCATGAAAATTAACTAATTCAAATGAAAATGCGTTGGAAACAAATGATTTAATCTAGAATAAAATATTTTTTCTGGTGTGAGAATCTCAAAATTTTAATATGAAAAAAAATAAAATAAATATATATATATTTTTTTCAATTATAAACTGTTAAACCTGATGCCGAAAACATAGACTACCATGGGCAATCAAAGTAGGAAATAATAAAATCAAACAAAATCTCACAGCTGCAGCACCAAATGGAGCAAATGAAGCTTCAGATGTTATCTTTGCCATCACGCCCCTGACTCTGTGATTGGACATGGGTGTAGCCAAGATCAAATTAAACAATGTGGCATGCAAAGAGGAAATTTCACCCCATTTGGAAATAGCAGCAGCATAGTTCCTTTGATTAGAGCTGCTCTGCAAAAAAAAAAGACTACTTTATAAAGTGGGGTCAGTTAGAGAAATATATGAAAACATGCTACTTTAGTCTTTTGTTGCAACTATGAGTCTGAATCTTTTCAAACAGAATAATATTTGCAAAATCATTGTTTAAAGTTATGCTTACATTTTGATTTTGCAATTGAATAACTAAGTGAATCGTAGCTATAAATAAGTTAAGAGAAGAGAAGCTTTGTTGGAGCAGGCAGTGCAGCTGGAGCTCATTTAGAGCTCCTGATTGGATAAAAGCAGAGCAGACCACGCCCACTCAGTGGAGGCTAATGTTTACATATGAGGAAGTAGCCCTATACTGTAGGCGAACTATTAATGAGAACAAGAGGTGTTAACAGCCAACAGGGCATCCTGAGAGTCGGCTATTCAATTATATTAAATTAAAACATATTGATAGGTATTTTTTTTATGTTAAAGGTGGTGGACAGAGAGTTTACAGCCTTGTGTTTGGAGTAAAAGAGGTGCAGTCACAGCTGCTGCTCATTAATTTATAGGGTGCAAGAAACATTAGGCACTTCTTTAATCAGACCTGGAAGAAAGTTGGTGCGCTCAGAACATATCGCGATGGTTCCTCTGTGAGCTCCATTCATCTCCATCCCCAAGAGGGCTTTGATTTTTTTTTTTACACGCGCTGCATGGCTCGAGAGACGAGCGCGAGCAGGAGTTGTGAAAACGTCGCAGACCAAAATTAAGACGAGTGAGAAAATGTCTTTTATTAAACGCGTCCTGCCGAGCGAAGTTACTGTGGATTATCATCGGATCGAGACTGAATTTCAACAACAAAGGGGAAGTGAACAGAGAAAGGATTTTCATCTCAACACAAATCTGACAAAAAAAACACTAAAAGGACTGGTTTGTAGTTTGTTTCATGGAGCAGAGGACGTGAAAGAAAAAGGAGGGCCCGGAGGTCTGCTTTGGTTTTTATCACAGCAACTCATTTATTTCCTCTAATGGAACAATAGTTTGTGTTTTTGTCGCTGTCTCTCTCAGACTGTGATGAAAAGCTCCAACTGTGATGATTTGAGGAAACATGCTGCAGCCTAAAGTGCAGGATTTATTATTGTTGTTGTTGTGACTTTAATCTAATACAACCCAATTAGAAAAGCTGATAGATAACAAATAGCTTAAATGCCTCATATTGCTCCAGTTTCAGGGAAATTTGCTTTCAAATAATTTGCCACCTTTGTCTGATGATTGATTGGGAAGTTAACGTACTAGATTACATTGCTGTGGATTCACTCACATGTTTATTTATTTACATTTATTTTATGTCTCTTACAGTCAAAAATAATTTAAGCAGGCCTATGAACGCAATAACTAAATTTTGTGTGCTTAATTTCATTTCTACATCTTTCTATCTTGTTAATATAAATAAAATTGTTTTTATGCCATTATGTGATGTAAAAGTTGCTAAATGAAATTGCCAGTGACCTCATTGAATGTATATTGATAAAAGAGAATGTAAAGACCCACTTTTTCTTCAAATAAAAGCCTTACTTTGCCTTGAAATTGTGTGTTTTTTATTCACTCATCTAAACTATTCATACAAAATACAGGAGAGTCAAAATATTTTTGTTGTGTAAAGAAGGTGACATCTTTTTCCTCACAGTAGTCAACACCACTACACAGTGCACATTTTATATAAAGGGTTTACATAAATGGTTTTACACCCTAATTTTTGTTTCCATCCATTAAACTCTTTACGCGTTTGTGTTGATGTTCAGTAATTCTTTGGTATCAGACACGAGGAGGAAGGATCTGTATCACACAGCCTGACCATCTGTAAATCCTGAGAGAGGATGTGAATGTTGGAGGACACCATTGTCACAAGTCCTTCCTGTCCTCTGGCCTCTGCTGTCATTAAGGATCCACCACACAGTGTGTAGGTGGATGAGCAGAGGAGGGAGACACTCTGTGTTGTTTGCCAACTCATAAAGCCTACACTGCATTTTCCTTCTGAAAGGAAACCGACTATATAACTACTGCAGGGCTACATCACATCCATGAATACTCATTATGTGCGTATTGGTTGAAGGGGGGCTACATTTCTCCTTCTGTTATATTATTAAAGAGGGCGTATTGCATATTGAAAAGTCTGTACACATAAACTGAGCAAAGTAAAATCATCAGAATCAAATTTATTTGCTACATAAGTACATGCAAGGAATTTGACTTTTTATGCATCTCTCTCAATGTACTTACACAGAAATAGAAATAACAGCTAGATACAAGGACAACAAAGCTGGACAAATAAAGGATAATAGGAATGTTACTTACACAAGTAGTTAAAAAATAGGAGTATATATAAATATTACATAAATATATATAAGAAATACGAATGGCTAACAATAAAATAAGAAATAAAATAAAAACATCTGTGTAAACAATACAGTTGGTGCAAGAAATGATCACTAAATGGCCAAATAAGTAGATTGTTAAAGATGAAGGGCCTAAATCAGACTGCAGCACTGGATGCCATTCACTGAGGACCAACTTACTAAGGGTGTGACGATTCACTCAGCTCACGATACGATACGATACATGATATTGGGTTCACGATCTCGATACGATACGATATTATAACAATAATTTTAACAAAACTTGAATGATGAAAATATATGACAGAAAAAGCTGATCGGTTTACCAGTAAGATACATGACAAACTGACCTAAACAGTTAGAACTACAGAGCCTACTGCCAGCTTTAGTTTCATTCTTGTGTAGCCAAGGGTTACGCTGCTGCTATACTTTATGGAGATAATAAATTAATAACACAGAAACTCTGTAGTCTGCAGCCTTGTCAATAACAGCGCGTCACCGCTTCACGTCTTCCGCTCCTTCACAATAAACTCCCCGGACACATCCACTGAAACACGGCTTACTAGAGGGAACTAAAGTCATTCACAACTCAACTAAATAACTTACAAGTGTTTACAGTGGATTATCATACGGTGGATGAGAGACTGCAGGACAGAGCAGATTGATTGCTTTCCCTACATGCTTAACCGTTTCATCATGTTTATGCTTGTTGAACAGGTGTAATAACATATCTTGGCTTTACACTTGCAAAGTTTTATTGTACTTACTACAGCAACGAGCGTAGCGTCAACTCGTCTCTCCACCGCAAAGGCCTCTCTGATCAGCTGTTCACTGACTGCGCTGTGAGTGGAGCTCCTACGAGGCCTACTGAAGGAGGCTGGATTTGCATATCGTCACGTTTTTATATCGCGATATTTCGTGGCACGATATTTCGTCACACCCCTACAACTTACTGATGCAGGGTTGCTCCACATTTTGCACAATCTACATCTGAGGCACATTTAAAATGAACCTTTACCCTGCCGGCTTCCACTCTCCTGCAACTGGCCTCTGCAGCTGACTGAAATTGACTTCCAGTGAAATGTAGGTGGTGCTTTGTTTTGCATACTCAACAGCAGGGGTAGTGCATGCAGAATATTAGGAGGAACCATGAAGAAAGCATTGATTAGAAACCACAACACAAAACTATGACAAATATTGTCCAGAAACCCTCACAGGTACTGCATTTAGCATAAAAAATATGCTCAAATCATAACATGGAAAACTGAAGCTGTCAGTGTGCTGACTTGACTATGACTTGCCCCAAACTGCATGTGATTATCATAAAGTGGGCATGTCTGTAAAGGGGAGACTTGTGGGTACCCATACAACCCATTTTCATTCACATATCTTGAGGTCAGAGGTCAAGGGACCCCTTTGAAATTGGCCATGCCAGTTTTTTCCTCACCAAAATTCAGCCTAAGTTATTTAACCTCCTTCTCAACAATGTACCAATGGATTCCTCCTGTTTTCTGGTTTCATACGGTGCCAGTATCTTCACCTTAGCTTTAAAATTGAGTCCACTACAACCTAAAAACATTAAAACGAATTTTGCATTATTATGGCGTTAACTTTGACAGCTCTACTGTTTTTATTAACTGCAGCCATGAGCTTTACCTAAACTTGACCATACTGTCGTTGCAATATGCAGATATAGAATTTTAAAACATTGGCATTGGACACACAAAAAAGATGCTGGCACTGAGTGTAATCCAGGATTTTTCCATTTGTTGTGCAATTTTGACAACACACAGTATTTTTAATACACTGAGTTTTGAGTTGAGCATCGCTGATTCATAAAACACTGCAGCCAAACTGCTAAGAATAACTGTAGCTGAGGAACCCCCCTACATTGATCACGCATGTTGTCAGAGAAACTGATGTGCGTGGATTTATCGCAGCTCTTATGTGTTAGTGATATTGATATAATTGTAACTATAATAAATGACTCGCTCCTCTGGGTATGATTTAGAGGGCTTGGCCAAAAGGCTCTTCTCCTCCTTCCTCGTCGTGTGAAAGATAGCTCACTGATGTGAGGAAACCTGAAGTAACTCATACATTACCCAAGCCTTGACTACAATGCTCTGCTAGTCTGTATCAAAAAGTATTAGTGCCTCTACCCTTTTCTGATGCTCATATGGATTTCTTTCACGGCATTTTCTGTATGGAATTATGAGTGAATAAATTGCATCTTCATTTATCTTCGAAAAGCCCTTCTGTGCTGACTGCGATACTCAGCTCTCAGCGCTTTACATAATTATATTAGTCTTCTGCTACACCACGAAATTGATTGCCCAGGAAAATGAACCTGGCTTTGCTATAAATTACACCTATGGATCATAAGAAATGTGTTATTTTGTTTAAAATAGTACCTAATATAATTAGAGCTCTAATTCATGGCGAGCTACAAGTGTGCCTATTACTGTAACAGGGTTTGGAATTTAATCTGTCTGCTGGATAAAGAATGATCCTGTGTGGTTTTCATTTGTAATCCCAGACACATTATTTCAGTAAAATAGTCTGTGACTTTTAGATATGAGAGATGGATTGTTGAATGAATAAGTATATTCATAAGTTTTCGTATTAAAGTTAACAATTCATCCATGGAAGGAAGTTTCAACATCAATCCCACAGTCTGTCCTGGGTAACTTTTCCTTCACAGTGGACGGAAACTGGATCCTGCTTCGTTGGAGGTCTTTCCCCTGCTGGGGATGTGAGGTAGATCTCTATCAGCCTGACACGCAGGATCTGTGCAGGATGGTTTACTGTGGACAGCAGAATAATATATTATTAAAGGAAAATTCACTGCAGAGAAAGGAGATCTGAAATATTAAGAATGGCTTGGAGTATGTGGCATGAAAATCAATAGAAATGTACATCTAAAGGATGAGGCTGGTACACATTTCCGACTTTCCCTGTCAGTGGCACTAAGCCCCAAGTCCATTTGTTCCTACTGAAGACGTAAATCTTTCATGACAAATATATAGTATCATTTTCATAAAAGGCTAAATAATTTCCTAAAACAGCTGGGCACTGTGTGTTTTAGCAAATGTTATTCAAACAGGAGTAAACAGCACATTTGTTGGGTACTATTTTCAGCGGCGGATTAATACACATTTTCTCTAGCAAGCAGTAGCAGGTGTATGTGGGATTGACTCAGAGTAAACTACAATTCCCATGTTCATGGCAATGAAGCAAACATGTCACCCAGTGCAACAGTGTGGCTTGCTGATGTGTTCTTGGACAACGACAGAGGAATAAGATATACCAGGCACAAAGGGACAACTCATTAGAAGGTACAATGTTGGTTTTGGTCCTTTCATGGGATTTGTTGACAATGATAAAAATGCAGAATATCACTAGATGTATCATTTACAGGTTTTTTTTTCAAATGCTAACACACTAAAATGACACATAAAGCACAGTTATTGAAACTGACACCTCAGCTCAAGTCTCCACAACTACAAACACAGTTTCTGCTTTCTAAGTTTAAGCTTAAACTCTTTTACAAGCTTAAGCTTTTTGCAACACGGTTCTCTACATAAGACACAGGAATCTGACATAAAATCACTTGTTTGTCATTTCAAATCACTGCCATTCAAAATGCCAAACCCATGGACCAATTGGCCAAAACACACAACACCTGGCCAAACACCTAATTGCTTGATTGTCGAGTCATCAGTCAGGATGTAAGCACTACAAAAAGACCAGAGGTGAGTACCTGTTTACAACAACAATGGAAGCCAACATAGCAGCGAGAGGCCAGTTTTCAAAAATGTGTATTAGCAATTGAAAAAACCTGTAATTCATGTTTTCTTTTTTTGTCTCCACAAATGTTTTTGCTGTGTTTATGTACTATAATCCATTGTAACTGTCAGATCAAAGAGGAGCAAATCGGCTTTGAACACACATCACAAATTACAAATATGAAGTGTGACACAGTATGTATCTAAATCTTAAAAGCTAACCTTGTACCACAACTCATGTTTGGCTTTAACTTTTTCAGCAATGATCTGTGATATTTCTGTAATCTGTGACATTTAGATCAAATATGACATCTTTTGCGTAATTTTACAACTTTATATAAATACAGTGTTACAAATTTAAAGCCAGTATCCATATTTCCTTACTCTCTCAAACCATTCAATCCTCATAAGACAGCTCTTCTGAGTTTCAAATTTCAAGTAGTAGACCATTGAGTAGTGTATAGAGTGCTGTAGGGGTGTATTTTTCTAGGCCAACCAGGAAGTTAGCATCGCACTGGTTCCCTCGACAAAAACCCAATGGTATTTTTCCACTGGATTATTGCAGAAAATAAGCTCTGTGGCAAACACATGTTTATGATACTTACATGTTTTGCTCAGCAAGATAATCTTTAAAAAGATTTTATAAGCGTGAATACAATCGCCAGAAGTAAAAAGCTAACATTAGGCTATAAATTAACTACACCACGGTTGCATGACTTCACGTCACCACCACTAAACTAAAGGCAGACTAGTGTGGCGTGATGATGTTTCTTGGTCTCATTTAGCCACTTGTTAGCATCCCGCCTTTTTTAAGACACGTAAAAGCTTCAAAATTCACAAGTGGGATTTTATTGATGTAATTTGTAGAACAAAACGTCAAAATCTCTTAAGCTTATATTAACCACAGACCTTATTTCAAGCATCTAACTAAAAACCCATTAAAAAAAACAACATTGACTTCCAGACGAGGGAACCTGAAGTGCTAAAATGCTAACTCATTTCTGGTTTTAGGACTCATTCCTACAGCACAGTTAATTTCCTTTAAGTATATAACTTGGTTAGAATTGAGTATATTACTATTTAGCCACAAAAATGTTAAATTATATTATGATTCTTTTTTTTATCAAGTGCACCTTATCAAGTCTACCATTCACCCAGGCCGATGTGACGTAATAGATGACACTTTTGGTAATCTAATTTCTGGCTTTGACGAGAAGAAGTGTTCCATATGTAAGAATAACATACAGGAACAGTTTCCTCTTGGTGCTATTCCCCTTACTATCCTCATTCTAAGTGTTGAATTTTAAATTTCAACCCAAAAGAGACATTTCCTACCACCATTGTTCTCCTTACCTACAGCCCCTCTGCATCACAATCTAAAATCCAAGAGCACAGTGGCAGCGTAAAGGGTTAAGTAATTCTGCACCATTGAGAAAGACATTTGATTTCATTTGTAGCGTGTCTTGCAGCGGGCGGAGGTGAGCCCACCTTTGGCTGCGGGAGGAGTGAAGCGGCACACATATCTAGTGCTGGGAGACACAAAATTGACAATGCATTTATCTTTGAATAATGTAAATGTCCTGAGAATACGGTGGCAGTGGTCCTGGTGTGTCCACCGAGGGCGCGGGGCTGTCAGACACCGAGCTCTCTGGCCCTGCTGCAGCATAATGTGGCCTCCGGCTCCCCTGGAGCATCCCGCTGCTCGGCTCTGCTCTGCCTCAGGCCCACATTCCTGCTTCGGCAGACTGCACTAGCTCCCCTCTTAATTTACACTCTGGTAGGAGAGGGAGTTAATGCAGAAAAGGCTGCCAAGAACAATCGTATCTGCTCTCCCTTTTTAAAGGTGAGGTAGGTTAGAGTATAATATATTGAATAGAGGTGTGGAAGATGATTTCCAGAACATCCTGTCTGCTCATTTAAAGATGTAATATTTGTCTATCTAAATGCATTAAGCATAAAGTGGATTCTGTGTGATGAGAGTCAGGCTGTTCTCACACACCGTTCGTAGCTTTACCTACCGTACGAAAAATAATGCACTATAAGTTGTATCCCACAAAATCAATTCGTATGTAATCCATATAACTGTGAACCAGGAAGTATAAAAAGCGACAAGCGCTGCGTAGGGAGGAGGACGGGTTGGATGGATTGGTCAAAAACACCGGACTTTCGTACCCCCGTTTGAAACCAGAAGTCAACGTTGATTTGCCACGTAACTTCCGTACTTAAGTTACTTCTGGCGTTATTTTAAGCCAAATCACGATCTTTTCCTAAACCTAACTAAGTAGTTTTGTTGCCTAAACCTTACCAAGTTGTTTCCTGTGAAGACAGAAGATTATTTTGAAAAGACTGGAGCGGAAATTGACACGTGCGTCATATGTAGCAAGCCCGTTCTGAATCCCAGGGCGTCAAATACCAACACTTTGTCACAGTGTTTGATACCGACGCACAAGAAACCCTTGAGCGTTGGTATGAGATGCACCAGGCTTTCCATTAACTCCAATGTGAACCGATAGGCATCAATAGTAAACGCTCAGGGAAAGTGCTGTGGTGACATAGTTTAAAGAGCGAAAGAGACACACAGGGTTGACGAGAGTAGTGGTGGATGGGTCCATCAAACACAAGAGCGTTATCCAGGAGACCGCTGTTCCTTGTCCCATGCGTTAGTTTCACTTTCACTCTACAATCAGCTGTTCGTTTGTGTCCTGTGTTGACAAATTCCAGTCACATTTTCACAGTACGAACTGAGTAGTTTTAAGCTCAACTATGTTTTTTTTTTTCATAAACCTAAGTGGTTTTGTTGCCTAATCCTAAGTAAGTGTTTTTGTTTAATTCACAACATTAAGCTTGTGTTTACTGCGACTGTAAAGTGACACCGAGGGGTCTGACAAAGGGTCCGTATGAGACGAGTTGGGATGAGAACGTGTGGGTGTTGCTGGACATTCATAGGAAAACGCACATAAAATGAGGAATGACTTTTCGTAAGATATCATACAAACCGTTTGTATGAGGATATGTTGCGTGAGTACACATTTCCAGTGTTTGAATAGCTTCTATTATCTTAAGTAGTTGGCTTAACTTCAATGGCTGTATGAATACTGTGAGTTATTGTGTCCAAGAAATGTGCAGCTTGGTGACTAAAACATGTATTGTTTAAAATGGATGGTTCCTGGCAGGCTGACAGTGCTGTTCAGTGAGGCAAAGTGCCAGTAAATTGTTTGTCTTCTGCAGTGCTTGCCCTATAATTCTTCTGGGAACCAATGGCATTGTGTTTGCCAAAGAGAATAATGATAGATGGGATAAAATCAAACTAGAGGATTTTTTTGGGATGCACTCTGACCACCAGGCATAATCTGAATACATTTGTGTCCCCAGGAACGACTCTCGCAATTGTTTGCCTCCTGTCTGTCCCAGATAGAACAACTGATTTTATACAGACCATTTATGATTAATATCATCACATTTCTTATACGGCCATTACAATTTTGATTTGCTCAATGTCTGCATCGAAAACCTACATTCATGCACAGCTATGTGTATCTGCTCCTACATGTTGGATGCAGCGATGCATGTTACGCTGTATAAAGCGCTGGCTCGTAATGTCTCCAGTTCTGAGGCGTAAATGTAAATGTGCAATCTGCCTGTTCAAGTGTCCTGTTGGCCCAACAACAGGAGCAGGTCCCCATCTGTTCTCTCTCTGGAGCGCCCAGACAATACATCTCCCCCGCCAGACCTTCCCATTTGCTGGAGCAGAGGTTTCCCAGCCATTTCTAAGGTTACAGGCAGGGTAAGCGCTCCCACCGTGTGCTCACAGCTCTCTGATCGGAACTAGTTGGTCCTTATGTGCAGATAGAGTATTTAGGCTTAATTTTTGGTGCTGCTGAGTAATATTTAAATGTGCTGCCCTTGGCTTCCAGGCCATTTTGTTGCTGTTGCTGCAGTTCCACAGGATGCGAGCAGCGAAAGACGAGCGTGGCTGTCAGTGGAGTGTGATTTGTTGCAAGCCCAGCCTTGCCAACTGTGAGGCACTGAGGTGTGACCACAGAGATGCCTAACATCTCCAGTTGCCTCAGGGCCAGCCAGTCAATTACACAATACTGTCTACCCTGAGCAATGGCATGTGCTCAATAATGGACCAACGGCAAAACACATCTCAGAACAGTTTACACCGATGGCCACGCCACTACTAGAATATTCTTATCATTGTGTCATATAACGCTGTGGTCAGTTTGTGAAAATGCATGGATGTGCTTTGGTTGCATATATTTCCAACGGTCTTTCTCAAAAGAGTAACATTTGGTGGACCTCAACTGTTTATGAGTACCATGTGTGGGAAACTCCGAGAGGGTCCCCGTTCAAAGAAACCTGCCTCTCCTTTGTGAGACACTTTATCGTGTGGATGCAGATGTGCTTTTTGTTGGAACCTTGCACCTCATCCATTACCCCCGGCCTGCCAGAGAGATAGTGGAGAGTGAATCCATTCAAAAGGACCGAGACAGAGCCTGCTGCTCAACTGAACTTTCCGTGAACTAGGCTCAACAGCGGGATCCATGCATCAAAAAAATAAGTAATTTCTCCTCCGCTGCTCTGGCCTGTGTTTCATACAGATTGCTACTATCAACACGTCCGGCATCCTCATGTATCAATCTGTCAATCTGATATTCGTTTGAGCACTGTATCTGTCTCCAAAGATTTAATAGAGACTAAGACTGAGCTGGGAATTTTGTGACTATCTTGTCTTGTTGAATCAAGATTTCACTGCGCAGTCTGTTAAGATGTATTTAAAAAAAAATATATGGCTACAGTGTGGGACACAGAGGTTTCAGTCATGTGGATATGATTGTAAAAACAGCTGTGCATTCATTTTATATTTAAAACTGAAGCTAAACCTTTTCCTGGGAGTTAGAGATATATAATATAAATACTGTAAAACTCTTTAATATGAGATTGTTGTTGGATTCTGATACATATACAAAAACATTCAAATACAGCACTAAAAAATTGTCTTAAATAATGTGCTGGTGTACTAGTGGTGTAAATGTACGCATTATATCAGAGCTACAAAATGTTGTAGGCTGGATCTGACTGGTTGTGTTTTACAGAAAAGCAGGCAAGTTAAAAAAAAAGATGGGAACAGCATGAGACTAAACAGTAGCTGTACTGAGAGCAATGCATTTTTAGTAACGGTAATGTGATGATTAGCTATTTACTTTGCAATATTACATATTTCAGTAGCATCTCGTCATCATAATGGAAATAATACATGACTTGGTATATTTTTATCAGAATGTCTGTTGACTAAACTAACATGCTGTTGACTTGAGAGTGTGTGATGTATGTGATCACAACAAAAACAAAATACAGAACTCACACACAGGCAGCTTTATTATGAACTACTCGATGTTAATACAAAAGCTGTTGTGTTGATTGTCCTGAAGTGATGTTTCTCAGTAGAAATTGTGATGTTTTTGCTTTATTAGAAATTGCTCATGTGAGAGAGAGATAAAGGAAACTGAAAGGTTGACATTTGGAGTACAAATAAAAAGGTTTTTTTTTTCCTGCTCGGTAATGGTACTGAGACTCTGGCACTATTGACATAGACCTTGGGTTGTTATATGAAAAGTCCGTGGACACAATTTAATTTCTGTCAGCAGTCAGGCTCCACAGCCACAATGGATTTCTTTTATGTCCTAGCCTCTGACTCTCAGCGAGCATCTGTGTGAGCTGGAAACACAGTTTCTGCACAGCTCCTTCCTCTCCTCCACCCGCTGCCTCTGCCCTTAAGGTGCATTTCATCCACATAGAAAATGAAGTTATATCTGAACTTCGACCAATAGTCGCGCTAGCCCAGGGGGAAAGCACTATAAGGAGCTCGCCTTAGTATGACCAGGCAGCACAGGCTGCACACGAGTCCATCAATCTCTTTCTGTTCTACACTGCCTCTAATGACTGCATACATAACATCACCATCTTCTCAGAGTTTTGCTGTAACGAAATGTGCTTTTTCTTTAAAAAAAAAAAGAACTGTAAGAAATAATGTTAAGCTACATTCTTTCTAGAGAGACTTTGTACTAAGTTGCTTTACTTAATCCTTCTTCCATTTGCGGATCCCACATGGTGCTACATCCTCAGACCTCTTGTCCTGAAGCAGCATGTTGAGGGCTGGATTAAGTCCAAAAGGCTCGCTCATGAAAAATGTGTTGCTGACAACCAGTAACTCCTGAAAATGTGACTGTTGCCGGTCCTAATGGTATGTAGCAGAGCAGTGTGTTCATGGCTCTTTTGCTTACGGTGAGTGACAGCACTCTAGTCAGGTCTGACTGACAGGAAAATGAATTACAGTGATTTTCCTCTTGGGAAGTGCTGACATTAGACTTCTTTAGTCGAGGGTTTGAGGAATGTGATTTTCTACTAATGTGACTCACGTTCGGAGCTGTTTCCTCATAGTGAATCTGTGCACAGAGCAACACCACATAATATTTTGTCTCATTGAGCATACCTATATCACGCTCCATGTATTCAGGATCTGACCTTCCGTAAACTCCCAGAGAGGCCAACGAGTGTGTTTCTGACTTCTTTATATGAAACCGTCGAAAAAGCTGCATCAGCAAAAAACATAATTAACAACTTCAGCAGTGTCTCTTACTTAAAGCTGCTGTAATTCATATTTTTATATGAACAAGTGTTTTGGTTCACTCTCACAGCTCTCACTAATACCAGTACCCTTAAAGTGAAACCAATACCAATAGAGTACTTAATTTGATACCTTTTTTTTCTGTTAGTTTCGATACCCATCATGTGGGTGTGTGCGTCCCACTGGCTAGCTAATCGTCGCCGCTTTGCACCGCACTCATACGGCGGTTACCCGTCATGGAAGCCTAACGCCCACCCTCCGGTTCCCGTTAACTCTGTTAGCTCTGTCAGCATTGTTAGTGTTGTTAGCACTGTTTGCACTGCTAGCACTGTTTGCGCTATTAGCACAGTTAGCTGCTAGCCGCCGGTTCAGCCATCTCCATGTTAAGTGCTGTGTGCAGGCAGTCCTGGCTGTATGGGTTGTAGCTGCTGCGGTACAGTGGGCCAATCATATGTTGCATATAATCGCTTGCGGTGGTTGGCTACGAAGCAAAACCATACAAATATAATTTTTTTTCTAGATTTGGGTACAAAAATGATCAAATGGTATCATTTGACTGGAGAAGTTTTGATACCTCATGCTACTGATTTATTTCGGTCGATACCTTAAAGGTATCGAGTAACGATACCTAGCCCTAGTTGGTAGAGACCAAAAACGGAGCTAAAAGGAGAGTGAATATTGGACTTACATTCATCAGGTGACAAGAAACACGACTCCAAATGAATGATAATGTTGCTCCGTATGTGCAGGATGTGTAAAATAAGCAACTGTTTGCCAACAACTTCACCATCTTGTCACAGCCCAGATAGCACTGGTTAAATGTTTTGTTGTTATGCCTAATGGATTTAATTACCATCAAGCTTTTTGCCTTTATTTGCTACTAACAGGCCACAACATACACTGAATGCCATGATTGCCAAAAAAAAAGAAGGATGCAGGCCTTAACTGAACCCGGTGAGTTGTCAGTCACTCCACACTTCACCAGCAGCGTCTCTCGCCATGTACTGAGCTCGGCATTGGTTTCATTTCGGGTAAACAAATAAACCCAGAAAGACCAAAATTCTTCAGGGATGAGGGTTATCATTCATTATTGCTCCTTGCTATCCTCTCATGTGTCCGTATCTCTACTCTCCTCCTGGTGTCTGTCCTCTGACAGACTTGACCGTGACAATATCAACTTGAAAGGAGAAAATATTGTTTCTGCTGGCTCAAAGTGGCCAAAAGGTTATTGCACATTTTAAAAAATTGCACCTGCATGTACACACACTGCATCACAAGCCTGTCGCAGTTACGGGACATTCATGTTATTCAAGCCAGTGATGATCAATATAAAGACTACAGTATCTACACTACAAGCTGGAAACATCAACGTGGGATGCCTCTTTGCTGTGGCGCTGTGAAATCTCATTAATGACATGTTGCTAACCTTTTCTCATCACAGTCATCCCATCATAAATCACACCACCCGCCAGAGGGATGTTGCCTCAAACTATTACAACCACCCCTGTTTTTGCTGTTTTAGTTTGAGGTACATATATATATATATATATATATATATATATATATATATATATATATATATATATATGTGTGTGTAACTCAGTGAGAAACCCACAAATGTATTGTCATCCATTAGCAGGTCGCCATCATTTCCTCTCTCCGTCCTCAGTGGTTGTGTCCATCTGGTTGTCACGTGATGTGGGAGAGCCACCTAAGAGATGGTGTGCCCTCGCAGATCGTTTGTCTTAATTAAAATTTAATGAAATGTGGCTCTCTTTACTATTGTGTCTCGCAGCTCATAAATGAAACATTGTACTTTGTGGCATTACTCACACAGCGCTCCATACATTGTTTATTTAAGCCTGCTGCAACAAATAGTAAAGGCAGTACAACAGTATCTCAATGAGTACCTTTGAAAATACTGCTGGACGCATTTAATGAAGTTTTCAAAGTCAAGGGATATTTGTTTTTAGGAGTGCTGCATTGTAATGAATTATGTATTTTGAGAAATACTGCATGCGACTTCTTCTAACAACCACTCTCGTTGCCTCAAATGTGCAGCTGAGGGTCAAAATCAACAGCAAGATATGATTTATGTAGAAAGTAGCCTGGAACAGACTGGGCACGGTCACACGTGCGAATGCAGGCGAGTGACCATCGCCTGCCGAGGTGATATACCATGATATACCAAAATGCAAATTTGCTTTGCCACAGGAAGCAAATGTTTTATTCGCCCCTTTGCTCGCATAGAATGGAATTGAACGGGAGTTGAATATTTCGGCAATGTAAATTTTGCGCCTGTCTAACTGTGCCCTAACCCCTTTCATCACCTGACCTTCCACGCCCACCTACTCAACTGTTTTTCGTCCAGCAACACATGACACATGTGCCAATTTCTGCTTCAGTCTTTTCAAAATAAAACTACTTAGTTAGGGTTTAGGAATAGATCGACTTGGTTAGGCTTAGGCAACAAAACTACTAAATTAGGTTTGATTAGGTCAGATTATCTAGCTTGCATCTGTCCTAGCTTTCCAGCCTTCGTCCTGCCTTTCTGACCTACTGCCTGATCTTTGGACTATTTTATCTTTGTCATAGTTCACATTTTTACACAAGTGATTTTCTTTCGATACATATTTAATGATCATGAGCATTGTTAGAGCGAGCCTGATATCTAAGATTTTCATTGCCAGCAACGGGTTCTCTGTAATTGTTGTTATTGTACGCATGATGACAATAAAGAACTTGCCTCTGCCTAACTCCTTACGAGAAGACTATCATTAGACGTTATTTTGTTGCCACAAACCGCATGAATCGCTAAAGTAATCTATGGAACATCTTCAGTATCTCAAGAAGGAAACTTCTCTGTCAGCTCAGAGTGCATGCATAAATATTAACATCATAGCGAATGTGTTTTTACACACAGATATAGGTGGCGAGAAGCAGCTGTTTTAAGGTAAAACTGCTTACACTGCTACTCTGTGTTTGTGGTCGTTTAATAAAAGTTTATCAGGCTATGTGATCAATGCTTTGGTGATCAGTTTGACATGAGTTGTAAAGTTTCAGTGTGTGACTTGGTGACAGTTGAGAGATGGTGGCAGATATATGGCTTTGGATGGAAAATGCATCATGTTGTTGCGCTTGAAACATTTCAGAGAACAATCACAAACAGGTGTGCAAAGTCTCTTGTGATGATCCTGTGTGGCTGATAAATAAAAATGTTGTACATCCTGTATTGACAGTTGTAGTTCGTTATGGGTGGAGCTTTGCCTTTACACCCTGCAGGCATCCCTGTTTGAATGAACATAAGATACATGACATAATATCTGTTATATGTTGACAGTAAACAGCAGGATTTCCATGCTAAAGTAAACTTTTTATGCTAGTTACATTACGTGTGAGGGGGCTTCTGTGCTTTTAACTGTTGAGTGGACCTATGTTTGAGGTGTCATTGTTTAGCGGACAGTATTTTCCATGACCATTATATATAACATTACAATATTTCAAAGAACCTATTCCGCTATTTTACATGACTAATTATAGACCAACGCTTCCTCTCTCTTATTCTTAGTGTTTTTAAATTCATCAGTCTAACCCAAGATGATGAATGCTACGATGGAAGAACTTTTATGAGGTGCAAATTACAGGTGAGGGTCATTAGAGATGATTAAGGGTGATCTAATGAGTTTAATCCCCACCTTTGTCCAATATTGGGCTATTACCTTACGCCCAACTAGCTTTTTAATGTTCTTGCCTTACAGCCTTTAACGCAAATTAGCTAAACTTACTCTGACCTCAATATCTCTTTGTTCTCGCTTTAATTTGCAGGTGACAGACTTTCAATGAATACATTTGTGACATGTACAGTATGTAAATGACCTTCGGTATGGTCCAGCGTACTTGGATAATATGTTGTTTTTCATGTTTTGTCATTTTGTGGGTGTGGCTGTGTGTGAGGAGAACTTGCCACTCACCTGGTTGTTTGGGTTAATTATCTCTGAGGAGAGGCAGCTGTGGGAGCAGCTAATTATCCCTGATGAGGATCAGGTTTGTGAAGCCTATATCTACTCCTGGTTTCCCGTGGTCAGATGCTGACTCATTGTGAGAGGTAGTGAGAGTGTCGTTCTGTTGTAGAGGTGTGTGTATCTGCAGAAGTTACCACGTGAACCTATCTGCATGATTTGCTCACCGTTTTCTGCTTGCTCTTTGAGCTTGGTCTGTGTGGCCTCGCTTCTCAGTTTTGACCTGGTGTTGCTGCCGGTGTCTTTTTCTTTAGTTGACTCCACTCTGTTTCCCAGAGTGTTTATCCTCTAGTCAGGTGCTCGACAGTGGCGTTTTAGTTTACTATCTGAGTCCACTAATCTAAACATCTTAGTGAGGGTAGGGAGCCTGTCTTTTAAGGCTCATTTTTTAATTCCCCTCTCCCCTTCAATTGCTTGCGATTTTTGTGGTTAGCCTTCTGGGGCTAACTTTAAGACTCCCCTGGTCCACAATTGCATCCCACTCCCTGTTACCCTGACAGAATGAGTCGGCCACATGTTAAGAAAAATACTTAATAATCCGTTTACAGAAACCCAGACCGACTCCACCCGAAGTCCAAACACCAAACCTTGTATAGTCCACCAAGCACCCCAGTTCCGCCCCACGACCGTATTGCAGTCCATGAACCCAAAATGCCGACACCTGGCCGCTACGTTGGGCATCCAGGGGAATGTAAAGGGTTTATCACCCAATGTAGTCTTGTGCTTGAGTTACAACCCTCCATGTTTAGCATAAAACGAGCCCTGGTAGCATACATAATATCCCTTCTCTCAGATAAGGCTCTTCTTACAGCATTGTGGGAGAAGCTGACTCCATTACAATTTGGTGCATATACGTGAGGGGGATGAGTGAAAGACGGCGTTCAACCGCTATGAATACCTCGTCTTGCCTTTCAGTCTTTCAAATTCTCCGGCAGTCTTCTAGGCGTTCGTAAATTACGTTCTCAGGGACATGCTAGAACTATTTGTTTACGTTTACCTGGATGACATCCTTAATTTTTCAAAGCCCTATCAGGAGCATGTGTCCCACGTCGTTCACACAGAGAAATGTGGGTTCCATGCCTCCAGCGTTTGCTTTTTGGGGTATATTATGTGACAGGGCAGCATTAGGATGGACCCCAGCGAGGTCAAGGCAGTGCGAGAGAGGCTTCAGCCTGACAAACAAAAGAACAAATCTTTTGTGGGAACAAGCTGAACTGAATCACTTCCTGAAATGAAGCGTTCAATTCTCAGTTCAGTTGAGCTTTCAACTTGCGAGCAAACGTGCAGCCAGGGACTCATTGAGTGAGCAATTCAAGTTATTTGTTTGTAGTAGGTAGCCTATGATGTTTGTTGTGTTCAAGACTGCAAATACACAGCTGATTCGGGTAGGGTTACTAACACACCAAGAAATGATGTACATATAATATGACAGTTTTGATAAAAATGTAAATAGTCCTTTTTTTCTGGTAATAGAGACTTTATGAATAGAAATGTATTTATTTGATTGTTTTTCACATGAGCCCTTGGGCTACAAATTTGAAAATAATATTTGCTTATAGAAACAAACATGGACAGTTGTGATAAAAATGTAAATTTCGTTTCCTCATGAAAGCATTATTTCTTATTTCCATTTCAGTATAGTAAAACATATTTAACAACCTCACTCACTCCCCGTGACAATGTGTTAATTTTGTCCTGTTAATAAAGACCGGTGCTTTTATTTTGAAGGAGTAGGTAGGAGGAAAAAGGTAAAACGGCAGGTGTGTCTTCAAAAAGGAGGAAGGGGTTGCACCCTCTGGTTTGTTTGGCACCTGACTGATGACGGCACAAGGTTTGACAACATTTCGTTTCCTATTGTGATGTGATTGAGTGGCGTTTTAATGTGTTTTTTGTGGCTTTGCTTGGTTGGGTGAGTGTGTGGCAGCATAAGCAAGGATGCTGTTGGCTCAATGTACCGTCATTTCTGTCACGTTAACGAGCAACTAATCAGCATTAAGGCTGTAACGCTACTATGGAAGCGTTTATTGCAGCAGCTACAGTACAGTAGGCCTATCTGGGGCATTAAGCATGTTTAAACTGGGATGGTTGGTTGGAGCTGCATCTGCTGTGTGATTTGCACTGACTGTTTTTGTGATGTTTTTTGGGGGATTTTAGTCAACAAGTGACTAATCATTTCATTTTAAGTTAAATATGCTTACCTCTAGCCAGTGCCTGAATTGGCCCAAAAAGGTGCCAGTACCCTAATTCAGTGGTTGCATGACATGATCATCATATGTGTCTTGGATATATTTATGCCTATATCTATACGTATATCTTGGTAATATATCCCACTTCAAATGTATTTTTGTATGCATTTCATTATATACATTAGGCCTACATACGCCATACATTTCCACAGTTTGCACATAAATGTATATTTGGTTAATAAACACTTTTCATGTAGCTATTGATACAAATCAAATTGTACACAAATATAATATTGCATATATGCTACAGTGAAACCAACTTAATATAATATCTGTTGGCCTACAGATTAAATTGGATACAATACAATATAATAGAATAAAACGTTATTGTCCACCAGGGTGGAAATTTGTCTTTGGCTCACCAACACAGAAAACAACAGACATTAAAAAACAGATAATGAGGAGGACTACCAAAGGCATTTTCAACACCATTTTCTCAGCATTAAGCTGTGTTTACACTGAGACCACTGAAGTTAACAAATAGTATTGTTTTGTTATATTCTTCCGGTGTGTTCAAAGCATGTTTTTGGAGCTACAGTATTATCGATAACATGTTTGTGATGATTCAGCCGGGGATGCTACAATGTGTGCATCATGTTCAAACTTCGATATCATCAGTATGCCTATAAATTTAGTGAAAATCATGGCCACTACTTCTTTCTGTGTTTTTCTCACCTTTTCTGAAAAGCTATGCATTATTGTATCATTAAGTCTGTATTATGATATCAGATTTTTTGAAGTGCAGTAAGCTTCATAATTGTCGCTGTGGCTGTTGAGGAGTTTGCCTCGGGAATATAGTTAATTGTCGGTATGCTTGCTCTCACCTTCTCTGTAGAGTAAATACAACTTTTTCTAATGGAAATCTGAGTTGATTGTATAACAAGGACTAATGAGAGGAAACAGGGAAATGTTATATCATATTATAGTGTAGGATTTCGTTTCAGTTCCCAGGCTTGTGAAAACAACTTAAAGTTATGGACAATAACTTAATGCAAGACTATATGTTCTGCCTGGTGTGGCGTTGGTGGTAAACAACTTAACCTGGCTGTGGAACTTACCTTTTGCAGAGGGTTTTGGTGTTTTCAGCTTTACCAAATCTTTGAGTCAGGTTAAAACTAGGACTGTCAATCGATTAGATTATTTACTCGGGATTAATCGCATGATTGTCCATAGTTAATCGCGCTTAATCTCAAATTAATCGCAATTTTTTTGATCTGTTCAGAATGTATCTTAAAGGGAGATTTGTCAAGTGTTTGATACTCTTGTCAACATGGGAGAGGGCAAATATGCTTGCTTTATGTAAATGTATGTATATATTTATTATTGGAAATCAATTAACACAAAACAATGACAAATATTGTCCAGAAACCCTCACAGGTACTGCATTTAGCATTAAAAATATGCTCAAATCATAACATGGCAAACTCAAGCCCAACAGGCAACAACAGCTGTCAGTGTGCCAGTGTGCTGATTTGACTATGACTTGCCCCAAACTGCATGTGATTATCATGAAGTGGGCATGTCTGTAAAGGGGAGACCTGTGGGTACCCATAGAACCCATTTTCATTCACTCATCTTGAGGTCAGAGGTCAAGGTACCCCTTTAGAAAATGATCCTGCCAGTTTTTCCTCGCCAAAATTTAGCATAAGTTTGGAGCGTTATTTAACCTTCTTCGCGACAAGCTAGTATGACATGGTTGGCACCAATGACGTTGGCAACGATTCCTTAGCATTTCTTGTTTCATTTGATGCCCGTATCTTCACTTAAGCTTTAAAACTGAGCCTGATGCCTAAAAAAATTGCAAGTTGCGTTAACGCGTTAAAGAAATAAGTGGCGTTAAAACGAATTAGCGTTAACGCGTTATTATCGCGTTAACTTTGAGAGGCCTAAAACCCTTCAAGGGAGCCCATTCAAAGGAGGTGTAACCAAAAGGTAGCTTTCACGTCAGTCCTAGTAAGAGTTTCTTGGCTGGGAGGAGATTCTCCTCTTTGTAGTGCATCAGTTATGTCGGAGCGCTTTGTTATGCACCGTGGCTGCAGGGAGGACCTCAGGAGCCAGACCCCTGTTTCCTTCATTTCATTTACTCTCAGGAAGGGTGAAGGGTAAAGCCACTGGAATGATGAAACACGGCTACCCAACTCTCATTGTTTTTAAGGGGGCGCCTGTATGTGTTCACGTTTCCCTTTAACTCTGAGCGCGGGGGGAAATTATAATTAATCTGTTAATGACAGTCGGGGCTGTCATAAGCTCGGGGAGTGTATAATAAATTGCTGTAATAAAAATTAAGATTGCATGCATCATTGAGGCCTTCAGAGGGTTTGTTTAATGTAGTTACAAAAATGGTAGCAGCTGATGTGGCGTCCACTGCTCTACCAGGAGAACGCTAATTTCTGAGTGACACTTAACCTGCTGTAGCTCAACCACAGCTGAGGGAGGTGAGGGGAAACCTAATGAGTTTTTCCTGCGTCCCATTTTGAGAACCACTGAACTGGATGGCCTGGTTTGTATCCGAAAGGCAAAAAAAACTTGCATTGTTCATGGGAAATTAATTCGACCCCTTTGAAAATCCAACCAATTCCAAATTCAAGTGAAGGAATTCATTATGGCCCGCCGCGCTGCTTTGGTCATCGTTTGTGAGGGTCAAACTTTAGACAAATCACCACATGCTCTGGAACGTCACGTGAGGGTTAAAGGTCGGGTTGTTCACTTGTCCCTCTTCCCCTTAACTGGAACATGAAAGATGCTGCGTCGCCTGTAACATGCTCTCTGAGGGGCACGGCGGCGTGGTTACAGCAGCAGAGGACTTCCTCTTCTTTGACGAGAGACAAAGCTTCCTCTGTGGCGCGGGGTCCCATTAGAGGAGAGCCCTCGACTTCTGCCCCGGAGAAACAAAAGAACACATCTTAAGCATCGTCGCACGTTAGAGGATTATCAATTTAGATGATGAACTCCTGCTGTTAGCACCGCCTGATAGGGATACCCCTTTTTTTTTGCACCCATGTTCATGCACGCTCTCCAGCTCAGTTGCTGACATACCAAGCAGAGGTTGGCTGACCGGTTTCCTGTCTAGTCAGCGTGGCTGTTTCACCTCTTCTGGCCCTTTCAGCCAGAAATATTTGTCAAGGAGGAGGCTTTTGAGCCTTATCTTTGGTTGGTGTTGTTTGGGACACAAGGGGCCTCGTTTGGGGTTTTAGCCTGCGGACATGCTGTTATATCGCACTTGTAGCCTGACACCAGTTGACACAGCATAGTTGCCCAGGTCACCCTAAGAAAAACATCGCTCTCTCTCTGGATGAAGCCAACGAACAATGGCGATATTTTCGTTGACAGACAGCCCCGCGGTGCTCTAATTGAGACTAAGCTCACTCGTCTTGCAGATTTTGTCGTGAACTTTAAAGCAATACCATCATTCCTGTCCTGCTGTTCAACTTAGCATGAGACTTGTTCTGATAGAGGATGCGTCGGGTCACATTATCTCATCTCTGGAGCTCAGTTATTCAATATTTGATGAGTAAATTATCTTAAAAAAAACAACAACAAAGGTAAATTCTTAATTTTTCACAGAAAAAGCATCAACCTACCTTATCTAAAACCATGAACGGCAGGGATTTGTTTTGTTTCAGTCGAAGCCTGAGCTTTCAGAGCTGTAACTACAAGTCTGTGGCTGCAACATAAAGCTTGTGAGCTGACTCTAATGGGGCCTCAGTGGAAGGTAGACTGCAGCAGCTGATCCTCCTCTGTGATTCATCTCTATTGTTTTGCTGGTTTGTTACCTTTCTCTCAAAGAGCCGATTGCACCCGTGGCTCCCACAACAATTATCACCCGCTTGTCTCTCAGGTTATCTGGTGACACTGTGTTGTTGTTCTCGGCTTCTTTTCTCATCCTCCTCTTCTGTGTGTTTACCTTTTTGTTTGTGCCGCATTAGTTGTATATAAACCTGTTATGCATCACCCACCGGCTATGAAAGATAATTATAGACCAAAAGGAGCAATGGGCTTAATTTTCCAAATTAAGTGAAACTTAATAATTCTCGCCTAAATCCTGGCAGTGATTAATGGCTGTGAGTGGACTAGGCAAGAATGTTATGTACATGCAGGTCAACTGCTTTTTATGGTAGATAAACAAAGCTTTGTTTTCCGGAACAATATTGGATCTAAAAATAAGCATTAACCACCATTACACGGAAGAAAACTATAATGAGGCAACATATCCTCATACAACGGTTCATATGATTTCTTATGAAAAGTTATTCCTCATTTTTCGTGCGTTTTCCTACGAATATACGAATATATATTGTTACCTGCCGAGAGACTAAGGATGAAAATTAGCATTCTGGCTAACTCCTGCATGTTTCCAGCCTGTATTTTACACTGATGTTCATTAACGTGATCCGTCCCAAACAGATAAATAAATATAAATAAATAGAATGTCCAGCAACACGTGACGTACGTGTCAATTTCCGCTCCAGTGTTTTCAAAATAAAACTACTTAATTAGGTTTAGGAAAAGATCGACTTGGTTAGGTTTAGGCAACAAAACTACTTAGTTAGGTTTAAGAAAAGATCACTGTTGGGGTTATAATAACACTGGAAGTGGTGTAACTTAAGTACCGAAGTTACGTGACAAATAAATCAACGTTTACTTCTGGTTTCACACGGGGTACGAACACCAGTCCCCTGGGCAAAAGTCCGGTGTTTTTGGACCCTCCTCCCTACTTGCTGTTTGTTGCTCTTTATACTTCCTGGTTCACGGTTACGCGGATATGAATTGATTTTGTGAGATGTATACGATTTACAGTGCATTACTTTTTTGTAGGTATAGCTACGAACACTGTAGAGACAGCCTGAATGAGGAAAGGAAATAATACAGACATACATTATTTGTTGTAATTCCAGTGTCACTTAAAAAGTTTCCATCAAAGAACACATGAGAAACAAATAGGCAGTGTACACTATATATATATATTTATATAAGACCAAAGCAGCTAACACCACCTCAATCGACCATCCACTTTTTCATACATTTAGGGAAAATATAATCATTCTTTTTAATTACTGCACCTAGGCACTCTATTAAAATTCTAATTCACCTCATCCACCTCGATTGATCTGTTCACAGTGGGTGGCTGTGGTGAAATGCACTGTATAATATTCATGCTGGTACGCCTTGGTTGTGCTGTGTGTCAGAAGCCATCTTGCAGCGAATCCCTCACCCACCTTGGAGCGCAGCCTGTGGAACTGATGAGGTGAAGAGCATTGCTCTGCAGCTCCATGCTAGTAATCACGGGACTGAAGAAACACATACATCATCTGCCACACAGGTTGGCATGGCGAGTGAAAAGCCTTCACATCACGTAAGATGTTGGACAAATGATGGCCATACGTGTGTTTGTCTCCTCACAGATGGCTGTGCATCTTCAGTCAGGAAAAAAGCTGAGCCTGGCACTTATTCCCCTCCCCCAACCCGCTCCTCTTGCTCCCTCTTCCTCGCTCCCTCCATCAGTCTTTTGTAGCACGTCCCCCTTTTTTCTTTTTTTTTTGCCTCTCCTCTGCAGGAGGTTTGATATTGGCAACGCAGTTAGTGCCCTCCACGGAAATAACAGTGGAAAAGATGACATAAATTATTTGGCAATTGTTTGACACATGCAGGGCATTGTCCTTGCTATAATCATCAGCACTCTGTCACCTGAAGGTATGAGCGGTGCCACTGCTGCTTTGTGTCTCTGTGCTAAACCTCTTGGGCTGGTTCAGGGCTCCTGCTCTCTTCAGTAGAAAGTATACGATGCACCTTTCCTCCAAGCAGCAAGGAGGGGAATACATCACAATCGTGCTTTTGAACTGTACGGCTTCTGCATTGGCATTTACACACGTGCAAAAAAAAAACACAAGTCAAGTAGTTAAGCAATAATGGTGACTATTCTGCACTGACACCTTATTGGCTGGTCATCAGCAGCCAAGTTACACTGCTTTAAGGAACACTTTGGAAATGCAATCGTCTCACTGTTGTTGAAGCGCTGGTAAATATTTAATAATATGAACTCATGAGAAGCAGCAGGGACAGATAGCCACCAGTGATATTAAAATAACCCTGTTTTAATGGCACCATGGAGGACAAGGAGTCTTCTACAGTGCTTTAAAATGGCTATAACTGTTGCTCTTTTTTTCAGACCGATCATAACCCCCTGAAGTCCAGGTTAATTTTGGTTAATTTCATTTAATATAATTTTGGGATCATTTCCCCCACATGCACGGTATCCTTTTCTTCAGCACAAACTCTGTTATAAGTCCGACTTGTCATTTTGTCAATTTAACAAAGTATTAAGCTGCCAGGAACCCAAAATTCATGGTGAAATTACACAGGCGCCTCTAAAAAAAGGACAAATCTTGAGTGATAATTACTCTGGTAATTGCAAGTCATTTCGCGGGCAATAAGAACGCCATTCTTGCTTTTGGCGTGTCATGTACGCCGTGTAGTCTGTACTGACTGCAATGTAAACGCATCTGTGTACATATGCTACGCTCAAAGCTAGTGACGTGGACTAAAACACGAGAAAGACCGCTTATGGTCTTTCAACCAGGAGACCGGTGTTCGTGTCCCAAATTTTTGTTGAGTTATTTTGAAGTGATGTTGGTTGTTTTCCATACTTTTAGTTACATTGTTTCTGTACGTATGTTACGACATGTACTTATTTTAAGGCCAACTACGATGTTTTTCCTAAACATAACTAAGTGGTTTTGTTGCCTAAACACTAACTGCAGCCGTTATCGTAGTTTTGCTGTGTGGCGAACAAATGACACGCAAAAAGGCTAAAATACGTTCTCTTGACAGACAGAATGTCCTTGTAATGTTGTGCTATATTTATACGCCTTCCCATGAGATTGGGTATCCTTTTCTTCAGCACAAACTCTTCTATAAGTCTGATTTATCGTTTTGTCAATTTAACAAAGTATTAAACTGCCAGGAACCCAAAATACATGGAGAAATTACACAGGTGCAATCTTTAGTGATAATCACTCAAAATATTATTACAGAACAGTTCTAGGTTGTTAAAAATGTTGCTTAACTGTTTATGCAAACATACAGCACAAAAATGTGAGAAATAAAACTATAATACAGTGATTTTATCCTTACTTTTCATTAAAAGTCAAATCACTGAAAACATTAATCATTTTTAAACTTTTTTTTTTTTTTTTGAATGACAAATGAGATACGGCGTGAAAGCTCCACAGTTTCACTCTCTAGTGATTTCTAGTGATAATCTGTTGCGTTCAGATGTTAACTATAGTTAACTTGTGCTGCTGATAATTCAATATGATAATTGATCATCTTTCAATGGAATCTTATCGTGATGAAATCATATATTGAGATACCGTGATACTCAATTACGTCGTCTAAATTGATACAAACAAGCACATACTGACTCAGATTTCTCAGAAAATCGGATCATTTTGTACTAAAGTTCTTAATTACATGAGAAAATATTATATTTGTCAAGTATTTAATTCACACAGGAGTATACAGAAATATTACATTATAATATATTTCATATAACCACATTGTCATATAGAGTATTTATTGACTGAATATATCATGATATTTATCGTTATCGAGATATGAAACGACCTGCATCGGGATAGAAGATTTTGGCCATATCGCCCAGCCCTACTTTTTCTCTGTACAGTAGCTTGTCTCTACATGATGTATAAATAAAGTTCTGTTACTATGAATAAAACATGTATTCACAGATCAATAGAGGGACTCCAGAGGGTTTTTAAATACTAACACACTGTATGTTATGATCAACTGACTGTGAGAAAGAACATCGCAGCTGCTTGGCGCTGCATCAGTTTCTGTATATTTGAATCATGCCTGTGTGTTTTGTACAACATCAGACAAAAGCCAAAATCTCAACTGACTCCACTCAATCTGTCCAGGCCTGCTCAGCGGTTTGCAATCAGAAATGAACGACACCAAACATATAAACAGAGTTTTGCAGTCTTATTTCCCCTGGCAAGGAAAATTATATCCAGAAGTCTGTGCCGTTCCATTAACAATGGTGGCTGCATAAGAGATTCCGAGAGAAAACAGTGTTGGTTTATGTGCCTGAGTGTTTGGTTTACTTTCAAACGTCAGTACGAAACACATTTCAGTTAGCCAACGTAAAGACTATTGTTATTAAATTGTGGATGGTGATGCATTGCAGTTCATAATGTAGCATCCACA
This sequence comes from Sebastolobus alascanus, assembly GCA_916701645.2. Lineage (NCBI taxonomy): Eukaryota > Metazoa > Chordata > Actinopteri > Perciformes > Sebastidae > Sebastolobus > Sebastolobus alascanus. Next base: position 467,875 of record CAKAOJ020000059.1, read on the forward strand.
GTAAAGAAAACCTCAGAGTAGCTCCGGCACATTGCATGCACAGTACACAACACATTATAGTGCATGGATATGAGATATAGTGCTGGATCAATACGTGATTTAGCGAGATGAAGAATGATGTGCAGCTCGGTGCGGGAAAATTCAGCAAGAGACGAAAACGGTCCCTCCTCATGAAAAATGCTCATTATCAATGGGGGAGGTGTTTTGTCTCGATGTAATGAGATACTGTCATGCTGTGGTACAGTGCAGAACAAGCAGAGCCACCCCTATGCAGCCTGTACCATTCTATAATGTCCTTGCCCTTGATCAGTTCCCGCTGCCTTCAATTGCACTGAAAGCCATTATAAATTAATCACCTCGTCTCGCAATTTGCATAAAACACACACGGCAGCATTTCCATTCACCTCTATCTATGAACTGGATTAGGAGAAACTGCATTAAATGGCACATTAAAGAAGAAGAAGAAGGCGATCTGTAGCGAAAGGCGGTAATTCGGCGACAATGGCAGCGGAGCAATTCCTGTGAGCGGTATAATTAATGTATGCCTTGCAACCATACATGGGGAACAGCTCTCAGTGCATGTGGGAACAAAAAGAGAGAAATTTCTCCCACGAGTCCTCTGGTTCCCTCCTGCTTTCTGTAATTTCGTCAGCATAATACAATATGATTTTGCTGCCACAGTTTTTATGTTTTGACAAATCTCTGCATGCAGATTTATATTGAGATTCCAAAGGATTTACACGTCCTATCTTGTGTGTTTATTTTGGCTGCGCGAGGCAACGCGATGTGGTGTACCTGCTCTCTCAAATTATAACAGATTTGCCCCGGCGCGATGAGGTAATCAGCTATTCGAAAATGCCTGGCTATTACTCAGACAACGAGGAGCCAGTCAAGACAATAAACTTAACTGAAAGACTGAAGATTGATCACAGAGTTCTTATTTAGACAAACACGACTCGGAGAAAAAGGCAATTCATCTGATCTGTCCTGGTGTATTCTCCCTATGAATCAGCAGAAATAGAGAGGCCATCCCTGACTTAGATTAGAAAAAAAAAAGAGGATAAATCATGTAATTACGTTGTCAAAACAACATCTGATCTTTACACACACACTTTTGTTTACCTATAAAAAAGTACTTTCATCTTTATGCTCTGCTTAGATGTTTCTAATTAATCTAGTTTTTCACACTCGCCACTCGCTCCCTGAATTATAAGCAGAGCGTGAACTTTGCATCCAAAACAAATAATCTGTTGCATTCACAGATGTTAAAGACAGTTTTTGATGTGGAATTACTCAACATCTGCACAGTGTAACATTTTAATTTAGTCTCTTTTACTGTTGGCAATACACCAGGCTGTTCTCATACACCGTTCGTAGCGAAAAGTAATGCACTGTAATTTGTGTATGAACCAGGAAGTATAAAGAGCAGCGTAGGGAGGAGGTCGGGTGGATGGGTGGGTCAAAAAACACCAGACTTTCGGCCAGAAAACCGGTGTTTGTGTCCCGTGTGAAACCAGAAGTCGGCATTGATTTTTTTGTCATGTAATTTCCGTACTTAAGTTACGCTACTTCTGGTGTTATTTTAACCCAAACCACGATCTTTTCCTAAACCTAACTAAGTAGTTTTTGTCACAGAACTTCCATACATAAGTCATGTCACTTCCGGTGTGCTGTAACTTAACCACGATCTTTTCCTAAACCTAACCAAGTTGTTTTCTGTGAAGATGGAAGTTTATTTTGAAAAGACTGGAACGGAAATTGACGCTGGACATTTGTAAGAAAACGCACGAAAAATGAGGAATAACCTTTCGTAAGATATCATACGAATGGTATGAGTATGAGAATGCGTTGCAATACACATACTGTAAAGCAGCCCTGTCTCCTAAAAATCCAGTTCCCATACAAAGAAACTGCATTGTGAATTACGTTTCAAGGGAACCGTATTTGGTTATTGTATCGTTGTATATTGTATTTGTTTTTGACGTTTCACAAATCTGTTTGTAATGATAGTCCGCTGAAGCCCATGTAGGGAGGAGGTTGACACCGGACTTTCGCCCAGGAGACCGGTGTTCGTGTCCCGTGCATTCACTTATCTTAATCATGATGTTCTTTTTACTAAACCTAACCAAGCAGTGTAGTTGCATTTTTGTTATGTTTTGTTTCAATTTCGTAGTCATTTTAAGTCAAACCATGATGTTATTTTACTAAACCTGAATAAGTAGTTTTGTGTCATTTTTTTTTTTTTTATCAATTTACAACATTAACGTGTTGTATGGGAACGTAATTTTGCAGGAGACAGGGTTGCATATAGTGCACCGGCTTTGAGAGCTTCAGTCGGTTAATTCCTATGTCATAAAACTATTAAAACATTTGAGGACTGTGGGCTGAAAAAAAGAGAAAAAATGCGTGCAGTGTAATTATGGAATGATCCGGCTGTGTAATGGACATCAGGCTTGTAAAGCTGCCTGCCCAACAATCTAGTTTGGCAGTGAGGAGCCCATATTAACAACACAACGGTAGTTATTCTCCCAGTGCTTTCCTAAATGTCACAGTTTGCATTTGTCAGATTGCAATGTATCACTTAGAGGGGGGTGATGGGAAACCCTCCAAGAGTAACCTTGAATGGCAGCCAATCGGCACGGGACCAATGGCCTCCCATTCCTCTGCTTCGCTGCACTGCACTGGTGCTGCACTCTACAGTATATTTAAACACATGCCGACACCCAAGAGGAGGAGAAATAGCACCTGACCCCTTGAAACTGATACCCTCGCAAGCAAGGGAGAGGGGAAATTGTTTAATGAAGATGGATCACGGTGATGGCTTTACATTTCATTTCTTAACAGCGGGCATACGGCTTTATTACAGCCAGTCCTCACCTTTGTCCTCTCCCTCTCAGACGAGGCACTCAGGAGGCTCTGTGTACTCACTTTAGTTTGGTTTTAGTGGCTTTTTTTGGGGCGGTGTGTGTGTGTGGTGTCGGTCGCCTCCTGAATGTAAAAATCTGCCTGCATTTTAGAACTTGCTTAGCTGGCTAGTCAACGGGGAAATGTTGACAATTCAGCCCAGTTCCATCTGGCCACATTCTTCCTGGTCGAGCTGCTCTGTGAGGTCTCCTGTGAAATGATGTCCTCTATCAGCAGTGAATGTCACAAGCCCTACACCATTATTGCAGAATAGGATCCCCACAGACTGTGTGGAAAGAAAGGGATTCAACATCTCTTATTCGACTCCTTCCCTCTCCCATATACTAGATGTAAAAAGATTAAATGCCATAAGATGTATCTACATCTTGTATCTTGAATGAACGTAAGCGATCTGCATATTAAGGCCAGAAAACAGAGAGTGTTACCAACAAGTGAGACACTGGTTCGGGAAATTAGTTTGTTTTGATTAAGGCGGAGGTAAGCTCAACACAAACTAATTCGCACAAAATGTTGTCTGACCACATCAGAAGGCAAACGTGTTTATACCGTAAAACTGCAATCAATAGCCCGGCCTATTATTTGCTTCAGTATTGAGTTTGGTCACTGAACTCAGTATATTTGGGACAGGCGTCTATATGGGACGGGCCTTTAATTCCTTTTGCACAAAACACAAAAACAAGCATACCCAACAACACGGTGCAGAAAGGAGAGAAAATACTGTTTGTCAGTTAAAGTGTAGTCTTTGTTTGACACAACTTGGAATCATTTTAATAAAAAAATGTTTTGATTCTTTTGATCGGTGGACCATTATGGACTAGGATTATAAATAATCAACAAATGGACACATTGGCCTATTCAGCCCATGGTTTCCAACGATTAAACGAATGAATTGTGGAGAATATAACCGATGTGTAGTACGATATACAGGAGGTATATGTCCATATTGACAAAAGTTACCCGCTGTCTAATTGAGACCTGCGTTTATTTGTCCAAACATGTATCCACACCCGGCAAGTAAATGGGACTTCCTCCCAGATGCAATATTTCTTTAAATATGGGGATAACGGAGCATACTTTAGGACAGTCTCTCTAGGAAGGCATTCATAGTTTTGCACTCAGTTGTACACACGAAAAGTAACAGTAAAGTACTGTGAAGACTGAAAACATTCGAACCCTGCTAACTTTCTCACCTCAAAACACCTATCGGCCAGTCGTTGCATGATTGTTGTTTTTGGAAAGTAACAAATTGTTGAGTGCAGTTCCTTTATTTAACTACATAAAAGTATCATTGAGATGCGTGCGTGCGATGTGCGTGCACATCCAACATTTTCTAACTGCGCGGACACAGATGGGCGGAGAAAATGGAGAATTTTGAGGAGATATTGCCTTATATGTCAGCTCATGTCCGTGTGACCGCTCCTGCGGAAAGTATAACCGAGGCTTAAATATCACATGCTACAAAAGAGAATAGACAGTATTCACTTGAGTTGCAACAACAGGTATAATTTTCCAGAACTATCTAAATTAATATAAATCAATACATTTAAAAGCAAACACATTGACCAAGAGTACTATTTTCCAACATTATTACAAACCCATTTCATCACTTGCTTCCACATGTGTTTGACCTACATAGGTAAACAAATCCTAAAACACACCAACTGGGTGCATTACATCAGAACCTGATGTAACATTACTCCTGGCCTATACAGTGAGGACCTTTACTCTGATATAACAAATTGATGGAGTTAAGAACGAAGGAGTTCTGTAATCTGTTTCAATGTGAACCATGGGACTCTAAATCTGCAGTCTTCTTTATCAAAAAAATGATATTTAATCTTGAGAGACTGAATCACGTTGTGTACGCTGTAATCTGCTCATAGCTCTGATCAAACATGGGTTGAAGCTGATTGAAGTCAGAGCCGTGGTAGCTTCTGTGTCATCAAGTTCAACCCTTTTAAAAAAAGGTCATGCTACAAGAACCAGCTGTGCTGTATTATGCTATAAATAACAGCAGCTTTGCAGCGACTGCTGTGTGTTTGGGACCGGCTAAGAGTCGTTCCAACCACATGCTGACTGAGTTTCTCCACATTGAAAATAGTACTTTAAATTCGGATTTAATTTTAATCTAGACTATAAATGTATAACCTGCCTGTCATTCTGATTATTGTGTTAGTATGGCAGACAGTTGACTCATATCCATGATCAGCTCATTTGCATACAGAGCAATGATGTGGATGTCTGAACTGGGGCAGAGTCTGCACCTCTGATCCCTGGACCAAAGGCCACGGGTTCATATGGACAACAGGGCCCTCGGGCTGCAAATCTGAACCCTTCTCACCTCGGATGACAAACCTAAAGTGCATCAGCGGTGCAGTATTTCCCTGAAACTGAGCAACCCACTAGTTGTATTGAATATTTTTGCATCACGAGAGATTTTAATCCACTTATGGCACCAAACATTGTGAGGATTTGAGGCTGTGCTGCAACAAATTCAATTTAGCACCACGGGTAATTCATTTTGGTCCGGTATATGGAGATATAGATGGACATGGACGTATGGTGGCTCCTCACACAGTAGCGAGTGAATTTTAAATGAAAGTTAATGGAAGTTTCAAGTCGTCAAAAAACTTGTTCTGGTCGTGAACCAAAGGGAGCATTTGTCTGTTATAACAAAGATGAAAGAGTCTCGCAATACGCAGCTCGCTAGTCTTAATTAGGTGGCTACCATCAAATGGGAATTGTATCATCACATTGGTAAGTGTACCACAACATGCTCGCCCCTAACCTTATACATTTATGAATTTCAATATTAACGAGGGCACGGAATACTTAGAGGAATAATTAATGCCGGTCTAAATTGAGTTTGAAAAGCCTGTGGTTTACCGTGTCATTGATGCACGCTGTCAGCCAATTGCAGAGGCTGAGAGATTGGGAGGGTCAGTGTGTAATGTCCATGCGATGAGTAGTGCTGCTTTACGACTTCCATTTGCTCCAGTGCGGGCAGCCTTCCCACTGGTCCCCGCTAATGACGTCTCTCTAATGCTGCATGGAAGAGCAGAGGAGGGTAATGTAAGTGGGGATAGGGGAGCCGCTCGCGTAAGAATTAAAACACGATAATTGATAATATTTCAATGTAGCTTAACGGAATTGCTCCATGTCATGTTCAGCAGGATTATCAATGAATGATTAACAAAACATACACGTATTTCATAGTTGACAGATATGAGCATCGGATGTTGGTCTGATGGAAGTACTGGATAAAACAAACGCTCGCCATGAAAGGAATTCTGGAAATATGAGCACTTTACAGTAAGTGCAGGCTGTACTCAGTGTTGTTCTCCTGATATGACAAATTGGGTTTGTTTTATTTGCTGCTTTTATGAATGAAACATGCTGAGTGCCCACAGTAGCACAAAAAAGCCCATATAGAAGTGCAATATATGTACATACACTGAATGTCCAAATATGAAATATATGTACATATGGAATAAAAACTTATGTGTACATACAGCATATGTACAAACTATATATGAAACCTATTAGAAATTGGAACAATTTCATATATTGACATATATGTCTAGCCCTATACAAATATGTATGTTAATGTATGTATAATACAAAAATATGTCACGTATATAATTATGTATACATATAACATATGTATTTGTATATCCAGTATATGTATATATATATATATATATATATATATATATATATATATATACATACATGCATAGCATATCGATTACAATATTTAATTAATCGCAATTTAATACATATTTTTTATTTGTTCAAAATGTACCTTAAAGGGAGATTTGTCAAGTATTTAACACTCTTATCAACATGGGAGTGAGCAAATATGCTTGTTTTATACAAATGTATGTATATATTTATTATTGGAAATCAATTAACAACACAAAACAATGACAAATATTGTCCAGAAACCCTCACAGGTACTGCATTTAGCATAAAAACTATGCTCAAATCGTAACATGGCAAACTCAAGCCCAACAGGCAACAACAGCTGTCAGTGTGTCAGTGTGCTGACTTGACTATGACTTGCCCATAGAACCTATTTTCAGTCACATATCTTGAGGTCAGAGGTCAAGGGACCCCTTTGAAAATGGCGATGACAGTTTTTCCTCACCAAAATTTAGCGTAAGTTTGGAGCGTTATTTAACCTCCTTCTCGAAACTTCTCTAGTTTCGTATGATGCCAGCATCTTCACTCTAGCTTTAAAACTGAGCAACACTACAACATCCAAAAGATCGATTACGTTAAAGAAATTGGTGGCGTTAAAACGAACTTGCATTAACACATTATTATCGCGCCCTAGTACATAAACACATTTTACTATACATATTACTATATTTCATATGTTATAAACCTATATCTTCATATATCCAGATGATGTTTGTATGTGATAACAATACATTGTCTTATATGTAACATATATGGCAACATCATTCTTAATATACATGTAATATTACATTTCCGTAGGGTGGGCCTCTCATACATACATAATGTTCTCCTATATGTCTTTCACAGTGTCTGAAACATATGCCCTTTTTAACCTCCATGCTATTAGCAGCACACGTTATTTTGCATGGGTATGCTGTTTTATGGGTGTACTATAGTGAAGGTAATGGGTTAATAGTCGTCGAGGCTCAGCTATAGGTGAACCGGAGGAGTCATTAGAGTCACCCCCACGGTGTCATGGTGCTACAGGCTCTGGCCGTGTTGTGCTTCGGAAGTAAAATAATTGCAGGAAGCGAGCGACCCGGCTAAATCATGCCAGTCTGGGGGAGAGAGGGCAGCAGACAGGAGATGGACTATTCAGCCCGTGATGCCTATAAGTGCGTTTCCTCCGCCGTGCCCCCTCCGATCCAGCTGTCCCTTATATCAAAGATGTTCTGTTTATGTTTGGAAATCAATTGATATTGTGCGTGATGGATGAGCTGTTGGCAGACGTGCCCTCTCTTTGGAGTGGAGTCAGAGGTGGCCCGATTGAATGGATAGCTTGTCAGCTTTCGAAACTAAATGTGCAACTATACTGGAGCATAAAATACTCAGCTATAGCGGAGGTGTTGGCTTACTGATATGTCATGATATCTACAGTGAACGTGAATATGACGAGTGGTACGACTCAATTCAAACTACCCTCAGATGGGATATATTTCACTTCATGTCTCGGAAAGCGTCGAAAATCTGCAGATATTGAATTTAAAGCGGACGGAGGTAAATATTTTTGTGACTCGTCGCACAGAGGAGCCTCATTTTCCACACATTATAAAAGCTGCCACAAACACGACGCTTCACAAACACTGCCTGTTTAGACAGCTCAGTTTAAGGACGTGTAATAGGTGGATTATTAGGCGCTGGAGTGCTTTTTAATGGACCCGCTGGTGCTTCTGCTTTCAGAAAGTCTGGGAAGTATAAGACAGATAGGTGGTCTAGATTAGATAAAGCTGTGTGTGTGTGTGTCTTCCCGGTCTTATACAAATAGGGAGAGCCCAGCAATAGCCATCGTCTGAACGCGTACTTTCATCCTGGTGCTTTTTCTTGCCTCCAGCGATGGGAGTGGATGACCTTTTACTGTCAACTTCTAACATGACAAATTGCAGAGGCTGGATGACCGTGTTTTTTAGGAATGCAAGAGTTCACTGCCTGGTCAGGCCGCTAGCAGGGCAGTGGACCCCTACAATGGAGACAGATGTATTAATTGATAGATAATAGTCATAGATATATTGGCTGGGGGGGGCTGCGTATTTTGAGGCCAGAAATGTGATTGCCAAGGAAGCCTTTAAAGGGTTTCGCTGCTCCCTCCCCACGGGGGGCCGCCTGAGCCGTACAGACCTGCACAGAAACTAGATCATGTACCCAACATCAGAGCAGAAAGACTCCTGGGATGAACCTCCACTGGGCTCCCAGTGTCTGAATATAAAAGACAAAATTAGGTGCAACCATTTCTTCTGTGCTGCTTTTTTTTCCACCCCCCTTTGCGGCCTTGCGGTGAAAGCTAAGAGGGTGTGTGTGACATGTCTTGGCTGGCGATGCAGAGGTGGCTCACATGGTCTGCTCTGTTTGTGTGATGTCAATGCCCCGTTTAATTGGAGATCAGCTGGGGCCAAATGCAGCGAGAGCTTTGCTTTCTGACCTCATCGGGCTGATCTGTGCCATCCATTCAGCCCACTCTCCTGCAACCACATCAGTCACCGGCCTGTCAGTTTGCAACAAACAGCCAAGTATTTATTGCGCTGATTACGTGTGTGTCTCTTAAGACGCACACCTGATGCTTACCTAAGTCACAGCCAATGGCTGCAGTGAGGTCATTGATACATTTAGCGGTGACCAGACTGACAACTGCATGATCAGGGTCATCCGTAAGGCACACTGAGGGCTTTTTGTTCCTCTCGTCAGATGTGCAGCCATGTGGAAATCATTACATTTTTACTCGCAGTGTTCATTCTGTCCCACACAGATTGGGTCATTACATGTTCCTCATTTGCTCAACGACACTACTGTATTATGCAAATGCTCATTGTAATGGATTTAGTCCCATAGACCAAATATTACTGGCGTAGTTATCACACATTGCGGTGTAGCCAACAGTTAGTGAGCTGAGAAAATGAAACCGAAATTGCCCAACATCCCATTCACGTTTATGGACGTGAGCATTGCGGTAAAAATGATTATTTTATCCCCGGGGTTTTGAAACGCTCATAAACAATCACACAGCTTTTCCATGCAAGCAGAAATTCATGTTGATATTAACTCCTGTTGGACTTCAGTGCAGTTGTTCCATAAGAATTGATCGCACTCGGTACATACAGCGAGTGTTTGCTGCGTTAACCATAACTGCGCATTTTATTTGACTAATTTCTTCATAAACAGCTTGGCAACAAACGCAGCAAAGTTAGAAGCCTGTAATTTTTTTTGTTATGGCAATAAAAAGTTGCATTTTACTGTAAATAAAACATAAAGAACACAGCTGATGTGTGGAGGAGGCTGAAGAGCGAACACACATCTGTTTGCTATTTTCACCGTTGAGCTGGAAAGACATAGTCCTGGCTGCTTTTCGTATGGAGAAACAAATGTTTGGCTAATAAAAATCTCTCATGCAGACTGAGGGGCTCAACCACACTGTGGCAATATCACTGAAGGCTACCTAGATTCATGGCGAGTCCTCCAATAAAATAAACAGCCAATAAAACATCAGGCTGAGACTCCCCTGACAGCACTTTAACATCATTACACTTTCAACAGGCTTTCATTGAAAACTTGAATATATATTTGACTGTTCCCTATTACTTGTAGGAGACCACACGGGTCCAGACAAGGTTTTATGGCCGTCTACTTAATATCACATATCTCAATCCTGCGCGTGAAGTGCTGCGAGCTCAGTGAGTGCGAGCATCTTGCGGGGAGATCTGGGGCCGATTTGCGCTCACCATTGCTTACATAAACTCCACTTCCACCTAATCACTCTGCCTTGACATCAGTAGCCAGGGAGCATATGGAGCGTATACGTTTCCCATCCACAGAGGAATTCACAGGGACTTTTACCATCGTACGGGGAATTATATTACTGGAATTAAAAAATAATAACAGTCATGATAATATGATTGCTTGATGATAGCAGATTATGGGAGAAAAACTTGGCCATTAAACAAAAACAAAAAAAGAAATATTAATAATGTAATTATGCAAATTATGCCTAAATAAACTCAATCACTGTTTGCATTATGTTTGGTTTTAAACCCATTATGGAAAAAAAATGAATTTGGAATTGCCCATTTTATCTGTGCATGATGCATGTGTAGTACGATGACAGACATAACTTGTATGTAATATGCAGCGGTATTAATAAATGATTGCTATGAAATCGATACCATTTTTACATGCAATCGAGACAAGCATCACCTTTGAACTCGCTCTACTTTTTTTTCTCTCTTTTAGGAAACACCATCAGATCACTTTCTGCGAGGTTAATCCTTTTGACCTCTGCTGTTGCTACAGTATTTAACCCGGTGTGTATACAAAGGATTTTCAAGAGGATTACGGAGGTCCTTAATGGGGATTAGCCAAATCCTCATGTTGTCTGTCCCAAATTCTATTGCACCCAGGGATTAGACTCAACAATACCTGAAGGCAGCCGGGTTAAGAGGGTGGCGTTAAAGATGTGTTGCTAATTGGACTTAAATGGCTTGTAAGCTTCACAACGGTGTAAAAATTAAAGGGTTGTGTGCTAGTTTGCACTTAAATCTGTTAACGGTGGGAAAGTGTGAAAGACGTCACATTGGCAGAAACTGAACAACATTTTTTTCCCCTCTTTTATTTTCAAACTCTGAAGGTTGATGGTTAAAGTTATAATTACAAGCTGATGACAGGATTGCAGATTCCACCAGTGTGTGGTCCATTGTGTTTGTGTGTGTGTCCTGTGACACACAGAGGTGATGCCAGACTCCCCCTATAGGTCTCCACCAGTACTTCAATATTTCAATGAGGGGTGGAAACTACCCTCCTCATTGATGAAACATATCAACTGGGAACAAATTCATGAATACGCTAATTTTTCTGAATTTCCCCTCAGGGGATCAGTAAAGGCTTGTCTTATCTTTTTTATTTATTAATTGGTGATGACTTTTATTCAATTACAGCAACTTATAGCAAAACATTATATGTTGTTTACATGTCCAGCAAATGGTTTATAGTTTGTGGTGCTGTTGTTGAACTGCAGTCCATTATACTAAGAGGTGTTTGTAATATTCAGGTAGATATTTATAATATTTAGTCTACCTTCATTCCTAAATGCGGCGGATAAAATATTAGGAGCACCTCTCATCTTGATATCATGTTAATAATACACATATGATAATCTCGTGTAAATAATCCAGCACCTCTTGAATCATTTTATATATACAGTTATGATTACAGACTCTCCACCTCCCTACTCTCGTATTTTGATTGTAATTCATTTGCCAAAAAAAGAGACAAAACGCACAATAAACAAAGTTAAAGATGAATTTGACTGATAGCATTATTATATATATTTTTTCAAATATTCTATAGATATCGTGAATCCTTTTGGCCACGATAATCGTGTGGAGAAAATCGTGACAGCCTTATGCGATACAAACCACATCCTCCAAAATTAACATAAAGTTGAATCAACACTTCTCAAAATTAGAAACTTCCATGAAGTTATTGATTTATTGACTGTATTAGACTGCATTAGTTTTAACTAGTTCTACCTAATAAACTGGCAACTCAGTGTACATCCCATGTTATGTCATGAACCATAATCTGAGAAAAACACTATGACAAAAAGACCGAATTTAGACACATTAAGTTTAAACATTTGCTGGATACGGCACCAAAGGAACATAATCTTGTAATATGCCAAAGATTGCCACACCTGAAGAAGAAGAATAAGATTGAGCATATTAATGAATGTAATCCATAGTGGATATGCTTGATCACATAGGATTGTATTAGACTGCCTAAAATCTGGCAACTCAGTCCATGTTTAGATGACGATGAAACCTTTAATATCACCCAGTCGAGCATACGCAGAGTCAGTTATCACACGTATGACCTCCAGCTCGCCCTCGATGAGACACTGAGAGGCCACTTTACTTTACACTCCAGCTCAGGCTGTACTGTTTATTTGTGTGTGTGTTTGCTACCAGACCAGAGGTGTAACCAAAGGCCAGCACACACTCAACTCTCCAGATCGTGTTCTTCATTGTTTCCTCCTCAAGAAACACAAATAACTCAATTTGTTTTGCGACTTAACGTTTTAAGGCGTCCCGCTTGTCAACAGATATTCATGGAATTTTCGGCGAGGGGCTTCACAGTGAGCCTGAGCAGAGACGCGGGGAGGCTGACAGCGCTAATGGCTATAAAGATAAGTGGAAGAATGTTGACGCTTGAGAAAGCCACAGGCAATGGGAGAGGATGAAAGAGAGAGTTCACCACTTAGACCGCTCCCTCACAATGGGGGGACACAACTAGTATTTATCAGCTCTCACACTTCAAATTACTCCCTTTTTTAAATGCCGCTGAATAAATAAAGCTGATTCATACAAATCCCACAAACCAGCGCTGTGTTTGACGCCATTATATCATATTATGTATGGAGATGTTTTTGGCCACTTGCCTGTTGTTTGAATGTGGTTTTCCAGCGACATGACGGCTTAAATAAGCACAGAGAAGACGGTGATTGTTGCGCTGTTGAGAAATGAGATTGTTGCAGCCTGCCTGCTCCTCTCTTCCTCTGTCTTTTATCTGTCTGTTTCTGCCCTCCTCTCTCTCTCTCTCTCTCTCTCTCTCTCTCTCTCTCTCTCTCTCTCTCTCTCTCTCTCTCTCTCTCTCTCTCTCTCTCTCTCTCTGTCTCTCTCTTTCCCTCCATCTGCGTCTCTCTGAGGTGCGGCCAAAGTAAACACCATGTTCAGCGCTCTCAATCACAGGATCTCTCAGAGGAAGAGGGGGCAGTGCCCTGGCACAGCGCTGGTGGCCAGGCCTGGGGAGTCGGAGAGGAAGTAGGCCACTGCCTCCGAAACGTTCTATCATTCCGGCGCCAACAGGGAATTCACATCTATCAGAGCATGTGCTCCCACACTCAAGTGTTCCTACTTGACATAAATATTTGCATGACATGGGCTGACATGGGAGATCCTATCATAAGTCATACAAACTCATCATAGCCCATTACGGAGCCGCACTCACGGTGACCACCAAGACAGACAGTGGCTAAGTAGAGAATAATGGCGGACTCCTGGAAATCGGCGGCGGCTACAGTTACAGAGACATGGGATCATTCTGTCATCAGCTTTTTAAACAAAATGTCATCCCCAGCTATTACATTGTCATTTTTAGCTGCTCTGTCACAGCCCCGCAAAAAAAGTCCGGTGACGGATCGTTCTCCTGCTGAATGCCTCTCGGCGGTTATGTGCCTGTGCCTTTTTTTTCCCACGTACTTCAACCTCTGCCTGACTGCAGCAAACATCACTCTCAATTGTGCTTTGTGTAGCAGCACGAGGAAGAGCCTCTCTGTTATTTTTGGTGTATGAATGTGTCCGTGAGGTGTTGTGCGTTTGCGACAGGCCTATTCATTTTCACTTGTGTCCATCATCACCTACTGTATTTGAGAGGAAGCCCTGGCTTCCATGCAGCGCTATGGGGGCCGGTCTGCGTCCATGTGAGCATTTCCTTCATTTAGGGCAAAAAAAAAAATACATGCTTTGTGACAATACCTCTGTTTCACGCTCGCCCTGCTCCTCTGATTCAGAGTGTGTGTTACAGATAGCTTTGGCTGGGAACCAGCGCAGTTTGCCAAGCAGGTTATCCCGCTGTGCTCTTAAACATAAATCTACTGCTAAATAGTGACTCCTCGACATGCAGACAAGTTGCTTGAATTAAAAAAAAACACTTATGGGATGTTGGATTGGTGTTGGGTTCACCATAAGGGACTAAATGGACGAGCAGAACAGGTCGAAAATGTTTCTAACACGCATGTAAATCTGAAATGTGTCTCAGTCTCAGTGTGAGACTCTTTGCTGTTCCTGTCACACGTCGTGAAGGATTATTTTACCGTCTAGATTCGCATCTAAAGCCTCTAAGTACTTAAATCTTAGATACTGATTACTATTAGACCTCCATAAAATAATAGATGTCAGTGTGGTCAGTGCAGACCACCGTGATCAAGATAAGGATTATTTGCATGCATTCATGCAGCGACTCTGTAGAGAATGATCACTGTCATCCCGGGAACAATGGAGCTGATTTATGAAATATGACAATACTGAGACATTCATGATTATTGATTGGTATTGTTAGCAGCTTTAAAAGAGCCATACGTCTTCATCTTCGGCAATGACACACGTATAACAAATAAGTTTACCGCGCTGTGCGAAACCCAAAGGCAAACATTTTAGGGTTCTGATGCACATCACAGGGTTACTTCATTACATCTCGTGTCATTATAGTGAGATTCGTGCATGAATTAGCAAAATAAATGAATACAAACCTTTTTCTTGACAAGCACATCCATAAAAAAAACAAAAAAAAAACGGGAGGGAAAAGTTTGTTATTGAAATACAAATGAGTTCCTTATTAGACAGGTGTGCACTGTAATAAATACAATATCATAATACACTTATAACTTTTACAGTGGGAAGAGAAACACGGTGTGCGGTTTCGGGGCTCATGCATCTTAGTCAAGCGTGATTCCTCTCTGAAATGTGTTTATGAAAATAATTCTCTATTTGTTTTGGATTGTCACAGACAGGAGGATGTTGCCTCCTCTCAAGGTTAGCGAAGTTGCTCAGATGAATGGCTGTTTGAGACTGCGCTCGTATGTCAATGTTTACCCCATTAGTGACAGCTCCGAGGCAGTAGGCCACTTAATATTGTCTGTGTAGCCCTGACTGTCCCCGTGCGCCGGTTCAAAAGTTCAGCCACTTCCTCAAGGGCCTCATCACATTCTCGCCACATCTTGATTTTCAAAGCTACACGGAGAGGACTCGACCTGTCAGGAGAGATACCGCAAAAAAAACCATGATGGAACACAGGTTTGGAGCCAGGACCCCGTCAGGCCAACAAAGCTGCCTCCTGGCTCTCTGGTTAGGGGGGCCTGGACGGACGATGGAGCTCATATTAAAGGCTTGTGTAGCGGTCCAGGGCACGGCTGCCTGCATCAAGCTAGAGGAGGAATTGATTGTTCTGGAAACTGATGAAGCTCGGGCACAATTAGATTGCAAAGGCAGTGCTGTGAGGTGAGAGAGCACCCTGGCCTGCCTCGCCGTTGATTGATGGTAAAATAATAACCGCTGCGTATTAACTATAGAGTTCACCACGGGGTTAAGGTGGGCCAAAAATTGCTGCTCTTATTAGATTCCGATATGACTTGCGATGTAAAAAGATTATTTTCCCTGTGGCAGTGGACAGTCGTTTTGCATGCGGTGAGGTGGTTTCCTACAGTATGTTGCTGTCACACGTCTAGTCAGGAGGGCATTGGGTCAGGAGTCACACCAGGACGTTAGCGAATGTTATTCTGACATTCCAGCCCTACAAAAACAGATGTGAAGCTTATTCAAATACAATCACTCACACTGAAGGTCACATAGGGTCCATTTATGTTTCACTGTTTCCTCATATCTCCCGCACTGCATCAATGTCCGCTCAAAAATGTGGCTCCCAAAAAGCTGGGGGAGCATCAGCTCATCATATTACCGGACTTCAAGATGAATATCCTCTTTCATGCACATGTCACGGAGCCAAACCAGTGAGTGCACAACCACAATATAATATATGCGTAAAGAAATGTGCAGCTCATGGGGGTAGTTTCTCTGAGCAATCGGTTCAGATAAGGATTAGGGAGGCCAAATAGTCAAACAGAAAAAGTATTTTTTCATGTGCTTACAAAACAATCTTCCCTCCTGCTCAAAGCGTGTAATCCTGCTGGTCATTTGTTAGCTGGTGCATCTCCCATGTGGAGGCGAGGCCGCTGGCAGAGTGTCGGGGTATACAGGAGGTGAAAGCTTATAGTAGCATATCAGAGCTCTGGGATTCGCGCTCATTTATCTCCATTTCTCGGCACACGGTGTCTAGTAATAAAGGCTCAAGTGAAGATGGTGTTTATCATTGGAATGACAACATCTCCCAGATGCTGCGAGAAGAAATCAAGAGAACAGATAACGCATTACAATAGCGAGTCCTTACTCGGCGGAGAATCCAATTAGGAGAGCCTTACATCATGATAATCTAGCGGAGGTGGACTGGGTTCATTTAGACCGGTGGATAACAGAGCAGAGGGAGGTCTGGTCCTGGGGATCAGTGTTAGTTGCAGTTAGACCTGCTGCATACATCAGCAGCCATCTAGTGTGGGGAGGTTTACCCCCTAGTGGTTTAGAGGAGGAATACAAGCCTGAGCTGCTTTTAATACACATTATGGAAAATGGGTTTAAATGCTGATTACTGCAATAGAGTGAAAACACCCACAAATAACTGGAAGTGGGTTTCAGTTTCTTTTAGAGAAGTACAGTTGAGTTCATTTACAGAATTGTGAGGTTTATACTGCAGCGAGCAGCCGGCAAGTTTTTTTCTATGCACTTTTACGTGCAGATGTTCTTATGTGCGTATGCCAGGAACGGATGTGATGGCGGGATACGTTGTTGTGTTGTTGTGGGAGTGGGTGCACCGCTGGGCCTGTCTGTTCTGGTGTGCTGGTTTCCTGCTGCTCAGCATTTCGCTGGGCCTCGGGGGGGACGTGGGGGGGAGGACATATGACTGGGCCATGCAAAGCTGAGCTAGTCACTCCTATCGTTCCGCAACAGACACATCCCTTTGGCGTCCTTCTGTCTCTTCATTGTCAGCCCACTCCTCAGCACGGCAGCAGACATGGCGGCGAGCCCTGATGTTCCCTCTCCCCGCTAGTTAGATCCCTCGCGTCTCGGAGCCGGCGACTGCAGAGCAGGTGCACATGTTGCCACAAGGGCAAAATGGACATTTCTGCACTCCTTTCTCAGCAAAGCTCTGTGCTGACATAACAATTTGCCACCCACCAGCACGTACTATGTTTGGATCACTCTTTAACATTTACATGACCATGCGGTGATTTATTGGTGCTGTGATAATTCCTTGTACAGGGATGCAAGGTATGCTCTAACATGTCAAAGACGGAGAACATATTAGATTTCTGGCTCTTTGAAGAATTAGCAATATTGTTGTTGTTGGTTTTTTAAACAAGATAAAAGGTCTGTTTCATACAGTATATATTTTATACAAAAGTAGATATGTTCAAGATAGAATGTGAGCTAATTTAAAGGTGCTCTATACGTTATCCAGAGCATTATTATAGCAGCAAACAACTATTGGCTATGTAAAGATATAGAGGAGGAATGTCTACCTGAGCAGAAAATGAAGTCGCTCTACCTCTGTGTGTGTTGGAATTAGAGCTTCTCTGTGCTTTGTTGACATAGCCGGGCCGGCCGTGCATGCTTTTAGTGCATGTGAGCGTGCCCCACTGGCTAGCTCATGGCCTCCGCTCCGCACTGCTTTCACACGACAATTACAGCTGATCGCGGAAGCGTAGCACCCTCAGGTTCCGCCTCAGGCATTACACTGCTATCTCTGTCCTCACTTTCGTTGTTGTTTGCACCGTAAGCGCTGTTAGCACCGTTAGCTGCAAGCTGCCAACTCGCTGTCGCCATGTTTAGAGCTGTTGAGAGGCAATAGAAATGCTCCCAATCTCGCATTTACAGTAGCACCTTTATCTTACAAAGGCGTTTTAGTAGTTCAACGTGTTCTCCAGCGCTACACATTAAACTGATCTGATGCTCCAGTTCAACCAGGTTAATTCAGTCAAGTTCGGATTTTATTGATCCCCAGATGGAAACTTTGCACATACCAGCAGCACAATAAACAGTCTAAAGAAGTACAAAAGGGATAAAGAATTATTTATAATGAAACAAATACAGTAAAATACAATTTTTATACTTTTCAAGTATTTATATTTATATTGTGTGTGCTACATAAACTATGAATTCCTAATCCCAATTTCTGTATGCAGCAAGAACGGAGTGAGAAATCCTTGAATACTCAAAGGATAAAAAATATCATGAAAGCATGTTTTATGTAATTACATTCTTGCTTGTTTGAGCAGCCTGTGGTGACTGTCTTCTCTCTGTGCTGTGGGCAAAGCTGTGCATTGTTTGTGACGAGCATGAATGCTGACCTTTGACCCCTCCGGTGGCCTCTGCAACCCCCCGACAGTTCACAGGAGGGTCAGAGAGTCCTTGTGCCTCTACAGACACTGTGTTGATGGAAACTCCACCCCCCATCTCGTCCACCCCCCCCTCCGTAAATCTGTCTGTCTGTCTCAATCACACACACACACACACACACACACACACACACACACACACACACACACACAAACACACACACACACACACACACACACACACACACACACACACACACACACACAAACCAAACAAACAAAACCTGGTCACGATGTGAGCATGAGGTTCAGAAAATATTTCAGCTCTGACATTTGTTTATTTCACGACACTGAACCAGAAATATTGACTAACACATAAAAAACCCACAGCTAAGATTAATTAAAAGAAATTATCAGATTGAATGATTTACATATTGTCAAATGAATAAAATCCAAAGTTATCTGCATACATTTTTAAAAATGAGGCCTGTTGTGTTTTTCACACAGTGATCAGTGACGTCTGCTCATAGTGAGTGTCACGGTGAGGCGTTCAGGGCCTCAGCTGCTGGGGCAGATTCATTTTCCTATGCTCCGTGGCTTCAGGCACGGCCACTGGCAAATGGGGTTGGCGCTCATCACATGAGATATCACATGCTGCTAGGCAGAACATCCACCATGTCCTGTACATGAGATATGCTGCCGAAACATGGAGATCATTTTCGTTTGGGGAAGCCATTAATACCGAAGATCTCCCGGTCCCACTGATTTCAGTATGTAAATTATTTTCCGCGAGCCCAGAGCATGGCGGAGCGCTCTCTGGGTTCGCTGTGATAGGTTGTTTAGGGATCAGATTAGGCCCCGTGTCATTTCATGCTAGAGATGATAATAATGGCCGCCACTGCCGAGATGACTGTTGACATCATTACTCATGTGCTCTGCCACACGCATCAATCTTCACATGCTGTACAGACGCTCCTGAGGTGAATGAATTTTTCACTCTGGAGTTCAGAGCGGGGTCACGCAGACACATACCCTCAGATATGAGAGGAGCGCAGCAGGTAAACCAAAAGACTTACACCACTCATTTTTCTTTCCTTTCCTTTTTTTTTCCCTCCACGGTATCAGATTACTTTGGGCTTTGTTTAATTTTTCCACTCAGCAGACTGATATGGTACTGTACATGATCTGGAGGGATGTTTCTGATCCAGATCCAGATGTATGACGCTATCAAGTTCAATGACACGCTGGGCAGCAGATGTATGCATAAAAATTCTTTTGTAATAGTCCAACACTAAATTTGATCCAAAGCCCCTCGTGATTGCACGTGTGCGACCTTTATAAGATCATAGCGGTGCTTCTTTAACCGAGGGTGATGCAGCGGTAATACAATCTGGAGCCCTGCGGTGTTAATGCCATGCTCTACCCACTGGGCTTTACTGGATAAGCAGAGCTAATCCCCTATGAAAGATCCGGCCTTCACATGGCTGCGGATCACTTTGTAAGATCTTTTTTTCTCCAAGTTGGGATCTGGGAGGACAATACAGATTAAGATGGTGTATCGCGTTTTAACAGAGGTGTTCTCCACTGACAGGTGGAGTGAAGGTGTAAGAAAGGCAGGATTTACCCTCCTAAACTGTGTGCTGTCATCTTTACAAAGTATGTTCAGGGGGTGTGAAAGGGATCATTAGTTTGTGTGGCAGCGGAAGCAGCCGCGTTGTCAGCTACCTGCTATTTACTTCCCCTCATTACTGTACGCTGGCTTGCGCTGGTGGGAGTGTCAACATCATTAACATGACTGTCATTAGTCCTGTCCCACACTGCATGGAGAAGTTAGTCCTGGGGAGAAAAATGAAGCGTCTTTCACCACCAACCTCTCTGCTGCTGCAGCAGCTACCGCGCTGTGAACGCCTCCATTCAGTTGGACTTGATAGAGAATAGGCAGCCTGAGAAGAAGAAGAAACAGCAGCTCTGCACTGTGAAATGAAATAACTGTGTGTGAGATGCATCATCAATGCAGTTTATGCCATCTGAGAGACAAATTCATATTTTAGAATGACATTAAAATATAGAATAATAAGCCGGGTTTCCACCAAGAAGTTCCTGGTAAATTCAGTCCCGGGACTACTTTTCAAGGAACTAAAAGGTTCCTTCAGCCCATTGTTGTCTGTGTTTCCATAGCAGCCTAAAGACCTAGAAGAAGATTGGGCAAATTAGTCCGCTGACATATGAAAAAGCAACATGACATGGGACGAGGGCTGCTGGTGGTCACAGCGGTAAACACACTCTGCAGCATGCAGTTCAGTGTGTCCGCCTGTTTCATCTAAAATGATGCACGTTGGATGTAATGAATGAAATGCAGAGGAGGAAAATTAAACTAAGAGCGTCCGTCTCCATAGTAGAGTGTTTGATGGTCATTTATTTGAGCTTTAGAACGTAATCGATGTGAAACGATCAGAAAATTACTTTTTTTTTTACCAAAGGGCCTTTTTGAGGGGTAAAATGTCCCCGGAAAATGTCCCTGGAACTTAATTTAGACCCTGCTCCCTGTGGACAAAACGCAATGAGTTCCTCAAAAGATTCCCAGTCGAAACGGGGCTATAATAATACAGTAACGCGACTAACTGACACACTTTACTGAATATAAAAGTTGATGCATTTGCAACAGCTGAAATGATATCATCAATAATTTCTGTATATTCACAGTTGCTGCAGATGTGTAACTCTCCGAAACATACAGTAAAACATGCTCCAGAATAACAGTAAAGGCTCCTGAGAACATCCATAGAAGGTTGATACATGAATGAATATGATGAAACCACCATTATCTTGAATCACTAACTATCAAAATACACTCTAGATTGCACCTCTGTTGTTGTTGTTTTTACCCGCAGCATCTCTCTTTTGAATTGGCACCTACAGCAGGATTAAAACAAACAGGCTCCCTCACACCTTGTCATCTGCCTGACTTGGCTGGATGTTATTGTAGCCAACTTCAAGGCCTCGGCAGCAGCTGCAATCACTTATGGCAGTCTGCCTCAGTGCTCAGCCCCTCCGTGCCCCCAACTAGTTTCCCATCAGCCTTGAGGGGGGTTAGAGCTCCTCGCACTCAGTTTCAACCCTCCTGCTCTCTGTCTTGCCTCGCCGAGACCTCCTCGACCTCTGCAGAGGTGACTGGAGAAGTGGACCGAACCGAGAGCCGAGCAGAACGCGTCCCCGTGCAAACCGACTTGCGAGTGGATCCGCATACTGCGATTCCACACGCCTCGAGTTCAAAGTGGGCTGGGCTTTCCAGAGCAACGGTGTCGTCCAATGGCAGCGCCGGGATCGCTGTGTGGCTCGTCTTGATTTACGGTACCATTAAGTCAGCGCATTCCTTCTCCCTGTGGCCCAGGTGGCTGTGGGGCCTGAGGCCCAGACTCGCAGGAGCAGAGCGGGGGCTCTCTGTGGAGCACAGCACAGCCGAGGGTAGCAGCGGCAACACAGCACAGAGGAGCAGCTGCAGACCAGTGGATCCAGCTCCATAGCGCGGCCACGACAGGAAGCACTTAATACAATACATCTCAGCACCTTCTGTGTCTGTGAAGGATATATGTTGTCTTATTTATAGGCCCACAGTCCTGTTTTCATTCAACTTCAACTGCGACAAAGATTAAGAACTAAAAAGCAAGAGGGTGAGCCGACCTCTGACCCGCGCAACAGCAGGATGTGTTACAAGCAGCAAGGCATATATAATTTAAAAAGATTATTATTCCTCCCCAAATATGAACCATCAGGCTCGTTTGACGTAAAGGTCTCATTGAGAGGGAAATGGCTTGTTCCTGTAACAAACATTCATTATACTGAGGATTTATGTGTTATATATTACATGTTGTAATTAGTAATTTACACCCTCGTGAATGAATGATCTGCCAAACATAGTCTTTTTTCATCTCCAATATCTCAGCAGTCACAAGTAAGTGATGGTGGTTTGAGTCTGGAGAGATTTTTGGAGCTGCTTTGCCCTCTAGTGGTAACTCACAGTGTCAGAGTCCACACAGACATGAACCCCCCCCAACCTCCTCTATAACACACCACCAGGCAGCCAGTGCATGAACCACAGCCTACTGTTAAAACTCTTTGAACACAGTAATAAGATGACTTGTCAATCTGCGTGGGATTTCACATCAACAGCTTTGTAATTTTTTGCAGACTGACAGTAAAATGAAGTAGCTGTTGGAGATTTCAGCACTTTGTGAAACTTTACAAGCAGACTTTAATATTTACAAGGCTACTAAAAACTCTGGCAGTCCTTTCAGCTCTGACCTACGCATTAGTGACATACTGCGGTTTATGTTGGGGGGAAGAGGCGGCTTACAGAAACTGGCTGTGCGACTGTTTGATTTATCAGTTTTATGGTTTGTTTTATAACTTGAATATACATGCGTAAGTGAAGAAGAAACTTCACAGCAGACGGGGGACTGCAGAGTGTGACGAAATCAAACAACCCCTATTTGGTGGTGTTTTATACGGCGATCAATTTGCGTCTATGTGTGTGTGTGGTTAAGAGAGAAAGATTTTATTCACTATCGACGATAAGTTCATTCAGGAGGGGGAAAACGTTGTGGTCGTTCCAGCGCTTGGCTGCAGCTCTGGGAAATAGAAACAGTGTGGTGATGAGGTACTTCCTGCACGCTGTTCCTGTGTGTTGGTGGAGCCCCACAGAAATTGGCGCTGGTGTCGGTGAAAAGCTCCTCGGCCTCCTCACTGACAGTGGTAACGTGAGACAGACAGTGTGCCATTTGCCGTGTGTGTCTGACTCAGATGTCTCGACCTGGCCGACTGGACAGGCCTGACTTCCAGCTCTGGCTTATCTCTCTGGCACAGCATTGGTCACTTCACACCCGGACGCTTGATCGGACACATTTGCACGGGAGCGGTGAGACGGGAGAGGGTCGGTCTGCAGCATTGGGTGTTACAGTGGAACATAAACCTAAAGCAAAGCAACTGATATTAATTTTATATCAGCTTTGAAGCCAAATTGAAAAGTATGCTGAAAGCTAACCACCGACTGCATTTTATTGGTTTAGCTTTGTACACAAGTATCCTTGCTTTTACACTTGTTGAAGACATGGTGGGTGTGTGTGCAACTTTGTATTATGTGTCCTGTATGTCTAGTTTGTTTAATGCTGTTTTGTCACTGTGTGCATGTTTTAATTGTGACCTGCCAAGAGAAATGAAAAGCTAACTCTGGTAGAATACATCAAAAATTATAATTTACGTTTAATATTGTACATGGTCCCTCACAAATAAAATAAATAAGTAAGTAGGTAGATATCCATATTTACAACAAATACATACAAATTCAGTTGTTTTTGCAGCACTAGACTGAACAATTTTCAAATAAACTCAATACATAACATTGATGCTTATAATTACCAAGTGTAATATAATATTACATTAGCCTTTAAATGCACGTGTTTTGCCAAACAGTAATACAGACCTCTTACTTATTCAAAATAGACATATCAAACAGTATTGAACATGTATTTGTCATTTATTTAAAGGTGCAGTGTGTAGGATGTGTAGGATATCTATTCAATTAGACTATGTTTATATACTATACGCATTATATACTGGGATTTTATTCCTGTTTAAGTTTTGACCAATTTGTTGCTGCATTAAAAAGGTTTACACTTGAAATGTAATATTGAAGTTTCTTTTTTTACCAAATTACTGGTGTTCAATTTATTATTTTAATAATAAATACAATTCTGTAAATTTATGTCTATTTATTTATTTGTTACATTTTGTTTTACAAAGTTAGGAAAGCAATGTTTAAGTCAAGCCTGATGTTGCCTTACACATAAAAGGATGATCCCAGTGACTTCCACACAGCAGGCGTACAGCTTATTAATTAAACACTGGTATTAGATCGGTACTCGGTATCGGCTGATCGCTATCGGGACTGAAAAAGTTGGATCGGTGCATCCCTAGGCCTCAGACTTAAACAGACTTATTCAACATAGATTGAACTACATATTAAACAGTATTGAACATGTATTTGTCTAACTGTCAATGTGGCCTATTATATTCTATGTTCATAAACATATTGGACCAGTTCCACATTACCAAACAGCAGAGTATTCACAAATCACAAGCATGGCTGTCAAGCTCATGACCTCTGAACTAATACTTCTGTTCTGCTCCTGAAATATCTCACTGACCACTTGGGGGTGAAAAAAATTATAATCCTCGTGATCAGTTGCTTGAAGCATGTCTTCATTTTCTTAGTTACTTAATGTGAAAGTAAGCTAACGTAAACAAACTTCTTCCTCCTCGTGTGCGCATTAATTCATCAGTGACACAAAACGAGGTTAAGCAAGAAAACACATTACCTGCTTTTACTCTACCTGCATACCTTGAACAAAAACACAGTTCTTATTGAATAAAATGAATGAATTAGACGTGGTGTAATATGGTCCCAGGTCTCTGAAGACCCGAGGCGTGTGTGTCTTTTACGCCACGTACGGATGCATGATAAAGCTCAAGCCACTTCACTTCAAGTCTAAAATGAACAACCATTAAAACCATCCAGCAAGAAAAATATCTTGTAATACACCTACGCACAAAGCCCGAGCCTGTTTGCTGACACGGTGAGCCTGCAGCCGTCACACGAAATAAATGTTCTGCCCAATAGGAAAGCAATTTTGCAATGCATCACTTTAAGTGAGTGGACCTCTGTGCCGCAATCAGCGTCTCTTAACCTTTCCTTAATTTGTCTTGTCTTGTTATGAGCTCTCAGGAGCAACTCTGTCCTTTCACTACCATAGATGCGAGAGCTCGGCCTCCACATCGGTTCAATGTCAGAGGATGAAAAGTCAGATTTTGTTGCGTATGGAGTCCATGCAGCTGTTTCCTCTCTCATTCGGTCTTTGAAGACGCACAGAAAAACTGCACGGCAACATGGATCCGACGCACGCTTCTTCCTGTTGTCAGAGCGCATCTTTAGTGCGTTCAAATGAGAGGTTAATAAAGAATAAGTTACTGCAACTTTTCACTGCGCGCTTTGATTTACTGCCACCGCGCAAACATCAAACACTTTCATTTCAACAGAGAGCTGATAAGGAAATGTTATCTCAGTGGGAAGGAGGCAGTGACCTCCCCTCTGGCTTCTAAGAAGGTTGCAGCATTGTCCAGCGTTAACCATCCTCTGAGAGTATAACCGTAGTAAAAGGAGCACATGGAGGGCGCTGTGTGGTTTTCATCTAGCCAGCGCTGAGAGCGGGATCCCGCTACATGATTTGGTTTCATCTAAAAAAGAAGTGCTTTGTCTCAGGAGAGCAGCTTTTCCACTTGTATAGATCATCACTCTTGTTCAACAACCCGACACATATTTTTGGTAGGATTGTCGCCACAAGAAGGAAGTTGTAAACCAGTGAGGCTCCCAGCGCAGGAAGCCTCCTTTCATTGTGGATAATGTCACCTTGAAAACACGGTGGTCCTCAGCAGACCCTACACAGAGCTTACACCAAGACTCTGAACAATACCTACTTTATAGGCCAGAAAATAACATGTTAAAAATGATACAAACTGATCCCAGTGTTCATGTAAAAAAAAAAAAAAAACTCAATCCATCTCGTCTGGAACGGTCGCGAGCAACATGTTTCAGATTGGCAAGTTGAATTTTTAGGACTTGTTTATGTTGTGTTTATTCCCTCTCATTCCCCGGACACTTTGGTAACTCCAACCCTTCATTAAGCCTTATTACGCACACCACTCACTCAACATCTGGCTTGGGGCTCCCAGAATGGCTCATTTGCCGTGCTTTTTATTGCAGTCATATAGTTGGAGTTGTAAACGACTGTGTGGCTGTGTATTGTTTTCTGTTGTGGGGAGCGCGCAGTATTCTCACCAGCGACGACGTGGAGTGTTAATGTGCACCAGTCACAGTTTCACTTCCTCTAAGTTTAAGCTTTTATCTGCAGCTTGTTGGGGTTGAGGAGCCTTTTTTTTTTTTCTTCTTTTTTTTTAAACATAAACAACAGCTTTATTAGAAAATGCCATTACCGGCGTCTGTAGTCGTAGTAGTGGGTTGTTCAATTTAGCCCATGGCCTGTGATTGGACGGATGTCAGTTGAGTAAGTGGCACGTAGTGGAGGGATTGGCAGCTCTATAACTCCCTCCGACAGGTTTGTCATCTGTGTCAATGAGCCACCAGGGAGCCGGCCCTGATATCAAACCCAATGCTGATGGATGACCACAGTTCCAGCTGTTAAGGCTCTGTCACAAACTGGTTCCTCCATAGCATGTCACTGTGTGTGAGTGTGTGTGTGTGAGTGTGTGTGTGTGCGTGGTTGTAAGTTGGATGTAAAGCCTCGGTCAACCTTGATTTTCTCAGTCTGTGACCACAAGAGCTGCTGCTGTCAACATTACCTCACAGGGCCAAATCTGATGTTTTGATGATATTTTTCAGGCAGTTTTCTGTAGCACATCAAATATGTGCTTTTGTAAACTTTCATGCTCTATTTTCATTGTTTTCCTTTTCTCCTGTCCAGGGCCGGCTTAAGGCATAGGCCATATAGGCGGTCGCCTAGGGCGCCACCTTCTGGGGGGCGCTGGTCGCTGGTCGCTCTCTCTAAAAATAAATAAAGAAATAAATTCCGGTGGGCGCCCTTCCTCATTTTCTGCATTGAGGTAACAAATTAACAAATAAAGAAAGAAAGAAAGAGAGAAATACACTTTTCACCCCTGTAACTCTCTTTCTCACACTTTTTCATCCGCCCGGCCACACTTATTTGTTAACAAAAGTGTAAATTGTAGTGAAACTAACTAAACACTTTTAAGCCAACAATAACAGGGACCAATTGTTTATTTATATTATAATAAATACAGTCATTTATGATGTCTGATGTGTGTTGCGGTTTACAGGTCTAGGGTTAGTGTTCTGAGGTCCTCCAAATCCAAATTTCACCTTGGGCACCAAAAGGGCTAGAGCCGGCCCTGTTCTGTCGACTGTTTCTCTTAAACAGTGAAAAACTTTTTCAAAAATTGTTCTCGCAACAATACTTCCGTAACATCTTCCCGTTGTTTTCATGTATGTTTTCATGTATTTGAGAGAGGTTGAGGTCATCTGCCAGACAAGGGAGTCAAAACTAGAAATCCCAACAGGAAATGTTGTACCTAAATTAATCAAATCAATATTATTTATTTGTTTTATTTATCTAATTCTGGACACATCCGTGTTTCAGTCCTAACAGTACATTTTGGAGTGAGGCAGAGCATGTGACAGAAAAATCGATTGCATGTGACATAAGACTTGTATTTTATTCTCAAACTGGTTTAGTTATGTTCACTATGGAATAATTAATAAATTAATAAATAAATGTGTTAGTGTAAAGGGAAGCCACTTAATAAATCACATATTTGAGTTTTAAAAGGTTTTAATTAAGTGTATCTATCTAAAAGATGACATAAATATCACAGGGCTACCTCACACAGAGGAACGTAAGGTTTGAATGATAATGCTGAAGGTGACAGAAGGCACCTCTCTCTACAGCACACGCTCTCATTGTTTCATTGTTCTGCCTCGCTTCTCGCTTCGTAGTGGCTCAAGTGTAAACTACAGTACATCGCAGGAAGGAAGAGGGACCTGGTGGTGGTGGTGGGGGTTGGGAGCAGGATCCCAGACCATAAAACCTGGCAGCCGCCCTCCTGCATTGTTCACCGCCACCATTCCAGCCCAGTTTCACTGTTTTCTCCCTGTGCTGTGTGTGTATCCTGCACGGAGGCAGTAAATGTTGTTGTTGCTCAACAGACAGACATGAATCCTGACCGGGCTGCTCGTCTGCCTTTTGTTCTTAGAAGACTCTTGAAGGCAGGAAGAAGGTTGTGCTAAAGAAAAAAAAAAGCAAATGAATAACCTGGTTATAAAGTCTGACACAGGCCTCATATGGGTCCAATCAGACACACGTCAGGTTGCCTGCAGCATGCATTACACTGTATAGAGAGCACAATAAATACAGAAATACAATCCAAGCCCCTCAGATGGATGGTAACACATCCAAATCTCCTCTTATAGCACCACCTTGTGGTAGACTGAGTTGCCTTCTCTGCATCTTTAAAAGCACCGACTGCTGCAGTGTCTTATATCACCAGAAACAGTGATTCAAAGTCTACATAATTAAAAAAATATATGCACATTTGCCATTTTTGCATCTTTTTAGTCTGCTAATATGTATTACAGTACATTTCAGTTAACATAAAAATATTTTTTAAAACAACACAGAGAATGTGATCACATAATGAATATCCCTGCATCTGCAAAAGTATGGTGCAAATTTACAATCACAACTTACTTTTTTTAAATAATTCTGCCTGTGTGAAAACTGCTCACTTTCTATCATAAATGATTTCCCTGTTCTTATGCGTGGCATGAAATGTTCAACATGAACGCAGCAGGAGAGCACAACTTTTTGTGGAATGCAGATGCTTCTCTCTCTCAGTCTATTCATGTGATTTAAGGCTGTCAAGGAAGTCACGCAGCAGGCTCTCTCCAGACATGAGGCTGGACATGACAATGAAGCTCAAGTCCTGCACAAACTGCTCCCCCTGCTGGCCGGGCATACGGGGATCTGAAAACACAACCAGAGCAAGGAATGTGGTCACTGACACCCTCCATCTAAGTTCGTTTCTATCCTGTATGTTTCGATAGAATTGCCTAAATACTACAAGTCAAATATGGAGATGAAGACGGCGAGTAAGAAAAACAGGAAATGGATGGAAAATGCTGGACATAAAGTGAAATTCTCTGTGATGATGTTATAGTCCCCATAGTAGCCATTTCATTGTAGTGAGACCATTTTTTAAAAACTTGGACCTCACTGTATAAAATGACCTGTGGTGACCTCTAGGATAATCACAGCCTCATGACACTTTACTACCACAAACTACAGGCCTGGAGCATTCAGAGGATGGATGGCTTTCCTAGGTAGATTGACGATAAGGGGGTTTCTGAGCAGTTTCCAGAACAGAAGTGCTCGCCATCCAATCGCCGAAAAATGCAATTCTTGCAGAAATCTCAAAATGTCAGAAGTTTTTGATACCAAATCACTGCATGGCTTTTTCTATGGTGTCCCTCAAGATCTTGGTGTCTTCATGTGGTATTTTGGAGGGATTATTGATCAATTTTATGTATTCAAAAAAATGGTTAAATTTAGCACCAAATCTGTGTAACAAATGATAACCCATAAATTGCTGCAACAACTTATGAGACGTAATATAAACTTTCACATTTAATTTTCATAAATTCATTAATCCATTCATTCATTCATTCATTCATTTATTCATTCATGTTTATTTCTGATAAATGTCGACGACACCACTTCTATGTGACATTTACTGCTGACCTGCTATCTCCTCCTAAAGACCCCCTGTACCCCCTAAAAAAGACGGGTCTAGTGGGTCTCTTAGGGTTAAACATCTACTTTAGTTTTTAGAGATTCTGGGTCAGTTATGAGTACAATAGAGACCAATTAACCTTGATGCCTTCACATACGATGTCCCGTCTTTCCCACAAACACACAAGCTTACTCCCAGTTCATCTGATAACCACATTTGTTCTCCTATCGCTCCTTCTGCTTCTTGTCTAGCTCTTCTTGCCAGGACCAGAACTGTAAACACGGGCCAGAAAACGCCTCTGCGATCCCAGCTGCAAATAGAAAGCTGGAGACCAAAAGTTTTTTTGCAAACCGCTCCAACACTCCACATTAAATGCAGCCTTTCTGGTAGATCAGAAGGACTGATGAAGCCTGTCATAATCATTTCTATGCTACATTAACAGGAGTAACGCTGTAGTTTGCCTTGGCGCGGGCAAGTGTTGCTCCACGGCCTCAAGCATTTATAGACTCCAACCTCCACTCCTGCTGGAGTGAAGGGTCAACGTCTGTCTGAGTTTAACAAGTTTCACATCAGGAGCACTTAGAGCTGCTTTTTAAAAACTCTGTGGAAAATATTCATACTAGTTTGTAATGTGAGTCCAGCTCTAATTGCTCCGTCCCAGCTGCAAGCCAAAACTATATTTAACGGAGTCTATATTTTGTATCCAAGATGTTTTGTTATTTGGGATAACTACATTTTATAGTCCTTTATCAGATCGGAGAGCTCCTGGGAAACACCCCACACTTTCCAGGCACATGGTCCGTATTTTCAAAATCAATTTCTGTCTCGCAGTTGGTTGCAGTGCCACTGAAGTCATCAGGGTCACGCACCTCCCTCCGTAGTCGTTTGCCAGCCGCTTCCAGCTGAAAAATGGAGCTTTCTGGACTAGAGGGGTATATGAACAGAGATAGCTTGACACAACCATTTGTTTGGCTCAGGTGAATACAGCCAGACAGCAACACAGTCCCTGCTCTGCAGCGGGGCTTGCACTATGGCCAGATCCTACCGGACACTCATTCCTCAAAGACAACGCCGACGCTCAGCTCAGATACACCGCTACTGTACAGTACTGTATGGGAAAAGACACTTTACTGTATGTACAGTATTTTACTTTAATTGTCAACAGTTTAGCTGGGAACGTTTGGTAAAGAGGGAGGGTGAATTTAGAGAGCTTTTCATGCATTACAATCAAAAGAAATGACAGAAATATCCGTCTGTTTTAGTGACATTTTGCATTAAACTGATTGTGAGAGATTTTGTTAAAATATAGATATATTTCATTTTCTCAAATCCAAAATACAAATATGTTAAAAAATAATAAAAACAAACAAATACTGGGTCAATAAAATAAGTAAAGTTTGTTGGGTGTTTCTTTATGTGGTACCGCAGGTGTCCAAAATCCAGTGATAGAAGAAATCTTCTGATAATTTACTTACATAAAAGTAGCAATACCACAACATAAAAATACTCCATTACAAGTTGAAGTTCTGCATTCAAAATCTTACTTACCTAAAGTAAATAAGTACTATCTAAAGAAAAAGTACTCATTATGCAGCAGGATTGCCATTGTTGTATTATCATATACAGTTACTTGATTATTTCACCAATGTAAGAAGCATTTTAATGTTGTAGAAGGGTGAGGTGGAGCGATACTTTTAGCTACTTTATATATTCGTTGATTAGTTTAATGTTAGAATGCATTATAATTTATAAATTCATCATGATTTGTTTGTAAAATCTTAATCTGCAAAAAAAACTACAGAATAAATGTAGTGGAGTAAAAAGTACAATATTTGCCTCTGGGATGTTCTTTAGTGAAAGAATAAAAGCCGTTTCACACAAAGCATTGATTTTTGTACGTAGAATACGCACGGAAGTTTATAAAAACTGATTTTGTGGGTTCTTATGAATCCTTGCACACCCCTGCGTATGCATATGTTGTTCACGGAACGGGGCTAGCCACAACAGCTAGCGTTAGCATCAAATTTTGGGTCCAATTAATAGTTAACTTTAGCCCTTTAGACGTTCTCTGTCTGGCTAGGTTTTTATTGTGTGGAGTGGACATGGCATTTATTTGGGTGGAAACTCATATCGCCTCATTGTCGAAAATGCAACAAGTACATCAATATTAGTTACTTTCCACAGCTGCAAAAATCTGTCTTATTATACTGAAACACAACAACCAATAGAAACCGCATACTGCATGTAAACACACGAGTAAAGAAACACAGTCTTTGATTACACTTAGCTTGTCTCAGTAGCATCTCACTACACTTTTTTGTGTTTTTAAAAGTCTTGTCCATCTCTATTATTCAATTTTACCTCAATATAAAAGCTTCCACTGTCACAGTGAAAAATGTTTACAATCACCAAGTACATCTGTAAATTTCAGAGACAAAAATACAGCGGTGATAAATATAACACCACAGCCAGACTCTGTTGACAGATGTTATCTTGCACACATTCATTCTTCTGCTCTTTATTGACTGCGTCCTGTGACTTCATATAAAGAGTTTTGCAGTAACTCTTGCGTCGACTGTCACAACTTCTCAGACTGCTGTGATATTCACGGCTGCGTACGTACAGGTACGAACAGCGACAGCCCGGCACCTTGAGTGTAATGAATTTGAATCCGTGGCTGACTCAGTATTAGTCTGGGTTACTGCTCAGCCCTGCAGGAAATGAATTGCCCTTTATTTAACATTACAAATTACAGGTGACCCACGGTGAGGAGAGCTGTGAGTTTGAAAGGTGCGACAAATAGATTTAGAGGGGCAATGATTCCCTCCTAGATCCCTGTTGTGCAAATGCAAGAGATTAAATGACAGAGGATATTAGGAAATAATTTGTGATTCCCGCTGTGATAAACGTAATGTGGTTAAGAGGCAATGAATATGTCTGTTTTTGTCACAATTAAATCAAATTAGGTATTGGATTACATTACATTGATTTGTTGTATTGCAAATTGTCACGTTGACGGTGCTAGCAGAAATGAGGCATTGCTGCAGGGGTGGATTTGTTGGAGGTTACAATGTGCTGGTGTAAGTGCTTCAGGTGTGGGCCGAATAATTAGACATACTGGACCCTGTGGTGAAGATTAAATCCTCACTTTTCAGTCAGCATTGTTTATTGACAATGTTGGTGCCAGTAAGTAATATCCAAGCGGCAGCGGTGGTGAGAAATGAAGCCAATGGGAAGTGCCAAAACTGCAGTTCTTCGAATGGCCACTTGAGGCTCCAAAAGCGAGTCAATCCCCATAGATCCTCATGTTAAAATGCCCAACTTTACAGCAGAAATAAACATGTTTATAGCCTGGTAAAAAAAAAAAACGTTTTTGGTCTCTATAGCTAATATCCCCGTTTATGACAACTGTACAGGGGGTGAATTTTAATATAATTCACCCGTTTAATTTATATTATGGCTTAAATTTAGGCATAATTGAGGGCGTGGCCGCTGTGAGTGACAGGTGGGTGCCGTACCAGGTCGCTAGCTGCTAGCTGTCTGCTCTGCTTCGTCACCCGGGCCACCTCAGTTCCACCACCAATCCACCTCTTTGCCCATTTTTGGATGAGCTGGGAGTTATGGTACGTGTCCACAAGGGCGTTTTTGGAGGGATCGCCTCTCTTCCCAGCTTTGGACGCTTGATGGGCTGCCACTAGGCACCTGATTGGATGAATGCTTTCACTCGTGGGCTGCTGCTCCCAGCTTTCAAACCGGAACCAACATGGCTGCTGGTTGGAAACTTTTTTTCTCGTACAGTATATCACGTAAACATTATTTTTAAGTTTTTCGTGAGTTTCCTGAGGTGGCGAGTCGCTCCGGACGCCCCTCGTTTGCATAACGTAGCCTAGACTTCAACTTTATGCAAATGAGGAGTGGGGAACATGATGGTCCATCTCTCAAAACACAACGCTACGCTACCAGAATGCATTGCATGGCTGCTTAAGTAGACAATGAATGGGAAGCATGGAAAGACAGATCCTGTACCATTAGGCTGTGTCGTCACTGCAAAGATGGCGACGGCCAGAGCCGCCCACTTTGAGCTTCCCAACGACTCCTCAGAAACCTGTGGGTGACGTCACGGAGACTACGTCCATATTTTATACAGTCTACGGTGATAACCGAGCTAAGTGCTGCATATGGAAATCCTGTTGTCGGCATGGTGGCCACTTGTAACTTTGCTCTTAACCACATCACTCGAACGCTAAGATCATTTTACCTCGGAGATAAATCCATCAGTCCCTTCGTGGACGTATCGAGGCGAATGTGTTCAAACCGAGCTTTACACCATTTTTAGGCTCCCTCTCTCCAGCCAGTTGACTTGGCCTGTTGAGTAATGAAGTGTTGGGGTTCAGTAATGAGACTGTTTACAGGGCGTGCTTGTTTCACATGAATCAAGCCCAGTGTGTGGTTAGATAAATAGCAGCTTGGCCCTGCACGAAGCCCAGTCAAACCTTCTCCTCTGCTCAGGAAATGGCAGCCAAATTCCTGTGGAATGAATGAAGAGGAAATCTGCGAGTGGCAGCAGCCTACCACGAGATCGCTCTGAAAAGGAGAGGGTGGAAAAGCCTAGGCCCTTCCTCAGTCTGGCGTGGACCCGGGCCAGGGCTCACTAGGTGAGACTGATGGAATAATAATACACATCCTGAGTGTTCTTTTCATTAGCAGCACGGTTTCATGTTTTTCATCATCCTGCTGAGAGAAATGGAGAGACCCTTATTTCTGAGCTGGACAAATTACCCTTTCCCCTCTGGGAGATGCAGCTGCATTCAATATTGTGTGTCTCTACGTGCGCGTTTGTGTGTGTGTGTGTGTGTGTGTGTGTGTTTCAGTTGAGGGTCGTGGCTGGATGCAGGGATTTCCTGTGGAAATAATAATTAACCACAACATGCACACGGGGCCGCCGATAAACGCTTGGCCCTCTCGCTAAATATCGCCTTTTACAAGCAACCAGGTAACTGGATTCATCTCATTTCCTACACGAGATTTAGATGTGAAGTGAACTTCCATTAGGATATAAGGAGTATTAACTTAAAGCGGTGACCTCAATCTGTCAGTTGTGTAAACCTATCAGTCCGGGCTGTTTGAACTGAAGTGACAGCATGGCCGTCCGTATTTAGAGCACATTATCGGTGATTCATATTAGCCCTTAACCAAAGCAATCCCTCCATTAACTCCACCTGCAAACACCTCATATCCCATGTGACCTATTTTCCGAATTACCAACGCCGTTACTCTGCACCTCCCATCCACGCCGGCCGTCACCAGGCGTCCAGATTAGAGCGGATTTCATAGAAACTCCTCTGACGGTGACATTAGTGTACATTTTTCTGCACTCTTATTACAGAGCACAGAGACGAAGAGTTACAGCGCCTCTCAAATGAAACAGGCTTGAGTGATAAATCTCCGGCACTAATGCACACGCTTAAGAGTTTTTGACTGTAAATAAAGTCATGGGAGACATGCTGTACTTACACAGGGAAAGCCTTGAGGAAATGGCTTCCCCCCTTGAAAGAACATATGGGTGTGTATGTCTGCAGCCAATCAGGATGCAAGTTGAAAATGCCTTTTTTTTTTTTCTCTCTTGGGGCCTTCACCAAGGCCTCATTGCTGTTTTTGTCCTCTTGTTTGTGTCATAATGTGACCCAATATTTCACAAAGTATGACCTAACCATACTTTACTCTTATTGATAACAATAAACACCCGTTTCATATGTTGTTTAATTTCTCCTTAAAAAAATGCAAATTGCGATCATCTTTTCGACAATAAAACAGTCTCGTGAATATTAGTCAGATAACTGGGAGGACAGTTCATTCCGGGTCAATATATAGCTTTTCATCATGATCATCAAAGCATCATCCATCTCTCTGTGCAAACACTGGTGACACCTTAATTGCCTCTGATAATACATTCATCCTGTCAAAACGAGGTGATAATCAAGTCGTTTCCACAGCAGCCATCGATGTCTGCGCTAAATCAGTGTTCATGCACGGTTAAAGAAAAAAGATGTTACAGTTAGATACCTCTGAGGATATTCAGCTCATTTTTGTTGCCGCCAGATTCTCATTCAGTCATTCATTCATTCATTAATTCATTAATTCTTTCATCCGTCCTTTTTTTCAATCACAACATTTTCACTAAATATAAGCTGCAATCTGTAACAACATAATACACAACTGATGATTGAAAAGGAGCAGAGAGAAGATACATCTTGTATTACCTGCCCCCTTCTCAAAGTAACTAACATAAATAGTCATAGATATTCTGTCAATGCTTTCAACAACCGATAATGAGACATGTGCACTAGAGCCTGACCGATATCCTGATATCAATATTTGGGAGTTTAAAAAAATCCAATAAGGATATGGTGACAGATATAATATTTTTTAACACAAACACACATAATAATTGAAAAAATCAACTTGCCAGTGCTCTCTGGTGGCCAAACTATGTAACAGTGACACTGTTTCTAAATTACCTACAATTCTGTACTGTAATTTCGTGTTACTTATTGGCCAATCTCAGAACATATCGGCTACCTGATAAACCTCTGAGGGCAACGGGTTGTATTTCTGGGGTTACGGTGTAGCCAGCGGATATCCGGGCCAAGACTTCCTTTTCCGTGCGCTGCTCATTGTTTACAGTCCGATTAGCAACTTCAGACGCGAGACTGGAGTTGGAGTTGAGAGACGACATGTACGACCGGATTGTTTCACTAGTAGCCAGTTAACAAGCTAATTTTAAACAAATAAAAAGATAAATCATCATCAGACGATAGCCGGTGGGTTCCCAGATTGCATTTCGGCCAATGTGTTCCGCCTCTACACATTAAAGCTTCAGTAGGCAACAATTTTTTGGCATCATTGGGCAAAAACTCCATAATAACCTTTCAGCATATTGTATTTAAAGTGTTCTGAGAGAAAACTAGACTTCTGCACCTCCTCAGGGTTCTGTTTACAGGCTTTAGAAAATCTAGCCCATGACGGGAGACTTCATCCAATCACAGGTCATTTCAGAGAGAGAGCATTCCTATTGGCTGTGCTCTGGCCATGTGAGCGGTGCTTGGTATTCCCTCAAGAGATCTCAACATGGCTGCCGGGTCACAAACTTTCTCATTTTACACCTAAACAGTACACTACAAGATGTTTCTGAAATTATTTGAGGAGAGAAATAGGCATTACAGTAACAGAGTATTGATTCATATTTGATCAGCGCGGCCTAGTATGAACGTTTGGTCGGAGTTTGCGAGTGATTGACAGCCGGCTCTCATAGACGGCAGCTGGACAGTGGACCTCAGATCAGCTCTGACTGGTTCTTTTCCTACGGTCTGAGAAATCTTGCAGATGCCATTAGGAGCACCAGAGGACATCGGAGGACACAGAGGCACATGTTTTTTTCAGATTACCTGTCTCATGCACTACTGTCAGGATATAGCGACCTTTTTATAAAAATAACTTTTTTTAATCATATTTGCTCCAATCTCGCCTACTTCAGCTTTAACTGAAATATGGTAAATAAGTGAGCAGTGCATGTGTATATATACACTGTGTATAGCTCTCTAAATGATCAATTATTATGTCATTTGTAAAGTTTTCAGAATAAACAACTTCTAATACCACATATCCAACACATGCTGCAGCTCGTGTAAGAGTTTCAAGTTGAATTTCCTGGCTCTTAAACTCAAAGATCTGCTGGCTGGCGACGTATTGACTATTTAGATTAGCTCTCACTGGAGTGGAAACCACCTTCACGCAGACCATCAAGTGCTAATTGGTTTGGAATGGAGCAAAGGTATCAAGGAACAGATTCCAGATGACACGCCAGTGATGGAAACATCCTTAAAGTAAATGTAGCAGTCGGCTCCAGCACGCCGCACCATGCTTCATCTGCTCGGGACGTCTGATTACGCAAGCAGTGACTGCCAGCTGAAGCACAGGGTTCCTCTGTAGTGTACTGTTGATTTAATGAAGTGCACTGCTGCTGCAGTTGCAGTTCTCGCTCTGTGTGAAAGTTATCTGCCCGGCCTGTACTGTACTGTATGTGGGAAAGCATCTGAGGCGGCGACGTCCCGATGGGATGCAGTACAGATGGAGCAATTAAAGGCGAGCTGCAGCAATTGTCTTTTTTGAGGCAGACATATTGGAGAATGAGTAGAAACAATGCATCCCGCTTAGAATATTTTACTGAGGTTCAAAGAAAACAATATAACTAGCCACAGGAGGACGGAGCATGTGAGGCTGCAACTAAAATAGCCAGCAAGTCTGTGTTGTTCAGGGACTCTATATTTTGCAGTTAAGTGCATCATGAAAGTGAAGCTGCGTGTTTATATGCAGTGTGTCTGCCCACTGTTAGTCTTATTTCAGACCACTTAAAACCAGTCAAAAATAAATGCGTTGGCAGAATTTTAACTTTTTACTCTTCAGTGGTTCCCAGTTCAACAAAAGCCAAAGTGAACGTAGTCATCGTGACGTCACCCATTGGTTTGTGGACTGCCTTTTTTTGAAGCCTTGAGTTTTGCATTTTGACCGTCGCCATCTTGTGTTTTTGGCAACCGGAAGTAACACGGAAGGGGTGGAGCTAATTATAACTGAACGACATTTTTAGACCAAAATGTTATTATTAACTTTCATGAACTGAAGACAAACTGTGAAAGGGTTAAAGTTCAAAGATGAAAACACATACAACTCCCAGATCAGACAACGCCGTGGTAGCGACCTGTCAATCACAAGGTAGCCACGCCCTAAAACATACCCTGTTTTATCGTCTATTTGACTCTTAATGGCACCATAATTTACTAAATGAACATCATGCTGTAGTGAAGAAGACTTGAAACTAGCGACTGAGACCATAAACTCATGTTTACAATGTTTACTGAGGTAATAAATCAAGTGGGGTCATTCTCTCATAGACTTCTATACAATCTGATTTCTTTTTGCAACCAGAGGAGTCGCCCCCTGCTGGCTATTAGAAAGAATGCAAGTTTAAGGCACTTCCTCATTGGCTTCACTTTTCAGATTTGCCCAATGGTTGTACTCTATTGAGATGATTTATGCGCTGCATGTTGGAAAAGACGATGCCTATCAGAGATGATTTTGAAGAGCAGATTGTCCTGGCACATCGCCCTCTAATAGACCGTCTCCCCAGCTCAGTGGGCGAGGGACAACAGCAGGAGGGAGTTGGTGGGAATTGTATTTTCTTTCTCATCATGGGGTCTCCTCCCAGCTCGCTGGAGGTGTCGGGACGCTGTGCCGAGGTTGATGATATCAGGTTATAATTAATACGGAAATCAGATTCCACCCACTTTGCACCCTCTCTGATTTGATTATTTTTGTGTGGGTTAACATCATATAGCACCATCTTCTCCATATGAAATGTTTTAACCTGTTTACTTCGTGTGCTTCACCCACTAAAAATAAATACAGCTTGTTTAAGGAGGCGGTCTTATATCCTCTCTAAATCACCCTCGCAAGAGCTTAGTTTATGATTTAAGAGCTCTTTTTATAAAGCCAATTTTCTCTGTTTTTGTAATATACATGCTCTCAGCTCGCTAACAGTTGTTACCTTTTACAACAGTGTCGGTTGACTCTCTGATGTTTGCTACTGGAGGCGTGTTGCTGCAGCAGGAACACAGATGGCTCACACATAAGACACTCAGCACATCATTCCATTATGGCAATTAAAAGAAGAGGACCTGGTGTGCAGAAATGGAGAGTAAGCTGCTTGGATTACAGTATGGCTCAGGGCCATTTGGTCAGCAAGTCCTAATCAAGGACTCCAAGCTGTAACTGAACTAGCCCAGCAACTCTCTCCTGCGTTGGGACTACTGTTTTGATAAGCAGCCAAACTCCTAGCCTCATTTGTGATTTACTGCATTATGTTACTACATGATTCGGTCCATAACGTTCCCTAATCAAACCTCAGTGTTGTTTTTTCGCCTGTTATCCAGCAGTGAGTTGCTGTAACTTCAAAGATATTTTCATATATCCAACAGATGTATTCTGTCTGCCCGGAGAGATTACCACAGACTAGTCTGGAAATATTTAGGAATAGTTACACATTAGGGAAAATATGCTTACTCGCTTTCTTGCCGAGACTTAGATGAGAAGATTGATACCACTCTCCAATATCCGTGTAAATATGAAGCTAGAGCCAGTTAGCTTAGCATAAAGACAGGAAACAGCCAGCCCGGCTCTGCTTTGATTTAAAGAGGACCTATTATGCTCATTTTCAGGTGCATACTTGTATTTTGGGTTTCTACTAGAACATATTTACATGTTTTAATGTTAAAAAAAACGCAAATATTTTTCTCATACCGGCTGTGCTGCAGCACCTCTTTTCACCCTCTGTCTGAAACGCTCTGTTTGAGCTCCTGTCCCCACTCCCTGAAAAGCCCAGTATGATCTGATTGGTCAGCCGGCTCACTCTGTTGTAATTGGTCTTCCGAACAAAACTTTTCGGCCTCCTCTCCAGTTCCGCTCTAACTAGCTTTGTTTGAGGGCATGCCAAATTGCCACTAGGCAGGTATTATGCAAATGTCTTACTTAGTGACATCACTATGTTACAGAAGAAAAGGCGGGACTTCAAGCAAGACATTTCAGGCAGTTCAGGAGCAGTGTTTCTGTGGGGGAGAGTAACTCCCTTTGGCGTGGACTTTGGGCTTTGTAACTTTGCAGACCTTTTATATGCATGAAAAACTATATAACACACTAAAGGAAAGGGAAAAAGCACAAAAGCATAATAGGTCCTTTTTAAAGATGACAAAATCTACCAACCAGCACCTATAAAGCTCACTTTTCCTCTTAACAAACAGGAAAACAAAGTGTAAACACAACAAATGGTTTTATAGGGGGCTAAGCTAACCAACTGCCGGCATTAGCTTCATATTTAGAATATTGTACAGGCTTGACAATGGAAATTTTTGGATTGGATTTTTATGACTAGGTGGTAGCCTAACATACAAAACACTGAGGTTACAGATGGGGTTACTAAACTCGATGCATGTGAACATTTCACACATACTGAAGTCGTTTGCATGCTCTTATGCACATTATTCCCCTCATACCAAGTGCTTTACGCCTGCT
This sequence comes from Sebastolobus alascanus, assembly GCA_916701645.2. Lineage (NCBI taxonomy): Eukaryota > Metazoa > Chordata > Actinopteri > Perciformes > Sebastidae > Sebastolobus > Sebastolobus alascanus. Next base: position 509,027 of record CAKAOJ020000059.1, read on the forward strand.
AATGCAGCATACAATTCCTGATTATATTCTAAAGATGCAAACCATAACAATAGGCTACTATACTAAACAGTTGGTTACATGACCAAGCTCTTACATAAGGGCATGCCTGTCTGTTTTTACTGTTGTTTATTAAAGACAAAGTATTGTAGGTAGGTAGGTATTGTAGTTTGTATTGTAAGTAGTGTTTCAATGTTATAGTCAATCTGCATTATAATAATAATAAGAGAAAGAAGAAGAAGTTACTTTTCAGCTGTGGTTCAAACTGTTATGTGTGCAGCAGCAGATGAAACAAAGGCTTAATGAACAGGATTGTGTGGACTGGAAAGACACAGACAAAGAGCATAATTTAAAAAGTTCTGAAACAATGAGTCCTATTTGCAACAGACACACAATCTGAGCTGTAGTGAAGATATAGATCACGGTTTGACAAATGATTATGATGATTTTGATATTTCCCGCAGACAATTCTACTTTTTCATTTCCTGGTAAATTGTCTGCAGCTCCAGTCGCGTCCTGGTGGGCTTCCCTCCCGGTCCCGTCTCCGCTCGGTGGTTTTATTAAAGCTAACATTTGTCAGCAGGAAGATGGTTGATATGCAAAATGTGGAGCAGCTCACACCTCACGCTTTAGTTATTCTGGCTGTTTGAGGAACGAGATATGAGGAAATGCCCTGCTACAACACAAAAGATAAGAGACATGAGTAATGCTCAGAAGATTTTGGTGTTATTACTCTTTATTATATATATAATTTATACCTGAGTAGAGAAAATAATGCACTCTGAGTGAAAGTATTTCATTAACAATTTAAGAGAGATTCTTATGCTTAAATAAGGATGAATAATAACTTTTTTTCTCATGGAATATGCATTGACAATTATTTAATCTACTGTATTTTGGTCATAGAACTGTAATAATGTAAAAGAAAGAAAAGAAAAAAAAGGTGTTTGCTGAATTGAAATAGATAACTTTTACTGTGTTGCTCACTGGAGTGTGAATTAATTTGCTGCATTCAGCCACAATATTAATGAACAATTATTTATCACAAATCTGAACCATTCATACTTTTGCTGTCTGCCACACGATGTAATTGCAGCGGCCCCAAATGTCAATATATTCTTGGCGTCACGTGATCCCATGGAAATTAAATTAATCTAACGCCTTCATGCACAGGATGAGATGAATTCCGCCAGGACTCATTGTTTCCAGATTTCAAAAGCTATTACTTTCCAATTTTAAGTTTAACTTGTTTCATGGAATAATTAAAACATTCAGACTTTTGCGATGTGATGTTGATGAGATCGGAGCGTATTTTAGGTCAAATCAAACTGCTTGGATTTCTCATAAACGTATATTAAGTTGTTACTCAGACATACAGAACATAATGTCAGTCTACAGCAACAGTTTGCACTGTGGATTATTATTTATCATAGGCTTTATCAACTCAAAGGGACAGATCTTTTCTTCTCCCCTGATTGTGTTGTCAAGCCAGATCTGTGATACAATAAGGTACAAAACAGTTTGAAAGCAAGGCAATTTCTCTGAATATAATTTCTACTGAAGCGAAAGGACCATGCTGTGTGAGGAAATTGTTCTGCTAAGTGACTCTTCCCCTCACATTGCCAAGCAGCATCTCTCCATATAAATGGCCGTCCAGGCTATTTGTCAGGAACACACATCAATCTTGGAGCGTATCACCACAGAGCCAGGAGGCGAGGCGGCGTAGCGCTGCTGTTACCAGTCAGAAATGTGTTGAGCTTGTCTCCTCAGGCCATCCTCGCTCTGTACAGTATAGAGGAACAAAGCTGCAGCCACCGTACTGAAGACTGGTCACTTTCATTATAGAGGAGACTTTAAAGGAATTACAGGAGCCCGGCCATAGATTTTTCTTGAATTATTGTACTTGGATTTTGCTCGATTCATCAAGAAAATAACTGAAAGGCTGCAGTGATTGTTGCAAAGATGTTTGACTGCATGTGAGAAGCGAGAAAACTAAATTCTTCTATTATTATGTGTGTTGTGAGTCTTATTTTTCTGCCACTCCTCTTTGCATCTGCTGATTTCCTCATGGCCTCCCTACAGGGAAATATGGGGCCAGAATGATAATCCAGTAAGGAGAAGAATGACCGAAAAACAGGATTTTACAGTCAGTCTGCACTTAGTTTGGTCCTTTCTTTGCCTTCAGAACCTTTGAAAACCTATTGTCAGGGATCTGGTCATTCACTCATGTCTTTAATCTTAAAAAGATGCATCTGGCAATATTCTATATTCTTCAAAAAAACAATTAATCCTACTAGCAAGTATTGTCTGTGTAGGTATAGCCTGAAAATCCACCTGATGGCTGGATGGATGGGGTGTAAAATGGAGCGGAGGTCGGGGGGCGATGGATGGACACAAAACGCAGGGTTTCCACCCAGGAGATGGGGGTTTGCATCGTGTGTGAAACCAACAACGTGTAGTTGTCTTGGTGTTCACAAGCGTAGTTATTTTAAGCCAAACACAATGTTTTTCCCTAAACTTAACTAAGTGGTTTTGTTGCCTAAACCTAACTAAATGTTGTTGTTGGCTAAAAAAGGTTGTAGTTCTGTTGCCTAAACCTAAAGAAGCAGTTTTGTTTGTGTTCAAAACGTAACGTTTCATTCAGTTTTGCAACGTCTTAGAACGTGTTGCTTTTAAGTTTCTCTTTCACTTTTACAACGTAGTACACGTAGTAGGCTCCTATTGACCCACATCTATGGTGCTTATAGCGACCGATAACGCCTATTTAATCGCCTGATAGCAGTCGAATCAGGTGATCCATCGCCCCCCTGACTTCTGCTTCTGCTCCTGTCATAATTACTACGGTCGCTAGAGGTCGCTGTCCTGTTCTTTTATACCTTCTTTCGGGGATCTACCATGTGAATAGATGATAAAACCTACTATTAGGTGTGGGTCAGTAGTACCCTATTGACCCACATCTATGGTGCGTATAGCGACTGATAACGCATCAGTGACGCAGTGACGCATCAGAAACATCATTGAGAGTAAAATGTCTCTATAAAGCCAGACTTCTGGCAGACCGAAACAGAGAAATATGATCAAATCTTGGGCGATCAGCCCTCAAATAGCTGATGAAGTACAGCATTTCTCCAAAAATCATTTGACTCTTGCTTTGTAGTAGAGAACCCCTTTGAAATGAAAGCCTACTCATTTCTCAAATCGTCCAACACTTTTACTGGAGTCACTTGAAATAAAGCAACATTCACATCTTTCTTATTATTATTTCTGAAGGTTTAGTCGTCTGATAATAATCAGTTATCATAAATTCGGCATATCTATATGTGGATTTCCACCGGTTTCCCCCTCCACTAATTTTTCATGCTTACATTGTCATGACCTAGAAGAGTGTGTATTCAGGGGGATGTTTCTGATCCCGTGTCCTGAGCTGTGGAATAATGTAAGAGCACTGGTGTGTTGCTGCTGCGGCTGGGGGAGCGTGTTGCCATAAAATATTAACGACTTGGAAGCCCAGCCACCTGACAAGATGAATGTAATTGGCCCTCGCAGCTCTATCTGTGCATGTTAATGAGATGGGATGGTATTTAAATCAGTCGCGCCCCAGACACTGTGGCTGCAGTCTAGAAAAACCACAAACAAAGACGCAGTGAGAGAGCACGGATGCAGCGGGATAGATACAGAAAATGTCACTTATTATTCAGTCTTTCGGGGACCTAGCTGCTTGCATCTCTTTGTATTATTGTTGTTTTTTTGTTCGTAGCTGAGCCTTTGAATTACTTTTGATCAAAATAATGGAAACTAATGCTGAGATAAATGCAGTGCAGAGATGCCCAGGGTTGAGAGAAGCTGTGGATAAAAGCCAAGATGTAAAGCTGAGCTAAAGGTGTGCACCTGCACAGCACCTGTCCTGCCAAGGCGGCGGGGTCAAGCCCCGTCTGTCACCAGTGGTCTGGAACAAAGCTGTAGTCTCTAAAACAAAATGTGACCACCTCAGGAGAAAATACGGGGCTGTGGTAACCACAAACAACAGCTTGAGTCAGCTCTCCCAGGGGGGCAGGACGCGGGAAATTGTAGCAGGTAGCAATAATATAACCTAAATCTTAAAGGGAAAAGAAGGCCAGCTTGTGTTCAGCGATGACGCCCAGTTTTAGTGTGTGTAGGTGATTTCTGGAAAGCTGAATGAATAAAACAAGTCAGCAGATGGGAAGCTGTGTCACTTTACTTTCATTATTCTGACAACTTTTACCTTTTATGTGACAGCGCCGTGGTCATCCTCACTAGCACCCCGTAAAACCTCGCTGGTGTCCTCTGCTGCCGTCACGTGATGCTGGCTGGACGAAGGTGTGATGTATCAAAGCCCCGGTGTCTCAGACAGAAATCTTGGCGTGCTGTGTTTGTATCTGTGTGTGTGTGTGTGCAGACTGGGAGAGACCTGACGCCCAAAGGGTGGGGGAGGTGCAGGCAGGAGGACAGATGGTCTCCCTCATGGTGGCTGAAATAAAAGAGGGAATTAGAGGACTCCAAGGTGTACACTCTGACGGCAATTACAGCAAATAGATTGGAAGTGGACCTCCAGGCACCCGGGGAGGCAGCTCCATGGGGGAGAGCTCCACCTCACCGCATCTGGTTCACCCCCCCCACCCCAAAAAAACAAAAACAAGTCAAGATAAAACCACACACCCTGTCTCTCCTTTAGCTGACCATTAGCATACTACTGTATATCAGAATAAGTGTCAGAACATAAAAAAAACTGAAAATAAACTTCATGTGCGCTGCAGAGTTTGAAATGGATTTCTTCTATATTACCATTTCTCTTGGTTTAGATGTGTGGCTGAAGGATTTGCAAAACCAATTTCAGACATCCCTGGGAGCTGTTTTGGTTAGTTATTCTGCTGCCCGAAGGAGTTTGAAAACAGTCAATTATTTTTGTCTTGCTCGCTTCCGCCCATTGATTCTCAAACGATTTTCACTGCCCCTCCAAGTAAGGATATGCAGCAATTGAATTAAATAAGCTGCACCCAATCAATATAAAATACGTAACACATCCACGCTTTTTCTTTTCATCGCCTGTGGAAACTGAGAATTCATTGCAGATGAAAATGCAAACAAACTTGAAAGATACTTTTATAGATCTATGAAGGCTGTTATGAAGTTTATGGATGGCCATCAAATATTTGGAATATAAAATATTTAATGCATTACTTCTGGCAATATTTGTGCGCAGAATTTCAAACAGAATTTGGGGCTGCTGGTCTTTCTTTTTTTTCCGGAGCCATTTAGAGCGGTAGGGATCAGCAGATTCCATTAGCCTTGCCCCGTGGCTCAACGAGTGAGATACCATTTACAGAATGTGTCTCTAACCCCAAAACCTTGCGTTCCCATCAATGCATAAATGATAAAGACACAGTCTAATGAAACAAAAGGCTCCCTGCCAAAGTCGGCCATAAAAATAACATTTGGGTTGAGAGAGACCTTAAGCTTATCCATTAACCTCAGAAAAGGGTCTTTACTGTTACTCCCTCACGGTGCGATCTGCGGCGCCAACGCCACTGAAATACACACAAGACAACAGTCATAAAAACTTCAGTGATCCAACTGCGTCACTTGATACTTCAGTGAGTAATACATGTCGAAGATCCGGTGGTCAGACTGGAAGCATACACAGCCAAAATCGCCATTCAAAGTAATATATTTATGGAAAATCTCATGATGATTAGGAATTTAATGATCCTCACTATAACAAATGTGCATAATGCCTTAACAGCAGTGGTGGAAACTAAGTACATTTACTCAAGTACTGTACTTAAGTACAAGTTTGAAGTACTTTATTTGAGTATTACCATTTTGTGCTACTTTATACTTTTATTCCACTACAGCTTTAGTTACTTTGCAGATTTTGATTATCAATACAAAATATAAATCAACTAATAAATTATGATATATTATTATGGATTAAGATACCCGGCAGTATATAAAGTAATTACAATTAGCTCCACATTTACCAGCTGAAACATTAAAGTGATGAACACATGAAACCTGCAGTAGGCAGAAAGTTTTTGGCATCATTGGGCAAAAAATCCATAATACCCTTTCAGCATATTGTAATTCAAATGCTCTGAGAGAAAACTAGACTTCTGCACCTCCTCATGGCTCTGTTTTCAGGCTTTAGAAAATCTAGCCTGTGACTTTCTCATTTTACAGCTAAACAGTACACTACAAGATGTTTCTGAAAACATTTGAGGCAAGAAATAGGCATTACAGTAACAGAATATTGATTCATATTTGATCAGCTGCTCAGAGACGGCAGGCTCCAGCTAAGCTCTTATTGGTTGTTTTCCTCCGGTCTGTGAAATCTTGCAGATGCCATTAGGAGCACCTGAGGACACAGAGGCACATGATTATTTTTTTTCAGATTACCTGTCTCATGCACTATTGTCAGGATATAGTGACCGTTTTATAAAAAGTACAAAAAAGTACAAGTTTGAGGTACTTGTACTTTATTTGAGTATTGTATTTTTGTGCTACTTTATATTTCTACTCCACTACATCCCATAGGCAAATAGTGTACTTTTTACTCCACTACATTTTTGTGACAGCTTTAGTTACTAGTTATTTTGCAGATTTTGATTATCAATACAAAATATAAATCAACTAATATCTTATATCTCATTATAGATTAAGCTACCCAGCAGTATATAAAGTAATTACAATTAGCTCCACCTTTACCAGCTGAAACATTAAAGTGATGAACACATTAATGCATCAATAACTCTGCCATTCTCCATAGTGAGTACTTTTAGTACTTTAAGTATATTTTGATGCTAATACTTTTGTACTTTTACTTAAGTAAGATTTTGAATGCAGGACTTTTACTTGCAACAGAGTATTTTTACGCTGTGGTATTGCAACTTTTACTTAAGTAAAAGATCTGACTACTTCTTCCACCACTGCTTAACAGAGGCACAGAAAATAGATGCCGTAGATGTTCCTTGTTGGCTAGCACAGAGTGAAATTGTGCACTATTATAAGCCTCACGTATTCCCATGAAGATTTACGCACCAGGCTTAAAACAAAATGAGAAATCAGGTTTGTATTGTGTACAATGTAAATAAGGCCGACTTTTGGCCCGTGAGTTATGGCCTCCACAACTGGCTGCTTTCCCTTGTTGCATAAATTCATGAACAGTAAATCACTGGCTTCTGAAAAAACAAAGACAAAAAAAGAAAGAAAAAAAGAAACCGATGCATAAAAGATAATTAGGCAGCGAACATGTGTAACCAATCAAAAGGTTTAGCTATTTTTACCCACATTATAAGAAGATGCAGAGGGAAAAAGTCACAACAACAAATACAGATTCATATCTTAAAAAGCCCTTGCTTGCAAAAGTGAATTGTTTTATTGATGCTTGAGTGAATAAGCACATTGTTAACAGCTGACAGATGTGAGCTTTAATCTAACATGCAGATGTGCAACATGTTTCAGTGCTCTTCCTGAATGGAGGAGGACTCTTGAAATTAGAGAAACAGAAGAAAAGGAGAGAAGTGATGTAAGCTCAGTGGAAGCAATATTAACTACTGTTAGTTTTATGTGGAATCATCAGGGACCATGATATGGAAGAAAGCACAGAGCAAAAATAACAAAACTCACAAAGAACCCTAAAAATGTTTAGCATGTTAAAATCCCTCTTGTTGATGGTGCTCTTGTGTTCAGTGTTGCAGGTCCAGAGACTCACTTTCAGACTCACTGAATCACGAGTGGTGAGAGATTTAATTTTTTTTTACCATTTTACCTAGATTTAAAAATGCTCTAAGCTTGAGGATGAAAATCATAGACTGTATATAAGAAGTGGTCACTGTGGTGCCACTCATTGGTTTCTGGACTGCCGTTTTGATGCCTTGAGTTTGGCATTTTGGTCGTCGCCATCTTGGTTTTTTGCAACCAGAAGTGACACAAGAGGGTGGAGACCGAACGCTGAATAAGACATTTTTAGGCGACCAAAATGTTTTAATTAACTTTCATGAACTGAAAACACACTGTGAAAGAGTCAAAGTTTTAAGACGAAAACTCCCAGACCGGACAACGCCGTGGTAGCGACCTGTCAATCACAAAGTAGCCACGCCCTAAAGCATACCCTGCTTTATGGTCTGTTTTACTCTAAATGGCACCATAATTTACTAAATGAACATCATGCTGTATTGAAAAAGACTTGAAACTAGCGATTGAGACCATAAACTCATGTTTACAATGTTTACTGAGGTAATAAATCAATTGAGAATTAGGGTCATTTTCTCATAGACTTCTATACAATCAGACTTTGCAACCAGTGGAGTCGCCCCTTGCTGGCCATTATAAAGAATGAAAGTTTAAGGCACTTCCACGTTGGCTTCACTTTTCAGACCCGGAGGTTGCCCACTGGTGAAAAGGCGAGATCGGTGTGCACGAGGCCGGAGTATTGATTGTTCTGTATGGAGGTGTAAGTTCTGCATGTGGCTGGTTGTCTTAAGTTTATGTTGTTGAAAGATGACCATGGGCCTCTCTGAAAATATTTCATCTGTCCCTGTTGAACTTATGTCATTTTTGCTCATGCTTTCTCTCTTTCTTCTTACTTCAAAAGTCCTCCTGCTTTCACCCTCAGTGCAACCCGAGGAAGAGCGGCGAGCTGAATATGAATATGTATAATTATTATGTTTTCTGACGCTTATAATGTTCTTCTAAACCATCAATATCAATTAGCCTTTTTTCAAGCAAGGAACCTTTTTTTGTACTTTTTGTACTAGATTACACGTTCCACTTCATTTATGTATATTTTACACATGGCAATTTATAGTGTACGCAATGTGCTTTCGAAATTTGAGCGATCTTGCGAGTATTTGCAGCAGCTTCTTAACATGCAGAGAATGAAAACATCTGACCTTCACTGTGCATGACTGCTGTGTTTGTGTTGGACTGGAAAGTCTGAGAATCAAAGTAAGAGAGTCTGTTGAACTAATACAGCATGTGGTCATAAATCACGGACAATACTTCTCCAAATAAGCAAATCTATAAATCCTTTATAATAAAAACATGCACTGTTATATCACGAGAGCTTATTTCTATTTTATGATTCTAAATGGTAATTTCTGTAGGCACTACTAAAGTATTGAAAAATAAACCTTAGTAATAGTGTGGCAGTGACCCCAACACACTACAATGATTCACAATTCAACATTAGATGTACATTCATCACTCCACTCAGTCAGTGCAGTGATTTCGATGTGTTTTATCTGCACACTCTCCCAGATGTTTGTCTGTCTGAACTGTCTGCAGGTCAGCTTGCTGTGCACAAACAGCAGCTGCAGGAAATCTCTCTGCCTGGAAGAGCAAACATGTTCTGGTAATTACTGAAACAAAAACATACTTTTGCAATGACCCAAACAACCTCATATATTTAATTTCATGGTACTTTACAAATGAAATGAAACCCAACATTTCCCAGCGAGCACCGACTCAAACATGTTGAGCTGAATGTTCCTATTTTAGTTAGCGTTATATTACGCTCAGATGCAAAGCAAAGGGTTTCTTGTCCAATTCAGTGGTGGAAGAAGCAATCGGATATTTTACTTAAAGAGGACATGAGATAAATAACTCACTTTTTCAGTGCTTGTAATCATACATTTTGATATCTGGAGTGCCTACCAACCCACAAACTGTGAAATAAGACAACCAGTAACTTGTGGGCTGCCTAGATCAGAAAACATGTGATTACACAAGCCATTCAGATTTGGCTCCCCTTCCTATGCCACATGCAGACTCATTAGAATATATCGCCCACAGGTTGAGAACTACCTTTGCAAAGGTGCACCATATTTTTTCTCAAGCCAATCAGAGCAGTCTGGGCTTTTTCTTAAAGCTGCAGTGGGTAGAAATGGAGTAAATATGATTGAAAAAAGTATTTTTTATAAAACGGTCACTATATCCTGACAGTAGTGCATGAAATAGGTAATCTGAAAAAAATCACCTGCCTCTGTGTCCTCCGGTGTCCTCCAGTGCTCCTAATGGCATCTGCAAGATTTCACAGACCGGAGGAAAACAACCAATCAGAGCCGAGCTGGAGCCTTTCCGTCTCTGAGCAGCTGTCAATCACTCGCAAACTCCGACCAAACGGTAAAACTAGGCAGCGCTGATCAAATATGAATCAATATTCTGTTACTGTAATGCCTATTTCTCACCTCAAATGTTTTCAGAAACATCTTGTAGTGTATTGTTCAGCTGTAAAATTAGAAAGTTTGTGACCCGGCAGCCATGTTGAGATCTGCCGAGGAAATACCACGCACCGCCCACCAGCTAGAGCACAGCCAATAGGACGCTCTCTCTCTCTGAAATGATCTGTGATTGGTCAAAGTCTCCCGTCACGGGCTACATTTTTTAAAGCCTGAGAGCCATGAGGAGGTGCAGAATTCTAGTTTTCTCTCAGAGAACTTGAATTACAATATGCTGAAAGGTTATTATGGAATTCTTGCCCAATGATGCCAAAAACTTGTTGCCTACTGAGGCTTTAAAGAGACAGGTGCTTAAATGGAGCATCTCAGACAGAGGGTGAATATATTCAGACGGACAGTATGGGGAAAATAATGTGTTTTTTTAACCTTAAAGCATGTAAACATGTTCTAGTAGAAACCCAAAATACAAGTATGAAACTGGAAATGAGTTTGATATGTCCCCTTTGAGTAAAAGTAGTAATACCAGTGTAAATTTACTTTAATTCAACATTTTAATTAATTAAAAAAGATCTTAATCTATTATAATACATCATACTTATATATTTTATTAATAATCTGAATCTGCAAAGTAATTAATATCTAAAGCTTTCAAATAAATGTAGTGGAGTAAAAAGTACAATATATCCCTCTGAATTGTAGTAAAGTAGTATAAAGTAGCATAAAATGAGTACCTCAAAACTGTTCATAGTTTATTGAGTAAATGGATTCAGTTACATTCCACCATGGTGCAATAATGTTACAAGTCGGATCTCACACATTTTTCATTTGTGTGTATGTATGTGTACAACACAGAATGATGGCAGTATATCTCATTGAACTGATCATTTGCCTGCAGTATAGTCTGAGGATGGTATTGCTGTATAAATACCATGTGATCCCAGAGACAGATTTATTTTTCCCCACAAACTAACATACGACATCAAAATAATAACCGAACGCAACTGCAATAAGTCTGTGTTTTTGTCTTCAATGTAATCATCATAAAAACATTTAATCAAACGAAAATACATCTTATCAGATATTTGAAGTCTTTAAAGAACTATTCAATATCCTCCATGAATGATTTTAATAGAGTGAGTCATATTTCAGGTGGCCTGCTTTTCAGATCGTATCACTGCTCAACATTTGTCACCTGTCAAATTATTTTCCCCCCGCATGTCATGTTCATTTGTCAAAACAGCGTTGTTCAAAGTTGCCTACTGCTTCACGTCCAACCAAATCAGATTTGGGGGGGTGGTCTTTATTTGGATGTCATATTTATGGTAATGTTAGAATAATAAAATTGTGCTAGAATTGTAAATGTCATTCATCTCAGTCTCAATGTATTTAAGCAAATATCAGGACTAATGACTGGACCGTAAAGTGAGAATGAGCAGTTGAACATATTTAATCAGTCACAAGAATATAGAAACAGCTGCTGCAGACATCACCTCAATATGAGGCGCTTGCCAAAAGGAAACAATAGCAGTCCTGTTCAATGTGAAGGCAAAAAAAAATTAAAATGAAAACTAGGTTACCTGAATTTTGAAAGGGCATTTAACCTCTTCACATTAATGAGAGCTGGACCTGGCCGGAGTCCAGACCACCAGAGGCCACGGCCGTTCCCAGGCTGGGTAGAGACCTACTGCTGCCTCGTACCCGAGTTTTAACACGTTAATATTTCTGCAGTGTCTGATCAATGCCAGAGAAAACCATTTCTTATCATTCTTCCAGCTACTTAGAGCCACATCTGAATTACGGTTGGTGTATCCGATGCACATTTATTCTTCCCTCCTGACAGTTTTATGGAACTCATTATCCGCTTTGTGGCCATGGCTGTGAATGGAGAACCTGTGGGGGTTTTATGTGTAGCCAGTAGCTCCTCCACTGACCACATTTAATGTCCTCTCAGAAACAAAAAAACAGGCGGGTCGAGGGGGGGGCGGGGGGGCATCCAAGCCCCCTTTGACAACAGCAGTAAGCTCTGCTCACATACAGAGTGCCAGTGTTGGGTCTGTTGATGTGAGGGTGAGGGCGCAGACCGAGAGCCAGACCAGAGTTTTATTTACCTCAGGTGCAACGGCTCATTATAATGGTGTTAATGAGGAGCAGATGTAGCTGAGTGAAGGAGGGGGGGGGGGGGGCAGGCGGCTGGAAGAGCGAGGTGTGGCCTATGCAGGGCAAGCCTACACGGAGGTCCTGTCCAGGGATTCCCAAATCCCCCCTCTCACTACAACCAATGCACCCGCTCCTCACGTGTTAATATCTACTCAGCAAGTGCTATTAGCAAACACTGAAAACTGCCTACCGTAGTGATTTAGTGAGCCCCTCTCCACGTTGGCTACGCTGAAAGCTTATTGGGATATTACTCTATAGTCATGAATGATTTAGACCTGTGAGGCGCCATCTTGTTTAAGTTATTTGAATAAGGTTGTTGGGGCTTTTGGTCAGTCTGTACCATAAAATCCACCAACCATTCAAATTAACCTGGCAGGGATGTTCAGAGCAGCGGCCATTTTTTACGTGTACGAGTTTATTTCCTGTTGCAGTGTACTGTTTGTGAATGACATCAGCTGACAGGAAGTGAACATGGACCCAAGCTGTTGCCTAGCAATGAAATTCCATTGAAACGGTCTATAAACCGACTTGCGGCAAGTCGCGGACTCACTCATGCTGTTGTGACGTGTAAAAAAAAAAAGCGTTGGTGTCTTGCCTTTTTATAAGTAATAAAGAGTAAAAGAGAAAGTCAGTTGACCATGGCAAACATGTTAATGTCCGTTCTGCTCCTATTCTATTTCTAGGGTCTGCACATGCAGGATAAGTCGGTCAGTTTTCTATATTTTTCTTATTGTCAACAAATCCAATGAAAATACCCAAACCGTCAATTAATTAATCTTACTAACAAGTATCGCCTGTATTTTCAAAGCCTCATGTAGCGTATACCTCTGTGTCATGGACCTCAGTTGTTGACCAAAAAAGATTAGAACACATCAATGAGCCACACCAGTCAGTCCCAAGTCAATCCCACATACACCGTCCTTCTGCCATAAATACTCACTGGAGCACCAAATGTGTAATTAATCCGCAGCTGAAAATAGTTCCCAACAAATGCATTATTCACTCCTGTTTGAGTAACGTGTGCTAAAACTACTGTAGCCTGCTGTTTTGGGAAATTATTTTTCCTTTTGTTAAAATGAAACATATTATATATTTGTTACCCGTTTTACATCTTCAGTTGGAACCAGTGGGCTCGCGATTGAGCCACAGACATTCTGGGGAAGCCGAAAAGTAACGCGACCACCTTGCTGGCTTTGGTCTTTTAAAGGGATAGTGTGTAGCATTTAGGGGGATCTACTGGCAGAAATGGCATATAGTGTTAATTAGAGTGTTTTCTTTAGTGTATAATCACCTAATAATACGAATCGTTGTGCTTTCATTACCTTAGATTGAGCCGTTTATATCTAATGTACATACGGAGCCGCATCCTCTTCATGGAGCTTGCCGCCATATTTCTACAGCGCCCCAGAACTCTAGATCGGGCCATTCACGTTTTCGCATCAGCCGCCGTAGTTCTCCTACACACTTGGCACATGGGAGAAGTTTCAGTTGGTTGCAATCTGCATCCTCACCACTAGAGGGCACCAAATCCTACACACTGCACCTTTAATTGGATTTATTGACAAAAACAAAAACAGAGAATATCTCCAGCCTTATCCTTCAAACAAAACTTTAGCATATTTCCTCTTACAGTATGTTTGACCTGTGCTTCACTTAATAGTTGAGGTTTAATTGTAAGGCTAATGCATATAAAGGCGAGGACATCAATCACTCTGATATCCTCAACGAGTTATTGCTGAATAATGTTAATAAAGAGTCAAATTCTAAAACCTTTACCTTTACCTTTAGCAGAAAAGTAATTTTTCAGCATCTTTTCATAAATCTATGATATGGCTGTTTGTCTGTCCCTAAATGTCTCCCCTGAATCCCTCAGCAAAGAGAAATGCAACCCTCTGTTAGTGACGAGCCCCTTTTTGCTGCTGACAATGGAATGGCTTCAGCTTTGAGTTTGCCATTGTGACTTCTTCACTGACTGCGCCCTGGCAGTAATGATCTCCATGAGCCCTCTGTGCATGCCAATGGTGGGTCATAACAGTCTTTATTCACCATGAAGCCTCCACTGGGAGCATCTAGTGGTCCCCAGGACAACAATGCTGGCAGCCGAGCTCCCAGTCGGCCCGGCTCGTCTTTTACGTTTTTATGGGCTTGGCCTTCCCCCTGCTATTGAGGCAAATGTAGGCCATCAAACAAAACAATTTATGACCCAGTCTAAATTTGACCTTGGGCCTCCTGAAATGCCATTGCCCTCAGAAAATGCTGAAAACCTATGAATGAAAAGATGTATATATATGAAGACATAAACTGGTTTCTTTATTTTTCAGTGTGCTCGGCGTTACACGAGAACATTTCACCCAGAAAACGCGCAGCAGGAGAGTTTTGTTCCAAGTTGCCGCACATGACGGATCCTGCTCGACACGCTCTTATCTAATGGGGGATTTGAGGATCAAAGCCTCCATACGAGAGATAATAGTGTTGTCCTTCATGCCTGGAGCAGAGAGCGACTGCATTTTTTTACTGCCTGACCTCAAATATTTCTCTGCTATTAGTATTTTTTAGTCACTGACGCAACACAGTGACCTGGTCGACTTTTGCCTTCTGGTTTGTGAGCAGAGCTGCAGGGAATTCCTTATTTACTGCAGGGGTGTGCCTCGCCTTGTCTTCATTCACCAGCACATGTTAGATTGCTGTCTCTCGCCCCGCTGCAAAGCTTCAGTTGTTTATGGCTTTAGTTGTTTATGGCTCATCCTTTCGAGGAAGTGGAAACCCCCAAGCTGCTGATTGTGTTGCTCCAGATTTTTCAGATTTGACTTCTACTTTACCAGCTCCCAATGGTTTGGTCTTATTTGTTTAATTATTTTTATTACAAATATTTACAAAAAAAGACAGACACAATTCAATCCAACATGAAACATGGACATGCAAAATACAATATGAAACAAAATATAACAAAAATAAACACAAAATAACAAAATTGTATGCATTAAATTGAAGCAAGACACATAAAAACACTAAAGATTGCTCTGTTACATTACAGACTTATGCGAGAGTTGTGACATGCAGATTTACTTATAATGTATTACACTTTACACCCAATTATTTGAAGGCACATGCATGCATGTAAATCTGCAGCAATTAGATTACATTATTGCAGTTTTAAATGCAAGAAAACATCATCTTTCCTCTGAATATGTGCACACACGTTTGCAGGATTCTTGCGTTTGCTGTAGAGAGTGACCAAGAAGCATGAATGATACAAGCTGAAAGAAGGGCTTTCCATCTCTGTATGTTATATGGATTCTTCTCACGCATTTCCCTCTGAGACAAGGGGTTCAGTAATCTGTATCCTTTAGTGAGAGAACCCCATGGAGATGCATTAAAGAGATAAATTGGTATCATCCCCAGTGTGACAGACTCCTCATCTGTCTCTGCTCGCCTCCATTGATCACAATTTATTTTATTTGTGTTGTTTCATTATTAGGCGGAAGAAAAGCATTGCATTAATAAAGCCCTGATTATAAAGTTAAACAGAAATGCTATACTGTTACACAGGAAGCCGGGGTTAGAGCACGAGGCTCCGGCACGCCTGCCCCGGTATCTTCTTACAGAATAAACTGAGATCACAGGCGGCACTGATCATTCACAGTAGATCTAATTCATTTCTTAACGATTATCAGGCTCTCCTGGACTGGACACACTTCTCTAAATAGATCAGTAAAATCCTGCATTTCCCAGTAGCCTCGTCTTAGCTGAGACAAAGCACTGAGATGAGCTAGAGAAACATTTGAGCTCTAATATGTTTACAGTAATATAAACACGACATCAATATCTAAAGCAATGATTGTAATTATTATAAACTTTGTGATCTTGTGACTCATTTAGGAAATAAAGAATGATTAGCTAAGAATGTATTGCATGAATTAGTATTTTATTTGTAACTAATAACCATTGTTTGTCAAATCCATAATGTACTTTGATCTCCGAGTAAATGACTTCCGCAAGTGATTGTAATGAAACATTAAATATGTTTTATCTCAATTGGTGGGAGAAGTATTGAGATCATATACTTACCGTAAATAAAAGGAGCACTATAAAAAAATACTCCATTACAAGTAAATGTCCTGTATTCAGAATTGTACACAAGTAAGTACAGAAATATTCATAGCAAATGTACTTTCAGTATCAAAAGTTTAAGTACTTGTTAAGCAGAGGGGGCCCTTTCAGACTACTATATATTTTGCATTTAGTGGTTTAAAGGAACAGTGTTTAATATTTAAGGGGTGTCTATTGGCAGAAATTGAAGATAATATTAATAAGTATGTTTTCTTCAGTGTTGAATCACCAGAAAATAAGAATTGTTGTGTTTTTGTTACCTTAGAATGAGCCGTTTATATCTATATACAAAGCGGGTCATCTTCATAGAGCCGTGTTTCTACAGTAGCCCAGAATGGACAAACCAAGCACTGACTCTAGATAGGGTCATTTGCGTTTTCACCTTTTCGTGTCGGCCACCGTACTTCTCCCACATGCTTGGCACACGGGAGAAATTTCCGTTGGTTGCAATCTGCAACCTCACCACTAGATTCCGCCAGATCCTACATACTGCACCTTTAATCCATAATAATGTATCATATTAAAAAAAAA
Source organism: Sebastolobus alascanus (assembly GCA_916701645.2). Taxonomy (NCBI): domain Eukaryota; kingdom Metazoa; phylum Chordata; class Actinopteri; order Perciformes; family Sebastidae; genus Sebastolobus; species Sebastolobus alascanus. The sequence continues at coordinate 526,018 of CAKAOJ020000059.1, forward strand.
AAAAAATCATATGTATCATATTTGTTGAGTTGCATAAAATGGAAAGACTCAACGTAAGAACATCTATCTCAAAATTGTGTTCAAATAAATTTACTTACTTTCCACTATACTGGGTACATTTAATCTAAAACTGCAAGATATGAAGATCACAGTGTAAAGATGACATCATTATAACTTGTGCGACTCCAGATGGTGTGCATATTCAGAGAAAATCACATTCCCACAGAAGAGATTGCATGTTTCCATACAACAGTAACAAACTGTTCACAGTTTATTGAACATTAAATATAAATGTTACTGTCGATTCTGATGCTTCAGGAGAGATTTAACTGTTTCACTACAGAGCACAATATTTTACTTTCCAATCCACAGTAATCCAGCTGTCGTGTTAAAGTAAGTGTTGAATCACTGCTCTTACTGGAGGACTGTAAAGCAAAGCAGTCACACAATTCAAACACGATATGTGATGACGTATTTCTCTACATTCTCAAAAAACGAGAGGTTGTGCCAACATTCCCCGGGTGAAATCTAAGAGTTTGTAAAAGTGGACTGAGCCGGTGGCCATATCCTTTGATAAATAGATTGATGTTTATGTTGAAAATATATTTATTAGCAATCATGCAAAATGACTCCAGTTAAAATGATTGGACGCTTGGATTTCCTCTGTTCCTGGCTCAGGTCACAGCGAGGAGGCAGCCAGTAACAACACTGTGGTAAAGTGCTGAGGTCTTGTGCTGTGTGTGCCCCAACTGTATGTCAGGAGGTGATGTGGTAATGTGCTGACAGCACCATTTTTCAACACCATTTTAGGGTGACCCGACTTCATATTTTTCCTTATGAGCCCATACGATTCACCATAAACACGCAGCAAACTGAATTTGCTCTTATGTCTTAGTGCTGATCTGGGATCAGTGACCAGGTTGTGGTGAACTTTACTTAGAAACAATTGAATTCAATGTATTCAAGTCAAACAACCACGTGCTTTATTTTGAATACCAGTAAATGTTTTGGGGGTTAAAACGAAAATATATGTGTAAATGAGAGTTATACGGGCAGAAAAATAAGATCACATGCAGAAGAAGTGAAATAAAACAAATGTAAATACATCATACAATAATATACTAAAACTGCATATACTAAACTACAGGGAAGTTTAGTTCTGTGTGATGGGTCACATAGTGTTCAAAGATACCAGTAATGTTGCCAGATAAGGGACATTGCGGTCATATTATGTGCCTTAACCATTAGACTACCAGGGTACACCGATCAGCATTCTCACTCTAAGACACCTAACACTATGAATGTTCTTTTCTGAAAACGAGGCAAAAATAGAGATTTATTGAGCCAAAATGTACAAATTATTTTAACAACCTGATCTCATGGGAAGGCATATAAATAGCAGGATATTACAAGGACATTCCGTGTGTCATGAGGATGCATTTTAGGCTTTTCGTGTGTCATTAAACGCCACTCAACAAAACTACGGAAATGTCCGCAGTTAGGTTTAGGCAACAAAACCACTCACTTAGAATCAGAATAGGTTTATTTTGCCAAGTATATACATACAAGGAATTTGACTCCTGTTTTATCCAGCTCTCTCAATGTACTTACACAGAAATAGAAATAACAGCTAGAAACTAGGGCTGTCAAAGTTAACGAGATAATAACGCGTTAACGCAAATTCGTTTTAACGCCACTAATTTCTTGACACACCAAAAGCAAAAACGGCGTTCTTATTGCACGCTAAATGTCTTGCAAATTCATCATACGACTTTTCGTGCGACCAGGCTGTATTTTATAACCATGATCATGTTTCATGCAGTTGGTATTCACTGGCCTCTTCACCCACTTAGCAACACAGAAAATAGTACTAGTTCAGTGGCTCTAGATGCTCTCTTTAATGATCATATTGGTACAGGTATTTGTGCTCACTAGAAAAAATAACCCAGACTGGACATAATTCCTGTTCCTTTAACTGCACATCACAAGAGTTACTAAAAGATTCTTTTTCACATTTTTAGAATCTCCAGAAACAATAGGAGTCATTTGAACCAAATAAAATAAGTTGTGAAATGTGAAATAATGGTAACATGCCCTGTGAGATTTGGTCGTGAATGTGTGACAGAACTAGAATGGGGCGCTCTGGACGCCCACATGACATGTGCTACACACCCTCATACAGCAGCAGCTCCTGTTAAGGTTATTTTTACTCCGGCACCTGGAGGTGTTACAGACTTGCTCCGGCCTGCAGATTCTTTTTCCCTCAGCACAATCAGGTGTGAGAGCAAGTGATCTTCATTCACTGCAATTAAGATTCTGCCTTCATCTTCTCCTGGTACACAATTACTGCTCCGCTGCTGTTTGCTCTAATTGCTCTTTCTGCAGGGATTGGTGGGGAGCCAGTGATTGTGATGGGTCGGGGATTATCTCCTTTCCTTTACTCTGCCCCCTTAAAAAAATCATTTGTAAACTCCCCGGTGTAATTACTGAGCCTCATGATTAATTGTCTATTGAAATTAGCGCGGGCCTAGCTTTCATTTTTACTGCATCGAATATTAATTAATGTTAACTCTCCCCTTTCCTTTTTTCACCCTTTTCTAAAGCACATCTTTTGAATATTCATCGCGGTCGTGAAAAATGGGCACAACCCAGTACCTTGAGTCCGTGCACTGACACTTGGCTATCACAAAAAAATGTATATCTGGAATTAAAAGATGTGTTTTAGCCCATAAATAATATTTACAGGAGGTCGACAGGTGAAGAAAGCGAGCTCTTATTTAAATCACGTCTCATCTGTTAGTCGAGAGGTGTCAAGGAATATGCAAAGCAGCGATCTCAGCTTTTGTTTTCCTTTGGAGAGGGAAGAATAGTCACATTTAATTCAGTTTGTTTATTTAACCCTTGTGGGAAATGACAAGTTGAATAAGTGCCATGTAATCACATTCAGCATATTGTCATACCATAATGTATAGAACGCAATGTCACCTTGAATAAAGCATCCACCAGAAGAATACATTTGGTTAATAATATGGAAATTTACACTAAGGTCTGAATCAGATTAACATTAGAATAAAGTAGAAAACACTCATTGGCATGGACGCCAACATGGAGCTCCCAGTTCACACTGGTGTACAGCATATAACACCAACTGGCATATACTGTACACATTTAAAGTATAATATGATGTTTGATCACACATTTGTGGAGGTAATATTCCAATATGTTTTCTTTTAATGTCTCACATCTGAGTTAACCTTCTCTAAATAATAATAATAATAATAACAATAGTAACTTTAATTATATATCACATTTAAAAAACAAAGTTACAACATGTTTTACAGTAAAATAAATAAAAATGAAATAAAATCCAAAACATAAAAAGATAAAATGGTGATTATGCTGGTGCTGAAAGACCTGACATTAAAACAACAACAACTTCTTCTTCATCATTCCTTCACAAATTTACTCAACATGTACTTCCTGATCAAGAGTGACATAATCAAAGATACAGGTGGCCATCAGTCAAGAGTGAATGTTGTTGCATTGAGTGACATGTTCCTTCATTACGACAGACACGGACATTGTAGTTTATTTTGACTCAGTCCCACACACAACGCCCTGCTGCTGTAAATACTCACTAGTACACCAAATGTGTATTCATCCACAGCTGAAAATAGTCCCCAACAAATACACTATCTGCTCCTGTTTGAGTAACATTTGCTTAAAACTACAATGCCAACCTGTTTAAGGAAATTATTTCACCTTTTTTAAAAATTGCTTTTTAAAATGTACATTTATATGAATGGGCTGAATGCCACAGAAAGGGTACAGCAGGGTAGGGGTCTTTTCATGATTTGTTGACAATAAGAAACATATAGAACTAGAAAAGTGCATTTAGTAGAGTTCAGATCTCTGCCAGATGTGTCTGCAACGACCACTGCTGTAATGTTTGATTGAGTGAATACAAACCACAACTCCCAGCGTCCAGACCGCAAGTGTATCGGATGCGTTTTTCACTCGCAGCAGATACGCTCTCATTTTAATCTATGCAACTGTCTGCACCGGCTCTGAGCAGCTAAACTGAAGTGTAACACTTCATGTTGACTGTCAAATGCTTCCTCTGAACAGAGACCGTCAGACCTGCTGTGTGTTTAGTCCCGTTAGCTGTTAGCTCTGTTAGCCAAACACACTGTAGGACTCCCACTGGCTGCTGACAGCTAAATAGCTCTCTTTCTACTGACATGAGAATACATGTTATACATTACCTAGGTGTGCAAATCAAGAGAGGAATAATGCAGAACGTTAGTGGAAACAAGAGTCCAACTGAAGCAGTTGTTGATCACGTGCGGCCCCTACCAGGACAGTCGGTAGTCAATGACGGTGTAAAACAGTCAATAAAATATGTTGTCAATAAAATATGTTTTCAGAAAGTGTGACTCACTGCAACCACGAAAAGTCCTTGAGCATACAGTCATAAATGAGCACAAAACATATTAGGCTGATGGGTCCAGTAGTATGCGAGATTAGCCGTGGACAGACACACAGATGCACACACACGACCGAATACATAATCTCCTGGCGGTCAAAATAATTTCTAATTTCATTTAATTTGGCTGATATTTAAGAGCATTTTATTATATACAACATAACATTAGATCTTGTGTTTGTCTCCATTCACTCACTCTCTCCAGTTACACTCCCCTCTTTGTCTCTGTGTGTGCACTACGAAATCCAGTCGACCTTCATCTTGCCTTACTCAATCCACATTCAGATAAAGGGATCATACCCGGCAGATCAAACTAATGTCTTCACCCCTCAGCGTCTCTGAACGGCCGCTGAATAAAATCGCAGCTGCTATGAAATGGCTGTGACATAACTTGATCCACGCAGTGACGGCGCACACCACCGCTTGCACCCTGTAATATATCAGTGCCAGGAAACAGTGGACGTGGAGACACACTGATTGAATCAGGGGCCATGGAGCCTCTGGGGAGAGTTCATCTACACCAAACCAGCAGCAAACACACAAGAAATCCCTCTAACAGTGTCTGCTGTAACTACGTTTAAGGACTTAGCGGTCATTCATTCAACTTCTTCCTGACTAAGCACACAAAAGAGAAAACACAAAATATTTCATCAAATGTTGCGTGGAAACCAAATTTATAGCAACTGATGTTCGGTGTAAATCATGGTGAAACTGCAAAACGACCAATTGAGATTAAGTGTTTTCTGCATTTACCTTGTATCCTAAATGTGTGTGCATAATTTTAAATGGCGTTCATAACTTTAAATGAAGCACATAAAAGTTGTCTTGATGATCACGGACTTGGCTTGGAGCAGTACAAACATTAGTGCTCACCTTATTGTTTTACAATTCACATTTGATTTACAGCTGAGAAGCCTACGATTTATTTTCTGTGAGCATAAACAATTAAGTGTTTATGGCCGTCACTCTGCGCTTCCTTCTTTATGTCTTTATGACTCATCAGCTGTTAGACATCTCACTGTACTGAGACATACCATTGTTCTGTCGGGATAAATGACCAATAACTTTGACAAATGACAGTAAAATTGCATTTTAAGAGAGAGATAACAGAAATCAGATTTTCAGATTTGACAGGTTGGCGTTCGGCATTTTTAATATGAAGATTACATTAATATCCAAAGTGTGTGATTGTACGGTCGACAAAGGTATTTTGCTTCAGATTTAGCTGCCTTGTGAGTAATAAAACTACGTTGAGTCTTTGCTTTGTCATTAAATACAATAATAATAGTTCCCATCTCATGACCCTGAGTACAACTATGCCAGGACACAGAATATGAGGATGTATGATCATCTTATGTATTTTCTTCCGAGAACACACAATGAATACTCATTAATGTTTCATCTTTTTTATATGTTTGGTTCAGTTAATCTGGCTGCAGATATCTCAGTGAAGGTTAAAGGGGAACACCAGTTAAAATAAGAATTCCAATATGTTATTTCCACGGTCTAGGAAAGTTCAATCAATATTTGTGAACATGAGCTACTCTCTCTCAAAGCCAGAAAGCAGAGAAGTAAGTCTTAAATTTGTGATGTCATAGGGTATAAAGTCTGGGAGACTGATTTTATTGACCCACAGGATGTTTGTTTTCCTTTTAATACCCAAATGAGCTTTATTCTGTTGTAGTGTTCTCAGTTGTGAAACAGAAAATGTACCCATATACTCAGTGGCGCATGAAGCAAAAAATTCTTGACTTCCGAGTATAAAATTACCCGGATCATCCGGCAATCGTCCGCATCCATTGGGCCCATAGAGCAGGCACATTCACATGAACGGAGGAAGGATAATAACTCTAGATTCAGCTATTAGTGCATTTTACAACTTTTAGGACCTAATGATTTAAATAAGGGCTATTCAAGTGTTCGTACTAGGAGGTTGATTTACCTCTAAAAAAAAATTATCCGATTTACAGACGTCTCTTTCCCAATGTAAGTCTATGGGAAAAAAGTATTTTTGGGCGCAATGACATCACGTGACGGACATGGAAATTGTAGTACCGCCGTTTGACCACTATGTAAAATTAGCTTCAAAGCCCAGTGCTCTTACTGGGGGCTCGGTCTCTCCCTATTCATTGTCTATGGAGCAGTTCACACTTTATACACTATGACATCACAAGTTTGAGTTTAAGAACTCTAGTTTTTGGATTTGGGAAAGAGCTGTTCATGTTTAATAATATTTTTGGGCTGTCTTAGACCGTAGGAATAACATGTATGAATCTTGAAAATGGGCGTAGTACCGCTTTAAACCGCTGTATGAGAGCAGTGCAGAGCTAACCAGTCGGGCACGCTCTCATGCACTAACATGCACTAAAAGCATGAGCGGCCGGCCCGGCTATGTCAACAAAGCACAGAGAAGCTCAGATTACAACAGACACAGAGGGAGAATGACTTCATTCTCTGCTCAGGTAGACATTACTCCTTAACTATTAATCGTCTATATCTTTATAGCAAATAGTTGTTTGATGCTATATTAATGCTCTGGGTATCGTATTGAGCACCTTTAAGGTTTCTTTTCGGTGATTCAAACCACTTTTTTGTGATAATACAAATCAGGAAATCTTTTCTTAGGCATAATTGTTATAGACTACTGGGCTTAGACAAATTGAATGTTTGGGATGAGCTGAGAAATTACGTGGTTCATCAATGCTTTTACTGGATTGATCGCTTCTTGTATCTTTGATGAGTGATTGATGAAGAGACAGGAATGATTTGTATGGAGAATTATCCTGACAGCTACTTACAGAAATGAAAGACACCATTGGATGGTGCGTACCGCTTCAGATATGATTCAATGATATGAATCAAACACAATTAATTTGACTTGCTGTATACAAAAAAAAAAAGGAAAAAAGATGGTGTGCTTGTTGAACAAATCTGTTCATTTTAAATCTTTATGATGACATCATTTTGGCACCTGCAAGGAAGCCAAAATTATTAAGACTTGCCACACAGTCTGAAAACATTGTGATTTGTGGAGCTGTTCTCTGATGTCGATGTGTTAAATATCATCGTCATTTTCTTTCTTTGATTTTGACTGATAACCACTTAAATTAGTTTAAATTTCAGTTTTATTGTCCAACTGGACACTACATGCTACGTGCAGTAATGCATCTCTCTGAAAATATGATACGTTATTAAACTGTTCCCTAATATGCTAATTTGTTAAATTAAACTGTCTTTGGCTCAGCAGGAATAATAAAGCAAACTGATTTAAAAGAAGTCCTCTCATTTGCGATATTACAGCTGATGGATTGTTCATTTTGACTCAGTCCCACGTACACCATCCTGCTGCTGTAAATACTCTCTAGTACACCAAATGTGTATTAATCCACAGTGAAAATAGTCCCCAAATAATACACTATCTACTCAGGTAATATTTGATTAAAACTACAGTGCACAGCTGTTTGCTTTTATAGATTTACATCCCTAGGAATGAATGGGCTTTGGGCTGAGAGCCACAGAAAGGGTACGGCAGGGAAGGGGTCTTTTCATGATTTATTGACAATAAGAGACATATAGAATAACTTCTACATTTTATCCTTTAATTTGGCTGATTGAATAAAGGTTATATAATATAAATGTAAATCTGTAGTCATGTTTCTGTACCTGTGTCTTCTGTCTGGGAACAAGGACAAGTGACTAATTTTCCTTACAAGTGTTCGAGCTCACCCCTCCCAAAAAGAAAGCGGGCTCCATCCCATCTCCTGCACCGCTGTGACCCCGATCCTCTCCGGAGTTGCACCGCTCCAGAGTAGCCTGCGTTGCCATAGTTACCTCCTCCCGGCTACTTTGTAAGGTCACCAGCTCTGGCGAGCTCTTCCCTCAGAGAACAGGCATAACTAATGTCCTGCAGGTTCAGGCTTGATGTAAATAGTCTCAGTTGACAGCCTACTGTACAAATACTCAATTACGTTTGCTTAAAGGAAATGATTTGTTGTAACAGTGAGCACTCAACTTGTGTGACATCAGCGTTGCCCGGGCAACGGCGGCTGATTGCACAGGCTGGAATTAGGTATTGATCAGAGGAGGGGGGCCTGGCGCCAGTGAGGGACTGGAAGCGATCCGCCACTACGATTTACAGAGGATGGGGGTGGGGGTGAACCTGCACACTTCGCCCCAGCTCAGAGAGCTGAAAACCCCTCAGGAACCAATTTACACACCGCTACAGTGCAATATCTGCAGCAGTCAATAATGGAAATCTGATGCCCCCTCTGCCATCAATGTGACCGCTCCTCTCCCTCTCGTTAGAGCACCTTGAAAGTTCTAGGCCAATCCATAGACACAATGGATTTCCAATGGTGTAGGGATATTTTGACTTTGCTATTCTCCGTGTAATTACACCTCTAAGTATGGTTGCAGCTTCAAACAGGATCCGTCCTTTGTAGTCCGTTTAAAATGAATGCTTCTTTTATTTAATCATCATCTCATCACATTCACATTATTTTAAACTGCGTACTCTTTCCGCCCATTTACTAGTCAGTAGGCAGCGCTTATGGCTCAGCTCCTGCTGACACACATGTGATTTAAAACGCCACTCAAATAGCATCTTCGCTTAATGAATTAAGAGCCTTCAGTGTGTGTCAGTATGGGTCTTACATCACTGCATACTTTTACTTTACTTACACAGTGTGTTTATGTCCATGCTTGCACGGTCAGATAGTGGATCAGCTTCAGCTTGCAGGGATTGCTTTGGAAATAATGACAAAGCTGTTGTTGCATTTTTAAAAAAAGGTAATGTTAAAATCAGAATTTAGCTTGAGATTTAGATTTTTAACCATTTCTGGGCATGTTTTTGACATATGAGCATCACGATTATTTCCTTCTTTCCTGTTACCGCCATCAGGTCCACGCTACAAAGTCCCAGCGTCCAAAACAAAAATCTTTTATTCCCTCAGCGATCATCACCTTGAACAAATTAAAATAGGCTCTGTACCCTGTTACCTCTTACCACTGCTCTTGTCAACCGTAGTTTTAGTTTAGTTTTTAGTCCTATTTTACATGTGTGTCTTTTTAAATGTGTTTTAAATGCAAACTATTTGTTTGATGTTGATCCCGGTCAAAGGAGAATTTCTGTTGCTTTGTGAGAGATAATAAGGTATCTATCTATCTATCTATCTATCTATCTATCTATCTATCTATCTATCTATCTATCTATCTATCTATCTATCTATCTATCTATCTATCTTAATCGTGGTAAGCTTTGGAGTACTTCGAGGTAAATCAAATTCTATTTAAACTATTTGACATAACAGTGGGTGCCAGGTGTGAAATCAATAAAGATTCCTTTACAGTCCTTATAACAATGTTGATATTATATTAGATGGACAAGTGCAGGCCGTGGTTAGCACTGTGTTTATACTGACCACAGTCCCTTCTACTGTATGTGTGGCGTTTGCATGTTCTTCTCGTGTTCATGTGGGTTTTCTCTGCGGTTTCCTCTCACAGAAAAAGACAAGCATGTTAGGTTTCAGCAGGCGAGGCGCCGACCTCAAAACAGACTAGTGCCTGTTACTATTCAACAGATGATGTGTGAAACTAGATCTTTTGTATAAGACATCAAACTTCCCTCCCGTATGGGAGATATTTGTAACAACAAAAATCAGTCACACACAAGATACATCTCTCTCACACAGTACTGAGTACCTGATTGTGGTTTGACACAGCGTTTCTTTTAGCTGAACTGAAGCTGAAACCAGCTGTTGAACCCTGAATGTTGAAGCCTGTTTCTGCTGCAGATGCTTCATGCAAACAGTGTCTGAATCTTTGCTGGATATGGACGTGAAGTCTATGTGCCTTAAATGGAGCCAATCACATTCCTGTCAAGAAAAACTCCCTCTCCTGGCAGCGCTCTGTAGTGCAATCCAGAGTGTGAGGTAACACCTCGTGACATCTGAGGATGTTTAACCCTGCAGGGCTCATTGTAGCCAAATTTCCTCCGTCTTCATAGGGAGGCGTCTGCGCTACAAAAGATAGAGCTGTCTCTTTTACGTTGCACAGACCTGGGAGATGTCAGCCGCACGGGAATCGATTATAGAATACATTTGCCATAATGTGATGTATGCATATTAAAGTAAAGCCTCAAAGGCAACAGAGACTGACTCTTTAATAGAACCCAGCTATCATCAAGACTAGATTCCAAGACCTCGATGTCATGGAAAAAAACTGCCTGTCTGATCTTCCCAAAGCTCTCGTGTGGAATCTGAAAGGCAGCTCGCTGCTATGAACTGGGCTGCGGTCACAGGGGTGTTATGGGTAGTCAGAAATGACATCCCTGGGTTGAGAAGGGGAGGGGGTGCAGGTTGATGTCACCAAAGACACACATTTGCCGCAAAGTTATGGCACCATCATCAGCAAAGCAATGACAGCTTCATAAAGTTTGATTTAATCAGACAGGAGAAATTGAACCATTATACGGCATAATCTACAACTCTGTGATGATATATCTCAAATGTGATGTGCGACGGTGCTGATTAGAATTCATCCCTTTGAGAATCTAATCTAGAAAGCAGCTTGAAACGAAAAATCTTTACAACATAACCACCCGCTTGTGTGTGTGTGTGTGTGTGTGTGTGTGTTCTCGTGTGAGCCTGCCTGCCAATGATATCTATTAATTTTCTTCTGTTTTGTGTAGTATTATTACACATTGGCTGGCGCTGCAAGTTTAATATGTTGTACATCTTTTGTCTCATTCCTTATAGTAGGTTCAATGTCATCTCTTTGTTGTCTCAAAATGCAATCAATGAAGGTCTTCCTACCCCATCCACTGAAAGTCAAAGCCAACCTATCTGGGGCCACTCGGAGCTGTTCTGTCAAATCTAAGAATCAAGCCCATATTTCTTGGAGTCATGTTGTGCTAGTCCTCACTCCAGTTTGTGTGTGCCCTCGCACCTAATATACAAAAGATCTATTGAAATATGCATGAGGCCCATGATGCCTGCACTAAAAATACACTCAAATAGGGAATACATTGACAGCTCTGTTATTGAGCTCTCCTTGAGCTTCCACTGTCACAGCAGCCACGGATCGCTCTCAAGACTCATGTATTATCAAAAGCATGCAACACCACTCTCTCTCTCTCTCTCTCTCTCTCTATCTCTCTCTCTCTCTCTCTCTCTCTCTCACTCTCTCTCACACAATCTTTATCCTCCTCTCACACTCACTACCACTCCCTCTTTTTGTGGCTCTACAGTATCACTCTCTTTCTCTCTTTGCCTGGCAGTCACACACATGCAAATTCACACACACAAAAAAAAAATCCTTTTTTTTCAAATTCCCCTCAAAGACACTTTTCTCCCCAAAATAGTAGAAATCAAAAGCCAGGTGCACAAGCTGTTCTTAAGCTAACAATATTAAATGTTTATTAAGAAGGTTTACACATTAAAACAGGCTGCACCACACAAACTAGTTTGTATGTAGAGACGTTTGAGATGTGTTTTCCGTACTTATGTTCCGTTTTTTCCATATGTGTTTTACTTAGGTTACGTACTTATTTTAAGGCCAACCATGACGTTTCTCCTAAACCTAACTAAGTGGTTTTGTTGCCTCAACCTAACTGCGGACGTCACTAGTTTTGTTGCGTGGCGTACAAAAAGCCTAAAATGTGTCCTCATGACATGCAGAATCTCTGTGTAATGTTTTGCTATTTATACGCCTTCCTGTGAGACCGACTGGGTTGAGTTTTGAGGAGTAAAACCAGTAATATTGAATATGATCAATATATAGTATCTGACCTGACACTGGATTAAAATGCAGTTTAATAATGATGCAAAAATTATTCAGCTTAACCTGATATCTCCCTCTCTAAAGTGCTACAAATGCTACAAACACACACATACTTGTCCATGTAGCAGGTATGAACAAAACATATTTATATCTTCATTTACAAATGATTGTCTGGTTCAATACTGTATATCTTGGCCCCCTAAAGCCATTATTTTTTGGAAATTAAGAAGTAAAGATATTTTCTAGCAACTAATTTATACATTAGTAAAGTCTTCACTTAAGACATTTAAGTTTTGATGGTGCAGCCACATTTAGTAAATTTGATATAGCTAGTCGTGACTGAACATATGAAAGGACAACACACACAAACTTGGGTTTAGCGAGTGCAACCCAATCCTGGGGCTTAGCTCCTTTTTGAAACACACCCCAAGGCACCGTGTGTATAAATGTAAGGAGCGGTTAAAACCAACCACCTTCAAAGTAATTTCAACAATTATTCCTAATACACTCAAGGCCTCTTTTTACTGCCATAGATGATCTAGAGGGCAGAGTTTTATGCCACATTAGCCGCTGCTCTACCATAAAGAACGATGAAGGGACAGAAGTTGGCCACCAACATACATGTGCAGACCCTTTTTATTTGACATAATATGACATAAAAGCAGGGCTCACATCCTACAAAGCCCCTTATGTTATTGGTTCTGTTAAAACATTTTTTCAATATAATCGCAGTAAACCGCGCTGTTGTCCTGTCCAATTTGACAAAAGTGGTGGTGCTTTACAGTTCGGACTTAGGGGCCAAATTGGTCGGCACCAGTACCAGCTACACCTCTGTAATTGGGCAGATTTTAGAGAGGTGCTATGAAATACACCCCTGCAACTTTAATAAGTTCCAGAGTCCTGGGCTCCAGGTTGCTGCTCCCAAGGTGCTGGTCTGAGTAAGCTAACATTTATCACATAAACATCCAACACCGCTCCTGCTAAAGCAGACAAATGCCTTCCTGCTCTGCAATCCCTTCCGTAGCCGTCAGAATCAGGGCAACAAATCCAGCTTTAATAGTTATCTATGGAGTCTCTCGCATGCAATGAACACCCACATTTATTTCTCTGCTTTCTCCCGATGAGGGTAAGTGGATCAATTAGTGAAGACTACAAGTTCAGCATCTTTACACATAGTATCAATTGTTAAGTTGAGCAACAGCAGGTCCCCAGATTATCTCAGATCTGTACCTCCCCTCACTCCCATCCCTCCTCCTCTCCCTCCTCCACATCCAAAGCTAGCCTCATTACAAATGATCCTCTGATACACACAACCTTGGCACACACCTCCTCGCTAATGGCCCACGGATTGATTTTTAATTAGTAACACTTTTGGACGGTGGCCAACTCAAATGGACTTTTATGAAAAACTAATCACCTTTTAGCGTTAAGTGTGAAAAGGTGCAAGTGGACGATTTGAAGCTTCAACAGTGTTTGGATATTCACAATAAATGAAAACTACTAAAACCTAATTATTCACGTTTGTATGATTTATACCGGTAGCGTGATATCTTCGAGGAGGAACTATTTATCACCACACAAAGAGCACAAAGATGACCTATAGAGTTCTTATAAAGTTGTGTGCTGAGAGGACGGCGGCTGTGGATGAAAAGTGGGTCAGGTCAGATATCGTCTCAGGGTTGCTGAACATTTTGGGCCAATGAAATGTCAGTCCGCATTAAACAAGCAGGTCAGATGAGACCGAAGCTGTGTACCCAGTGAGTTCATCTGGCATGAGTTCATTATCAAAGTGTACCCAGCTTTAATAAACTGGGCCAGTATTTATGGCAAAAAAGAGACACGAACAACATCTGCAACATTTTAGGCCCAGATGTGCACACTGAGATCTGCTGGGTCAAGAAGTCTGCTGCAGGGGGAATACGCATGCTATCCTTCACTATCCTATATAGGATTATTTTCTCAGCATCAATTTTCAATTTCACACATTATTATTCCGATTTTTAGATAATATTCTATTATTACTATTACTCTATTGTAATTATTACTAGTGCAAATTTCACCGCATTTTTTTGTTGTGATTTTACGGGCACTTTTCGCATCCCAAGTGCCCCATCATCAATAGACAGTATGGATATAGAGTGCTGTGGCTCTCTGATCCACATTGTTCATAAATGTCAGCATTTTTTAACTAATATTGTCATTCTGTTTCTCCATTTTGTAATTTTACTATTGTCATTACTGTCTACTATTACTGGAAGAAGGATCCCTTCTCTTTTTTGTCTCCATTAAAGGAACAGTGTGTAACATTTTGGGGGATCTATTGGCAGAAATTAAATATAATATTAATAAGTATAAGTTTTCCTTGTGTCTCGTGGCAGCCCATAAAGCATCCAATGCTGGGAAGTGAGTCGATCCCTCGAGATAAAAAACGCCACTGTGGACATGTACCATTGGAATTAGCTGGCCGCCGGCCGCCATGTTTCTACAGTAGCCCAGAGCAAACAAACCAAACACTGGATCTAGATGGGGCCATTCGCGTTTTCATGTTTTCGAGTCGACCACCGTAGCTCTCCTAAACACTTGGCACACGGGAGAAGTTTCAGTTGGTTGCAATCAGCAACCTCACTGCTAGATGCCGCCAGATCCTACACACACTGCATCTTTAAAGAGTTTTTAGTTGATTTTTTTTCTTATCCGAGCTGAGGATCTAAGGATAGAGGGTGCTGTACAGATTGCAAAGCCCCTTTGAGGCAAATTTGTGATTTTGTGGCATGAAAAATAAAAATGATTGGACAGTGTATATAACATGTTAAGATTCGTCAGTACAAACACTGTGAAAGAGCATGCTGTCATTAAATACTTGTTCTGTTGTGAAGCACAGTAGATATATTTACGAGTGCGGAAGTTTTGAGGCTTTTGCTGTTGTTTGCAAGAAATGGCAAACATTCGGGGGAATGTGAAAATGTGAAACAAAATGTGTGGAGAGCACAAGACTGACATGAATGTCACAATATGTTCTTTACAAAAATATAGGCTAGGAGACCTTGTGGACATGCATGGGCAACACATTTCCCGTTTGTAACACTCAAAATATTAAAAACCTACAACCAAATTAAACAATATTTTTCACTCAACACTGTCAGCGAATAAGATGAATGACAGTTTTTTGTCCGCAGTTTACACTGCGTATTACGTGGCGTGCATACACATGTTTGCCTGCATGTGTGTTTACCTTGCTCACGGGGGTATTCATACTTTCCTGGGTGTTCAGGACTATCACACACTCGCTGCCGCTCACACACACACACTAACACATCTGACCTAACAATCCACTCAACAGTAATTTATCGGTGTGATCCATCATTATCATGTTTTATTACGGCCACCGTTGGAGATATAATTCACAAATAGGCACACGCGCTGTAGTGATGACAGTGAGGGAGAGGGATGTCCTTTACCTTCGTCCTCTGCCAGGAGCCTTCAGGAGTCTCTGCGGCCCCCGTATGCAGGAGACCGGACCCTGAATGGGCAGAGAGGCTGGGAGGCTGGGGATCTGGGGAGCAGGAGCCTGCCCTGTTAGCCCGCTGCATTGTGGGCCAGCAGGACTCCCATTAAGTGCCAGAGAGAGAGAGAGAGAGAACACACCACAGCAACAGCAGAGCGGCGTTGGTGCCATGTCACATGACCACGTTTGTATTCGGTGGCCATAACTCACTGCCTGTGCGTAGGGGATTGATCCCAGGCTGGACACTCCCCGGAGGAGCCCTGGCACTCAGCGGAGTTTGATCCCTCAGATTAATGCAATAGGGATTCCCGGTCCAGGCCTTTGTCTCTAGCCAAACACTTAACGTCCCCCGAATTTGTATCCAGCAAAGGTTGAGTCCCATGTTTATTTGGGTAATGAATTGCTGTAATTAATGCACCTATTGATTCCTCCTCAGTGTCTCCTACAAAGGCCAGTCCGATATCTAATTTAAAGGGAGTGGGAGTGTTAGCGAGGAGGATGAGGAAAGGAGGAGGAGAGCCCAGTATAGGCAAAACAATTGCACTGTGCGCTCGCACAACGAGAGTGTAATTGTTCAATGAATCACATTTGAATACATTCAATTAAATCTTTCAAGTTGAGGGCGTTCGTTTCTGTGCGCGTGTGCTGTTATATCACTTTGGTTTCCCTCTCGCGTTGTAATAAAAATGTAAATCCTTGGAGGGCATCCGAGAGCCGATGAGGACGTTTGCCAAGCAGCATCTCGGAGCTCTGGTGTCACGCTAATAACCACAATGCAATTTTGCTCGCACAAACAGGCAAGAGTGCATTAGCATATAATCCCCTGGAATTATGACTATACTAATCTCCATCACTGTGCCCTCCCAGAGGAATTACAAAAACCGTTACTGCATGTGGAGGAATTTTCTCTTCAAGGACGGGAGGTTTCCAGTTAGGATGAAAATGTAATATTAGTTTGGGATCATGTGTGTGTGTGGTACGGCTCTTCTTTGATCGGAGACCTTTGCGGGGCTCCTTTAAATGCTGTTTATGTCCTTCCCCTTGCCGTGAGGCTGTGTGGCTGTGCCCTGTGTAAACACCTGGTCACTGCCGCTGTGCAGCGTCTGACCACAGAACAATGAACAGCCAGCTGCTCCATCTATTATTGTTTATTGAGGTTCACCTCAAGACTTGCATTCGCCCCCCCCCCTTGTGAGTAATTACAAGAAAATGAGCCTTTGACCTTTGATGTATATTGGAAAATAAAACTTTAAGAGTAATATTGTCAATATGTGCGTATTGATCACAACTGTAATTACTACTAAATACCTCCTAGAGGTGGGTGGTTTTACTGTTTTGTCCGCTGCGACGTAATAAATTACAACACAGGAAGCAGATAACATTACTCTAATCGTGGTTTGTTCTTGCTGAGTGAAATTGGTTTGATATTCAAGGATTGTGTGAGTAACAACAACGTAACGGGGCTAGTTATTCAGCTCATTAATAACACACTTTAACTAAATCATAGCCAGCAGTTCAGTCCATTGCTCGGTTTTCCACCATTCTAACAACAATGATGATGAATAATGATTCGTTCTAACCTCCCGGATTTTCCTAAGAACCTATGGCATGCCTTATTAAAGACAAAATAGGTAGAAGACTAATTAAGCAGACCAAATAGGAATGACGGCATGCCCAACTGCCAGAGCCAAGTAAGGGCTTGAAAAATGGCTCCTCTGCTATTTCAATTAATCAGTTGTATTTTGCTTAATTTTGTTTGACGTTGGCAGAGGGAACGTCCTCTGGGAGTATCTGTCCTTTGACCACTAATGCTTTAGTAATTCTTCCATCAGTAGAAGCCGTGATTGAAACAATCAAGTGTGTGTGTGAGCGTGTGCATTTGAGCCAGCGTTTGTGTGCATGCCTCTACATGTATGACTGTATTCTAGCCTACATACAGTGAATATAATATGCACCTGTTCACAGCACAGCAGCGTTGCATCAGTCTTTCATTCATTCGTTTGTGGTGCGTTCATCATTTTTTCCCCCCTCTGGAGACGAGTATGGAGGTTGATTGCGAAGCCCACACAACTGAGAGTGGAACCTGATTAACCTTACAGTGACTCCACAAGCATGTGACCACCGCCGCTGCTTCCCCTCCTCTCCAAGCCATATAGCCCAGGAAGGAGATGCCGAACTTAACCTCTGCTACAGTGATGAATTAACAATAGAACAATTCAATGCCCCCAGTAATTACCAAACACTTTGGACACGGCGACATTTTTCAGCTCTGCCACACAGGTTTTGTCAGTATTGGTGGCTTTCACCTGGAATCCTGGGGCTCTTTGCTCTTCCTAACTTTGTTTTCTCTGACGCAGATTAGATCTGCCACCCCATTACAGATTCATTTTCCTAATTTTTCATGTCTGCGCCGCGCCCCATCTGCACAGGGCTGATAATTGTGGGGACCAGCCCTGGTGATTAACATCAGCAGAATTAATTACGCCCGCCATTAAGGCTCCAGGTTGCACACAATGATCAAGAGAAATTAACTTTCTCCGAGGCCCCTAAATCATCTCACCTTCAAGTGGAGTGAAGGCAAAGAGACAGGCCACGGAGTCCCGGACCCCGCTCGGCACCTTCTTAACCAAACACGAGGTGCGCATCCCACACCTGCACCGCTTCCCCACCAAGGAGATTATAGCCGCGGCTGATGGGTATCAATTACGCTACCTTATGTGGTGGGATGAGCGAGAGGTGTCCAGGGTCTGGTGACTAATGGACCTGGGTTGGAGCCACCCTGTGGCTGGAGACCAGGGAGCTGACTGGTTCTCTGGCCAGGGAGCAGCAGCCAGATGCTGAGGGGCTCAGTTCACCGGCCTGACACACACAGGTATATATCTGCACACCACATTTGACTGTGCACTCTGCAGTAGGGTGGCCGTGTGATTGCGGGTTAGCCAGAAACTGATGAGGATCAGTTTGTTTTCCTAGAAAACTTTATCTTATCTTAAAAAGACACCTGACTTCTTGAAGACATAAGAAATGTTTTATACCTTTTTAAGATGCTATACGGCTGTCCTGTAGCTGAGCATCGATAGATGAGCGTGGCTCCTCAGAGAGAGAGAGTGATGTGTTTGTAAGCTATGCTAATGGAGCAGGCCCCGTGCCCCCGCAGCAGGGAGAACAGTGGTAATGTCAGGAGGAGATAAGCAAATTGCGTCTGTATCATATTGACTTGTCAAGGTTAAGCAGTCTGAGCAGGGGGAGGAGTAAGAGGCGAAAACTCTCCATCCTTCTCACTCCCTCTTTCCTTGAGTGTTGAAAAAGATACATGAGAGGCAGGAGGAGAGGGGGCGAAGAAGAAGTGAACAAGAAGAGGTGGCTTTGCCTCGAAGCAACCAAACGCAGAGTCCTGTCGAGATAGCAATCACACAGACACGCGTTTGTACGGGGAGGCTTTGGGTCTCTGCTCTCGTTTAGACTGATTTGATTTAGCTCCACAGGATCTAATTAAGCTCAGACCCAAACCTCTTTGGAGTTTCAGCAGCCATATTGTGAATGTCAGGCTTTGAGAAATGGCCACGAGCGATCAAACCTTTGCGTACGTGTGTTTTTTTTATGAACACACATCACAGTGATAGAATAATGGCTGTCAATGGATATATGGTGATAAAAATCTGACGATCGTTATGCATAAGGGGCCGTATAAATTTTAATGACAGCGAATGCAACGTGCAGTAAACATAATAACCAAGACAGTAACAATAATGGCTCTGCCAAGTTAACTTGCACACAACAAAAAGGTGGAAAATGCAGTGAAAAAAACCAGCAGCACTGCCTGAGGTTCATCCCATGGTGATTGTCACAGTGCTTCCCTTTGCCTCTAATTAGCTGTAGCAGTTTTGCTTGAATTCGGAGTATAATCCCCTGGATGAGGTGCAGTCAGCATCTTTCCTTTTCCTAAAAGCACGAGAGGTGCAGTATCATCAACTCCATCTTCGCTCCAACACTGCCTCTGGATGATTTAATAAGGTTAAAAGACTAGTCAGCAATTACCCCCCGCTCAGCGGAGGAAAACTCTGAAACACAATTGCATTACAGCTGTAGACAAACGCCAGATCCACAAAGAAAGTGGCTATCTCTGCCTTTTACAATCCAGGCGTGAAAGAGCTTTTTTTTTAAGTTATAAATATACAGAGGGTTTTGTTAAGAAGTTATTTTTGATTTTTACTGGGTCTATCGCAGAGCCTGGTAATGGTTGGGGTGAGATAGTCCAGAGAGTGTCATAGACTGACATTTACTGCCTCTGCTGTGGGGAAACAGGTAAGCAGAGCACACCATCTACAAAGTAGTCCCCTTTGACACCAGCACTCTACAAATCAGGGCTGAAGGGGCAGGCCTGAACGGGGGGGCACTGACACAGAGGTCCTTTAGAGTTCCAGCGTGGCCCAGGAATGTGGCAGAACAACCAGACGTCTGGGATTTGTCTGGCACCATGTTTGATTTTTTACTAACCTCAACGTAAGACAACTCAAGGGGAGATAAGTGTCTGCAGTTCCTGTCCCACTAAACTAACTCCATACTTGTGCTAAAAGTTTCTAACTGGGTTACCCTCTCCACCACGAGACGCTTGCACGTGGGGGGTATCAGCTCTATTGAAATTAGTCCTCCTAGTTGCACTTATTAGATAATACTTCCTGTATTAGTGATAGCAGGCAGATTTACAGCTCTCCGCGGCAGGCGGCTCAACTTTAACATGGGCCGTGTTAACTCTGCTCATTAAACAGAGGATGTCATCACTCCACGCCACCGCTGCATGTAACATGTCACACATATCCTCCATAGGCCAGCCTCTGTCCACCCCCGTCCACAACATCCTCTAAATCTGTCATTGCCACCTGGACCAGGGGTCCCACGTTTGACCACACCGCCTCGTACGTGCATGTGGTGGGCACATGTGTGTGTGGGAGGGAGATACACAGGTGTTTGTGTGTGCGCACAGAGCATTACACACCCACACTGCATGTGTGGACGGATGTGTGGGACAGCGGTCGGTCCGTCCACATGGGGAGAGGTGTAGGCGTGACGCTCATTACAGACCCAACTCTGTACACAGGCCAGATAAGCAGAACAGGACAAGATAAGGAAGCGTGGCCGGCTACAGCAAAGTGCAGCCACATATTCTGATGCCACCACCAGACGAAACAGCACCCAGTCTCTCTCTCTCTAAACTCTATTGTTCACCCATGAAAGCACTATTTTAATAAACTGCATTTTAATCAATGCAGGGAAAAGCAACTGCTGAATCTGCATGTTTTGAGAAGAGAGAAGCATGCAAATTCAAATTCGTCACCGGTGCCTGTCACTTACATTACACGTAATCGTACAGTGTTTTATCAGTAATATCTCATTACAATGCAAACATATCTCTGTTGTAGAATATGCCTTAAATAAAATCAAAGTAATATTGGGACAATTTATGGTGTCTTTGTACTATAAATATTTGCTCAAGAAGAGAGAAAGGGGCTAAAGGCTCAACATCATGCTTAAGGCTCCCTCCAAAGTTGTGTCTAAGCATTGCATGTCATTTATTTTTTCCACATATCTTTACATGAATCACAATTTGCATCAAAAACAGAAGAAAAAAAATTTCAATGAAAAAAAAAGATTAAGGGGAGACACCCCATGTTTTTCATGCACTGGTCAATTTTGAGATTTTGGGCTATTGTTTCAGAGTAGTGGAAAGAAAACATCCAAAATACACATGGAGGTGTTTATTTTACTGCTTTGTTTGTTTGGGTCTGTAGATTTCTCCTAAATTCACCTAAAGTTAGCATTAGATAATGCCTTATTTGCATATTTAAACACACATTTGCAATACAAAAAAATAATTGTCTTAATGTAAGTAATCAACTGGGGAAGTTTCATGGCGATATATCTATTGGTTAATTTTTTTTTACCCTATTTACCTGGGGTGTCTCCCCTTAAACCATCATCTATTTAAAGTTGCACTTGATAAAGAAAAGGAATTTAAACCTGGATGAATGTCAAGATCAATTCAGCAAATACAAGTATATTATTTGCTTAAAGTGAATACAAGTATCACATTTCACCAAGGGAATATTTGGTATTGTTTTGTTTGTTTTTTATGAAATTGTTAATTTGAATATGTTGCATCATTGTTTGCTTTATTAGCAGCTGTTTGAGAAGTTTCCCATGAAGCACCATTCTCCTATCTGTCTATATACCTTGATTAATTTCTTGTCCGGGACAGGTTTATTGTGAGCATTGTATGATGAAAATGGATTTCTATAAAGTCTAAAAAATGTGTTGAACTGCACTGATAGTAATCATTTCTCTAACTGGATAAAGGGCCGTGGAGGATTTGCCTGGGTCGACTTGCAAAATGACCCACGCCAGCACTGGCTATTATACTACATTAGTCATCGGCTCCTGGGACCGCGCGGGCCTTATGGTTATTCTTCTTTAAATGGACTATCATCTAATTCAAAGCATAGAAATGTGTTTATCTGACTGCACGTAGCAATGTTTCTATATCTTTGTGTATATAGCTATTTTGTGTGTACATGTGCATTCGTGTGTTTATAAGCCCATGCATTGGCTTTGTGCGTGTGTGTGTGCACGTCTGTATTGGATCGCCAGGTGCGAAGGTCATAATTCAGCTGCTTCGTAGTGATGCAGATAGTGTTTACTGTATCCAAGCGGTGCCATTAGACATCATGTCTGCAGAAATTTAGCCGTTGCCTCTCATCCAATAGATTGCTCCTCTCATCATCAACAGTGCAATCATTCTCAGTGATGGCAAAGCACAGGGGAGGGAAAGAGGAGCCGGCCCTCCAAGATGGATGTGTGTTATTGTTTGTGGGATGACAGTGTGTTTCAATCAGGATCCTCTGTGCTCTAATCCCAGGTAGAGCTTTTCAAGTGCTGAGTCAGTTACTGCTTCATCGATCCATCACGGTGGGTTAGTAGTGGGCAGGTGTACTCCCCGGCTCCCAGGAGACCCGAGGAAACACCTGCCCCGCACTGCTCGGGACTTCATCATCCCGCCATTCCTTTGTCTGGTTCTGCCGGGAGCTCAACGTCGGGGCCACAGAAAACTGTGAAAGCAGCACTTTTGTGGTCGTTTGTTGCCCGTACACAAAAATTAGGGGAGATGGTTTTCCCTTGCCGCCCACACCTGCCCCCTCCTTTATTTCTCACCCATGAAGAAGGGGCATGCACTGAATGGACCGCACACAACAGATCACTACGGGTTCACACCATTTAAACAGAGAGCAGGGGAACACAAAAATCGTAATTTTATTAGACAATCCCTGCGTTATCAAAATGAATACTCTTTTACTGTAGAGGAGGATGACTTTGGAAGTACATTGAGAGAATAGTGGTTATTATTACATCTGAGAGCAGTGCGCCAGCGAGGGGTGAGAGTCTATGTTTCTCCTGCTGCAGGCAGTCAATTAGTGCCAGAGGGAAACACAGCACTCCTCTGTTGCTCTCCACTGAGGAGCTGTAAATAAAGGTTTTTATTACACCACACTATCTGCGTCTCTTCTCTGGACATCAATAGGCCAAATGCATTGGACTGTTTCCTAACATAATCACTCCTCCTCTTTCTATTTCTCACCAAAATCAAGACGGAAAGGTCACGGTCGCTGGCTTAAAAAACACAAAAAGATGATCACATTCTGGGATTGATTTGTATTTTTTTTGTGCTGACTTTTTAGACCCAACTTTCACACAAATTACCTTGAATCCCATCAACGCATTATTCATTGGGGAGAAGGATTGACAAACCAAGCAACCCAACACACCTTATTGCTCCCACAGAGCATCTGGAGAAAACCTGCAATTATGTGTCCGTATACAGGAGAAGGAGAAAAATACTCCGAGCCCATCCTGACCTGTGGCTCATTTAAAAAGGCTTTGTCCCGGCCTGTGTGACAGTATCAATACACGGTGTGATGGCCTCCATGTATCAGACTAAAAGAATCAGTCAATATTAAAAAGCAAACTAAGTGCATAGATGTTCATAGATTTATGAAAACAGTGTATCGGAGTCCCTCAGGAACTCAAGCAAAACACATAACATAAGAGTGAACAACAAATTTCAACAATTCTCCCTGCAGGAAAAGTTATTTTTGCTAAATTATATAAATTATAGAGACACTACACAGGAAGAAATGTGGTGATCTTTGGAACACTAAACACTGTAACACATTAACTTATACTTTCTCTGTTTTCATATCTAGAGAAACAGTTCAATGTTAATACAATTTTACATAATACATTGTTGACACCAGATTTACAGACAGCAAAAAAAGCATGTACTTTTATTTTTATTTCAATTTTTATTTTTATTTTATTTTTATTTTTACTTTTATTTTTATCTTTATTTTTATTTTATTTTTTATTTATTTTTATTTTTATTTTTATTTAGTACAATACCATGCAAAGACATTAATGACTTTAAACAACAATGTCAATTTTCACTACATATCATTGCAAAATTTAGAAGCACTATTTCTCTTCAATCTGTAAATGGCTGACTAATTTAGCATACCACTGACTGAGATTTATATTTCAAATGGATTTTAAATTGCAGAGCCACATAACTATAATGTTGGGCTCTAAAATCCTCTTTTAATCATTATGCTGTGTGTATATACTGTATATGTGTGTAGTCGGATTCTATATGAATAGGGATTCTTTTAAAGGTAGAAATATAGAAAATAATTACATAGGTGAAAATATAGAATTGTCCTTTTTTGTCATATTTAATCCTTTATGCTGTTGTCCTGCTAAACATGTAATTCTGGGGTAGAAAAACATACTTTTTGCATTGTTATGTTTCCAGTTTAAAAAGCACACGAATGCCTTGTGATGATTATATGTCCTTTTTCAACTCTCATACACACGTTTTAGTGGCAGAAAGAGCCAAAAATGCAAGGCCACTGCAACCAACTTTAGCTCCTGCAAATTGAATGCTGATTCTATTTATATTTGGTGTGATTTACACCCAGCTTCCTCTATGCGAGTTAACAGGAAACAGATGCTAGGAATTGTTCTTTCCCTAAATTCCTCAGAGAGAGATTCTCGTCAACACCGACGTGTGAGATTGGCTTTGTACTTGCATGCGAAAAGGTAGTAGACAGTGACTAAATTGACTCTCGGGTTCCCCTGCTCTGAATCTCCATTTCCTCACAGTTTCCACTTGCGTACGTCCGTCTATACCCAAACGCCAGGTTATGGGCAGGCAGGCTTCCCTAATGGAGTCATGGAGCCAAGTCTACGCCTTCTCAGGACAAGGTCGACCTTACAGTAACACCCCAGGCACGGCAGACAGTGAGGGGTTGTGAGGGGCATTAAGTCCATAAAAATATTTCAGTGACATCTGATAAGATGAAGTAAACACATATAAAAAAAGGAAATAAAACCAGTTGCACTCTATTATCTCTTGCAAATATTCTAAAAGTTAATGCTTTAAATACATCAATCACCTTGCAACAGCCCCCCTAATAAAGTTCACTTTTGCTATAATAAAAATGTGTTCCCCTATAATTAATTAAGGAAACAAATAGAAACAAATACAATTAAGGTTTTGAGGTGATTGCAGATAATCAAGTAGCCAGACATGTGACACAAGGGAGAAATAATAATTTAGTATCGAGGAATACTGTTTGACATTTACAAGGTGATATGATCTGAAAATAAAAGGCCCTATCTTTTCATGGACCATGGTGCCATCTAGAGGACGCTGGAAATAAGGAATCAGACACAATGTGGCCTCATTTTAGAGGTTATATTATTTGTGTAGTTATTTGCTTTGTGCAAAGTATGAAGCTTGTGTTTGGAGAATATGTGAGTTTGTAGGAAAAAAGGGTCATTTTTGTGTTAGTCAGAGTGGATAAAGTGGGTTTAGTGGAAAGGAAACCCTGCAGGCTTAGCTGGTCTGTTATGTATGATCCTTGACACATGGCACATTATGATATGGTGCCACCTACTGTTGGATCACCTCCTATATAACTGAACAATCAGAGCTGCAATGGTATTGATCTTATCAAATTAAACTGATACAAAGGTTAAAAAAATTATAAGTGAGTGTGTATGTGTGTTTTCCTTCTCTGTACCACCTGGTAGGAGTAAAAGGGGGGAAAGGTTATATCCATGTCATCCCTCAGCTCACGGATGATTTGCAGCCGCTGGCTCCTCCCTCGCAAAAGATTTACTGTACATGAAATTTTTGCTGACATGGTACTCTTCGGCCGCCGCGTCTCAGATATATGGCAAACCATAATTTGGAGGTGTAAAATGGGTATAAAACCTGTATTAATTATTTAATCGTGGTTCTAAGTGCTGCCTTTTAGTCCACACCGGGATGTCATCCTCCTCTATTTCAGGGCATCGTTATATCACTCATTTGTCACACAGGAAAAAAAAAATTACAATCAAGACGGAAATTGTGTATGGTAAATCAGAGCAAACCAAGACTTTTTTATTGGCGTCATTAACTGTTACTTTTATTAATTTTTCACTCCATTTGATAGAAGTGAGCTGCTAATTGCATTTAAATCTCAGTTTTCTGGAAGAAATAAAAAGCTGTTTTTTAAAAAATGCCATATGAGAGGACAAAGCAGCCGCCACCAATGAATAGAAACGTCCCTGGCAGGTAGCAGTGTGTGGGACCTGTGATATATCTTTGTGTCAGGGGGCAGTTAGGTACAAAGACTGCGGGGTGTGATCAACAACCAAACAAACATGTTGTCCTGAGGTCGGGGCGAGGAGGTGTACACACAGAGCATCCATCAAACTACATCTGTGAGAGGCTGATACTCTACTGTTTACTCCCAATACTACACTCAGCTCAGCTCCTCCTCGCCAATGTCAGATGCAGACTTTCAATTATGAGATTATTTGTCATTAATGATGGATGGGCATTTTTGTTCATTGTCTGTCTGGGATGTGATGATGGCCAACATGTAGCACAAAATAAGGTGCAATTCCACCCACTGCCAAGTTACATTTAGATATAGTGTTGTTTGATGACCCTCATGAATACCATAAGCCAAAAAGCATATGTGTTAATAATAAACTTGTTCTCAATGCTACAAGCAGTTTTAGAGTTTTCATCTATGACCATGCAGATCATTAAACAACAATTATTCTTTAAGTTGACATACTGTGATTTCAGTCTTAGTGGAATCAGGCAGCTACACACGTATACTTGCTCTTCTTACCTCTGAAGACGATTCAGATACAACTAACAGTGGTGGAAGAAGTATCTGGAGTCTTTTCTTGAATAAAAGAAGCAATATCACAATTTAAAATACTACATTACAAGTCCTGCTTTCAAAAGATTATATTCCTTTAACAGCTGCAACCCGTACAGCAAAATCCTGAAATGTTGTCAGGAAATAAAAGAGGTGAAATGTATGATTTTACCCAGATTCAACCAAATCATGCAAAACTAGATATTTTTAGCAGAACCAGCCATGAACCTATCATAATAAAGTATTCAGTAATATATTACATTATAAACTCAACAGCACCGGGATCAAGCAGCACTACTTCCTTGCATGGAAAAATATATTTTCATCTTTCCTTTTTTTAACCTCTCAAGAAAGTATGAGATAAATAAAGTATCAAAAGTAAAAGTATTCATAATGCAGGCAGAATGGCCCCTGTCACTGTGACATTATTACATATTATCTGATTATCATTACTGATATTTGAATGTGTACCCAGCATTTATACTGTATGTTGCATTAAGATGGAGCTAATTGTAACTAGTTTATACACTGTTGGGTAGTTTAACATGTAGCAAGGCATTGCATTTTATAAGCATATAAAATGTAAAGCATCATATGTTTTGCATGTAAAACATGCATGTATTAATATTAATTATTCTACGTACAGCAACGATATATAACTGTATAGCTGTTAAAATAAATATTGTGGTGTAAAATGCTGTGAAATAGAAGTATAAAATAACACATGGAAGTATACAGTACCTGTAAACACTTAGTTACTTTCCACCGCTGACATTTGGTAATACATTTCAGCCACTGACATTAACAAATTCAAACTACCGGGTGGAAAAATAAATTACAGTGTATTAATACATCAGCTATATTGCCAAAATCAGTGATTTTTAGCTTTTCATTTCAAGAAAACATCAGCTGTCTGGAGCTAAAGCTGATGTATACTTTGTAATAATTGTTCAAATGCAATTAAAATGCAAGCGATCGCAGTAATAAAGCTGCAGTATCGTGACCGTCAGATCAGTTTTCAGACAGAATCTGGTATGCAGAGTTTTGTTGACTACATGATGCATTCTGATGCTTGTTTGGGTTGTAACTCTTTGTTCCAATACAGACATAGAAAAAACTTCACCATGACAATTGGACAATACCCCAACCATCTGCTCTGTAGCTCACGCTGGCTTCAGAAGTGTAACATTGGTGCTGCTGAACAGGCATCCACTGCAAATACACAGATAATATATGACCCTTTATTGTCGGCAATACCATCACCGTCCTCAAATGGTCCAACAGGGTCCAATTGTCAAAGAGGAAGATGGTTTTTCACATGTTCCCACATGGCAGGGCATCAAAAATAAATATGTAAAACAATAAAAAATAGGATATTAGTGTTACTGCTTTCAATGATGTTCCCTAACTAAGGAATAGTTGGAATAATGCTACCAATTCCTCACACTAATTAGGAGTTTAAAAGGACAAAATGTACAGTAAAAACTGTAATTTGGCTGTGATTTACTCATATTTTTTTAAAGATAAGAGCCTAATGCATCCATTATCTCTAAGCAAATACAGTAACTGCAGTAGAATAAAAGGAGCAAAACACAGACTGTCTCTTGAATTTGAACTATGGGCCGATCATAAATACTCATCATTAACAGTGTCAGAGAAACATTACCCTTTTTATTGGGGCTGTATTTTCCTCACACACAACAATAAAGTTAATGACAGACATTGTCTAAACCATAAAGCAGTCATATATTTGGATGCTGGTCAGCTTCAACAAGGCTAGTAGCATTTGGCTCGTAGATCATACTCACCCCATCAAGTATTCCTGTCGGAGAGATCTGACTTGAACTGAATACACAGATCATGTGTCCACAATCACAGCTGAATATAACTTGAATATGAGGAACACTTTTAACGCGTGCTCGGAGGCTGTTTGGTCTGAGAAATTGCTGCTTAGCCTAATGTGTAACATCATGTCAATATACTATAATGAATGAATGAATGAAAGTTAACAATGACAGCGCTGCTTGAGAAGATAAACAAAATACCTCCTTACAATACAATACAATAGCACTTCAATGAATATACTGTACAACTCTGTGAAGTTTCTTTGGTTTACTTAGACTCTTTAAAATGTGTATTACACTCCATGGTCATTATTTGAAACAGCGGGCAGTGTTGTTAAGCAAATAGAGTATCCTGAAAACTGGTCCTCTTCAGTATTGTAGCTTTCCTGTCTGAGGTTTATGTTATTATGATTTCGGGTCTTTTCACCTTGTGAATAAATAGTATTTTGCAGAATCTGATGCTCCATCATCTCACTGACTATCTGGCATTTTGTAATAGTACTATTTCTGTAAGCTGCCTTACCTTGAACACCAAATACAAATAACGATTGCTCTGTTGAAACTGGAAACATAGACCTACTGTTCTGATTATTGAAATGAACTCCCATTGTATTTGTGATTTTTTGTGATAACATTGAATAATTATGTTATGCGGCAAGGAGTTTAATTTCAAAAATCACACCAGTAATTCCTTGATATTTTTTAATTTAATTTAATTTTATTATATTTCGTTTTTATTACGGGGGAGGGAATATGGATGGGTTTTAATTTATTTATATATTAATTAATTGATTAATTTAGTTATTTAGTTATTTAGTTAGTTATTTATTTTGATTTTTATTATTATTTTATTATTATTTTTTATTTACTTATTTATTTTTTAATATGATTATTGTTTTTATTGTACTTGTCTACCTGGTTTAGGTATGTCGTGTATGCCTTGTTTTATTATGTATGCAAAACGACTATAAATAACATTTTCAAAAATCACACTGGCGTATGCCAAACACTGGAGAGATGTAATAAGAAACATAAGGCTCAATTCATGCTTGTTGTGGTCACAGCAGCACCTGTGGTAACTTCTCATACCCAGATTCTGCAACTGCCCCAGGCTGACTGCATGCCAATTGGTTTTAGTAGGCTAATTTAATTAATGGCAGATTTGTGAATGAATTCGCACCAGTAAAGTGTCAACTAAGATCAGTCCTGCATTATGAGCCTATTTTTAGGCCATGTCTTGTAGAGGGGGCCCTGTGTTGAAAGGTAGTTTTAAGAACTTTATTGTTTTGTTTGTATCGTGTTTACATGTTGCACATTCATGCATATTCCTACAGATTGTATTAAACCAAATTACCACAAACTAAGTATTATTCCAGCGCAGGTACAGTACACGTGTTGCACTAAACTCAGTGTACATGCACATTGTGCAGAGGGGTGGTAGGTGGGTAAAATTTTGCCATAGGGCCCCCTAACAGGTTAATCAGGCCTTGCAGCAAGAGCACTAGTCTTACTCACACTAGTAAGAGATGCCATTTTACATGTCACATATCCTACTAAAAGAAACATCCAAATAAATACATTTAAATGCATTAGTGCTTTTGAACAATTGCGTTTTTATCGTCAAAGTTAGACCTTACTCTTAAGCTTTGGTCACTTTCGCTGTCCAGCTGACTCAAAAGATATCCACTTTCTTTTTTAACCTATATACTCTATTAATATGCACGGCTATATTTTTATTTGGGCTTGATAAAAATATCGAAAGGTAGATCACCGACACTGAACAGGAACACCTGATTAAATAATTGCTTAATAACACTAACATGACGTGACAATCGAGATCATAAATGGCTGCCATCCAATTAAATCCACACCCAACAGTCTCAATTATTGAATGTTGAGCCACGCCAAATTGTGGGTTATTTCAGGTCTACAGAAAACCGTAAAGTGTTTGGATTTTCCATCTCTTGTTATTTTTTCTACTTGAAATTCAATGTCACAGTCATTATGGACTGAGGTCTGCAAAACAATTCAGGGGCTATAAATGAGCATTATTCTGTCAGGACGTGTCCCTGTTTAACCAGTAGATGGCGCAAATTATCTCTTTTTTTTTTTTTCATTGCACAAAGCCAGACAGCAAATAAGGGACAACGTGTGCTAACAAAACTTCACATTTTATGAAGAAACAATGCTTCATTTACATACATTTTTGTATGATCATATGCACACATGAACCACAGTAGCTATCATGTGCTATAATTGTAATTTGGATGATAATAATCCAGGGAGGGGGCTGGACTGGTCAGACCGGTTTCCTGATCACGTGATCCACCCAGATCCGCGACCGTGGACATCTGCAAAATGGAGGTGAAGTGCTCGCAAAATGTTGCAAATTAAATACGTTTTTTTTTGTCAAACGCAGTAAAGCTATGGCTACTCTGTAACATAATTGTAACATTGAGGAGGGAACGCACGGTGTTGCATTATAATTTGTAGCTTCTCTGCACCTTTAAGGTTGCTAAGGAAGATTCAGCGCTGTCTACGGGAGCTAACGCTGCAGCTAAAATACACTAAGCCGAGCTAATGGTTGTCTAAATTAAGGTTAAGATAGGTGGTGTAGCTCTGTGTTGGGTTACTGTTTCAGTTGACTGTTAAATGAACATTGCTGTGTGGTTTCTTTACCCCACATTACGCTGATAAATAAATGGTGGCGTTTGGCAATAACATAATCTGCAGCATTCCTGAAGCAAGCTGTCAAAGCTGCTAAAGCTAGTTTAGGCCGCCCAGGCTAATAACTCCTGTTGTAACTTGTATTGCGGGCCTCAGTCTGGCCTTTTTTTTTAAAATACATATAATGTAATATATGTATTATGTAGTCCTGATATTTTTTGCTCGTGCACTGGGTTTCTTTTACAGCATAATTTTATGCATAATTTCTGTCCCCACAAGGGGAAACGTTACGACCCTAATGTTGGTATCAATACTGTCATTACGATGCATTTCAAGATTCAAGATTCAAGATTCCTTTATTGTCACTACACGGAGTACAGCGAAATTTGAAGCAGTCCTGATGGTGCAATCACGCATAACATACAGTATAAAAGAAGTTTAACCTAAACTACTATAAAATAAGTAAATATATATATATCTAAAAAGAAAAGTAAATATATATATATATATATATATCTAACTCGAAATGTTGGCCTATGATACAATACATACAATACAATTACAGTACGGTCGAGGCAGTATACAGTACAATCAAGTCAGTGAGTTATTGCAAAGTAATAATAGTACATATATTGCACATGAATCAGTAGTGCAGTAGATAAATCACAAGAAATGATATATCTGGAAAAATAAGGTGCGGTAGGATGTAAATGTAAATACAGTGCGGTAGGATTTAAACATGTAAGAGTCCTGATAAGTGTCTCCGACAGTGTTTTGATCCGGTCCTTTCTGTTCAGTTTTTTGTGTGAGTGACTGGCAGTGTTCAGCTCACGTATGACGCTGGGGTAGAAGCTGTCCTTGAGTCCTTGAGCCGCAATTTGCAGACATTGGTGCATGTATTCATCCGCAACACCATAGTAGCGTTGTGCAACCGTGGTGTAGGTTTCTTCAACTAGTTCCTTGTAGCAGTATTTACAACTGTAATGTGCAGGTGTTTACAGGGGTCACTGTTTATTTATTTATTACTGTTTATTTATTGATCTGGTTTGTTCAATATTAAGTAATGATTTGGTATTCTGGACTGATAATGAATTTATATTTTGATAAGGATAACTATATCAGTAATTAATTTATTTCTATATGACAGAGATGAAAGGGTAATAATTATAGTTAAACAAGTTTAGGAGAAAATAACTTAGATTATATGTTTAGCTCAATAAGGACGCTGGTTACTTATTAATGAATGAGTTATGGAGAAGGGGTGGGATTAAATAAGTTTGTACTTCTTCTCACTCCTTTTCGAATATGTAGACCAAGGCAAGTGTTTGACAATTTCTTTTGCTTATGATTTTCATTGTATGTGGATACTGCTTTTTTTCTGGCAGTCCACTCGTTGTATGATGATTCTCTTTTTTATTATTATTATTATTATTATTTTACATGTTCGAAATAAATTTTGAAATGAAAAAAATGAATGAATGATATTTATTTTCTTGTTTTTCTTTTATAGGACCGTGAAGCTAAAGAACCCGAGCAGCTCAGAAAGCTGTTTATTGGCGGTCTGAGCTTTGAAACCACGGAGGAGAGTTTACGGGCCCATTTTGAACAATGGGGGACTCTCACGGACTGTGTGGTGCGTATTTTTATTGTAATCTGTGGCAACGTGGCCTCAGATAATAATAATAAACAACGTAATAATGTATAAACATAGCTACAGGCCAGTTAAACTGTCCTCACTATCATTGTGCGTCGTTTTGTTGTTTCCAGGTGATGAGGGACCCCAACAGCAAGCGATCAAGAGGGTTTGGCTTTGTGACATACGCCGCTGTAGAGGAGGTGGACGAGGCCATGAAAGCGAGGCCTCATAAAGTAGACGGCCGAGTTGTCGAACCCAAGAGGGCCGTGTCCAGAGAGGTAAACAAATCCCAGA
This sequence comes from Sebastolobus alascanus, assembly GCA_916701645.2. Taxonomy (NCBI): domain Eukaryota; kingdom Metazoa; phylum Chordata; class Actinopteri; order Perciformes; family Sebastidae; genus Sebastolobus; species Sebastolobus alascanus. The sequence continues at coordinate 559,502 of CAKAOJ020000059.1, forward strand.
CCTGAAGGCGGATACTACAGCGATGTTGATGTTCGGTGTGTGTGTCGCTCATGGATACACTCTGTTTCAGGACTCCAACAAACCAGGCGCCCATCTGACTGTGAAGAAGATCTTTGTCGGTGGCATCAAGGAGGACACCGAGGAGTATCACATTCGGGAGCATTTTGAGAAATACGGAAAGATCGAATGCATCGACATCATGGAGGAACGCTCCACTGGGAAGAAGAGGGGATTCTGCTTCGTCTCCTTTGACGACCACGACACTGTGGACAAAATTGTCGGTATGTGCTTGTTTAGACTTCAGAGTTAACAAGGTTGTTCGTAAACATTAAGCAATGTTGTGCAAGTGTGTTGTATTCTTCTTGTTTTTCCTTACAGCCCAGAAATTCCACACAATCAACTACCACAATTGTGAGGTCAGAAAAGCTCTCTCAAAACAGGAAATGAGTGCCATGTCCACTAGCAGGGGTAAGCACACCATCAAATGTTGTTATACTTACGGACCACTATTGTATATACTGTTTGCAGCTGGCAGTTCATTGATGTAAACGGCTCTAAAATGACATCTTCGTACTTATCAGGCAGGAGTGGAGGATCTGGAAACTTCATGGGGAGAGGTAGTAATTTTGGAGGTGGTGGCAACTTTGGTCGAGGTGAGTAGTATTTGCATGGCAGTGCCTCTGGTCTTAACCACACTAATGCAGGTACATTTGATAGGGATGTTTACATGTCAATAGGGGTTGCGGGATCCCAAGTTTCGCAACCACGCTGACACTAAATAAAGTAAAATGGTTGCAGCTCTTCTTTCAGATTCCAACTCTGTGAGCACTTACTTTGTGTTTTATCTCCGCTAAACTCATGATTAAGGAGATCTGTTGTCAGACAATAGGAGTATATAAACAGTGTTGATTTTCTCATGCAGCTGTCAAACAACAGACAGATTTATATCTCGGTGACGGAACATGTAAGGTGATCAGCCATATTTGACATGCAAAATAGGTGAGAAAGTCAGAGGTGACAGAAACGTGTCTAACCCCAAGGCAGTTGACAGCCTACTAAAATGAGTCATTTTCAAATGTATCCAGAGTGCATATTTGGAAATGTCGCCCTTAGTGTGGACGACAGGCCAGAGCAGAGAGATTGTCTATCACATGAACCTACATTAGTGTGGACATGGTGTCATCCATGATGAGGCTGCAAGAATACGACAAATTGGTCAAAGTTTTAATGCACAATATATTTTACCCGTGTTTTTTTAGGTGGCTATAGTGGAGGACGAGGTGGTTACGGCGATGATTTTGACAATGGTGAGCTCTTGTAATATTTACTTTTAAGAGGTGTAAAATGTTTAAATTCACTAATAGGTTTCATATCCTTGCTTGCTTACACAACTGTGTCTATCTTTAAAAAAAAATTTTTACAACAGTGTTATGTGAATACCACTCATGAGCTATTCATGTCACTGTTATAAATAGAGCTGCAACGATTAATCGATTAGTTGTCAACTATTGAATCAATCGCCAACTATTTTGGTAATCGGTTTGAGTAATCTTTAAGGGGGAAAAAAATCTAAATTTTCTGATTCCAGCTTCTTAAATGTGAATATTTTCTGGTTTCTTTACTCCTCTATGACAGTAAACTGAATGTCTTTGAGTTGTGGACAAAACAAGACATTTGAGGACGTCCTCCTCTTGGGCTTTGGGAAAAAACGATTGACATTTTTCACCATTTTAAGACATTTTTATAGACCGAACAACTAAGCGATTAATCGAGAAAATAATCAGCAGATTAATTGACGATGAAAATAATTCGCCCTGGTTTTAAATGAGCACATGTTGGAAGCTTGCTTTGTTTTTCACCGTTAAAGGTCCAGGAGGAAATTTTGGAGGAGGACCGGGTTATGGAGGAGGCCGGGGGGGCTATGGAGGTGGTGGTGGTGGTGGTAGTGGCGGTGGTGGAGGCGGTCCAGGGTATGGCAATCAGGGTGGTGGATTCGGTGGCAGCTGCGATGGAGGCTATGGCGGTAATGACGGAGGTAAAAAAAATGTTACGGACTCCAGAATTTAGTTTGTCAAACTAAGTGCTACATGTAAGCCACAGAAAATGTGCAGTACCAGACACCTGAAATGGAGAGTTGCCTTTAAAAATTGACACTTGCATCTTCAGGATATGGAGGAGGTGGAAATTACAACGACTTTGGAAATTATAGTGGACAGCAGTCCAGCTACGGGCCCATGAAGGGAAACAACTTTGGTGGCAGAAACTCGGGCGGAGGTGGACCCTATGGCGGTGAGTTTAACCCTCCGAAATGATGCGTCCAGTGACATCATCATGTCTCCTGATGTAACGTATTTTGCCTGTGACCAATCCTTAACTGCAGGTGGCTACAGCTCTGGTGGTGGTGGTGGCGGCGGCGGCAGCGGAGGAGGAGGCAGCGGCGGCGGAGGTGGCTACGGCTCACGGCGCTATTAATTATTTCGTGTTTTGGTAAGTTGCATTCAGTTCCACACCACCCTCGTAGCACAGTACAGAGTGAGCCCATGAAAGTGCAGAATAACTATTTGTTCTATCCTGTATCCATTCAACAGGCTTCAGTTCTTAGCAGGAGAGGCGAGGAGGTGAGCAAAAGGAGTTGTCAGGAAAGCCGCAGGTTACTTTGAGGCAGTCATCTGAGCATTAGAGGAACACACAAGTCAGACATTACCGCAGCTAAATCGGAGAAGTTTATGGAAGAAGGACTGTATACACAAGACATGAGTGCAGATGATACTCTTCCCTAATTGTGATAGATGTTTCCCTACCAAGCTATTTTTCCTTTTGTGCGTCTGAAGTGTGTGTATTGTGCCTATGGTATCAGGGGGTAAAGAGTAAATTGTTTTTTATTATTATTATTATTATTATTATTATTATTATTATTATTATTCTGAAGTCAGCACTTAATATCTTAATTAAATATCTTAAATCTTCTTTTTTTTTTATATGGGTTAGTTTTCTGCTGGTCAATTAATCATTTGTCTCTTAACCTGGTTTTTGTCATATAGCATAGTTATATCAGGCCCTCAGATGAGCTAGAATTACAACAAACAAAAAAAATCTTTCTGAAGTTATTATGATTGCTCAAATTGCAAGTGTCAAGTGTATTTTGATTTTGTATGTGAAGCACATTATGTAAATCCTTCGTAGTACCAGTGTCAACAAATATAATAAGCAGTCTGGGTTAGAATCAAGGGAATCCCTTCTCACTCTTCTTGTTCCCAGAAAACCGAATTCTAGATTGTTCGCATATTTTGATTAGAAGAAAAAAGACCGAATAAAATTGTGTAGTAAAGTAACATGAGGTTCAGTGCGTCATTGGTTCAGAAAAAAAAGATCAAATGAGTTATTGATTTATCTGTTGCCTGCACATTGTGACTGTGGAGTTTGGCAAATCAGCCTGTCCAGAACTTTCTCCTCCTTTTGGGAGTGTGTTATTTAAGACTTGTGTGGGTGTAATAGTGTATTTACTGTATTTGCTTGTACAAGGGTCAATGACAAGGGAGTTTTTGGGTAGTCCTAGATACACCACAGTGTTGAGCGAGTAGGATTATAACGGCCACAAGCACCTGAAGTTGGGCCCTCAGCGTCGCTAGTGTGGAAGATTGCAGATGACTGTCAGACAGGACGTCTTCAGCCCCAGCACAGTGGACCAGTCAGCATTTTGAGAGAGAAGGGAGAAGGCAGCATCGAGCACAACGCCCATGGAGGAAGCTTGCAGTGTCGTTCCTGGTAGTGAGCCGTCTGTCTCTGTCAAGGCTAGCTAAACCCTCCAGCAGCTGGTGCTAGCGAAGAAAGACTAGTTCCTGGACACATTTGGAGATCCTGTTGAGTCAGAGATACCACAGTTTTTTACCCGCAGACGCTAGATTTCAGACATTAACAAGAAAAGGGAGTGAGTATTTCACAAAAAAAAAAGCTGACTTAAGAAGATGGAGCAGGTAAGAGTAACCGCTTTGCTTGATTTGCAGATGTGGAAAAGAGGCATTCTCTCTTCTTGCTGAAAATCTGTAAAGACCTGATAACATGGAAGGTTCTGGATGGGTAAGACTTTTTTCAAAATATTATCCCAAGGCTGCTCATATTGTAATCTAACAGTGCACATGGTGATTATACGAGGTGCAAGGGTTCTTTGGAGGTAAACGGAGCAGGATGACATCCGGTATTGCTCCACTTTGACCAGAATCAGCCTGCGACCTTCACCACACTGCTAAGAATATCTTGAAAACAAAATATGTTTCCATGTTTTATTACCTTCGCTATCAGTCAGATAGTCCCAATGATTTCCCCTTCGGGGAAACCACAAAGGATCGTGCTCGGAAAAGATAAACTGTGTTTACACTCCTTGCCCATGTTATTAGGCACACCTACAGTATACAATCTATTACAATTCAATACAGCAGGTCTGCCATAAATTCTGCCTTTTATAAAGTTGAGTTTTTGTTGGAAATGTGTCAATTGTGTCTGTAAATAAGCAGAACAATGTAACATAATAGAAAAGGATTTTTTTTTTCTAACTCTTATGTAACTTATTAATGCAAAGGCGGGCCATATTAGTATAATGCAAAAATAGTATTTAATTTATTTAAAAAAAAGGGGCTGATATATCAGCACTTTTATGAGCCAGTTTTAAAGCAACACGAATCATCAACAAACTATCAACAGGTCTGAGGTCAAATCCTCTGCAAAAAAAAAAAGAAAAAGTATTTATTAAACAATTATTTTACTTGCCAGGCAGTCAAATGAACGTATGGAAACATGGGCGAAACGTATCAACAGAGAAGAACTGTGGTCACAAGTTGAAACTAACCAGCAGAGTAAGGACAAACAGCGTATTCACAAATACTCGTAGTTGGCACTCTGTCCAAGAAGTGTAAGCATAGATGACCTTTGGTTCAGAAGCTAAAAACTATTTCCCTAAGTGCTGACATTTTTTCACGAGTTCAAAGTAAGTTGAGATGTTGAGGGAAATTTTGTAAGGTTTCCTTAAAAATGGGCACTCGAGACCTTCTGCTGATGTGCTGTTTTGTAATTACTCTCCTCGAACATGTGGCAATTATACAGTAAGTGATTTCATATGGTAAGTTTAAACATGCATTCCAATGACAAATCTTAATAAAATACAACATTTACATTTTGGATAATGTAACTTCCTTGAGATTGAAGCATATCAAACATTTTTTAAAAACTGATGTTCGCTTAAAACATGTCACACCAGGTTATAATGACTACATATGACCCCCATGATTACTTGCCACAAATGGAGAAACAATGGCCGCTGATATGTCTCTCAATCAGTTGAAGGATCGTGTTTCTGCGGAGGAATGTAGTATGACGTACTCAATTGCCCGAGTGAAACTTGTGCTTGGCAAACGCTCACCAGCGTCAATGAACTATGTTCAACACTAAGATATGTGATTGAGTGTTTTCTTGTGCTCTTAAATAAAGATATTTTTCCATGACTTGAGTGTTTTATTTCTGAAAGCGATACGCCGAGCTGTAAATGTATTTTTTTTTTTTTGTAAAATGCATTTGATGAATTTCATTGATTCACAGACGTCTAACCAGTTTAGTCTGTCCACACGCCCTCTGAATGTCACGAGAGCAGAAACTGGGCTTGGTGATCAAAGGTAGTGTTTGTGTGTGAAAGTGCACAGTAGAGCACATACTGATTGCATAGGGCTTTACCTTTTGAATATGCTCGCCCGGGGTTGGACCATTGTGAAGTCGTCATGCACGATTCCCACCGAGCGTACACTCTACTGTAGCTCCACAATTGTGCTCTTTGTTGTGTGACATAATGAACGCGGCGGGTGTGGTTACTTATGCGGTATTAAAAGATTTAGGTTACTGTACAACCAAGCTCGCTCTAATAAAGAGCAAGCAGATTGTAAAAGTGGTCTAAGCCAATAACTCTCTTGTTTCAGTACAATATTCCTTTTCTTCGGTAGAGCCTTCAAGTCAAGAACTGACTTGCAACATGTGGTAAGTTATGTAATCGTTCCTCAGACTATAGATCCATCTGGCATCAATCTGTTCTGCGGGGCCATAGGACGCCACGCAATGTTCTCTCAGCAAACAGGAGGCCGTGTAGCTATAGGAATACTTTATTGAAAAGCACAGAAGATTTTTATAAAAGAACCTGGGCAGCAAATCATAAAGGGACAGTTATAAAATATGAGTAACAATGATTGAAACAATCATTAGCATACAGAAATATGATATATACAATATATATATGTACACGCATACAGTAACAGTTATCAATCTCAAAAGCAGGTTTATATTTACAAACGATATTGGTTAAAGAATCTGAATCCGAGTACAAAAGAAGTAAAATATCAAAAATATTACAACATTCAGGAGAAGGGAGCAAAAACTATACAATAGTTCTGCTAATGCTTTAAAGCTGAATGACTACAAAGTTATTGCATAGTATTACTATGATAATGCGGTACCGTATATTACAAAGGGGACAAGAGGCTGTCTTCGCTCTTGATGAAAGTCTTTTTGATGCGGGGGACGAGGAAGACGTTGCCGTCCGTCGACTGCTGGAGGGAGTATTCGGAGGGGGAGTAGGAGTTCCCCTTCTCGTCCCTCAGCATGCCGAAGACCTCCAGGTACAAGCTGTTGAGTTGCTGCTTCATTTCCTTCAGGCTCGCCGCGTTCTGGCTCTTCTCGCTCTGCAGACGCTCCTTCTCGTCCTTCAGCGAGTCCAGGTTGCTCTCCAGGCCCACGATGTTCTCCATCTTGCGCTTGCGGCAGTTCTGGGCGGCCACCTTGTTCTTGCCGCGGCGGCGTATGTCTCGGACCAGGGCCAGCTGGGCCTCGTTCAGGTGGTGCTTCGACATCATCTCGTTGAAGTCGTCGACGGGCAGGTTGATGATCATGTCGACGGTGAACGGGATTTTGAGGGCTCTCGCCCTCTGCTCGTCTCGGGAGAGACGCTTCTCCGAGCGTTTCTTGTGCTTGTCTTTGGTGAAGGGGGCGCTGTTGTGGCCGCCGTCCTCCGCCGGGTCCGTCTTGTGCTGTTTGGGTTTCTTGTCCTGCTGCTGTTGCGGCTGCCCCATCGGCACTGAGAGAGAAATCGGCGGGTGAAGATCGTCGGGTTGGAAGTTTAGCGAGAACATCTCCGAGTAGTCGGATTCCGCGCTTCCGGGGTTGTGGTCCATCTCCTCCATGTCTGAATCGCTGTAACCAAAGGACTCGTCCCCGTACACGGACTTCCCAGTCGAACTAGCATTCGGACTCGTGTTCGACGAGATTCCCGAATCCGAGTCCGGCAAATCCGCCGTCGGATTCTGTTTGCCTCTGTCGAACGCATCTCCAGACGAGAGGCTGTAGAGGTCCACCGGTGTGAAGGGAGGCTTGTTCGGGATATCGCACACGGCGTTACTTTCATTTCCTTCGAGGCCGTGTTGTCCACTGCCCTCTTCGAGGATGGCGTTTGGGTAAAATATGTCACAGAAACTTTCTGCAGTGAAGTTAGCATTTAACTGGGGAGCTTTCGCCTTCATCTGGGTGAGATTGTCTGGTGGGGCCATGCTGGGAACAGAGCCATCAAACGTATTCATGAACTCCGCGGGACAAACATTTAAACGGTTTGTTTCCTCGTCTGGGAGATTCATGGGGTAAAAAGAGTAGTTTGGATTCTGCACTTCGGGGCTGTTTGGAAGAGGATAAGTTGTGGTCTCCAGTGTGTCCTCCATCTGCATGTTCAGGCATTGCTAGAAGAAACAGATAAAGGACCGTTAAAATAAAAACAATCAACATATTGCAGTACAAAATAGGCTTTGTTTTTTAGTTTAACATTAAGTGAATATAAAAATGTCAACATGTATGTTTTGTTGTGGATGCATGTTTAGTATGTGCTCATATATGAACCTACAGTTTCTTCCAAAACATGACCTGTGGCACATTGTGATGACAGACGTACAAAGATGCATACGTAATCTATTATCTTCCCTAAACAATAAGCTTCAGTCTGTGTTTTAGCCATGCTGTTGTTCCAAGTGACCGGTATTTCACTGACAAATGCTGGTAGAGCTGGGTGTAGCACAAAGTAGCTAACACCAACTACATATCCAGTTCTTGAAATAGAGCAGAAATCGCCACCACCAATCTCCCAGCTTGCTGAGAAGTGAAAGTGACTACATTATCTCCACAAAGCAGCTTGTAAGACCTGAAACAAAATTCCCCACAACTCCCTTTTTTTTTCTCTCTACAATTTAAAGTCTTATCGGCAGCTTGCCAGAGCAACCAATGCTATGTAAGCTGTATGTTTGGGACTGTAGTCCAGTCCACACGGAGAGGTCAAGGCAACAAATGGCACACCGCTCCACCCGTCAGCTAATGCAAATATGAGCTGCATCGACACAGAACTGATAAAGCAGTTACTGAAGAACTACCGTGCAAAAATCTTGACTATGCTGCTAGAAAGTAAAGGTTTTTAAGACCGCCACACCCTCTCTGAGCACGATGTCTTCTTGTTCCGCTAGGTGAAGAAACTGCATCGCATCTTGAACACCTGCCTCCCTAATTCTCCAAAAAAATGTCAACAGTGAAACCCAACCACGGTAGAATGAGCCGGGCGCACCTGTCTCACATGTATGAGACCCATTCTCACAGAGCAACAAAAAGGTGTTTGTCCTCTAATGCCGGGCTCCTGCCCGCTGATGCATTCTTTGGGTATTTGTTCCACAACGCCAAACGCCGTGCCATTGAGGCGGTAGAATCCGTGTATTATACCTGCAGCTCAGGGAGGGACAAAAGCTCCATCCAGGCCTGCTCCAAATCTGGGGACATCCTCTGTGGCGGCGCCGGTGGTGGTAGTAGTGGACCCGGGGAGAGGGTGGCCGGCGGCAGAGCCGGCTGCTCGGGGGACATCGTGGGTACTGAAACAGCAGTTGTGTCCAAGCAAACTGAGGCGTTCTGTCACACAAACACAAAGAATATGACAGTTTTTATACGACTGAAAGACAAGCTGTGATGCCACATGTGTGGTAATATTCCAATGTTCTTACCTCAGTTTCCTCTACAGGAAATGTCTCCGCCAGTAGCTGCAAACATTCATCAAATGACATGTCACCGCTCTCTTCTGTGAAGCCCACATTCTGCAAGAAAGATTAAAATACACTTTACCACCCGGCATCCTTTGTGGCACGCCATCTTTTAAAAAACAGCACGCATATTTCATATTTATAGAACGTATGTCTCTGTAGAGTCGTTTCCAGAGCGGAATACACCGATGCAAAACTACAGACCCACCTGTGTTTCTGTAATTACACAGGATGAGCGGTTACCTAGCTACGACATAGCCTATAGGCCTATCAAACGAGGTGGGAGTGGCCCACCTCTGACGTGATTAATGAAGGCCACGTGCACGTACCTGTGTAACCTCTAGAGGTGTGTCGGCCGACTGCAGCGGGGCGCTGGGTGGCGGGCGGGGTGTGTACTCTCCCGTCTCCTCGTCGAGCTGCAGCTGTGCCAGCAGGGCCTTCTCCTGCTCCAGCAGCAGATGCTGCCTCTTCTCCTCCTCCAGCTCCCGCTGCCTCCGCAGCTCATGCTCTTTCTGACGGTGGTTGAAGTCGAACACCTCGCGCCTGGCGCCGAGATCGATGTCCTGCTTCCACAGTATGTCGATCAGGTCCATGTCCTAGAAAGAGAGAATCGGTTTAGAGAGTTGTTGTGAGCCATGCTGTCCTGTCCTGCGGTGAGAATGTGAGCAGCATTGGAGCAAGGAAGAGCGTTTGCCCTGCTGCGAAGCGTGGCCGCTGCATCCGCCACACCCTGTCCCTCAGTATCTGCTCACCGACAACAACACTGGCACTAAAGTCAAGAGGGAGAAGCCGCATGAATAATAGATGCACTTCTCTCTTTCCCGTGTTGCCACCACGCGCCAGCAGGAGACACGGATCCTCACTTGATACTCTTTCCAGGGGAAGCGATCATTACCCATCTGATTACTCCGAGGTGTGAATTTGTTTGTCTCGTTCAAACTCACAAATGGGGCAGAATCTAAGTCGTGTTTGACTTCCTGTTTGTTCTCTAAATGAAGTACAGTTGAATCCAAAACATTCATGTCATATTATACTAAGGGTGTAAGAAAATATGCACCGTTCCGACTTTTTCAGTCCCGATACCGATAGCGATACCTGGGCTTTGGGTATCGGCCGATACCGAGTACCGATCCGATACCAGTGTATAATTAATAATCTGTACGCCTCACTGTGTGGAAGTGACTGGGGTCTTTCTTTTATGTGTAAGGCAACATCAGGCTTGACTTAAACATTGCTTTCCTAACTTTGTAAATCAAAATGTAACAAATAAATACATTATTTATGATTGAAATAAGAAATTGTACACCAGCATTCTGGTTAAAAATCTTCAAAATGTAAACCTTTTTCATGCAGCAAGTTCAAACCCGGCTTGGGGCCCTTCTGCGTGGAGTTTGCCTGGGTTTTCTCCAGGTACTCCGGTTTCCTCCCACAGTCCAGAGACATGCAGGTCAGGTTAATTATTAACTCTAAATTGTCCGTAGGTGTGAATGTGAGCGCGAATGGTTGTCTGTCTATGTGTCAGCCCTTTGATAGTCTGGCGACCTGTCCAGGGTGTACCCCGTCTTCGCCAAATGTCAGCTTGGATCGGCTCCAGCCCCCCCCACGACCCTGAATAGGATAAGCGGTTACAGATAATGGATGGATCCAACTATTTGAGTCACTATCGGCGCGATATCCGATCCGGTATCGGTATCGGTGCATCGCTAGTTTTGTGATACTGTATCGATTCTCAAAAACACTGATTTTTAATTAATAGTTTACACGCAGAGAATAACTCAGTTAATGTTTTATTTCATTTGCAAAAAGATGCGTCCTCAGAGTATGTGGCCTCTCAAAGTAGTGCCGTGATGTTGGATGTTACAGGACTATAATAAATGCAGATCCCACTGTTCAGATTGCATAAAAAAACGATTTTATGCATATGGCTGTGTGTTCTTTATACTATGACAGTTTCCTAAAAGTAGATTTTAAAAAGTTCAGTATATCACCTTGCTTACAATGTATTGAATCGTAACCATTGTATCGTGACACGTATCGCCAGATTATTGACAATACACGGCCCTGTATTATACAGCATTTATAAAATCAGGAAGTTAAAAGGTAGGTCTATAGTTGGTTTTTTTAAATATGGTACCACAGTTTCTTGGAGAATGTATTATTTCTTTTTTCAAATGACATTAGTAATATTCCTTAAAGGGTGGTATAATATCACCAAATAAAATAGGGGATATAAGACTGTACAGTCCTTGTTTTCCTTCCTGCTAGTTCTTCATGTAAATAACTACAACTATTAATAACTGACCTCACACCGCACAAATTATTTTGTCCTACATTTAGTGTTAACACATTAAGCTGAGTGCTGCTGACAATACAGAATAATAGACGCAGCATACTACCAACCGTGAGGGTATTTTAATACGGTTTCCTGTAGATTTCCAACCACAGGCTGATTGTCATTTGCCTTTTTAAACAAGAAGGTCTAAAGATAAGCTGCGCTGCTCTCTTCCTTGGGTCTTTTACACAGAAATTATTTACAGAAGGAAACCATTTCACAAGGCCCAGGGATGTTGCATAAACGGCTGGTTCACGGGAACATGTCTGAGCATGTGACTTGTTTGTTCCTCGATTTTGAGAATAAACAGAACTTATGGTCAGTAGGTCGAATGGCCAGAAGAGACGGGAGGAAGCCGAGAGGGATCCGAGGGGAAATAAAGCACGAAGCAGAAAACACACACAATAAAGAGGATGTGTGGACCTGAGGGGGAAAATACTGTATAATAATGTTTTCTCCTTTGGATTTTTTGATTCAAGGAAAATAGGGTGTGTGCTCAATCTTCATAACAACAGCAAACAAGCATCTATATATATATTCTAAAACTCTGTTGACACCATTACAGCTGTGGCTCAGCAAAATAAGAACCCACTAACCCTCTTTGACTCAATGTTGCATCAGAGGCATGACCGCCGGAGGATTACACGTCACTAAGGGCTGCCTATAACAGAGCGAGAGGTGAGCACCCAACCAGACATTATGGCTTCTGCAGGAATGAGGAAGTAGCCTAAAATGTCTAAGTGTGGGACGTCTGGTCATCCGTGTTTTCCAAACTAATAAACCGCACCGGCGTCTGTTCGTCACACCTCATAAGCTCATCCAACAAGTCATACGAGTCCCTTAAAAGAACAATCCCACGTCGCCCGAGGTGAAGTTCAATCAGCCCTGTCACTTTCACTGATTTTAATTGTTGTATAAAGTCGCCGAACCACTTAATACATCGTGTAACTTATATTCTATAGGCATATTAACGCCAAATAGATTGTGTAAATGTGAGAGTGTGTCAGGTCAGGTCAGGTTGTCGGTGTGGTGTCGGTAACCGTCACACTGGCACCAGAACAAGGAAACTGGCTCATAAAATGGTTTAGATTTCCCAGACCTCTCTGCCACACAATACACAGCTGTACCAGCCAAACAACGTGCCTTTAGTTTTTAAATGGTGGCAAAATATGCAGAAGAGACAACTCCCAATTACCAGAAACTCATTTAGAAAACAAGCCAACAAACTAATATAGCTAATGATCCCTCCATGGCTATCAAACTGGGTGATAGAGGAGTGACTCAAAGTTGTTCATTTACCTCTCCTGAGCTAAAAACAAGGGCCTCAAAGGGGACCTGGCTCCAGTAGGTTTATTACAGCTCCTTTCATCACAACTCGCTGGACATCCACCCTTGACCGGGGATGTTGAAACACATGTTCCAAAAAAAAAAAAAAAAAACCCTTTTCAGTAGACCCCTCATCAGTCAACCGTGAACTTCCACTGACCCTCGCTCATGGCAGCTTTAACTAAACACTAAAGACGTATCACATGAGAGAAATAATCCCAAATTCAACATCTAGTCTAGGCTGAGAGTTTTCTTTTTTATATGTAAAAAGTACACTGAAAAAAAAAAAAAGACAAAGCAAAGACAGAAGAAGCTTTTAAAGAATCATTCACAATGGTTACACACTTGTCTATAACAGATAAGGGATATCACATGCTTGGAGGAGGAAGGAGGGGGGGGGGGGGGGGATTTGGAGGCAGGCAGTTACGAGAAATTAGCTCATGAGACTGGGTTACCAAACATGTCAGATATCATTTTTCATATTTTTTTTCACATCATTCAAAGTAACAGCACAAACACTAAGACATCCAACTGTTTTTTTATTATTTTATTTTATTTCCTGTCTATGGGAAAAACGTCACAAGCGAATGACTTGCAGAAGTGAAAGCTGTACAGAGGGCAACCTTAATATGTGTGTAATTAAAGAAACAGTCACACAGTGTATTTTGTATAGCCTAGTTATGTCTACATTAGGGCTATAACCTCTTAACTACGCCATAACCGGGTTGTCAGTGCGTATTGATCATAGCGAACATTAAAAAAAAAACTTTACCTGAACTATATTAGGCTGTTACGTATCTGTCTCCCTGTCGGATCGGTATAAAAAAAAGAAGTTTTTGTATTATTTACCTGTGGACCGGAATGCATCACCTCCATGTCCATCATCGTGGAGATCCGTGTGGCCCGTAAAGAAACCGCCTTATGACTGATAAACGTGTGTGTTATTTCCTTTCAGATGGGCAGGTTAAAATGGCGAGCGGGTCCGAAGCCGATAGAGTCCGTCGCAGCAGCTGAGCTGAGGGAAACATTGCTGCTTCCTTTAAATCTAATGAACATTACGGAAATGATGGCCCTGCCCACCGGAGCTGCGGCGCCGGGATCGTCCCCCTCACGGCGGCCTATGAGGGCGGCCGGAGCTCTGCGTGCATGCGTGTGGAGCGGATATACACACCGGTTACAAAATAAAAATATATTTATGTTTATGTGCATTTGAAAGTTGTAATAATAACCCTCAAATTGGATCGTACATTAGATTAAATTAAATTAAATAATAAAACAACTAGTTGTCTGAAAACCATTAAAGCCACTAAAATATTAGGGCTAATATTTTATTATTTATCCGAGCATCAACATGTCTAGCTGCTAATAGCCAGCTGATATGTAATAATAATAAAAAAAAAAATTAAAAAAAAAAGATATAGTTTCTATTTTAACTCCGCCATCAGAAGAGTTTGGATTGGTGCACAGCGCCCCCTGCTGGGCGCCGTGCCCGGTGTGGAGCTGGAGGCCCTGGGGCCCTAATGTCCCCGTGGAAACACTGAACACATCCACTCACAGCTGGAACAGTGCCACAAAGCTACAGAGGAGAGACATGAGGCCCGAAGAAAGCCTTTAGATTATTATTTATCTAAGAAAAGTAGCAATACTCAATTGCAAGTTAAAATCCTGTTAATTCAAAATTTAATTGAATTTTTCTACAGAAAAAGTATTCATTATGCAGAATGGTCCCTGTCAGTGCATATCATTGTATTTTTGGATCGTTATTATTGATGCTTTGACATGTAAGCGGTACTTTAATGTTGTAGTTGGTCGAGGTGGAGCTTATTTTAACTGCTAACACCGCAAACTAACACATTTTGGGTGATCTAATCCTCTCAGTCAGGGGTCTGGGGACCCCCGGGGAACCTTGAGGGCATTCCAGGGGTTCCCCAGAAAAAAATGGGGAACAGTTTATTTTCACTATAAAAAATGTGATAGAGTAGCACATCCCAGATTTCAAAATCAAGGAGGACAAAATACTAGCATTTCAATTGTTTAATTGGCTCACATTACAATAGATATACGTCTATGTCTATCGTATCACATTTTTTATGCTTATTTGGACTTTGGGTCTATCACTCCACCGTGATTCCCATTGTTGAAACTTTTCCTTTACCAAAAGTTTATTTTCACTATTTAATTCACTATGGAAGTGAGCCCAATGTGAGTAAGAGTCACAAGAGTGACTATTCTGATATATGTTTCACTTCCTCTATGGTTAGCTCCTCAGCTGTAGTTGACAACTATATAATTCTGGTTTTAAACATCTAACAACCCACATCTTTTCAGATAGAGGTCCCTGAAGCGAAATCTTATCAAATGGGGGTCCGTGACCTATCAGTTTAGGGGTCCTTGACACGAACAAGGTTGAGAACCACTGGTCTAATCAACAACAAAGCATCATGTTTTATTCGTTGATCATGTTATAGATGTAAAATCTTCATCTGAGAAGTCAATAATAACTATAGCTGTTACATAAAATACAATTACTTCAAATTAAATACATGTGGTGGAATAAAAAAGTACAATATTCCCTATTAAACTTCAAGTACTTCAAGTGGCTACCTCACAACTGCACTGAAGTAGGCTACAGTACATGTCATTTCTTTCCACCTCTGACTTTGGTACATGTTTATTTATTTGACTTATACCGTAAACTGACAATAATGAACTGTTACAATGTTATAAATTAAAGAACAGCCCACTATAGAGACATAACAAAATAAACTACAGTATTGCATATATAGGCTACTGGTATTAAAATAATTAAGAGCAGCAGCCTCAGGTGTACAACAGTTGTGGAAAGTAACTATTTAAATGTTATTATTTACTCAAGTACTGCACTGAAGTACAATTTTGAGGTACTTGTACTTGAGTATTTCCATTTGATGCTATACTTCTGCTATATTACAGATGGAAATATTCTCCTGTTTCCCCCACTAGCCTACATTTATGTTTCACAGGCAAAACATACGATCAATTTATAAAACATGATGCAGTGCTATATAGTATAGCGGAATGTTTTTGCTCAGGTACTGTTGAGTACAATTTTGACTTTACTTCACTATATTTCAGAGGGCAATACTCTTTACCGTACTACATTTATTTAACAGCTGTAGTTACTATACTTTACAGATTTGACATACAAATGTGATAAGTTTATAAAACACATTACATTGTTATAGATTAAACTATTTGACAGTAGTTAAAATTAGTTCCACCTTGACAGATACAACATTAAGAAGCTGCATATACATTCAATAATAATATTCCAATAACATTTTCTATAATAATATAACTCTTAATGGGATCATTCTGGTACATAATGAATAAGAACTTTTTCTTTTCATACTTTAAGTTGTGGATACAACCTTTGCATAGGCTACTTTTAAGCAAGATGTTGATTGCAGGACTTTTACTTTGAGAGTATTATTACACTGTGGTATTACTACTTTTACTTATTACACTGTGGTATTACTAAGCTTTTACTTATATATAGGGTCTGAATATGTCTTCCACCACAGTTGCTAAAATTGGCACCACATTGACGAGCTACAACATTAAAATTCTACCTAATTTAATGCATCAGTAATGATAATCCATGAGCTAATATAATTGGTTGAATATCCTACTGCTATGATAATATAGACTGGAAGATGGCATTCTCCATGAGTACTTTGAATTTGATGATGTAAGTATATTGATCATACTCTTGCACTTTTACTAAAGTACACTTTGAATGCAGGACTTTTACTTCCACTAGAGTATTTTTACAGTGTTGTATTGCTACCCTTTTTACTTAAGTAAAAAGTCTGAATACTTCTCTCACCACTGGCAGACAGGAATGCACACATTTAATCAGGCTACTCTATCAGTAGGTAAAAGTAAGCACAACTACAAGCCAAGTATACCTTTCTGTAGACCTATAAGGCAAGAATACTTAATTATACTTACATATATATCACGATCAAAAGATTATATATATTATATATATATCACAATCAACAGATAAAGTACAAGTAGGCCTATAAGCCAAAAATACTTAGACTTTTCTGTATACTTGTCAGTATGAGCCAAGTATACTTAGACTTTTCTGTATATTTGTTAGTATGAACCAAGTATACTTAGACTTTTCTGTGTACTTGTCGGTATGAGCCAAGTATACTTAGACTTTTCTGTATACTTGTCAGTATGATCCAAGTATACTTAGACTTTTCTGTATACTTGTCATGAGCCAAGTATACTTAGACTTTTCTGTATACTTGTCAGTATGAGCCAAGTATACTTAGACTTTTCTGTATACTTGTCAGTGTAAGCCAAATATACTTAGACTTTTTTGTATACTTGTCAGTATGAGCCAAGTATACTTAGACTTTTCTGTATACTTATGTATACTTTTTTTAAAGTATATCTCCGATAAGTACATAAAATTAAACTGAAAGTATACTCTCTTATTTAAGTTTAAAAGAAGCATACTAATAGCACACTTGAATAAACTTCTTTTTGATAAGGGATGCCATTAACTGCTATTTATTTTAACTTCAAATGGTTGGGTTGCTGCTACAGTATTTAAGAAAGTTGTTAAGGTCTTTAAAAGTTAATTAAAGTGGAACCATTCTGACACCTCAGCATAGGATCGAGGTGTAATTAAGTGTCTTTTGAAGTATGTCACTGTAATGAGACAGAGTTAGCCCTGGCTGTAGCACCTATCTGTGAAGAAGAAGCTCACACTAAAGTGCAGCTCACTCAGCCACTGCGTGAAATTACACTAAAAAAGCCTCTTTTTTTTCTCTCTCTCTCCCCCCCCACCCCCTCCTCCTCATGCGCGCTCATGAACACGCGTTCACGTTTGGCAGCTCCACGTCGACATTCTTCCAGCTGCATATAGTGAACTGCACAGGACTGGGGGAAGAAAAGGTAAAAGCGGCTGTGTATAGCCAACCTTTACGATCAGAGCGCTGCAAGTCCGCAGACGGACACCGACCGCAGGGAAAACAGCCGTTTGCATTGTGAATCCAGACGTGGCCTGCTAATATCCTCACATCGCTTTCTGCTTTTTGCATTTTATCATCCAGACTACTTGCCCCCCTCGTGTTGGATTGCAGCTGGTCCCTTGCGTCTACCTATAGCCGATCAGGTACAGTATGACTTGCACAACTTAATGTGACTTCTTGTGTAAATCATTGTCAAGATAACGATTGAGGCTGTGTGTTTTGTTGCATTATTTTTGCACTGCTAAAGTTGCTGTCACTTGATTGCTTGTTGGAGGTGGCAAGTGCCCTAAAGTACCTTGAAACTGACAGAACTTAATACTCCTGGAGCTCAGCTGGCCTCCTGCACTTTCCTCATTGCTGTCATATCTATCTACACTGTTAAGTGAGTGGCTCATTTCTCCAGAGCCATGATCACTTCAGAAAGTTGTTCAAGCGCAACAGGTAGAATCAATGACTCACTGGCACAGGAGGGAAATAAGGGAGTTAAAGAAATCACACATGTCAGCTAATATTATATAGGGACTGCTTCACTTTGCAACCAGATGGCCAAGCGTAAAGAGGTAAGTACATACATTTAAGGGGCATTTTCGGTGGGATATACGACAGGATCAACTATTGCACATGCCCTAATGATATTTGGCCATTTAATCATTTCTGTAGAGGGCTGACAGTGTGTAAAAAGACTCCATCTGGCCTGCTTTACCTGTGGGACTCTAGGGAGGACCCACCACACAGCAAGCCTTTCTCTAGGCCCATTCCTAAAAGCATTACAGTCTTAACTACTTATTGTTCTCTATACAGCTATTTTCTCTCTTGTAGTTCTATGTTTCAAAAGTCAATGAAAAAAAGAGATAATCAAAGAGGATGTCCTGTTTTCCTTGCTTTTTGTGCCTTACAACAGGTTAAAGGAGCACCCAGCCCTGAGGAGGATAAGGCTCTGCACAAGGACAAACCTATGAGGTGGCACTATGTGGCTTTCCAAATAAAGTTCTGTGATACACTTAGACTCTAATTGCTTGCAGTCAGTGCATTACAGAACTTTGTTTTGGGAGTTAATGCTTTATCCTGTGGGAAATAAACCTTCAGACATCTGGACATTTACGTGTTGACGACATTTACAGCGTGGTGCAATATTCCTGTTGACAAATAAAAGTTTCTCTCTGTTTTAAGCATTTTCACAGTCTCTGTATTTTTTTTTTAAATCTTCAACCAAGGTTAATTTGTATTCTAAAATAGCAATACTGTTGTTTTTTTTGTCATTTATTGACTCTAACTTTGGGTTAAATGATTACTTAAAGAGCACTGTTGTGTGCCATATGGAAACAATAGTCAGGTGAGTGAGTGGAGGTAAAGAGTGAAGTCATATTGTTTCAGGTTACTCTCGGCTTTTGAAAATGCGTCACAAATTACACATGAGGACTTTTGACACTATGATGATGGTGTTTTAATAAGTGCAAATAGTCAGAGATAAATTATGTTTTTTATGTGGAAGACAATGCAGTTGAAATGATTAGTATCAAACTAGATTTATCATCTGCAGGTTTAAAGATGTCAATTTTACTCAAATATACAATATATGGGTGCAATCTGATACTTAGCTTACAGGTTTGATTAAATGTATTTTTCCACTTTTGGTCCACTGTTTCACTTTCTTGCATTATTCTGAGTCAAGCTAAAGTGGTGTTAACTTCCATTGCCTAAGTTTGCATAAGCATTACTTTTGACTTTATAAACTGTTTATAAAGGCATTATTTGTAACCTTCAGTTCACTTTAATATACTGTAGATTTATTATTTATTATCAAAATCTATTTTTTTTTTACACAACTTCCTGTACTCTTTAATATTTAAATTAGTAATACTAGAATGGTTATCTCATAACAACTATGTGACTGTAAATTCCAGTCTCAACAGTCAATGGAGCATATGCAACCAGTCTTATATTGCAAGGCATGCTGGGAAATACGTACACTGGTGCCTTCAGGTGCAGAATGACGAGGACACGTCAGTTGGGTAACAGTGTTTAATTCTCTGCTTTCAAAGTTAAACAGAGAGAGAGAATAAAAACATACAGCACGATTATGGTCTTAGGTCCTTGGGTGTCATATTCCCATTGCTTTTTATGTCCTAACTGCAGTCCAAAACCCACACACACACCTATATAGGCCATAGACTGTATATGGGCTTACAGTACCATCATGTAAGACAAAGAAAAGCAGCAGATTGTCACAATTGAGAAGCTAGGACAAGCAAATGTTTGGCATTTCTGATGGTAACATGACCCAAATGAATATTCGATTAACAAAAATAGTAATAATTAATTTTGTCAATCTCCTAATTGATTAATTGACTTGTTGTTTCACCCCCAATCTGAACCAATGCCTAATAACCAAAGCAACCCTCAAAAGATTTATTACATGGCATTATCTACCAATTGTGTTTTTTTAGTGTTCCATATGCTCTATATCTGACTGTCAAACGTGGCAACGAGAGATTCCCATTTTTCCAGCTGCCAGGTTTTTCGGGTCATTCATATGGAGGACTGACTGTGATATTTCCGACGGTCTGTGAACGCGGCGCACTTTCCCTGCGCTGACCTCTGACAGGAGGCTCATGGATCCGCTCCCTCCCTTCACAAACACGGAAGCAGCATGGCGTCCAACAGCAGCGGCGGCGGCGGCGGCTCCGACAGGCAACGGATTGCACAGCAGAGACTGCGAATAATTGCCGGGCATTTACAGGGACCGGGGGACAGTGACGGCGACTCGACCGTCTTAGCCGCGGAGGAGTGCAAAGCCCAGGCTAGCAAGACAGACGTCTCCAATGAGGGGAAGACGGTGCCGAGGAGGAGGTACAAGGCTGTGATGGAGCGGGTGGACGAGGGTCCATCCTCTGTGGCTTTTAGCTTGTTATTAAGTCAAATATCAGAGGACTAACATGTAAACAAGACCCAATGGGGTTGCGTGCTCCAACAGACTGGCTTCCCTCTCTGTTTATAGCATTTATAACGTAGGGAGACATGGCTAAAGCTGGTTTTAATTAGCCTGCTAGCTACAGATTGGGCATTCATTTGCTACGGAGTGGGTGCGGCTAGCTTCACTCTCACCACTTTAACGTCGATGCGGTCGACTTTCTTTAAAGTTGGTCAGCTGAAGCTCTTTCTGTGGCTCATAATAGAGCATTTAATTCGTTATATGGACGTTTTTCGGTGTCAGTGAGGTTGTGAAAGCCCTAAAGAGAAGTGTTAACGCTACGGCTAATCTGGCATTTTCTTCTACTCCATACAACAAATTCGAATAGCCGTTACTGTTGCTAAGCGTTCCATGGTTACGCACGGCCGTTACGTACAGTTTGATTTAAACAGCTGTTCCATTCAATAACTGTACATGAGCTATGTTGTTCATTTCAACTGATACTAGTATAACGTTACTCTTTATTTGGTTACCGTGTAAACATGTTTGTAGGGGGGAATCATTGAGATACGGTTCTTTAAATATTTTTCCTAAATCGAAACTAAATCTCAAGATATGGGAAAACTAAATCATTCTTAACAACAGACTAAAGGAAACAGGGAAACTTCTCTGTCTCCTCTGATTGGCCAGAAAAAGTGGTGGTCTGACTTTCAACCTATTAGCAGGCAGCTCGGTTCCTTTTGAGGAACACCATCATCACACTGTGCTGACATCTAGTGTCAGGCTGAGATAACAGCTGCAGCTCAGGGTAAAAGCAGAACTAAAAAGTATGAGCATTTGGCCTTGTGAAATTCATCATGTCCTGTTCTGGTCAATATGACACTGTGATGATATGGTAGAATATTATGTCTTGCCCCCCTGTCTGTTATGCCTATTGTTATGCTGAGCTTGGAGTCCTGGGCATCTAGTGTAGTGTAGGGAGTTTGATAGTTAAGGACAAAATAGTCCAACAGTCAGTGGGTTTTTTTCCATCAGTATCATCATAAGTGACAGTATAGTAACAGAATGCCATGGGACATCAGTAAAGGGCGACATTATAAACTATGAGGTGTGGAAGTAACAAAAATTAATTGATAAAAATGCACGTGAATTGAAAAATGGAGCCGTTAAAATGGATGTGAAATGAGGAATGGAGTGATAAATTATCAAGTGATTTGATTAATTTATAGCCGATTTGACAAAAACAGTCGTGATGTGACGAAAACAGAGCCATGTTCCATCATTTTCACCATTTTACATTCATCATTCACAACACAAAAATTGCCGTTTATCATTTAAGGAAAGTGGCCTCAAGGGTGGAAGTAACAAAAACTAATTGAAGAAAAGGGAAGTGATGAAAATGCGCATGAATTCATAATGGAAGTGATGAAAATGTATGTGAATTGAAAAATAGAGTGATGAATTGTTAATTGATTTGATAAACTTGATTGACATTTTATTTGAAACAGTGTTGCTCTGATAATCAGCTGTCGACCATTCATCATTCACAAGACCAAGCTGACATTTATCGTTTACAGCACGCAACTTTTGTTACTTCCGCCCAAAATGTCAGTCAAAAACCATGCCCACTGACTACACTGCAGGCGAATGTCTGCACAAATACGTATACACAAAAATTGGGTGCTGTAAACGATAAATGTCAGTTGGGTGTTGTTAATGATGAATGGTCGACAGTTGATTATCAGAGCAACACTTTTTCAAATAAAATGTCACTTTCCTTAAATGGTGTTTTCATCATCTCATGACAGTTTTAGTCAAATTAACTTTAAATTAATCAAATCATTGGCTAATTTGTCACTCCATTTTTCATTTCACATCCATTTTTATCGCTCTATTCTTCAATTCACATGCATTTTCATCACCTCCATTTAAAATGATAATAATAATAATAAAGCACTAAATAATATGTTAATATAATGATAAATAATATGCTGTAACAGGAGCAGGGGCAATCCAATAGTAGAGAATTCCTCTGTTCAGCCTTTCAGCCAAACTTTAGCATTCTTGACTTCTCACTGCTGCCAATCTGGTGTGGTCAGTTCTGTGGTTTCAAGCAGAAATCCTGATTTGCTGGATTTGCAGCTCCACCTAGTTAAAACTAATAGAGTTTAATACAGGAGCCCCACAATAAATCCTACCTTCATGAAGGTTAAAATTCTCAGTTTTTGTTGAAGGAACAGTGTGTAACATTTAGGGGCATCTATTGGCAGAAATGGAATATAATATTAATGAGTATGTTTTCTTTAGTGTATAATCACCTCAAAATAAAAATGTTTTTGTTACCTTAGAATGAGCCGTTTATATCTACATGCAGAGCGGGTCCTCTTCACATAGCCAGCCGCCATGTTTCTACAGTAGCCCAGAATGAACCGAACACTGGCTCTAGATATGGCCATTCACGTTTTTCCTGTCGGCCACCATAGTTCTCGTACATGCATGCCACACGGGAGAAGTTTCACTTGGTTGCAATTAGGGATGTGACGGTGAGGAAATTTTTACTCTGTGGAAATCTTACTCTGTGCTGAGACTCTATACGGAGCAGACACTTTCACTTTCAAATTGTAGAGTCCGTCGTCCGCGCTGATACGTGAAATTCAGTAATTTTATTTGGCCAGTATAGTTGTAAAAGCACATTTAATTAAAGATGTGTGTGCAACTTAGCATATCCCAAAACCTAATTTCAACTCATGGTTTAAGATTGGCATTATCCACAAAATGTATCTATTATTGTTTCTGTCCAAAGAAATGCCATTATTCAGTAGAAACATACGTTTGCTAATGTAGTTTTTTGATATTGATAGAAGCATTTCAGTTGCACATTTCAAGCTGCTACAACATCATTTACACATAGATTTTTTTAAAAATGTTTTATTGCACAGTTTCTGAGATCCATTTGGTCCTCTTTCCTTTTTGTTATATCCAACATACTGTAGATCTAGTTAAAGCAGCAGTGGGTAGAATTGGAGCAAATATCATTAAAAAAAAGTTATGGAAGTTATTTTTAAAGCCTGAAAACAGAGCCATGAGGAGGTGCAGAAGTCTAGTTATCTCTCAGAACACTTGAATAACAATATGCTGAAAGGTTATTATGGAATTTGTGACCAATGATGCCAAAACATATTCTGCCTACTGCAGGTTTGAGGCATGTCGGGACAATTTCTTTTTCTGTACAGCAGGATATAAACTGGAGTCAGGCAGGAATGAGCTCAGTTTATCAAAACAAATTCATTAAGACCTACTGTTGTGCTTTTAAACAGGACCTTGCTATTGCTAACGCTAATGCCCGTCACTGACCTTGCCACACACTTGCCCCATTTATTGATACATTTTTATTCCGTGTGTTCAGCAGCTATGACAGCATACCAATGGTATGGCGAGGATTCATTAAAGTATGACTCAGTGTGTCACTCTCCCTCCTCCTCTCACTCTTAATTTATAGGAAACTCCATCTCGGCAGGTATTAATCTCAATTATGGCTTTTTACTCCTCTGTGATAGCATCCCATCCCAAGTGAGCCGTGAGTTATGGTTGCTCTGTGAGTGGTGAGCTGTCTCTCTGCAGAGTGTAAGTAACAGCACGCAAGCTCGTGCACACTATCGGTCTTGGAGCACAGACAGTGTAGCATCATCTCCGGTTGTGAAGCTGGTGATTATAATGGGATATCCCCCCCTCTCGACAGTAATGGCATAGTAGCATTTGTTTCCACATCTTTTAAGTAGCTATGGCTGTACTCCAGTATGTTTGGTGATTTCGCAACAAAGAACAGGAAGTATGGCTATGTGCTTGTGTGCCATTCAAGTGGATACATGTGCTAAAATAATTAGCTGAAGCTTGATAGTTCAGCACACACATTTGGACCTAATCATAAAAGTACTGAACCAGTATTGCAACTAAGCGTGCCTACCAGGTGCCATAAATGTACATTTTATCTGAACGTGCTGGACGGGGAACGGCTGACGGCACAGGCGGAGTGTCCGCTAGCTTCCTCCGTTGATGGAAATGCTATTTGAATGTGTCGCTTCTGCCTCTGCGTTACAGTGTCAACGAGCTGCGTGTTTGCGAGCCTGTGTGCAGAGTAGTCGTTGGCGCCCTGGGGATACTGTAGGTGTGCCTGTCTGCACCCTCCCATATTGTAAATTTGCCAACTGATAGGCAGCCCCGCCTTGGTTGAATGCAAACACTGTGAATGACTGAATAAAATAAGGAGACTTTGACATTTTTCCCCTCAGTGAAATGCTATATGTCTGGGTGTTAAAAATCTCAGCATGAAGTATATCCTCAACAAGGACTTTTTCTCTATTGCCCATGTCAATGTCAGCCCAGAGGGACTATGGTGGCAAGTTAAGAGTATACCGAGCCACCTTCGCACTTCCTCCAATGGTATTTCACGTCTTAACTTCAGTGCAAAGTGTGTGAATTGTAAGCTTAACCTCTGCCAATATTTGTTTTTCCACAGGCAGGAGATTATGAAATGGAACGGCTGGGGATACAGCGATACAAGATTCCTCTTCAATAAGAAAGGTCAAGCAGAATTCACCGGCAAAAGGTAGCGTATCACACCACATCACCACCGCTCTTAGAGGATGTTTATGCTTATCTGTTGAGGATTTAAGAGAAATCCAGTCTCATTCACAGCCTCTAATCTTGTTTTTGGCACAGCCATTGTGTCTATACCTTCATTCATACGTTTGGGTGACTTGAGACCGGAGCTCTGCATTGATCCTTTTCACAGCCCCACACCCCTGTGCATTTGAAATCAGCTGCCGTCCCCTTCCTACGCTCGCAGCAATGTGGTGCTATTGCCACCTAGTGGTTGGCATTTGAACTTGTTCATTGTCTTCCGAGAAGGTCACCGGTTGTGATTGTCAGCTCTCCCCAAACTCTGTCGCTCATTAACAGAAACCGCTTTCCAAACCCGTTCAAAAAACGGAGCGTATTATGTCGGTAATTATTGATGTGTGTCTGGGGAGTTGTGGGTAAACAAACAGTCATTCACTGACTGTTGGAGACAAGAGATTTAGTTTTGAATGTCTGAGGGAAACGAAGCCAGTTGTCCTCAATCTTACTGAACACGGCTTCAGTTTACAACAGAGCCTTTATCCGCGTCTGTTATCCGTGTGACACGAGCAGAGGTGTAGACGAGCCTTGTGACTGTAATCTTGTGACTTTGTGAATAGACAACCCCCGCTTGTCAGACTGTAAACACAGAGAACTGGCACGTCGATTAAGAGGATGTATTTTGAGTAATGAGCCAAGCTGAACAGGATGTTGCACAGCAAATGGTTTCCTCCTGTGCGAAGCAGTTGCCACAAACCGCTCTGTGCCCTCTCGACTGAAACGCTACCTGGGCGGCGGGCGGTACAGTGTCCGAGGCTGTGACGCCGTTGAATGAATGTCAAAGACGGTATTCTCCTCCTCCTCCTCCTCCTCCTCCTCCTCCTCCTCCCCGCGCTCACTGTGACAGAGGCTTTTTCATTATAGAGTGTGTTTCATGGTCTCTTGGACAAAGGCACACCACACAGTCCCCCTGATGGGCTGGCCCGGGCTGTGCCAGCAGCTCAATTATGCAGGGGATGGCGAGGGGCGATCACACGGACAGCGCTGTCACTGCTGCTCTGCTTGCCTAATAACCTCATTGGACTCGAACCCTCACACTCTATTCTCATTAGACACAGGCCCCGGTTTTCCAAATGAATAAGACCAGTCAAGCATTTAGATGTTTTCAAATTGAGGTGCGTTGACTTCCGCTACTGGAAATGCATGAGGTGTAGTTGATTTTTTTTTTTTTTTTTTAATTCACACAATCTGTCTTCTTTTTACACAACCCAGGTATAGACTAAGCGGTATGCTCATCCCTGCTCTGAAAGATTGGTTCGAAGGCACGTTCGGAGCCAATTTGCAGCATAAATCTCCAGCGACGGTGAGTGTAGTAATTCATGCTTATTTGTCGCGTCTTCAATATATGAATGAATGGCGAAGAAGAGTTAACTTAGTCACAAAAACCACATCGGCTTATTTTTGTTCCAGCCCATTCTGACTAGCGGCGCTGTGCAGCCTCCCACTCTTAATGAGGCCTTCGTGGAGGAACTGAAATCCACAGGTATTCCCTTCTCTCACGATGCAGAGGACCGGGTGTTTCGTGCCCACGGTAAGGAATATCTCCCCAATTAAATCACCTGCTTTTAATGCTTGTAAACCACAATCAGGATATAATATATTATTTGATGATTTTCGATTTAGCAGCGGTGTTTTTTATTTGTGATCATATTAATATTCCTGTGGGCTTGTGTGTCATTATCTTCCAGGCCATTGCTTACACGAGATCTTTGCCCTGCGAGAGGGGAAAGTTGGTCGCGTTCCAGACATGGTGGTATGGCCAAGTGAGTTCAGAAGCTGTGTCATCGCTGTTTTTCTCCTCCCACGTAGCATCACTGATCCCCCCCCCACTCCCACCCCCATCCCTACTGGCTTAGGTGATTTAAAGGGTTAATCTCTGCAGAGGCAGGGGTATTAATATGTATGAGTGGAGGCTTAATAAGAAGCGTCAGGGGGAGGACGGTTGACACCCAATACTCCTCGTTCTGGCCCCGGCACAGTACACCCGTGAATTATGATTCCGAGATTGGTTTTCTGTTGTTATGGCTGGCACTATTTTATCATGCAAATGAGTGCAGACTGATGGCTGAGACTTGATTAGCACCCTCCCAAACGGGCAGCAAATCACCGAGAAACCGTAGGCATCGCCTCATCCTCGCCAGCAACCAAATTTAAATTTTTTACCAACCCGTGTAATCTAATAGATATTTTGCCCCTTTGATTTGCATTTCCTCAGTAGTCCCCTCCGAGTCAAGCTGTGTATTTTAAGTGGAGGTTTAGTTTGTCGAACTGTAATCCGTAGGCAGGAGCTGTGCGTGTTTAATTGGATGGCAAAGCGCACTAGAACGCAGGCATTTCTCACTGCCTCTCAAAAGCACTCGAGGCCAGTCGAGCACATCCAACGTAGGTGGGTATCGCCGCTCTTCCCACTCGCTCACCGCTCCAGCGTGAATGGATGTGAGCGCAGTGATTGGCCAAAGCGCGTTTGTATTGATCCCGCACATCCCACCCAAGAGAGCGTAGCTTCATGCAGTGTGACTCCGCCTGAGGAAAGCCCCGGGCAAATCACAACTATCAGGCAAATCAAAAAATGTCCCCCCCCCCCCTCAGCTCTAATGGCTCAGGCCATATACATTTATTTATTGTCTCCTGTATAAACATAGTGTTATGTGCCATTTTTTTTTTTTTTATTCCCTTTACAATATGTCCACTGGTTATTATGTGAAATTTATGAATGCAATAGAGGACGGTAAATGAAAACATTTCCTTTATGATGCTCCTCTAATTTCTAAAATGATACTCTTTGTGTCTTTGCAGGCTGCCACAGTGATGTAGTGAAAATTGTGGAACTGGCGTGCAAACATAATGTTTGTTTGATACCATATGGAGGTGAGTCGTGAAAAACTCTAATCAGCATAATTAGCTGTCACAGGCCGCTAGATGTGTATTTACATTTCATGTACTTTAATATATTATTTACTCCCATCCCATGCCTAGTGTGAAACTCTTTCTTTTTTTTTTTATTAATGAAGCCACATAATCTATGAATGAACCTGGTAAATAAGATACTGCTGACGGTGCAGTGGACGCTATGCAGAATTTTTCTGTTTTGCTTTGTGTGTTTTGTACCGGTGCAACAGAAACAAACAGGGATCCTACTGGGCAGTTCACTTCCAGCCTGGGGACCTCTATCATATGTAGTACCTTTCTCTACCCGCCATGTCTCCTGTCACTCTCTACTGTTAACTATTTCATGATTGCAAAATGGCTGAAATGAATCTCATATAGTGTTACAGCAGTTTGTCAACAGGTTCGGAATAATGTAATAAAAGTCAGTCACACATTTATGAAATTAGCTCCTGAAGCCTCCAGCCATTTTGGTCCCAAGGATGGGCTATTTGCACTGTGCAAACTTTATTTTGCATAACTGTCACTGAAAACACTTCAACACGTTGCAGCGCCACGCCTACGTTGCTTTCTGAAATGATCAAATCTAGTGTCAATATGATACCTAAATTTGCTACTCACTTGATACCTTTCTTTGAGAAATATAAGCGCTTTTATTTTCCCAAACAGTTTTGTGTTCATTGTTTGACACCAAGCCCTAGATTCACAAGTGTGCGTGTGTTTGTGTTAAAACATGAAACCAGGAAAGTGTCCAGTGTGATCACATGGTCTTCTCTGAAGGCTTCTCTGCTATAAATGGTTGCTTTTCTATCTCTCAGGAGGGACTAGTGTCTCCAGCGCCCTAGAGTGCCCCCCAGAGGAAACTCGCTCCATCGTCTCTCTGGATACCTCACAGATGGTACGTAAACACTTGTGTATTCTATAAGAGTTGATCTGCAGTAAAGTAACAAGATAAACTGAAACCAAATCAAATGCAGTCTGATACAGCTGAGTAAATGCTATCACTGTGTCAGACTGTGTCTGAGAGACAGTTTTACTGGCTTACATTAAAAGAGTGTTTCTAATTCAATTTCTTTTACTTATTTATTTTCATCGGCTTTGTTTGTTACATCGTTTCTGAGTAGCTTTCTGTGTTTATTGTTAATGTTTCTTCATGATTGATTTAAGAAAAAAATATATGCCAAGTCAGATTTTGCTGTTGGCATAACAAAATTACAGTATTTGTTGTATATATTATTGACACTCGGTAATCAACTTTTTGATAGGTAGAGCACAGGGAAATAATAGTCTCAACCTGTGGCACCAGGTCAAACTACATCGTATTGCATTATGGGACAATTTATCATCACTAGGGCTGCGCGATATGACCAAAATCTTCTATCACGACATAGATCATTTCATATCTCGAGAACGATATACTGTATATCACGATATAGCATGTTTTTTTGGTAATTCAATGAATAAATAGTCTAAATGAAATAACCACATGGTGAAGCCTATTTTTGTATACTGCTGTGTGATTTAAATACTTGGCAAATGAAAAGTACTGAGTATTTTCTCATTTTCAGAACTTCAGTGCAAAATTAACACAACAGTTTTAAGTGAAATTATAGAAGAAAAAAAAGAATAAATATAGGCCTAGCCTACAGTATATCACAATAGAAACCTCATATTGAACACTGAAAAATTTAGCAATTTTTGTGTCCATGTTGGGATTTTTCTGTATACTTTCCTATACCAGGGAATGTACTACATATCCAGAATAATGTTAAAAATGATAAATAAATTAGTCAATCAATAGAAATGTATCATCTATATTTTTATAGATTTGTAATTATTTATCAAGCAAAAACATTCTCTGGTTCTATCTTGTGACGTAGAATTAGGATTAGGTTGGTATTTCCCATTTTTTCATGTGTTTTATATAAATGTAAATTGAATACATTTGTCAGATAAAACAAAATAATCTGAATACATCACCCTGGGATCTGGGAAACTGATCATGGAAATGTTTCACTATTTTTCCCTTCACTAATGAAAATAAGCATTCATTTCAGCCATAATTCAGCCATGGTTAGAATTACCACATTTTTTGGGTGTAGGCGGGACACAACTTAATTCTTGTTTTTAAGACGATAGACATGTTAATTTGAATGGAGCATCTCACCATGAACGCGATGATGTTTCACTGGATATGATATCAAATGGTGAATCTTGACACCGGTACAGTACAGCCCTTTGATCCAGGCTCACATAGAGGTGATATATATACGCTGTCTGGATGCTGCTAGCCGTAGCAGTCATTGAGTTTGGTGCCACGGTCACCAGCGACCAGTGTTCTGTGTCAGGGAGGTCAGAGGTGAGGTGGCACCAATGGAAGCACATGAAAGGAGCAGTGTGTGGTGTGTGGAACATAAAGTTTATTACCTCTGGAGAATAATTGATGGCAGGTGTGAAATGACCTCCTTGCAGGTAAGGGTAGGCCACGTGCCCAGCGGCCCAAATAAGAGGCATATATTTGGAATTAGATGTTAAATTGAGTTTAACCTTGAGGAGAGTGTCTCCGTCCCGCAGCCCCTCTGCACTCATTTATCCTCGGACATGTGACCGTCAGGCTAGAAGGACATGCTGGTGTAGAACTTTAAAAAAAAAAAAAAGTATTGTAGGCAAACTGTCAAGGGACCGTCTCCGTGGGCTGCTGTTGATGTCTGAGCCTGAGATATTTCAAGACAACATAACGCATACAGGCAGTTTTAGAGTTCATACGACGGACACGGTGATGCACGACATCTTTTTATTAAGCTCATGTAACCTACACCGAGGAATAGCGTGTTTTCATTTTAGACAAATTAAACAAACGGCTCCTATTACGCTGTACGCCACAAAGCATTTATACGGAATGTTTTATGACCTCCTCAGTCACGTTGCTTGTTTTCCACTCACAGAACCGCATCCTGTGGATCGACGAGAAAAATTTAACCGCCCATGTGGAAGCTGGCATCGTCGGTCAGGATTTGGAGAGATTGGTAAGTACTGCTCACCCATCCATGTTCATCCGCCGAAAGAGCTTTAAAAAGGCTGTGCCAACAAACGAACCAGCCGTGCTACCACTCGCACGCAGGTTGCCCACGCTCAGTCACCTTGGTACTCTCCGCTCAGTGGATCGAAACAGCGCTTAGGAAAAGGAGTTTGAGACGGGGAGCAGAGCGCTGAAGGGGAGAGATTAGAGAGTGAGGCGGCGGTCATGAGCAGATGGCACCATCAAGCTAATTCAGAAAAATGGAGAAGGAGCGGGCATTTGATGTAGGGGAATGCGTGAGCTGCATCTAAAGCAGACCCCACCTCTGCGTGTAGACCGGGCCCCGTTTTGATGGAGCAGATGGGTCTGCATTATAAAAATGCCTTCCAGGGGAGTGCTGTGATAAAACAAGGCCTGACTTAACCCCCGTCTTGTGCTTCTGGTGGGGATTGTCGTTGTACTTTTAAGGTCCTTATTATTATTATTACTATTAAATGTTCTGCCTTAAAGATGCAACCTGTTAGGGGGCTGGGCTGCCTTCAGGAGAACGTGTGTGCTCCTGATGACCGACACATTTTCCTCAAAGCCGTAGGGATTGTGCATCTGATGAGGGTTGCTCAAAGGGGACTTTTTTTTTTTTTGTGTGTTTCACCCTAAAGTGTCACATTGTTGTGGCCATGTGGCAAGTAAGAAGAAGCCACTTACAGTATTTTGTGGATTGGGCGGGGCCGTGGAAGCTGAATGTGCAGCAGTCTTGGATCACGAGTGTCTGAGACGTAGCCAGAGTTACATAAACATGGAGAAGTGAAGTTTATGTAATTGTAATTTTTACTAGCATTAATAAAATAAATTGCCTAAACACGTCACCTGGTAGAACGCAGCTATTATTTTTACACATAACATCGGCGATCCAGATAACGCGCTGATCTCTTTTCAGTCTTTTCGTGCTCTTTCCACTTGGTTTATTTTAGGCCCGTTGTAAAAAAAGTATGATGCCATAAAAACCAGAGTTTTAGCATTGCAGCAAAACGAGAGCAGTGAAATTCAGCAGCAGAGCTGCAATTATATTTTTACCCCTTTGCTTGCTTGTGCTTTTTGCTTGTTATTAAAACATTCTTGTGGGTTTACGACGTCATTGTTTTCCAAACATTTTTGGCTCATTTGTTTTTTTTTCACAGCTTAACGAGAGCGGCTACTGTACGGGGCACGAGCCG
The DNA here is from genome assembly GCA_916701645.2 of Sebastolobus alascanus. Taxonomy (NCBI): domain Eukaryota; kingdom Metazoa; phylum Chordata; class Actinopteri; order Perciformes; family Sebastidae; genus Sebastolobus; species Sebastolobus alascanus. The sequence goes on from CAKAOJ020000059.1 coordinate 591,992, forward strand.
GACTCCATGGAGTTCAGCTCCCTGGGGGGCTGGGTAGCAACCAGAGCGTCAGGCATGAAGAAGAACATCTACGGCAACATCGAGGACCTGGTGAGTCGCCTGCCCTCCCCTTTTACCTTCCTGCTCATGTTTGTTCCAAAAGCATGACAGTCAGCTGTTACTGCACAGTAATTAGAAAGGAAATTATTAGCAGAATTTTTTGTGGACTTTACCCTCACCTCTAAAAGTGCAGTGGCCACAGTGTCGGTTATGAAATGCGTTCACACACGTGGCACACATGGCGATATACAAAACATAATTTTTTTTGTCAACATTTGTAAATCTGTGAAAAGAAATTACTGTTTGAATATTTTGTTTCTAAAATAAGCGTTGTTGTTTTGTGTCCGAATAGGTCGTCCACGTAAAGATGGTGACCCCGCAGGGAGTGATCGAAAAGAGCTGTCAGGGCCCGCGCATGTCCACGGGGCCGGACATTCACCACTTCATCATGGGCTCAGAAGGTTTGCTACCTTTCTCATGTGATTTCAGCACACCGGGGCGTTTGGGCACGTTTGTGTGTTAATGTGGGGTATGTGTGCATGTGATAAAACAGCAACATCAGGACGGTTCTCATGCTCTGGGCTTCTTACACATTAACCAGCTTTGGTGGAAAAGTGGATCTGGAGAGGGGTGTTAGTCGGGAGCCGGCGAGTGTCCTCCCCACCCCGTCTGCGGTGCCCTGTCCTTGTGAACGCCCACAGAGAATACTGCCATATGCCAGGTTCCCCCTACATAATGAGGAGGTTCAGAGACTCTTGGCATCGCTATGTTAAACAGCTGTGGATGCAAACTTTATATTTGCCCTACAGAGCTCAGCAATCTGCTCCCCGACTGGGCTGGGATCACTACAGAAATCTCCATTTATAGTGAATACGGCAATACCAAGAGCACACCATTATTTATATATATATAACATCAAAATCAAATACAGTCACTAATGTAGAATGTAGACACCAATTGAAAAAGTTTCATCATTGTTAAAGTATTATTACTAGCTGATATGATTAACAGTTGTCAATCTGAGCGATTAATGCTCTTCGACTGCTTTTTAAAAGAATTCTGGTATTTATTTCTAAATAACCAGCGATACATTTGAAAGATGTTTTCCTTAAGTTGGTTGAACACTTGCGAGTTCAAGGGGTTATGTAGAGTTCATGTAGTTTCCCTTCACCTTACTGCTCCAAAAGTCAAACATGCAGAGCAGTGATATGGCAGTGAACACAGCACATACATCTCTTTTCAAAACTTCCCCTGATGTTAAATGTATGGCCCTCTCAAGTAGAACTCAGGGGGTGTGGTGTATGACTGTATACTATATTCTATGCTATATACTTAGAGGGAGAGCCTATGTAATTACTACACTAAAAAAATCAAAGGGGACTTCCTCACATACATTCATAGGTATAAAGGCATGTAAAATAATTGAAAAATCATGACGATGTCCAAAACATGTCAAGTTTATAAGAGAGTGTGAGAGGTCAGAAAATGTGATTGTCTGTGTGGCAGATTGTTGACAAATCAAATAATTTTTTTTTACTCTGTGGCTGTAAAAGCCACATCAAACAAGTTCCATCTTTAAGAAGTCACTTCAAGTAAATTCTTGTAAACTGCGCTGAATTTAAAGGAACAGTGTGTAACATTTCGGGGATCTATTAGCAGAAATGGAATATAATATTCATAACTATGTTTTCATTAGTGTATAATCACCTGAAACTGAGAATCAATGTGTTTTAATTAGCTTAGAATGAACCCTTCATGGCTCTAGAGAGAGCCAAATCCTACACACTATACCTCTTTAAAAGACATTGGTTCACTTAAAGGTGCTATTGATAACATTTATAACATTTATAACATTTATAGCCACTAGATGTCGCACTCTCCCTCCCCCGTTCCATTGCATTTACTTCTCAACAAGTCGTTGCCAGGCACTTGCCGTCAATCTCAGCCATTTATCCGTTTTTTTTCCACATTAACTGAGATAACACGTGATACCAACGTCGTTTGACTATTGGCTCACAAACCTTGTTAGAAGTGGGAACCAAACATCAGCTATCTTCCACTGATTTAAACAAAACATTCATTTTGGACCCACCAAAACATTTTAAATGATTAATTCACGATCATAATAATTTTTTCCAGGAAAAGCCATACTTTTATTCGGCACCTTTCTAAAGGTTCTGTGGATTTATAATTATTTTTTTTAAATATTTGTCTGCATAAAAATGTTATCAATAAGACCTTTAAAGTAGTTCTTGTAAATTGCGCTGAATTTAATACATAGCTATGCAGTGCTTACTCATTTTTATTTTGAAACGTGTTGGTATGATTCCTTCGTATTCGACCCCGATCTGATGCTCACTTAATAAAATATGAAATAGATTTGACAACGACAACTTCCATAACAGCAAGTTGATTCAACCTAAAATAAGCTGGGAGACAAATTAATTTTGAATTGATCAGTCTAATATCAGAATTCTCCGTAGAATAATCTTTGTAAAACAGCATTTTAGTAGCACGTACCAGCACTGTGGGTGTGTAACTGTAGTCCACAATAGCAGGTTGAATGTTTTAAAAGGCCCGGTCTATAAATTAAGGCTAATAATAATAGTTACTATAATGCAGGTATGTATGTAGTGTGAAACATGTGGAGGTGAGCTTGCTGCTGGGGTTTGGTGGCGTAACAGAGATGGGACAGGACCACACTTCTCTGGGAGTGCACGTACTTCTGGGAGGCCTAATGCTGGAACTAAGAGGTCACACTGCAGCGCAGTCTCATTAAAATTATCTACCTCCTCACCCCAGGAACCGCATCCTGCAGTCTGACAGTAGGCCACAACAACAACAACGCTCAAACCCTCAACTATGCTCTGCATGTTAAGTGGAACGCATCCATTCTGATCAGAAATTACCGCGAAACCTCGGAGTTTCTCATTCACCGCACAACAACGAGCGGGTCTCTCTATCTCTCTGACCTTGAAGTAGCCTGAATGCAAAGTATTTTCTCCTCTCTTGCTTTCGACCAATGTAAAGAATGAGTGGAATAATCAATGATGATCCCTTCTCTCTTTTTAAACTCCTCTCGGCCGTGGAGGATGTAATGTAGGTGTGTGAAGCCGACCAGTGGTTAATTCAATATACGGGGTCAATTTCTTTGTTTCTGAAGCGGTGGCTTCACAGTGGTCAACGTTGTTTGTTCTCAGAAGGACCCTTCAGCGCGAATAGTCCCTCTCCCCAAATACTAATCCTGTCAGATGAGGTTGGTTTAATAGAGCCGGTCGCAGTAAAAAAAAAATGGCTTAAGCTGCACTCCAGCATTTCATTGCATTGCCTTCCTCCCCAGGAGAGTGTTTTTCTGACCTTGCTGTTCTTATTACCTCCCTTTATTCCTCACTCGCTCACCCTCCTTTACTCCCTTCCACTCTAGCTCCTCCCTAGCTCTCTCTCTCTCTCTCTCTCTGACTCCTCCTCGCTCGCTCGCTCACTCACTCAGTGGCTCCTCCTGTCAGGAAGGAGGAGCCTTTTCTTGGCTGAAGCCTAATGGAGTCACATGTTTTCCACTGGGCCGCTAGGGAGCAGCGTGTGGCATGTAGTGTCACGTTAGAGGGCTCATTAACAGCCATAACAGGCTGAGGAAGCCTCCTAATGGAGCCGGGCTATGTGCAGGGGGAGATGCATCTCTAAATGGACAGCGTCTGCAGTAACATTCAGGCTCGGGGGGGTAGTAATAGGATTGGTTCTCACCGATAAAATTCACAAACGTGATATTAGGTCTGCAACTAACAATTATTTTATTATTTTTTTTGATTAGTCGTTGAATCATTTAAATGTCAGAAAATAGTTATAAATGCCCATTACAACGTACGAGAACCAGTTGTGTTGGATTTTGTTCGACCATCAGTCCAAATAAAAACCCAAATATTTAATATTTTAATATTTGTTTGATAATATAATTTATAATGATATCAAGCAAAAGAAAAGCAGCAAATCGTCACATCTGAGGAGCTGGAACCTGCTAATCGATCGACAAATCATTTCAGCACTACATGAAATGACTTCAATGTGCTAACACATTATACAGTGTAATCTCAGATTTAGAGTTAGAACGATCAATCGATTAATTGTCAACTATTACATTAATCGCCAACTATATTGATAATCGATTAATTGGTTTGAGTAATTAAAAAAAAAAAAAAAAAGTCTAAATTCTGTGATTCCAGCCTCTTAAATGTGAATATTTTATGGTTTCTTTACTCCTCTATGACAGCAAACAGAATATCTTTGAGTTGTGGACAAAACGAGACATTTGAGGACTTCATCTTGGGCTTTGAGAGAAACACTGATAGACATTTTTCACCATTTTCTGACATTTTATAGACCAAACAAAAAAATAATCGACAGATTAAACGACAGTGAAAATAATCGTTAGTTGCAGCCCTGCTTTGATCACAGTCCTCTGTCCTCATTATGTGTCTAGGTGCACAGCTATGCAGCGAGTTAAACACACTTCCAATAACGCTTGAAGACAGGAGTTGGCGGGTTTTACTGGACCCGATTATGAACATTTAAAAATGTTATTGAATAAAACGCAATAAATGTATTAATAGTGATTAAAAAATCGGAGAGAGATGGCTCTACAAACCGAGCCAACACAACCTGCTCAGCACCGAATGGCAGACTGACGCAGTTAGCTGGTGAACGTAGTGGTGCGTTTAGCAGCTAAAGAGCCAGATAGTTCCCTCAGGAGTTGAAAGAGACCAGAAACAGAGCTTAAAGAGAGTTAATATTGAACTTGTATTCACCAGGTGGCCACAAACATGACTCCAAATTAATGATAATGCTGCTCTTTAACTGCTGGATGTGTAAATAAATAAGCAACTGGATGATATGTCAGTGTTGTGTTCCCAACTTGTTTCCACGGTCCCTAAGTGGCCAGAAAAGTTATTATACTGTGAAGTATCAGTTATTGCAGGGTCCCCGTAGGAAGTGCAACACCGAAATGTATCTAGTAACAACAATATACATAGTATTCTGATTTGTTTACTCAAAGGGACCAGAAAAATGTATTACCATAATATTTTTTAGGCTGTTCCTTGTGGTGTTGTTGGACTGCATGTTTTGTTCACACCATGTGCATAAAGCAAAAGAACTGTGGGTACTGATCTGGGAGATGATTTCACTCTGTTTTTTGGTTTATAATAAATAATAATTTGGGGGGATGGCAAACAGCACTCCCAAGGTACAGTTTACTGTGAACTCAGATATTTGCATGAAAGCAGTTTTTAAAGAGTTATTTCCAGACATTTTTGCTTTGTAAGGTAGAGTAGACACTCTGCAATGCGACTCCAGCAGCAGTAGCAGTGAATGGTTGACAGTTTTCAGGGGGTCACAAGGTCAGCCAGAGGTTTTGGCGTACCTGTATATGTGTTTCTGCTGTTGGCCTCGCTGCCTTTGATAGGGACTCTGCTTTATTTCCTCATGGTCTTAAGTTGATAAATCTTAGTTGTCCCCCAGTGTGCGGTAGAAAACCAGATCTACCGGGTGAAATGTGAGACAGAGGTCACCCGAAGGACCCTCGGGACGTGTACCAGAGCCCTGTAAAACGGTCTTAAGTTCCGCTCCAAGAGGGGGTTAGGTCATATAAGTTTGTGGGAACTGATTTACTTCTTTTTGCTCTACTCAAAATCTCTCACTGTGATTTCCCACAGGAACCCTGGGCGTGGTCACCGAGGTAACGATGAAGATCCGTCCCATGCCGGAGTATCAGAAATACGGCTCGGTGGTATTCCCTAATTTTGAGCAGGGTGTCGCCTGTCTTCGAGAGGTTGCCAAACAGGTAACATGTTAATCTATAGTTACGACATGTTGCGCTGTATCACTGCACAGGCTAGAAACTTTCTGTGTGTTTGGAGCCCTTTCGGGTTTTCACTTCACTTAAAACTTAACTGCCAACAAAAATCTACAAAAAAGATCTGAATGTATGTTTAAACCAACTTGCACTCTTTGTTAAAGAGGACCTTATTTTCAGGTGCATACTTGTATTTTGGGTTTCTACTAGAACATGTTCACATGCTTTAATGTTCAAAAAACATGTTACCCTGTCCCTCCCGAAAAGCCCAATCTGCTCTGATTGGTCAGCTGGCCCACTCTGTTGTGATTGGTCAACCGAACCAAACTCTTTAGACTCCGCTCCGGCTCCGCTCTAGCTAGCTTTCTTTGAGGGCGTGCCAAACTAGCCGTTATGCAAATGTGTTACTTGGTGACATCACCACGTTACGGAAGAAAAAGGCGGGACTTCAAGCGAGGCGTTTCAGGCAGTTCAGGAGCAGTGTTTCTGTGGGGGAGAGTAACTCCCTTTGGCGTGGACTTTGGGCTTTGTTACTTTGCAGACATTTGACATGCACAAAAAACCATATAACACACTAAAGAAAAGGGGGAAAAGCGCAAAAGCATGATAGGTCCCCTTTAAAACCTCCAAGCTAAGCTAGTCCAACACTTTCTGCAGCTGTTCTTTCCTGCCAAGACAGTTTTTTTCTGTTGTTCTTCTACGACTAAAACACAACGGGCTGAGGATGCCGAAACAAATCAAAATTTACGGTGCCAGTTGGAACTTTTTTTGTCACATGCATCAACCTACAGGGAATGACTTGGAGTCTATACACTGTACATTTAGGACATCAAGCAAGAGACTTAAAGCTTTAAATTTACACTGAGTGTTGACAATTTTAAATGTTGGTTGAATTTGATATCATTTGGAAGCTTTATTTTGGAAGTCATTTGACATAATTGCTATTCAAACAAACTAATGTAAACCAACTTTTATTTTTCAGAGGTGTGCCCCAGCATCTATACGACTCATGGACAATGAACAATTTAAATTTGGTAAGTTTTGTTTCATCATTCACAATATAGGCCAGCTTAGACTTAAAGCATTATATATTACTGCTCTCATTAAATGTTGTGTGCGAACACCACTCTCGTTTAAGCCCTCTGAGTGCTCTGTGGTGACCTTTCACTGTACAAGTAGGACTTTATTTGACCTGGTTTTCATTTTCAGGAAGAGTTTTTCCTTTTTTTTCGGCCCAGATGTAACCTATTAACCAGCAGCGTTATAGTAATCATATTTATTTTGAGTTGAAATTTGTTTCTCTTCCTGTATTTTTTTTTGTCAATATTTGGGTTGCTGTTTCATTGATGTACTGTATACCTCTGAGAGAAGAACAATGAATGGCAATAGCACAGCATGCAGTGATTTTACCTTCTACAGCACCGAATTGCTAAATTGATTATTATTTCCGCAGCAGAATAGCTGCACACACAAACAGACAAAGAATTGAAGCGAGATGAAAAATGACCCCAGGCAGAAAAATTAAGTAGTTGTTACATTGAAGTTTTATGATGTTGTTTCTTAAGGTCTAGTGGAATGCATCTGGCATTGCCAGAGATCTCCGTAAAGTTCCCCAGCCTCCAGGGATCTCATTATCTCCCCTATATTTCCACTTTTCACAGAGTAGGCACTTCTTAGCATTAAGCAGGGAAGATGAAGCGGCCAGGTTTTTCACTAATAACTAAAACTCATGGCTCTATGATACCTTCTTGGGCTTATTAGTGGCTTGTGCTCACTTTTAATCATGTTGGCTGTTGAGTAAGGAGGGTTGATGTATTCACAGGTCTTTTTCAGATAGTACAATTTAGCGCTGCCCGTCTTGATACACAAGATGAAAAATGTTGTAGTAAGTAGCGGCGTGTTGATACGCAAAAAAAAAAAAAAAATCACAGAGGGGAGAGTTAAAAGTAAAATTATGCCCAGTGTAGGTGTAATTTTCTCTCTCTGGATGTTGAGTATTTAATTAACGAGTATGATGGCTGCGAGAGACCCAAAGACCTGCAATCAAATTTTGGAATGGAAACAATTAGGACACTAAGTGATGAAGAGACTCGAGCATGGGGGGAAATAAATGAACTGTTAAGTCTCGGCGACATCACCCGTGACTTCCCCGCAGTGATTGATAACCATCCCATTGGCCCCAGCCCCTCATTTTCGCTTGTCCACAGGCGCTTTTGTGCGTCCGATCAGAAATAAATCAAAAAGTGTGGGTGAGGAAGACGGATATCGCCGCGTCAACCCCACTTCCCTTCGGAAACCCTCTGATTTATAGCCGCTGTCGCTGGCAGCCACTGGCCAGTTGTAAAGTTATTCAAATGTTACCATTTATTTTTTCCTCCTTTTGTTTGAAACCCCAAATAAATCTGACTCGCTTGCCCTCTCAGAACGCTGGAGGATGTGAGCAGAAGCAGAGTATGACTAATGTGTGAGAAAAAAAAATGTGTCGGCCCGCTTGTTTGTGAATAGATGGAGCTGACTCTTATCTCATATTTTCACAGGTCATGCCCTGAAGCCTCAAGTATCTTCAATTTTCACATCCTTTCTGGACGGGTTGAAGAAATTTTACATCACCAAGGTAAAAAAAAAAAAAAGAATTAGAAGTGAACATCACCAGTTGCTTTCCCCGAGTGTTGTTCATAAAAACAATGAATCTGTCTTTTTTAATCACCAGTTCAAAGGGTTCGACCCCGACCGCTTGTGTGTGGCCACCCTCCTGTTCGAGGGAGACCGCGAGAAGGTCCTGCAGCACGAGAAGCAAGTTTATGACATTGCTGCGAAATTTGGGTAAGTAGTTGTTCCCTCTGTCTTAAAACAAAGCACGTTACAAAGATCAGTTATAGATCCCGAGCGCGTGAAGCTCAGAAATGACGCATTCGGTGAGACTTTGAACATGATGCCTGAGGCCCCTGATGTCACTTTATTTAACCAGCCATTATGTATTAGCAGTGAAAAGGATGGGGAAGCACAGTTACACACTCAGACTTCTGCTCTGTAGTTTGTCTCTGTGTGGATTGATGGATCACCCGTGGATGTCCTCCTGTCAGGCCAGCCTTTATGTTAAAGTAGGTGTGGTGTGGGCGGTGATAGCAGGGCACAGCTCCCCTCAGGACAGCGCAGGGCGAGAGGACGCAGCCTGGGAGTGCTTGGCTGCTGTGATTGATCATGAAACGGATCAATGAGGACTTTGGTGGAAATCAGTTCCCTGTCAGCCTGAGAGGGATTCTCTCTCCATCCTCTGCCTGTTTTCAAACCCCCAACAACAGTTTCACAGATGAGTTCATCCTAACATAAATTAAGCTTTGTGCCGTTGTTTATCGGTGATTCTGTTTAAACACATTGTTCCAGTGGAGCGTGCACTGTTTGAAACTGTTTGAAAAATGTTTCTGTGCTTAATCAATGGTAGTTGTCTAATAGTAGAGTTAATGCACGTGGATGCCATCTATTCTCTCTATACTTAGGGTTTTTTATTTTAGTTTTTATTTTGAAAAAAAAAAGTGAAATTGTTTTTTTGAGTTATTTTTTTAAATCTACAAAACTGAAAATATGATTTTAAAAATATTTTTTTTTTCTTTTTTTTGATGTACTCATTTTTAAAGAGAATCTTAATTGGCCGCTAGTTTATAGTCTCTCACTCGATTAGTCGACTAATCTGTCGTTTTGGTCTGTGTCGACTAAGATTTCTTTTGTCGATTAGTCATTTTTTATGCTTTTTTTTTCACGTTGAACGACTTATTTCTAAGAAACTTATGAGCACATCTCTGGTAAACACAAAATTTAAAGTGGTGCTTTTGTGTGATTCTTTGTGGAGAAACTCAGTTTTACAGATCTGTCGATTAAATCGAATTAGTGTTAGTCGATTAAGAGTTTCTTTAGTCGAGGACAGCCATACTAGTTTGCATTTTCCTCTATTCTTCTCTTCATTTCCTACTACCACAACATTTGTCTTGTATCACAACTGGACTTTACTGTAAAGTATATGGTCAGGAAGACACACAAGGTCACTCCAGGTGACTGATGGATGACTGTTCAAACCAAATCTGTTCATTTCTACTTGAAAGTCAGTAAAAAGCAAAGCAGTGAGCCTTATGTATACTCTGCACATGAATATAAATAAAGTTATTTTTTTTTAGGGGAAACTTGCCAACAAAATGCCTTCCTAAAATAAGAAAAAAGTATTGATGTAATAACAACTAGTATACAGAAACCAATAGCTCATTACAACACAAATTTAAACAGGGGGACAAACCAGGGCTCCTCAGTGCTCCTCACCGGGTATAAAGCTTATCGATTATATATTACTGTCGGTGTTGTTCTTTGGCTCAGTGCCCAGACCTGCAGGTAGCTGGAGCGCTGCCCCCGGTAACCGCCAGCAATTAAATCATAAGAAACTTGTCAGTTACACGCGGCATCCTCTGCTTTATTGCATTATTAAACATAAATCGTGATCACCCATCAGATCAAGTGCCAGTGATGGATTGGTGCGGTCCTGTGAAGAATATTTTCTTGTGGTGTTGGGGGGAAACAGGAAGAAGGGTGAAAATCAATATAGCGATTTTCTAATGAGCTCGGCCTGATTAGTTTGGGTGGTAGATGAAAATCTGATTACCCGCTGCAGGTGATGGATGTGTGGCTGACCTGTGGCGATGCACCGAGCATAGCCGCATTGATCTGTACATTGTTGGATTGACAGGGTTCCCAGGCAGCTGCTGTGAAGGGGAGCGGTCGGTCCAACAAAGCTAAAAGAAAAGAGCTGTTAAATATTAACCCTGTTATCTGCTTCCAGGGGGCTGGCAGCTGGAGAGGACAATGGGCAGAGGGGCTACATGTTGACCTTCGTCATCGCTTACCTCCGGGTGGGTCACTCCTCTGGCTTTTTTTTTTCCTTGCGTGCGCTGACGGGCAGTTGGGGCGGGCGGGCGGGGAGGACGCGGGCTGACAGAAGATAGGATAGTGAGCAACGCAGAGAGGCTGCAGAATGTGACCTCGGGGAGGTCTTTGATTTGATCCGGTCACAGTTGTTGTCAGGGTGTCTAACGCTGAGGTATCTACACCACGAGGAGGGGGCACAGTGGTTGCAGTCAAAATGACAATAGAGAGCTGTCTTAGGTCAGTCCTGTCAGAGGTCCTTTTTTTGATCATCACAGAAACAAGCAACATGCATTTACATAACCTGGTTTCTCTAGGCTTTCTGTAGTGATATGTAGGGCTGCGTATTAGCAAGAATCTGGCAATACGTATCATCATACAGGGGTTACGATTTAATATATTGCGATACTGTCATAACGCTGAGGTTTCCATATATTCACCATATTAAGGGAGCCTTCATTTTCTACTATGGCTGAAGATGGATCACAACACTGCCGTCTAGCGGTCGGGGGTTTAAACTTGGGCTGTCAAAGTTAACGTGATAATAACATGTTAACGCAAACTTGTTTTAGCGCCACTAAAATTTCTTTAACGCATTAATGCAACTTGCGTTTTGTAGGTTGTAGCGGACTCAGTTATAAAGCTAGAGTGAAGATGCTGGCATCATATGAAACTAGAAAAACCTAAGGAATCCATTTGTACCAACCATGTAGAAACACTGATCCATTTTTTTTCACCATTTTCTGACATTTCATAGACCAAACAACTAATCGATTAATCGAGAAAATAATCGACAGACTGCTCGACAATTAAAAATAATCATTAGTTGCAGCCCTGGTAATGTGCTTTCTCAAACGTCAGCTCTTCACCTGTTTTTAAAATACACAAATTATGGCTTTTAAAGTTAGACAGACTTGTCCTCTCAGATGTTTGTAAAGGAAAAACTCACTACAGAGCCTGTCCTCCCATTGTGTTGTAGATCCAGTTGCGCAAACAAAACCCAAACAAATAAAACAACTTAGGAAGCATCATCCTCACTAAAACAGTTAAAATCAGTAAGTTCCAAAATAAGGTTGGAGGTAGTGGATAAATCTGATTACTAGCCAGTACATGTAGATTTTACAGTAACCAGTTACAGTGCATGTAAACCTGTTGTCTGATTACCTGTATAACCTGATGTCCCCCAGTATCCTTGTTTCTTTTGTGCATGTAAATGTACTGAGCGACCGCTATCTGTTAGCCTACTAATGCTAATATTGTATTCCGAGCAGGACTTGGGGATGGACTACTATGTGATCGGGGAGTCCTTTGAAACCTCTGTGCCTTGGGACAGGTAAAGACACTGATCTGAGCTGTAGGCTTTTCTCACTTTAGTTTTAATACCTGTAAACATTTTTCTTTTCTCGCCTCCCACACAGCCAGTCCTAAGAGAGTCCTCTTGTTCCTTTTATTTCTCTTTGCCTCCGTCTTTGACATTCACCTTCATGCCTGCCTTCTCCCCCCCATTAACCGGCTCTGCGTTGGCGGAAGCTTTGCCTCCTCAGCCTGCAAACTCGCCATTACTGACACACACAGACACACACACACACACACACACACACACACACACACACACACACACACACACACACACACACACACACACACACTAGGAGAGACTTATCTGTGTGTGTTCTGCAATATGAGCCACATATTCATCTCACATCCACATGTGGTGTGTTCTGCATTTTCTCCATGGTTTCATCATTTTGTCAAACACAAACACGCACACACACACACACACACACACACACACACACACACACACACACACAGCTCCGTGTTGTGTAACATGCCTGTCGGGAGAGACCAAGAGATCAGGCACTGAGGCGAGCATATGTGCCTGGCTCATTACCCATCCTCCCCCCCATCCTCCACACACGGCTGCACATGCTTAGGACTGGCGGCCATTTCCACACCAGTGGGAACCTCTCCCACTATGGTCGTCGTGTTAGTCTCCTCCTTTTCCTCTTCTCATGTCCTTTTCTGAATTTTGATCATTTTGCTTTGCCAATTAATTCAGTTAAATGTAAATTCCCTATACATTTGAGCAATATGTTTTAAATACACAAATATCACGGTTTTAGACTCCAAAGTCATTCTGCAATTCTGTTTTATATTATTCTTTTTTTTTTAAATTCTGACTTTTATTGCATTTCCAGGGTGTTGGACATTTGCCGGAACGTAAAGGCTCGCATCATTCGAGAGTGTAAAGACAAAGGAGTGCAGTTTCAACCGTTATCCACATGCAGGTAATGTTTGCAGATGACAGTTTTAATGCAAATTAAGGCTGATTAACGAGAACTCCAATCCCCAAGGGCTGGGTATCATTAAACATTTTTTAGAGACAAGTGCAGATACAGTACCTTTTTTACTTAAACCTGCAGTAGGCAGAATGTTTTTGGCATCACTGGGCAAAAATTCCATAATAACCTTTCAGCATATTGTAATTCAAGTTCTCTGAGAGATAACTAGACTTCTGCACCTCCTCATGGCTCTGTTTTCAGGCTTTAAAAAAATCTAGCGTTCTAATGTTCCTATTGGCTGTGCTCCGGCTGGTGGGCGGTGCTTGGTATTTCCTCAACTGATCTCAACATGGCTGCCGGGTCACAAACTTTCTCCTTTTACAGCCAAATAGTACACTACAATATGTTTCTGAAAACATTTGAGGCGAGAAATAGGCATTACAGTATATTGTATCACAACAGAATATTGATTCATATTTGATCAGCGCTGCCTAGTTTCAACGGTCACAGAGGCACATGTTTTTTTTTAGATTACCTGTCTCGTGCACTACTGTCATGATATAGTGACCGTTTTATAAAAATAACTTTTTTTAATCATATTTGCTCCATTTCTACATTTATTTTAGCCTTAAAGCCTTTTTCCATTTAGCTAAAAAAGGCCAAAGTTCTCTAATGTTTCCTTTCTCAAACAAATCCCATGAAAAGACCAAAACCAACAATGTGTTCGTCCATCTCTCAATACTTTTTCAATATCCCAACCTTGTCTGTGGCACTCAGCCCCAAGCCCATTTGTTAATACTGAAGGCATAAGTCTTTAAAAACAAACATGTACTTTCATTTGAAAAGAGGCTAGTTGGGCACTGTGGTTTTTAGCAAACATTACTCAAACATGAGGAAATAGTGCATTTGTTGCGGACTATTTTCACCCCCGGATTAATACACATTTGGTGCTCTAGTGAGTATTTACAGCAGCAGGACAATGTATGTAAACTACAGTGGCCATGTTGATCGTAACGAAGGAACACATCACCCAGTGCAACAATGTGGCTCATTTATGTGTTTTTAATGTTTGTAGACAATATTGGAGCTCCATGGCACAGAATAATAAGATATATCGGGCTTTGGATCAACAGGCAGTACTTTTTAGAAGGATCAATTAATTGTTGGTCTTTTCGTTGGATTTGTTGACCACAAGAAAAATATAGACTTATACATTTAAATGTGGTCTTAACACAAGCAGCCGAGAAGAACTTTGCCTAATTGTCTAAATTGTGATGTAAATCAGGAGCTATCTGATCAAAAAATGAGCACACATAATGATGAATCTGACCAGACATTCATTGCCAACTTTTGGTACTTGACAGTCATCAATACTAGAGTTGTTCTGATACCAGTATCGGAAATGCGTCCGATACTGCCCAAAATTCAGGATCGGGTATCGGCGAGTACGCCGGTCTATGCACCTATCCGATACCAGAATTTATTAATCCAGAAAAAAATTAAACTTGTTTAACCGGAAATCTTCTTCGCCGCGGAATTGTTATTTATTCCTAACTTCATTTATTCATGTTCTTTGTAACTGACAAACTGAATAATAAAAGAAAGTTCTATTGCATTCATTCACTTTATGCATTCGTTCATGTTTTACAAAGGGTTTAACCTGAGCCAGGCCGTACAACAATGATAGTAATCGTATCACATCCATACATGGCCAGTAGTAAACAGCTGTTAAATAATAATAATAATCATAATAATAATAACTATATATTTTATTAATCACGCTGGTATCGGATCGGTACTCGGTATCGGGAAGGAAAAAAAATGAGATCGGAACATCTCTAATCAATACTCAACATTATTTTCAATACCAAAAAAGTATTGAGGCTGTATACCCAGTCCTACCCCCGACCCCTGGTGAGTTAGCCAGATCCACACACACAGACAGACGGACGGACGGACGGACAATCTGACAAACAGACGGCGAGCCGGTCGAGGAGCACCAGGCTTCTGCTCGCCGGTTGCGGACAGATTAGGCCTCAGCCTGATTATGCGACAGCCATTCATTTCCCCGGCTGCAGTCTGTCACATGATTGATTTGTCCATTTAACCTCTAGAACAGTCAGCGTGCCAGGTGATGGGCCATGTCAAATGAACAAGGGCTCTGCACCCTGCTCCTCCACAGGGGACGAGGCCAGACAGAGAGAGAGAGAGGACATGCAAACTTGAGAAGCATTTTAATCTTAACAAAACCGTTTTTTTTTTTACACAGAATTCAAGCTTATCTAGAAGCAGCCACATGAGCAGTAAGGATATATTTTATTCCGTGTAAAACAACAAATTGTCTGTCCCGCATCAGTGAGTCATCCTGTTACCTGCAGCTCCGACGTGGCTCGGATGATTAAAAGCATTTGATGGCCATTTAATGTCTGATAATGTTATGTTATTAAAGGTGACAGTGCTTCTGCGTCGCCCAGCTTGCTGGAAACCATGAATGGAATTGAGGTCAGGGGTTCACCGGGGGAAAGCCAAACCTCCCACTTTACTTTGTCTTCCAATTACGAAGGGGGAAAATGCATTTATTGTATGAAAATGGAGCGCCTCGACAAAACACCGCGCTTTGTATTCATGTAAATTAGATTTCGCTGAAGCTGAAGGAGAAACATTAAGGAGTCTTTTCTGCTTGTGTAAACACGACTCCTACCTTGTTTTCTTCCAGGGTGACTCAGACGTACGACGCTGGTGCCTGTGTCTACTTTTACTTTGCCTTCAACTACCGGGGACTCGGTGATCCCATACACGTGTATGAACAAGTGGAGGTATGACCAGTTTCATTTTTATCAACATTATGGCCAGTTCTCTCATAGATCATAGCTAAATGATGATATGTTGAATCTCCAGCACCCCGGAGAGTGAATGACTCTGTTTTTTTTTATTTTATTTCCCAGCATGCAGCTAGAGAAGAGATCCTCGCCAATGGAGGGAGCTTGTCACATCACCACGGAGGTACCACAACCCTGAAAAACACATACTAAATTATCGAGTCTATTTTTTTGCGAACAATGTGCTAAACAGATGCACATAATTCACGAGTCGAACACCGAATGGGGATGCCGTGATATTTTGCACCTTCCTCTAGATTCTAATTTATGAAAAGAGGCTGCACAGAGTCGCCAAATACAGCATGGCGAGCTTTCCCAGCGTGCTCTTCCATGCTAGCGAGCGAGCGGGCCGGCCAGCCGTGCTATAAATGTGCATTCGGTCGGAGATCTTTCATCGCTTCCTCCACGCGTCCAAAATATGTTCCCGCGGCTCAGATGAATGGCTCCGAATCGGCTATTTGTTCATTTCAGCGGCGACCAAATGAAACGTGAGCGGGGGGGGGGGGGGGGGACGGCGTCGAAACAACTCCCTGGGCCCCATCAGGGCTAACCGAAATGGCTGCCTTATCTATATTGCCATCCGCCTCGCTGTTTTCATACATCACTTCAGGCTATTCATCACACCTGTCAAAAACAGTATGCAGTGAATCAGCTGCGATATTAAATCACAATTTTTCCTGAAGGCGGGGACGGGTTCAAAATTAAAAGATTGCTAATAAAAAGGAGGCGGCGGGGCCCGGGGTAAATGATGCCGCCGTTATCGCCGGCTGTATACTGACCTCCAAACGGTGGCCCAGCCACCCCGAGCAGCGCGGGGAGGTGACGGGGGTGGGTGGGGGGGTGGAGGGAGAGGAGGGGGATATTGATGCAGCTCCCGCGTGCGAGGCCCACTCTGTAATTGTGATTAATAACAGTGGGGCTCGCTATCTGAGCGCAGACAGGCCGGTTTGTCTGCCCACAATCAGCGCTTGACAAATGGAGCTAGTTTCACTGGGTTTTGTGTATCAAACAAAACAGATGTAGTCAAGGATGGTGAGGTGGGAGGGCACCGCGGGAAATATACATTTTTGTGGCCCTGTGTTTACAGCGGGTCAGTGTTGTGCTGCGTGGGCGTAGGTAAGGGAATCTGGGCGTGTAGAGCGCCGCACCTCTCTCTCTCTCTCTGTAGGACATAATACTCAGCCAACACCACCATGTGTTGACTGCTGTCCGTCACAGAAACGCTGATAACTTGAGATGGAGTCAGGTGGTTTTACACAAAGATCCGTTCCATGTTTGATTATACTGCTGGTTCTGAACGTTGGGGAGGACCGTCCTCTTTAACTAGGTCACCTGTGTCGCAGCGGTGAAGAGTTGTTGAACATCCATCACCAGGAGAGTCATCCATCTATCAGCCAATACTCCGGCTCGGCCGTATCGCGGTAAGGCAGAGGCCGCTACCTTAGCCCGTCTTTCATGTCCTGACCCCCATTTGTCAGAGAAGCTCGGGGAGCGCGAGAGCGTGTCGAGGGGTCGAGGCTCGAGCGCGGCCGCTACGGTCTCCTCTGTATGAGGGGAGAGGGCCACCCCGGGGTGCCCCGGCATCTTCACCTCACCTTGTGGCTCCCGCAAAGCTCCGATCTCGCTAACTCCGCTAAAACACACCTCCACTCAGGTCACTGCGCTCAGGAGGTAGAAAAAATGACCCGATTCAGTGAAGTTCCCCACCTTCCCCGGGCTTTTCCACACCGGAGAAATATGACACTTTTTGAAAAAAGAAATCTGTCATTTCTGAAATAACTACCTGCTCTTCTTTGCATGTCTCAGCTGCGCAGAGCCAGCCTGGTGAGATTGATTGCAATAGCAAGCGAAAAAGAGAGAATATGACAAGATAGATGTGTAAATTATCACAGTGATGGAGGCAATGATGCAGTCCCGGCACCTTCTGTTTTCTCTCCGTTTCCTGAGAGGAGGGAGGGATGGAGGTGGGACGAGGAGGGAAGGACTTGGAGAGGAGGAGGTTGTGGAGAGCAGAGTACTTTCTTAGTTATTGGGTAGCAGCTGATTGGTCCCTCTGTCACCATCTGGAGGACTGTGTGGTATCAGAGTCCCCGGTGACCCCGCTTGTCTGCCCTGTTGTGTCAGGAGACGGGCCTCACCAGCCTCGTGGCTGATCCCCATCTGGGTTTCCTGGCTGGACTCTCATAACAGGCGGCCCCGTCCCTCAACATGCCCTATTAACACCGGAGCTCCCCCCTGCTAGTGATGCAAAGAGAGAGGGAAGGGAAGGGAAGGCGTGTGAACATTCCCATCATGCACCTTTCCTTTTTTTTTTTTCAGGCCTCCCTATCTAATCTCATGTGATTACACTGCTGGTTTCAAGTGTTTACTCAGCGAGCAGCACCTGTTCTGAGCTGCTCTGTTCACAAATTTATCTTTTTGAGTTTTGGAATATAGATATCGTGCGTTTCTTTTAAGTTGACGCGACCTCCAAAAGTTTACCCAGCTCTGATCTGACATCGGGTATTTTCTTTATTTATTTTTAATGACAGATATTCAAAGCTTCATTTGAAAACTTCAATAGAAGGACACTATTTTGCGAGATCAATATTCACATGTTGTGTGACAGTACAACAGAACTATGACATTGACATCCGAGAAAATCTGTTGATCGCGTGAGCAAAAGTAATTTTTTTTATTGGTTGTCTTGTTTTTATCGGCATCAGAAATTCACAGAAATGAAAACAGATGTGGAAAAACACCGCATTGCAAAATATAAAAGTTTCGGTTTCGCTGTGGATAGGCTCATAGAGACAGATGGGTTAGAATCTTTTATTTGACGTGTGATTTATTTGCATGAATTATTGGCATTTGGTCTGAAAAGACCTTTAATGTAGCCAACGTAAAGCCATCTGATTAAGGCCCTTTGCTTTTTTTATATATATTTATATATAAATCTTTTGATAATGACTAGTTTTTACATTGATTTTCTCTTTGAGACGTTCAAACCTCCAGATGCTACAGGGGCGTTGGTGCTAGTGGTCAAAGAAGGTGCATACTGTGTAACAGCATTGATTAAAGCTGCAAATATTAACAGTTATTTTTATTATCAATTAATCTATTATTTTATGAGTCAGACTTTTATTCTAAAAAAAAAAAATACAAAGAGCCCAAACTAAAACCCAAAGATATTCAACACTGATATAAAACAGACAAAAGCAGCAAATCCTCACATTTGAGAAACTGGAACTTTTTTGTTATTTTTTTGCTATTAAACACCACTTTATTTAGGAATATGTACCATAATATTGCGGGGCCCACTTTTGTTGATATCGTGCCTTAGTGTCCAACCACCTTAACAAATCTGCAATAAATTAAATTAACAAAGTAGGGCCGACCCGAATGCTTCAAATCTTCGACCGTTGCCATGGTATTTGACCTCCAAATCAGTATTCGAATGCTTTGTTTTTAAAAAGTTTTTATGTAATAATAATGTAGAAATCTCCAAATAGCCCATAAAGTAAGGAATATACCCACAACAATATTCATTATTCATATTCAACATTAATAATTATTAGTTATTCTCATTAGTTATTCCTCACCGAAGCTTCGAAGCCCCAAAAATGATATTTGGGACAGCCCTAGACCAAAGACCAAATGACACATAGTGAGTCTGGGGCCCTTGGGGGGTCTTGGGGCCCTTCGGCAGTTTTCCGCTTAGCTTGGTCAGGATTTTTGTTGGATGTAATTCCTCTTGCCCACTCCCCCCGATCCCCCCAAAAAATCTTTTAAAAAATGATGCATTTAAAATCCTCAGCATCTACAGATGCTACGTGAAAGCTCTAAATCAATCTTCATCGTACAGATTGTGGCTGAGCTTCTATTTTATTTGAAGTTCTCTAACAATAGTTTGGCTCTCCGGTGAGGTTTTCCCCCAGTCCTCCGCACTCACCAGACCTCTCGCTGGCTCCAGACTACTCTCCGCTAAGAACCTGTCGGGGCACAGACGCCACGGAGTATGTCGGACCGGACAGCTGGTGAAGCAATGGGCACCCTCGCTAGGCTCGGTGCCACAGCCTCCCTCGCTCCTCAGGTTGGAGGAGGAGGAGGAGGGAGGGTGGGAGGGTGAAGAACGGCTGAAAGCCAAAGTCCTGCTGACAGAGGAGCATTGTGTGGCGCTCCGCGGTTGGCTTTGGCACCCTGTCGGTGATCAGGCCAGTGTCAGAGGGCACAGAGCGGCGCTCGGGACAAGCGAGCGCGACACCCCTCGCGGGTCAGCTGGAGGAGGAGCGCGCTCGGCTCGTGTGCACAATGAGACAGAAACGCACACACAGAGACGAACGCTCCAGCGACTCCGGAGGGAGGGAAACGGAGGGGAGTGGTGGCTCAAAGAGCGAGGGAGCCGGGGACGGCCCGCTACAGCCGCCAGCCGGCCCCTCCTCTGGGAACACACAGAGCCTAATGAGTTTGATAGTCTGCTGAGCTCCATAAATCATGCCATGCAAAACATTTCTCCTCTCTGAATAAAAGCATTTATCACCCTCTGTTTATTCACTCACTCTCACAAGATTGATTGGCTCCCAGCAGCCCGCTGAGCAATCAGCCGTGCCGATTCCTCTATTTCTCCCCCTTCGGTCCTCTTCCTTGAGTTTATTTATTTATTTATTTTTCTCTCCTCTCTGTCATTCAGTGGGGAAACTTCGGAAGGAGTGGATGAGAGAGGCCGTCTCCAGTGTCGGCATGGGGATGCTCAAGTCCGTCAAGGACTACGTGGACCCCAATAACATCTTTGGCAACAGGAACCTCCTCTAAATTTTCACCCTTTATCTCACCTTTTTTCTAAAAAAAAAGCATCTTGTGCATTTTGGATTAATAAGATACTAAATGTGAATTTAAAATGGACCGAGATGTTGTCTTTTTCCATGTGCCATTTATCGATTCACCCAAACCTTTTTTTTCATTTACGTTATATTGCACTCAATATGCTGTTAACAATCATTGTCACTCAACGGTGAAGCTCATTTTTCGCGGCCTCAGCTTGTTGTTGGCGCCATGATGCAACCAGACATGATGCAACAAAACCTTGATTTTTGTCATATTTTCTTACATTTAACCATTTCCTAAATGCCAACATGATTAACTCATCTGTTTGTTTTTACTTTCCTTATGTGTGTGTGTGTGTGTGCGTGTGTGTGTGTGTGTGCGTGGCACTTCTTTAGTGGTATGTTCTAAGATGAATGCGCTTTCTAAAGCTCCGTGCCTTTCTAAAGCTTATGTCTGCCTTCCCCTTCTCCTACTAAAAATCCCGCTGGTGTACAGTGAGTCCCTGATGATGATGATGTTTTCTGTGTCTTCATCTTTTTCATGCCTTTTGTTGTACTGACCTATTGCCATAAGAGACTTTTTCTGGACTGTATGTGTGTGTGTGTGCGCCTCCACTAAAACCTCCCTCTACCCCACCAAATTTTAACAAGAACCCCCCCTCCCCCCCCCCCCAGTGTGATTACAAAGAGAGATATTCCTTGTGTGTTTAGTTTTTTGTACTGAAAGTGTTTACCTTGCACGGTTTGTGACTGAGAAAGTGAAAAAGCAGTCGCGTTTTTCCGATCACGCCTGCTTCAATGTGACCACGTTTGCAGTTTTAAGGCCTCCGGATCCCCGGTGCTCACGTCGTACCAAAGATTCAAAACACATCAGATCATGCAAACACACCGTAAACATACGTTTGACACACATTTCCTAACTTCACGCACAGCTAAACTATATTTTTTAATCAGCATATGCAAAGATAACCCCTCTGAGAGCTGTAAAATGTAGATATTTGTGACTGTTATGTGCTAAAACTTTCTACATCATGTTTCTTATGTTCAAGACACTGTAATGGGATTATTTCTGCTCCATATATAATTGCCTAGAAATTCCTCCTGAAATAGTTTCCCTGTGTAAAGGTTTTCTGTAACCAATACTGTAATGTACTACAATTTGATATCAGACTTGTACCATTGATTTTGAAGCAAAGTTTGCTGAGGAATCTTGCCTTTTTTCCCCCCCTTATAATCTGTGCTTCACATTTCCCTGTCCTTTTTAATTCATAATATTTCCCCAAATAAAAGAACTCATTCATTAGGGACCCGTCATGTGACATTTTACCTCTGTGTCAAAAAACGTGAGAGAGCTTTTGAGCGTCATGGATGTACCTTTTTGTTATTTTCCACTCCTCTTAACGACGTCGTAACATCCGAGTACATTTTGTCAATGCTGATTGTGCAATAAATTGAACTAAAAACATCCCATTTGTTGGATTTTTCTTTCACAATGTTCAGAGAGCAGAACTCCCTCTCTCTCTCTCTGTCTCGTACATCATTTCCAATTCAGCTCTTCAATAGTAGCTTTTATTTGTGTTGTCAGACGGCGCTCAGAGGGTCAACAGGAGCCTGAGAGCAGGTTTTTGTTTCCTCACTGAGCTCAAGGTAATCCAGCACAGAGGAGTTTAACACAGCCTGTCTGTTGCTTCCTGACTGGAAGATTTTTTTTTTTTTCTACACACACACACACAGGCTCATTTGGGAGTCATCTTCACCCACACAGCCACCCACACACTGCCGGCTGACGTCACCGCCACCTATCAACAGCACTAGGGCTCAGCCTTGGACGATGCACTGCAGTTATCACACTCCTCACACTGTGTCTTAATACGGAGCATTGTGTGAATGAATACAGCACATAGAAATAAGACATAACATTACCTCTGATCAATCACTGTACACTGTGTTAGAGTTGTGAAATATTCATATATTTAGACAGATTCATACATTTGCAGCTAATTTCTATTTTCTTGTTGATATGTTGTTATCTTTCTAACCTGACTGCATCACGCAATTTCTTTTCAATGAAATGTACTGCAGTATTTCATGAATACATGTCATGTGTAAAGATACTTTTGTCCACAGGAGGTCAGCACTGCACTGAGAGAAATACTGCATGTACTGAGCAGTAGTGGAGGAAGTATTCAGGTCCTTTACTTAAGTAAAAGTAGCAGTACTGTAATATAAAAATACTCCATTACAAGTTAGAGTCCTGCATAGAAAATGCCACTTAAGTAAAAGAAAAATGGATTATATTATATTATTAGATTGTAGACTGATGCATTTAAGTGTAAGTAGTATTTTACTGTTGTAGTTTTCTGGGTGAAAGAGACGAATTAAATTTACTGTTGTTACTGCAACAAACAATTTTTTGTGTACTTATACCTTCTGGAGTATATTTTTAAAAATCAGTATTTGAGTACTTAGCTACAGTCGAGGAGTGTAACAAAGTACATTTACTCCAGTACTGTACTTGAGTACTATTTTGACATACTTGTACTTTAATTGAGTATGTCCATCTTATTCTGCTTTATACTTACTCCACTACATTTCAGAAGGATATATTGTACTTTTTTCCTTCACTATATTTATTTGACAGATATAGTTACTTTTTACATATAAAAACATGATCATATAATATGATGCAGTACTATACTACAAATCTACAGTATACAAAGTATCTGAAATTGGTTCCACATTGATGAACTACAACATTAAAATACTCTTACATGTATTTGCTTGTGATATAAACAGAACAATATAATATTCTATAATAATATAACATCGTGGAAGAAGCCATTCTGCATAATGAGTGCTTACTTATGATACTTTAAGTACATTTTGCTGAAAACACTTCTGTACTTCTCCTTAAGTAACATTGTGAATTCAGGACTTTTACTGTGTAATGGAGTATTTTTAGACTATGGTTATTTCTTTTACTTAGAAAGATGATAAATTAGCAGCTTCAGCAGAGAAGAGGCTGGTTATTATTTATTTATTTATTTATTTTTATTATTTAATTTATTTTTGTGTGATGCATTTTAGAAACATTAATATTTCCTGAAATTCTCTTTACATCCCGACAGCAATCAATAAATCAAATGCTCTGACAAAAAAAAAAAAAAAAAAGCCGGTTTCTGTCTCTGTCGCAGCACTGTACAAAGCTCACCCATTGGTCGGCCGACCAACCTGTCTACCTACGCACCTGCCCACCTGCGCGCACTCACTGCGCGTCACCGGAGTCCTCCACGAGCTGCTAGCTTGTCAGCTGTGAGTATTAACAATAGCCATGTTTATTGTTCATTATGATATGTTTACGTTGGCGACTACCTCGCCAGGTTTAGCGCATTTGGTAGCTAATGTTGCTATTTCATTGATAAAGAGTTAGCAACGCTGGGCTCGGCTGGCTTCTTCAGTTGGATAACTTTTAAAATCTAGCTCACTCTTTGCTACAGTAGTTCCTCCATTGTCGCCTACCCAAACTTTAAGAATCACGTCCTTACAGAGTATGGTTATGGTTAGCTTGGCTTAGGTTAAAAAAGATTGCATCTACTTTGTAATCTTGAAGATATTAAGTCACTATCTGTCGCAGAATGAGGTAGCTACTAACACAATGGTGATTGAGTCCATCGATTAAAGCCATTGTTGCTGTATTACCATCTGGGTGGTAAATCACAAAGTGGGACACTGCTTGGATCTCTGGGACGTGAGATCCAAAACACACTTAACGTTTTTTGATTTAGAGAACCAAACAGAGATCAGTTCGAGATTGTATGTAAAACTTTAATTAATCACTGTTTTGATGCACCGCCCAGCTGGCACGCTCCCTGACCCAAATCAAACACACCCAGGATGTTGCCTTGCTAATATGCTAAATTGCTAATAGTTTCACTGAGGGACTTTTACCTTCAGTGAGGTGTGTGAGGCCTCATTCAGCTCAAAGTGTTGGAAAGCTTTGAGGAGCGCAGTGGGATCAGAGAGGCTGGTTATGTTTTGCTTTGAGAATGAACAGAAATTGAATGTACTGTTGGTTTGAACATACAGTTGGGACTCTGTGGTGTGATGTTGTTCCACTTGAGTATACGTTGACATTTAATGGGATTTATTTTGTAGCAAAAATGTGTTATGTATTTAACAGTAGTATCATATATCATCATATAACTTTTAAAAGTGTGACGACATGGTAATAATTACTCAGACTACATTTTAACTGACCTACATTTTACTTTTATCTAAGTATATTTTTACAGAAATTAAAAAAAATTGCTTTTACTTGAGTAACAATACTCATACAGTCATATGAGTATAATATTCTAGTACTCTTTCCATCCCTGGTAGTTGGTCGAGGTTAATTTTAACAATTGTATATACTGTTGGGTAGTTCAATCTATAACAAGTCATCATATTTTATCAGACCATCATGTGTTTTGTATGTAAAATGAAACTTTAAAGTAACCAACGATATTTCCTTCTGAACTGTGGTTGAGTAGAAGTATGAAGTAGCATGAAAAGGAAATACTCAGATAGTCAAATACTCGTTAACAGGTTTTTGTGTCCAAATAAACCAGAAGATATATAGCAGCATATTTTTATTTAAACTGTGAACGGAAACATTGCACACTTGCCTTTTCATGCCCTAGGTTTCTTTCGGTTTAGCCCGCTGATAAATAAATCCAAACTGGGAGAGGAAAGAAGAAATACAAGAAGCACGGTACATTGCAAAAAAGACAAAGTAGCTTGGCCAAGTTTGGAGACATAATAGAAAAATAGAACGGCGATATTCATAATTCACGTAACATGATGCAATAGAATTTAAATCATGCATTTCCGATGAGATAATGTGTTTACTGAAGATGAAGTTCAAAGTACGAGGTATTTGTTGGCTCACATGTTTGCTACATCCTTAGCAAGTGGTTGGATTTAATACTGCATAAAACATGCAATTCAAAATGTTTCTCGTCGACTTCAATTCAGCTCTTCAACTAAAGTACGGTAGAGCACACAGATCCATGCCACACAATGTGCACAGTCACGTTTTAAACTCCAATTAACAAAGCTACAACACAATTCATAAGGCATACCCCCACCCAAAAATAATACTTATAATAATAATAATATTAATAAAATAATAGCTTGTGACTACATGGGCTCTTCAGTACTACAAGTTTCAGTGTCTCAGTCTTCTTTTGGAGATTATAAAAGCTGTTTAAGTAGCATTAGTGAGCTTTGAGAAAAGGAAAGAAATCAGATTAAAGCAAAAGTCTGACATTTTAGGAAATACACTTATTCACTTTCTGGCGGCGAGTTAGAGAAGAGGATACCACTTTCAGATAAAGCTACTGGTTAGCTTAGCTTAGCATAAAGACTGTTAGCCTGGCTCTGTCCAAAGGTAACAAAATCCACCTACCAGCACCTCTAACGCCGAATTCACACCAGACAGCGGCTCGCCGCAGTAATTACATTTTTCTGCGGCAGGTAGGCGTGTACATGTAATACAGGCAGGAAGAAATTCTTTGTAACATAGGTCAACATGTCACAGGATCTGTTTATTGATTTGGCTGCGGGTTTGCAAGCTCTCAAATGAACATGTTACCGGTATATCCCGTTTGTTTACTACGTACAAAAAAAAAATTGTAAAAACATCAATTAGTTGTTTTATGTGTCGGACTATTTTTTTTGGCTCTGACAAGTTGCCAGGCAACCAGAGAGGCTGCAGAAAGTCCTGGCCAAGAAATAGTCCGACACATAACCCTTTGTAAAACAGTACATTTGGTTTTTGTTCAGATTAAACAAACAAAATATAACATTTTAATTAATGAGCTTTAGAGCTGCTGGTAGGCAGATTTTATTACCTTTGGACAAGGGCTGGGCGACATGGCCAAAATCTTCTATCCTGATATACTGTAGGTCATTTCATATCTCTAACGATATATAACAATATATATATATATATATATATATGAAATAATTACACGGTAAAGCCTGTTTTACATACTCCTGTGTGAATTACATACTTCACAAATGAAAAGTACTGAGTATTTTCTCATTTAATTAAACAGTTTCAAGTGAAATTATAGAGAAAAAAATAAACATTTCCAGCTATACACTGACTTGTGTTTACATGCATGCACACAAATACAGAATCATCAGATTAAGATGATAGTTTGATCCGATTTTCTGAGAAACTTGAGTTAGTATGTGCTTGTTATTATCAGTTTAGACAACGTAATTGTGTATCACGATATATGATTACTTCATGAGAAGATTCCATTGAAAGACGCCCGGCCCTACTTTGGACAGAGCCAGGCTAGCTGTTTCCCTATGTTTATAGTCTTTGTGCTAAGCTAAGCTAACCGTTGGCTGGCTGTAGCTTTTTTGTATGAGACAAATACGAGCGTGGTATCCTCTCATCTAAGTTTATTTCTTAAAATATAAAAACTTTTCTTTTCAAAGTAGTTTAGTGAGTTTATTAAATGTAACATTACTTTATGTTTTAAATCAGTAGATGGAAATACCGCAGAAATTAATTGATACCAGAACAACTTCATCAAGGCACATTGTGTGTGTTTGTGTGTGTGACAAGTGGCACCCTGCATTTATAAAAACTGGGCAAAATAGATTTCTATATGTATATAATGTTAATGCTTTGTGGCTAATATGGGGTCAAAACACAACTGCAGTCATTGGTTTTTATAAATTATGGCAAAAAAAACGATGGGTCATGGTCACGGTTCAACATGGATTTCCCTACTATCTAAGAATCCCGGTGAGGAGGCCATGCATTTTTCATTAGGATCTTAAAACAAGGCACAGGAAGGAAGGAAGGAAGGGAGGGAGCGGAGCACTCAATTTGCATCGCAAGCGCCGTCACAGGTCCTGCTGTTCCTGCACCCCTTTATCCTTCAGAAACTCTACAGCCACATTACAATCCCGAGCTTACAGGTTCTCTCAAACAGCACTTGTAAATAACTTCATAGCCTATGTACAGATTTACAAAAAATATCTCTTGTTACCCCGGACAAAATGCGAGCAACGAGGAGAGCAAAACGAACCACGGCGGAGACGAACATCCCTCTCTCCAATATTCTCCATGCCTTGTTGTTGAGCCGAAGATCTGTGCAATGCCCAGAATAGTTAGTGTTAGCTCGCTGGTTGACATGTTGACACAGTGGTTTGAGTTTCCTTTTCTGACGTGGTGTCGTCGGCTGATTTGTAGCTGCCCCGACAAGCTCGCCAAACGCAGCCTCGGTCAGCCTTCAGCACAGGAAGACTGAAGGAAGAGCAGAAAAACCTCCTATGATAGCGCCGCGCTCAAGTCTAAAGCTCATCTCTAGCAGCGAAAAGCGAAGAGGAGCAGAGCCCAAGAACCTCTGCATGCGCTGCACTGCCTCTTGTTGCAGGCTGCATTTAAGAGGAAGTAAGCCTACGAGATCAGCCTCGGAGATGGCATCGGAAGCTAACTAACGGGTTTCGGCGGCGTGCCGTCGGCGTCGCCGCTGCAGCAGGGTGTGCTGCCCGTTTTGGCCACGGTGCCGCCGCTTGTTTCTGTGCTGTCTCCGGTACTGCAGGGGCTCGAGGGTGCAGAATCACTCTGGCTGCGTTGTCTCTTCTTGTTCAGCTCCTCCCAGTTGGCCCTGTTAGCTTTGATCATGTCAACCATCGGCTGGAGTTTGGGATTCAACTTCACAAGAGTCTAGAGGGAGAGAGAGGAAGAGGAGAAAGATGACAAAGAGATATAAAGACAATGAAAAAACATCAGCTAGGAGCTCTGTGAGGCTGTACCAGGCAGCATCCTCCGGGGTCTGAGAAGTGAAGCCAATGCGAAAGTGCCTTAAACTTGTATTCGTTCTAATAGCCAGCAGAGGGCGACTCCTCTAGTTGCAAAAAGAAGTCTGATTTTATAGAAGTCTATGAGAAAATGACCCTACTTCTCAGTTGATTTAATACCTCAGCAAACATTTTAAACATGAGTTTATGGTCTCAATCGCTAGTTTCAAGTCTTCTTCAATACATTATGATGTTCGTAAATTATGGTCCCATTTAGAGTCAAATAGACCATAAAGTCTCACAACTAGTCTATTAAAAGACCAAAATGATCGATTTGTCGACTAAGAGGGGGCAGCCCTACTTAACAAAAAGTACAGTCGAGGCTGATGGGAATGTCATTTGATTCGCAGGTATTTAGTGACAATCCAAATTGTTGGGCAAATTAACATTTTGACCAGATGATGGCGCCAGATGAAATAATCAAAGTCCGTATGAGTCGTCCTCTGAGCATCACAGTTGTCTACAATATTTCATGGAAATCCATCTCATAGTTGAGATATTTAAGTCTTTTTCCTAATCTACACAAAGATGGTAGCCAGAAATGACATATTCCTTTCTCAATTTATAAACCGTGACCCAAAATGTAAACGTTTTATCAGTTACATTGGTATATATAGATGTTGTTTTTTTTCAATATTTTCTATTTTCATACAAAATACTGTACTAATATTTTGCCTGTGTTTTACATATCTCATGTCCAGCTACCTGGATTAGGGAAATATAGTCGCGACTAGAGAAACGGGTTAAAAATCTTTGTGATCGTGCAGACGGTTAGAAGAGTCACTGAGGATTCTGGAAACACCTTCAGAATAATGAATTTTGTTAAAATTACCTTCTGCGTTTTCCAAATATCGATTTATAGGTATTTTTTTTTTTTTCAGAAAACCACGTGCTTAGCTCCTTGGCTACAATGTAATGATATGAGACAGACTGGGGCTAGAAAAGCAGCACATTATTCATCAAATGCACTACAAAACAAATGAGACAATAAGGGAGAGCACGCTGCTACCATAACAGCAACATACAGTACCTCCATAGTTTAAGTTTAAATGAAATGGCTGCTCTTTAGAGATTAGAAGCACATGTATGACTGAGATAAGTCGCCTTTGTCAAGTGGCAGCGTAGTCAAAGCTGTCACCCACCGTTTTAATAAATTACCTGAGAGACAGGGAGGTTTGTTCCCTCTGTTCTCCTCACATTGTCCACTGTGTCTATTGGATTTCCAGGGAAGTCCGTAATTAGTTGTTTCATTAACCCCGTTTCATATGGAAATATTACACGTGGGCACGGGTCCAACAAACCAAAACATTATTCACACACATGCATATATATAGGAGGAAATGGACAGCCATTGTAAAAGTGAATGAAATAAAAAGGAAGGTACACCCACACTGGGGATTGTGTAATGTACGTATGAAAGGGAAATGAAATGTGTTGTTACACTTGGAGAAAACACAACTAATTACAGCTGCCAATTAACTGAACTTTAAATGCATTTATATTCAGAGGGTGTATTCACTAATTCATACGAACAATTAAAACACTCGTGTGGGTGGTCGACCAGAACAAAGCTCTATAATGTGGCCAAGTTCAGACATCAAGACTATTTTATTTGTCTGCCCACCTTTGTTCATTAAGAATTCATAATATGTCCTGAAAGGTGTTTTAAAAACTGTGTGTTACTCAATAATTCATAATATTGTAATCGCTGGAACATGTGTGCTACTAATCATGAAGCTGTTCACCTGTGATGCAGAGCAACATTAGAGCACGATATGGATTTCCCATTTCTGTGATTTGAGATAAAGTCGATGCCTGTTTATGGAATCTGACTATTTTTTGTGTTTTCGCACATATCTGGTTTTATGTGTTTGTGTGTGTGTACTGTACGGTAATTTAGAGCTGAAAAAATTAGCTGATGATCAAATAATTATTTAAAGGAACAGTATGTAGCATTTAGGGGCGTCTATTGGCAGAAATGGAATATGATATTTATGGCTCGGTTTTCTTTAGTGTATAATCACCTGAAAATAAGAATCGTGTTTTTGTTAACTTTAGAATGAGCCGTTTATATCTACATACGGAGCGGGACCTCTTCTTTTGTCTTAGGTGATTATAACTCGGTTATTTTGGGGTTTTGGTTTTGTTGATTAGACGAAACAGGCTATTTGAAGACATCAACTTGGGCTTTAGGAAATGTGCATTCTTCACTATTCTCTAAATGCAGTTTAGCATCTAACCAGAAGTGCAAAAAGCAGTAAAGTGCAGAGTAATGTACAGAATAGTGTTCCAGTATTGTGTACTGGAATTCCTAACTTCGATACGATACCTCGAAAAATATCGATATTCAATACCATTTTCGATACCACAGGAAAAAACTGACATCATTGAAGGCATCAAATTTGAGATTTTTAAAAGATAAATAGCGGTGTGTGTGTCAACTCGACACACACAAATATATATGTATATATATATATATATATATATATATATATATATAATATGCTATGCCAAGATACATACAGTATGAACAGTGTAAGGTCTTGGTGTATTCATGTGTTTTGTTTTTGACACTTGATTTGCTCATGTGAGGCCTGTCTCTGGTTAGATAAAATTCTATATATATATTTTATGAACCAAACGATTAATTGAGAAGATTTTCTTCAGATTAACTGTAAATGAAAATAATATCACACTGTGATGGCATGTGGCCTACAACAGTACAAACAGCTGTGATTATCAAAAACTACAAAAAGCGAGCGGATTGATCGTCTTAATCTTTACGGATTTGTCTCATTTGCGGGTTGAAAGAAGAGAATTTTCTAAAGGAGAACAATGTCCCTCTTTCTCCGCGGCATATATCCACAGTGGGCCGTTGTCATTGGTTTGCGCAGCATCATTATTCCACTGAGGTAGACTCAGAGGAAGAAGAAGAGAGAGACTGTCATATGGTGGGGTGTAAAGATGGAAGGTTATATAATGGGGGGATTAATATTCCACAAAGTAGCGAGCCACCACCAGGAGAAGGAGATCAGCGAGATCAAGGACGAGATCTCTCCCGCCCACGGACAAAAAACCCTGCCGCCTCTGAACTTCCTCTGTTCTCCCCCTTCGCAAGTTTAATTGGCAGCAGCATGATCGTGAGCTCTGTATCTGCATTCTCCAAACATCAGCCTTTTACATGAGGTGGCGTGGAGACAAACCCCCCACGCAGACAACACACACACACACACACACACACACACACACACACAAACACACACACACACACCGCTTTGATGCTTTTTATCTACACTACACAGACTGTAACAATGGTGAAACCAAAGCCCCGCGTAGATAAAGTCTGCTCTAACTTTTGACACCGATCCTGGGATAATTCAATAGATGTGAAGATGATCTATTGTTTGTTTTCCACTGGTGATGACTAAGAGTAATGTGTTTAATATGACAGTAAAGAGGAAGGAGGTTTAACAATAATACAAAAGCAGAGAGAAAATCACCCAGTGCTGTGAGAGTGAATGAACTATTTTATCCTTGACTCCCTTCACAACTGTTTGCTTTCATGAATTTAGCTTCAGCACGCCTCATCTCTCAACAGATCTCCTCAGGAAGACAGCCTGCGTCTTTTTTCTCCCACACAGCCGCTGCTGCCGGCAGTGGGAGGGGCAGGTGAGCCTCTTCTTGACGTCATTCAGAAAACACATGCACGCACATTGCTATACAGGCGAGGACACAGTATAGATTTCCATTAATTCCCTGAAAGACAACCAGCAGCTCCGAGCCTGACCCTAACGTTTGCTCGGCCGGGATCCTACCATAAAATCCGCTTCTCTATTTGTGCGTTAGTCCTTATTTCATTACCGTGCAGTAAAGCACACCGTCTTACTGAGGGGGATTTAACCCGACTATGACATCGCAGCTCTATTCACACACTCCGCTACCTCTCGCATGCAGTCAGAAAGTGCACACTCATTCTGCTGTTCTGAAAAGAACAGGATGCAACCTTTAAGTTGTTTCAGAGCGTTCAGTAGAAATGTCTTTTTCCGTGAGAAATCTGTGGCTGCGAAAGAAAAAAAGTTGTCGGTGACAGCTTCATTGCTGGCGTCAGTGAGGGGGACAATAGCTGAGGAAGGACAGCAACTACTGATGTCAGACGCGGATGTGTGTGTGTGTGTGTGTGTGACGAGCACGACACAATGAAGGCCAGAGAGCGGCGAAGCTTCGAGCGTTTACCTCGTACAGCGGCGCGCAAATTCCATCAATCCACTCCAGCTGAAGCCCCGGCAACTCGTCCTTCCTGTTTCGATCAAAGATGGCCTGAAAGACAAAAGTTAGAATTTATTTACACCTACATTTGTGCCGGAGAAACAAAGGAGGAAGTCGGGATTGCTGTTACTAAGAAAAGTCTCCCTCCGCTCTCGAGAGTTTATTTCACGTACATTTTCTATTCTGCCTCATTCTTCTTCAGCCTGAACTTGAGAGGCTCCACTGAGGCTGTGCTTCAGAGATAGTTACTGGGCTACGACTTAGAAGTTAATATTTAATTTCCAACACCCACACACACACACACACACACACACACACACACACACACACACACAGAGCGGTAAAGGTTTGACACAAGCGGCAGACCTGAGGCTACCGCATTAGTTATTTCAGAGGGGAGGCAATGTGGCCCGGCTCGATTAGTCAACAGCCATTAATTGCAAGCAGAAAGCTGTTGGTTTTTCCCCCTTTAAGAACTTGTAACACAGTTCAAGCCTTCAAAGCTCCTCAATCAAACACACAGGGCTCCTCTGTTGTGGTGCTGTGGCTTTGAGGACAGCCTGGATACGCTGTGAATTAAGATCTGCTATTATTATTATTATTATTGTGCTATTTTTACATTTACTATCTCAGCAAGTCAAAATACACCAAAAAATGCCTCGTGTGTTTACAGCTGAATGAATAGAAAGGTCAGTGTTTGCTTTGAATCCTGTGTAGGGGGAGGTGTTTTTTTTTTTGTTTTTTTTTGTGTATTGTTACACGGTGCACAGTTTGCTCTTGGCACAGCAGCGAGGCAGTGGAGCAGTGTTGTTTTGCAACCGCGGAGAAAATCTATCTTGTGGCGGTCTCGGAGGTGAAACAAAACTGTAAATAGAACAAAAAGCAGAGATAGTTCGAGGGACTCACGGAGGGCGTGAGCTTCAGCTCTGATCTCTCTCTGTCGCCCTGTTCGAAGAACTCGCTGGTCACCAACTCCGCAACCTGGAGAGAGAGAGTGAAAAGATGAATGTAGCGATTATTTTCTTTATTAATTAATCTGCCAGTTATTTTCTCAATTAATCGTTTGATCTATAAAAATGTAGGACTGCAACAAATGATAATTTACACTGTCGATTAATCTGTTTATTATTTTCTCGATTAACCGATTAGTTGTTTGGTCTATAAAATGTCAGAAAATGGTGATAAATGTCGATCAGTGTTTCCCAAAGCCCAAGATGACGTGCTCAAATGTCTTGCTTTGTCCACAACTCAAAGATATTCAGTTTACTGTCATTGAGGAGTAAAGAAAGCAGAAAATAGTCACGTTTAAGGAGCTGGAATCAGAGAATTTTTACCTTTTTTTTTCTTAAAAAATTACTCAAACCGATTTATCGATTACCAAAACAGTTGGCGATTAATTTAATAGTTGGCAACTAATCGATTAATCGATGCAGTTCTAATAAAATGTAAGGAAATTGTCTGTCACAACATCCTGAAGCCCAAGATGATGATGGCAAACACTAGGGATGCACCGATCTGACTTTTTCCAGTACCGATAGCGATACCGGTATCGGCAGATATCGAGTACCGATTTGATACCTGTGTTTAATTAATAAGCTGTACTGTATGCCTCACTGTGTGGAAGTGACTGGGATCATTCTTTTATGTGTGTAAGGCAACATCAGGCTTGACTTAAACATAGCTTTCCTAACTTTGTAAAAGAAAATGTAACAAATATAAATTTACTGAAGTTATTTATTATTAAAATAATAAATCGTATACCAGAAACTTGGTAAACAATCTTAAAAATTAACAGGAATTACAATTCAAGAGTAAACCTAGTTAATGCAGCAACAAATTGGTCAAAACTTAAATTAAATCAAATTAAAATTACAGTATATAATGTGTATATATAAATATAGAACTGAATTCAATAGATCGGTCCCCATCCCTATCAAACACCCCAAAACATTCAGTTCACAATCACATAAGACAAAAGCAGCAAATCCCAAATATATAAGCAGGAATTAGGGAATGTTTGGCATTTTTGCTTGAAAAAAAGATTTAAATGATTATCAAAATAGTTGCTTGTTATTTTTTCTTTTTGTCCAGCTATCAATTAATCAACCAATTGTTTATTTTACATATATAGCAGCGTATTTCTCACCTTGCGTGATATTTCCCAAGGTTTAGTGACAGCACCAAGATCACACGCCGTCATCATCATGGATCTGAGAGGAATCGCACAGATTTATTTCATGTTATGATATTAAAGATTTAGAGACGCCATGTTTGTGTGTATCCAGGGGTGTTACCTGCACATGTCTCTATGAGCCTTCACGTTCCAGTTGTACTCTCCGTTGCTGACCAGCTCAAAGAAAGTGTTTCTGTTCCTAAAGGGAGAC
Organism: Sebastolobus alascanus; assembly: GCA_916701645.2. Lineage (NCBI taxonomy): Eukaryota > Metazoa > Chordata > Actinopteri > Perciformes > Sebastidae > Sebastolobus > Sebastolobus alascanus. The sequence goes on from CAKAOJ020000059.1 coordinate 627,266, forward strand.
AAAGACATCTGTATATGTAGGTGTAAGTTACATAAAATCCACAAGGGGGCGGTATTACCTAAAAGAAAGCTGTAGAAAACATAGAACAGGGACTCAGTATGCTTCATTGTAAATTAGTTGGTACACAGAGTCAGCCCAGCTCTGTGGACTCTGTCTCACTATACAGAGATTTAACAGTTTAATAAGCAGTGTGGTGTTCAGCAGAACATACTCAAAGTAAAGTGTGAGGTCTGTGGCCAGAATCGACTGTTTCAACAGCTGCATGAGGGCACTGTACTCTGTGGACGAGAGGTTGGAGAAGATATTGTGACCCTGTGGAGACACACACAGAGATAACATGATAAAGAATCTCTAAACACATTTTCCAACCGCACACAAAGAGCCTAAAATAAAGCCCCTGGATTAATTATTCATCATGTATAGGATGGGCACCATTTACTTAACAGAAGGCCCATATTACTTGTTAGGTTTATTTTAGAGACCTTTTGAATTATTTATTAACAGCTTGGCCGATATATATGTTAGACGGCTGGCGGTACTGGCTGATACAGATACAGACTGGATGTGGATATTTAATATACAATATAGTACACACAATTTACTGTCTCACAGGTTCCTACAATGGAACTAAAAAAAAGTTCATTTACACAACGTTTTGTTAACAATCCCACAATGAATGTAATGAGTCACATTTAGTAGGCTACATATTGTACTATTGAATATCTATAATATAGGGGGAAATGAATGAGTGAGGGATTAAAGGGATAGTTTGGGTGTTTTGAAGTGGGGTTGTATGAGGTACTTATCCATAGTCAGTGTATTACCTACAGTAGATGACGGTCAGCATGCCCCCAGTTTGGAGAAACGGACAGAAGTTACCGCACCGGAGCAAAGCAATGTACTGCTGCGGACGGGGCCGGCAGCAGGACGTATTTTTGCCACCTTCAAGAAAGGTTCTTCTAAAAAATTATCAATATCAGTTTAAGTGTACGCTATATTTAGTATATTTTCACTGCCTTTCCAGCGGGGAACTGAAACCAATCTATGCTCTCTTCAAAGCCACCAGACTCCAATGAAAAAAACTGTAATTTTACCTTGTAGAACACGGGAGTTGCTGGTCTACCGCTGCCTCTATCGGTTAATTTATTTGTGCTATCGTGTGACTTTGGTGAATCTGAACTAACCAAAGTCACTCAATAACACAAACAAACTAACCGATCGAGGCAGCGGTAGACCAGCAACTCCCTTGTTCTGCGGGGTTAAATTGCAATTTTTTTTCAACGGAGTCTGGTTGCTTTGGCGAGAGCGTAGATAACGGCTTCATTTCTCCATCGGAAACATAGCTATCTGACGGAAGACAGCGATATAATGGCTTCAGTTCCCCATTTGAAAGGGCTGACTGATGGCAAGATAAAGCTGTGAAAATATTCAAAATATAGCGTACACTTGAACTGATATTTATTTTTTTAGGTGGCTAAAATGCCGGCCCCGTCCACACCAGTACGTTGCTTTGCTTCCATGCGGTAACTCCTGTCTGCTTCTCCAAACTGGGGGCGTGTCGACTGTCATCTACTGTAGGTAATACACTGACTATGGATAAGTACCTCATACAACCCCATTTCAAAACACCCAAATTATCCCTATAAGTCTTTAATGAAAAACTCTTTTGCAGAACTAAATGTGGTAAAAAAAAAAACACTCAATAATAAAACTGAATGGATCTGTGCAGGGGAGGAGGGAAGCCAGCAGCTCCAGCAGCTCTTAATAAGTAAGCAACATCTCTCACTTGAGGCTCTCTATCATTAAAACAAGCCTCTCTCCACCATGCATTATACATTCATTCACCACTTAGGCACCCTCCTCTAGAGGATGGAGAGGTCCGTCTGTGGAGAAAATGGAAGCTATAGAGGTGATAACAGAAAAGGAGCAGAATGAGGGAACCTGCAGAACTTAGCAGAGATCTGCAAAAATGGATAACCACTTTTTTTTTTTTTTTTTCCTTTTAAAAGGCTGGGAATCTAAGTGTAAAGCTCCTGCGAGTCCCTTCATGAGCTCATGTGTTACCATGAAATATTGAGCTACGTAACAGCAGAGACAGAAAGCACTCCTCTCGTTCTGTCACAATTGGAGCGGATGGAAGGAGGGAGGGAGGCGACTAAAATTGGAAGTGAGAATGACGAGAGAAAATTGAGAGATGCGAAAGGAGTGAGTGGCGTTTGAAAAGTTTCAAATTAATGGTTTGTGCGGGGCCGGCGGATTGAATCGTGAGATTTCTACTTGAATTAGCCGCATTATTCATTTATATGCTAATAGGACAGAGGTAGTCCAACCCCAGTATCAACAGAAACCATTATGATATCCCAAGCAAACATTTGTCAGCTTACTGTGTTGTCAGCACCGCGATAATGAAGCCACTGGAACAAACCCCACTAAGCCTCGTCTCAGCTGCTCCCTCAAAACGTCTTTAATTACAACTTCATGCAAAGGCAGTCACCTGGTAAAATGTCTCCCTCAACCAATTACCACCAAATCTATCGCCTCTGTAATTACATTGATTTGAGGGCAGTGTGAGCTATTTGTTTACTCGCTCACATACAGCAGACATTGAGGCACCACATCGTTGCCTTCAGGCGCAGTAGGCAGTGGGCTTTAGCATTTTATTTTTCATTTAGATGGCTAGAAAGTAAAGAGAGATATATATATATATATAGTAGGTAAGACACAGGAACCGTATCCAGTCAGGTGTATCGTCATGGTTCGAGTTACATTACTTTAAAGGAATAGTTCGACATTTTGGGAATTACGCTTTTTTGCTTTCTTGCTGAGAGTTGGATGAGAAGATCAACACCGCTCTCCTATCCGTCTGTTAAATGTGAATCTACTACCAGCGGCCAACTGTAAGACTGGAAACAGGAGGAAACAGCTCTGTTCTGGTTGACTGCTAACCTATTGTGATGACAAGACTCCAGGAAGTCACTGTGCCCAGATAAGAAATTATGCAGGTAGTAACCCTCCGTAAAAAAACAAAACATGTTGATTTTACACTTCGTTTTTTGTACAGATGAAACAAGCGAGATGTAACCAGTGGGCAACCTGCGGGTCTGAAGAGTGAAGCCAATGTGGATGTGCCTTAAAATTGCATTCTTTCTAGTAGCCAGCAGGGGGCGACTCCTCTAGTTGCAAAAAGAAGTCTGATTGTATAGAAGTCTATGAGAAAATGAGCCTACTTCTCACTTGATTTACTACCTCGGTAAACATTGTAAACGTGAGTTTATGGTCTCAATCGCTAGTTTCAAGTCTTCTTCAATACAGCATGATGTTCATTTAGTAAATTATGGTCCCATTTAGAGTAAAACAGACCATAAAGCAGGGTATGCTTTAGGGCGTGGCTACATTGTAATTGACAGGGCGGTACCACGGCGTTGTCCGGTCCGGGAGTTATCGTGTTCTCGTATTACAACTTTAACCCTTTCACAGTGTGTTTTCAGTTCATGAAAGTTAACTGTAACATTTTGGACGCCTAAAAATGTCTTATTCAGCGTTCGGTTGTACTTAGCTCCACCCTCTCGTGTCACTTCTGGTTGCAAAAAAACACGATGGCGACGGCCAAAAATCGTATTCCACAAACCAATGGGTGACGTCACGTTGACTAGGTCCACTACTTGTGAATTAGTGAGCGTTAGAGGTGCTGGTAGTCAGATTTTTTTTACCTTAAAGTTTGGACAGCTGTTACCCCGTTTTCACTCTTTATGCTAAGCTAAGTGTCTGCTGAAGCTGCAGCTTCATATTTAGCGCATTGATCTCATCTAACTGTCTGCAAGAAAGCAAATATGTGTTGGAACTATTCCTTTCATTCTAGTGCTAAAGTTACATAATTATGAACATACTGTATAATATACCCTCAGTTGCCAGTTTATTAGGTACACCTAGCTAAAACTAATGCAGTCTAATACAACAGTCCTGCAATAAATTCTCCCTTCGTGAAGGTTCTAATGTTCAGTTTTTGTTTAAACTGTTTAAAGAGGTGTTATACTGACAGGTGTTTCTATTATTTGTCCACCCCAGCTCTCATAATCTACTTATAGATGGTGTTTGAAATGTCCTGATATGCAATTGAATGTGACGCACAAATACAACATGCAGTGGTCGGCATTAGCAGAACCTTCATGGTGACTGCATTGTAGCAGATATTGGAACATAGTGCACCTCGCTCTGCAGGATCATGACAGCATGGTTGAAGTGGTGGTGCTCCAGCGTAGCAGAAGTCCCATAAAGCAGAGAAAGGGCTGAGCCAGTCCTGATACACACATAGACACACACACAGGGATCAGGGAGAGAGATAACATAATCAGCATTCAAATACATACTGAGAAAAAAAAGTCTGCCGTTGAGTCTGTTGTAATTCCCTCACCAATCCTCTCTGCACTCTGTCGCCAACTTATGAGCCAATAATAAACGAAGCTGGAGAGCCATAACCTAAACTGCAGCTGAAATTCAACCGTTCAACATTGAATATGATCGTTTAATGTGGAGAAAAAATACTCTGAAAAACTGAGCCTGGTGTACTGAAGTTTGAGGCATGTTGGCCAGGGTTTTAAAGTTTGGGATATTCCATTAGTTTAGTTAGCTTTCAGTTTTTCTGCCATTTCCACAGTAAAAAAATGGTCTTTACAAAGTTTAAGTTTTGTTTTGATCTAGTTTCCATTCTAGTTTTGGTGTTGCAATAAAGTCAGAAAGCATTAGGATAGTAATATGTTTTTCATTGTGTTGTCTCTGTCCTTCAGCACATTGGATTTAATTATTTTTTTTAACCAGCAACTTTAAGAATCTCTTTTTCAAGGGTGACCTGGCCAAGACAGGCAGCAGCACAAAAACACAGTTACAGGCAGAAAACACAAAAACTGATTTGAAAATGAACAATAACTACGAGGTTTAATTGCTGACTTTTAGCTGTAGAGGGTGTGTGTGTGCACATCACATATTGGGTGAGCATATTAGGACTTGTTGCCCTCTTCATGAATACATGAAAACAACCCCTGAAACATTCAAGAAGATAGCTTCACAGGTCTGACAGAACAATAGCAGGGAAAATACCAAGTGCCTGCTCATCACTGTGGGTTGTAGAATTCAAACAGTCAGTGATCACAAAGGATTTGACCCCAATTAATAAATATGATGATTTCAATTAAGCTTATGTCAACAATTATTTTCTTGTGCCTTAAAGGAACAGTGTGTAGAATTTCTGGGGATCGATTAGCAGAAATGAATGTCATATTCATAACTTTGTTTTCAATCCTGAAACTAAGAATATAAAAACAAAAAACAATATAATTCCTATGCTGTTCATATGCTACGGACGTAAACATTATCAATTAAAAACACGGTCTGCATTTTAACCTCCATAGTTATGGAAATTCTTATTTAAATTCAAACATGCTGCAGTAAAGAGCCCAAACAACACAAAACGTGTCACCGTCCTGATATATTCTGACTGCACTGTTTGTAGTTAGGGTGGTGATTTTAAGGTACAGAAAAAAGTATTTTGCATATGTTTGCAGGAAGTGTTGCATTTGTAAAACAAACAAGTCATAAATTCTTTTAAAATGTAGTTTTTTTTTTCCCTAATACATCCTTAACTACAATGCACCCCCTGATGAAGAAAAAACAAACCAACTAAAGGCTCTCAAATTTTGATGTGTTCAGATGTGTTCCTGTTAAGAGCTTCATCACCTTCTTCATCGTTTGTCACCCTAAACTAATTTAGCACTGGCCGAGTCAACACTCATTTAAATTCAGACCATTTAGCTAAAAAATAATGAAGAAATATAAAACAAACTATTTTTGACAGTTGATATGATGACGCAGAGCTGAGATGAAAATACAAAAATATATTAACAAGATTATTTTCGTTTAATTATTTCTAGTTAAGATTTCTAATTTAGCTCCTGATTATGTCCGTTCTCCACCTAGTTTCCATCATGGTTACAGATTCAGTTTTATTATAATAACCTTTTGTGAGGGCAGTGAAAACTAAGTCTAAGCAATTTAATAGCGATTTTTTTTTTTTTTTTAGCTGCTGATCTAAATGTGCTCAGTGTCAGCAGTGTTTACAGGCTCTTCGTTAAGCAGACCCTTATATAAGCCTTATACAATTTGCCACTCGACTCTTGCTGATCTGGGCTGGTCTACTGCAGACTGCTGCAGGTGGTAAAACACACTATAAACGGTGTGTAGGAGGGAGCGTGTTTATGTGTGTGTGTGTGGCATAGACATAGAGATAAAGCGGTAACACTTACTTCGCCTGAAAAGCGTTGTTGGTGCCCCTGTGGTCCAAGTCATGGCACACACAACCCACAATAAGCGCTAAGGTCTCCACCTCTGTCAGAGTCTCCTGGAAGCCCGCCGTCTGAACGGCACAGAGGAGAGGAGGCCAATGAGAAAACAAAGCGCACACTTAGACACACAAATAAGAGCTGCATCTTTTATTCTGTGAGACTGTGAGGAGTACATTGAATAAAAATGAAAAACCCTCCAACGGTAGCAGCGTCCTAAATCTCTAGATAGCCAGTGGGACTGCAGCAACACAGTCACACAGGGAGCGTTATGGCTTGGATGAATGGCTTCTGGAGGCCATGTGCTGAGTGAGTCACTATAGGTCATTGTGGGGATAGCGGCGAAGATAGCACGGCCCTCAGTCCACTCATTAAAACACATGGCAGGAGAGTGGAGGGGCCCAGAACAGCTTACACACTACTATTTCATCTCTCTCTCTGCCAATAATCAATTCAGATGGGACACCATGCATTAATGGTGCGCTTGATTAAATGAACAACACCGTGGTGTTTGTATAAGAGCGTATGTGTGTGTGTGTGTATGTGTGTTGCCCCAAGGACCTGATAAAGTAAAGGCATGCTGAAGTAATTCTCTCGGGGTCTCTATTCAAACAAACATCACTGGTTTTGGTTCTGCACACAAGTGGCTTTTTGTATAGTTAGTAATACAATGAGTCGTAATTAGAATTTTAGTCAAACAGAAATGTATCATGTTTTATCTGCCTTTTAATAATAACCAGATTTCAATGAGCACTGAAGTCAGGCTTGCATTATAGCTGCTTCATTCATGCTCCACAATCCCTGGCTCATTCATCAGCTGCTCGGCAACCAGCTGACTAGTAACATCCAATCATATTCATGCAGGTGTACACGACTGTCATCTTGACCCACACTCCTCACTTTTATTCTGATACCTTCATGCCAAGCAGCTCCCTCCACCACCCCAACTTCCAGTGGTAGAAGAGGTATTAAGATGCTTTACTTAAAAAAAAAAATAGGTTTGAGACTGATCTGAGAGGTTGCAAAATGATTAATGGGGCAGGAAAGCCTTAAACAGTTATTTAATTAAAATCATCTGATACGTTTAGAGCAGAAATCTCTCTTAGGTGGAACTGCTAACCTCTAAACTTCTAAATTGTACTGAAGTACAGTACTTGAGTAAATCTATTTAGTTTAATTTAGTTACTTTCCACCAGTGTCAACCTTCTCATGTGTTAGGCTTTTGGTATTGTTGATTTAACTCAAATCTAATGGTCATGTATGTGTTTAATTAGGGGGGAAGAATCCTCACTGCTGCTATGAACATTTGCTATGAATGATTGATGTCAGTTCCTTAAGGCAAGTGTCTCTGACTGAAATTGATCTAACGATCTCATGCAGTCATAGCAGCATGATCTTTACCGTTAGCATGGCAAACATGCACTGGCAGACGTTGAAGGCATGTCTCCAGTTGTGATAGAGAACCATTCTGTAGTTTTTCCTGACAGTCAGCAGCCATCTGCACAGTGTCTGGAGGGGAAGACGGAGAGATGAGGGATGAGCACACGGGTCAGCGGTTGTCACGAGGACACATTAGGATTCGGCTACCAAAGGAACAGTAATCTGGGCAAATTCAGTCAAGTATTCAAAGGAACTAGACAGAGACACACGAGTGGTCTCACCTCGTAATCGATCTTAAATTTCTGCACCATTCCCAACTCCATAAACATCCTCAGAGCGGCCGTTATCATGGCGTCAACGTCCAGGGAGAAGTCGTCGAAGGAGAGCTTACCGATGCCCAGCTCACAAACCAGGGGAATGTTAGCGGCCTGTTTCGTCGTGGAGAAGAGGAAACATTAAGGAAGGAATAGCGGACGTGAGAGTTCAGAGAGCATGAGAGCGTGGAGAGGTCAGAGGAAGCTGTTGCCACTTTCAGATGATACATGGAAATATGGAGACATGCTAATTAAGACTCCGAGGACTCATTTGGAGAGGGTTAAGTTTAATGAGGGAGCTTTACCGCAAGATTTCACCGTTGTTTACTTTCACCGACGGACGTAGTCGTGCCGTAGTAATCATCGTCAACGTCTTTTTTTTTTCATTATTATTCAAACTAAACCCAAAACGCTTAACACACACGTGATTCCAATTAACCGTATTCATACTGAAGCGTCCACGTCTGCCATCTTCGGTGTGGTCTAATGAGCAGATATGTCTTATCTGCCTCCAGTCAGGATTTATAATATGACCATTTCATGCTTTCTAACCAACGAGTTAAAGCCCTCTTACAAATCTGTGTTATAGTTTCAGTACAGCCATGTTTCTCTTCTCCTCCTCTCTAACAGCCACCGTGTTTTCCCTCACAAATGTTTGCCTGTCAGGTCAGCAGGTATTCTCCTCTCTCTTAATTCACAGCCCCGGGTTACGAAATGTCAGCCAGGTTTGTTTGCCGCTGCCATTTGCTCTCCGGTGGAATCCCAGTCAAGTGTGCTTCGTGAGGCTCCATATGTAGAGCAGTTATGAAAGAAAGTGGGGGGGGGGGAAAGGCAGGAAGCAGAGCGCGGCGCTGGATGAGGGGGCTGAAAGATCACACGAGCACACTGAGAAGCGGGGTTCCTCCTTTGCGGTGATGGCCACGGGGGAAAATCCTACACATGAAAGTGCGGGAAAATAGGTCATATCTATATTTCAGAAGTGTCATGCTAATTAAAAATGTAGATATTTTCATTTTTTTTACTCTTTATAAATAATGCATTGAGAATGATTGCCTATTGATTGGAGTAATCCATTTCAAATACCACAATTAGTTTATTTTCTTTGGGGAATTCTCGGCCCATATTTTTTACTGCAGTTCTTTGGAGGAACTGGAAAATGAAGTCGAGAAGACAGACTTGCCAATAAGTTCTCTCTGTTGCCATATTTTTTTATTTTCAGATTGTTATTTAATTAGAAAACGATAATTAAAGGGCCCATGAGTAAATAAATGTATTATGAGCTAAATTTTCAGGACTTTACTTTCTAGTAACCAACAGTTACATTTAAGTCTATTTTACTGTTGATGCCTTGCATCATACTTTTGTTAAATGGAGGGGTTTAGCTGAATAATAATGGATATTTGATATTCTTTTCTTTCATTTGTCTTAATTGAACTCAATAAAGAGCGGAGACATTAAGGAACGGATCTAGAGAAGTAGGAGAACAATGAAATTATATTATGGCAATTACCTGCACCACCAGAGCAAACCTGATGATCACAAATTGTAATCCATACCGAGCGAGTGTATACGCTGCAATACAATATGTAGAGGACAGACGGTCCACACCAGAAAACCAGAAATATGTGCTCCTGTGATCTTGGTCTTGGTTTACAGGCTGACATTATTCTATATTTTTCTTACTGTCAACAAATCCCATGAAAAGATCAAAACCAACAATGCAATTTAGTCCATTTCTCACTGCTTTCCAACTTCCCTACTCTGTCTGTGACACTCTATCATTCATTCCTACTTAAGACATGAATCTTTAAATGGGTCACAAATATCAGCTTCATTTTTATTAAAAAATTTTTTTTTTTTTTCCTAAAACAGTTGGGAAAGATAGTTTTAAGCAAAGCTTACTCAAGCTGGAGTAAACAGCGCATTTGTTGTGGACTATTTTCGGTTCCGTATTCATCAGACCGGCACATCCGAGTACTTCGCAAAATGTCAAAACGTCAAGTAACGCCACTTCCGTAGTTATTTTAACCCAAACCACGATCTTTTCCTAAACCTAACCAAGTAGTTTTGTTGCCTAAACCTAACAAGTTGTTTCCTGTGGAGACGGAAGTTTATTTTGAAAACATAAAAAATGAGGAATAACTTTTCGTAAGTTATCATACGAACCGTTGTAAGTTTGCCACTGGAGATCGTTATCCGTGAGTTAGGTAGGAAACATGAGTTTGATGATAATTTCTCGTTTGCTGCTTTGTATTTTCATTTTTTCAATATATTTAGCAGTATGGACACATTTTGTTTCCTCTGTAAAATGAAGTTTGATAGGTTAGCACAGGTACTTTATAATGATTATACAGAGCAGTGTTATGACTGTTTTTCTCCTCCCTGTAGAGGTGCCACTGCTGGATTTCTTAATATTTGCTTTGAGCAATACCTGTTTCTTTTTGTAAATTGGAAACCATTTCCTTCAGTGTAAGCCGATCATTATTTTTCTTTTATTCCATAGACAATATGCATAAAACTGAGGAGAAAATAATAGCAGAAAAGATGTGCGTGATTCATCCTGGCTCCATGTAGCATATCGCCAGCCTTATCCTTAAACAGCAGTTACTACTGTTAAAGGATGAGGCTTTCAGAACGAGCAATGTCTCATGTGAGTTGTGACTTTAATATAGGCGTTGAGCGCAGAGTTTAAAAAGCGGACTGCTACTGTCAGTGCTGAGAGAAAGAAATGAAATTTGCTGAGACAAATGTAATGATGATAACGGTGAATATCTGTTACCTTGAATTTGTCAACTTCAGTCTTGGAGCAAGTGGCATGGTAAGAAAGAACCTGCAAAAATAATGACACAGTGTCACTCAGCAAAATTATCTTTTAAGTTGACAAACATCATATGTGTGATTCATGGTGCAATTCAAACGGGATCAAAAAAATATTTGTCTCTTGCCGTTGACTACCGTTCATATTTTTTTCCGAAATAAGGTCCCATGGTGGTCCACCGGAAGGGGCGGGACATAGCCTCTCTATTCGGTTATACTTATCTCCACCCTCTCGTGTCACTTCTGGTTGCATAAAACCAAGATGGCGACGGCCAAAATGCCGAACTCGAGGCTTAAAAATGGCAGTCCACAAACCAATGATGTCATGGTGACTACGTCCACTTCTTTTATACAGTCTATGGGTGTTTCAGCGGGTCTTCCAGATGAGGAAGTTAACATTCGCCTCTAGATCAGTCTTACAAGAGCGACAATGTCATCCCCGATTCCATCGCCATGTTCCTTTCATTTCCTCAGAGAAATACCTCGCACAGACCTCCAGTTGCTTATTTGATCATAAACGCTCATGTTTATTCAGTGCTGCCAGAAGCAATGCATCTACATATCAGTTTATTCTGCGCCTCTCCTTTAAATGCTCCATCTCTCTGTTCTCTGCTCCTCCTATCTTGAAACAGAGTGTTGCTAACTACTATAATGCACCTGAAAGCTCCCCATTGTAATGTAAGGACGCACTGTAAAGGCTGAGTAGTGCTGAATGCCTACATACTGCAGGGCAGATGAGGGATTGCTTTTCTCTGCCTCTCATTAATTTTCAATAAAACCTTTGTGAGAAGGTTATCTACAAAGAGAGATCAGCACTTTTTTTTTTTCATGCGTACATTCTTGTGGAAATATGAGACCAAAGAAGGAGCCAAGCGCAAAGACCCATGAGAGAGAATAAGTAAGAAGAGGTTTTATATTAGCCACGCAGCAGCCGTTGTTTCCAATGACTTCTGGGTAAATGTTTCAGCACAGAGCATATGTTGACTGGAAAGGAAAATAAAGATACCATCATAGCTAATGCAATACAAGAACAGATAGTACGCGCGTGGAAAATCATCTGAGGGAGGGCATGAAGCTAACAAACACAATGAGCATACAGGCGCAGGAGCAGTGCAGAATCAACTTAAGTCAACAAGCCGCATGACACTTTGCATAGTAATGGTTTTTTTGCAAATGTAAGTGGATAAAAAGATTTCTTGTTGAAAACAGAGAAATTTTCATTTTCAAATTAAGATGTGTGAGATGTGTTGTGTATAGGGCTGTCAAAGTTAACGCGGTAATAACGTGTTAAAGCAAATTGGTTTTAACGCCACTAATTTCTTTAACGCATTAATGCAACTCGCGATTTTCAGGTTGTAGGGGGCTCAGTTTTAAGGCTAGAGTGAAGATACTGTTATCATATGAAACTAGAAAATCTGAGGAATCCACTTGTCATACTAGCCTGTCGGGAAGGAGGTTAAATAACGCTCCAAACTTACACTAAATTTTGGCGAGGAAAAACTAGCATGGCCTTTTTCAAAGGGGTCCCTTGACCTCTGACCTCAAGATATGCGAATGAAAATGGGTTCTATGGGTACCTACGAGTCTCCCCTTCACAGACATGCCCACTTTATGATAATCACATGCAGTTTGGGGCAAGTCATAGTCAAGTCAGCACACTGACACACTGACAGCTGTTGTTGCCTGTTGGGCTGCAGTTTGCCATGTTATGATTTGAGCATATTTTTTATGCTAAATGCAGTACCTGTGAGGGTTTCTGGACAATATTTGTCATTGTTTTGTGTTGTTAATTGATTTCCAATAATACATACATTTGCATAAAACAAGCATATTTGCCCACTCCCATGTTGATAAGAGTGTTGAATACTTGACAAATCTCCCTTTAAGGTATATTTTGCAGATAAAAAAAAATTTGCTAAATTTGCTATTAATCACGATTAACTATGGACAATCATGAAATTAATCACATTTAAATATTGTAATCGATTGAAAGCCCTAGTTGTGTACTTACATCCAAAGCCACAGACTGCTTGGCCCAGGACTTCTTCACCTGGTCGTACATGATGGTGTTGTTGATGCCCAGTCCACAAAAGATCACAAAAGACTGAGAGAAAAGCACAAAAAGCAAGACACACTCAGTTTCTAATACACCCACAAGTTACTGAATGTTGAAAAGATATAAAAGCAAGTGTAATACTTCAAAGAGACGCTGGTCTGCGTCATCGAACGGTTGCCCGTCGAGCCTGTTCAGCACTTGGGCGACACCTGTTACACAAACCACACAGTAAGAACTTAATGTTTTCGGCTTGATATTGGCTTTAAGACTCCGGTGCATATAACCTGCCTCCAATTAAAAGAGGATCAAACCCACACACTCCATGTCGTCGACTAACATGCATTATTAATGGCAATTAAGGAGAGGCAACATCTTATCGCATAAATAGCAGTATATGAGTACGACACATGGTTACACCGAATGACAAAAATGTGGAACTGGTGAAATTTGCATTCAATTAATGTTATCTTTGACGAGACATCCAGTTATCGTCCACAATGCTGCAGCGGGATTGAAGACTTTTTATTTGACAGCCCTGTTTAGATGGCTCCTCTCATCGTCTAATTAAAAATAGAGAAAGGCTTTGTTGATAAAGCATAAACATTTAATTGATAGAGACCGACTTTTATTGTCGCTGAGAAATTACGCTTAAAAAGTAATTACACAATGCATTATCATTTTTATTTATCTCCAGGAGGTCAAACAAACCTGCCAAAGTGACATTTTAATTTCAACGTATGGCTGGAAATCCACAGAGGTGAAACGGGATTAGTACTGTAGCTGAGAACGGTTTTCATTATGGTGTCATTAAATTTAAAATACAGGGCTGATGTCTTCTCAGATCTATTAATGCTCCCTCTGTAATGAGCATGTAATTTGTGATGAGTTGCAGCATAGGTGGCCCCGAGCATAAGTGAACTAAATGACTGCTTAGAGCCCTGTGGCCACACCACATTCCTAAATGTCACAAGTGTTATTTTTTTATGACCACAAATATCAAAAACCATAATACGATAATAATTTGCAGCTCTATAATGAGTTTGACCCATGTGTTGTGTATGAATTTTGAATTTTGAAAATGGGTGTAGTTCCCCTTTAATGGCATAATGCCAAAGGAAGTGATGATATGATTTTACTCACATTTGATATAAACACGTTAACACTCATTGTTGTTATATTCACAACAGTATTTCTTGTGGTGACGTTTTGAAGGAGGTGGCTGTAACCTTGGTAGATGACACAAGGACATTGGTTTTCTACCTGAATGTAGCCTTGGCTTGAGAATTTCATCTCCTGCTGCTTTGTTTGTATAATGTTTTTTTTTTTTCACTCCAGATCCTCAGGTGCCACCCACACACACTGCATTTCTTTCTCCCCTCACTCTCTTTCTGTTCTTCTTCCTCTTCCCTCTCCCCTCCCCGACAAATGCACTTACACCTACGCAAAAAAAAAAAACCCTGAGCGCACATGGACATCACACACACACGCAGAGACACACACACACACACTTAACCAACCATCTGTGGCAGATATGCTGATCACTTTGCGCTCAAATATAACTAATGACTTCCTGCGTCAGATCTCAGTGGGCCCCGAGAGGAGCCGCTATCATTGCTCCTCCCTGCAATATCCAGCACCAAAACCAGACGAGAGATCAATGATTTATCAGAGTGTCAGTATGGTGTTGGCCCGGGGCTGATTCACAAACACAAAGCACACAGCCAGAAGAAGGGAACTCCACCTCCAAGTGTGGAGTGCTGGTGCAGCGTGGATCTAATCACACACATGCAGCCTCAGTCTCAGCACACGCTCAAACTCCCCTCTCCTCTATTGTCTACTATGCAGTAAAAAGGAGAGAAGACATTTGATACCTGCATGATGAGTTCATGCGAGTGCTACATAGATGCACTATATGGCCAAAAGTATGTGGACACCTCTGTCTTTTGTTTTGGGGCCGTTTGTCATAATTTGAGCTCGTCCCATTAGTTCCAATTAGGGTAAATCTTAAAGGAACAGTGTGTAACATTTCAGGGGATCTATTAGCAGAAATGTAATATATTATTCATCACCATGTTTTCATTAGTGTATAATCACCTGAAACTAAGAAGCGTTGTGTTTTTGTTAGCTTAGAATGACCCCTTCATAAGGAGCGGGTCCTCTTCACGGAGTCCGCCATGTTGCTCCTCCATGTTTCTACAGTAGCCCAGAACGGACAAACCAAACACTGGCTCTAGCGAGAGCCTTTCACATTTTTACGTTACCTGAAGGCCACCGTAGTTCTCCGACATGCTTGTGAAACTGCAATAACATTAGTGCAAAACCGTGTTACCGCCAGCCGCTGTCTGACTTACGTTGCTCCTAAAGTAGTGTTATTATGGTTCGGGATATCGGATCGATTATTGGGCCGATACTGACTCAAATAGCTCGATCGGGTATTGGTGACAATGGGGCCGATCTATTCAATTCAATTCTGTGTTTATATACTATATACATTATGTACTGGAATTTTAATTCCTGTTTAAATTTTGACCAATTCGATGCTGCATTAACAATGTTTCCACTTGAGTTGTAATTCCACTTAATTTTGAAGTTGCTGGTGTACGATTTATTATTTTAATAATAAATAACAATTCAGTAAGTGTACATCTATGTAGTTATTGGTTACATTTTTGTCTACATTTTAAGTTAGGAAAGTGATGTTTAAGTCAAGCCTGATGTTGCCTTACACATAAAAGAACGAAAATATTCAAGTACACACTTCAAATATGTTTAAGAGAAAAGGAAGCTCCATTTGTCAACTTACCGATGATTTGGTGGTTGCTGTTCCATATGGGAACACAAAGCACGGAGCGGATGTGGAAGTCTGAGAACTGGTCTGCCTAAAAAAGAGTGGGAGTAGAGTAAAATGAGGATTACCATCCATCTGCACGAAACATTTCCTTGCTCTGTTGTCTGAAGGTTTTAGTTTGAAGTATAAATAGGACTGGGTATTGGAACCTCAAATCTTTCTGATTATCAACCAAAACTTTTCCGTATGACAAAACAGGCAAATGAATCAATTACAAAAATAATCTTTAATTCAGCCCTACTTGTTTACTTACTCTTTAATCTGCTACTTAGATAATTACATCATAATTTTACTAATTTTCAAAAAACACATAATTTTTCTCATAATCTGAATATACCTGTATTCACCCTCCGTCTGAAACGCTCTTTTAGCACCCTTCTCTTTAAGCCCCCCTCCTGAAAATATGGTGCACCTTTGCAAAGGTAGTTCTCAAGCTGTGGGCGGTATATTCTAATGAGCCTGCATGTGACATAGGAAGGGGAGCCAAATCTGATTGGCTTGTTGATTTAGGCAGCGCACAAGAGCACAACTAACTTTGACTCAGCTAGTGCTAGCGTTGACATTATTCATAACCTTATTGATTAGCTTTGATCAGCTTACTTTGGTAACCTACTTCTCTGTTTTTTACAAAGGCTGAGTGGGCGGTTCCATTTGAATAAAACGGAACAGAACGTAAATGGACTCGCCCTTTAACAACAGCAAAACTACATCAAAACATCCGTTTACAAACTCTCACACAACTCGTGCAGTATAATCTAAGTCTCATTTATCCAGTCCTATGCTCAGTGCTTCCCAAACACATGCACAAAAGGTCATATTGTGGGTGAAGTATTCCTTTAATGAATCCCATGTGAACTCATTGACTCGCATGTGACATCGACGTGTGAACATCCCACACAGGATTAAAAAGCCTGGGACTCCGCACTAGTTAGTGGAACTGAAGAGGCCTTATGGATGAGCGGTGAAGCATCTTCAAAACCAAGTCTAGTTTTGATTGAGTACTTCTGGAAATGATAATCGTCACAGGCGTATTTCATGCTGGTTTGTCTGTTGAGATAATGTCACTCTGATGTCAGTTTTGAAAGGTGTGTTATTGTGCGTTTACCTCAGCATCAAAGCGAGGATCCTGATAGGCATCACTGATGTTCACGGGGAGTCCCGTGGATGCTACCAGCTCTGCGATACTGTTGTTGATGAGCCAGTCTGAGTAAGACGACTTCTCCATACTGTCTTTGAAACTGGGGTCAGAAAATAAGAGAGGAGGATGACTCAAGGAACAGAACGGAAGAAAAACAGAACATTTTTCCACTTGCCTTTTCTCAGGAGAGGTTTTGATTCTAAAAACAATTCTCAAGCACACTCCTTTAGCTGATAACTTTATCATAAAAAAAAAAAAAAATACCCTTTTTTTTTTTTATTGCATTCAGATAAAAAAAAAAATAAAGATTCTCCTTCACACCTGAACTGCAAGCTTGCAAAAGGCCATTCGTATTTCTCCTTGTGGACCCTCTTTTACGTTGACTTGCATTTAATGAACTTCTCATACAGCAGATATCAGTAAGCTTCTCCTGCAGCTTATGAAGTAATGAAAAGTTAATTGTGTGATTGTCGTCCTCATTGCCAAACGCCCCCACACTCTGCCACAGAAACACCTGCATCCCTGCACAGACTTCCCCATTCACATTTACTGCAGTGGGCTGCCTGTCGCTGACTTTTTTTTTTTTACCTTCAGACGCAACAAGGTAAATGCTCAGCGTGGCTCATTTTGTCTTTCTAGACTAGAATAAAGATGGAGCGATGTCAGACCTTTTGAATCCCTTTGATCTAGTGATCCAGCTGTGTGTGTGTGTGTGCAGCAGGGAATAAACCTCATGATGTGTGATGGCAAGATGCCGTACAGTACCTACTTTTTCTTTCTTGCTCTCCATCCTCTCTGTCTCATGTCTGTCATTTAGCTGCCACAGACACACCGGCAGCAATGTACACTCGCTCAACATTATCCTCCCCGTGGGGGCGGCTGGGGATTGTAAGGCACATTAGAAATCCTACAGTACGCTCGCCTTCTGACACCAAATTTATTCGCTTAAATACACACATGAATCTCGCACAGCAGCCCTTGTTATTCAGATGTGAGCCTTTAGGAAGACTAGTGTCATCACAGAGCTGCTGTGTTTTTGTCATTTCAGCTTGGTTTGAAATAGTTTTATTACTTTAAATCACAAACTGGCTATTTATTGAATATTTGACGCCAGAAACACAGATCAGTAGGGAGTGTGTTTAGCCACTCAAGCAGACTGATAATTTATTTGATTACTACTAATTTCCAACTCTTAGAACTAGAATCTTTCTTAATTACTGTGACGGTTATCACTACTGCCTTGAAGTGACCATATCAGTTATGGCAAGTGCTTGACTTGGGGAATAGTATGTCTTCCTTTCAGCATTGGTTTTCATCCATAAACATCCCACACAATATTAAGCCTCTCTTTCTCCACTCAGCCGTCCCTAGCAGTGGAGAAAAGCAGCAAAACCCAATTAAGTAGGGCTCCTACAGTATGCCTTCTATTCAGCATCAGCATATTACTCCCACAGCACTACAGACTATTCCAACTTTATGCGTCCCTTATTTTTTCCGTCCTTGATGGAAGCTCTAAGTCAAACAAGGCTCCGTGCAAATTTACAGGTGCTGTGGCGCCAGAGGCAAACAGGTGGAGATATGATGAAAAATGTGGAAAAAGGGAGGGCAAAGCTATGTTTTTCGTAAGATTTTAACACTGAAACATACGTACCTGATTTCAATGTCTGCACTACACTTAGGGGACAGTAGCTCAAACGACTTGGTGAACTTCACCACCTGAAAGATTTGAGAGGAAATAAATCACTTAAAGCTGCAGTGGGTACACATGGAGCAAATATGATTGAAAAAAAAAAGTTATTTTTATAAAACGGTCACTATATCTTGACAGTAGTGCATGAGACAGGTAATCTGAAAAAAAATCATGTGCCTCTGTGTCCTCCGGTGCTCCTAGTGGCATCTGTAAGATTTCACAGACCGGAGGAAAACAACCAATCAGAGCCGAGCTGGAGTCTGCCGTCCAGCTGCCGTCTCTGAGCAGCTGTCAATCACTCGCGAACTCCGATCAAACGGTCAAACTAGGCGGCGCTGATCAAATATGAATCAATATTCTGTTACTGTAATGCCTATTTCTCACCTCAAATGTTTTCAGAAACATATTGTAGTGTACTGTTCAGCTGTAAAATGAGAAAGTTTGTGACCCGGCAGCCATGTTGAGATCAGTTGAGGAAATACCAAACACCGCCCACCAGCCGGAGCACAGCTAATAGGAACGCTCAATAGGAACGCTCTCTCTCTGAAATTACCTGTGATTGGCCAAAGTCTCCCGTCACGGGCTAGAGTTTTTTGAAAGCCTGAAGACAGAGCCATGAGGAAGTATGCAGAAGTCTAGTTTTCTCTCAAAACACTTGAATTACAATATGCTGAAAGGTTATTAGGGAATTTTTGCCCAATGATGCCAAAAATATTCTGCCTACTGCAGGTTTAAGCTGTTGGAAGAATTGCATAGAGGCTCACAGTACTCGCTGATAAAAGTAGAGGCAGAGAGAGAGAGAGAGAACAGACATGCACAAATGTACAGACACATACACAGCAGAGGAAAAAAAAAAAACAGTACCGGTGACTCAATGTCCTCCAGCAACTGAACAGAACAGCGCTCGCACTTTAGCAATGTCTGTGCACGGTGCATGATCTTCCTGACAATCTTCTCCAGGTCAGTCTGCTCTTCAAACAGGTCGTTGACTACCTCCAAGAGTGCCTGAACACCAGAAAAAGACACCACTGCTATTATTCCCAACAATCTGAACCACACGCTGCTGTGAAACCCACTTCAGATAAATATGTTTTGCCTCGCTCAGCTGTTAGAGCACAATTATTGTTGTGATTATCCTTAAACCATAAAACAACAGGATGATTTAACATGATCAGTTTCCCCAATAAAAGTAAATTAGGCCCTTTATCTAAGGCGGTGCCAATCCAATTTCATACGCAAGCTCATAAAAAATCATATGGGAGCTCTCCTCATTTCTCTCCTCCGTTCGCTGAGCTGTGTTCTCATTATGTCCCCTCTTCCATCACAGATCAATGTGTGACATGAATTAGTGCATCTGTTAACATTCCCTAGGCGATTTAGATCATGGACCAGGCCCCAGTCTGTACAGGCCCATCCCCCACCCCTACAGATCCAGAGACCATGCAGGGGCTGCATGCTGCTCTGTGATCCCCACTGCAGTGGCAGCGAGTGGGCCGCTGCTGATCAATACTCAGCCTCAATGTCAGCATCAGGGGGGAGGAAGTAATGCTCATCCCAGGGATGGGGGGGGGGCGTTTATTGTCCTTACCCGACTCCTGTCATACTCCTTCCTTGAAGCGCCGAAGAGTTGGGCATTGGAGATCGCAATACCACAGAAGGGCAGGTACATCTGCAGCACCTGTGGACATATTGAACAGAAAAACAGGGTTGTTTATCAAACATGGTCCCTGATGTCACAAAATCACTGCTAATATATACATACATTTCTTTTGAGCTGCCCAAAAATCTACAACATAAAGCTTTTTTTTTCTTCAATTATCTTACAATCAGTGGGCTTCCTCTGGATCTGAGAAGTGAAGCCAATGTAGAAGTGCCTTAAACTTGCATTATTTCTAACAGCCAGCAGGGGGCGACTCCTCTGGTTGCAAAAAGAAGTCTGATTGTATAGATTGTAATGCCCAACTCTTCGGCGCTGTGAGAAAATGACCCTACGTCTCACTTGATTTATTACCTCAGTAAACATTGTAAACATGAGTTTATGGTCTCAATCGCTAGTTTCAAGTCTTCTTCAATACAGCATGATGTTCATTTAGTAAATTATGGTGCCATTTGGAGTCGAATAGACCATAATGCAGGGGATGCTTTAGGGCGTGTCTACCTTGTGATTGACGGTCTGGGATTTGTTTGTGTTTTTGTCTTGAAACTTTAACCCTTTCACAGTGTGTTTTCAGTTCATGAAAGTTAATTGTAACATTTTGGTCACCTAAAAATGTCTTATACAGCGTTCGGTTGTACTTGGCTCCACCGTCTCGTGTCACTTCTGTTGCGAAAAAACAAGATGGCGACGGCCAAAATGCCGAACTCGAGGCTTCAAAACGGCAGTCCACAAACCAATGGGTGACATCACGGTGACTACGTCCACTTGCTATATACCGTCTACGGGTACAATGTGGTCACCACTTTGACTGTCAATACACTCAGTCCTGCCTATGCTTTCACGGTATTCCACTCAACTACAGGTGGCAGTACTGCGCATAGAAGCATAGAAATGAGCCAACAAAGGCAGTGAAGAAGAAGAAGAAGACTGGTGGCCGGTAATCAATGTAGGATTTTAAAAAAAAATCTGCTTTGCAAATATTTTATGAGTAAGGAAACACATTCAACACATTTGTTAGAGCTCAAGGATACACACAAGGTGCTTTGGAGAGAAACACTGACTGTAAACACCGACAGAAACCCAGCAGGGCATTTTTAATGTTGTTGCCAATTTTAGAACCGGCTATAAAATTAAAGCTATTTGTAAAAGAAAAACTTGAGTAATATTTTCATCTGAGAAAAACTTTCGAATCAGAACAAATAAGAAATGGTCTTTCATCGACATCATTACTTGCCGGGACAAATAAATCAATCCAACTGACATTTTACCATTTGACTGAATAGTCTGACTTACTGTGCCTCGGGCTGATAACATAAATTCCTTATTTCATTCATATTTTTCTCCCCATAAATAATGCAATCACTTGATGTGGCCTAATGACTTTATTTAATATGTATCCCGAAATCGCATCAACGTCTTACTAGTTTGGAATTGAACTACATTTGTTGTTTTTTACCTCACCGCTGTTGATTCATAATGAAAACCACTATGCAGCATGCAGAGTGGTGCTGTTAAGACAGCTGTGATGTGAAAACAGGTTGAATTCTATACGACTAACAATTAGCCTTATCTGAGAGACACTCGGTCCCGTAACATGGAATCAATAGAATTTAGGTTGTGTGCTTCCTTACTCTGCCTCTTTGTTTAGTTATCAATCTTTAGCATCTGGCTGCTGTGTAAACAACACAACCGGTACAACAAACCCACTAATATTTACCAGCCTTCAGTGCGACCTGAGGGTAGGGACACTACAACAATACATGAATGGGAAGTTACTCAGCTGTGGCCGCTGATACAGGGATATCGCTTTCACCTTTTAGAAAAGATAATGCATCAGTTACTCATCAGCCACAAATGAACATGTACAGAACAGAATCCTATAGCGCCGTGTTGATATCTGGGAAGCTTGTGTCTACTCAAAAAATATTTTCTAGGTAGTCCACAAGTTGAGTTAGGGACCCCGTGTGGAGCGACGTCACATGCGGTTGGATATTCAGGAAATGAATATAATATCATATTTATTTGTTTGATATGCTTTAGTAAAATATATAAAACATGTATTTAAAATATGTTAATATTCCAGTATAATACACTTGGAGCTTCTTCAGTGCTCTTACAATTGATCACATGACAACTTGGCAGCTCTAATTGCTGGGTTCATGATAATTGTAGACCTAAAAATGGCAACGCAGGCTGGAAAAGGTTGAGAAACCCTGCACTAATTGCTATAATTTCTCTTTACAATGAAACAGCTCTCCTGGATTAGCTATATAGCTTTAATTTCTCAGTCTATATTTCATATTTGGTAGTATTGCCATGTGAATTTAAAGAACATGTTGACTATAGCAAGAATGGATTGTTTATACTAAAGAGAGACTCAAGAATGAGGGAACATATACAGTACATACAATGGTGGAGCGGGAAAGCGTACATGTATATACATAGAAATCAGGCTACAAATCCTCATCAAGAGCGCTTGAAACATACAAGCTTCTCTGTTGAATGTATGTGTGTTTGACTGGTTTTATAGTTTTGTTTTGTGTTTGTTGTATTTTTGGAGGACCACAAAGTGGTCAATTTTTGTGTTTTTATCCTCACTGATTGTACAGAGTTATAGCCAGTGGGCTACCTCCAGGTCTGAGAAGTGAAGCCAATGCAGAAGTGCCTTAAACTTGCTTTCTTTCTAATAGCCAGCAGGGGGCGACTCCTCTGGTCGCAAAAAGAAGTCTGATTGTATAGAAGTCTATGAGAAAATGACCCTACTTCTCACTTGATTTATTACCTCAGTAAACATTGTAAACATGAGTTTATGGTCTCAATCGCTAGTTTCAAGTCTTCTTCATTACAGCATGATGTTCATTTAGTAAATTATGGTCCCATTTAGAGTCTATTAGACCATGAAGCAGGGTATGCTTTAGGGCGTGGCTACCTTGTGATTGACAGGTCGCTACCACGGCGTTGTCCGGTCTGGGAGTTGTCCGTGTTTTCGTCTTACAACTTTAACCCTTTCACAGTGTGTTTTCAGTTCATGAGAGTTAATTATAACCTTTTTGGTCGCCTAAAAATGTCTTATTCGGCGTTCGGTTGTGCTTAGCTCTGCCCTCTCGTGTCACTTCTGGTTGCAAAAAAAACAAGATGGCGACGGCCAAAATGCCGAATTCGAAGCTTCAAAACGGCAGTCCACGAACCAATGGGTGACGTCCCGGTGACTACGTCTGCTTCTTATATACAGTCTATGGTTATGTTTGTTAATCATCAAATAAATGAAATCAATCAGTACTATAAAAAAATTGAGATCTCCTGCTCTGGCGTGTCGCAATGATGTACATATCATGACACTCTTTATGCTAAGTGCAAATTAAATCACCAAATTAAAAACAATTCTAATCATGACGTGATATGAAATATTACTCTGTCGTGCTAATGAGTACATTAACTTTATGCACTTCATTCAGTCATTATACATAATCAAGCGCACCTCGTGCAATTGTTTTCAGACACGGAAAACAGATGATGCTGAGCAAATAAGCTCATACATAATGCTATTTCAGCCATCCCATGGAATTCTCTAATAATGATCTTCCAGAAAGGCGGAGGCCATCAATAGTCGCAGCAGGGGCAGATTCATTAGCGAGCAGGACTTCAGGGATCTGGCTATGGATCTACGGACAAACCCAGGAAAAGCACTGCTCTCTCTAATTACATTCTGTCAGGCAGGCCATTATACAAGGTTGCATTACAAACAAGACGTTTTTGCCTAGAGACCTGTGGACTGACCAGTAAAGAGTGGTTTAATAACAAAACTAACTGGCCAAGACCTCGGGGACAGTCAGTTCCTCTAACCTCAATGACTTACGCTTCCACAACTGGAATTTCATATGAGGCATGCCAAGGGAAATTACAACACTTTCTTTCTTTCCACTTTCCCCTCTCCATAACAACTACTAGTTGCTGTGCTCACTTTGCATGTGTGCTACTGTAAGGTGAAGCCATTGCTGTTGTGCCAATAATTGTACTCAGGAATAAATATGAAGCTCTCCATTTTCTCTGATCTCATATGGGACTCCCTAGCTTGTGTCAGCAAAGCGCATGGCAGGTTTGCAAATACACTTAGCAATGATTGCTTCTTTTGAAGGTGATATCAAATATTTATGCAACAGGAATCTACACTCCAATACATTTTACAAAGCAAGTCACTGTTATATTATTAGCTGCATAAATAGCAAAATGAATGCCATGTAATAAAAGACACTTGATGTTTCTGTTTACTCCCTTTATGACGCCGTGAGATTTACAAAGTAAAAATTTCATACAACCATATTTAGCAGTTGAAATATACTGAACTGACTGGCTGTAATTTATGACACTAATATAACACAGCTAATAAACACTGTACCACACCGGGAGTGCTGCTCAATAACCATTATCCATAAATAATTAAAGTGATCTACACATAGCTGCTACATGGAAAAACACCGAGAGCAACGCGAGGTCACAACAACTCAGCAGCGGTTGTTGCATCAGTGCAGTAACGTCAAGACAGATCAAGTCTTTAACACTCATTGCTCCTCAGACGAATATTCTTGTCGCCATTATAAATGCGTGAAACTGGAGATATGAAACATTTCTAACAACAGTCACTCTTTTTAGGTTTTCTCACACTTTGTAAACACAAAACCTAAAAAGACATACGTCCTTTCTTTCAAAAGATGAACTGTAACTGATGATACGGGACAAGAACATAAAAACGAAGCCTGACATTTTGTGTCTTGTGTTAATAATTTACACCAAAGTCTTCAAATTCAGTATAATCTACATGGGTGCATTTTAGGATAACAGTACAATGTCACAAAGCAACGTAGATCAGCACTCAGAGCTACGCAAATAGTTTAATTGCAGTAATCTAATTGTCTTTATCAGAATCTGGGATGGTTGATTTAAAGCATCAGCGGTACCCGATTACCATCAATGTGCTGCCACCACGTCTGGCAGTGATACAAGGTTGTTTACACACGCTAATTTCACGTCTGAGAAAATGAGTGTAATCAAATGGCATCAATGATTAAGAATTACGTAATGAATGAATTTACTAATCAGCAGTTGAGTGCAGTGTCACCGGTGCTTAGTGCGACAGTTGGGGGGCTTATTTGGAAGTTAAAGACGTGGAAATTTAATCAATGAGGTTAACTTTGTGTTCCACTCAGAAATTTGAGCAGCTAAATCTGGTCTGTGTCAGATATAAATACAGAGATAGGTTTAATTAATAATAGTTTTATGAAGGCTGGCTAAAAACAATATTTGCATTAAACTGTGACTGGCATTTTGTATAATTTTGTATATTGAATCTATAATATTTATGTATATATCTCCTCTGTGGAGACTTAAAGCACAATTAAGCTATTTGACTATTTGAAGAACTGCTGCTAACAATTGAAAACGCATAGTTTATTATTAAAACTGCAAAACTTTAGTTTAGTTATTAATGATTACACATATATACCTCCAGAATTCAAAGGCATTTTTGTGATTATTGCAGCCAAAAATAACCAAAATCATAGGTTTTTCCAAATAAATGTAGGACCATTTTTATTTTATCCTGCTGTAATTTCTGGCAATATTTTAAGAAATCATTATCATAATTAATATGTAATATATGTTCCAGTGAGAGTACAATTTGATTAAGTTTCTCTTAGGATCCCATGGGCATTTCTGTTGGTAGCCACTAGCCTGTGCAGTTAGCTAGCAAAGGAGTTGAATGTGTTTGTTTCTTGACTTATGTTGTCTCTGCATTGTTTTTCCTATTTTTGTTTCCTTTAAATTTTTCAAAGTGGGATTGCCATTAAATTGCATTTAAGTGGACTAAACTGAGATAAACTGTAGAATTCCCTTGCTGCTGTATTGTTGTTTAGAGTCAAAGTGTTTTGAAAGTCTGTGCATCTTCCAGACATTGTGACTATCCTTGGAGGCCACAGCAAACTGCAAAATACTAAAATCTCCATTGAGAAAAAAGAAAATCATTTGCACTGTTTGTGGAATGGTTACAGACCTTACCCCTTATAATGATCATCGCTTCAAGCCCAAACTGGCAGTAATTACTCTGATTTTCTGCAAGGAACTGCTCAGTGGGCAGTGAGCCACAGTCACAGCCGTTACATTATGGAGTAGTGGCACAAATCAAACCAGGTTATTGAGGCTCACGTGATCCCTGATCTTGTGTCATACTAATTTACAATATGGACATCTTTCAGGTGTTCATAAAGTAGGTAAAGTACATTTTAGTTGGTTTCATTATGATTTCATTCACATAGAGACATAAATCAGTCAATACTGGATTTTTGCAGCTGCTACCAACAGTTAAAAGTAAAAGAAAATAAATCATACTTAGTATTGTATGTTATCTTATTGTAATGTAATGTATCGGTCAGGCATTCAATGTCAAAGGCGGGAACTAAATTTCACGATCAAACCCAGCTCTTGCCTTTTGGTTGATTTGAAAGTTGAACTCAGATGTTGATTTAGTTTTTTACACAACACAGTTCAGATCAGATCTAAGTGGGTCAAAGTTTGGAGTTTATTTGAAATGGTGTGAAAAACCTTTGTGGAAATATCAGTGTTTGAATCATTGCATTTTTAGTCTTTACTTTAAACTTCCTGAAAACGCTCTTTCATTATACAGTTACAATGTCACACATTTTATTTGTTGGACTCACATACTTTTGTTAATTCAAATTACCAAACATCCATGCTATCCTATATGCAGACTAATGACTCTAATGAAGGCAACCAATAACCATCATCTGCCAAATATCTGTCTGTGTCTGTTTTTGTTCTGTATCGGTTCGTGTTTACTTGTGTTGAGAGTTGTCCACTCGAATATCACAATTTGTTGCAGCAGGTGTGAATTAGGGCTGCAACTAACAAATATTTTCATTGTCGATTAATCTGTCGATTATTTGCTCGATTGATTGTTTAGTTGTTTGGTCTATAAAATGTCAGAAAGTGGTGAAACATGTCAGTTTCCCAAAGCCCAAGATGATGTCCTCAAATGTCTTGTTTTGTCCACAACTTACAGATATTCAGTTTACTTGTCATAGAGGAGCAAAGAAACCAGAAAATATTCACATTTAAGAAGCTGGAATCAGGGAATTTTGATTTAAGATTATTTTTTCTTAAAAAATTACCCAAACCAATTAATCCTTTATGAAAATAGTTGGCGATTCATTTAATAGTTGACAGCTAATCGATTAATAGTTGCAGCTCCCCCAAGGTACAGTTTTAGGTCCTCTTATTTTTTCACGTTGAAACAAAATGTCCTCTTTCTCTTATTTGCAATTGAAAAATGACTGTTGCATCGGACTGCAAATAAGCCAAGTAAAACTATGCTGTTAAAATGTTTACTGGCTGAGCACTTGCTCCAAATCAAGGAACCAAAATTGTCATAAAAGCACCCCTTTAATTTCTTAAACAGGGCAATAGCAAAAAAACAGGACAACACACAAGGAGTCAATATTGAGGTTGAGACTCACTTAGCCAACATACAGTTCAATTCAAGCCCTTATCTTGCAAAACCTTCATATTACAAATGTCGTTGCCATTGTCCTCTCTATTATTGTCTCTTGATTTAAGTGGATTTTCGTGACATTTTGCTGTTATATAAAGAACTATGTAAGGAACCACTTTGGTACGATGTGCTGTATAAATTCGATTTGATCTGATATCCTGCAGGAACGTATTAAAAACATGTGGCTCGGAGCAGAAATTGCGTTCTCTCTTCTTTAGCTGTAGATTTACATTGGGACAATTGTGTTAAAGTGGTTATTAGAGTATTGCTTGGAGCCAATTTGATGGGGAGTTTGGCAGCCAGAGGGAGCACAGCGGTGAGGTGAGAATGCTATTTGACAATCGACTCACATAGATGTTCAACTATATTGGCAAATGGAACCTACATGGGGGGACTCGCGTCTTATTAAGAGAAATTCATGAAAATGTCTACCTGAATAAAAAATGTATTAGAGTGAAAGAAAAGCTAAATCAAGATAATGACGCAAGATGTAGAGATAGCAGGATAAGGTCAGCTTATACACTTAAATTAAGTCAATATTCCTCTACAGAAGATAATGAGACAATACAATTATTCATGGGTTGAACCATTATCCAAGCCCCCCAAAGGACTCCCATCCTGCAGCGTATCAACACAACACAATTAAGGTAGCGTGGAATTTAAACCCAGCCATATAATGTGTTTAAATATCTTCAGTACATGGAGAACGGCATTTGTTGTAATAAAGGCACACTAAAGTTTCTAATGACATCTGCTATTATCTCATGCTTTGAAAAGTGTGATCCATTTTCTTATTACAAGGTCTCCCATAAAAGCAGAGCTGCAGCTGTGCTGTGCAGGGAGCTTACTGTGTTCTCTGACGCCAGCATTGCATTTCATTACTAATTCAGCTGTAGCCATCCCGAGCATTAGTGTGACGTTAATGCAATGTGAAAGGAACTCAAAACATCAGAAAGGAAAAAAAGGAATTCATAATCTGCATCTATTATGAACAATGGATGCAATTTTAACAATAGTGCTACAACTGAGACAAACATATAAATAAAAATCTATAGTCCATTGCAATGGAAATCTAACCCTAAAACAAAAGCACAGCGAGCTCTGTGCTTTCATGTTTCATCTCTTCTCCCCTTTAGGGGCTCGCAGCTGCAATAAGAGAACAAGTCAGTGTGTCGGCTTGTCACCGCCTCTCTGTAACATCTATTCATGTGTGCTGATGGACTGAACACGTGCTCCTCGTGCCTCTCTGATGGCGGTAATAAGTCAAATAAACATTCATTCAGACACAGAAGCTCTATCTGGATCAGTGCAAGATGTAACACCCCCCACCTACTGCTTTGTCATATTATATTTGTCTATTATATTCATTCACTAACATCTGTGTCTTTTGTGTTTGTTGCAGCTGCCGACTTGACTGATCTCCTGAACAGACTGAGCTGATCCACAATGGCACAGCAGTCATCCAAGAGCAAGCTTCACTCCTCTTGGATCATACGTCTGATCGAAAACCAGAATATCTGTGGACAACTCATCAACTTCTCTCCGTTTCTATCCCGTACACACAGGTACACAACACACATTCACACCTGGAAGTAGCAGCCTGATCTGTTGGCCATTGAGCAGCTCCACTGGAACAGTTGAAACACGTCAAAACAAATCACAAAAGTGGTGAAATCTAAATGAAAGACTGACACTGTGGCTTTCCCACAAAGCACAAAAGTACAGTGCTAACCAATTGGAGATTCTGAACAGCTTATATAAAGCTGTTATTCTTGGTGACGCTACAACAGGGCCCTGGCCCTTTGGAAGATACTGCCTCGGGAAAAATGTGGATGCTGAGAGACAAGCTATGACCTAGCTAGAAACTAAGCGCTGAGACTCAGACTCGGGGCAAATATGCTACTCGTCAGACTGAGCTGGAGGAATTCTTCAAATAATAAATGTTAGTTTTACATTCAGCTTGGACACAGAAACAAACAGATACAGCGCAAACATTACCTGCTGTTTATCAGACAACACATATGCAGTGCTTGCCAAATATTAAGAAAGGATGCCAGAGGAAAAGACAGATGTAAAAGCATAGCATGTTTAAACTGTGAAGACAATAGTTCAGCAATTCAAATAAAGTAAAAACAAAATGGACAATCAGTCTGAGCATCAGGCCACAAAAAGGTTGCAATAACCGACAAATCCCTCCAAAATGAATTAAATGTCCCATAGCATGTTCAATGCTGGCAGGTAACAATCCCCTTTTTACTTCAGAAAATCCATCTTGTTTTATCTACTATCATAAACTCGTGAGTATAACAACATTGACAGCAATCAAAACTGACATCACTACAGCCCTGCTATGCTTGTGTACCACTAACACCACATAACAGTATTTGCCTTAAAAAAAAAACTGACTAACGTGCCTGAAATGCCACACATGAATCATGAAGCCTGTGAGCATCTTACTTCAGGCGTATTCTTTCCTCTGCACTAGATTTCACAGTGCTGCAACAATAACAAGACTGAGTCTGAAGCCATGCTAGCAGCTGAGCTAACATGACAACATGCTTTCAATGACAATGTTAAAGAGGACCTATTGTGCTTATTTTCAGGTGCATACTTGTATTGGACTTTGGGCTTTATAACTTTGCAGACCTTTTACATGCACAAAACATATATAATTATATATATTATATAACACATTAAAGGAAAGGGAAAAAGCACAAAAGCATAATAGGTCCTCTTTAACATGCTAATGGTGAGCAGGTAATGTTTTACCTGCATGCTCACAGTCTTACATAAGGGTATTAGCATGCTAACATTTGCTAGTTATGCTGATGGGAATGTCATTTACCGAAATTTATTTTGTAGATATTTGTTCATAAACCAAAATATTGGACAACTTGAAACCTGATGACGGCACTAAAGGGAAAGTCAGGGTATCACCAAAGTTATTATGTCAACCAGTGGGGACACTTAATGTCTGCAGCCACCAAGTTTAATTGCAATTCATCCGACAGTTGTCGAAACATTTTACTTTGAACAAAAAATGTTAAGCCAGTCAGAGGATCATCGAAGTGATTAGGATACATCGTCCGGGAAACCATGAATGTCTGTACCAAATTTTGTGCTGATCGATGAGGTACATTTCACTGGATAACTGAAAACAGACATTTTACATAAACCCCAAAATGTCCTTGTGGTGGCGCTGGAGGAAAAGTCACAGGATCAAGAGTCAGAACGATGACGTCTGCACAAAATGTCTTTGCTCTGTGGACCAACTTCCAACCATCCCTATTGCCCTGTCGCAAATTGTGACCAAACTACAGTATTACCATAAAACCATGCGGCGATAGTATGTAAGCATTATAAAGGTGTGATTTCATCCATATTAAATTACTCAAATAAATGAACACAAAACCCATCAAACTAACAGGATAAACAGTTGCTGAGCTAAATTACCAAACCAATGTGACTTACTGCCCCTTAAGTAGCAATGCTGTTTATACACAAAGGAGAAATGAACTGAGACTGCTCCAAATATTATTTTTAGCTGTTTGATAAAGTCGATTGATTCAGACATACAGAAAACAAAAATTGTATGCCCAAGGACAGAGATGATAATAACTAGTTGTAAGTCAAGACAACGTATTAGAATCAAAAAAAGAAAAAACAACACAATTATCTTGATCTATTCTGCACATGCCAAGCAAGCAGCGGGACTCATATTGTGTTATGTAGCAGCACATTCCCTTCACCCAGCACTTACACTCACATAATATAATAATGAAATTACCTTTTCATCATCTTCAGTGAAGATTTCTCCACTTGAAGTCTTGTTGATGGCCTGAGCAACTCCAATGATCTCTCCATCACTGTTGCGAATGGGCATGCACAGGAGTGATCTGGTTTTGTACCCTGTCATCTTGTCAATTTCATCACTGAAGCGACGGTCCTGCAATCCATAGGGACAGCGCAAAATTACGACAGAGTAATTGCAAAAAAAAAAAAAAAAAGCAGTTTTCCTCTTTATACTTTCAGATGACAGTGCAGTAAAATGTACAACTCATGACTCCTACCGAAAAATAAAAAAGTCTACAATAAAGGCGATATGATAGACAAATGTCTGACTTGAAGAGGTGGCGCTCAGCTGTTCATGGACATTAAAGAGGACCTATTAAGCTTATTTTCAGGATTTGCATACTTGTATTAGACCTGATTGGTCAGCTGGCCCACTGTTGTGATTGGTCAACCGAACCAAACTCTTTGGACTCCGCTCCAGCTCCGCTTTAACTAGCTTTGTTTGAGGGCGTGCCCAAATAGCAGCTATGCAAATGTGTTACTTGGTGACATCGCCACGTTACAGAAGAAAAGGCGGGACTTCAAGCGAGGCGTATCAGGCTGTTCGGGAGCAGTGTTTCTGTGGGGGAGAGTAACACCCTTTGGCGTGGACTTTGGGCTTTGTAACTTTGCAGACCTTTTACATGCGCAAAAAAATATTTTTAACCAGCCCAGTCACACAGCAGTTAGTGAAATAGTCACGAAATTTAATGTATTGATTCGTGTACCTAGACACAAATTAAATTTGTTTTATTCGTGATGGTCAGCACAAAATCACTAAGTATGTGATTCACGTAATTGTGAACCGGGCAGTATAAAGAGCGTTGAACGCCGCGTAGGGAGGAGGTCGGTGTGGATGGATGGGAAATCCAAAGGACTTTCGGCCAGGAAACCGGTGTTCGTGTCCAAGTCAAAGTTGATTTATTTGCCACGTAACTTCAGTTATGGCACTTTCAGAGTTATTTTAACCCAAACCATAATCTTTTTCTAAAGCTGACTAAGTAGTTTTTGTCACGGAACTTCCGTACTTAAAGCTGGGGTCTGCGATCTTGTAAAACTAGCATAATTTGAAAGTCGCATCGCCTCAGGAGCTCCGTCTAAACCCCCCCCTCCCCTCGAAACTCCTTATAAGGCAACGCCCCCCACACACATGCACGAGCACCGCCGCATCGTAACTACTTCACATTTTTCGTAGCTATTTCATCACTAAATTCACTTCTGAAAAATGTTGAGGCGAGAAATCAACGGTGTAGATTTAGAATATTGACAGTTTTACGATGTTAGATGGCGAATCAAACATTGTCTCCACTGTTGTCGGAGTTTAGAAGCTCCACAAACTGCCGGCACAGCTAGCTAGCTGCTGCCGGGATCGCCACCTCTCCACCCGGACATTCACTCACACAGACCCCGCTATGAGCTGGAGCTCTCTCAAGAGACCGGTCTCGTAGACGAGGGGCTTTATTTCCTTGTTGACGGAGGGGGGGGGCAGCAGCTCGCTGGAGAGCCGGCCACAGAGCAGCAGAGAGGGGAGGGAAAGAGAGAGATACCTGCTGAGACAACACGACCCTTTTTAACATTACTCTAATATCTGGAGGGAGATCAGTCCACTCGTTTGTTTCTGTAACTGAAAAAGCAGTTTGAGTAACGTAAATTTTGTTCGGCAATGTTTTCTGTCCGCCTTCTCCCCTCGTTGATAATCCTGTTTGTCTGACTTCACTTTGAGCTGTTAGAATAAATAGTTTAAATCTGCAGTATCTTATAAAGTAAACTAACAGAACATAAACAACTAAATCAAAGTTGTATTTTTCGATAATATGGTAATAGTGGTACGAGTTCGTTATCGTTGTCTGGTGTTTTAAGAGCTGAGTTTTCTCTTCCACTCTCCAGTGAACGTGCGGCGGACACGCGCTTTGAGTTCACGCTGGTGCACGCTGAGGCTAGAGTACGAGCAGGGAGGCAGGGAGGCATCTGATTGGTTCCTTACAACCGGGACCATTTTTACTGACTGGTAGACGTTATTACAGGATTACAGCAGCTACAGATGACGGATCTTTTCCGGTCTTTTTTCAGTGCTCATAAGAAACGGATTGCTGTCGGGGTGTAAAGACCATTTCAACCAATATAACAAAAAGTGTATACTGGATAAATCGCAGACCCCATCTTTAAGTTACGGCACTTCTGGTGTTATTTTAACCAAAACCACAATCTTTTCCTAAACCTACCTAAGTAGTTTGTTGCCTAAGCAAGTCGATCTTTTCCAAAACCTAACTAAGTAGTTTTATTTTGAAAAGACTGGAGCGGGAATTAACAC
The DNA here is from genome assembly GCA_916701645.2 of Sebastolobus alascanus. Taxonomy (NCBI): domain Eukaryota; kingdom Metazoa; phylum Chordata; class Actinopteri; order Perciformes; family Sebastidae; genus Sebastolobus; species Sebastolobus alascanus. The sequence goes on from CAKAOJ020000059.1 coordinate 661,201, forward strand.
ATGCGTCACGTGTTGTTGAAAGTCGTGCTGAGCGTCACGAAAAAAAAAGGAAACTTCGTGTCTATGTTCTATGTACACTAATCAAATAGATTCAATTTTGGGACTGTTTCACAAACTGGCGTGAGACTGTTGATATAACACACTGAAGGAAAGGGGTCAAAAGCACAAAACTATAATAGGTCCTCTTTAAAGCAATGCATCTCTTCATTTCTATTACTCATTTCTACTGTAAATCGTTGGTCTACCAAGAGCAGGACTTCCTAGACTTCTTCGCTGACAGAAAGCCACTGGCATCATGAAGCTATTTGGTGGCCTTGCAGCTTTATGTAATCTAGTATTGTCTTGCTTTCTTAAAATCAAGTTAAGCAAAGTGGAGTTTGCAAAAACAGTAGGGAGAGAGTGATACTTCCTCTCCTTTAATGCCTTATTGTTATTACTCAGTGATGTTTTTGTGCTTTTTCCAGTTGGACTCTCTCAGCTCTGTTACACATTTTGATTGATTCTCAATTAACTGTGTCAGATAAAATGAAAGTAAATGATCTGTCTCCCAGTCTGAGTCTCTCTCTCTCTCTCTTCCTGTGACTCATGCAAATGCACACACGCATGCATGCACAAAGAGGAGCAGGCACCTGATAAGCGTCAGAAATGTTCACTGTCTCTCCGTGTTCGGCCACGTATCCAATGATCCCTTTGCCCCACGGCACTTGAACTTCATCTGAATTTATCGAGGGTAAAACCGTGGTGCCTGCGTGCACGTCAAAGAATTTGGACACTAGTGTCTGCTTGTTGCCCGTCCCCTCCACTAAGAACAAGGAGCACCGGTCCGCATCGACCATAATACAAACAAACACGAGGATTTTGTAGCTGAGACTCGTTAGATCCAAGTCGTTGGAGATGTCTTTTACGAGCTCCAGGAAAAACTCTCTCTCGTTGTGCTCTTTGAGGTAATATTTAAAATCCACGGCTGTGGACGGGTACTGGGGGATGTTGACTCTGGACTCCAGCAGCGCGCTCAGGATGTGCGCAGTGGTCGGGGGCAGAGAGCTGGCTTTCCTCAGCAAGGCTCTCCTCCTCATGCTCGTCAGGGGCTCCTGTGCCCGGGAATTAACGTACTCGTCGTATGTCCTGTTGACGTTGAAGGCCTTGGATCTGGCGAAAGTTTTGCGCAGCTCCTTCTGCGAGACTCTCCGATGCAGACCGTCACTTTTGCTCGCCCAGCTGTCCTTGCACGCGTTGCTCTTCTCCTCCCTCGGCGCGCCCGGAGCCGCCGGAGCCGCCGCCGCCGGACTTTTGCTCGCCTTGTGATTCTTGAGCCATTTCTCCACCATGCTAAATTTCCCCTTTCTGTTCAGGTAGTCCTCGAACAACTCGGGATGCGAGTCCAGAAAACTTTCCACGTCCGAGAACACCACACTTGGCACTGCCATGTCTTGTTCTTCTTCAGATGGTCCTCAGTGAACCAAATCCATGAAGACGCGCGGAGAAATGTCATCTATGAGGCTTTACAGAGAGTTAAAAGTATGAGAATCATTTATAACTTCCACCATCTGTTACGCTGGGAACACCCCCGGTGCTCTCCATGGCTGCATATCCAGTTTCCACTCCGCGAGGAGAAGGATGGAGACTCCCTTTACGCACCAGCATATTCCTCCACATCATCTCCACGCCGTCCACCTCATTTAAGAGCATTAAAGGCAGATGTAAGCAAAGGAAATTGAGGCTATCACGGGCACTAGAAAAATCTCACAGAGAGCCACTACCGAGCATCACCGTCGTGTGGGTCTTCTTGTGTGCAAATGACGCTGGCTGTGGTTGGCTCGGTCCCGCTGACGCCTCGCTTCGTCACGCAGACAGGAGCTCAGGGTTGCTTCAGCAGTAATCAGCCCTCTGGCCATCTGAACCGCGTGCCCTCCTTTAGAGAGGCGCTCCTCCAAATGATGATGATGGTGGTGCTGATGTTGAGGATGGTGATAACTATAGGGTAAATTCACCTATCATCTTCTCAGCATGTGATGCATATTGTAAATGCAGTATGTAAAGATGTAAAAATGGTGGATTAGAGTGCTCATTGATGAACTTTCAGCAATAATTCAGTGCTCCACTAGATTTATAAGGCTTCTGAAAGGCTAAAACACCCCCCCATGTTGTTGGTGAATTGTAATATAATGAAGTTATGCTTCGGTAGTGTCAAGCATAACGGATTCCTATGCAATCTTTGGTGATGGCACTGCTGGCTGACAAGAGTAATCACATTGAGTGACTGTCGCCTGAGGAACAATGTGTTTCATAGCAGATATAACTGGTACGTCTATGTCACAAGCCACAAACTTTGGAAAAAGTGGAATATGCAGTGGTTGATCTATACAATTTAATTTTGGAACAGCGACTTTTATTGGCAGGAGGGAGGGGGGATGTCAGAAAATCAAATTCCTTTATACAATATTATTAGTGAGTCTGTGTGCAAATGTGACTTCTGAACGCTAGAGGGAGTCCTACTCCACAGCGTGGACTGGGAGTATAGACACATACAGAGCCAATTCTGATGGATAAAACAGTCCTAGCTGCTTGTCTTCTAACAACCCTTTGTCCAATCATCTCTTTAAATTTAAGCTTCACCAGAACATTTTGAAAAAGGAAAGAATCATGGAGTTGAATAAAAAGCCCAATAAAGATTAGAAAGCTATAATATTTACTACTAGCTCATGACAAGCCAAAACCATATTTTTTTTCCTGTACCAGTTTTTGTCTACCTGCAGTTTCCCCAAAGAAATATACTCAGTTACTGTTAGCCAGACATCTGTAACCCAACATGGAGTTACAACCTCCAAGTATACCCAACAATCTTAGAAATGTGCAGCATCACCTTCTAAATTCAAATAAACTCTTTAAACTTCGAGCTTGATCATTTAGAGAGAGAAGCTACTGTCTTCTACTCATATATCAAAATGCATATAAAGTATATCATACCATATGGGCCAAAACTGTTGAAACAAGAACACGATTTCAGCCTGTATTTAGTCACTGTTTTATAAGAAACCTCATACTGATCACATATTTGTTTCTAGCAACATATCAAGTCAAACAAATTACAAAAGAATACACGTTTAGTGTCAATTTTATTCACCTTGCAAATTCAAACATTACATAATAAGACTGTAGAGGTATCATCAAATTGGAAGCAGATAAGGCATAGTCATTATTGGAACAGACAATTATTAAGACAACTTGATTCAAGAAAGTACTGCAAAAAAAATAAAAAATCCTGGATGACAATTAATAAGCATACAAAATACACAGCTTTCGATCTCTACATTCTGAGTACACAGTATATGGTTTAATAATTTATGTTAGAAAAGGAACCTGTTAAAACCAGGGGATATCATTTACTCCACCGCAAAAGGAGGATCATGTCAGAAACAGGTTCAGCTGTGACAAAGATGGCAGCTTATCATGCCAATACCAGTCAAAGATTGCTCGCCATCATGCCTGATTTTGAAAGAACGACAAGTCCCGGCCTCTTCGCCGGTCTGCCGGGACACGAAAAACTGGCAAAGATGCGCCGACGAAGAGTTCTTTATGAAGTTGCAGACTTAAGATACGCTATAAGGTCAGCTCGTTCGCCCTTCTTTTTGATGCCAGCGAAGATCATCTTTGTACCCGGAATGTATTTCTTGGGGTTCTCCAGATAAACCATCAGGGTGTCTTCATTCCAGGTAATGCCTGAAATCAAAGTGGAGAATCACGGTTAATCCAATCATTCCCTGGATTATTTAAATACTCTAAACACACGAACGGTATTTACCTTTGCTTTTGTTGGCGTCAGTATAGGAGTAGCCCTCTGCCTGGCCTGTTTTGCGTCCAAACAGACCCCATAGGTTAGGCCCGACCTTATGCTTTCCACCATTGTCCACAGTATGGCACTGGGCACACTTCTGGACAAATGCCTTCTTGCCTTTGGCGAGGTCTACCGGCATGGTTTCTATGAAGGAAAAAAAAAAAAGACATACAGCTTTACATTATTGTCGATAATTACGAACTTATGTTATTTCATTTCATTTCAAAATGTATTTCGAACAAGTAAAATAATAATAATAAAAAAAAAGAGAATCATCATACAACAAGTGGACTGCCAGAAACAAAGCAGTATCCACATACAATGAAAATCATAAGCAAAAGAAATTGTCAAACACTTGCCTTGGTTTACATATTCGAAAAGGAGTGAGAAGAGTACAAACTTATTTAATCCCACCCCTTCTCCATAACTACATAACATTACTTTCATTGTAAAATTGTATTGTGTTTAGTTATTTTCCTGGTCTGCTTTTGGTTGAATAAATAAAAAACTACCCTCATTCAGCCACAAGGGGGCGTTCAGGTCAAAGTTGCGCAACTAATGTGGCTCAGGCATTGTTACAAAACTGCCTTGTGTAACTTCACTTAAATAACCATTTCTGATAAAAACACAAGCAGTGAGGTTAAGTAGGGTTAGGTAAGTTTAACTAACGGTATATCCGTGATATGATGAATTCCAACAAAATAAAAAAAGGTCATATATCTAACCTTAGACAGGCCTACTATCAAACAATGTTATGTACCATCATTAGGTACAAATCTAAGTGCGATATGTAAAAAAATTGATCGAGTGTAAATGACATAGGAGACAATTTTAGAGTAAAAATGTGACTCAGCTTGTAGATAAGAAATAGCGGTGTAACGTTACTCTCTGGAAACACCGGTAGTAGACCACGTTGCACACGAGACACATTTAAGTCGCATGAATAGATATTTCACTAAGAACAACGAACGGGAAAGCTTGAGACTTTCGTCATCAGCTTCTTACCGTTTCTTGATTTGTGTTCAACCGAAGTTATTGAGGCTTATTTCCTCCGCTTTTGTCCTCCTGCTCCCGGCGGTGTAGTCACAAGTGATTCACACGAACGTGCTTCCGTGAAGTCACTCCCGCTGCTACGTCATCAGTCAGCTGACCTGTTTCATCACCCTCGTTATGACACCCAGTTATTCAATGACTTCTGTAATCAAATTATGCAACGTGAAACCCACGTAGTAACTGCGTCTTACTGATACCATTAAAAAAATATTTTTAAAAAAACAAACATATTTCACCGACCACATCCAATGAATAGAAACCAAACATATCCTGTTTTTTTTGTTTTTTTCCCCCTATTATCAGACACTGCAGCATATCATTAAAAACGTGATTTGAGTCAAGTTACAGTGGCTAGGATTATAATAATCTCTACCAGTGGAATGCATGTAATACGTTTTCATCTGCACTTTTATGGACATGCATACAGTCACAGCAAAGTGTGTTTTGTCATAGTGTTGGAATAAACAGCAGAAAATGTGTTGTCACCTTCAGAAGTGACCTTACAGACATTTTCACCAGTTGCTGCCCATATAAGATAAGATAAGATAAAATAGAACTTTATTAATCCCGAAGGAAATTCTTGTGCCAGAGGTTGCTCAAAAAATACAAAAAATACAACAAATTACAACGAGTTTCAAGTGTATAAAATACAAGTGTATAAAATAAAAAAGTAAAACGTACTATTTCTAGCACCAGTGCCTAATAGAATGACAATTAAGTAAGTATTTAACATTAAGTAAAATGAGTAAATAAGATAAGATAAGTGAAATAAAAAGAAGGTACGGTAAGCTAAAAAACAAAAAAGAAGTAATATTGCACATGATGTACATGAATATTGCACACAATGACCAGTGATATTGCACATGAGAATGAGAAAGTAGTATTGCACATGAAATTGATGTCATCATTGTTATCAGTGACCAGTGTTATCAGTTGTCCTTCCTGCAGTGGTTCTCAACCTTTTTCGTGTCAAGGACCCCTAAATTGACACGGATTAGGCCATGGACCCCAGTTTGATACGGTTTCGCTTCAGAGACCTCCATCTGAAAAGATTTTGGTTGTTAGATATGATTATTGGTGCTTTCAAACGGGGTCATGTTTACCATGTTCACGTAAGAGTCCATATGAACGCCCCCCTCTCATGTGGTATTCACGACCTCGTGAGTCGAAAGTTTCTGAAAGCTCAGAGTTCACGACTTGTGACGTGTTTGTTGACGTTGTCAGAAATGGCAGAGAGGCCATGGAAGTTAAATTTTTTCAGGTGCATAAATAAGTTATGGTGCCTTCAAATGAAACTCCTGAGCTTGTGTTTACAACATGGGAAGTCGTGTACAGTATGTGCTTGGCGTTCAAGTGGTTAAGATGTGAGAACACCACTGCTAAGCAACGGCAATATTAACGTTACTGTCGGCGTCAAGAAGCCACAGAGTCTAACAATTTAGAAATTTAGCAATGACCCCTGGGGGGTCCCCGGACCACTGGTTGAGAACCACTGCCATACGGGCAATGACAAGTTGTGAGACCTGAAGAAAAGTTTAAATTGGAGCATGTCAGAGTTCAGGTTGAGTGAGCCAGCCATGACATCTGACACCCAACTGTATTTGAGACAGACACAGACAGATGAGAAGAGTTTATGGTTACCATTGCCCATATGCCTCTCAAGTTACTTTTGTACGTAAAATATTCTCCATAAACCCAACCTCTTGAGTTACTTTTGTACATAAAACATTCCCCACTGTATGTGAAAAGCCCAATATAAGTATGTGAAGCTTTCATTGATACTGAGGTCACCTTGTCTCACCTCTTACATGTATCACCAGGGTGCTTTCCTTTCTGTGGCTGCATCTGAGGGCCAGTTGACCTATAGTTGACAGATAATCATTACACTCAAATGTTCTATAATATATAATATAATATAATAGTCTTTCACCTGGTGTCTCGATCCTGGCCAAAATGTCATCTGAGCTCCACATTTTTAATTATAATAGCCTGTGGCTGTGGCGAGCAACATGATGTGAGAGAGATATAGTTCAGGTTCAAAACTAAACTAAATTATTTTACTAAAAATAAGGCCCAGACAACAATAGGTTTCTTCTGAGGGAAACTCTTCACAGGTCTTCCAAACCGTCAGTGCGTCATAAATGCGTCACAGGTGCGCCAAGTTAGCCATCCTGATGAAAACGCCTATGGTGCGTGCATATTAGCGCATGAACGTGCTGTACACTTAAGAAATAGAAATAGAAAGCTTTATTGTCATTGTACATGATACAACGAAATTTGGAGGGCTTCTCCTGATCAGTACAGTTAAAAAGAATAAATAAAAAGAAACAGACAGCTACAATACGCATTCATTCCACCATTATACACATAACATTCACAGTACCCATTCGTTCCCTACATAATACAGATATATTTGGAGTGCTACTCCAGATCAGTGCAATTAGAAACTGTTAAGGGTTCCCGCTTTGGGGGTTTGAAAATAGATAGATAGATAGATAGATAGATAGATAGATAGATAGATAGATAGATAGTAACTTTATTGATCCCGAGGGAAATTCAAGTTTCCAGCATCACAGTTCCATAGTGCAAACATATTAGTAAAAACGTCACAGGTAAGTAGTACACATGTTAGTAAAAAACGTCACAGGTGAGTAGTACACATATTAGTAAAACGACACAAGTAACAAGACACATGTAAGTAATACAGAGTATAAAACAAAATATGCAATGTGCAGAAGAACTGTTAAAAATGAATATAGTGCAGGGTAAACAACTGAGATACAGGACTATTTAAAGAAAAAGTGAATGTAGTGCAGAAAGTGATATAGTGCTGGATAATAAAATATAGGAGAAACAGATATTAATAGTAATATGTCCACCCTATACTAGCTAGCAGTTTTTTCATCATCGGTATTTTTTTAAAAGCAGAAACAAGTTTTTCTGATCAGGAAAATGAATATAATACGCAAAATCCATGGAGGTAAAGGGAGATCCTCCACAGTCAAATAATTGGCTACTCCGACTCCGAGGGTTTGTGTGACCCCAGTTGCCGTGTTTTGCGCTCAGCCTCGTCCTCCAGTGTCTGATCCACTCCTGCGATTTCTTCCCGCTCAAAGCCGATCTTGCTGCAGGGAGGAGCGACCGGAGTGCAGTCGAGCGGCTGAGCTGAGCATCACAGCCCCGCATTCAAGGAAACGGGCATCGACAGCACTTTTTCTTTTTTTTTTTCACTTCCAATAATGTTCCAGCCTCCGTACGGCGCACGTCTTTAATCAGAAGAAATATATATACATCGACGTGGATCCCTTATGGAAGCCGCCTGTCTCTGAGGAGCTGGGGATCTCTGCCTCCCAGTGAAGGGAGAAACCCCAAACCGGGTCCTGCGCCAAGAACCGTAAAGACATGGTCATCACACCGCAGCTGTGGTAAGGAAATAAACCCTTTTCTCTCGCTTTCGAGGCAACCTCAACACCAGTCGTGTTTATACAGATGTAATGACATAATGCTGTGTCGAATCAAGGTGTGCAACAGCCTTTGTTTTGGTGCTATAGTCACAGACACAGAGCATCCTTTTGTATTTGCATCCCGAGTGAATCACCGAGGACCAGTCAGACATTACTAGCGTTACCTAGCTACCGCTGACTTAGCTACAGTAGCCTAGCTGCTGTTGCTAGTCTGACACAAGGATGCGATGACGACACATGCATGTCCCAACATCACAGGTGCAGCATCACGATTTTAGGACCTTCTAAAACATGGATGCTGTTTGTGGGATAATCAAACAGACCAGGCAGCCAACTCTGTATAGCGGACATTGATGATGTTGACGTAATGCGTCACTGACATGTTCACCTTTTTTTTTTAACCGAGCTTCTCTTCATGGCTTCTCCTCATGGCTTCTCCTCCTAATGTCCAATCAGACTGTGTGTCTTCATTAGGGTGTTATTGATGATCATTATCTCCTCTTTATATTCCACTCATTATGTAGTCAAGTGTTGAGATGGCAACTAATTGAAAGTTAGCCAACTTCTTTCACTTCCAGTACAGGATTGCTTCACAACATCACTCTGCCTCCCTTTTTTCCAACTGAAGGTCAGCCAGTGACTTTGCAGTTGTTTAAAATAGCCCATATAAATTAAAGAACAATAGAGATAGGGGGGACTGGACAGCTGGATGTTTTGTTGTAGTTTGTCCCTGGCATGCTTTCTTCAATAGATGGTGCTTTGATCAGCAGCGATGATTGATTTTTTTTCTGATATATTTCTCTTGGCCCCGGCCTGAAGAAACCCTGAAGGTGTCCCCGTCCCGTTTAAATGAAATCTTTGCAGAGCTTTATGTGCCTCATCTTTTGATAGAGGGGATGAAGCAGAGGCCAATCTCACTTTGATGCTCAAAATATTGGATTCAGATTGTCTTTGCCACATGTCATTAATATTGACAGTAAAGAGTAAGTCAGATAATTGCTTCTTCTACTCATTTGATTAGCTGACACATCCAAGCACAAAGTTCATTACATATTGAAGCAGTTGCCAGGCTAATATATGGCTTCAAGGCCCATGAGTCATGTATAGGCTAGCTGTTCCTTTGGTTTGCTTAGATTAAACGTGCAGTAGGCAGAATATTTTTGGCATCATTGGGCAATAATTCCATAATAACCTTTCAGCATATTGTAATTCAAGTGTTCTGAGAGATGACTAGACTTCTGCACCTCCTCATGGCTCTGTTTTCAGGCTTTAGAAAATCTAGCCCGTGATGGGAGACTTTGGCCAATCACAGGTCATTTCAGAGAGAGAGCGTTCCTATTGGCTGTGCTCCGGCTGGTGGACGGTGCTTGGTATTTCTTCAACTGCTCTCAACATGGCTGCCGGGTCACAGACTTTCTCATTTCACAGATAAACAGTACACTACAAGATGTTTCTGAATACATTTGAGGCGAGAAATAGGCATTACAGTTACAGAATATTGATTCATATTTGATCAGTTTGACTGGAGTTTGCGAGTGATTGACAGCCGGCTAATAGACAGCAGCTTGATGGCAGGCTCCGGCTCGGCTCTGATTGGTTGTTTTCCTCCGGTCTGTGAAATCTTGCAGATGCCGTTAGGAGCACCGGAGGACACCAGAGGACTGAGGGGCACATGATTTTTTTTCAGATTACCTGTCTCATGCTCTAGTGTCAGGATATAGTGACCGTTTTATAAAAATAACTTCTTTTTTTAATCATGTTTGCTCCATTTCTACCCACTGCAGCTTTAATGATTGGTTCTTGATAATTGGTTCATTTTCTGTCGTGTTTTTGGTTATTTTATTTTCTGGGAGTGTAGTGCTTGGCATCATTCTAAATTTAAAGATACGAGTGTCAACATGATTTTTAGTTTGCTGAGTATAAACAGCTTTTCATCCAGTGAGGGAGATGCCGAAAAACCCTCTAAAATGCACCAGTGTTGTCTTGAAACAAAAACTGTAGAATGACTTTGTCTAAATAACATACAGTTAACAAATCATGGTTTACCCCAGGCAACAACTGACAGAATCTGAACAAGAATTCAGGGCCAACTTTCAGTCCATAACAGTTCCCAATATGGGCACAACAAGTCAAGCCGGCACTTAAAAAAGTATTGCAGTGTGATACCCAGCTCTACCTAGATGATGTAATGTGTGCAGCGCAGGATAAACTGGCTCTGTCCAGTTAGTAGAAAGGCCTACTTTAAAGAGATGGTGCTGCTCACATGCTTCCAGATGTCACACGAGATCTGCATGCTTTTAGCCTGCTATTGTACACCCAGGTAAATCCTCAAAACACTGCTGTGCTGATCAATATGCATTAGCAGTTGTAAATTCAGACAATAGTTGTCCTTAAAGACGCCGTAACACAATCTTTGGACACGAGTCATGCTTTTGTTGGCTACTTTAATTATGCAACAGAGAGGGGGGAGATCAGCAAACTTGGTTTCGCTGTAGAGTGCTGGTCGATAATGTGATATTGTGGGTGGCTTGGATGTGGTGACAACAAACATGGATGTCTTTTCACCCCTATTAGGCACAGCTACCATCATCAGCTTCATCGTATTACGTGTTTGCGATGAGTGAACGTTCGCGTGGCTTTACGTTAAATGTGCACTGACGGCAGCAAACATCCAAATATACAGCGGGAAAGCGATCAATGACTGGGTCTTGCCTTGCAGTTCTGCTTGACGTATTGGGTTGTAGTTGATTTTCTTCATCCCTCTCAGATCTCACGGAGCAGGGAGCACACACACAGCGGGATTACTGCGGCTCTCTAAAGACAGCTCTGCGTTTGCTCTCCCTGGCTTGACCCACGTCAGGACAGATGATAGTCACCGCTTTACTCGTGATACTCTATTGATCCCTGCGGGAGAAATTTGACTTCTCTCTCGCCGCCACCCCCCTAAGGTCATAAGCGCATATTCAGCAAGAAAAAGCCCCGGAGCATGTGGGAATTTAGCACGTTGTTGAAAGACATTTCAGGAGAGCAGATTGTTGTTATTGCAGGTGACTGAACCCGTAGCTGGTGTTTGTCCCTGCTCAAACGTCATATAGTTCCTCACAACTTTATTCTGTTAAAGTTATACCACCAACGTTATATTTTTCTGCAACCGTATTTGTTGGCCATAGAAAGTGCTCATCAAACCTAATTTAAAAGAACTAGATTTCTCAAAAATGGACCTCAACATCCTATAGGTTCCTGGGCTTTCTGCTCAAATGGCGAAATATTCTGAACTATCATTTGGATTTTTTGGGGTTTATCTAACAATCCTGGTTACAGTAGTATGCAATAATGCTACAAAGCTTTTCATTTGCTCAGTTGATGCTCTGAAACAGGGAGACTTAGACATTTCTATTTACACGACTGCAGAATTAGTCTACCAGAGCCTGGACTAAATAAGTAATTGGATCCACTTTAGGGCTGCAACTGACGATTATTTTTATTAGAAAATAGTGAAAAATGCCCATTATATTTCCCTCAACTCAAGGCGATGTATTCAAATTGCTTGTTTTATTCAACATTAGTCCAAAACCCAAATATATTCTGTTTACTATATGACAAAGAAAAACATCAACTCCTCAAATTTTAGAAACTGGAACCAGGAAAGGTTAAGCATTTTTATTACTTGAAAAATGTCTGAAATGTTGGCAATTCATTTTCTGTCAACCGACTCATCGGTTTATCGACTGATCGTTGTAGCTCTAATCCACTCCATCAGGTCTCAGTGACTACAACTATACGACCTTCGGTGATATGATGCAATTGATGGAGTTCGTTGTCACAAATGAAGCCTTGCCTCCTGTTTACACCCAGTCATTACAGTTGTTTAGATTAGTCTAGATTAATGAACGTTGTATGAAGATGTGGCCCTCAATCTCTAAGTTTAGCAAGAAATTAATTCCATAGTATATAATCAGTGGATCGCAGTGGTCAGAGGTAAGATTATTTTCTCCCCCCCAAAACTTCTCTCTCACAGTTTTCATCATTTCTTTTGATTCGGGAAAAGCCCTTTCCCCAAATACTGTTGCTTTTCTGGAGCATGAAATGAAAAAGACAGAATTTATGGGATTGAGCTGAGCGTGCATTTTGAGTGAACAAGAGAGATGGGAAAGGGAAGGGAAAGTGTTTTCCTGCCTGCGTAGACATTTCATGCACGTGGAGACACACAACTACGAGGGAATTAGGCAGGAGGATAGGCTTATTTCCATAAAGAAGAATTCTCTGTAGTGTGTAATGCATCAGCACAAACAAAGGGGTTACATGTTGAAGAAATGCAGTTTTTTAATTAATCTACACTATGTTGTGTAGGCTTCCCTCTTCCTCTCTCTCTCTCTCTCTCTCTCTCTCTCTCTCTCTCTCTAAATATATATTTATATATATATATATATATATATATATATATATATATATATATATATATATATATATATATGCTTTTTTGTTCCCAAAATGCACTTGTATATACATAATAACATATGTAGATGTGTATTGTGTAATGATGTGTCATTACATTATTTCTTTGTCGACTTTTGTATAGATTAAAGAAACAGAAATTTGCCATTCATACTTCAGCATTGAAAGAACACATCCTGTATGTGGTACATATATTTATTACAGTGTTTTGCAATACCACTCATTTGTTTTAAAATATCACACTTCCCCATAATTCCTCAGTAGCTGCTGTAACCGTAACCTCTTACGTAACCGTAATACTCTTATCAACATGGCAGTGGGCAAATATCCTGCTTTATGCAAATGTATGTATATATTTATTATTGGAAATCAATTAACAACACAAAACAATGACAAATATTGTCTAGAAACCCCCACAGGTACTGCATTTAGCATACAAAATATGCTCAAATCATAACATGGTAAACTTAAGCCCAACAGCTGTCAGTGTGTCAGTGTGCCCCAAAACTGCATGTGATTATCATAAAGTGGGCATGTCTGTAAAGGGGAAGACTCGTGGGTACCCAGAGAACCCATTTTCATTCACATAGGTCAGAGGTCAAGGGACCCCTTTGAAAATGGTCATGCCAGTTTTTCCTCGCCAAAATTTAGCGCAAGTTTGGAGCGTTATTTAACCTCCTTCGCAACAAGCTAGTATAACATCGTTGGTACCAATGGATTCCTTAGGTTTTTCTAGTTTCATATGATGCCAGTATCTTTACTGTAGCTTTAAAAACCTAAATTGCAAGTTGTGTTAATGCCTTAAAGTAATTTGTACCGTTAAAACTAATTTGCGTTAACGCATTATTATTATTTGACAGCCCTATTAAAGACAAAAAGATATATTGTTTCTGTGCTCCGATGAGTAAACTAAATTTAATGGCGATGGCATGGTACGCCTCATTGTAGCAGTGAATGTGGTAAAGTTGTCTAAGTTTGGTGACATTTTACTCCAACATGAGGCATTGAAAGAATGTCGGCAGAAGGTCCGTTTCCCCGGACTGTTGCACACTAGTGCCATTGTTGCTTTATGTGACTGAAGGCTCCTCTTTGTCCAGTAGGGTCTTGAAAAATCCCGACCACAATTGGTTATCTGAACCTCAGAATCAGACTTTCAGAAAGGGAGTTTGAGCATAAAGTACATCAATAGAAAATATCTGTTATGTGTTTGATTTGAACTAAAATCATTTGAATGAATTGAATCATTGCATATCATGATTTGAATAATCTGTTCTCTGGATTTCCGGTATACACTGTATTCCTTTTGCATAAAGCATTATACAAGAATATTTTAAAATATGAATTCACTCAAAACAGCTCCCCGTGAGCTCCTTTTCTGTCTTCATTGTCCCACATGGCACATTTTGCTTGCAGCATACCGACGCATCAAAACAGACTCATCCATCACTAAACAGAATAAAAACCATCCATTAGACAAGGTGTCATGCTGTAGCAGTAAAACCCCTCAAGTGATAGCAATACGTAAAACAAATGGCAACAGTCAAAAACAACGAATAGTAGCAAGTTTTTTTTTGTTTTTTTGTTTAACAATTTTTATTGATTTTCAATTAAATCAAGTGGGTAACATAATTTAGGAAATGCAAAGGAAAAAGATGAGGCCGGTGTGAATATCAACGTTTTCCTCAGACCTACGATAAAATTACGAAGACAAAACAATATATGATTAAAAATGACAATATTTTAACTCATTATGCACCGAAAAAATTAATTTTCATGGCCTCCGCCATTTCTGTCAACAAACACGTCACAACTCGTGAATTCAGAGCTTTCAGAAACTTTCCACTTATGAGGTTGTGAATACCACAAGAGGGGGGCGTTCATGGACTCTTCTCGTGAACACGGTAAACGCGACCCCATTTGAAGGCGCCAAAATATTGGAAATGAAAATGGTTGCGTCCGAAATTCCACACTAACACGCTATTTAGTACGCTAAAACAGCATGTGAGATATTTTAGTATGTCCAAAACCTTAGTATGAAACCAGTAGTACGTAAACTGCATACTATTTCCGGTGAAATGTTACAGTATGCAAGGCACTACGGCGGCATAAATATGCCACAATGCAATGCGGTAGGGACGACAACATTCGTAATGGACGTTGACAGACAGCTCTGTAACATCAATAACGCTTCAATTTAACTGTAAGTATAAGATTTCACTTTGCTAGGCCTAATATATATTTTAAATTAATTCAGAATTTGATTAACAAACAAACGGCAAGGAGGCTCTCAGGAAGTGACGACGTAAATTACAGTTCAGTGCGTCTGAAAAGATACATACTACTGTTTATTCACACAAAAGTATGTTGAACGATAGTACACGTATTGAGTATGTAGTGCATAGCATGAGATTTCGGATGAAGCCTATATATGTATACAAGTATAGGACACCTGCATTATTCAAATTATTACAATTTTGAAAGATATATACCCATCCTCACACCCCCACCCCAACCCCACCCAACAGCGAGTTTTTAAAAGTAACCACACATCATTATTTAACAATCACACATTGGTGAGGTCAGAAGTGTTTGGTTTGATTTTGTTCTTGAGGTCTTGACCAGGTGCTTAAGAAGTGTCGTCGTAGTGTCCACATGGCAGGGCCTGCCTTGTCCTCCTGCTTAAAGGACCATAATCACGGTGGCTGGATTTAGAAGATTAAGCTCATGACTAATCAAGTTCCCCAACACGATACCTGGCTTTGTATAGAGCAACACTGCTGTCCATCTAAACAGGAGTCAAACAGCCACCTACACATTGGTGTCCTCAAATGTTTCCTTGTGCATCGAATGTTTACTATGGCTGGTTTATCTATGCTTGGCACTACTGGTTTACACTACAAAACCTCTGCATTGTTCACGTCAGTTAGCCTTAACATGAGGAGTTATGGGCAAACAATAAGGGACCAATTTAGTTAGTAAATTAGAGCTATTTCGATAATTGATTAATTGTTTAAGTCATTTTTCAAGCAAAAATATAATTGTGTTTTGGACTGTTGGTCCGTAAAACAAGAAATCTTTGTTTTGGCGAGGAAAAACTGTTACTGCCATTTTCAAAGGGGTCCCTTGACCTCTGACCTCAAGATATGTGAATGAAAATGGGTTCTATGGGTACCCACGAGTCTCCCCTTTACAGACATGACCACTTTATGATAATCACATGCAGTTTGGGGCAAGTCATAGTCAAGTCAGCACACTGACACACTGACAGCTGTTGTTGCCTGTTGGGCTGCAGTTTGCCAATGACAATATTTGTCATTGTTTTGTGTTGTTAATTGATTTCCAATAATAAATATATACACACATTTGCATAAAGCAGCGTATTTGCCCACTCCCATGCTGATAAGAGTATTAAATACTTGACAAATCTCCCTTTAAGGTACATTTTGAACAGATAAAAAAATGTGTGATCAATTTCATATTAATCGTGATTAACTATGGACAATTATGTGATTAACCACAATTAAGTATTTTAACCGATTGACAGCCCTAGTTTTAATGCATGCGCAGTGTAACAACATGTCATTTGTGTTGACAGCGGTGAATTTATATCAGTCTCGCTTACAAGTTTTCACTTTTCCTCGTAGCAGCTTTCTATCTTTTTTGGCACCTTTCCATCCTTTACACATGCTGCTTATATCTCACAGTAAATGTCATTGAAAGGACTCCAAATTCAATCTTACGAACTAGATTGAACACGTATTAAAATAGCAAAGTGCACACTTAAAGCACTTCTCCCTTCTGCTTCCTTATTAGGTCAAGGAGAGTGGCTCTATTAAATGGGCTAAGTGGAATACTCCATCTGAGTGGACTTAGCGCCTTGTCTCACAGTAGCTCAGATCCTAGTTGGCTTAAGACGGGGCAGGGATGATGACGTTGCTGAAGGATCTGAATTATAGATTATAGTGTGTGAGTACACTGCACGGTTGCATGTGAAAGTGCATACTGTGCTGCTGAAGTGTGCAGAGGTGCTCAGTGGACTTTCCCTAACACATGGGAGAGCCTACATGTAAATAGACACCCTCGGGTGCTCCAGAGTTGTATACAATGCCTGTGAACACAAGCATGTGTATCACTACCTGTTGATAATTCTGCCCTGCCACATTTTCTGTATTAGTCTTTTAGATTTAACCATAATAATAATGATAATAATATAATACAATTATATAATATATATAATAAAATGTCAAAACATTATGTAGAACTTAAAGTAAATGTGCAGCAGTACAGTTTTGTGTCATGATATGAGACTCCGCCAGGGCTGCAATAAGCAGTCATTTTCTTAATCTAGTAATCAATATAAAATATTAAAAAAAATGGCAATCATAATTTCCTTAAAACCCAAGGTAATGTCATCCAATTAGGACTGCAACTAACAATTATTTTCATTTTTCGTTAATCGGTCGATTATTTTCTCGATTAATCGATCAGTTTGTTTTGTCTATAAAATGTCCGAAAATGGTGAAAAATGGCGATCAGCGTTTCCCAAAACCCGAGACGACGTCCTCAAATGTCTCGTTTTGTCCACAACTCAGAGATATTCAGTTAACTGTCATAGAGGAGTAAAGAAACCAGAAAATATTCACATTTAAGAAGCTGCAATCAGAGAATATAGAAAGAGTTAGAGATGCATTTAATAGTTGACAACTAATCGATTTAACGCCGCAGCTCTACATCCAATTGATTTTTTCCCCCCTGACAAACAGTCCAACACCCAAATATATTCGGTTTACTATCACAAAAGACAAAAATCAGCAAATCTTCACAAGTGAGAAGCTGTAACCTGGCTATATTTACCGTTATTTCTTAAAATATGATTTAAAGTTTTCATCAATTTTTAGAATAGTTGTTTGGTTCATTTTCTGCCGATCAACTATTAGATTAATCAACAGATTTAACCATAATATTGTCTTATAGAGTAGCTGCACACAGCCGGAAAATTCTGCTTGTCCTGCCATCAAGTACAGCACTTAATAAACCACACCAAGGCAACAATGCTTATTTCCTCCATACATGATTTATTATGGAGCTGCCGGTTTATTGTGAAAATAAACAATGAACTCCTCTTGAGGGATTTGATCAAAAATATTGTGCTATTTGTCCTCGTAAAGGTCCAGTAACACCCTCGGTATCTCACCGAGTGTCTCGGTTTCTAAATTAACCAGGGTTTGTTTATTTGTTTGTTTTCCACTCTCTTGCAATCGATGTGTGTTTTATTGTTGCTGAGACCTCCTGAGAGCTTAGACAATTACACAGCACCACTGCAGGCAGTATTGTGGGTATCAGTATGGAGCAACACAGTGACTAATGACGAAAACGAGCATTTGTTATCTGAAAATAAGGTTAACCAGACATTTCGATCTTCTTCTTCCTCTACTATATTTACTCCAAATATACTCCATATACAATAACTGAGGTTTCAAAGTTTAAACCAGTGGATGTTGTTATTCTGGGAGCTTTGGTTTGTGTAGTGTGTATATAAACTGGTATAAGCTATAAGTTATCACTGGCTATCAATCATCTGCAGTGGAGGCAGTGACTACAGTCAAATTGATACAGTGAGCTCAGTGCCTTTTATGAAGATGTAGGGTCGCAATCAATGATTAATTTCATTATCGATTAATTCTTTATTATTTGTTTGGTCTGTAAAACATCAGAAAAACTGTGTGCCAGTGATTTTTTTTTTCTCTAGAGCCCAAGGTGAAATCATCACGTGTCTTGTTTTGTCTAAGCGACCCAACCCAAACCCAAAGATATCAAATTTACTATAATTTAAGTCAAGTCTCCCATTTGAGAAGCTGGAATGACAAATCTTTGGTATTTGTGCTTGAAAAATGACCTAAAGCTGGGGTAGGCAGTTTATTTTTGGCGTCATCGGGCAAAAATTCCATAATAACATTTCAGCATATTGTAATTCAAGTGTTCCGAGAGAAAACTATAGACTTCTGCACCTCCTCATGGCTCTGTTTTCAGGCTTTAAGTAGTAAGTGGACGGCGCACAGTTGGAGGCTCAAGTCAATATAAGTTAGAGCTGAAACGATTAGCCCAGCCGATTACTCTATTCGTCGATCGAAAATGCTACAATATCTCAGGTTTCAGCTTCTCAAATGGGAGGGCTTTCCTGCACCAATCTCATAGCAAACATAATGTAAAGCTTATCCAGAAATGCACACGTAATGAGGAGAATCTTAAAAAAAAACATGCTTCAAAGAACAGAGCTCATGGCGTCTCGACTGAGCGTCTGCGAGTTAGATTAGCATATTGAAATTGATGGAGGATCGCTCTGAAAGCCTGGGAGAGGCCCAGACATTCTCTCATTTCTTCGAGGAGTAAACTAGACTACGAGTCGTTTGATGGATGGCGGCGTGGCGACGCAGATGCGGTGGCGTAACTTCCCGACCTTTTTGTTTTCCAGATGAACAGCGAGCAGTGAGCGTGAGAAAGTGTCAGAGGATGCTCCGGATCTGCGGGGCCCAGTGCTGAGGGAGGTCCAACGGAGCCCACTATGTCTCACCACACCCACTACCAGCGAGGCCCCCACGGCCGCACCATGAGCTCAGACGACAGGGGCTCCCCGCCAGTCAACAAGAGCTCCACGCCGGTTCACAAGAGCGCCTCCTCCTCTTCCTCTTCCCAGCGCGACAGCCGGCAGGTAATTGACAAATTATGTTAATAATCCGTAGAGAAATAGTTCCTAGAAATAGAAGCACTTTGAATTAATGTAACTTGAGCTTTGGTAATACAGGGATGAATGAATATTAAAATGGGTTATTCCAGTCTTCGGTCATTGTCATCCTCTTGTTTATGCAACGGAAAAACAGGCAGATAGAAGGGAAACTGCCAGGAAACAGTGAAGCATGAAATATTAATTCAGCAGTTTTATTGTGCGAGACAAAATCAGTCCAAACTATTATGTGATGACTCTGCCAAATTTGCAGCTAGTGTTTCCCTTGTAGGGCTGTCCTCGACTTTTGACTAAAGCTGGACAGACGTACGACCTCTGTGCTCAAACTGTACAGATCAAGTCACCAGTCTCAACGCGTGTGTGCTCGCCTCACACTCAACATACACACGTTTTGTCTGTTCTGACTATTCCAATGAAAAGTTTATTCAAACAAGATGAATGCACCCTCAGAAAAACTGACGAAAACAGAAGGGCAGCATTACTTCATGCAGTTCTACTGTTGACTCAAAGCAGGAAGAAAATGGCCAAATATTGACAGATGGCTGAGAAGATGCATACAATATCTTTTGCCAGTTCTGCAGGGAAGTTCAGTTTTATTTCCTTCACAGCACGGTCTCAGTCAAGACTACAGTAGCCGCAGCAATAGTACTCCAGAGAGAGAGATGCAAGAGATCCATCCAATCGTCCAACGGCTAGATTATAGATCGTTTGGGCAATTAATCAGGCGTCGTGACCCCCCCCCCCCCCCCCCCTCAAAATGAACACCAAACAACAACCGATCTGAAAGAAATTTAGCCCAATTCTACTAAATCAGGGTTATGTCGAATTCACACCAGAGCAGCGGCGAAGTGCGGCCGTCGGCGAGCTGCCATGCAATGTCTATCGAAAGCTGCGACGGCCGTTCCAACGCTGTATGTCCAGTTTAATAGTCGACGAATTGAAAATTGTTTCTCTGTTTTCCCTCTGCAGATAAATTCAGGCATACAGAACAATCTCATCTGATACTGACTAATGATTAATAGTTCATTCCCTCTGAAAAGTCCATTAGGACAAATACTAATAGACTATCAAGCCTACAAGACCTTATCAACTGACTAGATGACTAATCAGCTAAGAGAGCAGCCCTAATTCCCTGGTTAGTAAGTAAAAACCTTGGAGAGTCATTGGTAAACAATCAGATTCACTCTTATTTCAAAGGTTCACAGGACAAGTGCTTAAACTTAACCCCTGCGGTAAGAAGCCCCCCCCAGCCCTCCCTCCCTACCTCACTGAGCTGCTGTGTCACTGTGGCCGCGCAGAAACCGGACACCGAAACTGGAATCTCTGACATCACAGCTTTTCCGTCGGCACCGGGCGATGAATATTTCATGAGGGACAGGCGGAGGCTCGGTGCTCCGCTGAACATGTGGCACGCTCCGGTATGCCGTGTGGGAGCCCAGCTTGTATCCGCGGGAGATGGCTCCTCTGAGGAGAGAAAGGGGAGTTGGTTTGAGAAATGGTGCCTGCGCGAAGCGCACAGTCGAAGGCCTGCTGCCGCTTGACGAGGCAGACAGTTAACCCTTCTGTTCATCGCTCCTTTCTTTCGTATCGCTACTTGCTTTCGATAACAAGGCCCTCGCGGGTGAAAGGGTTGAGCATTTCATTTCCCTGCGGGCTCCTTAATCTAAAAGCCAGCTGAATCTGAGAGCAGGGTTATCTACTAGCACGTCTTTTCTTATTCATGTCCTTTAATGTGTTTTAATGAAGTCAGGTACTATCCAAAGAGGCGGTTCGCTAAGATAAGCAATAAAGGCTTTGTCAAGTAGATTCCCTTACATTTCGCACACCTGCTTGATCAAGACCACGAGATAGTCAGCGGCGTATTGAAGGAATCAGCAGCACATCGTGAATTTAATTGGGAATTAGTACTTGATTGTTGCAGCTGTTTTGTTTTATGATGCAGCAGCGTTCGCTGAGCGATGCAGCGACGTACCTGTGGGCGATCCACACACTTGATGTTTCAACTACAGAGGCAGGTGCATCGTTCAGAAACACAGAGTTACAAATCCTCTTGTGTTCGGTTCAGCCGTCTCAGGGTTTTAGCTCACGGCCATTATAAATATGTACAAGGAAAGGATATTTCTGCGTAGTACATTTTAAGAGACAGTGACTTTAAAGTCACCGAAAAATGGAAGTGTCTTTAGCTTCCATAATGTCACATACTTCCTAATGAAAAAAGAGTATGTGTAGAAGGGTTTAGTTATGATTCTTCTGATTTGATTGGATCGCTCGAAAGTTGGCGTAGCTTAATGAATGCGACGTGATACGGAGCTGTAGAGGACTGTTGCCCTCCACCCACACCTCCCTCGCCCGTTTTAGATCAGGACAAGTTTCAATTGTTATCCCTCCATGAAAGATGGAGGTGCTCAAGAAAAGGTTATGTCTGCCTTTGCAACCACAATGGAAAGCTAATAATAATAGATTATTATTGCTTACAAAACAATCTCAACGCATGGTCTTTTTAGTGGCTGTTCTGGAGCTTTCGGTTGTATCACCGGGTCTTCCTCGGCAGATGGAGTTTTCCCAGTTTTCAAAGCTCAAATTTACATTGTTCACGTCCATGTTGGCTTCAAACAGTGGTTCTCAAACTCTGTGGTGCAGAGGCATGACAGGTGGGGCGCACGTGACCAGGAGGAAAATGTGATGCACAGTTAATGTTTTGATGTTGGAATCTTTTTGAACGACGGTACAGTAAACAAATCTGTGTCTTCCTCCAAATAAGTTTGAGAACCACTGGCTTAAAAGTTCATTCTTAACCTTGGAAACTAGAAAAAATGATCTTATCACAAGGTCCCTTTAAGCTGCTCTGGAGCTTTCAATCATATTACATGATTTTCGTGACAACAGCGAATGGTGAGACGGACACTAAATGGACCTTGTGGTGAGACTGAACAACTGTCCCCAAGGTCAAGGACTGACTTTTATAAATCGTTATTATTTTACAAGTGTCTCTGAAGTATTGCTGACTGATTTGCGAGGACGTTTCCAGCATAAATACGTGTCTCTAAACTTTATTGACACAATGCAAAGTTATACCTGTACCTGTTCTTTGTGTTTCAACCTTAATGACGGAGTTTTCCTGCATCGCTGTCTGTTTAGTGTGTTCTGTGCAGGGAGCTTTCAACGATATTGTGTCGGCGGACCGCTGTAGAGAATATGCAGTAAAGTCCATCTTCCCCAGGGACGTCCTGAGGAAGCACAGTAGACGCTGAGAAAAGACCTTAGCTGGCCTGGCTTGGCATCAGTTTTGGAGGAAAAATGAGAGCGGGGCATTTTGTTGGGGGAAAGCCTTAATAAGATCCAGCCCCCATTTTCTAATCAATATATGTCACTTTCCCCTCTGCTGACGACTACTGTTCACTCTGGAGACCCTCATGAGAGCAATTATAGGCACAACCTGCAGAAAGCACCGACTCTCACACACACACACACACACACACACACACACACACACACACACACACACACACACACACACACACACACACTTACAGTTTGTGGATCAAGACATTGCACATTGATTCAGGATGTCGCTGCGACTATCCGTTTCTTCTCTGGCTGCCTGTCATTTCCTGGTTAGATAAGAGTTTTTTTCGGCTCGGAGACGGCAGGAGGAATAGATGGAATCCCACGCTGTGTTTGCGGCTAATATTTGAGAACGGTCCCCTTTCATTTTCGAGAGTGGAGAAATCAATGATTATCAGTTGCTGTGAGGTCAGACGGTGGCTGTTTTCATGGTAATAATGACCAGAACATACTGATGTTGCTGTAGATGAAAGAATGATTGAGCACGTTCAATGACAGCTGCCTAAATCGGTATCTTCCCTCTCCCTTACAGACCTCTTTCTTTTTTTATTCTATGGCCAGGTTATCATAATGTCTAATGTGCTGTTTTGACATGTTTCATAATATAATCTTCCTCCAGGAGATGATAGAGAACAGAAATAAACTGGAATATGAAATTTGTAAAAAAAAACAAAAAAAAAACACACATACTTAATTAATTATTTGGCGATATATAAATGATGCTGGTCTGTAAATTTGGCCTTTTTTTCCTATACCCTGTTCTTAATAATGAACTATCGTGTTTCAGTAAATCAACACATCCAGAGTTCCCGTCCACGTCCTCAGTTATCCAAACATGTTTTCACTGAATCAGCCTCAGTGTCTTTCCTCCTAAGTCAGCAGGTCTCACATGTGGACTATAGGTTTGTAACTGAGTCTGTGGTGTTTACACAGAGCATGAGACTGTGCTGATACACAGTCTCTCAGGGTGTTATCTTCTCATCCACGGGGCAGCCCACCCTCCTACTCTTCGCTTTACTGCTGAGCCAGCCAGACACTGCAGTGAAATCCATCCTCACAACAACCTCCTCTGTGGTTTTTTAGTTGCTGAAATACCATCATTGTCCAGTGCTGATTGTGGAAGACAAGTTGGGAACACGTTACAGTTATTCTATCAAGGAATACAGTATATGCTTACACAAGTACAACAGGAGACCACATACTATGATATACAGTTTGAATTATTTAGTGTTTGGTATTTAGTAGAGACCAGACAGCTACGTAGTGATCAGAAATACACACATGCTGTGAGAAGACTTGAAATGTCTTAACTCTTTAAGGTCATCTAAAGTATTAAGAAATTATTTAGAGTTTTATCAATTTAAACACTCAAAGATTACCACCTCCACTTCTCCACTACCTTCACCTGCTGTCCCTCACCCCACCTACCCACCATCCACCCTCATAGACAACCTTTATTTAATCAGGTAATCTGATTTAGATCAAGTTCTCTTTTGCAAGAGAGACCCGAGTAGGGCAGAGAGAAAGAAACCATAACTAGAATGGCACTCGGAGAGCGCAGACCTCCGCCCCCCTCTCCGTTCAGCTTGCGCCATCATCTACGTGTGTTTTTGTTTATGTTGAGATCAGCTGTACGTAGCGGAGGATCGTAAAACACTTCATTCAAACTCAAAGACTTCTGGTTATATTTCAGTCAATGTACTAATCGATGAGTCGACTAAATGTTGCAGCTCTTCTTGTAACGGGATACTGATCTTTTACTGATCTTGAGAAAACAACAGGTTGTTTTCTCAAGATCATGGAATATCAATCAATCGATTTGTTGTTTAAATAAAATGCCAGAAAATGGTGAAAAATGTCGATCAGTGTTTCCCAAAGCCCGAGACGACGTCCTCAAATGTCTTGTTTTGTCCACAACTCAAAGATATTCAGGTTACTGTCATAGAGGAGTAAAGAAACCAGAAAATATTCACATTTAAGAAGCTGGAATCAGTGAATTATGACTTTTTTTTTTCTTAAAAGAAAAATAATCAAACCGATTAATCGATTATCAAAATAGTTGAATAATTTAATAGTTGACAACTAATCGATTCATTGTTGCAACTCTAATAATATCTTGTTATCTCAGGAAAAAAACAACCTTTTGTTTCCTTGTGAAATCGAGATATTTATTCTGTTATCATAAGAAAACAATCTGTTGTTTTCCACGAGACAACAAGATGACGTAAAATTATTGCAGTTGTAGCCGTTCTTGGCTTCCGTAGCTTGTTTCAATAGAACAATTTTCTGGCCTTTATTTTGTTTATTTGGGGTAATCAATGATTACGTAAGCACCTTAGATTTAGAGCTCCCATGAAAGATTAAGCAGATTTGTCTGTTTCATTATTTTTTTATCACTCTTGTTATTACATCATTATGTTTTATTGCATTCTGAGTACACTAACGGTAAGGTAGGAAATAAACTGAAGTGAACTGAAATAATTGGAAAAACCTTTGACTTAAATGTGATTGTGTTGTGTTCATGCAGTGCGGCGCTTAAGTAAAGTTAGTCCTTCAGTATTTCAGCAGTCAGCAGCAACAGTAGAGACTCTACACGTAGATCAGCGTCTGTGTTGGAAGCAGATGTGTGAGAGAAACTTGTCGTCAGAAGATCGCTGTTGTACTGATATTTATAGTGCTGATTTAGCCTAAGGTGTCCCCAAAGAGTGTTTGTCCTCCCTCCTGCTCAGGGACACTTTAACCATAATAGTTTGATTCATTGCAGCATTAAAATGTCTACTGCGCTACAGGCATTGCAGGTGGTGGATACCAGAAGACTGACACAGGATTGATTTAGATTGACTTAGATGATGATTGTCTTTCCACTGATATGATACGAGTCTTTTTCAAGGGAGACGTGGAAAAGAAAGAAACAAAGGCAGAACGCTAAATCAAGTATCAAGCGAACAAGCTCACGGAGCAAACCTTTTAAAGTTTTGACATCTTAGAAAAGCAGACAGCCTCTTACTGAGTCTGCCACAAGATCCCTCATTAAAGGGGTGAACTCACCAAGAGGGACCGGCTCATTCAGCTTCATATCGTTCTGCAGCGAGATCAATGGATGTGAGCAGAGTGCAGGAAATCACTTTGGGCTTAATTCAGTTCTGTCTTCAAGGTCAAATAACAAAAGCGAATCCTCTGACTGTAGCAGTAATTTCCATATAAACTGATAGTTGGCATATACTCCGGTATCTACACGGAGCCAGAGGTTGAGCGGACGGTTCCTCATGAGGAATCTGTTGATTTATATCGTTAATGGTTTGGATCTTAAAATGAAGCCCAGGAAAAGTGCATTGAATTGCGATATTTGCAGCGCAAGCCATTCTTTATTTAGTGTAGTATTGATTTATCAATTTAGAGCCAGCTGAAAGTCTGTTGGTAATGCCGCTGAGAACACACAGGAAGTTTGTCTGAAGGGTTTCTCACAGACTGCCGCTTGTTATTGCCTCTCAGGGAGCGCGCTCGTCACGTGTGAGGCCGTTGCGGTCTAAATACAGAAGCGTTGACGTATCGATCATTTCACATTATGCAGTTGAGTTGTGCGAATGATAATGGCCTAATAGCTTTGGGCATAACGAGCAGACTGCTGTCTTTTACGATATGATTGCTTTGAATGGTGATGTACATTTTGCTAATGAAGTTGAGCTCCTCCGCTTCCTCAGTTGCACACCGAAGGGAGGGGCCGGCGGCGGCGGCGGCGGCGGCGGAGAAACATGACCTCATTACAAAACAGATCTGTTCGCCCGGTCATTAGATTAAACAAGCTGTTGTCTCCTTTTGTTTAATGTCCTGCAAGCCAAGGTCGGGTGTCGTAACGGACACCCGACGAGCTGTCTTGAAGGTCGCAACATCACACCGAGCAGCGAGGAGCCACATGCTGTTATTTGGTTAGAGATGCTTGTGCGTGTAAAGTTATGGGTTTTGCCTTGAAGGCTGATTCAAGTATGCAATTAAAAATCTGACCTACTTCACCAATGTTACATTTAGATGCATTCCATTTTATAAATATTTTAATTCATCGGATGGATGGATAACTGCCCAAAAATAGATGTCTACATGTCTTGTTGACATATTGCTACGGAGAGTACACAATATTAAAGCTGAAGTAGGCGAGATTGGAGCAAATATGATTAAAAAAAGTTAATTTTTATAAAACGGTCGCTATATCGTGACAGTAGTACATGAAACAGGTAACCTGAAAAAAAACCATGTGCCTCTGTGTCCTCCGGTGTCCTCCGGTGCTCCTAACGGCATCTGCAAGATTTCACAGACCGGAGGAAAACAAGCAGTCAGAGCTGATCTGAGGTCTGCTGTCTATGAGAGCCAGCTGTCAATCACTCGCAAACTCCGATCAAACGGTCAAACTAGGCAGCGCTGATCAAATAAGAATCAATATTCTGTTACTGTAATGCCTATTTCTCGCCTCAAATGTTTTCAGAATCATCTTGTAGTGTACTTTTTAGCTGTAAAATGAGAAAGTTTGTGACGCAGCAGCCATATTGGAAATCTCTTGAAGGAACGCCAAGTTCCAGTCACATGACCGGAGCACAGCCAATAGGAACGCTCTCTCTCTGAAATGACCTGTGATTGGCCAAAGTCTGCCGTCACCGAGTCTCCCCTTTACAGACATGCCCACTTTATGATAATCACATGCAGTTTGGGGCAAGTTATAGTCAAGTCAGCACACTGACACACTGACAGCTGTTGTTGCCTGTTGGGCTGCAGTTTGCCATGTTATGATTTGAGCATATTTTTTATGCTAAATGCAGTACCTGTGAGGGTTTCTGGACAATATTTGTCATTTTTTTGTTAATTGATTTCCAATAATAAATATATACACACATTTGCATAAAGCAAGCATATTTGCCCACTCATATGTTGATAAGAGTATTAAATTCTTGACAAATCTCCCTTTAAGGTACATTTTGAACGGATAAAAAATGTGCGATTAATTTGCGATTAAACACTATGGACAATCATGCGATTAATCACGATTAAATATTTTAATCGATTGACAGCCCTAGTTAATATACTTCTTTTAAATGCGAAACGGGGGGACCTTAAGTTACCATTTGGGGTAAACCAAGACCATTCAAAAACTAATTCTTAGCATATTAATATTATAGAAAACATTTTTTTTGTTAACCAAGACCATACAAAACATGTTTAGTTAACTAAGACAATACAAAACTATTTTTAGCAAATTAATAACATAGAATACTTTCGTTTTTGTTATCCAAGAAGGTAAAAAACAAGTTTATAGTGAATTAATACCATGGAAAACAAATGATTGGTTAACCAAGAACCCTCACAACAATTAGTCGACCAATTGATTACGGAGAATCAGAAATAGATGACACACGTACAGGGAAAGTACATTTTCAGACTTGCACGCAAAATAACTTGTGAAAGACGCTGAATGGATCATATCAGGCCAGAACAGCAGGATGGTGATGATCCTTGCTTATCTGTTCCTGGACATTTTGCTGCCCCCCCCCCAGTGGGAAGACGGTGTGATGTTTTACCTGTCCCTGCCAGACTTTGCTGTCCCTCTACTCCAGAGGCGTCGCTTTGATTTACAAACCCACTCGCAGCAGGAAGAGCACAGTCAGGAGAAAGCTAATGGAGTGGAAATGCTGAGGGAGCAGGAGGAATTTGAATGGGGCAGTATTTCTTTAAACGTGTGGTACAGGGGGAGAAGAATAAAGAAGTGTTAAGTGTATTCCTGTGGTTTTCTTCTGTCTATCGGGCTGCGGGCGTGACGGGAGCATCTTTTCTCCTTATTACAGCAAGTCTATCTCTATCTGTTTTCTTCTTATTCTGGAGGAGTGAGTGGATTAGCTCTGACACCACGCTGTCTTTTTGTCCCTCTCCAGGAGGCCGACAGCTGGGAAATCATTGAGGGGCTGAAAATCGGCCAGAGCAACGTCCAGAGGCCTGACAAACACGAGGGTTTCATGTTGAAGAAGCGGAAATGGCCCCTGAAAGGCTGGCACAAGGTGAGATCCTCGGGCAAAGCGAGACGCGAAAGCTTTTGTTGGTGGAAAAACAGCCGCTGCTTGAATGTTAAACAGTTTGCTGTCTAGTAATGAAACAAGTTCCCCTTCTCATGCACCTTGCTTCACCCTCTCGGGGGGCCTCTTCCGCGAGCGATATTTCCTTTGAAGTCACCACCCTCGGCATCAGCTTAACTGTTGTTTTCTCAAAACACTTGAATAACAGTGGAAACCAGTCCTTGCTGTCAACATATTTAAACTCACAACACCACAGTACACACAATATATACATAGTATATATAATATAAACAGGCCCAGTGTGATCTATATTCATTGTCTGCCCCTCCTGTGTTTTAACCAACACATTATTTTTGTGCTTATATTCTCTGCAGCGTTTTTTTGTCCTGGACAATGGTATCCTGAAGTACTCCAAGTCCCCAATTGATGTAAGTAACCCTGACTATAACCCACAGGCAGGAACAGGCAGCCTGGCCTGACATCAGCTTGGCTTGGCGATGAGTCAGCAGAAACATCTGCAGCACGGGTCATGGTGTTCAATGTGTTTTAGCACGCCATGTCACTTTGCAGGAAAGCTAGAATTTTTGCGGACAAAATGGAAATGTGACACATGACTGTGAAGAAACCAAAGAATCGTGCACACTGTGGATCATTTGTTCTCACTTTTGTTAACAATGTTTTGATTCTCAGACCTTCAAGTTCAGAAGTACCAGTGCCGTTTGTAGGGCTGCAACTAACTGTAATTTACATTGATTCAATTTGCTGAATAATTTATCTCAGTAGTTGATCAATCGTTTGGGCTGTAGAGCTCAACAGCAAACGCCCACTGTTTGAACAGCACCGGTTCTGGAAGTGAATTTCCTCTTCATTCACTCCATTGACGTTTCAGAAAATCCTTATATAAAGAGTTTTAAGCATGGAACC
This sequence comes from Sebastolobus alascanus, assembly GCA_916701645.2. Taxonomy (NCBI): domain Eukaryota; kingdom Metazoa; phylum Chordata; class Actinopteri; order Perciformes; family Sebastidae; genus Sebastolobus; species Sebastolobus alascanus. The sequence goes on from CAKAOJ020000059.1 coordinate 691,072, forward strand.
AAGCCAACCAGCTACAAGATGAATCGTAACCATAAAACATTTGATTCAGAGCAAAAAAAAACCATTGGGAAACAGAAAAAAAAGGACAAAGACTGTGTACATAATTATTTTGAGAGTGAACGAACTACTCATCCCATAAACCATTGCAAATGACGACTCGCCGCCTCTGGAAACTCTGAAAAATGTTTAAATAACCGCTGTCGATCGCCTTTCTCGCCTAAAATGTTTTCAGAAACATATTTCGGTGAACTATTTTCGTAATATAAGAGAAAGTTTCCAAACGAGCTGCCATGTTGGTCCGGTTTGAAATCCAGTAGCAGGCCACGGAGCTGCACGTATGAGCACGTATGAGCACGTACGAGCATGTACCCTCACTAGCTGTTCGCGGGAGCGGTACATATTTCAATGTAACAGCGAGCTCCACCAATCGGAGACGTCGCTGTTACACGTAGGATTGTGGGTAGTGTAGTACCTCTCCATGACATTGCAAATAAAACAAGTTTTTCTTAAAACAAGGTTGTTATCATACAGATTTGTGGCTTCTACAGGAGCATATACGATTGTTTCACATTCTCATAGCTCGTGGTACGTCGACCTTGGATTTTTACGACATTATGGCTAATAATCGAATCCGCGATTCGGAATATGAATGGGATTTTCACTCACAGTAGGAAACCTCACTGTTGAGCTCTATTAAACCTCAGAAAATAGTTTCTAATGCCTAAAAAAATCTTCATGTTTTGTCCAACCAACAGTCCAAAACCCAAACATGTTATTTTACCATCATATGAGGTAAAGCAGCATCTTTACAGGTCAGTAGTCAGAATCAGTGAATGTCATTTCAGCTTGATCAGCATCACGCCAATTTCTATCTATATTTTATTACCTAATTATAAATTATATTTTTTATTTTTATTTTTTTTCAAATTAGCTGAGATACTCCACAATATTTCCAAGTACCCACTGGTACCTGCAGTAGTAGCGCCTGGCGTACATTTAGCCCTGGTTTGGAATCGGTGACTTAGAGCTGAAACGATTAGTTGATTGATTGTTAACGGCAACAATCTTGATAATCAATGAATCGTTTGTCTGTCTGGCTAAACAAATTCTACTTGATAAAGGTCTGAAGACTGAAACATCAACAGTATGGAGGATTCCTTGGTTTCTTCAGACTTTAGTGTGAAAGAAGTTACTTGTAAATGTAATTCCAGGTTAAAATGATGTATGCACAAAATTTACAAATTATTTGACAAACTGCAAACCTTGAATAAACTGAAAAAATATGTCTATCACTTGCCTTAGATCCAAAAAGGCAAACTTCATGGCAGCATCGACGTCGGCCTCTCTGTCATGTCCATCAAGAAGAGAGCCCGTCGCATCGACCTGGACACCGAGGAGCACATCTATCACCTGAAGGTAACACTGATGGGACGGGTCAATATTGTCCTTTCAACGTCGATATTCAGGAGGTCAGCGGAGGACAGGGTTGAAAGCTGTCTTCCTCTTTAGGTCAAATCTCAAGACATCTTTGATGCCTGGGTGTCCAAGTTGCGTCACCACCGGCTTTACCGACAGAACGAGATTGTGCGATCTCCCCGGGAGGCCACCATGCGAACGTTTCCTCCCCCAGCTGCCATGGAGTCCCCCCAGCCTGCCTCGAGTGTGGTACGTGAAGCCAAGGTGAGCCCTCCCACCGATTTAATCGTATGATTATTTTCTCCATTAATCAATTAATCCTCTAGTTTTTAAAATGTAAGAAAATGGTGATGTCTTCAAATGTCTTTTTTTTTGTCAGAATAACAGTCCGAACAGTCAATTAACAATGATATAAAAGCAGTAAATCCCCACATTGGAGAAGCTGGAACCAAACACTATTTGACATTTGTGCTTAAAAAATGTTTTAAATGATTCATTATCAAAATTATTGCTGATGAATTTTCTTTACAGAGATCAGCTGAAAAGTAAAACGTTACAGATTTGATGTCGATATGGACCTCTCTAATCTAATCTCGTGAATGTGATATTTCAGGAACGCCTTTAGGGAATTTCTTCAAATTTGGCACAAACATCCACTTGGTCTCATGAACTGATTAGATTTTGAAGGTCAAAGGTCACTGTGACCTCTCGTTCATCCCATTCTCATTATAGCTCATTAAAGGAATACTTCACCCACAAAACAACTATTTGTAATATCAATTACTCACCCCGTGTTACCTCGAATTCTTGAAGAAAACTTTCTCTCGGATGCCGCCACGGTGGACAGGGAATCCGAAAACCGAGTAAATACTTACTATGTAAGGGATAATGTACAGCGAGCCGGTCATTGTTGTGAAAGAATCCCTGACAGGGCGATGCCGCAGCCCGACGCGGAGCATCTCTCATCGCCCTGAAGGGGATTCTTTCACAACAATGACCCGCTAGCTGTACATTATCCCACTTATTACACGGCTACTTACTTAAGAAATCAATAATTTGACACAAAAATGGTCCGCCAGAGTCCGACATCAGAACTACGCCCATAGCAACGGTCTGCTATACATAGCAACGGTCTGCTATACATAGCAACGGTCTGTTATACAGAAATAACAGACCGCAGAACGCCGTGATTGACCAATCAGAATCGAGTATTCAACACAGCCGTGTAACTAATATATATAATACTATAGACCAGTTTTAACATCAGCAAAACTATATCAAAAATCTGTTTACAAACTCTCACACAGCTCGTGCAGTATAATCCAAGTCTCATTTATCGAGTCGTATGCTAATTACTTCCCAAACACATGCATCTTCGCCAAAATCATACTATTTAAAACATTTCCTCCACTATCATCTCATGCACGCAGGTGCGAGTTGTGTGAGAGTTTGTAAACAGATTTTTTAGGTAGTTTTTCTGTTGAACCTGGCCTCTATTTTCTTCAATTCATCAAGGATTTACTCTGTTTTTGGCCGTTTTTGGATTCTCCATTCACTGTGGAGGCATGCAAGAAAAACACAGTTTTCTTCAAGAATTCAAGGTAACACGCAGTGAGTGCTTGAAATACAAATGGTAAAGGTGAAGTATTTAGCAAATTTGTTCAAATTTGGCGCAAACGTCCAGCGTCGTTGGGTATGAATTGATTCGAATTTGGTGGTTGCTGTGACCTAACAAAACACGTTTTTTGGCCATAACACAAATGTCAAATAGGATAAAGGGATGAAGTGATGACATTTTGGACAGACATGCATGTAAACCTGGCTGGTTGGTGGAGGCATACAACTGTGAGACGGTTATTCTAGTTCATACTTCTACTGTGTATCAAGCTTAAAAACAGTCTCTCTGTGCTCTGAGCAGATGAGCAGAGTGCAATTACTTATTCAAGAAGGGTATGTCACGGGGAAGGAGAGATTGCCTCGTTCTGTTTTTATTGGAAACTGGGATTGTGTACCAAAATATCATCCAGAAGAGAGGAAGTAAAACTCACTGATGGTTCACAGTAATGAGACAGGGAGACTTACTAAGAGAACAGACTGTGTGTGTCTCTGTTCGGATCACCCACCTGATAACTCTGTAGTGTGCAGTGTTGTCTTTTCAATGAACCCCAATTTAACAGTTATATTTCCATACAAATACTGTAAATGGTTGGTTTTAATTTAATACGAAACTTGAAAGTTTTTCACAGAATAAATGTATGGAAGCCACTGTTTTACGAAATGTGATCTTAACACATTGTTGTTGTAACCATGGCCCTGATCTGTCCCGTGTTATGTGGCTAGTACTGGTAGTACTGGCTGTGAATGTGTAGATATCTGCCCAATGCAGTAACCCTAATTGGACAGGTAATTGTATACAGATAATTAGGATAATAAAACAGGTTGTTTGTCCAGACTACTCTCGGTTTAGTGTGAGCCCCTGGTCCTTGTTGACGTGTCTGAACTGTGTGTAAATGTGAGGTTGCAGCCAGAGCAGGTTCTCCTGGGAGTGTGCCTCATGCAGCCATTAGAGGTGATCAGTAGGATCTGGATTCAGAGCAGCTGGCTGCTGCCTGATGAGCTCTCCCAGAAGAACGGCTTAAATATGAGACTCCAGTCCTGGAGTCAGAATGAACATCAAAGAGCTCTGAAAGGAGGATTATTATTTTTAAGGAGGTCTCTTCCAAATACTGAAGAAATCCTCAGCATGGCAGCATTTGTACGTGCTCCAATAATACACATTATTCCTGTCATGATTTATTCAACCTGCTGTATTTAATAAGTTAGTTTTCTTTTAGCATACTATTTTCTAGCTAAGCACATTCACACAGTTACACATAGGGATGGGGGAAAAATCTTATCTAATCTTATCTTTTAAGATTCTGAATTGATTCACAACTTCCAAAAACGTTTTTTTCTACAAAAGAGCAACAGCCGTATGATAGTAGAGAACTCGGACGCAGAGAGAGAGTGACATGTCCTAATAGCAAACGTTACGTTACATCATGTAAACAAACTACATACCTATCAGCTGTGCGCTCAAGATCCGACTGGAGACGTTACCACTTTAAAGATGGCTGAGTAGATCCATAGAAGATACGTTCTTTGTAGTTCTTGCTGTCTTCAGACGTTTGTATTTTTTAAACAGAAAACATATGTTTATTATTGTGATATTTACTGGAAATTACTTACAATATAGCCAACAGCAAGTAGGAAACTTTCAGGCGATCTTCCTCAAGCCAGCTGCCTCCTTATTTAGGTTTATGTAGTGAAATGAGGAGGTATCATATAGATAATATCATATAGATAACTCCTCATTTCAGCTTCATGAATCAGCCGTTGCTCGTCCATTGCGGCGCTTTCAAAGTGAGCGACAGGAATAAATAGAAACAGGGAGTTCGACAAAAGGACCGTGCTGTGCAGGGCAAGTTTCTGAGAAATAAAAAGGCAATTTTATATTACTTATGTAACAGGCACATTCCTATTCTTTTGTATAACTTGAACTTGTTATTCTTGAAGTCACTGATAATTGAGGACAAAACCTTTGTGTGTTTACATTATTGCAATCAGTTGATATAACTTTTTCAATTCTAAAACCTCCATAATGTTATACACTCTTTACTCTGCTTTCATGCTATAATTTGCCGAACCGCCTTTATTAGCACACAGCGGACTGGAGTAGATCCTGAAATTAGCACCCCTATGTACTGAATCCAGAATCAATTTTGAATCGGTAATCAAAATCAAATTGAATCGTGGGATCCCGAAAGATTCACACCCCTAGTTACACATTACCTGAGAGCCTCAGAGATCAACCAGTCCGACCCTGCTGGCTCCTGAACAGATTCACTGCAGCTGTTACTGGTTCATCAAGTGACTGGTCAATGGCACAGAAGATCCATACAGTATGGTATAAGGGATCCATTTAAATACCAGCGATATTTTTGTATCCAGAATAGTCCTGAAATGATCAGTCAGTTGACATAAAATTAAATTACAAAAAAACAAAAAACAAATACTTGCTACTTCCAGCTTCTCAACCGTGATGATTTATTTTTAATCGGACAAAACAAGGAATTCAAAGACATCAATTTGAGGAACTGTGATGTATTTTTCACTACCTTCTGACATCTTTTAGACCAGAGGTTTTCAAAGTCCAGAATCCAGAATATTCCTACTCTCACAATGTCAGTGCCACTTGGAAAAACTAAAGTATGATCAAAACCTGTTGAACCACTCCTAACAAGTGTGTATCACAGCACAGTAAACTGTGACATGAAGTTACAGACCAAACAACCACATCTCTGTGTGTCTGTTCCCCTATCACCCCTCAGCAGGCCAATTCAAGTAGCCTGCCGTGGCAGCCGGTGGCCCCCAGTAGCAACAGCAACAGCAGCCTGCCTGCCTCCTACAGTAACGGCCAGAGCAAGGTGGTTGCTTGGCTGCAGGAATCGGAGGAGATGGACAAGTGCGCAGAGGGTGAGTGCAATTTTCTTCCTCATGCTGGGGAACAAATCTGATTTTATAAAGACGTAGATTAAATCACGCCTCAGGCCTTACGGTAAGTCTTCTGAACCCTGAGAGGAGGATTGATGACCATTTCATGACACATAACACTGAATTTGTTTGTGTGCACGCGTGCGTACGTGGGTGTGAATGTTATTTACAGAGCTCGCACGATGCCAGTCCAACCTGACCGAGCTGAGCCGGCTATTGCAGAGTTTGGAGATTCTGCAGAGGACACAGTCAGCGCCCAACTTCACAGATATGCAGGTAAAAAAAGATGCACAGAAACACACACACATACATGGGTAGAGATGGGGGAAGCAATTTATTTAGTGTTTCATTTAGAGGTTTGTGTGTGTGAGTTTAATGATTGAGGTGTGTCAGTCTAAGAAATATACAGTCTTTTAAAGCCACAGCAGACAGTCACCTTCACTACCTGTCTAGACAGACAGGAGTCGGCTGTGCTCACAGAACACCTGCCAGCTTCTCCAACAGATCAATAGCTATTAAATTTATAGTTTTCTGTACTATAGTTTTTGGTTGAAATGCATTTTATTTTTCTAACAGCACACATTCCATCTCCCTCAATATTTTGTTTGCGACTCATTTGTGGGAATGTTGTCTTGTTTTGTCATTTCACTGCTATCGATGTGTGTGTTAACCTCTGCTTTATTTGTGATGTGTTTGTCCTATTAACCACATTTTGCATATTTTGATCCACGTGTGCCACAAAGACCAATTGTTTAGAATTGTCAAAGAAAGAAAAGCGCTTGAACAGAAGATGGAGAACAAAAAGTGTCGGCAAAGATGCAAAATTCCAGCTTCAGGTACCTCTTAAGTTTTTTTGCTCTGCCACATAACGTCACACACACACACTCACACACACACACACACACACACACACACACACACACACACACACACACACACACACACACACACACAAAGCACACAGTAACTCTTAGACATGATTTTTACCATGTGTCTTTCATTTAATTATGACACAATATATCTTTATATAATCATATATTTTTATAATTTTAAAAAATTAATAAATCAATTTGTAAAAAAAATTCTTAATGCTTATTTTTATTGTACAATTAGTTATTAATCAATTAAATGCTTTATTACTATTTCCGTGACTCTTGTGGTCCTCCATACTCCAGACCCAAATGTATGTGCACAAGCACTGGGAAAATTAGTTTTTCATGATATGTCCACTTTAAAGTGTTATTGAGCAAAAGTGGAAATGTAAGATGTACTCCCACTGCTTTCACCGTTTTTAAGAGGGGAGACTGTTACAGCACACTTACACAACAGAGTATTTTCTGTCTTCTTTGTTTTTTTTCTTGATCTTTTTTGCTCTCACTAATGTGGTGTTTCATGGCCTGAGTAATGATGTTTTCCAGCTCTGCGAATTTTCCCTCATTTTGCCTGATATATTAATATATGCTTCCTGAAAATACTAAATGTGCTTTCATACACTGTTGCTTTTCTTTTTAACCAACCAATTTTAAGACATTTTTTCTCTCAAGAATAGATTTGCTATCACAGAATCTAAAAGCTCCTCAATAATCGTAGTCCTTAGAGATTTCTAGCATATCCAGTTGCCTTTTGATTTTACTAGTTCTTGATGTCTAATGACCTTCATGACTGAATGACTGAGCAGTAGGTGCAGAAGAATGACGATGCAGCTATTTTGCGGAATAATTAGTACCATTTTACTATACATTCAGAGTTATATTTGCCTTATTGGACCAACGTTTTCGCTCTTCGCAGTTAGTTCTGTCAGACACACAGCACATTATTGTTCCTCTCAGCTGATTGACAGTGGTCTTCCTTTGTGGTCACCATCTCTCTCCAGGTCCCTCTGTCTGCCAGCATGTCTCCTGTCCGCCTCCACTCATCCAACCCCAACCTGTGTGCCGAGCTGGTGGACTTTCAACCCCCTGTCTCCCGGCTGACGGACAGTGTCGAGTGTGCCAGTGACTACATTAAACTTCAGGAGGAATTCTGCACCATCGCTCAGAAAGGTAGGCAGGCAGGCAGCATGCATGGCTGCAGGGTTAGTAGGCGAGATATGTCCCCGTGTTTTCCATCTCGTATGTAAATATTGAAGGATTATTCTGCTTTGTCACAACCTTGCCTGGATCAAATTTTCATGCAGTAGTGTTGCGCATCGTTTCTTTTGGCTAAGATGTCATTGTACTTTTTAAAGTTAATTGCTAAAAACTAGAAAACAAAAAAACAATACAGGAGCAAAGTAGCACAGCATTTGTTATTCAAACATTAAAAGCAGTTCTTGAAGTCTGTGTGAAAATAACAAGAGATGCATGTACCGTTTGAGAAAATGAGGAATAGATGTGAGAGCTTCACACAGTGTTTTGAGGATAATATTTTTCATCGGAGGATTGTGAAAACTGTGACAGGATACTAATGACCTTTTATCCTGTCTCTGCGCAGTCCACTCTCTGCTGAAGTCTTCCTTCAACACGGTGGCCATAGAGAAAGAAAAGATCAAACAGATTCTGTCTGACCAGGAGCAGTCGGACCAATCAGCCCAGATCAACTCTCTCAGGAAGTCTCTGTCACAGGTAATGAGCCGTCTTCAACCATTACCCATGATGCCTCTTTCTCTCTACTATTAGTTAGGGCTAGTTAATTTGAGCCGATTTTGTCCGACATATTTGGCTACTTCACATTCATAACGCTGAGTATGATGCTGTTTTAACACGTAATGACCCGGAGTGATCAGGACATTACTGGGGAGATTACTGCAATAATATTGAGCGATGTGTCTTCGGTGTCTTTAAGCTCGAATCCATTTTGTAGTTGTCATGTTACAAGATACGCTCACGATGACGGGCTGTCAGATGAAACACACAAGCTGCAAGTTTATTCCAAGCAATCGCACATGAAAAAGATGACGTGAGGAAATGAGAGCACTGGCAAGTGAGTAGTGAAAGTTCAATCATATTTTCCCATAATTAATTGGCGAGAGAGAAAAATGTGCCGTGCAGTTCATTAACTCGGCTCCTTTAGGCTGTCTCTCTACCCCGATGATTTAATTGGACTGTTCCTCTGCTCACAGTCGACATCATTTCGGTGAAATGTTTCTGCAGCTTTATCTCGGCTTTGTTCCTAATTGGATGCTCGTGTGACAATGTTGTTGTAGGCTGGAGGTCAGGTTTTTATGGCAAAGCTCTGTGGGAAGATGATAATCAGGATTCATGGTTGTTACAGATGCTGACTATTTTTTATCTCTGAGGGAGTTTATTTTGTCTTCTTGATGTTTTATTTCACATGTGCACAATTACTTAAAGCAGCTATAATCTATATTTTTACATCAACGACGTAAAAAGCATGACTACTTGCATGTGAAAGCGGTGGTTTGAAGTGATGAACGCGCAGAGAATTATCACCTGATTCTGCGGTTCCCCTCAGCATTACTGAGCTTTATAGCATGTTTCAGCTCATTGATTTGGCTTTAAGGCCTGCAGCTTTATTTTTTTGGTTCACTCTCACCGTTCTGACCAGCGATGATGCAGCAGGCAGCTGTTTTCAGTGAAAAAGCTCCAATAAACCCACTGTACACTACCTGCTCAGCACGAAACAGCAGGCAGACAAAGTTAGCAGCTAGCTGGTGAACACCGTGGGGCATTTAGCAGCAAAAGAACCAGATATTTTCTCAGGAATCAGTTTAGAGCAAAAAACGAAGCTAAAGACTTCAGCTTGTTGTTTTGGTTTTGTTTTGTTTTTTTGTCAGCAGCGGTCAGCTGTTTTCAAAAGACAAAAGTTCAGATGAACCCACTGTACTGTACGCTACCTGACCAGCAACAAAAAAACAGACAAAGTTAGCAGTTGGCTGATTAAACATGAAGCATTGAAGCAACTAAAGAGTGCATGTTGAGAGAGTTATTCGTCGTTGCAATCATTCCTCTTGTCCAAACTGGCCATGAAGAGACACCCTCTAAAAGATGACAGACAAAACCCCCTGTCCTTGTTCTGCACAATAATGTATTTCAAAGTTTGGCTTCAGCAGTCTTAAGTTAGTCGAAGGAGTGGTATCTTCATCCTGGCACCAAGAAAAAAAACACCGTCCATGGAATCAGAAAGTGTGAATTTCATACTATAATAACTGTTACTTTGGAAGATGCTCGCTTGATACTCATTTGGGTTACGCAGACTTCTAAACCTTTATATTAGCTGCTGGTAACCTTTGAGGACTGTGGCTTTTGACCCCCATCTTTTACAGTGTAGCTGGTGAGTGTCTGTCGAAGTTTTTCAGTGTGTCCCACACCATTGGTTCTAGTCTGCCCAGGTCAGAGGTTTTTCGGTCGATTCAGCATGTTGAATCGGTGGCGGAGCCCGCCTGTGAGAGAAATCACTCTGATTGGCTGTTTCAGCTTAAACAAATCAGTGCACGAGAAGAGAAACGTCAAGACAAAAAAGTCAAGAGTGTGCACACGGAAGGCTCTTCTCTTTTTTCATCTTCATCTGGCTGGTGCACGCCAAGGGTAGAGTAAGAGCAGGGAGGCATCTGATTGGTTCTTTCCAAGCGCACCGCGAGACAGTGATTGGTAGACGTTTTTACAGGATTACAGCAGCTACAGATGACGGCTCCTTTCCGGTTCTTTTTCAGAGCTCATCAGTAATGGATCGCTGTCGAGGTGTAAGGACCTTTTCAACCAATATAACAAATGGTGTATACTGGAGAACATCGTCAACCCTGCCTTTAAGATAGCCTTGAAGAAAATCAAAACCAATCCCTTTTTTTTTTTTTTACAATTTTATTTTCAAAGTATCTACATCCAGGGCATCAAACACTAGATCTTCCTTCCCTCCCCGCCCAACAAAAACAGAACACAAAAGCACATGGATAATAAACGACACTTTTCATTATTCAGGCCCTGTCCCAAAATGCAGAACTTCGCACTCGACTCAACCGCATCCACTCTGAATCTGTCCTTACTGAACAAGTTGTCAGTGTGAACATCATCTCCACGCCGAATGAGGTAGGTCCCTGTGGTCAGTCTGTCTTTGACTCTTACATTGATGACACAACGAGTCTTCCGAGGCTCACCGGCTAGTTGTAGTGTTTGCATCATGCATTCGTCAGTTGCGTTATTGACTCCTGTCCTTATAGATTGATGGTTTTTCCAGTAAACACTGGCAGGCAACCTTAAAGGATCATTATTCTATGCAGAACCTGACATCAAGGTTAATAGAAAAAAATGGCTAATTAGAAACGGACGGGAGCTTGCCCTCTGGCGAGGATACACATGCTGCGAAATGAACTCTGTGTTGTCTTGTGATGGTGTTTGTGTTTGTTCAGGTCGTTTTTTTCGGTTTCTTGAACCTGTCATCGTGGCAAGGAACGGTGAACATCTCGTGTGTTTGAATGTGTTTTTTCCTGCAGGCCGGAGAACAGATGGGGATCCCTCTGACTCAGCAGGCCTCTAATGAGAGCCGACTCTCCATGTCGGAGTCTGTCTCCGAGTTCTTTGATGCCCAGGAAGTGCTTCTGTCGGCCAGCTCGTCGGAGAATGAGGTACGACAGAGGACGGTTGAGTGTTTAAAGAAAAGGACGGCAGTTTGGACCATGAGGAGGGGAAGTTGTAGAGGAAGGAAGGGGTTGAGCTGGCCCTGCTGCTGCTGCTGGGAAGCCAGATAAAACGTCACTGTGATGGCTGTGTGTGGAGCTGGAGTTAGTCAGCAATTAATGAGGAGCAGCATGAAAAGCAGAGATAGCATATGACTGAAGCTCAAAAGTCAGGCACACAAGGGGGGCTTCTGTTAAATCTGCCCTGAGGCTTCATCCCTCAGTTGTGTCTCAGAATCACAACACTACTCCCTCTCTCTGTTCCTTTTTGATTCGTAGCTTCTAGCTTTGTTACAAAGGGCAATTTATACCATCACTTGAAACTATAATATCTCCCCTTTAAATTCCTGCGATCAACCCGCTCCAAATATATGTGGTCCCTGAAGAGCCATTAAGCATTGTAGCTCCCCGGGCATGCATTGAGCCGTGTTGAAGGATTGCTCACCAAGGACACTCATCAACTCCCCCTATCCTCCTGCTCCAACAGCCGGCCCATTCAGACCTGTGTTACACTGTCGGCCGAACCATCACCAGCAGCAGGCGACAGTAATAGAGGCCATTACAACGCGTTGCTACAATATGCTCCTCTTTGGCGGCGTCAATGGCCTCATTGTGTTTGCTATATATATATATCTATATCTATAGAGTATGAAAATGCTGCAGCGTCTCATCTTGTGATTACTGCGGCGAGACAGATAGCTGGCGACTGCTGCAGTTTGTTAGCCACTGGCAAAACTGCAGTAACACTGTGTGTGTGTGAGGCTACGGCCGTCTGCTGGTCAGATCAGAGTTTGTGTTGTTACTCTACTGCGCTGACTCACTCTCCGCTCTGTACCTGTTTTCCCCCTCGCAGGGCTCAGACGATGAGTCATATGTCAGCGATGTGAGCGATAACATTTCCGAGGACAACGCCAGCGTGACTGATAACGTCTCCAGACAAAGTAGGTCCAATCCTGCGCCGTCACGAGCCCTACACCAAGCATCCATATGTTCCCTGTTAGAAATTAATAGAGGAGAGGATATATATATATATATATATAGAGGATCCCATTCGAGGATCAACCGCGCTTCCTCTTCAACATCCACAAACACAGACACATCTGGCGAGATCATTTATCAGTGTGGCAGAGGCGGCTGACTTTGCAGGGTTGCTCTGTGCCAAAGGCTTCTCTTAGACTTTATGAAAGCTATCTGTGTAACAAGGGATGGGATCTCCCTCCTCCATCATTGTCACATAGCACACAGCGATGTATAGTAGTATCTCACGATGATGAAAAACGCTGTGAAAGTTGGGGAAAAGAACTGTCATTGGTAATATTATTTCAAGGTGATGAAAAGGAAATGAAAGGAAGTACAAAAATGTTAAAGGGGCTGGATGTAAGAATCAGAAACTGCTCGTTAACAGTGAGACCCGTGGCCGTTAAGTCAACGGCAGTCAGCGTCCTGTTGTTCGAGCTTCTGCTCGCACTACGTAGACGAGAGCGAGTTTCGGTCAAAGCAGCGAGACGACACACACGAGACTGAACGTGATTGACAGGCATCGTGTTGATTAACGTTAGCAACGTTAGCCAGCTAAAACCACAATATCACTGTATATTTCACATGCTCGGCCGTAATGTTGGCTCACCAAACGAAGGTCCCTCCATGAATCGAAAGCCCGGCCGATGTTGATCCTAGTTTTTCGCCGACGACTAGATATAACTTTGGGGTTTTTTTATGCTTCCGTAGAGTCTGAGTTGAGGTCGGGGCTGGTCGTTTGTTGGCGTAAGCGGACTCCTCTAGCGAGCGTGCATGACATCACATCTGTACGATTTCTTCGCGTTCTTCACATTAAAAGCAGTCTACGGGCTGATAGAGGAGACTCAGAAAGTGGCCGAAGGTCTCATTTTTTTAGGTTAAGCTACAACCCGTTCACACATTGGCAATAATAAACGATTCAAAAACGTTTATACGTGTAAAAACGTACATACAGTCCCTTTAAGTCTTGATACATGTGCTACACATTTCTATCTAGACCCACCGCCATTCTAATATATATTTATATATAATACATATTTGATGTTGTGAACCCTACAGAAATAGAGTGGTGTGTTCCAGTTAGTTGACAGCAAATCCAATCAAGAAACGCCAATCTGCAATAAACTGATCCAGGCCAGGCGTCTAACCAGGACTAAAGAAACTTGACAACATCACACCTGTTTTAGCCTCCTTACACTGACTCACAGTATGTTTTTGGATGTTTTAGATCTAACTGATGACTTTTAAGGCTGTTTGCGGCCTGGTCCCTCGCTATATTTCTGTCCTTTCCATCCCATACGAGCCTGTACGAGGCTCGAGATCCTCAGGCAGAATTATTTGATCTATTCCAGACACTGTATTGCACCACGCTCTTAAACAGAGGGCACAAAGCCTTTGCGTTGATTGTTCCAAAGCTTATGAACGACCTGCTCGTGGGAATGAGGCTGACTGATTCAAAATTAACTTCTAAATCTCTTCTTAAAACATCAGATTTATCGCAGAGCTCAACCTCATTTTACTTGGATTATCTCTTTATTTCTTTTATCTGATATTACTTGCATTGGCTTTACTTTATTCTGGTCCAGTTAAAGTCTATTGTGTAAGGCTGCAATTTTGTATCGCTTAATCTGGTGATTATGTTCTCAATTAACTGATTAATCGTTGGCTCTATAAAATGTCAGAATCACAGATTTTGTCTTCAAATGTCTTGTTTTATCCAATCAACAGTCGGATATTTGCAGTAAACTGTCACATAAGACAAGTTGGAATATGAGAATCTTTGGCGTTTTTGGCTTGAAAAGTGATGATTAATAGATGTTGATTCATTTTCTGTAAAAGAACAACAGTTCCCAATTTCATTAGATTTAGTATAATATTTTGTGATTTGTTGATTTAAACATGCTGCCGTGTAACCAGTGCTTTATAAATGAAGATTATTATTATTGTTATTATTATGATTATATAATTACGAGCATCTTTCAGAGAAGAGCAGACACGGTCACAGATAATCTTGTACTATATGTAGATTGTTAATGTGTAACGGGTATTCTTCTTCCCAGTGGCCAACGGAGACTTTGCTGGCAGTGCCTTCCGTAACGGGCGTCGCAGCTGCCTGTCGGCGCCGTGTCCCGACACCAGCAACATCAACCTCTGGAACATCTTGAGAAACAACATCGGCAAGGACTTGTCCAAAGTGTCCATGCCCGTGGAGCTCAACGAGCCCCTCAACACCCTGCAGCGTATGTGTGAAGAGCTGGAGTACAGCGAGCTGCTGGACAAAGCTGCCGAGACCGAGGATCCCTTCGAACGCATGGTAAAGAAGCCGTCATTTACAAGCACTCTGTCAAATCAAATATTCATCAGGTTAGGTGTAAGGACACGGTGACCCTTCATTGCTGTTCATAATGCATTGTAATGTTTGCTTTGGTTTTAAGTTCCTGCTTTATTTTTGTGTCTATAATACCTGCATTTGTTTATATATGAGGTGACATTGCCAGTCACAACCAACATAAATAGTCTCACTCAGAGGCACGTCTGTGAGGTGGCGATACGCTCCGATGCAGCTGTCGACCTTGTATCCTCCTATTTTTATCTGTCTTATGTCCTTTTGATAGTGCCCAATGCATGCTAATGTTTGGATTATTCGTGACAAAGCCTGTTAATATGAAGCGATTAATCCCCCCCTTGTTTATTTTGGCTGTGTTGCTTTGACTCTCTGACAGGTTCTCGTCGCTGCTTTTGCCGTCTCAGGCTACTCATCCACTTACTACAGAGCAGGAAGTAAGCCATTCAACCCGCTACTCGGAGAAAGTTATGAATGTATTCGGGAAGACAAGGGCTTCTGTTTTTTCTCCGAACAGGTAAGTCTGTTTTGTTTAATGAAAGAATTTTTTATGATATAAAGTGCATTTAAAACAAAAGCATTATTTGGGATATATCGCCATTTTCTTGGTATCTGAGATGATTATAAGCTACAGTACAGTATAAACTATACTATGACTTTTTTACATTTTTTTGACATACTATACTATGCCTTTTTTTCGACACACTCTACTATTACTTTTTTATTTTTTCGACATACTATACTATGACTTTTTTTTATTTTTTCGACATACTATAGTATGACTTTTTAAAACACTTTTCACATACTTTAGTATGACTTTTTTATTTTTTGACACACTATACTGTGACGTTTTTTCAACAAACTATAGTACTATTTATACAATGACTTTTTTTATTTTTTTCGACAGACTATAGTATTACTTTTTTTTATTTTTTTGACATACTATACTGACATTTTTAAAAAATATTCCGATGTACTATACTTTTTTACGACATACTAGACTATGACTTTTTAATTTTTTCGACATACTATACTATGACTTTTTTTTTTTTTAAATTTCTACATACTATACTATGACGTTTGTATAGTTTTCGACATACTATACTATTTCTTTTCTTCGACATACTATACTATGACTTTTTTTTTTTCCGACATACAACGCTATGACTTTTTTTCGACATACTATCCTTTGACTTTTTTTTATTTTTTTCGAACATGCTCTACTATGACTTTTTTTTCTTCATGCTATACTATGACTTTTTTTTCGACATGCTCTACTATGACTTTTTTTAAACTTTTTTATTTATAGTATAGTTTGTCGAAAATTTTCATGAAAAGATGTCATTGTATAGTATGTTGAAAATGTTCATGAAAAAAGTCTTAGTATAGTATGTCGATTAATTTTGATGAAATAAAAAGTCATAGTATAGAATGTCAAAAATTTTCATATAAAAAAGTCATAGTATAGAATGTCGAAAATGTTCATATAAAAAAAGGCATAGTGTATTATGTCGGAAATTTCTTGGAAAAAATGTCATAGTATGACGAAAATTTTATGAAAAAACAGTCATACAATAGTATGTCGAAAATGTTATGAAAAAGAAAGTAATACTATAGCATGTCGAAAATGTTATGAAAAAAAAAGTCATACTGTAGTATGTCGAAAATGTTATGAAAAAATGTCATACTATAGTATGTCGAAAATCTTAACAAGGTAATAGTATAATATGTAAAAAGTTTTATGAAAAAAAGGTCATAGTATAGTATGTAAAAGGTTTTATGAAAAAAAGGTCATGGTATAGTATGTCGATAATTTCTTGGAAAAAAAAGTCATACCATAGTATGTCGAAATTTTTCATGAAAAAATGTCATAGTATAGTAAGTCGAAAATTTTAATCAGAAGAGTCATAGGATAGTATGTAGATTAATTTCGTGGAAAAAAAAACTCAGTTTAGAATTTTGAAAATTTTCATGAAAAAAAAGGCATACTATAGTATGTCGAAATTTTTCAGGAAAAAATGTCATAGTATAGGAAGTCGAAGATTTTTAATCAGAAGAGTCATAGGATAGTATTGAGATTAATTTCGTGGAAAAAAAACTCATAGTTTAGAATTTTGAAAATTTTCATGAAAAAAGTCATACTATAGTATGTCGAAATTTTTCATGAAAAAATGTCATAGTATAGTAAGTCGAAAATTTTAATCAGAAGAGTCATAGGATAGTAGGTAGATTAATTTCGTGGAAAAAAAACTCATAGTTTAGAATTTTGAAAATTTTCATGAAAAAAGTCATACTATAGTATGTCGAAATTTTTCATGAAAAAATGTCATAGTATAGTAAGTCGAAAATTTTAATCAGAACAGTCATAGGATAGTATGTAGATTAATTTCGTGGTAAAAAAACTCATAGTTTAGAATTTTGAAAATTTTCATGAAAAAAGTCATACTATAGTATGACTTTTTTCATGAACATTTTTCATGTCGAAAATATTCGTAAAAAAATGTCATAGTATAGAATGTCGAAAAATTTCATGAAAAAAGGCATAGTATAGTCTGTCGATTAATTTGGTGGAAAAAAAACTCAGTTTAAAATTTCGAAAATTTTCATGAAAAAAGTCATACTATAGCAGGTCGAAAAGTTTCGTGAACAAATGTCGAAAATATTCGTAAAAAAATGTCATACTATAGAATTTCGAACATTTTCATGAAAAAAGGCATAGTATAGTCTGTCGATTAATTTGGTGGAAAAAAAACCCAGTTTAAAATTTCGAAAATTTTCATGAAAAAGTCATATAATAGTATCACTTTTTTCATGAAAATTTTTCATGTCGAAAATATTCGTAAAAAAATGTCATAGTATAGAATGTCGAAAATTTTCATGAAAAAAGGCATAGTATAGTCTGTCGATTAATTTGGTGGAAAAAAAACTCAGTTTAAAATTTCGAAAATTTTCATGAAAAAGTCATATATGACTTTTTTCATGAAAATTTTTCATGTCGAAAATATTCGTGAAAAAATGTCATAGTATAGAATGTCGAAAAATGTCATGAAAAAAGGCATAGTATAGTCTGTCGATTAATTTGGTGGAAAAAAAACTCAGTTTAAAATTTCGACTATACTATGCCTTTTTTCATGAAAATTTTCGACATTCTATTCCATGACATTTTTTTACGAATATTTTCGACATGCTATAGTATGACTTTTTTCATGAAAATGTTTCGAAAATATTCGTAAAAAAATGTCATGGTATAGAATGTCGAAAATTTTTAATGAAAAAAGGCATAGTATAGTCTGTCGATTAATTTGGTGGGAAAAAAACTCAGTTGAAGATTTCGTCAATTTTCATAAAAAGACATGCTATAGTATGACTTTTATGAAAATTTTCGAAAATTTAAACTGAGTTTTTTTTTCCACCAAATGAATCGACACACTATACTATGCCTTTTTTCATTAAAATTTTCGACATTCTATACTATGACATTTTTTTACGAATATTTTTGATGTGACTTTTTTCATGAAAATTTTCTAAAATATTCGTAAAAAAATGTCATAGTATAGAATGTCGAAAATTTTAATGAAAAAAGGCATAGTATAGTCTGTCGATTCATTTGGTGGAAAAAAAACTCAGTTTAAATTTTCGTCAATTTTCATGAAAAGTCATGCTATAGTATGACTTTTTCTCAAAAATGTCGAAATTTTAAACTGAGTTTTTTTTCCACCAAATGAATCGACAGACTATACTATGCCTTTTTTCATTAAAATTTTCGACATTCTATACTATGACATTTTTTTACGAATATTTTCGACGTGACTTTTTTCATGAAAATTTTCTAAAATATTCGTAAAAAAATGTCATAGTATAGAATGTCGAAAATTTTAATGAAAAAAGGCATAGTATAGTCTGTCGATTCATTTGGTGGGAAAAAAACTCAGTTTAAAATTTCGACATTTTTGAGAAAAAGTCATACTATAGCATGACTTTTCATGAAAATTGACGAAAATTTAAACTGAGTTTTTTTTCCACCAAATGAATCGACAGACTATACTATGCCTTTTTTCATGAAAATTTTCGACATTCTATACTATGACATTTTTTTACGAATATTTTCGACGTGACTTTTTTCATGAAAATTTTCTAAAATATTCGTAAAAAAATGTCATAGTATAGAATGTCGAAAATTTTAATGAAAAAAGGCATAGTATAGTCTGTCGATTCATTTGGTGGAAAAAAAACTCAGTTTAAATTTTCGTCAATTTTCATGAAAAGTCATACTATAGTATGACTTTTCATGAAAAATGTCGAAATTTTAAACTGAGTTTTTTTTCCACCAAATGAATCGACAGACTATACTATGCCTTTTTTCATTAAAATTTTCGACATTCTATACTATGACATTTTTTTACGAATATTTTCGAAAATTTTCATGAAAAAAGTCATGTTAAAAATATTCATAAAAAATTGTCATAGTATAGAAAGTCGAAAATTTTCATGAAAAAAGGCATAGTATAGTCTGTCGATTCATTTGGTGGAAAAAAAACTCAGTTTAAAATTTCGACATTTTCAAAAAAAAGTCATACTATAGTATGACTTTTCATGAAAATTGACGAAAATTTAAACTGAGTTTTTTTTCCACCAAATGAATCGACAGACTATACTATGCCTTTTTTCATTAACATTTTCGACATTCTATACTATGACATTTTTTTACGAATATTTTCGAAAATTTTCATGAAAAAAGTCATGTCGAAAATATTCGTAAAAAATTGTCATAGTATAGAATGTCGAAAATTTTAATGAAAAAAGGCATAGTATAGTCTGTCGATTCATTTGTTGGAAAAAAAACTCAGTTTAAAATTTCGACATTTTCAAAAAAAGTCATACTATAGTATGACTTTTCATGAAAATTGACGAAAATTTAAACTGAGTTTTTTTTCCACCAAATGAATCGACAGACTATACTATGCATTTTTTCATTAAAATTTTCGACATTCTATACTATGACATTTTTTTACGAATATTTTCGAAAATTTTCATGAAAAAAGTCACGTCGAAAATATTCGTAAAAAAATGTCATAGTATAGAATGTCGAAAATTTTAATGAAAAAAGGCATAGTATAGTCTGTCGATTCATTTGGTGGAAAAAAAACTCAGTTTAAAATTTCGACATTTTCAAAAAAAAGTCATACTATAGTATGACTTTTCATGAAAATTGACGAAAATTTAAACTGAGTTTTTTTTCCACCAAATGAATCGACAGACTATACTATGCCTTTTTTCATTAAAATTTTCGACATTCTATACTATGACATTTTTTTACGAATATTTTCGAAAATTTACATGAAAAAAGTCATGTCAAAAATATTCATAAAAAATTGTCATAGTATAGAAAGTCGAAAATTTTCATGAAAAAAGGCATAGTATAGTCTGTCGATTCATTTGGTGGAAAAAAAACTCAGTTTAAAATTTCGACATTTTCTAAAAAAACAAATACTATAGTATGACTTTTCATGAAAATTGACGAAAATTTAAACTGATTTTTTTTACCACCAAATGAATCGACAGACTATACTATGCCTTTTTTCATTGAAATTTTCGACATTCTATACTATGACATTTTTTTACGAATATTTTTGAAAATTTTCATGAAAAAAGTCATGTCAAAAATATTCATAAAAAATTGTAATAGTATAGAAAGTCGAAAATTTTAATGAAAAAATGCATAGTATAGTCTGTCGATTGATTTGGTGGAAAAAAACTCAGTTTAAAATTTCGACATTTTCAAAAAAAAAGTCATACTATAGTATGACTTTTCATGAAAATTGACGAAAATTTAAACTGAGTTTTTTTTCCACCAAATGAATCGACAGACTATACTATGCCTTTTTTCATTAAAATTTTCGACATTCTATACTATGACATTTTTTTACGAATATTTTCGAAAATTTTCATGAAAAAAGACGTCAAAAATATTCGTAAAAAATTGTCATAGTATAGAATGTCGAAAATTTTAATGAAAAAAGGCATAGTATAGTCTGTCGATTCATTTGGTGGAAAAAAAACTCAGTTTAAAATTTCGACATTTTCGAAAAAAAGTCATACTATAGTATGACTTTTCATGAAAATTGACGAAAATTTAAACTGAGTTTTTTTTCAACCAAATGAATCGACAGACTACACTATGCCTGTTTTCATTAAAATTTTCGACATTCTATACTATGACATTTTTTTACGAATATTTTAGAAAATTTTCATGAAAAAAGTCATGTCAAAAATATTCATAAAAAATTGTCATAGTATAGAAAGTCGAAAATTTTCATGAAAAAAGGCATAGTATAGTCTGTCGATTCATTTGGTGGAAAAAAAACTCAGTTTTAAATTTAGACATTTTCAAAAAAAAGTCATAATATAGTATGACTTTTCATGAAAATTGACGAAAATTTAAACTGAGTTTTTTTTCCACCAAATGAATCGACAGACTATACTATGCCTTTTTTCATTAAAATTTTCGACATTCTATACTATGACATTTTTTTTGGGAATATTTTTGAAAATTTTCATGAAAAAAGTCATGTCAAAAATATTCATAAAAAATTGTAATAGTATAGAAATTCGAAAATTTTCATGAAAAAAGTCACGTCGAAAATATTCGTAAAAAATTGTCATATTATGGAATGTCGAAAATTTTAATGAAAAAAGGCATAGTATAGTCTGTCGATTCATTTGGTGGAAAAAAAACTCAGTTTAAAATTTCGACATTTTCGAAAAAAAGTCATACTATAGTATGACTTTTCATGAAAATTGACGAAAATTGAAACTGAGTTTTTTTTCAATCAAATGAATCGACAGACTATACTATGCCTGTTTTCATGAAAATTTTCGACATTCTATACTATGACATTTTTTTACGAATATTTTCGAAAATTTTCATGAAAAAAGTCATGTCAAAAATATTCGTAAAAAATTGTCATAGTATAGAATGTCGAAAATTTTAATGAAAAAAGGCATAGTATAGTCTGTCGATTCATTTGGTGGAAAAAAAACTCAGTTTAAAATTTCGACATTTTCGAAAAAAAGTCATACTATAGTATGACTTTTCATGAAAATTGACGAAAATTTAAACTGAGTTTTTTTTCCACCAAATGAATCGACAGACTATACTATGCCTTTTTTCATTAAAATTTTCGACATTCTATACTATGACATTTTTTTACGAATATTTTTGAAAATTTTCATGAAAAAAGTCATGTCAAAAATATTCGTAAAAAATTGTCATAGTATAGAATGTCGAAAATTTTAATGAAAAAAGGCATAGTATAGTCTGTCGATTCATTTGGTGGAAAAAAAACTCAGTTTAAAATTTCGACATTTTCAAAAAAAAGTCATACTATAGTATGACTTTTCATGAAAATTGACGAAAATTTAAACTGAGTTTTTTTTCAACCAAATGAATCGACAGACTACACTATGCCTGTTTTCATTAAAATTTTCGACATTCTATACTATGACATTTTTTTACGAATATTTTCGAAAATTTTCATGAAAAAAGTCACGTCGAAAATATTCGTAAAAAAATGTCATAGTATAGAATGTCGAAAATTTTAATGAAAAAAGGCATAGTATAGTCTGTCGATTCATTTGGTGGAAAAAAAACTCAGTTTAAAATTTCGACATTTTCGAAAAAAAAGTCATACTATAGTATGACTTTTCATGAAAATTGACGAAAATTGAAACTGAGTTTTTTTTCAATCAAATGAATCGACAGACTATACTATGCCTGTTTTCATGAAAATTTTCGACATTCTATACTATGACATTTTTTTACGAATATTTTCGAAAATTTTCATGAAAAAAGTCATGTCAAAAATATTCGTAAAAAATTGTCATAGTATAGAATGTCGAAAATTTTAATGAAAAAAGGCATAGTATAGTCTGTCGATTCATTTGGTGGAAAAAAAACTCAGTTTAAAATTTCGACATTTTCGAAAAAAAGTCATACTATAGTATGACTTTTCATGAAAATTGACGAAAATTTAAACTGAGTTTTTTAATGAAAAAAGGCATAGTATAGTCTGTCGATTCATTTGGTGGAAAAAAAACTCAGTTTAAAATTTCGACATTTTCGAAATAATAATAATAAAAATAATAACAATAATAATAATAATATCAATAATAACAATAATAATAATAACAACAACATTATTATTATTATTATTATTATTATTATTATTAATAATAATAACAATAATAACAACAAAAATAATAATAATAATAATAATAATAACAATAATAATATCAATAATAACAACAACATCATTAATAAAAATAATAAAAATAATAATAATATCAATAACAAAAATGATAATAATAATAATAATAACAATAATAATAACAATAATAATAATAACAATAATAATAAAAAAAATTCGACAATTCCTTTGGTGGAAAAAAAACTCAGTTTAAAATTTCGACATTTTCGAAATAATAATAATAAAAATAATAACAATAATAATAATAATATCAATAATAACAATAATAATAATAACAACAACATTA
This sequence comes from Sebastolobus alascanus, assembly GCA_916701645.2. Taxonomy (NCBI): domain Eukaryota; kingdom Metazoa; phylum Chordata; class Actinopteri; order Perciformes; family Sebastidae; genus Sebastolobus; species Sebastolobus alascanus. The sequence goes on from CAKAOJ020000059.1 coordinate 714,546, forward strand.
TTATTATTATTATTATTATTATTAATAATAATAATAATAATAACAATAATAAAAATAATAACAACAAAAATAATAATAATAATAATAACAATAATAATATCAATAATAACAACAACAACATTAATAAAAAATAATAACAATAATGATAATATCAATAACAAAAATGATAATAATAATAATAATAACAATAATAATAACAATAATAATAATAACAATAATAATAACAAAAATTCGACAATTCATTTGGTGGAAAAAAAACTCAGTTTAAAATTTCGACATTTTCAGAAAAAAGTCATACTATAGTATGACTTTTCATGAAAATTGACGAAAATTTAAACTGAGTTTTTTTTCCACCAAATGAATCGACAGACTATACTATGCCTTTTTTCATTAAAATTTTCGACATTCTATACTATGACATTTTTTTACGAATATTTTCGAAAATTTTCATGAAAAAAGTCGTCAAAAATATTCGTAAAAAATTGTCATAGTATAGAATGTCGAAAATTTTAATGAAAAAAGGCATAGTATAGTCTGTCGATTCATTTGGTGGAAAAAAAACGCAGTTTAAAATTTCGACATTTTCGAAAAAAAGTCATACTATAGTATGACTTTTCATGAAAATTGACGAAAATTTAAACTGAGTTTTTTTTCAACCAAATGAATCGACAGACTACACTATGCCTGTTTTCATTAAAATTTTCGACATTCTATACTATGACATTTTTTTACGAATATTTTCGAAAATTTTCATGAAAAAAGTCATGTCAAAAATATTCATAAAAAATTGTCATAGTATAGAAAGTCGAAAATTTTCATGAAAAAAGGCATAGTATAGTCTGTCGATTCATTTGGTGGAAAAAAAACTCAGTTTAAAATTTCGACATTTTCAAAAAAAAGTCATAATATAGTATGACTTTTCATGAAAATTGACGAAAATTTAAACTGAGTTTTTTTTCCACCAAATGAATCGACAGACTATACTATGCCTTTTTTCATGAAAATTTTCGACATTCTATACTATGACATTTTTTTTGGAATATTTTTGAAAATTTTCATGAAAAAAGTCATGTCAAAAATATTCATAAAAAATTGTAATAGTAGAAGTCGAAAATTTCATGAAAAAGTCACATTGAAAATATTCGTAAAAAATTGTCATATTATGGAATGTCGAAAATTTTAATGAAAAAAGGCATAGTATAGTCTGTCGATTCATTTGGTGGAAAAAAAACTCAGTTTAAAATTTCGACATTTTCGAAAAAAAAGTCATACTATAGTATGACTTTTCATGAAAATTGACGAAAATTGAAACTGAGTTTTTTTTCAATCAAATGAATCGACAGACTATACTATGCCTGTTTTCATGAAAATTTTCGACATTCTATACTATGACATTTTTTTACGAATATTTTCGAAAATTTTCATGAAAAAAGTCATGTCAAAAATATTCGTAAAAAATTGTCATAGTATAGAATGTCGAAAATTTTAATGAAAAAAGGCATAGTATAGTCTGTCGATTCATTTGGTGGAAAAAAAACTCAGTTTAAAATTTCGACATTTTCGAAAAAAAGTCATACTATAGTATGACTTTTCATGAAAATTGACGAAAATTTAAACTGAGTTTTTTTTCAACCAAATGAATCGACAGACTATACTATGCCTTTTTTCATTAAAATTTTCGACATTCTATACTATGACATTTTTTTACGAATATTTTCGAAAATTTTCATGAAAAAAGTCACGTCGAAAATATTCGTAAAAAAATGTCATATTATGGAATGTCGAAAATTTTAATGAAAAAAGGCATAGTATAGTCTGTCGATTCATTTGGTGGAAAAAAAACTCAGTTTAAAATTTCGACATTTTCGAAAAAAAAGTCATACTATAGTATGACTTTTCATGAAAATTGACGAAAATTGAAACTGAGTTTTTTTTCAATCAAATGAATCGACAGACTATACTATGCCTGTTTTCATGAAAATTTTCGACATTCTATACTATGACATTTTTTTACGAATATTTTCGAAAATTTTCATGAAAAAAGTCATGTCAAAAATATTCGTAAAAAATTGTCATAGTATAGAATGTCGAAAATTTTAATGAAAAAAGGCATAGTATAGTCTGTCGATTCATTTGGTGGAAAAAAACTCAGTTTAAAATTTCGACATTTTCGAAAAAAAGTCATACTATAGTATGACTTTTCATGAAAATTGACGAAAATTTAAACTGAGTTTTTTAATGAAAAAAGGCATAGTATAGTCTGTCGATTCATTTGGTGGAAAAAAAACTCAGTTTAAAATTTCGACATTTTCGAAATAATAATAATAAAAATAATAACAATAATAATAATAATATCAATAATAACAATAATAATAATAACAACAACATTATTATTATTATTATTATTATTATTATTATTAATAATAATAACAATAATAACAACAAAAATAATAATAATAATAATAATAATAACAATAATAATATCAATAATAACAACAACAACATTAATAAAAATAATAAAAATAATAATAATATCAATAACAAAAATGATAATAATAATAATAATAACAATAATAATAACAATAATAATAATAACAATAATAATAAAAAAAATTCGACAATTCCTTTGGTGGAAAAAAAACTCAGTTTAAAATTTCGACATTTTCGAAATAATAATAATAAAAATAATAACAATAATAATAATAATATCAATAATAACAATAATAATAATAACAACAACATTATTATTATTATTATTATTATTATTAATAATAATAATAATAATAACAATAATAACAATAATAACAACAAAAATAATAATAATAATAATAATAACAATAATAATATCAATAATAACAACAACATTAATAAAAAATAATAACAATAATGATAATATCAATAACAAAAATGATAATAATAATAATAATAACAATAATAATAACAATAATAATAATAACAATAATAATAACAAAAATTCGACAATTCATTTGGTGGAAAAAAAACTCAGTTTAAAATTTCGACATTTTCGAGAAAAAGTCATACTATAGTATGACTTTTCATGAAAATTGACGAAAATTTAAACTGAGTTTTTTTTCCACCAAATGAATCGACAGACTATACTATGCCTTTTTTCATTAAAATTTTCGACATTCTATACTATGACATTTTTTTACGAATATTTTCGAAAATTTTCATGAAAAAAGTCATGTCAAAAATATTCATAAAAAATTGTAATAGTATAGAAAGTCGAAAATTTTAATGAAAAAAGGCATAGTATAGTCTGTCGATTCATTTGGTGGAAAAAAAACTCAGTTTAAAATTTCGACATTTTCAAAAAAAAGTCATACTATAGTATGACTTTTCATGAAAATTGACGAAAATTTAAACTGAGTTTTTTTCCCACCAAATGAATCGACAGACTATACTATGCCTGTTTTCATTAAAATTTTCGACATTCTATACTATGACATTTTTTTACGAATATTTTTGAAAATTTTCATGAAAAAAGTCACGTCGAAAATATTCGTAAAAAATTGTCATAGTATGGAATGTCGAAAATTTTAATGAAAAAAGGCATAGTATAGTCTGTCGATTCATTTGGTGGAAAAAAAACTCAGTTTAAAATTTCGACATTTTCGAAAAAAAAGTCATACTATAGTATGACTTTTCATGAAAATTGACGAAAATTGAAACTGATTTTTTTTCCCACCAAATGAATCGACAGACTATACTATGCCTGTTTTCATGAAAATTTTCGACATTCTATACTATGACATTTTTTTACGAATATTTTTGAAAATTTTCATGAAAAAAGTCATGTCAAAAATATTCGTAAAAAATTGTCATAGTATAGAATGTCGAAAATTTTAATGAAAAAAGGCATAGTATAGTCTGTCGATTCATTTGGTGGAAAAAAAACTCAGTTTAAAATTTCGACATTTTCGAAAAAAAGTCATACTATAGTATGACTTTTCATGAAAATTGACATTTTCGAAAAAAAGTCATACTATAGTATGACTTTTCATGAAAATTGACGAAAATTTAAACTGAGTTTTTTTTCCACCAAATGAATCGACAGACTATACTATGCCTGTTTTCATGAAAATTTTCGACATTCTATACTATGACATTTTTTTACGAATATTTTTGAAAATTTTCATGAAAAAAGTCATGTCAAAAATATTCATAAAAAATTGTCATAGTATAGAAAGTCGAAAATTTTCATGAAAAAAGGCATAGTATAGTCTGTCGATTCATTTGGTGGAAAAAAAACTCAGTTTAAAATTTCGACATTTTCAAAAAAAAGTCATACTATAGTATGACTTTTCATGAAAATTGACGAAAATTTAAACTGAGTTTTTTTTCCACCAAATGAATCGACAGACTATACTATGCCTTTTTTCATTAAAATTTTCGACATTCTATACTATGACATTTTTTTACGAATATTTTCGAAAATTTTCATGAAAAAAGTCACGTCGAAAATATTCGTAAAAAATTGTCATAGTATGGAATGTCGAAAATTTTAATGAAAAAAGGCATAGTATAGTCTGTCGATTCATTTGGTGGAAAAAAAAATCAGTTTAAAATTTCGACATTTTCGAAAAAAAGTCATACTATAGTATGACTTTTCATGAAAATTGACGAAAATTTAAACTGAGTTTTTTTTCCACCAAATGAATCGACAGACTATACTATGCCTTTTTTCATTAAAATTTTCGACATTCTATACTATGACATTTTTTTACGAATATTTTTGAAAATTTTCATGAAAAAAGTCATGTCAAAAATATTCATAAAAAATTGTAATAGTATAGAAAGTCGAAAATTTTAATGAAAAAAGGCATAGTATAGTCTGTCGATTCATTTGGTGGAAAAAAAACTCAGTTTAAAATTTCGACATTTTCAAAAAAAAGTCATACTATAGTATGACTTTTCATGAAAATTGACGAAAATTTAAACTGAGTTTTTTTTCCACCAAATGAATCGACAGACTATACTATGCCTTTTTTCATTAAAATTTTCGACATTCTATACTATGACATTTTTTTACGAATATTTTCGAAAATTTTCATGAAAAAAGTCACGTCGAAAATATTCGTAAAAAATTGTCATATTATGGAATGTCGAAAATTTTCATGAAAAAAGGCATAGTATAGTCTGTCGATTCATTTGGTGGAAAAAAAACTCAGTTTAAAATTTCGACATTTTCGAAAAAAAAGTCATACTATAGTATGACTTTTCATGAAAATTGACGAAAATTTAAACTGAGTTTTTTTTCCACCAAATGAATCGACAGACTATACTATGCCTGTTTTCATTAAAATTTTCGACATTCTATACTATGACATTTTTTTACGAATATTTTCGAAAATTTTCATGAAAAAAGTCATGTCAAAAATATTCGTAAAAAATTGTCATAGTATAGAAAGTCGAAAATTTTAATGAAAAAAGGCATAGTATAGTCTGTCGATTCATTTGGTGGAAAAAAAACTCAGTTTAAAATTTCGACATTTTCAAAAAAAAGTCATACTATAGTATGACTTTTCATGAAAATTGACGAAAATTTAAACTGAGTTTTTTTTCCACCAAATGAATCGACAGACTATACTATGCCTTTTTTCATTAAAATTTTCGACATTCTATACTATGACATTTTTTTACGAATATTTTCGAAAATTTTCATGAAAAAAGTCACGTCGAAAATATTCGTAAAAAAATGTCATAGTATAGAATGTCGAAAATTTTAATGAAAAAAGGCATAGTATAGTCTGTCGATTCATTTGGTGGAAAAAAAACTCAGTTTAAAATTTCGACATTTTCGAAAAAAAGTCATACTATAGTATGACTTTTCATGAAAATTGACGAAAATTTAAACTGAGTTTTTTTTCCACCAAATGAATCGACAGACTATACTATGCCTTTTTTCATTAAAATTTTCGACATTCTATACTATGACATTTTTTTACGAATATTTTCGAAAATTTTCATGAAAAAAGTCATGTCAAAAATATTCGTAAAAAATTGTCATAGTATAGAATGTCGAAAATTTTAATGAAAAAAGGCATAGTATAGTCTGTCGATTCATTTGGTGGAAAAAAAACTCAGTTTAAAATTTCGACATTTTCGAAAAAAAAGTCATACTATAGTATGACTTTTCATGAAAATTGACGAAAATTTAAACTGAGTTTTTTTTCCACCAAATGAATCGACAGACTATACTATGCCTTTTTTCATTAAAATTTTCGACATTCTATACTATGACATTTTTTTACGAATATTTTCGAAAATTTTCATGAAAAAAGTCACGTCGAAAATATTCGTAAAAAATTGTCATAGTATGGAATGTCGAAAATTTTAATGAAAAAAGGCATAGTATAGTCTGTCGATTCATTTGGTGGAAAAAAAACTCAGTTTAAAATTTCGACATTTTCGAAAAAAAGTCATACTATAGTATGACTTTTCATGAAAATTGACGAAAATTTAAACTGAGTTTTTTTTCCACCAAATGAATCGACAGACTATACTATGCCTTTTTTCATTAAAATTTTCGACATTCTATACTATGACATTTTTTTACGAATATTTTTGAAAATTTTCATGAAAAAAGTCATGTCGAAAATATTCGTAAAAAATTGTCATAGTATAGAATGTCGAAAATTTTAATGAAAAAAGGCATAGTATAGTCTGTCGATTCATTTGGTGGAAAAAAAACTCAGTTTAAAATTTCGACATTTTCGAAAAAAAGTCATACTATAGTATGACTTTTCATGAAAATTGACGAAAATTTAAACTGAGTTTTTTTTCCACCAAATGAATCGACAGACTATACTATGCCTTTTTTCATTAAAATTTTCGACATTCTATACTATGACATTTTTTTACGAATATTTTCGAAAATTTTCATGAAAAAAGTCATGTCAAAAATATTCATAAAAAATTGTAATAGTATAGAAAGTCGAAAATTTTAATGAAAAAAGGCATAGTATAGTCTGTCGATTCATTTGGTGGAAAAAAAACTCAGTTTAAAATTTCGACATTTTCGAAAAAAAGTCATACTATAGTATGACTTTTCATGAAAATTGACGAAAATTTAAACTGAGTTTTTTTTCCACCAAATGAATCGACAGACTATACTATGCCTTTTTTCATTAAAATTTTCGACATTCTATACTATGACATTTTTTTACGAATATTTTCGAAAATTTTCATGAAAAAAGTCACGTCGAAAATATTCGTAAAAAATTGTCATAGTATGGAATGTCGAAAATTTTAATGAAAAAAGGCATAGTATAGTCTGTCGATTCATTTGGTGGAAAAAAAACTCAGTTTAAAATTTCGACATTTTCGAAAAAAAGTCATACTATAGTATGACTTTTCATGAAAATTGACGAAAATTTAAACTGAGTTTTTTTTCCACCAAATGAATCGACAGACTATACTATGCCTGTTTTCATTAAAATTTTCGACATTCTATACTATGACATTTTTTTACGAATATTTTTGAAAATTTTCATGAAAAAAGTCATGTCAAAAATATTCATAAAAAATTGTAATAGTATAGAAAGTCGAAAATTTTAATGAAAAAAGGCATAGTATAGTCTGTCGATTCATTTGGTGGAAAAAAACTCAGTTTAAAATTTCGAAATAATAATAATAAAAATAATAACAATAATAATAATAATATCAATAATAACAATAATAATAATAACAACAACATTATTATTATTATTATTATTATTATTATTAATAATAATAACAATAATAACAACAAAAATAATAATAATAATAATAATAACAATAATAATATCAATAATAACAACAACAACATTAATAAAAATAATAACAATAATAATAATATCAATAACAAAAATGATAATAATAATAATAATAACAATAATAATAACAATAATAATAATAACAATAATAATAAAAAAAATTCGACAATTCCTTTGGTGGAAAAAAAACTCAGTTTAAAATTTCGACATTTTCGAAATAATAATAATAAAAATAATAACAATAATAATAATAATATCAATAATAACAATAATAATAATAACAACAACATTATTATTATTATTATTATTATTAATAATAATAATAACAATAATAATAACAATAATAACAATAATAACAACAAAAATAATAATAATAATAACAATAATAATATCAATAATAATAATAACAACAACAACATTAATAAAAATAATAACAATAATGATAATATCAATAACAAAAATGATAATAATAATAATAATAACAATAATAATAACAATAATAATAATAACAATAATAATAACAAAAATTCGACAATTCATTTGGTGGAAAAAAAACTCAGTTTAAAATTTCGACATTTTCGAGAAAAAGTCATACTATAGTATGACTTTTCATGAAAATTGACGAAAATTTAAACTGAGTTTTTTTTCCACCAAATGAATCGACAGACTATACTATGCCTTTTTTCATTAAAATTTTCGACATTCTATACTATGACATTTTTTTACGAATATTTTCGAAAATTTTCATGAAAAAAGTCATGTCAAAAATATTCGTAAAAAATTGTCATAGTATAGAATGTCGAAAATTTTAATGAAAAAAGGCATAGTATAGTCTGTCGATTCATTTGGTGGAAAAAAAACTCAGTTTAAAATTTCGACATTTTCAAAAAAAAGTCATAGTATAGTATGACTTTTCATGAAAATTGACGAAAATTTAAACTGAGTTTTTTTTCCACCAAATGAATCGACAGACTATACTATGCCTTTTTTCAATAAAATTTTCGACATTCTATACTATGACATTTTTTTACGAATATTTTCGAAAATTTTCATGAAAAAAGTCATGTCAAAAATATTCATAAAAAATTGTCATAGTATAGAAAGTCGAAAATTTTAATGAAAAAAGGCATAGTATAGTCTGTCGATTCATTTGGTGGAAAAAAAACTCAGTTTAAAATTTCGACATTTTCAAAAAAAAGTCATACTATAGTATGACTTTTCATGAAAATTGACGAAAATTTAAACTGAGTTTTTTTTCCACCAAATGAATCGACAGACTATACTATGCCTTTTTTCAATAAAATTTTCGACATTCTATACTATGACATTTTTTTACGAATATTTTCGAAAATTTTCATGAAAAAAGTCATGTCAAAAATATTCATAAAAAATTGTCATAGTATAGAAAGTCGAAAATTTTAATGAAAAAAGGCATAGTATAGTCTGTCGATTCATTTGGTGGAAAAAAAACTCAGTTTAAAATTTCGACATTTTCAAAAAAAAGTCATACTATAGTATGACTTTTCATGAAAATTGACGAAAATTTAAACTGAGTTTTTTTTCCACCAAATGAATCGACAGACTATACTATGCCTTTTTTCATTAAAATTTTCGACATTCTATACTATGACATTTTTTTACGAATATTTTCGAAAATTTTCATGAAAAAAGTCATGTCAAAAATATTCATAAAAAATTGTCATAGTATAGAATGTCGAAAATTTTAATGAAAAAAGGCATAGTATAGTCTGTCGATTCATTTGGTGGAAAAAAAACTCAGTTTAAAATTTCGACATTTTCGAAAAAAAAGTCATACTATAGTATGACTTTTCATGAAAATTGACGAAAATTTAAACTGAGTTTTTTTTCCACCAAATGAATCGACAGACTATACTATGCCTGTTTTCATTAAAATTTTCGACATTCTATACTATGACATTTTTTTACGAATATTTTCGAAAATTTTCATGAAAAAAGTCATGTCAAAAATATTCGTAAAAAATTGTCATAGTATAGAATGTCGAAAATTTTAATGAAAAAAGGCATAGTATAGTCTGTCGATTCATTTGGTGGAAAAAAAACTCAGTTTAAAATTTCGACATTTTCAAAAAAAAGTCATACTATAGTATGACTTTTCATGAAAATTGACGAAAATTTAAACTGAGTTTTTTTTCCACCAAATGAATCGACAGACTATACTATGCCTTTTTTCATTAAAATTTTCGACATTCTATACTATGACATTTTTTTACGAATATTTTCGAAAATTTTCATGAAAAAAGTCATGTCAAAAATATTCATAAAAAATTGTCATAGTATAGAAAGTCGAAAATTTTAATGAAAAAAGGCATAGTATAGTCTGTCGATTCATTTGGTGGAAAAAAAACTCAGTTTAAAATTTCGACATTTTCAAAAAAAAGTCATACTATAGTATGACTTTTCATGAAAATTGACGAAAATTTAAACTGAGTTTTTTTTCCACCAAATGAATCGACAGACTATACTATGCCTTTTTTCATTAAAATTTTCGACATTCTATACTATGACATTTTTTTACGAATATTTTCGAAAATTTTCATGAAAAAAGTCATGTCAAAAATATTCATAAAAAATTGTCATAGTATAGAAAGTCGAAAATTTTAATGAAAAAAGGCATAGTATAGTCTGTCGATTCATTTGGTGGAAAAAAAACTCAGTTTAAAATTTCGACATTTTCAAAAAAAGTCATACTATAGTATGACTTTTCATGAAAATTGACGAAAATTTAAACTGAGTTTTTTTTCCACCAAATGAATCGACAGACTATACTATGCCTTTTTTCATTAAAATTTTCGACATTCTATACTATGACATTTTTTTACGAATATTTTCGAAAATTTTCATGAAAAAAGTCATGTCAAAAATATTCATAAAAAATTGTAATAGTATAGAAAGTCGAAAATTTTAATGAAAAAAGGCATAGTATAGTCTGTCGATTCATTTGGTGGAAAAAAAACTCAGTTTAAAATTTCGACATTTTCAAAAAAAAGTCATACTATAGTATGACTTTTCATGAAAATTGACGAAAATTTAAACTGAGTTTTTTTTCCACCAAATGAATCGACAGACTATACTATGCCTTTTTTCATTAAAATTTTCGACATTCTATACTATGACATTTTTTTACGAATATTTTCGAAAATTTTCATGAAAAAAGTCACGTCGAAAATATTCGTAAAAAAATGTCATAGTATAGAATGTCGAAAATTTTAATGAAAAAAGGCATAGTATAGTCTGTCGATTCATTTGGTGGAAAAAAAACTCAGTTTAAAATTTCGACATTTTCGAAAAAAAGTCATACTATAGTATGACTTTTCATGAAAATTGACGAAAATTTAAACTGAGTTTTTTTTCCACCAAATGAATCGACAGACTATACTATGCCTTTTTTCATTAAAATTTTCGACATTCTATACTATGACATTTTTTTACGAATATTTTTGAAAATTTTCATGAAAAAAGTCATGTCAAAAATATTCATAAAAAATTGTAATAGTATAGAAAGTCGAAAATTTTAATGAAAAAAGGCATAGTATAGTCTGTCGATTCATTTGGTGGAAAAAAAACTCAGTTTAAAATTTCGACATTTTCAAAAAAAAGTCATACTATAGTATGACTTTTCATGAAAATTGACGAAAATTTAAACTGAGTTTTTTTTCCACCAAATGAATCGACAGACTATACTATGCCTTTTTTCATTAAAATTTTCGACATTCTATACTATGACATTTTTTTACGAATATTTTCGAAAATTTTCATGAAAAAAGTCACGTCGAAAATATTCGTAAAAAATTGTCATAGTATGGAATGTCGAAAATTTTAATGAAAAAAGGCATAGTATAGTCTGTCGATTCATTTGGTGGAAAAAAAACTCAGTTTAAAATTTCGACATTTTCAAAAAAAAGTCATACTATAGTATGACTTTTCATGAAAATTGACGAAAATTTAAACTGAGTTTTTTTTCCACCAAATGAATCGACAGACTATACTATGCCTTTTTTCATTAAAATTTTCGACATTCTATACTATGACATTTTTTTACGAATATTTTTGAAAATTTTCATGAAAAAAGTCATGTCAAAAATATTCATAAAAAATTGTAATAGTATAGAAAGTCGAAAATTTTAATGAAAAAAGGCATAGTATAGTCTGTCGATTCATTTGGTGGAAAAAAAACTCAGTTTAAAATTTCGACATTTTCGAAATAATAATAATAAAAATAATAACAATAATAATAATAATATCAATGATAACAATAATAATAATAACAACAACATTATTATTATTATTATTATTATTATTAATAATAATAACAATAATAACAACAAAAATAATAATAATAATAATAATAACAATAATAATATCAATAATAACAACAACAACATTAATAAAAATAATAACAATAATAATAATATCAATAACAAAAATGATAATAATAATAATAATAACAATAATAATAACAATAATAATAATAACAATAATAATAAAAAAAATTCGACAATTCCTTTGGTGGAAAAAAAACTCAGTTTAAAATTTCGACATTTTCGAAATAATAATAATAAAAATAATAACAATAATAATAATAATATCAATAATAACAATAATAATAATAACAACAACATTATTATTATTATTATTATTATTATTAATAATAATAATAATAATAACAATAATAACAACAAAAATAATAATAATAATAACAATAATAATATCAATAATAATAATAACAACAACAACATTAATAAAAAATAATAACAATAATGATAATATCAATAACAAAAATGATAATAATAATAATAATAACAATAATAATAACAATAATAATAATAACAATAATAATAACAAAAATTCGACAATTCATTTGGTGGAAAAAAAACTCAGTTTAAAATTTCGACATTTTTGAGAAAAAGTCATACTATAGTATGACTTTTCATGAAAATTGACGAAAATTTAAACTGAGTTTTTTTTCCACCAAATGAATCGACAGACTATACTATGCCTTTTTTTCATTAAAATTTTCGACATTCTATACTATGACATTTTTTTACGAATATTTTCGACGTGACTTTTTTCATGAAAATTTTCTAAAATATTCGTAAAAAATGTCATAGTATAGAATGTCGAAAATTTTAATGAAAAAAGGCATAGTATAGTCTGTCGATTCATTTGGTGGAAAAAAAACTCAGTTTAAAATTTCGACATATTTGAGAAAAAGTCATACTATAGCATGACTTTTCATGAAAATTGACGAAAATATAAACTGAGTTTTTTTTCCACCAAATGAATCGACAGACTATACTATGCCTTTTTTCATTAAAAGTTTCGACATTCTATACTATGACATTTTTTTACGAATATTTTCGACGTGACTTTTTTCATGAAAATTTTCTAAAATATTCGTAAAAAAATGTCATAGTATAGAATGTCGAAAATTTTAATGAAAAAAGGCATAGTATAGTCTGTCGATTAATTTGGTGGAAAAAAAACTCAGTTTAAAATTTCGAAAATTTTCATGAAAAAATCATATAATATGACTTTTTTCATGAAAATTTTTCATGTCGAAAATATTCGTAAAAAAATGTCATAGTACAGAATGTCGAAAAATTTCATGAAAAAAGGCATAGTATAGTCTGTCGATTAATTTGGTGGGAAAAAAACTCAGTTTAAAATTTCGAAAATTTTCATGAAAAAAGTCATACTATTGCATGTCGAAAATTTTCGTGAACAAATGTCAAAAATATTCGTAAAAAAATGTCATATTATAGAATGTCGAAAAATTTCATGAAAAAAGGCATAGTATAGTTTGTCGATTAATTTGGTGGAAAAAAAAATCAGTTTAAAATTTCGAAAATTTTCATGAAAAAGTCATATAATAGTATGACTTTTTTCATGAAAATTTTTCATGTCGAAAACATTCGTAAAAAAATGTCATAGTATAGAATGTCGAAATTTTTAATGAAAAAAGGCATAGTATAGTCTGTCGATTAATTTGGTGGGAAAAAAACTCAGTTTAAAATTTCGAAAATTTTCATGAAAAAGTCATATAATAGTATAACTTTTTTCATGAAAATTTTTCATGTCGAAAATATTCGTAAAAAAATGTCATAGTATAGAATGTCGAAAAATGTCATGAAAAAAGGCATAGTAGAGTGTCGATTAATTTGGTGGAAAAAAAACAGTTTAAAATTTCGAAAATTTTCATGAAAAAAGTCATACTATAGCATGTCGAAAATTTTCGTGAACAAATGTCAAAAATATTCGTAAAAAAATGTCATAGTATAGAATGTCGAAATATTTCATGAAAAAAGGCATAGTATAGTTTGCGAATTAATTTGGTGGAAAAAAAAACTCAGTTTAAAATTTCGAAAATTTTCATGAAAAAGTCATATAATAGTATGACTTTTTTCATGTCGAAAATATTCGTAAAAAAATGTCATAGTATAGAATGTCGTAAAATTTCATGAAATAGGGCATAGTATAGTTTGTCGATTAATTTGGTGGAAAAAAAACTCAGTTTAAAATTTCGAAAATTTTCATGAAAAAGTCATATAATAGTATGACTTTTTTCATGAAAATTTTTCATGTCGAAAATATTCGTAAAAAAATGTCATAGTACAGAATGTCGAAAGATTTCATGAAAAAAGGCATAGTAAAGTCTGTCGATTAATTTGGTGGAAAAAAAACTCAGTTTAAAATTTCGAAAATTTTCATGAAAAAATCATATAATATGACTTTTTTCATGAAAATTTTTCATGTCGAAAATATTCGTAAAAAAATGTCATAGTACAGAATGTCGAAAAATTTCATGAAAAAAGGCATAGTATAGTCTGTCGATTAATTTGGTGGAAAAAAAACTCAGTTTAAAATTTCGAAAATTTTCATGAAAAAAGTCATACTATTGCATGTCGAAAATTTTCGTGAACAAATGTCAAAAATATTCGTAAAAAAATGTCATATTATAGAATGTCGAAAAATGTCATGAAAAAAGGCATAGTATAGTTTGTCGATTAATTTGGTGGAAAAAAAAATCAGTTTAAAATTTCGAAAATTTTCATGAAAAAGTCATATAATAGTATGACTTTTTTCATGAAAATTTTTCATGTCGAAAACATTCGTAAAAAAATGTCATAGTATAGAATGTCGAAAATTTTCATGAAAAAAGGCATAGTATAGTCTGTCGATTCATTTGGTGAAAAAAAAACTCAGTTTAAATTTTCGTCAATTTTCATGAAAAGTCATGCTATAGTATGACTTTTTCTCAAAAATGTCGAAATTTTAAACTGAGTTTTTTTTCCACCAAATGAATCGACAGACTATACTATGCCTTTTTTCATGAAAATTTTCGACATTCTATACCATGACATTTTTTTACGAATATTTTCGACATGCTATAGTATGACTTTTTTCATGAAAATGTCATAGTATAGAATGTCGAAAATTTTCATGAAAAAACGCATAGTATAGTCTGTCGATTAATTTGGTGGGAAAAAAACTCAGTTTAAAATGTCGTCAATTTTCATGAAAAGACATGCTATAGTATGACTTTTATGAAAATTTTCGAAAATTTAAACTGAGTTTTTTTTCCACCAAATGAATCGACAGACTATACTATGCCTGTTTTCATGAAAATGTTCGACATTCTATACTATGACATTTTTTTACGAATATTTTCGACATGCTATAGTATGACTTTTTTCATGAAAATTTTTCGAAAATATTCGTAAAAAAACGTCATAGTATAGAATGTCGAAAATTTTCATGAAAAAACGCATAGTATAGTCTGTCGATTAATTTGGTGGAAAAAAAACTCAGTTTAAAATTTCGTCAATTTTCATGAAAAGACATGCTATAGTATGACTTTTATGAAAATTTTCGAAATTTTAAACTGAGTTTTTTTTCCACCAAATTAATCGACAGACTATACTATGCCTTTTTTCATGAAAATTTTCGACATTCTATACCATGACATTTTTTTACGAATATTTTCGACATGCTATAGTATGACTTTTTTCATGAAACTTTTTCGAAAATATTCGTAAAAAAATGTCATAGTATACAATGTCGAAAATTTTCATGAAAAAAGGCATAGTATAGTCTGTCGATTAATTTGGTGGGAAAAAAACTCAGTTTAAAATTTCGTCAATTTTCATGAAAAGACATGCTATAGTATGACTTTTATGAAAATTCTCGAAATTTTAAACTGAGTTTTTTTTCCACCAAATGAATCGACAGACTATACTATGTCTTTTTTCATGAAAATTTTCGACATTCTATACTATGACATTTTTTTACGAATATTTTCGAAAATTTTAATGAAAAAAGTCATACTATAGCATGTCGAAAATATTCGTAAAAAAATGTCATAGTATATAATGTTGAAAAATTTCATGAAAAAAGGCATAGTATAGTCTGTCGATTAATTTGGTGGAAAAAAAACTCAGTTTAAAATTTCGAAAATTTTCATGAAAAAAATCATACTATAGCATGTCGAAAATATTCGTCATACTATACTATGACTTAATTTTTTTTGACATACTATACTATGACTTTTTATTCAATTTTTCAATATACTATATTATGACTTTTTTCATGAATTTTCTTGACACACTATACTATGTCTTTTTTATGGCAATTTTTGACATAATACAGTATATTATGATGTCATGATGTGATGACATTTTGGACGGACATGGATATAAAACTGCAATCGACTTGTTGGAGGATGCATACAACCACATTTTTTAAATACTATACTATGACTTTTTTTTTTTTTTTTTTTACATTTTTATGCCTCTGCGTCAGCGATAGCCGTGGCCGGAGGCATTATATTTTCGGGTTGTCCCTCAGTTCGTCTGGTCCATTCTCGCGAACGCGATACCTCAGGAATGCCTGTAGGGAATTTGGCACAAATGTCCACTTGAACCACATGAACCGATTAGAATTTGATGGTCAAAGGTCAAGGTCACTGTGACCTCATGTCCGTCCCATTCTCGTGAATGCGAGATCTCAGGAACGCCCTGAGGGAATTTCTTCAAATTTGGCACAAAAGTCCACTTAGACTCAAGGATGACCTGATTAGATTTTGGTGGTCAAAGGTCACTCTGACCTCACAATATACGTTTTTGGCCATAACTCAGGAATTCATATGCTAATTATGACAATTTCACAGGGATAAAAATGATATTTTGGACAGAAATGGATGTAAACTTGACTAGTCTGCGAAGGTATAAAACCACAAGGCGGTAATTATAGTTTGATCTTGTCTCACAGGTGAGCCACCACCCTCCTATCTCCGCCTGCCACTGTGAGTCAAAGAATTTCACCTTCTGGCAAGGTAGGTTACTTACCTATTAATTAGTGAGGAGTTTTCCTCTTGGGGACTCTGGCTTAGTAGATTAGCCTAACAGTCTCATTTAAACTCTTTAATATTCCGCTGAATTTTTACTGATTAAACTTAGCTTTTTATTTCTAACATTTTGAGAAGAAATGTAAAGATTTGAGTGGCCAGTACATTGTATTTAATTTCTGATGTTCTTCACCGACTTGTTTTTCAGATGTTAGATGGAAAAACAAGTTCTGGGGAAAATCGATGGAGATTTTACCGATTGGGGCCGTGAATCTCATGCTTCCCAGGTAACTTTGATCCAGCTGCTTTGCGTAGCGATGAAGATCAAATCCATCGATTTCATCTCTACAATCAAGGCTGTTATTGTGTATTTCTAGGTTTGGAGATCACTATGAATGGAACAAAGTCACCACCTGTGTGCACAACATCCTCAGTGGACGACGGTGGATCGAACACTACGGGGAGATCACCATCAGAAACACAAAGAGCAGCGTTTGCCTCTGCAAACTTACATTCGTCAAGGTAAAACACCTTCAACAACCAGCGATAACAGGGTTAAGATGTGATTTGAAATGCACTGCGTTGTGGTAAAGGGAAGCTATGGTGTTTGTTTTTCAGGGAAACTACTGGAGTTCTAATGTGAATGAGGTTCAAGGCTTCGTGATGGATCAAGAAGGGAAAGTGATCCACAGGCTTTTTGGAAAATGGCATGAGGGCCTTTACTGTGGTGTCCCACCTTCTGCCAAATGCATCTGGAGGCCAGGTAGGCACTGGTTCACTGGACTTCACATGAGCCCTCTACCTGGTTACTGGTCACTCAACAATTTTGTTCCCTGACACATTTCTGTGGATGGGGTGGGCAGGAAAGTTAATGCTGATAAATTGATTTTTATGATTTTGGTTTACATTGTTTCTTCTCCTCGTCAGGCTCCATGCCCACAGACTATGAGCTGTACTATGGCTTCACTAGGTTCGCCATTGAACTGAATGAGCTTTGCCCCGAGTTGAAAGACGCTCTGCCCCGCACAGATGCCCGATTCAGGCCCGATCAAAGGTACAGCATCACATCCACCAAGTGCGAAATAAAATGCCACAAAGAAGATTGCTATACGAGCTAATCTGCTCGTAACGTCGTTTTTGTGCAGACTGAGATGTCCTGCTTGAGACACAAAGTGAAATATTTGAGTTTTGTAAATGCACATGTTGTTGCCGTTCTTTGTACGACCATCTGACTTACCGTTTACTGAAAAGTGATGTTTGGGTCACACAGGCATCTGGAGGAGGGGAACTTGGAGATGGCATCCTTAGACAAGCAGCGTATTGAGGACCTGCAGAGAGTCAGAAGGAAGTGGAACGAAGAGAACAACATCAAACTAGAGCCACGCTTCTTCAAGTAAGCACAGAGACCAAAAACAGAAAAAACACATGCTTTCTATCCAATTTATGAAGCCGTGCTTACACATGGTTCTAGTTTATAAGTAAGGGATAATGAACAGCGGGCCGGTCATTGTTGTGAAATAAACCCCCGACAGAGAGATGCAGGACCCCGTCGCAAAGCGGAGGGTTCGTGGAGGGGTCGCGCATCGTCCCTTCCACAACAATGACGCCCTCGCTTTTCATTATCTTGCTTTTTACATGGCTACTTGCTTAAGAAATCAATAATTTGGCACAAAAATGGTCCTCCGGAGTCCGACATCAGAACGTCGTCCATAGCAAAAATCTGTTATACATCGCAGCGGTCTTCTTTAAGGAAATAAGAGACTGTAGAACGCCATCATTGACCAATCAGAAATGAGTATTTAACAAAGCCGTGTAACAAATCTAGATAATTTATTTTTCTCCTCATTACCTTCAGTCACAGCTGTCACTTCTTCTCCATCTTTTCTTCCAGGAAAGTGGTTGATGCCAATCACAGGGAGAGGTGGGTCTCCAACAATACGTACTGGGAGCTCCGCAAAAATCCCGGCTTCATCAATATGGAATCTACAGTGAACCTGTGGTAGCACACGGATTGCCATGTCCATCATTTCGTCATCGCAGACAAGACGGCCGTTACCTATGCACAATAAAGGTGTCAAGAGAAACATGTTAACAATGAAACATCCACGTGCAGTAATACGAGCGACTGCAGAGCTGAGGGATGAGGCCTGATGCCCAGCGACCCTGTCGAGGTTCTGCGGCGCTGCCACATGGTCATCCATCCATGGAAACATCCTGTAGGATCACCTTCATTGTGCTTGTGGAAGCTGGGTTGTCAGGGCAACAGTCGTACCACTCCTATGTAGATCTCTCCTCAGCTCCTTTGACTTCTGAGTATGTCCTTGCCTTAAAAAGACACCCATACGAGTCACACGATTTAGTGCTTTGTCGTTGAAGCCATTTGATTTCTGACAGCAGTTTGGGTTAGACTAGTCTCTGAAATAGACCTTTTGATTACCTACGATACCTATGTGCATGTTTAGAGAGCAGCTTTCACTGGCATAAAGCCGCATTTACTATATCATCAATTATTGTAGAAAAAAAGGTATTTTTATAAAATATCTTGGACTCAGAATTTAGTGAAATGGTATTATGTGAATTGGCAGATTTTATTTATTTTTTGCCTTTTAATGCTGTCGAATCTGTGTGATAGCAGTACTCTCTCTCGGGAAACATACTCATTTAAAATTAATCTCGACCGCAGCAGAGGAAGTGTGGCGACCATAGATGGAATTTTTAATGCATATTTTCAAACAGCGGCTCTCAAAGCTGATCGTGGTGTGGAAGGAGAAGTAGGTATTAAAATGTAAATCCTATTCCGGTATTTGTGATGCAGGAGATGCATACAACCTTTACAGATGTTTTCTTTCTTTAAACGGTCAACGCAGATCTGTCGTGGAGTCCAGTTTCTCCTCACAGTGGAGATTCTGCGTAAATAGAGGGGCAATCTCACCAGCCCTCCCTCCCCTGCCCCACTGCCTAATTTTAAACATGAAAGTTACATGAAACCAACTCCTCTGAATCACATGGTTACATAAATAACACACATAATTCTCCATATAGGGTAGCCACACCATATATAATGCACTCTCTCCAACATCACTTATCTGAATCAAAGGTTTAAGAAAAGATGGCGTAGTGGGTCGTACAGTTTGTAAAGCCCTCAGAGACTACAATTTGGGGTTTTATAAATAGACTTGACAGTGAAACATGAGGAAAACAGTCACATATTTCCAGTACGAGGCTTAACACTCATCTACATCCAGCTACACTAGTTGGGCGATTATTTTTAAATGATCAAAAAGTATTTATTTTCTGTCAAAAATGACAAAAAATTAATTTAAATTGACATCCTTGTTCTGACTTACAACCAAAAACAAAGAAAAGAAAATTATCGGCAACTGTTTGGGTATTTTTCTTGATCGATTACCTACATTATTAATCAATTATCAAAACAGGAATACATTTTCCTTCTAGTTAATATAATAACAGTTAGTCAATTGTGTCCGCACTACCATGACTCATTCAGCCAAAAGTATAGTTAGTCCAATATGAAGCACCAGAGCCACCTACAGGTCGTCCCTAGAAAATGCAGTTTACTGTAGGTCAGCAATATAAATATCTCCTTAAACGTTTTAGATGTTGAAGCCAAACGAGTTAGTACAGTAACAATTATACTGTTCAACATGTGAGTGATTCCCCAGAGACTTTACTGCTATGATCTGGGCTTCTGCAAAGCACCAGTTACCTATTAGCAATTTGTGTATTTAATGCAAAGCAGATTAGCTTTAATGTTTTAACTAGTGTCCCCCTTTTTGTGTTACAGAGTAAGAAATATAATTGAAATCAACCTCCAACACACACACAAGTAGTGACACATTGTCCATACAATGTGTACGAGCATATTTAAGTTGATTCCCCTCGTTCGGGACCGCGGGGTGAGGACACCGAAGGAAGAAAAAGAGGGAATATAAATATGTAGAATGAAAACTATGTGAAGCAAATCCATCTTGTGTGCACTGTTTCTATGGTACTGTAGATTACAAACCAAAAAGGTAGTACTGCTTTGCATCCATACCCTTTTTTTTTAATGTACTTAATGTGCTTTTAATTTTATCCCCGATCACAAACTAAATGCTAGAACTCGTCAGCGTCAGTTTCACTTGCTGTGCCTTAATGCATTTATTAATGCCTCACAAACACACTACTGATAAGACTCTTCATGCCAAGAAGGTATGCCATTAACAAACTCCGCACATTACCCAGACTCCACCTGCCTACAGAGGGTAAGTTATACTGTTAGCATTGATTGTTTAGCTGAGGAGAAAATGTCTAAAGTCTTAAAAGGGAGATGTCTGACATTAGATGAGGAAAAAAACTGTAAAATGCTTGCAGATGTTCTGCACTGCTCCGCTACTCCGACATGTAACCAATCCATTTTTGGTGATCACTGTAAATACAGCACATTTAGAAGATGGGTCACTACTGCAAAAAGCCGATTCCTTTTTCCTCCTACATCAGTGATATTTTTTAATCTGAATCACAGCAGTGTGTTTGGAGGTAGGAGCAATGCTTTGCGTAGAGTTTGGTATCATAGAGTCAGACTGTAGTGAAAAAAATTAATCATGAAAACCTCTTCATGCTTTCTTCATCCACTGTTGCACCTGCATGTCTAGACAACTTAGCCTGCCAATGAATGTTGCAGATGCCTTACAAAAAGAAAAAAAGGGTTTTGTTTTCTCAATTGGACTCTCATGTTTTTTGTTTTTTTGTTTTGGACTGACATGTATCACGAAGCACCGTGTCGGCTCCGTTTCTTTCAGATCTATTTCCTGATGGGTACCTTCTAAAGTGCAATTTTAACAAAGTACATATCTTTCCATGAACACTGTACACTGCTGCTACATAGTGCTTGTTCTAATAAAACTGGAAAACTCAACAGATGAGGAGTGTGTGATTTATATGTAAAAGACCAAGCGATTAAAGTCAATTAACAAAAACAATCAGTTATTGCTGCCAGCGTCATTAGGGTTAGTCGGTTAGATATTGTCAGACATGATTTTCCAGCAGTTTGTCACGGTTAAGATAAAAGGGGCAACTATGTAGCTGTTATCAATGATTATTACACGGTTGAATACTCGATTCTGATTGGTCAATTGCGGCGTTCTACGGTCTGTTATTTCTTTATAGCAGACTGTTGCTATGTATAACAGACTGTTGCTATGGGCGCAGTTCTGATCTCGGTCTCTGGCGGACCGTTTTTATGTCAAATTATTGATTTCTGAAGAAAGTAGCCGAGTAATAAGCGGGAAAATGTACAGCTAGCGGGTCATTGTTGTGAAATAAACCCAGACAGGGCGATGCAAGACCCTTACATGTAACGCCACTTAATTTTGATTGATAACAAGTACACCACGAATGAAATATCACAATAAATGTGTGCTAAATTGGTTAACGTTTCTATTGAAAACCAGGCAAGTTTACTTTGAAGCAAGGCTATAATAATTTTGGATTTTCAATTAGTTTATATTTTAGATTTGACTCTCGATTTCATTAGTTTATATTTTGATATTTAGTATTAGTTTTTAAACAGGCAATATCTTTTCAGTTTAGTTTTTCTTGAAGGATATCATTTTTATTTAGTTTCAGTTTACTAAAAATATTTTCCACTGCTTATTTTCGTTTTAGTTTACTATAATAAAATTGCTTAGAAGCTGACTTATTTTCTCTGACTTTAAAAAAAAAAACTAAGAAGACTGACTTCAGCAACAGTCATCTGCATTATTTTATCTGATTCTATTTGTGTAGAAACAAGAAAAAATGTACGATTATGCTTAGTATAAACGCATCTTGTAGACCACAAATTAGAGATGCACCGATATCGGATCGGATATCGGGCCGATATTGACTCAAATAGCTGGATCGGGTATCGGTGACAATGAGGCCGATCTATTCAATTCAATTCTATGTACTATATACATTATACGGTATACTGTCATTTTTTTATTTCCCGTTTAAGTTTTTACCAATATTTGATGCTGCATTAAAAAGGTTTACACCTGAATTGTAATTCCTGTTAATTTTGAAGAATTTTTTTGCCAAGTTGCTGGTGCACAATTTATTATTTGAATAATAAATTACAATTCAGTAAATGTATATCTATGTGTTTATTTGTCACATTTTGTTTAACAAACTGAGGAAAGCAGTGTTTAAGTCAAGCCTGATGTTGCCTTACACATAAAAGAATGATCCCAGTCACTTCCACACAGTGAGGCGTACAGCTTATTAATCAAACACTGGTATTGGATCGGTACTCGGTATCGGCCGATACCCAAAGCCACGGTATCGCTATCTGTATCGGGACTGAAAAAAGTCAGATCGGTGGATCCCTACCACAAATGCAGGCCTGTAGTCAATATATCTAAAATTTAAATAAATTAAATCTCAATCACAATACTGGTCAAAATGTCTAATTGACATTTTCCTCAAATTGATCGGCCTTAAAAAACCTTTCCGGAATCTCAAAACCAACTGTCAGCTAGTGAACAACAATAACATCCGTTTGTTCGATCGACATGAGCCTTCTTGTCTCTCAGTTATTAAACCACACAAATCAAGAGTGAATGATTGCATCAGTGCACAGGCCCTGGTGTAATTGCCTTTGTACCAATACAGCAAGACGTGCAGCCTCATAAATTGATGGCCGTCAAGTGGTCGACTCCCACGAGAGACGTTTCATTCAATAACACTGCACACTGCTTCTGAAGGCACCGCCGCAATCTGTTCTCTCCATACGGTCTATTTGGACGACTATTAACAGAAACCGACACTCGTTAACATTTAGTGTTTGGGTTTATTTTCTGGATTCATACACGTTGTTGCTGCTCTCCACCACGGATCCATTCATACAGCAGAGGACAGCAGTCAGTAAACGTATTAAATATATCACACGGTACTATGGGGCACACTGCAAAAAAAAATGGCAACAAACCAGCATGATGGGAATATGAATTAACATGTTATATCTATTTTGAGAGTCAACCAGATACAGACAGCAGGGGTTGTACTGTAGATTGCTTACGGAGAGATGGAAGAGTGGAAGTAGGTAAAAAAAAAACTAATTGGACCCATCTGTGGATCAAAATGCAGACCATCCTTTCAAATATAACACAAGTCAATATAATCTCTTTTTCAATTCACTTTCATTTTAGAGTTTAACAGAAAGGCCGAAGCAACTTAAAAGTTTAAGATCATCTATTGGCTCAATACAGCTCAATATATTGCTACAGGGGGGAAACGGGAATAAAAAGAATAAATAAGGACAACTGGAACTTAAAAACATCTGCATCCTGACTAAAAAAAGGAGGCAAACATTCCCACTAAAGCACACAAAAAAGTGGATAAATACAGCTTAAACTAAACACGTAAAAAGGTAATGTGGAAGTGCTTCATATTATTCACTGTTCTTATCTCATTTACACATGTACATTTGCTTAAATACAGTACATCTCAAGTAAAACATGATGGTAATCTAACAACCTGAAGACAACATTTCATTTATAGTTGATTGTTAATATTGAGTCACCTCACAAATACTGCTCTAAAGTTGCCTGATTCAAGTCAATGTACGTTGAGTTATTGTCGATCTGCTTTGTAATAATTATAAAAATATACCTTGACCTCATATCGTCCACTGGCAGGAAGACTAGTGGGAGGAACGACCTACAGCCTCATCATGACCGGACATCAGCTGATATATGTGACAAGTCAGGTGAAGCAGATGGTGGTTTTACTTGGTGGAGGCCATGATCTTGATGTACTGGAGGGCGCTGTGTGCTGCGTCGTTGTGAGCGTTGCTACAGGAAATGCCGGTGCCGTGGCACACGGTGACCGGGGAGGTGGACAGCTCCGCCAGGCACTGGTACTGGCCGTTCACCGTCAGCTCGTCTGCAAAATACAGCAGCACACTTTACAACATGACACGGATGACAAAATGATACAATACAGTGTTCTCTTTGGGTGCTCTCCATTCAGCTAATTATGATTCTTTCCGTCCTCCAGACCAGAAATCAATCAAGATCTGCCATCGTTGAGGATGTTCCAAACCACATTTTTGATACTGTTTATCAGAATCCGATTTATTTGCCAAGTACGTGGGCACATAAAGGGAATTTGACTCTTGTTTACTTACACAGAAATATAATTAAAAGCTAGGGACATGGACAACAAAGCTGGACAATAAAGGATAATAGAATAGACAGGTACTGTTATGTGCAAAAGTAGTGACAAAATAGTTGTATATATAAATATATATATATAAAAAGCACCAATGATCAACAATAAAGTAAGAAATAAAAAACATCTATATACCTGTCAAGTGTTCTGTAAGTTGTAATGGTCAGCATTTTTTCTGCAATACCCATTTAATGTATTTTTAATCAGTAATTATCTCTCTGTATAGTAGTTTTTTTATTGTTAGTGGCATGTAATCCAACAACACCGTAATTTTATCTCACTGATATCAGCCACAGAGTTCACTGTTCACTCACCCACAGCCGTCTCAGAGCCGTAATAAGTTACTGCTAATGCAAACTCAACATTTCCTACTGCCGCTGCTTCATATTAGAATCAAAAAGGCAAAAAGCAAGTGTGTCTACAAAGCAAGACATTTTTTGGGTTGGGGAATTTTTTCATCTGAATCATAAAAACACTAAGGGCACTTTCACAAGCCCCCATTTAGTCCATTTTAATCTAGTTCTGGTGCGGTTTGTTTGGGCAGCTGTGAACGCAGTAATCGTACTCGTTTCCATGCGAACCAAAGTCTGATGTTTGCCTAACATCTGGGCCGAAGAGAACATACAGAATATGCTAAATAAAGTCCACAAAAATAGAGAAGTGATTTGTGCGCACGGTAGATCAGAGCCGAGTCAAAGTTCCTCTCTCCTTTGTACACGCCCCTCAGCAATTTATTGTTTTTATTTGGTCCGCTTTAATTTGTGCACTGTGAAACCGAACCAGACTTAATAGAAAACTAACCAAAAGTATCAAATTCACTGTGATTCAGACTAGCCAAACGGAATATGGTTTGCGAAAGCGCCCTAAAACAATCATGTTGTTTGTGTGCATCTTGGGTCATTTGGGTAAAAAAAGAGAAAGACTGTCTGGATATTTGTTCTCCATAGCTGTGGTTAAAATTAGTCCTTTCAGCTGGAGCCTGAAAAGGACAGTGCCTGCAGCTTAAAGACTAAAAAAAAATTATCAACATCATTTAGAGTAGTTAAAGCTGGTTTTATTAAGTCCTCACATCCCTTTAGTTATTTCAGTAATAGACTCATTTTAACTGTCTACTGGTGCTTTTTCCTATCATGCATAATCAGTACTGGAGCCACAGTCATATGGCATCAGGCGTTTTCCTTTTAAGCTGACCCAAGTGAGAGAAGGAAAGCACCCTGTATCTTAGCAACCCAAGCAACACTAATGCAGTGTGTGTGTTTTCTTACCGATATCGAAGTATGTGACCTCAAAGCCCTGCTCCTTGGACAGCTCCAACATCATCTGAATATAATCTGTGTTGGGAATGCTCAGCGGGTTTCTTCTCAGTGAAGATATATTCTCCGCTGATGAGTTCCTCAAGTTCTCAAATCGGACGCTTGGTTTAGGAGTCTGAAAAATTTGAAATAAAAAAAAAGTAACACAAAAAAATTGACACAATTTAAAGACTTTTTTAACTTTAAGAAGATGAACTAAGAAATGTTGCAACTGCGTCCAGTGGTCACTTCACGAAGGCGAGAAATATTTGGCGTACCCATGTGATTTCAGAACAGCCCGATAGACTTTGAAGCTTTGAAACCATTTTCTCTGCAGCTGCCTTTTTCGCTGCCTTTTTTGAATTTCCTAAAGCTGTCGAAACACGAGACAAGAGATTAAGAACATGATGAACAAAAACACAAATTCGCTTAAAAGATTTTAGACGAATGTCTCAAAAACACTCTACCCTTCTCTGACAGCGACTCCATTCGACATGTAACAGTGAATTCTCTCTTGTGTGGTGGACCAGCCTCCATTAAAACTGTGTACTCGGGAAGACGCCATCCTCTCTGCAACGCTAACTCCTGACATGAGAAAGTAATGAGGACAAAAAAAAAACAGAGTTAGTGTTTTATTTCAAAATACTTATTGTGCATATAATAAAGGACATACTATTGCTGCATGCCACTCTCAATTACAGTTCAGTAAACGGACACGATTTTTAACATCTGGAAGAAAATACATTTATCCAGCTTTCCCTACTTGTGTTTTTTTTTACTCGTCAATCTGAAAATCTTCAAATAAATAAATACAAAAACTTGCTCATAAACAATCACAGACAAGACACATGCACACACACGATTTACACACCTGCAGTATCCCCACTGAGTTGGGGTGGTTGTTTGTTTCTGCTACAATGCCGTTACTCTCAGACTTCACAGGAACGATCCTGTTGGGAATTACATCAAAGCGGTTACCACAGCTGCTCACGATCATCACTCACTGCAGGCTGTCAGTTAAACAGCAACAACGCATTGCTAAAAAGGCCATAGAGAATGGGATCGTGGCGTTAGCGGCAGTGAGCAACGCAAGGCATTGTGGTATTTTAGGACACGGAAGCTGGGAGCCTCATGAAGACAGCTAGCTAACGTTAGCCCTCCAGCTGTCAAAGAGTCAGCTTCGACTTCACATTATAATTTCTAACAGCTGTATTCTCATTAACGTGACAAACTACAAGAAACAGTTTGCTAATAAACCCTTACAAAGTCATGACAGCACCGGTTGGCGTGACGTTAGTTATCAACGCTCTTAACATGTTGGCTAACCGCCCTACTCCGTTAATATGTACATGCTGTCAGCAACCTTTACAACAGAGCTGTTTCACTACACTTGTTAGATAATGTTTCACAACAGTTTTTTTTTTGTGAATGAATGCATGTAAACAAAGAGAGCTATCCCAGATCATGGCGACCACCACCCAGAATGCAATGTGCCATGACGTTGTTGCCCATTCTCTATTAAAGGCCCTGACACACCAAGCCGACGGTCGGCCGTCGGAAAGTTTGGGGCCGTCGGTGAGCGTCTGTCGGCCTAGGTTTTTTCGGTGTGTCCCGCACCGTCGGCTCTAGTCTGCCCATGTCGGAGGCTTTTCGGCCTATTCGGCAGGTTGAATCGTTGGTGGAGCCCATCGGTGAGAGAAATCCCTCCGATTGGCTGTTCAGCTTAAACAAATCAGCGCACGAGAAGAGAAACGGACATGAGGAAAGCAAGGCAACGAGTAAAGTCAAGAGGGCACACACAGAAGGCTCTTCTCATCTGATCATTCCAATATCCAACGGATATTTTCACAACGACGTGGCCGTCTGGAATTAAGCTAAGTAGTGAGTGAGAGTGGTGTGAAAATGATTGGCAGACGCCGTTTTGTTTCATGTACGTATCATAACAACGGCTTGTATATCCGCAGTACTGTCTTCCGGTTTCTCTTTTTGAATGACAAATACAGACTACCGCCACCTGCTGGTGTGGAGAGTTAATTCATCTCACGCAGGCACAGAACATCCGTGCTAATCTGGCCGTCGGCTGTAGTCTTTGCGGTGTGTTCGAGTGCAACTTTTTGGCCAAGACGCAGGCAATATGAGGCGACGCAACTATTGTCCTCCATCGCTGCTAGTTCTTTGATGTCGATTTGGTGTGTCTGGGCCTTAAGAGACGAGGTTTTGGATAACTCAATTTAGGGCTGCAACTGATTGTTATTTTCATTATCGACTAATCTGCCGTTTATTTCCTCAATTTAATTATCTCAGAAAGTTTTGAAATATGGCATGATAATTTACCAAAGCCCAAGCTGATATAGAATAAAATTTAAAAAATCAGTTTACCATCATAGAAGACAAATATTCACATTTGAAAAAAAATGTAATTTTAAAAAAATTACTCAGTTATAATAATTTGTTGCCAATCAATTTTATTTCAATAATGATTTCAGCTCTACTCACACTGTCCCAGCGTCTATCTGCAGAATATTCAGGGCAGCCTCTGCAGCCTGGTGTTTAGCAGCCTTTTTACTAGGACCTTGACCTGAATACAATCATGCACACACACATACAACACTACAGATTATGTAATACATGACAAATAATATTTTACAGTCAGATAAAAAAAACACTATAACCTCAAGTCACTTAGCCACTCCTAATTGCTAAAAAATAATAATAAATATGATGTCTTGTATTCCAGAAAATAAAAGTTAACCCCGGAGGCTACTAGAAAGGACGTATAGAAAAACGCTGAGACAAATGTGTCCCTTTTCAAGAGCATACTGTTGTTCGAAGATGTCATATGTGAAGACTCATCACGGAAGTGAGATACCTTGGTCAAAAAACAAGGCATATAGAGGGGACAAATAATACGTTGCAGGCTGGAGTGCTCTTTCTGAATTATCAGCGTATGATTTTCATCTCAAATAAAAAAGGCTTCATCCAGTGACAGGCAGCTATCAGCGCAGCAGGTGGCGGGACTGTAACTGACCTGTGCAGTTAACTTCTCCGATTTTCACGCTGAAGACGAAGCTGGGCTGGTGAGCCTCTCCTTCAGCCTTCTCCATCACATACACAGGGAGGTTGCCACTTTTGGTGCCATATTCATGCAGGATTTGTATAGGTGTCTTCCCAGGGTTGGTCCTCTGCGTTTCATGTGTATTCAAGCTGTAGTGAGAAAACATCCACAAACAGTTAACCCAGACCATATTAACTGGGTGGTTGCCATTAGATGGCTGCAGTATACATCTGAGCTGCAAATCAGGAAAGTTTGCACACCATAAACAATGAATGCAAATGGTAAAACCAATTTACAATATTTAGATGCCAGATAATTATTATTTTTTTAAATATAGATCTTTCCAAAGATATTAATGGCATTAATATACACATTTAATGGCATGATATCACTGACAAAAACTACTGCGTAACGTGATACCTCAACAGCATCTGAGTCAGAGCCACTGATCACATTACCATCTAATGAAACTATCACAATACCCTCGAAAAAGTCTCAATTTGTTATCAATATAAACTCAGTGACAAGCAAAAATAGAGTCCTCTTGTATAATGCTGTTCTCGACCAAAGAAATTCGTAGTCGACTAACATGCATACGATTTTGTCGCACAAAAGCACCACTTTTAATCTTGTGTTTACCAGAGATGTGCTCATAAGTTTCTTGGAAATAAGTCATTCAGCATGAAAAAAGCGACTAATCGACTAAAGAAATCTTAGTCGTTTAAGACCAAAATCAACCCATTAAATGAATTTGGAAATGCTCGTCTTATAAGTGGAGGTATACATAACTTTACAAACATCTTTAAATATAATACAGTCCAATACAACCTGATAAAAAATAATTAAATGATGATTCACAGATGTAATACATATTGCAGGACTGTTGTACTGTATTGCACTACTGTACAGAGCTTTCTATTTTACTGGACACAATATCAGACGTGTAGGCTGCACATCTTCTATTATGACTTAGTGAAGTCCAGTCTGTCTAAATGTTCAGTTTTGTCACAGACTTGAAAAAACGTTTTGCAAGGGCTCAAGGCTGTCCTGCTGTGAAACTGACAAATACTCAAGGTCTTAACCTTTTCAGGTCCTCTCTGCACATATTTTGTATATCTGTAATACTGCAGACTTGTGAGAATTTTTCACAATGCAGTGCTCTTATGTTAAAAACAGGGATGTCATGGCAATTAAACAAAAAATTGAAGGAGCTGGCAAGAACAAGTCTACATGTACTTAAGCAGCAAGCACTGCATCTGGTTCTTTGACCTATAAAGCATAATTGTGTTGATTTAAAATTGAATCTGGTTTGATCAGGTGTTTGTGATATAAAAGCTATCATTATAATCACTAAATGTGCAACCACTATTAGGGCTGGTCGGAGGATATAGCCAAAATATCTTCATCACAATATTTTTCTTCGTTTTTGACGATATAACAGCATTTCATTTTCCAGTGCAAATTTCAATATGATATGACACAGACCATTATGTTGTACAATTGTCATGGTGCTATTTAATTCAAAATGGTCTATTTTCTTGTATGTTTTTTAATACTGTTGCAGGGACATTTTTTGATTAACTTAAAAAGAGTAAAATATTGCAGACGATGGTATAGTAAAAATCCATACCTTTGCATGGATCTATGACGGTATAGCTTCATATTCTGTATACCTCCCGGCCCTAATCCACCATTCAATTTCATTAAACTACACATGAAATGTGAGCCTCACACTTAACTAACCACAGAAATGCTTCTGCCACAGGCCTCCTGCTCTTGCACATATTGGCTTAACACTCACAAGCTGATGTTTAATTAATTGAGATCTGTTTGTGGTTGCTGTGTGGTGGACTAATGGGACTAATGGGCCTAAAATTTCTTGCTATCTAGGAAAGTATTGCTGAAAGTAAAGCTCTCTTTTTTAAGAAACCCCTGCTCACACTAACACACCTTTTTTAAATAAATAATAATTTTGAGAGGAGAATTAACAACAAACATACAAAGAAAGGGGATATAATAAATCCCATTCAGTCATCAAAACAAGTAAATATCAGAAAAAGAGAAAGAGGAAAGTAAAGAACTAATCATGCTATGATGCTGAATATGAAGGACTTTTCACATAATACAGTTTTTATGACAAAGACAATAAAAATACATTAAATACACTAAAGTATGGTATTTGGGCTGAGATGAGAATTTGCCAAAAATCAAAAGCAGGCTGACAGTGTATAAGATACCATCATGTTGTCCAAAACAAATGTGTCTTTAAAACCATCAGGTGCACTTCTTCTTTCTGTGGTTGCCACAGTGACCACTTTACCTGTGAGCTAGCTGTTAGCTGATCATAGCTAACTCTGCAACGATATGTCATCTATTATTCTGCTTAACCAGGATCTGTATTCAACCAAGTGTTCGGCTAATTAATCTGCACAATTAATATACAAATCATATAAAGTTATGACACAAACGGGACAAGGGGTTTTAGTGCATCAAACCCTAAAA
This sequence comes from Sebastolobus alascanus, assembly GCA_916701645.2. Lineage (NCBI taxonomy): Eukaryota > Metazoa > Chordata > Actinopteri > Perciformes > Sebastidae > Sebastolobus > Sebastolobus alascanus. The sequence goes on from CAKAOJ020000059.1 coordinate 746,772, forward strand.
CACAGCAGGTTAGCCGGCTAAGCTAATCAGGCTAAACTAGCTCACTGACGTCGACGCAGTTTAGCTCCTGTCATTCAATTAAAACATTTTCTCTGATGCTAACAGAAAGAGCCTCTGAAGAACAACTTTAGAAGGTTAAATATTAGAAATATAACTTGAATATGTATTATTTTAGTGGCCTGTTTAGACCCAGTTCAACAAAATGTTTTAAGTAATCCTGTTAGCCAGCTAGCAGATAGCTAAGTAACTATCGAAATATAACCAGAAGACTAATCAAAATAAAACAGCTACGTTAGCATATTCATAGCTTTTTATTACTTTCACTTCTCTAAAATTCACTTTTTCATTGGTGATATTTAACTGTAACCTACTTGAGAAACTTCACAGTGTTTATTTTATCACAGTCAAGGTAGCTAATGTTATATATTATTATGTAAACCTGTTAAATAGTGTCAACATGTTATCGTTTATTCATTACAGTTGTTAAAACACGTGTAATAACAAGAGAAAACAAACCTCGTGTCTGCGGTGGTTTTGGCTGCTGGTGACTGAAATCCCTCCTGAGACATGTTTAACAATCTTCTGTGGTTTCGTTTGTTTGGCTGATTAAAGACGATATTAAGGGTAAATCTCAGACACCACTTTGAGATATTTGTCTGGGCGTCTGGTCTTCTTATTATGAAGAATATGAAGTGGCCTGAAAAATGCTAACAATTCTTCATTGTAACCTGGCCGGGGGAAAATACCGAATTTAACATCCTATCAACATCCGGGTCACCAGCTGGTCATCTGAAGCCAGAGTGGTGGAGATTAAAAGTGTTTACCGCCCCATGCTGGTGGGGGTGTTCAAGTGTCTGCCTCACAGTTACTGCAGGGCTTTATGTTACTAGATTACAGTACTTTTACTCCAAAAAAAATGCTGGTTGCTCTCTAAAAAAAAAAAATAATAATTAAAAAAGAACATTTTAAAAAATGCCAGTGAGTGCACTTCCTAATTTTCTGAGGTAACAAATAAACAAAATAATGTTCAAGTGTCTGCCTTACAGTTACTAGAGGGTTTTATGTTACTAAATTACAGTACTTTTACTCCCAAAAAAATGCTGGTTGCTCTATAAAAAAAAAAAAATTAAAAAAGAACATTTTAAAAAATGCCTGTGAGTGCCCTTCCTAATTTTCTGAGGTAACAAATTAACAAAATAAAGAAAGAAAGAAATAAACTTTTCACTCCTGTAACTCTTTCTCACACCTTTTTCATCTGCCCGGCTGCACTTATTTGTTAATAGAAGTGTAAATAGTAGTGAAACTGACTAAACACTTGGGGACATTCAAGTGTCTGCCTCACAGTTACTACAGGGCTTTATGTTACTAAATTACAGTACTTTTACTCAAAAAAAAAATGCTGGTTGCTCTCTAAAAAAAAAAAAAAAAATTAAAAAAGAACATTTAAAAAAATGCCAGTGAGTGCACTTCCTAATTTTCTGAGGTAACAAATACACAAAATAAAGAAAGAAAGAAACACACTTTTCACTCCTGTAACTCTCTTTCTCACACTTTTTCATTTGCCCGGCTGCACTTATTTGTTAATAGAAGTGTAAATTGTAGTGAAACTGACTAAACACTTTTAAACCAACAAAATCAGGGACCAGTTGTGTATTTGTATTATAATAGATATAGTTTTGTATGAAAATTTAAATTCTTAATTTTTGTCTTAAAACCATTGTGTTGCCTGATGTGTGCTGCGGGTTAGGGCTCTGAGGGGTTGAAACCCAGGGAACCAAAAGAGCCAGAGCCTGGTGCAGCCCTTACCTTTATGTGTACTCTGCGTTATGTCTTGTGTTTTTTTATTAAATACAGCTTTAAAAAAAACATCTAAATAGCTACAGGTAACGATTATTTCCATTATTAATTCATCTGCCAATTATTTTATTTGATTAATTGATCAATCATTTTTGTGTATAAAATGTTAGAATATTGTGAAAAATGCCCATCATGAATTATCAGCGTTTCGAAAAAAAGCAAAAATTTGGTATTTTTGTTTGATTGCTAGAGATAAATTTTCCAGTAATTGACCGCTCAATTAATCAAATTATTTCAGCACTAGTTTGTCGGTCCACATTTTTAACTTTGATGCTAATTTGTGGTATTATGGTCATTTCAAGGTGTTCACTTAGAAGAGCTGCATTGAAAACTTGGCAAGTAAGAATGTAATAGACCATGACAGAATATTTTTAAAGGGCCCATTTAAATGCATATAAACAATCAGAATGAATAGAAATAGTGCATATACAATTTATTGTTTGATTGATAGAAAATTGCTGTGTTTTAACTGCTTCAAAAATTTCATGGATTTAAGATGATTCTGATTTCTGATTACTGTGCATACAGTGATATTAAATGACAATGGCAACAATGATACCATCACATTTGGGAGAATAAAACTGCCCATGGTGGTTGTACCAGGAATATCTGGATAATAACATCTGTGCAATATCCATGTCTAAAAGTACATTTAAAATAAAATAGAAATAGATAATAGAAAGATTAAAGAGGATGTTGGTTGTTGCATTTGCTCCTGTATCGATGTGCATGATTAGCTCAATCAGTTCATTAAAGTTCAACATTAAACATCATGTAAAAACATGATGCTGTAAATAGAGGAAGGGAGTTGAACTTGTGTTCACTGGGTGTATCATACCAGGTATAAAAGTAAAAAATATTGTGACAAATGTATCTACTTCATCAATTGAAGGTCCACTTATAAGTCTTCATTAGCAAATGGAGCTGGTTCAGGTGTTGTTATGAAAATAAACACATTTGGATAATGGTTTATAAGAATGTATCCAGCAGATTTAAAAGTGTGAACACTGAATGTAAGACAAAAACACTGGCGACAGATTATTGTCGTCAGCGCGACAGGCTGGGAGGAGGGGCTTCGGGGATCGGAAAGACCACTTTCTTCCTGAGTGAGAAGGCTGGTTGAGGCATCTGCTTTCTTTCACCGTTGGAATCCGTCTTCTGGCTAACATCTGCATTCACTTTTGTCAGGATGGAAACAAGGTCACAACCCCTGGAAAAAAACAAAAGTTGCTGTAAAATAGTGAACTAAAAATCTATGCAAGACACCAAAAATTAGTTATTCTCCATCACATATAATACAAGTAACTCAAATTAATATTCAAATAATTTACTTCAAGTAAAAGTAGCGATAACACATGTCCTGCATTCAAAATTTAAGTTAAGTAATCCTATAGTATTGGAGTATTAGCAATAAAATGTATTTGAAGTATAAAAGTAAATGTAGCCTAATCATTATACTGAATTGCCTCTGTCAGTGTATATCATTGGATTACGGCAAAAATGCAAAATGTTACCAAGTATATTTGTCTAATTACTAGTCAAAATATCTCACTTAATATAAGACACAATCACTTAACAAGTAACATTTCAGTGACTTGTTTTTAGACTATGTATCGAGTTGAATATCTTGTTAAGTGACAAAATATTACTCTTGAGCATTACAGGCTTATTCTGACACACAGTTCTTTCTAATACTAGTGAAATATAGCTCAAAATGAGTTTTCCCAGCTAATTTCAAGATCTATTTTTTTTTTTATCTTGAAAGGCCTAAATATTACATCTATTTCAAGAAATCTTACCAAGAGAATTTTCACTTGTTCGATTGGCAGATTTGTTTTACTTATTACAAGCAAAAACACCTTGTATTCATTGTTTTTTTACTTATTCTTAGAGTGGCTTTTTTCTTTGTATTAATATGTAAGTGTCAATTTAATTTTGTAGTTAGTCGAGGTGGAGCTAATTTCAACTATTTCACATACTGTTGGGTAGTCAACTATATGAAAGGTGTATACAGAGCCGGCCCAGCCAATAAGCGATCATTGCGGTGGCTTAGGGCCCCGTGGCCAGCAGAGGGCCCCTTAAAAACAAGAGATGTTGTTTCTGTGCCATATGTACTGTGAACGCACAGTCAGAGGGCACCCCCAAAAGTTTTGATAGGGGCCCACAGAAGGCTAGGGCCGGCTCTGCGTGTATATGTATGTTTTGTATGTCAAAAATATCAAATGGATGAAGTAAAAAGTACAATATTTCCTACTGAAACTAATAGTCAGGATATGAAAATTGTACTTAAATATAATTGTACATTCCACCACTGAAAAAAAAATCACATCATCAAATAATATCTAATATTTTGCTTTACTAACCATGGCACCATCTGGACAAGGTTTTGGCACAATGTCTGAATAAACCACGTGCCATTTTTCCTCTCTCTGAAAGAGACGAAAGAAGGAACGGTGGCCATTCCCAACAGGAAGTCTGCATCAGACGGGATGGACTCATTCGATTTAACAGCATCGCTGCAAACAGGAGTGGGTGAAGGACCGTCAGCCTCGACGTGGACGGCCTTCTGCTGGCCGGTGCCCTGGCAGGCCTGGATAAAAAACAGCTTGGGTTTCTCTGCCAGAGAGGCGCACTTTACTCCGTTGACGGGTTCCTTCAGCTCCTTAATCTTGACGATGTGGCCGTCCACGCCGTACACACCTCCCTCCTGGCCGTGGCTGAGAACGCAGCACACCAGACAGTCCATCTGACTGTGATTTCTGCTGCCGAGCTCCCGCAACACAGACAGCATCTTCTCCCTCTTACAGTCCCTCTGTATCTCTACCTCAAAGCCAAGCCACGTAAACACTTTGTGCAGACACTCTGGAAGACACACAGATACATGTAAATACAAACATGCAGCAACCCGCCTGAATACAGATAGAGCACCAGTATGGAACCAGCTTTCATTTGAGATATCCAAAATTACCTTCATCAAGCTGGGTTCCCTCCCTGTCCGAGAGACTTTGTATGGATTTAGTGAAGTCGTAGTTGTTTACAATCAAGCAGATACCTCTCTTTGCTGCAGTCATGGGATACGTTCCCAAAACCTACAGAGACAAATCAGTAACCCAAGACAGGATTCAGTATAATACCTGCACTTGTAATTCAATAATGTACTATTTTTTGCCACAATTTGCACGTTCAAACAATAGCTTTAGTCAGCACAATAATAATAATAATAATAAACTTTATTCATATAGCACCCTTCATAACATAAAATGCAGCTCAAAGTGCTTCACAAGGGATTAACAATCAATAACAATAAAATAATAGAATCCTAAAGAGATACAAAATAGGATAGTACTATTAATAAATACAAAATGATAATGGTAAAAACAATTTTAAGATATGAAACCATAAAACAAGTATGAGAAATATATAATAAATATAAAATAATAACAATGATGTTAGAAAAAGGTGGAATTAATTAAAAGCAAGATCGTAAAAATAAGTTTTGAGCTTGTTCTTAAAGAGATTAACAGAAGTTGTGTTATTTGGGATGGGAGTTTGTTCCAATCCAAACCTTTGGTGCATAACAACAGAAGGCTGCTTCACCGTACTGTTTGTAAGTCATTTTTGGTACACTGAGCGAGCCAGCGCTAGACCGCCTAAGGGAGCGGTTTGGAACATGCTCAGAAAAGCAATCGGTGAGGTAAGAAGGTGCTAAACCATTTAAGGCCTTAAAAACAAGTAAAAGAATTTTAAAATCAACCCTCGAGAAACAATGCTACATTACTCCTTATTTGAGCACATGTGTTTGTAGAAGAAATAATAATCCACACACCTCAGTGTTTGTAGTCTGAGACGTCTGGTTTTCGGAGGAGGCCTCGTTTTCTTGAGACAGCGACAGTTCCAAAGCACCATTCCTCACTATGGGACAGACGATCACAGGGTGGAAGGGCAATAATTTTAGGGCATAGATGAAGAGACAAAAATTATATTTGAGTAATTAAAAGATCTGACATGTTGCTTCACCACACTTTGACTACTTACTACTTTTCAAGGAGGCAATGCTGCTTATTTCAGTGTTCAAACCACTCAGTCCGTGCGACAGGGCCTCACCTTCATCTCCACCATGAAACTGATTTGGCAAATCTAGGAAAGTGATACAAGAAGACTCAGGATAAATCCATCCACTGCTCTTAAAAGTTTCAATTGTGAGACGACCAACCCAACGCAAGACTCACCCATAGAGATGTTGGAAGTATTCATGGGAGACTGTGTGGGACACAGAGGAAATTCATCATTAAAGACACAAAGAAATGTCACAATTTATTTGTCATATAACTTTTAATGACAGATTCTCACCTCGGCCAGTGGTATGAATTCCTCTGAGAGGAAGGAAAAAGGTAATTAGGATTACTATTCTCAACAAAATGGCTAAAAATACACATATGTTCACTATGAGTGCAATGCAGCATCTTTTTTGCATTATAATTAGAGAGTGGGAAAAAAAAACGATATCTACAGTAAGTATGGATGCCCATTTCTGACATTTGAAAGAATAAATCCAACCCCAATTTTTTTTTTTTTGTTTTATAACTTTTATAACTTAGTATCTCATAATTTATGAGGGAAAAAAACACTTTATAATGAAAAGAAAAGTTAGGTGGTGGACTTAGAAATGGGCTTTCACAATTAAGATATTGATTATTTGAAAAATTAATTTAAACTCACTCTAACAGAGTGATATACATATACATACAAGAAAAGCACACAATGGTTCATTTATTTAACTATTTGAAATACAGATATACTATAACATTGTGATCCAAAATTATCTTAAAAGGTCTTTTTACCTGACATTTCACATGAGGCAGTCCTCTCAGAATGTAAAGACTGAGGGTCCTTATAATGAACACAGAAAAAAAACAGACGTTGCAGTAAATACTGTAGCTACTGCAGAAAGAATAAAGTGTCAGTAACATGGCGTGTGACACTGCAGGTAAATGTGGCAATAATATCATGGTAGAAATTTGAGAACGTACCTGGTTTGGTTCAAAAGGGTACGACATAGACCTCGGTCGACCTGTTTCTTCAGCTACGGGGCTGGTGTGAGTTACTGCAGCTGAAAACGACACAAGTAAACCAATAGTACGTGACTTACAGACACATATTCAACTCATATGGAAGTGAAACATTAATATGCAGCAAGAGATGAACTGAATGAACAGCATTATCGTTCTCATCTCGTCATCATTTCGCCCTCAGTCTGTGTGGGTGAACACCTACACATGTTAATGGGAACTAAATCTGTTCACACACTCACATCGTGGTGACTCACCTCCCTTTCGGAGGCAAAGCACAAGTTCCCACAATGTAACTGATTGAAGTTTAGGGTTCAGACTTTGTTTAAGGTTAAGGTTAGGTTAAAAGAGAACGTCTACATTAGATAAAGGGTTGTGGTTAGGCATGTGGCTATCCACATCCCTGATGCGTCGGCCGGCATCGGAAGCAGGCTTAGTAAACAGTGAAAATGATACGGTGGTTACTTCTCTTTTTTTTCTGTCTGTTCCTTATTCAGTCTCTCTTTCAAAGTCTCAAACCAGATGATCGCTGAAACAGTGGAAAGACTAACAAAGACGGTTTACATGAGTTTTATTTTGTTTCTGTCGAGTTTGAATGAAGTGTGTTTTTTTACGACGATCAGCGAGGTAAAATTACTGTTTCTGTCAATGGAGTCTGGTGGGTGCGACAAGAGCATATTAATTGTATGTTTTGTACGTTAATAAATTATAGTTGTCCAAATCCCTGTTGATTTTATTCATTATATAATATATAACATATATAAGTTTTAAACCCAATTTCTTCTTTCCTTTTTCCTCCATCTTAATGTAATATTTTTGAACGTAGGTGATGTATTATCTGATATATGTGATGATGAATATGACATAATATTTATAAATAACTTATGTTTGATATTTAGAAGTATGGCTTTTGTATTACTGTTTTCTATGTACTTTTTCTATGTACCTTATCAAATTGTTAACTGTTTGTGGATGTTTTATCACGCTGGTGTTTTGGATGAACCAAACCTGTCATCATAGAGCTTGTTTGCCCGTTGGTGTGTTGTATGTATAAATATGGGTGTGGTTTCCACTTTTCAAACACTTTGACCTGATGAAGATCCAAGTAGGATCGAAACATAGTCAATAAAAATATTGTGGCATGGAGTAGTGTGCAGACGTTACCTTTTTCCTTTACTGTCTCCTAGTACCTGGAATGTCCCCTCAAGTGACGCCACTGCTGTTTAACATCTGCAATGATAATTTTTTCTGTAGCTTACCCTGCTGTGCTTTAAACTGGTTGATCTTGTCGTTCAACACAGGACACACGGACTGAATTAGGGTCTCCAGTAAACGTAGATTAGTGTCACTGATGAGGTCCATGTGCTCCATCTCCAGGAAGACCTCCAGTGTAGACTGAAAAGTTAAGCAAATGTACACTTTATTTTACCATAAGGTAATATGATGCATACTTTATAGCAGTCAGACATAATTAACATAAAAGAATATTCTAAAAAAATCTTTTTTTAGAAAGATTAAACATGTCATGACGTTGTAGTACTATTTATAAAATATAATTTGTAAGTTTATGACTATTTCTGTTTGCCTAAACGCCATCTAATTCATGGGTTTCAAACATTGACACTCTGAAGATGCACTCACAACATGTTCCTCCAGTTTTCTGCGTGGAAGCTCTTTGTTTAACAAGAACTTCACATTTTTCAAGTCTTCATCAGTGATCTCCTCAGACAGGTTGTAGAGCAGCTTCCTGGAATTACAGAAACATTATTAAAAGTAAGTTAAACTGTTTAGTGTTGTCAAAGGAGACCTGGACATACAGCATGTCACTATAGTCACTATTCTGAGGTCATATAGCAGTGAGGATGCTCCTCTGATTGGGATCTTTTTCTATGTAGAGCTAAATACTAACATTATTAGTACAGACAGCAACAGACAGAATTAATCCTACACATGATTTCACAAGCTCAAAATTACTGAAAGGTATTTTCAAAGGTTTTTTCCATGCTTAATGATTTACTTAAAAACAGTAAAATGTAGGCAGTCCACCTGTAAGGAGAGATGAGGCTCCTGGTTGGAGATTCTGGGTCGGAGAGCTTGAGTTCACGGATCAGACGGGTGCGTTGAATGATGAGGAGAAGCTCAGTCAGCAGCTGTGGTCGCTCAGCAGAGAGGCGGTCTTGATCCGCCAGACGAGAGAAGAGGTCACTGGCCATCTCCACTGAGGTCGGGTTTCGGGCCAGGAGGTCAGTGCAGAGAAATGCTAAAGCTTTCACCTCGTCCTTACGCAGGGCCTTCCCTACGTCTAAGAGGAGCTTCTGGAAATCCATGGTGTGTGCTAAAAAAAAGAGACACAAGATAGATGAGTGATTTCTCTGTTGAGAAGTATTTAGGCCTGAGAATTAACAGTATGTGGTACATCATGCCAGCTCTTTCCTCACAGATCACAGAGATCACAGATAGAAATGTTGATAATACTGGATGATATCCTGGAGGAGCTTTTGTGATTTGTTTTTTTAGCCCTTAGCCAATTTATCTACCTTTTGCAACTGGTTTCACCTCTAGTTTTGGTACCTCTAGTCTATGTAAATGAGTGTGTGTGTGTGTGTGTGTGTGTGTGTGTGTGTGTGTGTGTGTGTGTGTGTGAGAGAGAGAGAGAGAGAAAGCATGTTAAGAAGTTAGTTAGAGAAGAAAACTGTTTTTAGGGCCTATAGGAAAACTAATCTCATGAAGTTTCTTATCTCAAACGGTGGCATTATCACATCATTCAGCCTGACATACCATCACATGATCTTAATAACACTTACAGCTCCACAGCCACTATTCAACATCCAAAAACTTTGATTAGCTTAGATTTTTTTCAGCTTCATTTAACCATTAAATCAGATGTATTTACTTTAAAAAACGTGCTGCCTGCCATTACCTGTTTGGAGACGAGTTTTCAGCAGATCTGGCCGAACTGGATATTTGTTGTCCACTTCTACATACTCGAAGTACTGTAGGCGACTGTAGACGACTTATAAGTTTATATATAGCCTATATATGTTTTTATAAACACACGCACACACAAACCTAACGGAGATGTTGCAGCTCGGACGCAGTTTCTTTCAAAACAAGTTAACAGAAGTAGGAAATAGAAATCGAAAGCAAAAGAGAGAGTGCGCTGCAACATGAGAACCAATCACGGAGCTGCTAGCTGTGACGCACATGCCCTTATTTGGACATCACTCTTAGAAAGTGGAGCTGCTTCCTGGAGCGGCTCTAGACACCGGAAACGGGCACAGAATGAGTCAAAAGGTTATAAAAACAGCTTATTAATTCAACTTCTGAATGGACATTGAACTCCTCTGGCATTAAGGTTTTTTGTTTGTCTTGTTTGTTTTGTACTGTTTATTGTATTCCCTATACGTTTGTACTTGCCTTTTGTTGAAAATAAAGTTCTGAAAAAAAAAAGAAAAAAAAAGAAAAAATTCAACTTCTTTGTGTTATTTAGTCATTTACCACCAAATGTACGTCACAGGTTTGCCTGTTTTTTATTTTTAAGGGAATTTGTTGACTCAAGTGTGTGTTTGGATAGTCAATGATATACAACTTAAAGCCATGATAGGTTACATGAATTTATTAAACTTAAAATGAACAAACAGGTAATCCTACATCATCACATAAATATATTACTTTTCATCGGGACATATCACATAGGAACATTATGATAGCAAAAATAAAACATCAAATATAGTTTCGATCACCATTTTGAATCAGTGTGTAAGGTAACCATAGCAACAATACAGTTATTCATGCCGTGTTACCAGTAAGAAATGATTAAACAAACTACAAACAAACTTCTTTAAATGGATACCAATTTCCCTTTCTGTGGGCTGTGATATAAAGTGATAATATACAGCTGAGGCTTCCACCCTGTCCGTTATTTTTATTTATCAGGACACCTTATTGTGCATTACCACTAATAAAGTATGCCTATATCTATGAAACTCTATTGAGAACCACAGATACCCTTTAAGTAGGCCTACCGGTAAGGATATTATAGTGTTAACTATTCTAGTTTTTCAGTGGGGAAGGAAATATTGAGAAACCGGGAAATAATATAAATTATTTGTGGTAGTGTGTGTTTGATCTGGGTTTGGTCTTCAGGGTCTTGATGTGTCCTCTGGGTCTCACTCTGACACTGAGCCATGCCCGGGAGTTCGCTCCTGAGCTGTTGAATCTGAAGGGCTCTATAGAGGACACACACACAGACACACACACACACACACACACACACACACACACACACACACACACACACACACACACACACACACACACACACACACACACACACACTCACACTCACACACACACACTCACTTTAATGTTGTAGCTGGAGAATAATATAAAGGTGAATTTCAACTACTTTATATACTTTATCATCTGGGTAGCTTGTCAATCTACATCAATGTATAATATTACATCATAATTTATTTGTTGATTATATTTTGTATTATTCATCTGACTATGTAAAGTAACTATTAATTTAAGTTATCAGTTAAATGTAGTGGAGTACCCATTATGCAGAATGGCACATTTCAGAATAATATTATTGGATTATGATTATTGATGCATTAATGTGTAAACGTCACTAAAGTTGCAGCTGGGAAAGGTGGGGCTAATTTTAAATACTTTATATACTGCCGGGTAGCTTAATCTATAATAATACATCATAATTCATTAGTTGATTAATATTCAGTATTAATAATCTGAATCTGCAAAGTAACACGTATCTTAAGATGTCACATAAATGATGAAGTGGGGTAAAAGGATAAAGTAGCATAAAATGAAAAAATACTCAAGTACAAGTACCTCAAAAGTCTACAGTATTTGAGTAAATGTATTTAGTTACATTCCACCACTGCATGAAACACATCTCCTTTGGTTATGATCATTTAGCTGACACTTTACACTCAGTATAAGAGTTAATTTTGAATGATATGATAACCAAAAACATGTTGTTATTATTATTATTATTATTATTATTATTATTATTATTAATAATAATAATAATAATAATAATAATAATAATAATAATAATAATAACAATAATAATAACTCTTACTAGACACATATTTATAGAAACATATGTTTCTATGTGTCACATTAATACACATAGGATAATTATCCCGGTACACTGCACATATTCTGTTTACTGTTATATTGTAGACCTGCACATTACAGTTATATTGTACATAAATTTATAGTATTTTTTATAGTACAGTTTCATATTTTTTATTGTAATTTTTCTATTCTATATTTATGTTCTTGACTTTTTTAGCAATTTACCTGTATATTTTTTTCTCTTTTATGTTTATTATACGCACCAAACACTAAGGCATTAAGAATTCCTTGTAAGTTAATACTTTGCAATTAAAACTTATTCTGATGATGATAATAATAATAATAATAATAATAATAATAATAATAATAATAATAATAATAATAATAATAATTAATAATAAGTATTATTATTAATAATAATGAATAAATAAATAAATAAATAAAGGCAGCAGTGATATGAGTAGTGATATATGAGTTATAACTAGTCCCACCTGAAGATGAACATGGGCACTTACTGTCAGAGATGAGGGAGTGTACAGCGGTGATGTGTCTCCGCCCCAGGCCGTGACTCCTGGACAGCACGCAGTCCAGATAAAGGTCCCAGAAGACCCGGGCCAGGTCCCAGAACAGCGCCGTGTGTTTGCTGTTGTCTGACGACCTGAGGAACCCCATCAGGTCCCAGAGGGCGGGCACCGTGTCAGCGATCCTCGGGGAGCGCATCTGCAGTAGCAGAGCCGAAGAGGAGTCCCAGCACTGCGGGTTGGACCGGGGGACCGCCAGGGGGTCGACGTGAGCCGGCTTCTGGCTCTGAAGCGGCACGGCACACATGCAGCTCAGCACGAACACTGTGGCCATGTTCAGGAGCACTGGGACCATCTGCACAGGACGCAACAGGTCAGATGTTATTGATTATCAGTAAAGTTTAATAACAATAACATTTTTTTTAGGTAGGCCTATAACTTTAAAATTATGCAATGAGCACAATACAGTATAAACTTAATGGATTTCAGAAGGCAAACATTATGGGCTAACACTTTATCTTTAATTATACTATAGGCCCAAACATTTTTAATTACAGGCTAATAATTCACTCCACAATCAACAATGTTAACAATAATCATCTGTTCTGCAAATCCATAGCCTATAATATGCAGATTACTCCTGTAATTAGTCAGAAAACTTAAGGGAGGCCAACATTAATTACCAGAAAACTATTAATTAATTAACCAGAAAACAGAATATTGGAATAAATATAAATAATTATAATATAAAAGTAGGTTAAATAAAGAGCAGCAATGAAATAAAATGTACTTACCACCAAAGCTGGGCCGACTAACAAGACTAGTGTTGATTGGAGTTTGGTAAATATCTGTTGGGTCTTAACTGACGTCAATCCCTCCCTCCTTTGCAAGCAGTGTTTGCCTACTACTTGTGTACTTATGTGTTTTAAAATATGTACAGCCTTATTTGTAGTTTAACCTTTAAGAACACGTAGCTGCCATTATCAATATTGACTAAGACTATTGATCATGTTCAGGTAATCATATTTCCAATGCTATTTTGTTTATGTTTAGTTCAGCTTCTGTAATTATTTGACTCTCTTTGTTGCATTACTTTCCGATTATTCATTAATTCATTTGCATTGTGGAAAATGTGCAAAACTAACTGCTGAATTGCCACCTCGAAAAGGTACAAATTATTATCATTAAATGAGAATTTAGTGAGCATGTGCTGTAAAAGAAAGGACATGTCTCTGGTTTATTCTGCACTCCCTGATCAACCTGGTGAATCAGGAGTAAATCCACTGGCTCTTCCAACTCTTAAATGATCAATACTTTTAGGTAAAAGAACATTGGAGTAAAGGGATTTCTTAAAACTGCCTTATGCAGATTAGGATCCTGCCTAATAAGAGAAGCTGTATTTAACTTTTATGTCTGCTTTTGATGCTTCAGAGACAGATTCTGACCATATTTGGTCCATTTCAATAAAAGACAGGTTCAGGTTTGTATTTTCTTAATTAATTGATTCATATTTTTCTCTATAAAACATTGGAAAAATAGTGAAAAAAAGTCCATCACAAGTCCCTATACTGCCCAAGTTGACATCTAAAAAATTGCTTTTTTAAAGTCCGATCAAAAATCTAAAACAAAAAGATATTAAATTGACTACTAACTACTAGGGAAAAGCAGCAAATCCTGACATTTGATAAGTTAGAACATAAAATTTGTTGGTATTTTTGCCTAAAAAAATGTCTTAAACAATAATTTATTATGAAAGTAGTTGTTTTTTTAATTATTCTTGATATTTTAAATTTTTAATTATGATTGTTATTCATTTTCTGTTGGTTCACATATTTATTAATCGATTAATCGTGTGGGCATGTAGAATGGTTGCAGTAATCATTCCTCCTCTCCAGTCGTGAAGAGGTCTATTCCTACTCCACTGATATGGGAGACAAAATCCACAGTCCTCATTCATTACAAGTTCAACTGAAGCTGACATAAGGCTTCTACAGTCTGAGCCAAAAGGTTGTTTTTGATTCCTCCGCATTAAGAAAATCAAATCGTTTGTGGCTCAAATAAAGAAAAAATGTTATTTTTGTGACCACATCCACATTCAGGTACTATATGTAACTTTCAGAAGATCCTTGTTATTAATGACACCTGTGGCCGTTAAGTGAACTGCAGTCAGCATCCTGACATCTCTCCACGTCGTCCATTAATTCCTGATATTGGACAGCTCGTCGGGCATTATCCCTTACATAATGTTCTGTAATGTTCCTATATTTTATTCGGACCATTGGCTCCATGATACTAACTAGCTTGCAGATAGCAAATTACTTTATCAGCTACTGTTATGAAGCAACCAAGCAGATCCATGCTGCATAGCTACTGTAAGTTACAGCAAGCTGGCCAACCATAGCTTAAGCACTCAAGATATTATTTTGCTACATTAGCTGCACACTGCTGGCGCTTTAGGGGAGCTGAAGAGAGGCAAGGCACTCGGGAGCGTGCATAAACGTCATATTCTTTGGATTTTCCCGGCAAAACAGTCCCGAGTCCTTTACATAGAAATGAGTCCACAGGCTGTTACAGGCAACCGAGAAAGTCGGGGAAGGTCTCCGTTTTTAAGTTACGTTACAATCCGTACACACATTGGCAATATAAAGCGATCAAAAAAAAACGTAAATTGTTACATATAGTACCTTTAAGGCAGTATGGCATATTGTGCTTAATGTATACCCAGGATGCACATTTTCAGTTCAAGATTTAAAAAAAATCTGTCAGAAAACATAAGCAATCTGACCTCAGAAAATTGCTTTCTGTAAAAACAAACTCAGTTATGAACGGTGTTCCAGAGAGTGGTGCACGAGTTACCTTTCAATGCTTTTACTGAAATGTCACATGCATACGTGATCTCAGATGCAATTACTTTCTCAGTGAGACGCCGACACTAAATGTACTGGGAAGGTTTCTTACTCACTCATTCATTCTTCTGATGATGCAAAGAAGACGACTTTACAACAATTTCCACCGCAAGGCCTAAATTAAAGCTTTTAAATGAATACCATTTTCATTCATATTGAAACACAAAATGTGGTGTTACGATGCTTCTAGACTGGAAGAGAGGCTGGAAGGTACAAATTATTATTATTAAATGAGAAATTATTGTTTAGTGAGCATGTGCTGTGAAGGAATAACCTTTCTAAGATTTTTTTCTCCACACACTGATCATCCTGGTTACAGATCAGTGATTCCTAACCGAGGGCACTGTTGGCACAAGCTTGTATCTTCAACTTTTGATCCAAAAAAAATGATATTTTCAAAGGGAGTTCTTAATCTTTTGTACCGATGATAACAGGGAGAGTTTAATGCTGATCCAAGTAGTAAAATGTAACATCGTCTATGGAAACATGAACCACGGGCGTCCGACATAGCTCTTCCCACTTTGCAGCTGTTTAAGGATCTAGCAAAATTATAATCAATATGTGATGACAGTTGCGAGGTTTTCATATGACAAGCAACTGTCAATTAAATGTGATCAAACCACACCCATCAAAAATAACAGATTTTTTGCTGACGGAGCGAACAGTGTTAACATGGAGGGGAACTGGAGGGTGGGTGCTACGCTTCTGTAACAGTACCGTCGGTCGGAACGGCGTTATCAGCTGTAACCGCCGTATGAGCGAAGTGCAGAGCGAAATGCAGAGCGAAATGCAGAGCGGCGGCTGTGAGCTAGCCAGTGGGGCACGCTCACATGCACGAACATGCACTAAAAGCATACACGGCTGGCCCGCGTACATAAACAAAGCACAGAGAAGCTCGGATTACAACACACACAGAGGGAGAGTGACTTCATTCTCTGCTCAGGTAGACCTTACTCCTCTATATCTTTACATAGCAAATAGTTGTTTGCTGCTATAATAATTCTCTGGAAATCGTATAGAGCACCTTTAAATATCTCTCTCGCTGTGTAATGAACTCAAAATAACTGCTTGCACATTTATCAAATTTAACTCGCAATGTGTCTAAACTTGTGACATGATATTATGCAAAGAACATAGATTACTTGATCACTTTTACTAATATTCCATTTTATGCATTTAGATAGATAGATAGATAGATAGATAGATAGATAGATAGATAGATAGATAGATAGATAGATAGATAGATACTTTATTGATCCCGAAGGAAATTTAGGGCATTGTTTACTTAAAAATTTAGGGCACAATTTATCATTGTTATGATTAAATTCTTGCGATTATGTGATATTTTTTAATATTTTTGTGAAACGAGAGTTGTATTTCCTGCATGAATCATCATATAATGTTTATGATTGTTGTCATTATCACCCAGGAGAAACCTTGCTCTATATGAGTTAGTGATAAACTGTCTTGATGTTAAATGCCAAACATAAACGATAAAATCCTGTGTGCTCTTCCTGACTCACATACAGTATATCATGCTATAAAGCTGAGGCATATTGATTTGTAATTGGGTATCTGTTTTTTTCTTCTTTTATCTTGAATTCTATTTATTAAATGCATTAAATTGTAAATGTATTAATAAAATTAAATATGATTTATGTGCACATGTGAACTTCTGCTTTTTAAATATTTTTGTACAAATGCACACACGCATAAGATAGCCTATTTGTTTTCTAATATTTATATGTTGTGTAAATAAAAGGTAACTATAGTCAAAGTTACATGTTGCCATAATTTCTTTCAGGTTTATAGAGCAACATAAAGCTCCTCATTTCAAATGTTATATTAATTAAAAGTTCACCAACACAAGTCAACAAATGTAACTGTAGGAGCCCCAGCAGAACAGGCTTGAAAACCTATCCCTTGTAGAAAAGATCCTTATTAACATATTCAGAATATATTTTAAATTTAGAAAGCCACACAGAGAAAAACCACAATTACAGCCTCGTGAAAACACCCCAAACATGTTCTGTGAGGTCAGTGACCTTTGACCTTTTTCCACCAAAATCTAATCAGTTCATCCTTGAGTCCAAGTGGAAACATGTGCCAAATTTGAAGAATTTCTCGCAAGGCGACAAAGGCATTCCTGAGATATCGCGGACGGATGAACGGACGGACGGACTGACTGATTGACGGACGGACGTATGTACAGACGGACGGACAACTCGAAAACATAATGTCTCTGTTGCCAGGACAGAGGCATAAAAAACAAACAAACCACAATTTAGCACTATATGATCACTAAAAACTGACTAGAGTACCATAAACACACAAGTCCCTAATGGTACTGCAGGGAAACAAAGACAACACAATGTGCAATAGTCACTACAAATGTACCACATAATAAAACTATAAGAATATTATCCAAATATATTATAGTGACTTTTTTTGAGGAAAGCAATGACAAACAGTGCCTAGGTCAGTGTGGGTAGCTATCATCAGTTAAACACCCTGCCGTAAATTGTAGTCAGTTAACTGACCATTTTTTTCTAAGCTAAGCTAACCATCACTTGTACGTAGCTTGATGTTTGTTGGACAGATATGAGAGTGATATCAATCTTCTCATCTAACTCTCATGAAGAAAGCAAATATTCAGATTTCCCAAAATGTCAAATTATATCTTGACATGAAAATAGCCTCTTGTAAAATTTGAATTGTTAAAAGGATAAAAGGCCTCTAGGTAGGCCTAATGGCACTGACTCAGACCATGAACAATGTGAAACGCAGTAATATATGCAGCGGCCAAATATACGCTATATGTTTAAGTCTTTTCTACTGTTCTCCAATTCATAAAGTTAAGCTGTAACTTTACGTTTCTCTTTGCAAAGAATATTAAAGTTAATCGTACACTTGTCTGTAATTTTCAGTCACATTCGGTCATATATCGGCGATACTACAGGAGATAAAATCATTTCAGAGATGATTCGGCGGGGAAAAACACAGAAACGCTCAGATAAAATTTGTCAGTAGTTTATTCATCGGTCCAACTGTACATGATGCAGTGAGAGAGGGACACCGGATGATGAGTAACATGGAGGATTACAACGATGCCAGTGCTATGGCAGCACCTGGAACACACCAACTATCAGCTGGACTGGAAATAATATGCCTGCACAAGGAAACTGTTCAGGCCTCAATATGTACAGGCACCATACAGTGTGTTTGTGTTTGTTTGTGTGTGTGTGTGTGTGTGTATGTGTGTGTGCGTGTGTGAGATTAAAAATATCAGACCGGATGAAAAACACACAAAAATGATTTTCAGTTCCACAAATGTAAAAGGGTGCTCTCTCGCATTTTCATTGGAAATATTAATTCAGTCATTTTTTTTCTATTCGTCCATTCATAGTTTGAGTACGTTGAAGCGAAGTGAAACGAGACGTGGGAGTGGCCAAATACAAAAGATTAGCTGATTAGCAGGTTTTTTTGTAATTCCATGTCTACATTGATATCATTATTACCCATACGTTTGTGCAATATCTCTCTTTGCATAGTAAATAAAAGTTAAATGTTTTTGTTGTTGACATGCACCTATCTTTTGTAGCATATTTTTCTTGCGGATTTTTGGGGACTCCCATATAGAATTATAAGCCCACTATAGTGATTGCATGCAGCGTTACCGGTAGAGCTGAACTTGATTTCTACTAAGAGTTTATGAGAGCAAAAAGGTTAAGCCGGTATAGTGGGTGTTGATGAGGACTGTTAACGTGAGACCTGGCTGGACAGGTGAGCGCCTGCATGGACAGACTTCATGCCCTCAGCAGAAGGAGAGGCACCACTGGCTGCAGACAGAGGGGGGAAAGTGCTCTGTGTGCAACAACATCCATATGTTCAGGTGATTGGTTCTTTGGCTTTTGAGTCACTGTTGCAGGTACTTTGGAGGGGAAGGGAGGGGGGATTTTGTGACGTTAATCTGACGCGATAGCAGTCTGAATCCCTCTAGAACTGACATGCTTCTCCATCTAACCTTTGACCTCCGCCCAGAAAAATCACAGGAGGCTGTGCAGTGTGCGATTACAATTTTGGCCCATTTTTTTCAAATAACATTGCCAAAAACACCCGCTATACAACATGCTAAGATAAAAAACATAAGCAATTGATGTCCTTGTAAAAGATGCTGTTGATTCCAAACCTGAACTCCTTATTTATGTACAATTTTTGTGTGTGCACTCACTATGTGGTCTGCACTGCCCTTACATGCATCCTCCTTAATCATCTACAGCACCTAAAACGTGAACTATAGGAGCTTTAACCGGCTTTCCGCTGGGTTTGGTTTTTAACGAGGCTATCTCCTTCATTAGATTTTTTTTTTTTTTCTCTTTGTTTGTTTTTTTGCGGTATATTCGTAGCTTTCGTAGCCATGCAGAGCCCTGCGGAGAGGGCTCTTCATGCCAGGGGTCCAGCAAGCAGCACGCTTTTAGTGCGGATAATCATGCCAGGTGAGAGAGTGGTGTGGATTCCGCCTGAACGCCTGTGCACTGGCACTAAAGGATGGAAGAGGAGCTCTGTCACTCTAGAGATCAGGGTGGGGGTGGGGGTTTGTTACATGGCTGAGGTGGAGTTGAAAAGGCTGCATTTTCTAACGTCACTACGATGGAATTTGTTAAAAGGTCCACTATGTCTTTTTCAAGTAAATCTAATGCCAAAGATCAGCAGCAATAAGTGCAGTCCAGCTGTCAGGTAGCCAACTAAGGAAGCCTTGGAGGAGTCCGTCTGTGATTGCCATCTCTCTCCTTGGGTTAAATGGCTGAAGCGTTGGGGTCGTATCGCCGTTTCTTCACGTTTCTTACATGGAGACAAGAAACAGGAGTCAGTGTGTGCTAAAATCATGTCTGTACCACAGCTAGTGCAACCTGGACAAGCAACCACACTCATCTCTTCAGTTTACAATAGTAGACTCATGAGTAAAATGCAACGAACAATTCTTTAAAGGGGACATGTCATGAAAAACTCACTTTTTCAGTGCTTGTGCACGTACATTTGGGTATCTGGGGTGCCTAGAGTGTGTATTTGTGGGGCCTTGGAACAATGAGTGTTTGTTTTTGGGGTAACGGACTGTCAAATGGGCTTTTTTCTGTCTAATGGGGCATTTTTTGTACTATTGGTGTTTTGGAAAAACAATGGACCGTCCCCTTCTCAACACCCAATAATGTACGACAAACACTACTACCTTAACAACCAAATAAACGACAATATATGGTTTGAGATCGTCCAGCAACTGGGATACGATGAAGATGGTAATGTAGCTGATATGCACTTGCTAATGTTATACGTTGGTCACGGACATGGCGAGCCACAACAGCTATTGTTAGCGTTAGCATCACATTTGGGGTCCGTTTAGTTTATGTATTGTGTAGTTAACGTTAGACATTCTCTGGATATGTTTTTGTTGTGTGGAGTGAACACGGTCTCTATTTAGGAGGAAACACATTCGGCCTCATTGACAAAAAATAGAACACGGCAACGCAGATTATTCGCACCTGACCCGGTGTGTACAGCTATCATGCGGAACATTCGCACACAGATTTTCCGTATGGTTCCACTGGTGAGAAACGGCTGTAAAGCATGTAAACATGTTCTAGTAGAAACCCAAAATACAAGTATGAACCTGGAAATGAGCACGATATGTCCCCTTTAACTATTGTTATAGCATATTCGAGAGCGCAAAAAAATGACCTCTGTGGTTTTATAAATACTTTAGAAAGATCAAAATGCTGAAGACATTGAAGTGAGGAAAGGCTGGTCCATGTTGAGCCAGTTTGGCCGTGACTGCAAAGAGGCAGTTAGAGGTATTTATATTCACAAACCTTTACATCCCAACTCATGATGATGGCAAACATGCTGAAGACCATTTCTATTTAGGATCCATTCCACATTTTCATCTTTTCTTTTGTGTTACGATTTGCAACAAGTGACCTAAATGTAAACTTTCACCCAGTTCATTGAGCAAAAGAACAATAAGGTCTACTTTCAAATGAGCTGATAAATTCATTTTGAAGGTCTGTGAATATAAACGTCCTCTGTTGCCCTCTTGCAGACAAGTGCCGACCGGCTTGTGCGTGCAACATCGGCTTACAAGGTGAAGAAGTGTATAGGAGACATGTCTCATTACCAGTATTGATGGGAAAGACATTAGTTCCACTCAAAACATAACCATCTGGGAGGAAAAGAGCTAACATAAAATATAGTCTATAGAGGAGGGAAAGAGGAGACAACCACATAAACGACAACCACAGCAGCAGCGGCAGCAGCGGCGACAATAACTACTACCACGACAGTGGGACAACAACGAATACGACAACAGGAGTGATGCATAACCTCCCCGTACTGTGGCTTGTTGTGGGGCTTCTATCACTCTGTCATGCACCTGTTCCAATAGTAGGCCAGTTGAAGGTGGCACTATTGCTGTGCGTGGTTCATGCAGTGCAATGCGCCGTGTCTGTACCCGGTTCTGTGAAGCAGGCAGCAATGGCAGCTGGTGTGGGCGGGGTCCGAGAGTCCTGCTCTGCTCTAGGGCGGAGCCTGGCCATCTTAGGTTGGTTTTGGCCAGCCATGGCACAAAGGCAACCAACAAAAAGGGTCCTCCCTCTCTCTCTCTCTCTCTCTCTCTGTGTGTGTCGCTCTCACCACTCCATTTAAAGTCTCGCCCTCAAAACAGTAACGGACTGAGAAAAAGACCATGGAGGTGATGAGAGCACGTGGACCAAATTACTCTGGGTTTGGCTCAGCCTTTGTGCAATGAACTGACCTCCTCCAAATCAAACAAGTCAACATGCAGAAACGTTTCTTATTCTATTTTCTTTCTTTCTTTCTTTTTTTTTTGTTTGTTTTGATGATGATGCTTTGCTACCTGGCATGCTTTGGTGGATACAGGATTGTACCTCTCAGTTATTTCTTATAGGCCTATTTAGATTAAGATGTGTAACACCCCTGTTGCTCAAGACAGCAGGCTAATCAGCGGTAGATTTGAATCTATCGTACAATGAAGTACTTTTCCTGGCTACACAGAGATATGTTAGAGGCCTATGTTTGGATTTCAGAGGGGATTTCTACTTAATCAATACAAGCATACACAAGCTAAATTATTTAGCTTCTAAAATTAATCGTTCCCCTCTGTTATCAGGACTGAACATGCGTGTCAAGCATTGAGCTCTGCCCGTCCAATCAGTTTGAGGTTCTGCTACAGATCAACAGACGACCCCCATCTCTCCAAATCACCCTTTACACATCTATCCACACATCCTCTCCTACGACAACCAGGAATGCACACTGGGTGAAGTTCAGATATGTGTTAAGCATGTGTTTGTGTATTGTCCGCCCGTATTCTGTAGCAGGAGCTCAAACCCTGGTGTCTAGAAGCAGCAGGGATGCTAGAGTTACAGCGGGAGAGGCATGCGGCGTGTTGCTTACTTAAAGCCCCATCCAGTCCCCCCCAGCACTATGGCAGCCACAAGGATGGCTCCGGCGATGGAGCCTATTATTAGATTGGTGGCACTAGGACCTGTAAAGGGTTATGGGGAAAAAGACATGAGTTTCTATACTCACTTACTGTGTAAATGACATTTAACTATAACAATGACGATTTCACATGGAACAGAAAACATAACCATAAGTACTGTTACAGTAAAATGACTGAATCTGACTTTGCATGCCCCCTTTAGTGTGTAAAATGGAGATAATGAAGTCCCTGGGATTTTTTTTTTTTTTTTTTTTTTACATTTATCAGGTGTCAGCTGAGGTAGTGATTATCAGTGGTTTGTCTGTTAAGGTTGTGCAGAAGACTAGACCCTGGGTATCCATCACTATAAAGGTTGAATTAAACAGGTGATATGTATATGTGGTCTGCAGTATGAGCAGTAGAAAATGTGTTTGTTTTTTTTTAGGGGTCCCAGTCACCACACAGCCTACCACTGACTGACAAGCCAGGTCACTAACTGGACACTTCTCAGGTTTTCCGTCTAAATGCCCCACATGCCCCAGAAAGGAGAGGATCACAGGAGCAACCACATAACGACTAAGAATAAGAGAAAGAAAAGGGACAAGAAGAAGAAGAAGAAGAAGAAGAAAAAGAAGAAGAAGAAGAGGGAGGACGGAGAAAGAGGCTTGTAGATATGGGGAACAACAGGAAGTGGCAGGAGAGGAGGAGGAGGAGGAAAGGGAGGAGGAGGAGGGGGAATCCATCAATCAATCACATAACACTGAAAACATCCAATCACATGACAATTATATGGTCATCACCAACACACAAGAAAACACAAAGCCACCGGGACGCACACACGGGCTCAGGCCGGCTCACGAGACCGCCCGCACACTGAGGCACCACTATGAGAGGAAGAGCTGTGAAAGGGTTAAAGATGCTTACTCTATTCCCCACCCTGTGCCTCCAAAAATCACCCCCAGGGCCAGAATGGTCCCTGCTACTGCCCCTATCAGCCTGTTAGTGGCCACGCTCACTGTGCAGAGGGAAAAGGAGCATTATTACCACCCTGTCAAACACAAACAGCAGGCTTCTGCTTCAGAGTCATGGATGAAGTGACACGGTTCCCTCTGTGACGCTTCCCGAAACCCCTTAACCACCTTCCCCGTTCCCCCCTGTGGTCAAAGTATCAGGTGTGCAGCTGAACTGTGTGTTTCATTTCATCATCTTCTAAACAAGTGTAACATTGCTTTTTTTTTTAATTCTCCTTCAAGTCGTTACGACCCTTGGTGCACCTGTGAAACTGTGTGCTGACTCACATCTAACAGTGTGACTGAGAATGCAATATTGCAGAAACAACGTATACAGTGTATAAGTCAGCTTGGCTAAAATGAAATCAGTGTGCATAAACGTGTGTTAGTCATTCTATCAGACGCCAGAAGGTTGAAAGAGGTTGAAACCGACCCTTGGGTCCTTCGTCCTGAGTGGCCTCATGCTCTTTAGGCGGGTCAGGCATGCTACAGTCTGTCCCCGCCCAGGTGGTGTCGCAGGTGCACGTGGCTTCATTGTTGCACACCTGTACAGATCAGACACAAATAGATGAGGTGGCGAGGGGAACGCAAGAGCTGTAAATAAAAGGTGCTGACACACTGGGATGCTTTTTCGGGAACCGTCGCCATTGTTCATCCACGGCTGAGCTCCCACATAGACACTTACTACACTGTAAAAGGTTGATAAAGATTAAAGACACATTTATGGAGACGGATTTAGATTCATTCTGCTCACAGCTCTACAATGGCATTTTTAGCCAGCCGGGTCAGCTGCTTTGTAAAGACGGATATAATTATGTAAATAACAGCAGAGCCACTCTACAGGCAGAACTTAATCTAATTGATTGAATTTCACAACAATGGCTGGATGAACCACAATGTGCTGGAACCCAATAGGCCTTTCTCACGGCAGACATTTTGACTTGTGATAGTAGGAAAAGCACAGGTGTCACTAATAACATTAACAATGGCTGTTCTATAAGTGTCCCATGAGAGTGAGGCAGCATGCACAAAACAGGGACTCTGAAACTGAAGCAGCTAAATGGAATTCAGCCATCGATAATTTTATTGTTTACACCTTTTACACCTTTTCCTACCGTGACTGTCTCCTGTGAAAAAGGCCTAAAAAAATATCAGATCTTTCTCACAAAGGAAATTTTGACTTTTGAACATTTTCCTCAGACATATTATAAAATTACGAAGAAAAACAATATACGACTAAAATTACAATATATTCCCTTATTATGTACCGGAAAATTAACTTCCATGGCCTCCGCCATTTCTGACAACGTCAACAAACGCGTCACAAGTCGTGAACTCAGAGCTTTTTAGAAGCTTTCCAATTACGAGGTTGTGAATACCACAAGAGGGGGGCGTTCATATGGACTCTTCTCGTGAACACGGTAAACACGACCCGATTTGAAGGCAAGATAGAGGTCTAATCAGCCAGAGTGATTGAAAACACTGGTGTTTCTTTAAGTACCTTACAGTACTTTTTAGATCTTGTTTTAATAAGCAGTCTGTAGCCTTGCTTTTATTGAATACTACCTAAAGCAGGCCCGCCGTGTGTCTTGCTCGTGCCCAGGACAAGATGATATCCATAGCCCCCCCCCCCCCAGCAGATTATTTAAAGGTTAGAGGACAACTGACCCGGTGTTCCCCCTCTGTCGGCAGCCCTGCCTAATGTGTTATTCTATTTTTATTCTTGGTATTCTACCTGTTTTATGGCATTTTAATGTTTGCGTTTCTCACCTTTTAATTTGTCTAAATATTTTTTTTATGTTTTTATAAAAATTTACAGAAAACACTTTGAGCTTAATAATGAAAGGTACAATACAAAAAAGGTAATCATTAATATTATTATCTATTATTGATGGCTGCATTTCATGTAAGTGTGTCAGTGCCAGGGTGCTGGTATCGTGCATGATGGCTCACTGGACAAACAAAAAACACATTACAGTTACATTACAGTGAGTGGGCTGCATTTGCCAACTTTAGGTTGATGTCTGAATGAAGGACCTGTCTATCATTTATTGTACAGTCTACTTAAGTGATGAAGTGAAGCCTTGCTAGAGGAGCAAAGCGGGAATTGCGGGTTAGTTTACAGCAGGACTCACCCCATGGGCAGAGCACACCTGTCCATTAGGTCCAGTAGGGCAGGTGCTCATGTTGAGTGACTGGATGAGCAGACACTTGCGGTAAAGGCACATCATCGACGGCCCACAGGGAGACCCATCCTCCACGTAGCCTAAATCAGTCTCATCATCCAAAAGGACATGGCCACCACTGTGAGGAGGGTGTTGGCGGGAGGAGAAAGGGGGAGAAAGATAAGGAAAATAAACTCATACACTGGAACCAAAAGTGACGAGAATGGGACTACGGACGATAGCAAAACGTTTCCAAGACATGAACAGGTCTTGTTATGTAGTACATATGTTTACCTGCAGTCGACCACTCTGCCTTGATGGTTGAAGGAGGCTGGGGTGATATCTCCTTTCATTATGCCGATGCGTGGGTTGCGGCCGATGTTGGCACACAAAAGGTAACCACAGAACACATCACTGAAAAACACAACAGAGAGAAGAAGTCGGCACTTTGTACTGCATGCCAACATTTACCCCATTCCCACACAGAGGCTGCCATACAAGGAGCCACCTGCTCATTCACACACACTGATGGCACAGCCTTGGGGAGCCATTTGGGGTCCAGCATCTTGCCCAAAGACACTTCAACATGCAGACTAGAGGAGGGGATCGAACCACCAATCTTCTACTTAGTGGAACACCCGCTCTATCTGCTGAGCCACAGCCCCAAGGGGCGGCTTTTAAATCATGTCTTAACAACCGTCTTTTAACAACTGCTTTTGAGACCTCTTTAATTAATATGACTAGATGATTGCTTACCCATTTATTTTTCTGTTTTAATTATATTTCCAAAAAATCTCTGTAAAGCACTTTGGTGAATGTTTTTAAATGTGCTCTATAAATAAATTGACTTAACTCAACAGTCGCCTCACAGTTAGCCATTGCATTTGTTGTCCAGTTAGGGAAAGCATTCCTATGTTCAAAAGTGGCTTGTGGTTTTCAACATGGACGTATTTAGAGAGCCTTGCTGTCAAAACAAAAAACTGTAAATAAAAGACGGTTGAAAAACTGGTGACAGGGAAGCTCCGACTGCAAGTCTGGGGGCTGCAAGCTCAAGAGAAAGAGGCACTGATTTTTAGAAAGCCGCACAACGGTACAAACAATGTGCCGTCTGTTGCCCTCTGTTGGTTGGCTTCAAAACAACATGAATCTCTTTCCTTGTCATAAATAGAAGAAAACAAAGACAAAAACAAAGCCCTGCCTCTATGTAAACACATAAAGTCCTGTCATGCTGACAGATACCATAGTTAATTAATTTGTCTCTCCCTTTGAAACTCACTGTTTGCTACACTGGATCCATTTGTCTCCATCCTTTCCACAGTTGCCCTTCTCGGTGCCCTCCGTGTTCAGCTTCTCGTAGCAGAACTTCTCCGAGCCTCCAGCCTCTGAGGGAAACGAGAGGAGGCGTGACCTGCACAGCACCGACTACATCTTTTCATACAGAATCTCTCTGTTTGATGATACTCTGACACTCCGCTAATAATGTGAGCCAAAGGAATATTAATCTTACTTGACCCCCAGATGTATTTACACTGGTTTTCTCTGGTCTTGCACTCTCCGTTGAAGCAACGGCCCTTCGGACAGATAAAGAAGAAGATGGTAAATACATTCTCGGTCAGCTGCTGTTCTGATGCACGACCGCTCCTTCTTCTACTGTCACCGTGTGTGTGCGTACCTGGTTTACCTGGCAGAGGTACCCATCTTGTTTATGAAGATTGGGGGGGCACTGCAAACAGTCACAAACATAGAACTTCTTCTTAACCATGC
This sequence comes from Sebastolobus alascanus, assembly GCA_916701645.2. Lineage (NCBI taxonomy): Eukaryota > Metazoa > Chordata > Actinopteri > Perciformes > Sebastidae > Sebastolobus > Sebastolobus alascanus. The sequence continues at coordinate 774,665 of CAKAOJ020000059.1, forward strand.
ACATTATTTTAAAACATGCAAAGGATTAACAGTTTGAAACCAAAACGAATTTAAGAGTGCAACACAAGAACACCTGTCCAGAGTCCCCAGAGCAGGTCTCTGAGATATCACAGTCGTTCACAGCATAGCGGCAACTGTAACCTCGTGGATAAAACTGGCAAGAAAAGGAGAGAAGATAAAAGTCAGAGGTATGAATGAATATTTATTGCTGAAAAACTTTAACCTCTTCCAGTCCTTGAGGTCCCCCTCGGCCCACTTTACTGTCTTTCAGAGGCTGTAGCAGGCTCAGTTTTAGAGCTAGATACTGGCATCACATGAGACTAGAAAATATAAGGAATCCATTGGTGCCATGTCATGTTAGCATGTTGGGAAGAACGCTAAATAACGCTCTAAAGTTAAGCTAAAGAAAAACTGGCATGGCCATTTTCAAAGGGGTCCCTTGACCTATGACCTCTAGATATGTGAATGTAAATGGGTTCAATGGGTACCCACGAGTCTCCCCTTTAAAGACATGCCCACTTTATGATAATCATGCAGTTTTAGGCAAAAATCATGCAGGTTTTTTGCATGCAGTATGAATGTGTTATTTTGGCCTATTCTAAAATGGTATATTTGAATATTTCTGCATACTGGGGTCCATAAACAGTCTTGGAATTACATAAATTGGGTATAACTGTAAAGTTGAGTCTCTTGTGGATCCAATGAGTCCAATTGTATTCATGTGCGATGATGTTAGTCCCAATAGTAGCCATTTCATTGTAGTGAGGCCACTTTTTGAAACTTAACCTCACTGTATAAAGTGACCTCTAGGATAATCACAGCCTCATGAAACTTTACAACCATAAACTAGAGACCTAAAAACGACAAAAAAAGAGTCTACGGTAAAAAGGGGTGGAGTGGAAAAGGTTAAGAAAAACTCATACCAGACATGTGTTATTGCAGCACGGGCCATCGCTGCAGTGCGCCCCATTGGCGAGGGAACACTTCTTGCAGCAGTCCTTGTAGCACTCCTGAAAATAAACAGGGGAGAGAGCTTCATCCATCTGAGCAAACAAGACGACAACAAACAGACCCGGCATTCTGGAGTAAAGGAAACTCACCGCTCTCGCTCCGCAGTCGCACTCCTCTCCCACTTCCACAAATCCATTACCGCATTCTGTTGCCTCGAACAGCTTAACAGAAAAAGACAGGAGGAGAAGTGTAAACGACGGGAGCAGACGTGTGTGAGTTCATGACAGGTGGGGCAGAGTTGTGAGCGTCTAACCTTGGTTGGCCTGTTAAACAGACACGAGCCTCCACCTTTCAAAAGGAACTCCTTGTAGTCTGAGATGCTGCACTTGGAGAATCTCCGCGGGTGTTGCACCCTGAAGAGAGAGAATACCAGGTTAAAGTTAACCAGGATGGAAGCACGGTTCAAAATGCTGTCGGTTGCCATGTGAGTGAGTGATGAGCTGCTTTCCCAATGTTTTTTTTAAGCCACCATAAGTAAGACATTAGATCACTTTTGCACGCACACACTGCTTACCCTTTTTAAGCTATTTTTTACCGACTACTGTCACTGATATCTATTAGTGTTTATTGTATTATGTTTATGTGTATTATCATGTGTATTATGTGTACTAACCAAAGTCACACAATAACACAAACTAACTTTAAAACACCTGAACTATCCCTTTAATACCTGTTTTACAATTTTACCCTCCAAAGTATGAAAGTATGATTGAAAACCAGTGGCGATGAAATGGCCTAGAATTATTTGTCATTATATCACCTTTTTTTTTTTTCGGTACTTTCCAGCAATGAATAACAATAATTCCAAATAATACAATTAATTTAATTAATGCAACTTGGACCTGGATAAACATGGAAGTTTTTGCTAAGTAGTCTTGCCGCCTCCTCTTAGAGGATATCTGGCCTATCCTGGTAGTGGCAGTGCCGTTAGGACTAGAGCATCCGCTAGGGGTGACCGCAGTTCAGAAAGACAGTCTTTGGTCAATCTGCTTTCTCGGTTAAAGTAGTAGGGAAGTGTTACTCCATTCCCACAAACATTAGAGAGGAAGCTTTGCGGTGTTTAAAACCAGCCTCAAGCTTTGGCTAAAGTCAGCACAGAAGTGTCACGGGGACCGTGAAAGATTTATTGCTGATCTCTTGAGTGAATGTTGTTATTGTGCTCTTTTGCAAATTTCTTCACATAACAGTAGTTGATAAAAGCATACTGACCCCATTTATACCTGGCATTAACATGCAATATGTTTCTACTAGTTTCAAATGGGCTCACTGATTATAATATTCTTTTACTGACTGAATATTTGGTTAAAAATGGTCTAACACTGCAAAACAAAAGGGGGTTGACACTGGACAGAAATGTATCATTAAGGTCAAAACATAATATTTATCTACCTTTTCTGCATTCATTCCCTCACACCCAGAGCGGTGACCACATCATGGGGTGAACATAAACAAGCATCTGTAACTGTTCCACTACCCCTCTCTTCCCTCTCTGTTTGTGTGTGTTTGTGTGTGCGTGCGTGTGTGTGTGTGCGTGTGTGTGTCTCAGGGGTATGTCAGACATTACCCAGTGTCCTCCATTATGCAGCCAGTCCAAGAGTCAGCACAACCACATTCCTCTGCAGGAAACAGGAAAAAGAGGACAGAAAAACCACAGAAACAGACAGTGAGAGAGATGCACAGAAAGAAAATAGACACACTTACAAAGTATTTAAATTAGGGCTGTCAAAGTTAACGCGATAATAACGCGTTAACGTAAATTCGTTTTAACGCCACTAATTTCTTTAACGCATTAACGCAACTTGTGATTTTTAGGTTGTTGCGAAGGAGGTTAAATAATGTCTGTACTTACGGCAAATTTTGGTGAGGAAAAACCTGCATTTTCAAAGGGGTCCCTTGACCTCCTACCTCACGATATGTGAGAACCCACGAGTCTCACCTTTACAGACATGCCCACTTTATGATAATCACATGCAGTTTGGGGCAAGACATAGTCAGCTCAGCACACTGACACACTGACAGCTGTTGTTGCCTGTTGGGCTTCAGTTTGCCATGTTATGATTTGAGCATATCTTTTTATGCTAAATGCAGTACCTGTGAGGGTTTCTGGACAATATTTGTCATTGTTTTGCGCTGTTAATTGATTTTCAATAATAAATACATACATTTGCCCACTCTCATGTTGATAAGAGTATTAAATACTTGACAAATCTCCATTTAAGGTACATTTTGAACAGATCAAATTAATATGCAATTAATCACATGATTGTCCATAGTTAATCGCGATTAAATATTTGAATCAATTGACAGCCCTAATTTAAATACCACATGTGAGCATGATTGGATTTCTACTTTATCATCTCAAAGAGAATGAGCGCAAATCAGTGAATTTAGCAACTGATTTCCAAAGGTTTCAGCTGAATAATTCTATTTTTCACCGACATACTCCCAAACTCTTCTCAAGTTCGGCCAGTTTTTGGGACCATAAAAATAATCTCTCTGATGGTTGAGCTTCAAACATGGCAGCTGTTCGACTCTGACTTTGCCTCATTAAGCACTGTGATCTTAAAACTAATGGCACAAATCATCCTTCTCGAGCCTGACTGAAAGTCTACTTCTGGACCACTTTTTCCAAGACAATCAGTTCATCTCTCTATCTGCCACTTCTGGCACAGATAAGAGTTGACAAGAAGCAGTTTAGTCCAGTCAAAAGGCATCTATTTTCTTTTATAGGCGCTCCGCTTCTGCTTTAAATGACAAAGACATTTAAGTTTCTAGGAGCTTCTGGTGTTGTCAATCATTTAGTTGATTTCATCGACAGATCTGTAAAACTGAGTTTCTCCCCAAAGAATCACACAAAAGCACCACTTTAAATCTTGTGCTGACCAGAGATGTGTTCATAAGCTTCTTGGAAATAAGTCATTCAGCATGAAAATCGACTAATCGACTAAGAGGGGGCTGCCCTACTATTAACATACTTATAGGACACAACACAAAACAACATATTATCCTTCTTAAACCTAGAGGTATCTAGCCATGCCAACAGTTTGGGTTTATTTGCTGAAGTTTTAAGATTTAAGCTGTCATGCCAATGCAATGGAGGGTAATTGAATTTCTGATGCTCATAGCACAAAATTCAAAAGACACATGCCTTTTTAACGAACTACCCTGTCTCAGATTAATCAGGTCGAACCACAGACCTCTGTGGACAGTTTTATTGAGAACTATTTTCTACCAAACATTTAAAAAAGGGGGAAAAGAACAGCCAAAGTCTCAGTGAATGCTATCTCAAAACCTCAGCTCATTACATTACATTCATATTGGCAGACACTTAACAATTAAACTAAAACTATCTGCATGGCTAAATGCAACAAGGTTTTTTTTGTGTTCTGAGTCATTTTTAAGATTTGATTTTAGTTCTGAATAGTAAAGCTGCAACGATTAATCGATTAGTTGTCAACTATTTAATTAATCGCCAACTATTTTGATAATCGAATTAATCGATCGATTAATCGGTCTGAGAAAAAAAAAAAAGTCATAATTCTCTGATTCCAGCTTCTTAAATGTGAATATTTTCTGGTTTCTTTACTCCTTTATGACAGTAAACTGAATATCTTTGAGTTGTGGACAAAACAAGACATTTAAGGACGATATCTTGGGCTTTGGGAAACACTGATCAACATTTTTCACCATTTTCTAACATTTTATAGACCAAACAACTAATCGATAAATCAAGAAAATAATCGACAGATTAATCGGCAATGAAAATAATCATTAGTTGCAGCCCTACTGAATAGCCTGTCTAAGTAATAGCCTAAGTTATCTTATACTAGCTGAGAGATAACAGCGTGTGTCTCATGTGTACTTCTCCTGGATGCCGGGTCCCACTGGATGCCCAGGTTCTGAGCCAGGCTCTGGGATAGAGACCCTGCCATGGACCAGGAGGTGCCGTACTGTGGACACAGCAGAGATCAGCGATTATTCACCTGCAGTGTGATACAGAGTGATGCTCAGCAAAGTTAGACAGCAAATCTGACCTCATTGACCCCTACTCCTCGGCTATTAGAGCACATGCCTCCAAAGTACGCTGCGCTGCTTCTGCGGTAGTGGAAGGTCACATTTCTGCAAGAGTGATGGAAGACAAAGAGGCAGACATGAACAACACATAAACATCACAGAGGATTAGTTGAGTCAAAAAGTGAGCCTAGCCGAATATTTGACGTAAATATTCACTCCTGAAGACACAGTGTTTCAAAATCACGAACAGGCTGCATAGAAATTAGGGAAGCAAAACCAAACCGTAAAAAAACAAACCATTCAATGACGTACAAACCGACCCGTAGGCTTGTAGAACCTTTACACTACTATTAAATACAGGACTGCTAATTAATTGATGAGGTGCCAGAGACATAGAAGAGGCCGTTATCTGAACATAGGCATACTTAACCATTAAGTAGCATGTCTCATTTCATGTATAAAATCAGTGTTATGGCTTCATATAATATAGAAATATCACTCATTGCTATCAATCAATCAATCAATCAATCTATTTATATTATATATCTAATTTGGAGTTCAAATACATAGTAAATGTATTTATTTTTTTTCCCTAATGTGCAAAACAAAACAAACTGAAAACGGGACCCAAAAACCACAATACAAACCGAACCGTGGGGTTGTTGAACCGTTGCAACACTAATAGAAATTTTGTCAAACTAAGGTCTTGGTTTCATTATTTTATGCAGCAGCAATTATCTGTATTGCATCCAGCCTACACACTTTGGGTCTCTTCAGGTTCACATTTGTATAGACTCCAGGCTATGATTACACAGTACAAGAAACATACAGTACAAAAATGACAAAACATTGGTAACCGGTGGGAATGAAGAGCAAAAAAAAAAAAAGAAATCTTCTAGAAGGCACCAAATTTACATATAATTTTTGGGTTATGTGACTGTAATAATAAAATTAACTTAAACATAGATGGATGGTTTGAATAGTACTTTGACTTTGGATTTTTCCACATTATTCATTAATGCCTGCATTTTTATATTCAAACTAAATACACTTTCATCACAGAAAAATAAATACAATGGAAACTACGGTTGTCACAATATCAGATTTTCACTACACGATTATTATAGCCACAATAACGATATTATCACGATATCCATAGAAATCTATAAAGAATTTGAAAATAATAATAATAACAGTGCTACTGTATCAGTCAAAATCATCTTTAACTTTGTTTGTTGTGTGTTATGTCTCATGTTATGAATGTTATGATTCAAGAGGCTGATAGATTATTTACACATTATCATATGTGTATTAAAAACATGATATCAGTATTTCATTTTTAAATATCACAGTAAGTGTCAATACCGACACCCCTAATGGAAACTATCCTATAGTAAGTTTACATCCACCTGTTTTGTGCACTTTTAAAATAGTACATATAAAAAATCCAAGAAAACGCTGGAAATTCAAAAGAATACCTAAATATTGCATATAAAGCTTATTAATAAAGAAAATGCACCAAAGGGTGATGGTTGTTTAAATAAAGAACTTACGAGAAGAGGTGCACAGCGTCGATGTGGTGCTTGATGCTCTGCTGCCGGTACTTGGAGAAATCCCGCAGCATCTCCAGCGGCCTCACGCTGATGGGGATCTGATCCTTGTCTGTCCAGATCTCCACGGCAACGAGCACCACACGTGTATGAAGCTGCTCTTTGAAAATCTGCCATTGAAGCGTGCGGTGAATCGGAGGAGTAAAGAAAGGCAGAGAGAGAGAGAGAGAGAGAGAGAGAGAGAGAGAGAGAGAGAGAGAGAGAGAGAGAGAGAGAGAGCAGCAAAAGCACAGAGAGAGGAGAACAACACTGGGTGTGAATTTGAATCTGTACTGTCTGAGGAGGAAAGATGAGGGGACGCAGCACACTGGTGAAAATGGAGGAACAGGAGAGCGTTAATTCTTTAGTACTTTTACTTAAGGGACATCTGATATGTTAGACTTTTCCTTAAAACAGTATTTTTACAAAGTGGTATTGATACTTTTACTTTATGTACAATTTTGACATATTTTACTTTACTGGATTATTTCAGCGTTATGCTACTTTATACTTCTACTCCACTACTGTACTTTTTACTTCACTACATTTATCCAACAGCTGGAGTTACTTTACAGATTAAGATTTTACAAACAAAACATATGATTGATTTAGAAAATATTATATTGTACTATATATTAAACAATCTCAGTATACAAAGTAGTTACCATATCACATCCATACAGGGTTAGTAGTATACAGCTGTAAAAAAAAAATATAATAATAATAATATATGTATATTTTTGTTTTTAACACACTGACATCGCATTGATACTTAAGTTCACATATCGGAATTGGTATCAGGAAGGAAAAAATTGTATCGGAAGATCTCTAGTTACTATGTGCACCATATTTGTTTAGTATGTTAGCATGCTAACATTTGATAGTTAGTATTGAACATAAAAAACAAACTCAAATGTTGTCTTGTTGCTGCTGCTGGTAGAGGAAAAGTCAGTCGTTAGGATTAATGTTTTGGGGAAAATGAATGTCTGTTCCAAAAATTGTGTCAATACATCTGGTAGATGTAGAGATATTTTACAGGACAAATGAAACATTTGACCTGTTGGTTGCTACAGGATAAGCTAGATGATCACCAAAGTCATTAGGATCCATCCTCTGGGGACCATGAATGTCTGTATAAAAAGTAATGGTAATCCATCCAACAGTTGTTGAGATATTTCAGTCTGAACCAAAGTGGTGGATTGACAGACATTGCCACTCCTAGAACCATGCGCCTAATAATAAACAACTAACTGTATGTATGTAAATTCTGAAGTGGATCTATATAAAACATACACAGGGAAACTACAGAGTTTACTCACAGCATCCACAAAATTCACCACCGACTTGGCAAAGTTCCTTGTGTGCTGCTTCGTCTTGTGTCGTTTATACTGCAGAAAAAAAGAAGAAAGATAAATAAACTGCAGTGACTTGACGGTGCTCAATCAATATAGCATGCTACGTGCACTGCTCCCTCTTGTGGGGAAAAAACACAGAATAGGTCTGAAATATGAATGAGACCAGTTACATACCATACTGTGGTCACTGACAATCATGATCTCCAAATACTTCATCTCCTCAAATATACTGCGAGGCATCTGCAAAATAAAAACCACCAGCAATTATCGGGAAGTGTTTTCTTTATAGTTCTATTATGACCACTAGTTGATCATGTTCTCTGATGCAACGTTATTAAATTCATTGTATAACAACTCAAGGGTGGGTGAACTAATGCTTGTTGCATTACTTCAGAGCGAGGTGAGATCAGAGACTTACTGCTCGCTTTTTCCTGCGCTTCAGCCAGGACAAGTCATCCAGCTCTGAGAAGAGCTGCTGCTCCTCCTCAACTATGAACACACACACAAGGATACAGTGACACTTCAACTCACATATTTACAACTGGGTTGGGTATGCCTCTTTTGCGAGTTCAAGCCCACAGGGATGTGTTATTCTTATGTTTTTTTCCCAGAAAATCCCAAATTGTTTCCCTGAATTTCCCATTAAGTTGTGTGTTAAATTACAGTATGATACAGTAAGTATGATAGACTAGAGCAGAGGCATTAAACTTGGCAAAATGGTAGAGGTGGGAGCAACACAACATCTCATTCTTTATGAAAATATGAAAATAAAGTTAAAGTATACATTTCTAACACTGTAAAATTCATTCCAGTTAATTCCTCTGGTGTTTTCACTTTCTGACTAATCCAAACTACATATTATAAAATGTTAAGCTGTACCAGCCAATGAAATTGTGTTTTCTTAAAGAGGACCTATTGTGATTTTGTGCTTTTCTCTTTCCTTTAGTGTGTTATATAGTTTTTTATGCATGTAAAAGGTCTGCAAAGTTACAAAGCCCAAAGTCCACACCAAAGGGAGTTACTCTCCCCCACAGAAACACTGCTCCTGAACTGCCTGAAACGCCTTGATTGAAGTCCCGCCTTTTCTTCCGTAACGTGGTGATGTCACCAAGTAACACATTTGCATAATACCTGCCTAGCGGCTAGTTTGGCACGCCCTCAAACAAAGCTAGTTAGAGCGGAGCTGGAGCGGAGTCTGAAGAGTTTGGTTCGGCTGATCAATCACAACAGAGCGGGCCAGCTGACCAATCAGAGTAGATTGGGCTTTTTGGAGGGGCAGACGCTCAAACAGAGCGTTTCAGACAGAGGGTGAAAAGAGGTGCTGCAGCACAGTCGGTATGAGAAAAATAAAGCATTTTTTGTAAAAATTAAAGCATGTAAACATGTTCTAGTAGAAACCCCAAAAGACCATAATAGGTCCTCTTTAAAGCTCTATTACTACAACCTCAGGAATCACTACTTGCAGCCACACTTGTGTGTTTTGTGGTGAACACACATAAGGGGAAGGAAATGTCAGGGTCAAGAGAGGTGTGGCGATGGTCAGAGGTGGAGGACTCATGGAGGAGGTTATGTAAGATGATGGACGACACACTTACCCTGTTCCTCTGAATCATTGTTCCACTGAAGGGAGGCTGTTCTTCTTAGTTTATGAGGCCTTGCAGCTGTATCCTGCAGGGGTGAGGCAAACAAGTGTTAACAGCAGAGGGTGTTTGTCATGTTTGTATGAAGCTACAGCCAGCAGCAGGTTAATTTAGCTAAGGGAAATCTGATTTGTAGGACTTTTACTTGGGACAGTATTTTTACAAAGTGGTACTTTACTACTCTACTTTTACTTAAATGTATGAATACTTCTATTATCCTGATATTGATTTCAACCATATTGCCCAGCCCTACCACTAATACTAATAACAAAAAAATGAAAAACAATGAAACAAGACTTAGCACAACCACTAACCGGAATTAACATGATTAGTATAAATAGAAGCTAAAGTTGTATAAAAATACTGAATGTTTGAATGTACAAATTGAGTATACTAGTATATAAGCTAATGTACTCGAATTGCTTTGCTGGACAGTGCTTCAGTGTCTCATCTCCTTCCTTTAAAAACAGGAATGTCCTTGGAGTGATTGGGTTATTATCCTCAGCTGAGAATCTAAAAAGCAGTAAACAGCAGAGGGTGTCATGCATGTGGTGGTGAGCGGGTCAAACCCTTTGTGTGATACATATTTTGCTTCTCTGCGACAGGAATAACTTACGATTGAATGAGTCTGTTGTAAGGGCTCAATTAGATACACATAGACTCCATCGTCAAACATCCCGCTGCCGGGCAGAGAGAGTAGAAAAGAGAGAGAAGGCAGTCGATACTGAGTCAATAGGAGCTGAGGAGCAGAGACGAGTGTATCCAGAATTATTCTGAACACGGCGAGCATTACACACAACTCTGCTGTTCACTTACTGCAGCCCGTTGCAGGTAGATAAGGCCACATGGGAGTTATCGTTCCCTCTCACCTGGCCGTGGTAGTAGCAGTGCTCACCGCCCTGAGGGGAGAAGACACAGTGCTAATGCAGCATCACAGCAAACCCCAGCCATAACTAAAGCAGCACTACCGGCAGCGCAGCACACAGAGCTCCGCATGCATCGACAAATGATGACTCAGATTCGCCATTACACGGTGAATGTGTCATATTTTTTCTACTTAATTAACATCTCAGGGGAGGTAACAGCTTGTCTCACAGATGCCGGTCTGGCACATGTGCGATGCATTTCTGCAGGGGGGGGGTCTTTGCTCGTTTAGATGTGAAGTTAAAACATTGCAAGGAGGGTCCTGGCACTATCTGTGACTCAGCTGTCAGATCCAGGGTGAGCAGAGGACATTCACCCCCCTCTCTCTCTTTCTCTCTCTCTCTCTCACTCTCTGTCTCTCTCTCACTTCACCCATCCCACGCTGCACTGATACTGCGGAGGGCTTTCTCTCCCTCATCACGTGACCAGAGCTCCAGCAGGAGGCTGCAGGAGAGCAAAACCCTGCTGATTCAGCTACAGTATGCCCAGCCCTGTGCCTGAATCAGCAGCTGCAGCAGCAGCAGCGGCAGCAGCCGGAACCAGCTCTCATTCCCAACCTGTTTTCACCCCCCCTCTTGCTATCTCCTCTTTCCTTCTGTTCTATGAAAATCATGTGTGTATCCATCTATCTATCTATCTATCTATCTATCTATCTGTATATTTTGTTCTTTTTCATAGTCTGCAAAGAACATTTCTGTGATGTAATCCGTGATGCAGTTATTTGGATGACACCTGTTAATTTCATTACCAATTTGCAGAAAAGATGACAAGATTTACAGGAAATCAACACTCAACATCTGTTCCCGCCTTTCGATTCAAAGCCTATTTCCTAAAGTTGAGACAAACCATATTTGTGCCTTTTCCTTTACCGACAATGTGCGCGACCACGCACAATAAAAACAGCAGTTGAGGGAAACACACCAAAACAAGAAAGATGTGTGCACCGTAACACTTCAGCCACAACTGGAGAAGACGTTACCTTTGACAGGACAGGTTTGCCCGCCTCGTAGTGGATCTCAACATAGTCTGCAGACAGCAAGTCACTGTAAAAACAGAGAATGCAGTTGGTTAAATAGTGGACGGATGTGATGCAGCGACAATAAAAAAAAAAAAACACACACACAGTCTCTCTGCCTTTGCTTTCTCTGACTCACATATTGTGGTTTTCAACTAGCGGTGAGTAGTGCTTTGGCTGGCGTTTAAACAAGAACACTCATCACCACTGTGCCTGGATTAGCCTGCACAAACACTCCCATGGCATCTCTAAAGTGCAACGGATATGTGAAATGTTGCCTGCCCTCAGGAAAAATTGATGACGCATCTACAAAAGACCTAAAACAATCAGTCCGAAACTACAGTTGAGTTCGTGAACATGTTTCTTCCTGAAATCTCCCCAAATTAGATCGCTGGTTGAGAAACATCCCACATAACAGGAACAGAAACAAGTAACGTAGTCTGAAAGCTGCCAATGGCGCCTAACGTGATAAATGATTGCGAGGCCACGGCTTCACCTTGAACACAACGGTCCTCCCGGCAGTTCCCGCCATCTGAGTCAGCGTCCCTCACCGTTTCACACACTCAATCTGTTAGCTGACAGCTGACGTCAAGAGGTTGCAATTTCTGCCACAATGGCGCTTTTTTTTTTTTTTTTGAGTAACCTTGCAAATAAAAAAAAACACCCGTCTCTCCGTGGGCATGTAGTGGCGCCGCAGCAGAAAAAAAAGAAAGAAGAAAAGATGGAAGTGATGGATCTATTCTTCTTCTGTGACATTTTTGAGTGATGCTCAGCGGCATGTGAGCAGCAAGTGCACCATTATGAGAGGGGAGTCGAGGCATGAGCGGCGTCAGTGAGAGATTCCTGAGTGAGGGGCTATTAATAGCGTGGGTCATGAGAGTGGGCCACGCTAAGAGTGTATTGGTGTTTTTGTGTGAGTGTGTGAGTGAGGGCGGCACTGCAGAGCGTGGAGGGGTAAAGGTGAGAGTGCCGACGTGTGTGTAAAAATGTCTGTGAGAGCTGTGAAAGTGTGTGGACACCATGAGAAGGGAGTCCTGCCCCGAGGTCTCAGTTCACAGGAGACTGAGTGCTACAATGCAGCAGCAGCAGCAGCAGGGAGGCGAGACAGAGGCGAGGCAGAGAGGGAGGACCAAAAAAAACCTGCAGGAGGTTCTTACGTCTGGCGCCAGATCAAATGCAGCTCTGAGTCCTGTAGTGACACTTGTCATTACTCTTCATACCTCTACCACGTGGAAATAATGAGTCTAAACACACGGAGATGCTCTCGAGGAGCCGCACTAAACCTATTCATTTTCTCATTCACATTTCACTTCTATCAATATGATGATCAACTGAAAAAAAAGATGGCAAAAAAACTGCTCAATAAGAAGTGAGCAGATAAAGTAGCACCGACCCATTGGCAGGTTGCAGACCTATCTATATTTAGATCGGTACTGTCGCAGCTACACCAACACCAAGCAGAATTCAAACCCCTGTTCGCACACAAAAAAAAGGCACACACACTGAAGTTAGCTCATGTATCTCACAGATAACCTACGGTACAAGCAAACAGCTGGGAATCAAGGTCACGCTTTCAAGCCTCTGCTGCTGCTGCCGTAAAGGGCTGCTGCGTTATGTGGTGTTCCCTGAACGTCTGATGATATAATGTATGGGACAACATCTTTTAAAAAACAATGTGTGAGCTGGGAATGACAGGACGAGAGTTTAATTCCTCCTGTATGTGACTCTATGCTATCTATTCTGTCCCGAAATACCATTTTTTGGGCTTCGAAGCTTTGGTGAGAAATATTCGAAGGTATTCAAAGCTTCGAGACAGTGCCGCTGCCGCACTACAGTACACACACGCACCTCTACATATAACAAACAGTGATATCTGTCTGAGAATAACTAATAATAATTCATGTTGAATATGAATAATGTTGTGGAATTATTCGTTATTTCTTGGGCTATTTTGGGATTTACACATTATTATTAGGCAATGGTTGAAGCTTCGAAGCATTCAGGTCAGCCCTACTCTATGCTACTTAACATATGCTGCAAACAACATACTCAAAACATATGTGTGACTCACTTCTGCTTTTTTCATTTCCACAAAAATATGTCAATATGGCTAGACACATACTGCTTGCACAGAGAGTCAGTGTCTTGCAGTTTCCGGTCGTTTTGATGCCCTAAGCCAGACTTCCACTGTCATCTATGAGGTCGTTGTTCTTTTCATAGTCAAACTATTTCACAATGTTTTAGCGTTTCAGTTGACATTAGGCCTACTTTTAAATTAGCACATCTAAATAGTCCTGCATTAAGAAATAAAACCCTAAAACCTCACTGAATAAATTCAATTTAGATCAGAGTGAAGAAAGACAGACACATTGAAGATACCACGGCGGAGGATGACTCTCCAATTGGCCTTCCTGATACACAAGCATCAACTCTTCAGTAAACATAGTCAGTCGGGCTGAGCGATATGGCCAAAGTCTTCTATCCTGATATAGGTATTTTTTTTAAATATTTAATCGTGATTAATCGCATATTTTTTATCCATTCAAAATGTACCTTAAAGGGAGATTTGTCATGTATTTAATACTCTTATCAACATGGGAGTGGGCAAATATGCTGCTTTATACAAATGTATGTATATATTTATTATTGGAAATCAATTAACAACGCAGAACAATGACAAATATTGTCCAGAAACCCTCACAGGTACTGCATTTAGCACAAAGAAATATGCTCAAATCATAACATGGCAAACTGAAGCCCAACAGGCAACAACAGCTGTCAGTGTGTCAGTGTGCTGACTTGACTTTCCCCAAACTGCATGTGATTATCATAAAGCTGGCATGTCTGTAAAGGGGAGACTCGTGGGTACCCATAGAACCCATTTTCACCCCTTTGAAAATGGCCATGACAGTTTTTCCTCGCCAAAATTTAGCACAAGTTCGGAGCGTTATTTAACCTCCTTCGCGACAAGATAGTATGACATACCAATGGATTCTTCACGTTTTCTAGTTTCATATGATACCATCATCTCCACTCTAGTTTTAAAACTAAGCCCGCTACCACCTCCAAAAAATCGTTTGCGTTAATGCGTTAAATAAATTAGTGGCATTAAAACAATTTTGTGTTAACGCGTTATTATCATGTTAACTTTCGACAGCCCTAACAATTTCATATCTCGATAACAATATATATCACGATATAGCATGTTTTCTGATAATTCAATAAATAAATAGTCTATATGAAATACCCACATGGTAAATCCTATGTTTGTATATTCCTGTGTGAATTAAATACTTTAGTGCAAAATGAACATGACAAGTTTCAAGTAAAATTATACAGAAAGAAATGAATAAATATTTCCAGCTATACACTGACTATGTTTATATGCATGCACACAAATACAGAGTAATCAGATTAAGATAATAGTTTTATCAGATTTTCTGAGAAATCTTAATTAGTATGTGCTTATTATTATCAATTTGGACGACGTAATTGTGTATCACGATATCTCGATATATGATTTCATCAAGACATGATTCCATTGGAAGACGATCAATTATCATATTGTATTACCCACCCGGCCCTAATGGTCAGATTTGTGGTCTCCTAACAACATCGAGCTCAATAGCAAATTCATAATTCCTGGAGTCTCTCCTATAATATCTGACCTTGTATAGTTGCACAATAAGACACATACTATTCACCGCAGACAGCTGCTGAGATCGGCACTTTCTGGGGGTTTCTACAGTGACAGTGAAATGGTGCTCAAACTACTACAAATATAGCAGAGCATCCAGAGTTGTTTCACTTCACTACTGTGTGTCTACAGCTGTCAAGGTAAATATAAATGTCCTCAACCAACCTGGTAAAGCTTTCCATAAAGTGTTGTCCCACTAAAGTAACCGGAGACTGAATACCAGCACATATAGACTAAAAGTCTCAATGTGTGAGTCTTAACATCTAACAGCACTCAGCCATGCGGACAATATAAAATTACAGTATTTTATTACAGAATCCAGCTTTAAATCACATTTAGGGACCTGGAATTCAATCAGCATTTTTAAAGTCCTTGTACACATGCACATTAAGCCCTCACACATGTAGACCGGCTACTTTGTGAAGGCAGTTAATCAATATCATTGAGTGTCCGGAGCCTCGTGTCTCCGGATGGGACAGCGATCACAGACCACAGAGTAACTGTCTCTATGCTGGTTTTGATGCAACCTCATTAAAGATAGACTTTGGTTTTTCCAAGTAATATTCTTAAACAGTCCGTCTGTAGTCTGGCAGCTGAGCTAAGATTGCTTTTAGCACTCTGGAAACTAGGATTATGGAAACTATAGCGCGCCTACCTATTCAATTACAGTTACCCTGATTATATTATCGTCGACCTACGCTGCATTAATCACTGACCTGACATATTATAGTACATATCATTTACAAACAGCAGTCATCTACAGACGGGAATCACAAGGGTTGTCAATTTGGTGTCGGCTATGACACATACTGCTTGCACAGAGAGTCAGTGTCTTGCAGTTTCCGGTTGTTTTGATGCCCTAAGGCAGACTTCCGATGTCATCTATGAGGTCTTTGTTCTTTTCATAGTCAAACTATTTCACAATGTTTTAGCGTTTCAGTTCACATGAGGCCTACTTTTAAATTAGCACATCTAAATAGCCCTAGCATTAAGAGATAAAACCCTAAATCACAGCTTTCTTTTGATGCTTTCCTATAATGTTTTGTACAGTATTTTTTATTTAACCTTTATTTAAAGGTGCTAAATGCAAGATCGGCAGCATTTCTGTTGCCTCCGCACGGCTCTCAACGTGGCGACGGCTCGTAGCTAACGATACTTAAAGCGCTTACAGTTAAAATAATGGCAAACACTGCTGACAGAGCTAGCAGTGTTAACCTGAGAGGCAACCGGAGGGTGCTGGGACGGCGTTATCAGCTGTAACCGACGTATGAAAGCAGTGCAGAGCGGCGGCCGCGAGCTAGGCAGTGGGGCGCGCTCACATGCACAAACATCCGGGGATGTCAACAAAGCACAGAGAAGCTCAGATTACAACACACGCAGAGGGAGATCGACTTAATTCTCTGCTCAGGTAGACATTACTCCTCTATGTCTTTACATAGCATATAGTTGTTTGCTGCTACAGGATATTAATGCTCTTTATATCGTACAGAGCACCTTTAACCAGGAAGTCCCTTGAGATTCAAATCTCTTTTTAGAGGGAGACCTGAATACTACTGTATTTTCTATAATCAATCAATAATAATCTTAATCAATGCATTGATCAAATCAATAGCTGGATGTCTAAAAACTTCCTACAGCTGAATAACGACAAAACTGAAATAATCTTATTTGGGAAGAAAGAAGACAGAATTAAGCTTGATAATCATCTGACCACAAAGGGACTTAAAGCAAAGGATGCTGTCAAAAATTTTGGTGTTTCAATTGACAGTGATCTCAGCTTCAATAATCATGTGAAAGCGATAACTAAATCAGCTTTTTACCACCTTAAAAACATAGCTAAACTTAGAGGTCTTATGTCAAAGCATGACCTGGAGAAACTTATCCACGCTTTTATCTCAAGCAGAGTTGATTACTGCAATGGTCTCTTCACGGGCCTACCTAAAAAGACCATCAAACCGCTTCAGATGCAAATGCAGCAGCGAGAGTTCTTACTAAAACCAAAAGATCTGATCACATCACTCCAGTACTTAAGTCCCTACACTGGCTCCCAGTAAGTCACAGAATTGACTTTAAAACCCTACTGCTTGTTTACAAATCCCTAAGGGGATAGGTCCAAATTACCTCTCAAATATGTTTCAGCAGTACACACCTACTAGACCTCTAAGGTCACTGGGAAAAAACCTATTAGTAGTACCCACCACAAGAACAAAACATGGTGAGGCAGCTTTTAGCTGCTACGCTGCTCAACTGTGGAACAAACTTCCAGATGAGGTCAAAGATGCACCAACAGTAGCCTCTTTCAAATCCAGACTCAAGACCAAACTGTTCTCAGATGCTTTTCTTAGTTGATCAAATGCTGCACTTTACTGTCTTTTGATTTTTTTATTATCCTTTTAATTTTTTCTCTTTTAACTTGTACTTTTATATTAATTTATGTGTTTTTATCCTGTGAACTTTGTGCTCTTTTATCTTGCTTTTATATATGTAAAGCACTTTGAATTGCCTTTGAGTATGAAATGTGCTATATAAATAAACTTGCCTTGCCTTGCCTTGCCTATAATATCCATAGAGAGGATATCAGTGGCAGGAATGTTTACACAGCTTCCCAGAAGAATAAAAATACTGGCATTCTGCAATTTTAAACCATATGCACATTACTGTCAACGTGACCTTGACAGCAGATACCGTTCACTCTCTCTTGAAGTTCACCCACAAGTCTAGAAGTTTGTTGTGATTAAAGGGAAATTCCGGGTTATTTCAACCTAGTGTGTTTCCCATAAATGTGGCTAATTGTGACTCTATGAGTTGTGCCAACTTTGCACTTGAATCTCTCCGTTGATAGATAGATAGATAGATAGATAGATAGATAGATAGATAGATAGATAGATAGATAGATAGTAACTTTATTGATCCCGAGGGAAATTCAAGAGTTGCAGAGACTGTGAATTTTACAACCTTGCCTCAGAGTCTGACCGAAAAGTAAACACAGAAAGTAGTCCCCCTGTAACTGCAGAGCGATCAACATCTGGAATTTTCCTTTAATGACCACAGCAGCTGACAAGCTCTAAAAAATCTTTGCTGTTACAAGGACCGATACAGGAAATCTTTCCTGCCCAAAGCAATAACTCTCTACAACACTTCACCTCAGTCTAACAGAGAACTCTCAGCTTTATAGTTTCTGTCTCAACCATTATACTCCATTCTGTTTTGCTCCTTCAATAACCTTGCACATGTGGAATTTGCACATCGGTATATACCTCATTCAGTTTTATATTTAAAAACAAAAACTTGCAACAAATTTGTACACTTTGCTAATGTATATAGTATGTTTTTATGTGTTTATATTTTATATGTTAGTTGTAGTAGTCTGGTATATTTATAGTGTATTTTAATGTATTCTTTATATTGTGTATTCTGTATATGGGTGTTTCTGCAACTACGGGCATTTTTAAGTCCCAGCAATGAAATTTTGGATTTATGTTCAAATTTGCAGTGCAGTTGATAAATATATAAACAGTGTTATTACCCATCTTGACATGAAAAATAATTACTAAATAATATGACTTAATAAAATCTATCAAGCATTTTATGGGTCCAAACACCACTTTCCTTCATGTCCCACAACTGTGGTTTCAAAGTTGAGATACGTAAAATGAGCTAATTCAATTATAATATGACATTATTTCAAATGGAATTGTTTCATATGCATATTACTTTACACCATATTCAAATTATTTTTTGTTTACAAAACATTTATATGATTTTTTCATCTAAATGCACCTGTCCCACACTTCTGAGTGCTTACCGCGACACTGAACAAATATCATATTAAAAGATGTATTCAAAGCCAAACAAATCTAGTTTCTATGGAAACAGAAGTTAGCTCGTTAGTGAGCACATAGATGACAGGTTGGGTCACCCACATAGGTGACTCTCAAGACCAAGAAAAACAAGGTTAAGATCACCTTTTGTCCCTGTCCTTACCA
Organism: Sebastolobus alascanus; assembly: GCA_916701645.2. Taxonomy (NCBI): domain Eukaryota; kingdom Metazoa; phylum Chordata; class Actinopteri; order Perciformes; family Sebastidae; genus Sebastolobus; species Sebastolobus alascanus. Next base: position 793,896 of record CAKAOJ020000059.1, read on the forward strand.
TACAGCCTAGTAATTGTATATTTTGAACTACATTTTAAAAATAACTTAATATCACTGTTGAATTCATGTATATTAGATGCTAAGAGTCAAAGCTAACGTAGCAGACCATTTATCTGCAATATTAGTAAAATTGTCATTTCTGCAACAGCTTTAGGTGTTGCGGTAAGGACATTAGACATTTGAATTGCAATATCTGTCTAAATTTTTCAGGGTGTAGAGAAAGTCATGAAATCACCTATTTTTAAAAAGTGTTTTTATATCAGTATTTACAATGATGCAGAAAGCTTGATGGGAACGAATTTAAATGTCTTAAAATATTACAGAAATCCAAAAAAAGGAAAATGTATTAAATGATGTTATTGTAATGTTGAGGTAAGGACATTTAGTAAGAACAAGTGATGAAAAACATAAAAAAATAAACATGTTACAGACTATATGTATTTTTGTGTACCTACCTGTTTATGTTTATTACATACTCTGATGGTTAAAATTCATAGAGGTTGATTTTTTTTTTTATTCGGAAGTAACTGTAGTTGCAGAAACACCCATATTTTCTATAGATATACATCTGCTGTAACACAATAATTTTCCAATTTGGGATCAAAAAAGTACATCTATCTATCTCGTTTTAGCTAACATGAGTTACTGTAGGTAGATGGGAGGACAAAGACTTACGTGTTCAATGATAGATCGAGAGCAAATCTGGTGCCAAACGCCTCTAACTGGAAACTGGCTTGGGCGAGGTGGACTGCCTGTAAGGGAGAAAAGATGATGATGCAAAAGTATAAGATTATAGCAGTCTACGAACATAGAATCCTCTAGAGTCCACCTTCAACATCCTCTACAGCACAAATAACAGATGTGGCAAGATGATAAATGGCAGATGGTAATGCACAGTGGGCACACTGGATGAAAGGCCTCCTTCAGCATGGTCGCCCCTGGCATCACTCCAGTTCTTAAATGCATAAAGCGTATCTGTTAATGTGCTGCGAGCGATGGGTGTCTTTGCTTTGTCTGACACTGTGCAGTAAAATGACATTAAAGACTAGGGTTAAGGTTTAATGTGAGCCATAATCTGGACTTGAAACTTCGAAGCCTTGGTCGCACAGCATGCTGTTAAACGCTCCTGCTATTGATCAAAACAGTATTTCTAGGAAATAACTTCACATCCCATCACCCATCCCCCCCCCCCGCCCCCCGTCGATGCTGGCTTACCTGCCCCTCTGTGGCTTGGTTCTTGACCCGGGTGTCCAGGTCATGGTAGGTACTCTCCGAGTCCTCGTTCAGGTAGTAGATCAACCGCGAGGGGTAGGTGATCGCATGCTCTACTGCATGGTGTGTTGTGTTGTCTGTGGCAGGTGCTGCAGTTGCCTGTTGCTTCAGCAGGGCTGGCACTGCGTCCCTCTCAACCTTGTCCCCTACTCCTTGAGAATCTGCAAGACAATTCCCACCGCACAGACATGAAAAACCTGACACACACGTACACGTACACACACACACACATACACACACACACACACACACAGAGCCAGCTGTCATCCTTTATTCATGAAACACATTGATAATACTGAGGCAAGTGGCCAACCAAGGCTTCATTGCGATTCTTTCGGGACACAGTTCAGTAAGATTGGTTACATGCCGCTGTATACCGACAACCGCATATGGCTGGTTTAGAATACAGAATATAAACACCTTCATTTCAAAGAAAGGTACTTTTTTATATGCTTATTGGCAAAGTGAAAAACTCTGCACCACATAGATAAAGGTGCATTATGCAATATGAATCCAAACAGCTTCAACAGAACAGCATGCACTTGAAGTAAAAAAGAGTCCCAGTCAGTGTTAATTCAAATGTGATACTCATACATAATAAAGAGCACTATCTTTTTTATAAGCTGAACAAAAGATGCTGTGTAGTCTGCCTCATGCACCATCACGCTGAATACGCCGCATATTAAATCAAATATCGTTTTTGCTGGGACAAAAAAAACGCGATGATGTGCACCTGCAGTACATCAGTACCGGATATTATTTTAGCCCCAACACAGTAAGTTGAAAGGTGTATTTAATTAGAAGAAAGTGACTAAAAAAAAAAAAGCAAGCGGGCTATTGCAATACATACCGGATGACGCTAGTGATGGATGAAGCCAGGGCGAAAGGATGCTGACGAGCAAAGTGGCCAGAAATATCAAATGCATGATTCATATTTGATAACTGAAAATATCTCAATATCAACACGTCAACGCGGTATGTAGCTCGCGGCCCATCGTGGCGGGGACGTGCCGTGCAGCGGGGCTTTCTTCATGGATCCGGGAGGCACCGGGCTGCTGCTGCAGTAGCGGCTGAGGAGGAGGAGGAGGAGGAGGAGGGAGGGAGGGAGGAGGGGAGCAAAAAGAAGGCGGTGGCCAGGCGGCTACTGGAAGTCAACCAGCAGGCTCCTCCTCGGTGATCACAGATATGTCCTTCCTCCCTCCTGGACCACAGGAAGTCCGTGCAGGTGACCTTAAAGACATCATCCAGAAGCAAAACAGGAAATGACCCGTTCACCATTGTCTATGTTAATGATGATCACACACGAGGGATTTTTTGTTATGATTATGAGAGAGAAAAAAAAACATTATTTTTTGTATATAAAACATATATAAATAAACATAAAACCAAATATATAAATAGGAACATATATAAATAAACATTAAACCAAATGTTATGGCTTCATGTTTTGGTTACTATGGTATTATATAATAAATAAATGGGTATGATTTAGTGTATCAAATCAAATCAAATCAATTTTATTTGTAAAGCCCGAAATCACAAATCACAAATTTGCCTCGGGGGGGCTTTACAATCTGTACAGGATACAACACCCTCTGTCCTTGACAGTGCAACCCTCGCATCGGCTAAGAAAAAAACTTAACCACAAAAAAAAACCTTTTAACAGGGAGAAAAAATGGAAGAAACCTCAGGAAGAGCGACAGAGGAGGGATCCCCCTTCCAGGATGGACAGATGTGCAATAGGTGTCGTGTGTACAGAGTAACAACATAATGAAAACACAACATAGACAATTCATGACAAAAATGAATACATATAATGTGAAGTGTAGGATATAAGGATTTAGCCACTGGTTCTAAATGATCTGGTAGAAAAAAAAATATAGAGATAATTCAGCAATTACACATTGTAAAAAAAATTCCACAAGTAACAGTACTGCATTCATATATTAACTGAAGTAGAAATGCAGAGGTTTTAGCAGTAAAATGTACATAACTATTAAAAGTGGTGATTAGCCATTACTGGCTAAGTCGAATTGACACATTAAACCTTCAGTAGGCAGAATGTTTTTGGCATCATTGGGCAAAAATTCCATAATAACCTTTCAGTATATTGTAATTCAAGTGTTCTGAGAAAAAACTAGACTTCTGCACCTCCTCATGGCTCTGTTTTCAGGCTTTAAAAAAATGTAGCCCGTGACGGGAGACTTTGGCCAATCACAGGTCATTGCAGAGAGTGAACGTTCCTATTGGCTGTTCATTCAGCGGAGGCAGCGGTCAATCACTCGTGAACTCCAATCAAACGGTCAAATTGAGGAGCGCTGATCAAACATGGCTGCCGGGTCACAAACTTTTTGATCAAAACTGGTCTTGGCAACATTATTCCAAAAGAAGAGGTATCAGTAGTGGCCCATAAACACTTGATCCAAACTTTAGTTACCAGGTATTTTTGAGTTATCTCTACCACATGGGTAGAAAGTGTTTTAGTGCCACAGTTGAACAAGTAAATGTAAAATTAAATGAGAGATTTGTGGATCTGAGACGGTACGTGAGGAAAAGCGTGAATGCTGTTTTTCCAATGGTGGTGATTGCTCCTTTAAAGGTGCTCAGTTTGAAATTCAGAGCATATGATTGAGAGATTGCCTCCACACAGCTCTCAACATGGCAACGGCTGAGCTGGCGGCTAGCAGCTAACGGTGCTAACAGCATGAACAATGCAAACAAGGGCAACAGTGCTGACAGAGCTAACAGTGTTTACCTGAGGGGCAACCGGAGATTACAACACACACAGAGGGAGAGCGACCTTATTCTCTGCTCAGGTAGACATTACTCCTCTATATCTTTACGTAGGAAATAGTTGTTTGCTGCTATATTAATGCTCTGAATTTCGAATTTAGCACCTTTAAGTTTCCTTAAAAGTCCCAGTGGGGACACATAATGTGCCCTAGTCTCTTTCAGAGATGGCAGAATATCTTGATGAAAGACTGTGTGACATTGGCCATGAACTATAACGAGAAGGTTTGATTGTAAGGCCATGCAGATTTCAGACACACACACACACACACACACACACACACACACACACACACACACACACACACACACACACTCGCAGGGCTCTTGGAGGATGTGACAGCTCCCCCCTCAGGGCTGAATGGTCCACAGAGGGATGAGATGGTCATTCTGGGTCGCTGGATATCGAGACAACTGTGACAAGGCTGTTGGATGAAACAAAAAGGGATGAGTAAGCAGCAGAGTCCACACGAGCGCTCCAAGTCTTTGTTACAGTAGTTCAACCTGCATCCGTTTGGAAAAATGTGTTTCTATTACATGCGACTAATTTTTTCGCAACTAACATCTGTTCTACAAAGGCCAGCTGGTTAATGTGTCAGTAATTTACTGCTTCTTCACCTGTAGTTTCTGACCTGTGGAAAGTACAGTAATTTCACTGGTTTTCAATGTGATTTACTTCTTTTTTAAAATAATAAAAAGGGTAAATACACAATGAATCACACAGGGCTGGAAGTTAAAATGTTCAACAGGGGGGGTGGAATTTGAGAGATGATTGATTTTGAGTGCGACCCATGTATCGATATGGACCATTCTTTTTTCTTATGTGTTTTCTATTGCGCATGTAATGGTTTTACGGTTTTACACAGGCTTCTGGCTCGGTTATGATTTGGGCTGGTTTTTATTGAATTGGGCGGGTTTTAAAGCTGCAGTGGGTAGAAATGGAGCAAAAATGATTAAAAAAAGATGTTTTTATAAAACGGTCACTATATCCTGACAGTAGTACATGAGACAGGTAATCTGAAAAAAAATCATGTGCCTCTTCGTCCTCCGGTGCTCCTAATGGCATCTGCAAGATTTCACAGACTGGAGGAAAATAACCAATCAGAGCTGAGCTGGAGCCTTGCCGTCTCTGAGCAGCTGTCAATCACTCGCGAACTTCGATCAAACGGTCAAACTAGGCAGCGCTGATCAAATATTAATCAATATTCTGTTACTGTAATGCCTATTTCTCGCCTCAGGAACGTTTTCAGAAACATCTTGCAGTGTACTGTTAAGCTGTAAAATGAGAAAGTTTGTGACCTGGCCGCAATGTTGAGATAAGTTGATGAAATATCAAGCACCGCCCACCAGCGAAGCACAGCCAATAGGAACCATCAATAGGAACACTATCTCTGAAGTGACCTGTGATTAACCAAAGTCTCCCGTCACAGGGCAGATTTTTTAAAGCCTGAAAACAGAGCCATGAGGAGATACAAAAATCTAGTTTTCTCTCTGAACCCTTGAATTACAATATGCTGAAAGTTTATTATGGAATTTTTGCCTAATGATGCCAAAAATGTTCTGTCTACTGAAGTTTAAGTTGTGATTGGGCTGGAAACTGTCAATCTGATCTGGCAACACTGAAGGCCCTGCCACCGGTTTATTCTCTTTTAATGAGCACCAATCAACAGGGTGCTAAACCAAGGCGTTAAATTCCTTGTAAGAGGAAAGCGAAAGCAGAATCAAAAAGGCAGTTGGAAAGCCCAAAATAAAATTTCCCTTTAGTTGGCCCTTCCCACTGACTGAAACAAATTGTGCATTTTAGGAGAAAATCCGGATCATTCAAAACTTTTTCCGTTTATTCACTGAGGTGGGAAGAGGGGCGCTGAGGGTTTACTCTGCTTGTTATGAAAAGCAGCCGCAGCTCCTCTGAATGAAAGCATTCTTCAGTGCGGGTGACCAATAACTTTTCTTCATTCTGTGGTCCACGTTTGACGCGTCAGCCAGGCGCGCCCACTGCTGCTGCACATCTCAGCCCCTCCGAGCGGAGTTTGGATGGACTCACGGAAAGACTACACATGCCGCCGCAGAGGGAGTTTTGCAGCCGAGTGGGGAAGTCACGGACAAGGCCCCAGCAAAACGGAGCTAAACGGCTAAAAAAGTTAGCAGTTCATCCGGGAGCTGTCGGCGTTTTCATCCAAAGAGCTAATAAAAGGAAGCGCTGCACTTTTTAGGTAAGCAATAGGCCTACACTCTGTAGGAAAACACTTGTTTTATCCCTTTAATATGCTAATAGTGTGTATGTGGCACTTACTTTACTATGAACTGGTGTTTTCCTACTCAACAGGCTATAATATATGTGTTATGTAAACAATGTTTTGCATTGCTTACTGTTATTTTTATGTAGATACAGTAGCCTTTATTCTTATATGTCAGGTTCTTTCTTATTTGTTAAATGCATTGATTCTCAGCATTTTGTCCATTTAGTTTCTAGTCTTTGTAGCTAGTAGTATAAACACGTTTCTCTATTGTTTACTGAAATTAATGTCTGCAGTGAGTCTACTTATTAAAAGGCATTTTCTACATATTATCTACATAGTATTTATTTGTTGATTGCACTGATTTTGGACTCAGCATTTTGTCCATTTAGTTTCTAGTCTTTGTAGTATTATAAACACGTTTCGCTATTGTTTACTGACATGTTTATATCTGCAGTCATTTTATACTTTTTAAAGGGCATGTTCTACATACTATCTACATATTATTTGTTGATTGCGCTGATTTTGCACTAGTCTTTATAGTAGTATAAACATGTTTCTCTATTGTTTACTGACATTAATATCTGCAGTAGCTTTCTACTTTTTAAAGGGCATATTCTACATAATATTTATTTGTTGATTGCACTGATTTGGCCTATCTGATCCGATGGTAGGCTACTTTTTTCAACACATTTTCACGGCAAAGTGTGATGATTTAACCTTGATTGAGATATAATTCATATTCTTAACATTGTTCTGTTTACTTAAACTTTTGTTTTTCAAAGTTTATTAATAGGCTATATATATATATATATATATATATATATATATATGAATAGATTTGTATTGTACAATTAAGACTAGAAAAAGCTGTGACTTAAATAACATTCACCTCAAATGACCACAAATTCATGGTCAATTTGGTTTTAATCTGGCTTGAGTAAAACTTGTAGCGGCCCTGGGCCCCGTTCTGGCCTTGACGAAGATACGGATATTAGTGATTTGTGTATCAAATCTAACCTTTCCCCTAGTTGCTTGGTTGGTCATAATAACCTTGAACAATTAAATATAGATTATGCATTGTGTAACAACACGGTATTTGCCAATTCTTCCATGTTCGCTTTCACAACAAACACTGTATGAATCACACTATCCTGCCTCATCTGTTGGGTATCTCCCTGTCCACACTGTTGATCCAAATGGATGTTGTTGACACTATGTTCCAGGGTTACCCAGGACACACCCAGTCCCAACTTCAACACAGGAATTGGATGATCAGAAAAAAGGACAGGACATACAACTTGATCCTTCTGGGGAACAGCCCGGCATAATCACAGAGACCGTGAGGTGAGAACACGTGTTACAGGTTGATTATAGTGCGTGGGAATGTTTTTGAGTCACTGTGTTTACGGATCATCTCGAAGGAAGGCATCTTATCCTGAGCTTTTCCTTCCCACAGTAGGTTACATCCTCGCAAACAATGGGTGACTCCGGAGAGGACTATGGAAACTACACCTACGAGTACTACATGGAGTACGGCGACTTGGAGGAACTTAAAGTCGACCACAGGCAGAAGGAAACTATGCACATCATCTCAGTGGTCATCTACATTATTTCCTTCGTGCTCGGTCTGATCGGAAACGGAACTGTTATTTGGGTGACGGCGTTTAAAAGCAAAAAGACGGTCAACAGTGTTTGGCTGCTCAACCTAGCCATGGCAGACTTTGTGTTTGTGCTTTTTCTACCCTTCTACATTGATTACATACTGCGGGACTTCCACTGGGACTTTGGTGTGGTCATGTGTAAGCTTAACTCATTTGTGTCCGTGATGAACATGTATGCCAGTGTGCTCTTTCTCACAGTGCTCAGCATTGACAGGTACGTTTCTCTGGTGCACCTCAACTGGTCTCAGAGGTATCGCACCATAGAGAGAGCCTGGGTCGTGTGCGGTTGCATATGGATGCTGGCTGCCGCCTTGAGCTGCCCCGCGCTGATTTTTCGCGACACCATGCGCTTACACGACAAGGTGGTGTGCTTCAACAACTTCCACACGCAGGACGGACACACGGCGGCCGTGAGGCACATCATGATAGTGGTCGTTCGCACCACCGTGGGCTTCTTTTTGCCTTTTACTGCCATATGTGTGACGGGTATACTTCTGACAATCAAAGTGAATCAATCCGGGGGCGCGGTTCGGCTGTCCGGCTTCTCCAGAACGGTCTCCGCTGTGATTCTGGCCTTCTTTTTATGCTGGGCACCTTTTCATACTTTCAGCTTGATGGAGTTATCCATACATTCCTCAATTTACCTACACAACATACTGAGAGCCGGCTTCCCTCTTGCCACCAGCTTAGGCTTTTTCAACAGCTGCATTAACCCCCTCCTGTATATGCTCCTGGGCAAAAAGGTGCGTCACATCCTGAAGCGTGCATGCCTGGACATTACCAAGAGTTCACTGAGAGAGCTCAGCCAGTCGATCTCTGCCACCGAGATGGAGTCCATGCCAGGAGTTCACCAGGACAGTGTCCCAGAGGAGCCCGTGGAGTCGTCGGCTTTATGATTACAACTATCCTCAGACCGTAGTAGCCGTCCATGAAAAACATTAAAGTAAGACTGGCTATTACTTTAGCGTAAATGTGGAGGATTATCATAGCTTTCCAGCTGTGGTGTTAAGATTTTCCTATTTTGTTTCACTTGGACGGAGTTATGCGTAATTACTCTCCATGGAAAAAGTTGAGCAGAACTGTGTATAACGTGCACATGGAGTTAGTATCTTTTCCTTTAGTTTTCATTTGCATAACTCGAGTGATTTGCAAATGAAAGAGGCAAAATCAAAGCTGAAACATGATTAGTTGATCAACAGGAAATTTATCTGCACATATTTTGATAATCAATTTATCATTTTTTTAAAAATCCCAAGCATCCTGTTGTTCCAGCTTCTCAATTGTGAGAATTTGCTGCTTGAATGTATTTGTCCTCTATGATAGTAAACTAAAAATCTTTGGTTTTTGGACTTTTGCTCAGACAAAACAAGCAATTTCAAGATTGTGATGGACATTTTTCACTATTTTCTGTTATTTTATAGACCAAGTGACACATACAGATTGATCCATAATGAATGTAGTTGCAGTATTATATCAAATGCATATGTATTTACTGATTTTGTTATTGTTCTACTCTTGAGGCAAGACATTGGCTTTGGCTCTTAGAGATGACATTATGTTGCATAAATCTATTTGTAGTCCAACATCATTATGTTACAGTTTAGTACTGGCTGCTAGTCACCTATTCATGTATAGTAAGATTGTTAAACTAGTCGAGAGTTGTATAAATGTTTTATTCTAATATATTTCAAGTAAATTCCTAATACATTTCTTCTTCTGAACACCTGCTGTACTTTGTTTGAATGCTTTCTTTATACTGTTTGACTTGATGTTAGAAGAGTCTGTCATTAAAAAGCAGACTTTGATGTTTTATGTACACAGACCAGATTTCCTGTTGGATTTTAAGTAAGCAGCCTGTACACGAGCCTGACTTAAATCCAGATGTGTATTTCCTTCCATTTCCTGAGTGTCTGTTTACCAGCCGTTTCCTGTTATTTCTTTCTGGTGACTTTTAAGAATTACATCACTGTTACGTTTAAGAGACAGAGTACCATCCTTCCTGTGACTGGAAGATTGCTGGTTTCCCTGGAATAACTGTAAAGATATGGACAGGAAGCGAACATGTTAGCCTTCTTCAACAACTACAATCAGCATGACACTTTGTGGACAACTCATATTGAACCTGTGACCCCTCCATCTTTTTAATTAACTCATTAAAGGCTAGAAAAACGAATTAGAGAGGCTAATAAAGTCTTAATGTTTAGAGATTAGCCCTGCTTTTACTGCCAATGTGCCACTTCCATCACAGCTTGTCACAAATCGGTAGTAACGAGAGGGTTTACATCACTGTCATGGCTAGTGTTTAATACATGTACGACAAGATTAGTCAGTGTTTACAGAAAAAGTAGCCTTGGATTATGGATTACTTAATCCGTGACGCAGCATAATAACAAGACAGTGCAGCAACCTGCGTCGCAGGCTGTCTCCTGAGGACAAACACTGGCGAGGTAAGCAACTGGTCACTGGTGGTGTTGAGGAAATATTGGTATGCAGACAATTTAGATTCCGGACGCAACCGCTGACAGAACGTTCGAAACGACCCGTTGAAATTTGAATAAACTGGTAAAGTTAAATCGGCTGGAATTAAATTGACGTCACATGTTATGTTAGCTTGTTTGTAGCAAGATGTGCTAGCGAGTTTGGAGTTAACGTTATTAACGTTTAAATACTGCGTCGTGTTGTGGCAGTTGACGCATAATATATCATTGACGTAACGTTCGAATATATGACTATGTCGCTAACGTTGAGTTATATCAATCTTTGCTGACGTAAACGTGAGTTTGGTAGCTACATGTAGCTGTCGTTACGTCGTTTGGTCAGTCTAACGTTACTTACAGTAAATTTGATATGTCGTAACATTTCCAAGATTGATATATGTAATGTTGAAGCCTTATAAAGTTCACTGAATAGTAGGCAATAACTTAAACATGGTCTTTGTTTTTTAAAACACGTCGCAGCATAAATTAGCTGCTCTTAGTGACAGCCTCCTGCGTTACCTAGGTAACGTAGTACTTCTGTTTTTGTTTTGCTAGTCTCATGGAGGGTTTTACGGGTTTCTGGGGTTAAAACCACGCACCAACTTTGAGTATTTTTAAAGCCTTGTGTTAACCAGAAGAACTAGACCTCCTCACACGTGATGTCGCCTCTCTGCTTGCAGCATGTTGCGTTTGCCTGTTGTGAGCCGGAGGATTTTTCCAGCAGCAGCAATTATCAAAGGAGGTGCGGCTGCAACCAACAATGGTAACAATATGCCACTTAATCAACTGATTAATTGATCACGTCTTGCTTACATACAATGTGTGTCTTGTATTTCTGCAGAACACCATGTTGTTTGTTGTGTGAGAGCACCAGAACCCTTTGTCACTTTGTTTCCACTGATGGATTATAGGCAGGATTACAGATTTGCCAGTTAACACATCTGGTGTCAGGCTGTTGCTGGCTCAATTCAGCTAATGATAGTCAGTGGCAATCATTTGTTATTACTTTGGAATACCAGGGATTCATTGTAATAAGATGTGCACTACTATATCATACATTATAATATACTCTGCTATGTATTAATATACTCTTCTATATTTGCACTATTTGCACCATTGGCACACTGTCACTTCACTGCTGTACTTATGTCATCTTATTTTTATTTTATTTCACTTTATTCTATTTGATTGTGTCTTTTTTAAGGTGTATTGGTGTTGGGACTTGTTGTCTAAGCTACTGGATGCCTAAATTTCCTTCGGGATCAATAAAGTATCTATCTATCTATCTATCTATGTGATATAGGGATGCAACGATACCGGATATTGGGCCGATACTGACTCAAATAGCTGCATCGGATATCGGTGACAATGAGGCCGTTCTATTATATCCAATTTTATGTTTATATACTTTATACATTACATACTGAAATGTTATTCCTGTTTAAGTTTTGACCAATATGATGCTGCATTACAAAGGTTTACACCTGAATTGTAATTCCTGTTAATTTTGAAGATTTTTTTTTTGCCAAGATGTTGGCGTACAATTTATTATTTTAATAATAAATAACAATTCACTAAATTTATATCTATTTATTTTGTTACATTTTGTTTTACAAAGTTAGGAAAGCAATGTTTAAGTCGATCCTGATGTTGCCTTACACATAAAAGAATGATCCCAGTCACTTCCAAACAGTGAGGCATACAGCTTATTAATTTAACACCGGTATCGGATCTGTACTCGGTGTCGGCTGATACCCAAAGCCCAGGTATCGCTATCGGTATGGGGACTGAAAAAGTCAGATCGGTGCATCCCTAATGTGATTTAGATGATGATAAATTATGCAACTTTTTCTTAAAAAGTAACAATCCTTGAATGAAAAGAAAATGGAAGATTTGCATAAAAAAGTTTTAAAATGTTTTCTGTCTGTACTTGAAGCTCGCACCGCAGCAACAGCAGCCGCCAGTAACCTGCTGGAGGTTTTCGTGGATGGGAACCCCATCATGGTGGAGCCAGGAACCACTGTATTGCAGGTAAAATGTTAAATTCATGTCACATAAGATAGAAAGCTAATTTTTTTTACACATTGAGTCCTAATATCAGATTTAACACTGACGCAATTGTGTCGCAGGCATGTGAGAAGGTAGGAATGCAGATTCCTCGCTTCTGCTACCATGAGCGCCTCTCAGTTGCTGGAAACTGTCGCATGTGTCTCGTGGAGATAGAGAAAGTTCCTAAGGTATGTTTTTATGTGTTTGCTTTGCTTCTCTTATGGTATAGCCAAGGTGTTCGTGCTGTATTTCTTTGCCTTGTACGACAGAGACAGGACTATGCCTACTTGAAATAATCAGTAATACTTTTTCATTCATCTTGTAGCCTGTGGCAGCTTGTGCTATGCCAGTCATGAAGGGCTGGAACATTTTAACCAACTCTGACAAAACACGAAAGGCCAGGTAGGATGAAACTCACAAGTAAGACATTGTATTCTCTGTTATATGTGTTATATTGCTCTGTAATTATACCCAGTTGTCTGTGGGCAATTTTTAAATGAAGTGATATGATAACCCACATCTCGCTCAAGCAAAAACAACATTTCTTTGTAGGAAAGTAACCTGAAACAATTATGTCCAAAACTGTTTTTTTTATTCTACACAGAGAGGGTGTGATGGAGTTCCTACTGGCTAACCACCCATTGGATTGTCCTATATGTGATCAGGGGGGAGAATGTGATCTACAGGTAAAGATAACCACCACCAGTGTACAGTAGATGTGTTCTTCATAGACTTGAGTGTCTGTATGAAAAACATTGTTTTCTTTAGAATTTATGATTTAAAATAAGATTGACTAATACGACTGAATACCTTTTTGTCTGAAGGACCAGTCCATGCAGTTTGGCAGTGACAGGAGCCGCTTCACGGAGGGCAAAAGAGCTGTGGAAGACAAAAACATTGGCCCTCTCATCAAAACCATTATGACTCGCTGCATCCAGTGCACTCGCTGTGTGCGGTGAGTCACACATCAATATCTTAGAGTAAGTTGCTGTGTAAATTTAGAATATGAGAATAAGGATTTTTTTTTTGCTCATACAGCTTTGCCAGTGAGATTGCAGGTGTGGAGGATCTGGGGACCACAGGCAGAGGCAATGACCTGCAGATTGGGACCTATGTGGAGAAGATGTTCATGTCGGAGTTATCTGGGAATGTTATTGATATATGCCCGGTGGGGGCCCTGACCTCTAAACCATATGCATTCACTGCTCGCCCATGGGAGACAAGGTATTTTGATTGTGCTCTACATTTTGATTCACTTTTTAGGGCGCTTTCACAGTTTTAATTGAATACTAGTGCAGTTCGTTTGGGCAGTTGTGTACGCAGTAATTGTACTCTGGTGCGGACCAAAACAACCGGTCTGAGACTGCGTCTGAGAAGTGGCCTCGGACCGCTTTCAAGCGAACCAAAACGCAGGCTGCCTGTGTGGGAATTTGTTGAGATGGACACAGGTAAACAATAGGTAAACATGAGTGGGAGAGGACTGACCTGGACTTCTGCAGAAGTCCGATGTTTGCTTGACATCTGGGTCTAAGAGAACATACAGAATATGCTAAGTAAAGTCCACAAAAATAGTGACGTTTATAAAGTCATTCGAGATAAACTGGAGAATTCAGGGACTCGTGCGCACAATAGGTCAGTGCCGAGTCAAAGGGAAAAAACTTCAACAGCTATATTTAAAAGTATGCGATTCCCTGCGTAGAAGTGGCAGCTCTCTAGACAAACAAGATAAATTTACTCCTTCGTATACGCCCCTCAGCAAATTAATGTTTTTATTTGGTCCACATTCATTTGTGCACTCTGAAACCGAACCACATTAAATAGAAAACAAACCAAAAGTGTCAATTACACTCTGATTCAGACCAGCCAAACGGACTATGGCTTGTGAAAGCGCCCTCAAAGGGTCAAAGGTGAGTTTTTACTCTGATGTATTCTCTTTGATTTTCTGCAGGAAGACAGAATCCATTGATGTCCTTGACGCTGTGGGCAGTAACATTGTGGTGACCACTCGTGGGGGCGAGGTGATGAGAATCCTGCCTCGTCTTAATGAGGATGTTAATGAGGAGTGGATCTCAGACAAAACCAGGTTCCTTTCTTATCACACAAAGTTTACTTCACAGACACATTGTATATTCATGTATGATGTTTGCATCACTGCTGAACTTGCTTCCATCCTGACAGGTTTGCGTATGATGGACTCAAAAGGCAGAGGCTTACTCAGCCAATGGTGAAAGACGAGTCTGGGCAGTTGGTTCCCACAACCTGGGAAGATGCGCTGACTCGAGTTGCTGGAGCAGTATGTAATCTATGATGACAGTGTGTGATAATTTGCAACTTGTTTCAACTTAGGCTGTCCTAAATACCACCTGTCTTATTTGACAGCTGCAAGGAGTTGAAGGAAATGATGTCGCAGCTATTGTTGGAGGCTTGGTGGACGCAGAGGCTCTCATTTCCCTGAAAGATTTGCTGAACCGTTTGAACAGCGACAGCCTGTGCACCGAGGAGGTGTTCCCAACGGCTGGAGCCGGGTAAGGCCACAGAAAGAGTAAAACCGAAGATGGGACGAAGCCAGCTGGTCTTGCCCTGATATTAAGTTTCTGTTTTAACTTTGGCTTCTTTAGATCTGATCTGCGTTCAAACTATCTTCTAAACACTGGGATTGCTGGCATCGAAGAGGCTGACCTGCTGCTTCTGGTTGGCACAAACCCGCGCTATGAGGCTCCTCTCTTCAATGCACGAATCAGAAAAGGGTAAAATAATTGCTAGGAATGACTCGTAAATCTGAGTTATGTTAAACAAAAATGCATGTTCTTTAATCTGATCTTGGTGTCTCTGATTCAGCTGGCTTCACAATGAGTTGCAAGTGGCTCTTTTGGGAAAGGAAGTGGACCTGAGTTACACATATGACCATCTTGGGGAGTCTGCCGCGGTCCTTCGAGAAATTGCGTCAGGAACTCACCCGTTCTCCCAGGTTACACTCTGAGCACTCTCAGCAATGCAAGGAATGTTATCGGTCAACCTGAATGTCTTTTCCTAATTTGGGGTCTTTTGTCTCCTCTCGCAGGTCTTGGCTAAAGCGAAGCATCCCGTTGTCGTGGTTGGAAGCAGTTGCCTGCAGAGAGAGGACGGGGCTGCGATACTGGCCGCCGCGTCAACCGTTGCTCAGAACGCTCGCGTCAGCAGTGGCGCGGAGGAAACCTGGAAGGTTCTCAATGTGCTTCACAGGTCATAGTCTTGGAAAATTAGAGGGAAAGCTTTCGGTAACAGGGGAGTTCTCAAGAGGGATGTTTACTGTAATATGTGTGCTGTTTTTTCCTGTGACTACAGGGTTGCCAGTCAAGTGGCCGCACTTGATCTCGGGTACAAGCCAGGAGTCGAGGCCATCAGGAAGAACCCACCCAAAGTTCTGTTCCTGCTCGGAGCTGACGCTGGCTGCATAACTCACCAAGACCTCCCAAAGGATAGCTTCATAATTTATCAAGGTCAGCTGTTTTTACTGCACAGCAGCAGAAGCTCTTTCATTTACATTAATATATGTATGGCATCTGATATCCCCTTCACATCTTGCATTAAAGGACCAATAGGTAATATATTTTACTGTAATAAATCATAAAATGACCATGATAAGTCATCAGAAATTAAGGAAACATGCTAAATTGAAAAACTGGCTTCTCTGACAACAATGCTACGGCCAGTATGTTCTCCTTTTTAAATTTCCAGTCCAGTCAACTCTCTCAAACACAAGCAGACAGCGAGCCCCGTGACGCTCAGTCCTTGTTTCAGTCCTCAGTCCTGGCACTTGTGCTACTATAATGCATAAAGTCGGTGGGTCAGGTCGTTTTTGGGTGGTTGATTAACGCATATTTTTGAGGTATCCTGACCCGCGCATCACTATTGGGTGGAAATACGTTCGCTCAATCGACCTGTTAGGTTGTTTGAGCTGGACTGAGTGATCGGATCTCAATCGGATCAAAGTATGGACACTGGAGACACATATTAATACCAGGTGTAAATGTAGTCAGGTTAAATTATATCTAGATACATTGTGGATACGAGACGCATTTTAATACAAGGTGTAAAGGGGGTATAAGAGAGGCAGTGTAATTCCTGACCTATATAATTTTTTGCATGTACAGAAGGGTGACAAAGGAAAAACCTAGTAAATGAAACCGAGTAAAGAAACCTAAATGAATGCAGGTGCTTTGCACAGTGGACCAGAGTGTTAGACAGTGCTCTCCATCACCGTAATCAAAATATCAAATGAGGGAATATCTGTTGTAATAATATTTATATATATATAATTGTTTCTTTATCCCTCCAGTAGAGACTTGCAGAATCTGTCTAGGAGCATCAAAGTTTTTCTTGCTTAATTTAAATGCTCTGTGCCATGACTGCCCAGGTCACCATGGCGATGCCGGTGCACCGATGGCTGATATCATACTTCCTGGAGCTGCATACACTGAGAAATGTAGCACCTATGTGAACACTGAGGGCCGTGCCCAGCAGACCAAAGTGGCTGTGACTCCCCCAGGCATGGCTCGGGAGGACTGGAGGATCATCAGAGCCATATCTGAGGTGAACTACAATACAAGACAATCACGTTATATTAAATAATAACAAATAAGACTAAATGCTGTGTATTTTTTCTGTCCGTTTTTTAAGCTTGCTGGAGTGACTCTGCCATATGACACCCTCGATGAAGTGCGTGATAGACTGGCAGAGGTTTCCCCAAATCTGGTGCGATACGATGACGTCGAGGAGGCCAACTACTTTAAGCAGGCTAATGAGCTGTCTCAGGTCAGCTGATATCTTCCTCCAGTATGTGTTTAGTTGATTTCAGAAGATTGATGTTGATTTTTCCATTGGGTTTTGGATTATTGCAGGAAATATGCTCTGTGGCAAACAAACGTTTATGATACTTGCGTGTTTTTTCGTTCAGCAAGATAATCTCCACAAATGAACACCGCTTCTATGATTTTTGAAGCATGAATGCAATCGCCAGAAGTAAAAAGCTAACGTTAGGCTATAAACGAACTACACCACGGTCACATGAGCGCGAGTATACACAACGAGGTTGTCAAGGCGGACGAGTCGGCGTGATGACGTTTAGTAGTCTCATTTAGCCACTCGTTAGCAACCGCCTTTTTTAAGACACATAAAGTCTTCGAAATTCACAAGTGGGGTATTTATTGATGTATTTTATGTCATAGAACAAAACATAAAATTCTCTTCAGCTTGTGTTAACCACAGACCTTATTTCAGGCATCTAACTAAAAACCCATTGACTTCCAGACGAGGGAACCAGAAGTGCTAAAATGAATATATTAAATAGGTGCACAATATGACCGGGGAGGTAATCTAAAAGGGTTAAAAGGGCATTTTTCATTTCATCTCAACATTAAATGTTAGTTTATTCACTTGGTTTATCTTAGTTTGCTTCAAGCTGTTCTCCATGATGATGGTAATATCTGGCTTATCTCTTTCAGGCAGTGAACCAGGCAGTCCTTACTGGACCTTTAGTCCCTCCACAGCTTACTGTGAAGGACTTCTATATGACAGGTGGGTCACTAGTACTCTGGTACTCCTCTCACTAATCCTAGTCTAAATGATGTTTTCATTCCAAAATCCTCCAGGAAACACAGCACTGATGTATCACCTCCTTAATTTAATTATATTAATATTCATGTTTATTTAATTTTTATAGGGAGAAATAGTAATACTAATACTAATGACACTCAGGTTGCGTGCGAAATTCCATGCTAACATGCTATTTAGTACGCTAAAACAGTACGTGAGATTTTTTAGTATGTCCGAAGCCTTAGTATGAAACCAGTAGTACGTGAATTGCATACTATTTCCGGTGAAATATTACAGTATGCAAACGCTGGACACTACGGCGGCATAAACATCCCACAATGTCATGCGGTAGTGACGACGACGTTCATAACAGACGTTGACAGACAGCTCTGTAATGTAAATAATGATTCAGTGTAAGTGCACGTATAAGATTTCACTTTGCTAGGTGTAATACAGTATATATTTTAAATTAATTCAGACTTTGATTCTCACAAATCATCGTTTTGGTCGCATGAGGTTGGCACGGGTTACCATGGTTATGCGTCTCCAATCAGCAAGGAGGTTCCCAGGAATGACGATGTAAATTACTGCTCAGTGCGCTCTTATAGCTGCATCTAATTTGCAGTGGCCTTCATTAGCTGCTGTGTTACATGAGCTATTTTTTTTTCTTTCCAAATAAAATAAACGACAATTGCCACAAAAGTGTTACACTATCGCTGAATAAAGTAATCATTTAAGGTGTCCTGTTTACATGTCAGTCATCAGAGGAAGGTTTCTCTCAAGAACAATACAAAATCCAGCTCTCCGAGCTGAGCAAAGATTTAGTGGTGTTTACTGCTCTGCTTCCTATTAAAGAAAGTGTTTTGTTACTTCTGCAGTTGCTAAGAAGGCAAGCCACTTGGAGCACCCACAATGATTTTGAATCTCTTGGAAGCTACTTAACATTACGTAGGCACGCATACGTAGGTAGAGCGTACATAACCGGAAATAAAAAGTAATTGCGTTTATATGACAAAGTTTTATTTGTTGTGGACAATGTTGTGGTGAGGTTTAGAACTACTGTTTTTAAATGAAATGAAACTTCTTTCGCAATTAGTCATCTGTATTGTATTAGTCATCCTTACTCTGATTTAATATTTTAAATGCAGCTATTTCAGAGTGCCATGAATATTTGGACAGCTAATGGTTATTGTATAGTCGGAGAGAAACAGAAACATACTGACATTTTTTCTGTTCTCAGAGTGCTACAGCTAAGGGGATCAAAATATAAAATTTGCAATGGGGCCATTAGAAATAAAAAGAGTTTGTCTCATTGGGAGCATCATATGTGTTCAGCCAATTTCATAGTAATTTCGCTAATATGAGATATCCCGTTTGTTGACACTTTTTGCCAAAAATAATAGTAAAATCAAATTACAGAAAACCAAAGGGACCAACAAAATAGTTGATGTGATCATAGAAAGGCTCTTCTGTCGGAGAAAAAATGAAGAAATTTCAATCTGCAAAATGCTCGCTGGAAATCTCCACCAAATGCGGCCTCTGTAACTACTTTCTCTCAGCATATGACATTTTCTTTGCCTCACTGGTTTTCATACTGCTCCTGAAAATCTGCTTTAAATACTTGTCCTCTGCAGAAAAAGTTTTTTTTTTGCATCAGAATTTTGAATTACAATATATTTTTTACAGCCAAATATGACAGAATTTAATTTGTTGCACAGCTAAAATGCTTCTTAGTTCAAAGCTGGCAGTCAAATTTAACTATAAAACAAAAATGAAGTAGCACACTGTCCCAAATATTAGTATAGTGTTATCTGTATGCTGGGTGTGTCACACCCGCACGTGGCACCATTGTTTCACTTACAGCATAGGGCTTTAAGCATATCTTCATGTAACTTGAAATTGTAAGTAATACAATTTTACTTCATAGCATCATAAACACCCATTGATTTTCTAGTTAGACCCATTATAATGTTGATTTTTTTTTTTTTTTGTAGTTTCACAGTAATTTATGTGTACAGATTTTAAATTTGCTCTCCATCTTTACTCACAGATCCGATAAGCAGAGCCTCCCAGACGATGGCGAAGTGTGTGAAAGCTGTCACACAGGGAGCCCAAGCTGTGGACGAGCCAGCCATATGCTAAAGCCCAATGGATAGCCATCCAGACCTTGAAAGAAAAAAAGAAAAAAAAAGATACGCACAACTCAGCTATTTGCACATTTCTAGAATTGTTATTTATTTGCACTGTTTTATTATGCCTCATCATATGTGCACATTATGGCACTAACATGCTTTACTAACCTGCAGAAACATGTGTATGTGCTACTTGCAGAGTGGATATGTAAGCTTAGGGATTACCGAATCTCCAAAGATGACAGTTTTTAACCTGTTAGGACATTAACATTTTATCAGGTGTAACCAAAGGTTTAAGGTCCTTATGCTTCAAAGGTAATTCCAGTATCTTGTCTTCTTGTAAAATTACCAACATTAAAAGTGTTAAGATTATATTTTCCTAAAGTATATAGCATTACAATTCTGGCTACTTGTGTGATATTTAATGAACCAGTTTTCTGTAACGAGCCTAAATAATATTTGCAAACCCCCTATTTAAGTTTGTGGTTTTATTAAAAAAAATGTTATCAGAAATATATACCTGTGCCATGGATGGTACTGTCTTGTTTTGATGTGATACCGGTCAACTTGTCCTGTATCTGCCTGACACGTGGTCCATCATCAGTGAACAGCCGGGCAACAACAGTGGCAGCAGGGCTGGTTACTCATTCATATGGAGGACGATAGCCGTGCTCCAGGTGGATTTCACACTGTAACACTTTTGCAGGACCTCTCAGTCAATATAATCTAACCCAGTTGTTTTAAAATATGAAAAATGCATGGGGAACGTCATTCACAGAAACTGACATTTCACTCATAAAGAGATTAACATGACACTTCAACAGTGTAGGGGCTTTTTAACAAAGTTGAATTTCCAATATGGTAGGAGAGGTTGTTGTTGTTGAGCGGATTGTTGTCATGTCCTCGCAGTGCCTGTAGTGGTGCTGTGAGGAGTCTGCTGTGGATCCAACAAAAATCCTCAGCAGCCTGCCTACTGCTTGTAATTTGCTCTGGAATAGCCTATATTTAAATGCATCCTTATTTCAAGATACACCGAGCTCGATGAAGATCACTGTTATTATCCCGTCTCGAATATCGATGCACGAATAGCCTAGCCGATTTCTAATAGACCATTTTCGGCCGTCTTATCTGGAGCGAATACCTCACACAGCCCCATACCAATTCAAGGTAAGCGAAATCACACACACAGCCTCGGTCTCGATTTCTGAGTGCGCCGCTCTGCACACGCTTCAGACGGCCGGGCGTTCTACTAGAGGCCGCTGCGCCATCGAAGCTAACAGGCCTCTTATTAATGACTCATTTATTTTATAACTTTTGATCTGACTAAATGACTCAGCGCCTCAAGTAGATATGAGGAGTTACGCAATGTTGACAGCCCCAAGTCCTGTAGCCTGTTAATGTGTCGCTATGTAACGACAGTGGCTATAATTCATATCGATTTAACACGGAGGCCTTCTGGGACAAGGCCTTGAGCCTCCTCTGTTAGACCCTTTGTTTGAAAGTATTTGGCTATAAATGTATCATGTTTGTATACTCAAAAAATCCCCACGATTGGGGCTCGATTATTGCTTTTAATTTTATGATTACGCTCACATTTTTTTCTTAATGAAACTAACCTGAAAATAGACCTTTTATAGTGTTGCCATTTGCTGATGTTTCCGTTTCCTGGTTAGCTACCGCCTACTAATTTGTGTTTTTAGCTTTGGTAGCTTGTTGGCTAACTAGCTAATTTTTTACTTTTTCGTGTCTGGTCCATATTGATAAATGTATTTCTGCTAGAAGATACAAAAAGTTGTGTTTTATGGATTAGGACACGGGGTGTATTTTACACGTAACAGTTACAATTTTCATAGTGTAAAGTTTCACATCTTAGCTCCAAGCTAATGTTTGCAGCTAGCTCCCCGGGCTAACATTAGTCACCGTTTGTTGCCTGTCCGGTTCTCCGTATATAAAGTTGTTAAAGCGAACCCGAGCTGATATAAGCGACACTTAGCAAACATGTCCTCATGTGTTGAACATGGACCTCAGCTGTCAGAACCGTAGAGCCCTCAGAACCGTCTGGAAAACACATAATTAAAGTTAAAGTTAAGCAGCTAAGCTACTATTGAAGCTGGGCAGCTAACGCTACAATATTGGTTACAGTGTTATTGTGATATAGCCGTAGCATCCTGTTTGCTTATTATGCATCTTTACATTAAAAAAACAGCAATCGTGTTTCTTGTTGAATTGAAAAAGGCGACTTTTTGAGTTATTTGAGTGCTCAGCTAGTTTTGTAATGATGCCTACACATTAGCATGTGGCTGTAGTTTTTTTTAACTTTGTCATGCAAACAGCTGTCATGCAATATACTGTTGTACCACCATCATAATATCATCCTGTAAGTGGTAGTTTGAAGGATAATTGAATGGACTGCTGGATGTGCAATTACTTTTTTTCTCAATGACATATTTTGACACTGAAAATGAGAAGGTGTGAACCAGTATTCAGCAGTAAAGTTTGGACTACAATGTTTTTCAAATAAGTATTAACATGTCAGTGCGATATTTATTATTCACACTATACAGTCAAATAATAGTTTAACAAACAAGCAATTATGAAATCAGTCGTTCGTGGAATGTCATTTCATTTTTTAACATGACACCAAAAATATATAATGCATCAAATTATATTGCATATGTGGGCTTCCTGAATATTTTTTCTCATTAAAAACCTATAACAGCTAAGAGCTGGGGAAACCCATTTCCCTGCATTTGCATGCATGGTTCTTTTCTCAGTATGAAGTGTTAGTGATGTAATTCTTGGTTTCCCCCTGCCTTTATCCCATCAGCTGATGTTGTCAAGAACAAGAGTCACGTGATGTATGAAGGCAAACACATACACTTCTCAGAGGTGGACAATAAGCCGTTGTGCTCGTACAGCCCAAAGCTCTGCAAGCAGCGCAGGCTAAATGGCTACGCTTTCTGTATCCGGCACGTTCTGGAGGATAAGACGGCCCCCTTCAAGCAATGTGAATATGTGGCCAAGTACAACAGCCAGCGATGTACCAACCCCATCCCCAAGTCGGAGGACCGCAGGTGTGTATGTTTGCAAGCGTGTGTGTGTGTGTGTGTGTGTGTGTAGAGTTTTCCACTATGCTGTGCAGAAAACGTTATGCTGTGCACAGTATGCTGAGGATGTGTTCTTGTTTTTCCAGATACTGTAACAGCCACCTGCAAGTTCTGGGCTTTATCCCCAAGAAGGAACGGAAAAAGAAGCACGACGCTTTGGAGGAAATGCGCTCACGGGCTCACCTGGAGTCAGTGGCTCTCAACATAACTGTGCCCTCTCTGGCTCTGAAAACTCCCAACGGTCTCGATGAACTTCCGCCATCTCCTCCCTGCACGCGCCTGTTACCCCTCCCCGACGGGGAGCTCCTGGACCCTTTTGCCTTTTACGAGGACGACACGGACGGGGAGGAGGTGGGCACTCCTCGGAAGGGCAGCGCCATCAAGAAGAAACTACAGAGTCGGCTGGTGCTCAACCAGAAGCTCTGCCACGACACGGACCTCTTCCAGACACCTCCTGAGCACTTTAGTCCCGCCCCCGCCCCCCGCGTCCACCCCGCCTCGCCGCTCAACACTCATCTCCCGCGGCAGCAGTCAGGTCTCCTCCAGCCGCCCCAGCACTCCAGCGTGACTTCCTTCATCTTCCCAGGACAGCAGCAGGGTTTATTATGCAATCCACCACCACCTCAGACGGTCAACTTTCTGCCTCCAGGGATGCCCGCTAATGCAGCACCCAGTCCAGTGCAACCTTCTGGGCCATCACTCAGCAGGAAAATGCCTTTCGCCGCTACTCACTTGCCTGTCAGTTGCAAGGACGGCGGCAGTAACAATCAGCGGCACGTGGTCGTCATGCGTCCCGCTGCCTTCTCACCTTCTGCCAGCTGCCTGGCCAGGTTGCAACATCTGGTGCAGCTCTGTGCCAAGACACACCAGGAGCACGGGGACCTCTTTCCTCATCTAGGTGCTTAATTTAAATGCATTTACCACTCAGTTTTTCCCTTACTTAGAAATTCATGTGCAGTTTTTAGGGGACTGTGTAAGATAGTTCCGATATCGTGTAGCAATTGAGATTTGAGCCTGCCGAGATAAGACGAACCGCTCTAACAAGTTCTCTTCCAGGACTGGACTGGTCAGAAGACAGTGCTGATGACGACGATGAAGAGGAGGCAGAGACATTTGTCCCTTTCCAGAGCTCTTGGAGACCGCAGAATGGGTCGGTATCCTAACACTTAACCCCACAGTGTAAACTTTGAAGCTTCAAGTCACGACTGCTATTAATTGTTTTTCTAAATAGGTTGGAAGACGACGGCGGTTCCTCGCGGAGAACGCGGCTACTTAGGCTTTGCTCGTACCTCCAGGAGAAATACAAGCACATGTGCAGGCAGGAGAGGGCGAGTATCCGCCAAAAGAGATACCGCTATGCCTTCCGCAAAGCCTTGCTGCACGCCGCCAGTAACAACCCCGACTGTGCCGGGCAGCTGATCCAGGAGTTACGTGGTGCCTCTCGAAACTCCTCCAGGTATTCTCTCACAAATGTCGTACTATACCCTTCATCTTCTGATTTGAAACATACAACACGTAACAAATGTGGAGTGTTGTTGCTGCTGTTCGCTCAGTCCTGGGTCTGTGTGTCTCTACAGTGCGGCTCCAGCGAGGCAGCAGAACACAGATACGGGGACCTGCACCGGCAGCACAAAGGGCCAGGCCTGCAACAACAGGGCTCTGCCCTTCACCCGACACTGCTTTCAGCGTATCCTTTCCACCTCATTAGCTGGTCACTACAAGTGCGGAAGAATGGCTGCGATTCGGTTTTTCTAACTGAAAATGTGGTTTTGGTTGCACGTGTTTTTTTTAAAATCCCATACTGTGTGATGTACAATATCCTCTTTGTGACGGAGTACTGTGATCACATGCTCTCTCTGTCTAGTGTATTGTGTTATTTCCTTTATTGTTCTCTGTAGACATTCTGTTGAATCGTTCCCAGCAGCTCTTTGCTAGTTGCACAGCCAAATTTGCAGACGGTCAGCAGTGCTCCATCCCCGTGTTTGACATCACGCACCAGACACCACTCTGTGAAGAGCATGCCAAAAAAATGGTGAGTTCAATACTCAAAGGACAAATTCAACATTTTGGGAAACCTTTTTTTTTTTTTTCTGGCGAGTTAGATGAGAAGATCGATACCACTCTCAGAACCGGCAATCCAGAGCTGCACGACCCAGCCGTGAGGGAACAAAAGACGTTGCTCCTCGCAGTTAATAGCCCATTAAAGTGACTCTCCCATATTGCCGCACAGCCCTGCGGTGAATCGCCACAACGCCTGATCTGGTGTGTAGTTTTTTTTTTCCCCGATCAGTGTAACTCTGCAAGAAAGCGCATCAGCCTATTTCCCGAAATGTCGAACTTTTCCTTTAATGTTCTCTTCACTGATAGCGACTGCTCCATTTGATTCTCATGTGGGCTAATGTTAACGTTGACTCCATACATGACACGCAGGATAACTTCCTGCGAGGGGACGGTAACCGGCGAGTGCAGCACCAGCAGCAGCAACAGCGAAAGCCACGTAAAAAGACCAAACCACCGGCACTCACCAAAAAACACAAGAAGAAGAGGAGGAGAGGGCCGCGGAGGCCTCAGAAACCCATCCCTCCAGCGTTGCCACAAGGGAACCTGGGAATGCCTTCGATAAGCCTAGCAATGCCCTCACAGGCCGGCATCAGGTACGCTTACACTTGTGTCTCTACACTGTTGACTTAAACGTTTATAGTGTGTCAGGGAGAATACCCTCTCGTGTCACACAGCTCCTTCTCTGCAGTAGCATTTCTTTACTGAGCATTTTTTTTATCTCATCTTTGCTGCAGGAGCCCTTCAACTCCAGACCTGAGCGCAGAGGAGCTTCCTGACGATATCACCAATGAAATGGCAGACATTCCAAATGACCTCGAGCTGAACCAGGAGGATTTCTCCGACGTGTTACCCAGACTAGCTGATGACCTGCAGGACTTCGACTTGTTTGAAGGTTGTCACACAGCTCATTCTTTCGTGTACATACTTGGGTGCCGTTTCAATATGTATTGCGATTCGATATTACGATTTATTGCGATTTTTGTTAATTTTTTAACACTAGACCGTGGAGGAAAAGTTGAATCATACACTTCTAGGGACTTTTACTTCTGGAAAAAATATAAAAATTAATACAATAAAACAGTTTAATTTTCAGTAAGTATGTAGTCAGAGATGTCCGGAAGGCAAATATATCAGTCACTGTCAGGCATTATTTATTACATTTTTTCCAGCAACCTAAAAATCAAAGAATAGACATTTCCCTCACAAATTAGTAGTATTTTCTTTTTAATTTATAAGGGGCATGTAACATTTTATACTTCTGGGGATTATAATCCAATTAGTCTTATTTCCATATATTTATTTTGTATATACAGTTCCCTTTGTTAACATTATCAACGCCTTATTTTGAGAACCAGATGTAGTCACACGTGTATACTTCCACTAACTTCGCATAGGCCGACGCTAGCTTGCCTTTAAGCTCCGTTCTCTTTAAACATGCATGATCAGCTCCGTTGACCGCATGTTACCGCAATGCGACAACGTTTCGGCGTTTCGGTTTGTTTTGGTTGACAGATACGGAACAGATATAACGTCACGTTGCTCAGACTACAACAATAAAAGCGGTAACTTCCTTCTACCTCCGCATAGACTCAAATGAAGCAAATATAACGATTCTGGCATTAAAAAGTCGCGATGCATAGGTGAATCTCACCCCTACTAACAAAGTCCTCCCTGTCTGTGATATTATAATGATACATGTGTGTATATTTAGGTAAGAATGGGGATTTATTGCCCACCACGGAGGAGGCGGAGGAGCTGGTGCGTGCCCTGCAGGCTATGGGGTCCTACCCGGACTCTCTGGTGTGCCTGACCTCCATGGGAGACCTGGCCCCGTCTGAAGGAGTGGACCACCGAGCCCTGACCGCGTTCCCCGGTCCGGTCCAGCCGGGGGTCATGGGCGACCTGCTCAACAGCCGCATCCCGACCGAGAACTTCACCAGCCTCGAGCTGGAGGACAATCTACTGCAGTCCGCCGGGGGTCACTTCCCCCCGTCGCCGCCATCTCAGCCCGCTAACCAGCCCCGGACGCCGTGCTCCAACCTGACCTCATCTTCTTCTACGGTAGCCCCCTCCTCCTCCTCCTCTGCCACCTCCCTGCTCACTCAGACCTCCATGACGGAGCGAACGTTTTCCCGGACACACGCGTCCCTCGTCCTGGCCAAGTCGGACGCGCCCACGTCGTCTCCCCAAGGCAGCCACTACGGCAGTGAGCACGTGCCGTCCCCGTACAGCGACCACATATCGTCTCCCCACGCCAGCTCCTTCCAGACAGACACCCCTCTGCTGCTGGAGGTCCCCCTCAGCGGGGTGCCGGGACCCCCGCGCTCATCGTGGAACAATCTCCCCCTCCCCCTCCCCCTCCCCCTCGCGGACCCCGCGCAGTTCGGCAATCTCATAGGGTCGGAAAGTCATCTCATATCCACGTCCCTGTCCACGCCCCCGGCCGCCGCCACCACCACCCACTCTGTGACGCTGCAGCCCATGGCGGCGCTCTCGGCGATGCCCCAGAGCGGCCTGACGGGCTTAACGACTCCCCCCGCGCCCTCGTCCTCCCTCCCATCCTCGTCGCACGATCTCCTGACCTCCACGCAGCCCAAGCAGCAGCTCCCGCAGTTCAGCGCGGCCTTCGGCCATCAGTTGGCCTCCCACAGCGGCATCCCGAAAGACGTGCAGCCCAGCCACAGCTCCACGGCGCCCCCCGCCGGCTTTTCCATAGTCAGCGCCACCGCTGCAAGTGCCAACAGCGCCACGCCGCCCTTCGCGCAAAGTAAATGAGAGCCTGCAAGCGGCCGCGCACGACGGTCCGTGGACTCACAGTCACTTAGAATCCGGTCGACCGGCTCCCGATCGACCACCCCCTCTTCTTCATCTGCTACATGTGTGCAATGTGGTAATAGTGCACTATTTGATAATGAATTTGCACAACCTCAGATTTTCCTCGATATTTTTTTCGTTCTTTTTACTCCGTAGCCAGGCGGTCTCTGGGGGGTTTTAAGTCAGTGTGAGTCCACTTTTGTTCGATGCCTTGTGGTTTTTCGTCAGCAGGGGGTTAGATTTTGCGGTGAAATAAACGGGTGAAAATTGGGCGGAAGGACCTTTAGCAGAGATTATCTGTCATAGTGCTCAGAATTCATCGACGTTAGAAGCCTCAATCAGCGGTCGGGTTCGTTTGCTTTGCCAGTTAAAGTCCTGTCTTTAAATGATCAACTGTACCCTGCCTTGCTCAGATAGCCATTGCATTTTTTTTTTTTTTTTTTTTTTTTTTATCCCCACCTGTTTCATACACCGCTTCTGTCACCCTCTGAAAACAAAAAGAGTACAGGTTGTGATATTTGTGACCCATTATGTTTCAAGCTATTTAACTGTTATCATGATATAGAATCTTTACCGAGTCAGATTTCACAGTATGAATTTACCAAAATACTTTTAAAACAGCTGTTTTTATATTGTGTATACTGTATAATGTGCTCATTTATCGGGTTCGCTCAGACGTCGAACTCTCCGACCTCACCATTGGTTGTGGGACTCTGAGTGGCCTAGTAGACACTTGAAGGTAAATATAGTTTTCTTAAAGCAATAAACACATTAACATAACTCTAGCATTGTAAGGTATTTTATTGGTCTCATTACATGTAGCTTCACTCGCTGAATCCGGGCTGGATCAGGAATAGATTTTGGCCTCTATAACTGTTGTTTTTACTTTCCAGCAGGTCTATTTCACTCAGAACTAAGAGCCTATAGAGACCAGCGATCAGGTCAGCCTTCTTCTCTCGGGTCACTCCGAGTGGATTTTTTAAGGCTAATAAAAGAGTTTCAGTGTTAATGGTTAGGGGTGATGATGGCGTAATCCAGGGACTTTAAGTGTCTACTCTCAAAGGTGCTCTCTGGTCCACATATACAATGGTTATTAGTGACGTAGATGTCAGGCAAATTCGGTGTCGGGACTCCAATGAAACCCACTATAAGGTCAGAATACCCAGAGAGGGCTTACATAGTGATTTTAAACGGTATATATTGGTGTTTTGAGCAGTACTTATTAAGTGATTTTAAGCTAAACGACACAAACCTGGAGTCTGATTTTTAATTTTAGAAAATGAGTACCACCCGAGAGCTCCTCCCCCTGCCTGTTACCGAGTCACACAGCAGTACAAACCATGGCTTTTAATAGATATTATATTAGACATTTGATCAGACATTGTTGAGTATTAGGTATATAGAGTAGCGAGTCTCTATCTTGGGGTTTGTTGGTGAATTATTGAGTAAGAAATGGATTGAAATTGTTATTTGCAATGTATTCGGTGGAACCTGTGTCTTGTAGAATGAGTCTCTCGTTTTTGATGGCTATCGAGATGTAAGTCGGAGGGATCAATGTTTTTAAAATAATAATCTGATGGAGAGTAATTCTTTGATAGCTATTAAAACTCCAGGAAGAAAGTCTTGAGATTTGCATGAGGGCGGCAACCGTTTGTGTGAGAGCGTTATATTATTATTATTCGATTATGGTCACTGGTTTGGTTCTCGGTGGTGAAACGAAACATAGGAATATATGCATCACCGTTCATTTTGTGGAGAAAAACAGATCAACATTACAGTATGTTTTTCCAACATGGATTTGCACAGGAGTGGATGAGGCCGGTGGTGTTTCACTTGTCCAGTGTCTGTCTTGCCTTTGTTTTTTTGGGTTTTTTTTTTTTTTTTTTTTTTGCTTGGACGCTCATTAAATGAACAGCTGCCATCATTACCAGCTCTGAGCCTGCACCAGACACCCCCCCCCCCCCCCCCATTTCCAGCTGTGAGAAGGCCCAGTTCTGTCTCTCCCTTCCAAAGAGAAAACACATAACGAAGTGTAAACCCGTAGCTCCACCAGAGACGACTGGGCTTCTCAGTGTTGTAACTAATAGTCATAAACACAGTGGCCCCCGAAAAGTAAAAAAAAAAAAAAAAATCAAGTTGGATGGAAATGTTTGCAAGGCATTACTGCTGTATCCACATAGCATGAGTTTAGTCACGGCACCAGTTTACCCAAAAACCACGTAGAACAAAATTAACAGGGCTCGTACTGTAGGCACATTTAACTGCTTGAATTCAGAGATGGCTGACAAATTCCTATACTCATTGAATGTACTGTATTACTGTTTTTAAAGATAGGATGAGCTAATCTAGTCACCTTTTGTTATCGGTCCTTGTTTAATTTGTCTAAGGTATTTTTTGTATACAAAGGTTTACATTTTTATGTATATTTTTCTTGTGTACAAATTATGTAATATGTGTACAAACACTGTATGTAATATCTGTATATAGTGTGAGAAATTTGATCTTTTGTTTTTGGATGTATAAATAAAACTTGCTGTGAGGTATTTGCTGACATAGTTTGTGGTGGGTTTTTTTTTTTTTTGGTCACTGAAATAATTTCCACTAAACATGACGAGGTGTTGTTAAAAGACAAGCCAAGGCATTGTATTTTATAAGCAGCTGAACACAATTGTTAAATGTAACTACTATTGAATATTAAAGTTGAAATTTAATTAACCATTAAGCATTGAAATTAGGGCTGTCAATTGATCAAAATATTTAATCATGATTAATCGCATGATTGTCTATAATTAATCGTGATTACTCGCAAATTAATCACATTTTTTATGTTCAAAATGTACCTTAAAGGGAGATTTGTCAAGTATTTAATACTCTTACCAACATGGGAGTGGGCAAATATGCTTGCTTTATACAACTGTATGTATACATTTATTATTGGAAATCAATTACCAACACAAAACAATGACAAATATTGTCCGGAAACCCACACAGGTACATAAAAAATATGCTCAAATCATAACATGACAAACTCAAGCCCAACAGGCAACAACAGCTGTCAGTGTGTCAGTGTGCTGAGCTGACTATGTCTTGCCCCAAACTGCATGTGATTATCATAAAGTGGGCATGTCTGTAAAGGGGAGACTCGTGGGTACCCATAGAACCCATTTTCATTCACATATCTTGAGGTCAGAGGTCAAGGGACCCCTTTGAAAATGGCCATTTGTCCTCTTCAAATTTAGCCTTAGTTTGGAGCGTTATTTAAAGAAATAAAGAAATTAGTGGTATTAAAACGATTGCATTATTGCGTTAACTTTGACAGTCCTAACTGAAATATCTTACTATATTTTAAGAATGTATGTGGTCTGAATTCCCCTTTTAAAAAATTTCAATTAAGGTAAGTTGTATGATTTCTAAAACTTAATTTAAAGACAAAATTTCACCAAAAGATCCATTTAGTAGCTGTTCAAGAGCTTTTGATCATATCACATGGTCTTTCTCAGCAGATGGATTTATTTTAAGTTCACAAATTAAAATAGAAAATTGTGTCCATAATCAAAAAACTATATTCAAGTAGCTCAAATTCAACTGGTCATATTCGGGTCACATCAAGCAGTCTTTTCAAAAGGTCCATTTAGTAGCCGTTCTACAGCTTTCGTTCAGATCACATGGTATTCATCAGAATGTGGAAACAGTTAACGTAGTTGTCAAGGAATATAGATATCGTATATATATAGAATAGACATCAGATTTTAAGCCAACATGAACGAGAAGTCCTTAAAATGGTCAGAAAATATGGAAATTGAAATATCTACAATTCCATGACAACTGGGGAACTCCATCTGCAGATGAAGACCATGTGATATGATTAAAAAAAAACATGACTAAAATACAATCTGGAAATAGATAAATGGTTTTCAAAGTTAAAAAAAAAAAAAGCTATTAATTGTGTGACATTTAAACATTAAGCAGCCTGTTCAGGAGTGGTTAAATTTCACAATTATGTCTTAAGTTGCTGTTAAAATTCATACTTTCACGGCCTTTCTTTGGTACCATACATTTCATCCAACTCAAATAATACACATTTTACTGTTCACATCTAATATACAGGGTGCAGTTACCCAACTTCTAAATAATTTAGAATTTAGCACCTTTAAGAACCTTTTATAATGGGTTACTGTCAGGGTTGGAAACTAGCACCAGGTTTGCTTCACTCACCAGCCAAAAAAAACAAAGGTAATCTATTGAGTGGCTGGTAGATTTTAAAATCCACCAGCCACAGTGGCAGGTGGACAAAAAAGTTAAATTCCAAAACTGGCTACTGTGCACAAGTGAATGTAAATTACGAATTAAGGCACCGTGAATTGATGGATGCACTTAAAACTGCTCTGAAACACAGGGAATCTAAAAAGCTGACGCAGGCAAGCAAATTTAAAATAAGGTCACGTTAAGACGTACGACTCGGTCAAACAATGGCAAAACTATTCATGAAATTTGAACTGGATCTTTATTTTTTCCTTAATCATACGACAACTTCCAATAAATCCAACAGCACTGTCCTGAATTAGCAAACATGTATACTGGACTATAAACTGTCAGCAAAGTCACACAAAATGAAATGTACATTTCAAGTGATTGCTATCCAGTGTTTACTGAAACTTTAACACATCACAGAACCAAACTGTACTCCCTCTATTACATAATACTGCTCTCTTGGGTTATAAAAATAGTTTAATAGAATATATGCCTACTTGTGCTAAGAAATGACTCCTGGCGATCACACTGCTTTATTGCCATACAACACACAAAAGGGGGGGAAAATGAAAATAAAACTGGGGTAATAGCGACATAACATTGTAGCCTTTTAAAGTACCATTTTAAAGAAATTCTGCAAAGTGCAACACAAAAAGATAAAGAGTCATAATAGACCACGTCAAAGGTGCAAATTGTATTGACTTTGTCTCAGTTTGGGATGGAGGGCTTACATGGCACATTTCACATTAAAAGTTTGAATGGAGAGCGCAGTCATTTTTCATAGAGGAGCAGAAAACACAAAGGAAAACAGAGCGAAAACGGAAACCATCGAGTCTGGCACCTTTTCTTGATTTGGTTAACCAATTTTTAATTTGAACAATATATTTGACTTTTACTCAATAAAGTGTGTATTCCGCCGCTATTAGCGAGCAGAAAAGAAAGAAAATCGTCTTTGGAGAAAAATGGGGAAGAAACGTTCTTTTTAAATGATAAAAATTGAAGAGTTTAAACTAATTTGACATTATGGGAAATACATCGATTCGCTCTCTGGTGGAGAGTTACGTGAGAGGATGGATACCGCTCTCTCGTGGTCGTGTCTAGGAAAGGTAACCCGCAAAAAGCGTGCAAAAACTCTTGCGAGACTTGCTGCCCTCCTGTAAGACGCCGAACTGCTGTTTTACAATTCAGTTTTTGTATGAATTAAACACACGACGTACTATAACGTGTTAACTGTAGGGCTGCGCAATTAATCAAATATTAATCGTGATCACGATTTGGGCTTCCCACAGTTAAGTGAACATGATTGACTGCAATATTGATTTTTGAAAATGAGTGCTCCGCTCATAGAAAACTGCATATCAAATCAAGCGCTTCTTAAACTAACAGCCACCAGGGGGGCGATCGAGATGTTTTGGCTTCACTTTTGGGAAGCCGTCATGCTGCTGTGGGCTAATCCGGCAGCAGCAGCCTGTGAAAAACGTTCCTGAATGTTGCGGCTGCAGTCCAGGGTAGAAGAGTAATATACTGTATATTACTCCTTTAGGAGCCTTATTTTAAATATTATTTTGATGCAAAGATTTTCTTAATTAGCAGGAATGTAGCACAACGTGGAAGTGAAAGCAATGCTCTGTTGTAAAAGTGCAATAAAAATATTTTGTACCTCAAATCAATGAATAATCGTGATCCAATATTTATCAAAATAATCGTGATTATCATTTTGGCCATAACCGTTCAGCCCTGGTTAACTGGTGAACTTTAGAGGTGCTGGTAGGCGGATTTTGTTACCTCTGGACAGAGCCATTCTAGCCCCTCGTTTCCTGTTACCGTGCTAAGCTAAATGGCTTAGCCGCATATTTAACAGACAAATATTAGAGAAGATCGATCTTCTGATCTAACTCTCTCCTAGAAAGCGAATAATCGTATTTCCCAAATGTTGCACTGTCGCTTTAAAGGACCAGTGTGTAGGATTTTGTGGCATCTAGCGGTGAGGTTGCAGATTGCAACCGATTGAATATCCCCTCCGCTCACCCATCTCTTTCCAAGCGTGTCGGAGAACTACGGTGGCCTTCAAGTAACGTAAAAATGCAAAAGGCTCTCTGTAGCGCCAGTGTTTGGTTTGTCCCTTCCGGGCTACTGTAGAAACACGGCGGACTCTGACGAGGACCCGCTCCCTATTTAGATATGATGGGGCTCATTCTAAGCTAACGAAAAACACGATTCTTAGTTTCAGGTGATTATACACTAATGAAATCATAGTTACGAATATTCCATTTCTGCTAATAGATCCCCAGAAATCCTACACACTGTCGCTTTAACTCGCCCCGTTTACTGTGTACCGTGTATTGCCCGTGGCAATAAGAATATATCATCTGCTTCCGTAAGAATTAAAAAATTCCCTCTGAGAAGAAGAAGAAAAATGAGTCCATTTGTTCATGCATGCATCATACTGGCAAGGAATGACATACATATTTTTTGATCCGTTAAAAGTATTGCTGCATATGCATTTTAATGCCAGAGGGGGGAAATATAAAGAAGAAATCATAACAAAAGCATTGGATCTAACATTTTTAAAGCTGATACTATTCATCCCATTCATCACAAATACTCTAAGGCTGATTCAACTCTGTTCAGGACTCGACATTCCTCCGGTCCTGCAGCAGTGTGCTACAACGCATACCGCTCAGGCCAACCAATAGGCTTTATACTGGTATACTATCATGCACATTCCTTTCAAACTACAGTCAGAAGTATAGTAGCAGTGCCGCTGATCGCCGAACACCTTAATATGTACATCTGAGAGCAGTGTCGTCTACTACGCGAGAAGTCTTTGTCTATATGCATTTACTGTACAACTGAAAAAACCTCTCTCACAAGTCCAAAATGGAAAGATAAAAGCCAGGCAAATATTATTACACTGCATGACCAACTCCAGAGTCCAAGCTGTGAGACTTCAGGTGGACTTTATTTGTCCCAGATAGCATAACCTGCAAAATACTGTAAGTCTCGTGCTACTGTTTTATGGCTACTTTGTTTATAAGTCAAAAAGGCATTTATACTTGAAGTGCAATTAAAGCTGTAGGTACGCTGAGGAGATAGATAGTACCACTGCAGCTCCTAGGAAGACTAACAGAGTCTGCTGATTTATAAACTAGATGATGGCATTGCCCTGTTAATGGAATGAATGGACGAAACCTCAGTTTATCTAACCAGTCAAAAACACACAGCAAAAAAAAAAAAAAAAAAAAAAAAAAGAGAAGGGATGAGGCAAAGTCCAACAAACCAACACAACTCGAGGCCTTGTGGAATCGAGGCTGGCAACAGAGCGTCCAGTGTTTTAAACTGGGGGGTGGAGTTGGGAGGGGGGGGGCTTCATCGATCCAGCCTGTTGGGTTTTTTTTTTTTTTTTTACATTCTCCATTACAGCCACAGCATCAAGTGTGAAACCAAAAAGTTAATGAGAAATATATAATAAATCAATAGTAAAACATGATAGAGGGCAGCCATTTTTCATTAAAAAGTTTTACAACTGGAGAAATCAAAGACCGATATACAAAAGAACGAGTAGAAAGGCAAGGCAATCTCATGTATGGCCATTTTTAGTCTCTCAAAATATTTACCTCACAACCATTATCTACAGTTTGCATTTGGCCATTTGTACACAGTGGTTCCATTAGAAACGCTCCATTATTTTTTTCATGAATCTGTAGAAATTAGCTTATTTACAAGTCTGTACAACCACCCTGTAGAGCTCTCTCTCTCTCTCTCTCTCCGTCTCCCAGAGGACCCGATCCACTTAAAGCAGGATACCTGAGTTTTCTATAGAACGCTTCAACCCACTCGTCACTCTTCACCGCACGTTTTCACAGGATATCTCGCACAGCCACGCGCACATGCACACGATTAATTAAGCAAGGTACTTTCTCCAAAAGGATGTAAACCTTTGTGAAAGAAAAAAAAAAAAAAGCCACAAACTCACCAAAACCAATAACTCAGAAAAGAGTCCTTTGCAGAAAGATAGCGGACTCCACCATTAAAATAAAAAAAAAAAACAGTTGTGAAGGAGGTATCGAGAAGGGACATCTTACAGCAGGTGGCAGTCATGGAGGCAGCTGAGTGGCTGGCCACTGACTCTCCTGAATAGGACCCTCTGGTGGTGTGCTAGCGTATAAACAAGACATTAAGTAGGCCAGGATTTGCTTCGGGCAAATGAGTGATGGAGACCTTCCTGGGAGACTTCATCCCGGCTGTGGAGGTCAGAGGAAAAGATCTGACTGCTGCCACCAGGGTGGAAAATTAGAGCAGAGCTGGATGTAGCTCCTCTCAATGACTGGCAGCTGCCTGTGGCACAGAAAATCTGACAAACATCAGAGAAAAGGTTAATATTTACCGACTGAACGGCACAGGCCTCGGGTTAAAACAAGACTAAAGGTCTCGACGGTGACTGTAACGTTCATCGCACACCAACAGACTGTTGGATGGATGAAAAATAGACTTGCTTACTCCTATATCCTGTATCCTGTATTTCATTGTGGGCCAAAGTGTTGGACCCAGGGTTCAACATGAACCACGGACTAACCGCAGACTATATACTGAATGCTACGCGAGCGAGCGTCAGTGACCAAATCATTGCGATTGCATTTCTATCGGAGTGTCCTAACTGGCCGCAAGCGACTCAGCGCTGAACAGTGTGACTGAACTGTTTCTATTCATTCCTGTCGTTTTGCTTTGAGAGCGCCGCAATCATACTTGCCAACCATGAGACCTCAAAAATAAGGAGGATTTGAAAACCAAAGTGGGCGGTCAGGGGGTTCTCCCCAAGAACAAATTGAGTTTCAGAGACTTTGTTTCACGGCATTCTGGTGACTTTAAAATAATGGAAATAAAATGCCAATTCACTAGATATAACTTTGTGGTTTTGGTGCTTCCGTGTAGTTTGTGTTGGGAGTCTCGTCTGAACAGTGTAGCCACACGCGAGCGCGCATGGGACACCGACCCGCAATGATTTTTATGTGTAAGAAGTTACAAACAGTCCCTTTAAATAGGCACACATACATACATCACATTTAGGAAGTAAATATGTACTTTCGTCGGACTTTTACATGAAAAAAAATGTATAAGAAGAATATATAGAGAAGTGATATTATGAACCCCGATTACCTCTGAAGTCTCTGCACTAGTTCAGCTACCAGGGAGTCACAGATCCCGGGGTGCGTTTCTTCTGCCAGGAAAATGGCCTCCCGCAGCGCCTCTGCAGCCTCCGGCTTGCCATTACGTGTCTCGCCCTTTTCTTTCAACTGCAAAAATGAACGTCTTTTAGATAACAATAGGATGTGAACTTCTAAATATTCTAATTGCAGATTAATCTCTGACAAAATAAATGCATCTGAACGTACAGTAGATTTCATTCCGTGTGATCTGCATTGATGATTTGATCGATTACAACGGTTTTGTTTTAAATCGTGCATTCGGTGATGATCGTTTTAACTTGGGGGTAACTTGTTAGTGCCATTACCTCAGTAAACAATGGAGAAAAGATTGTTGATAAGCTTTGTGACAAAGGCCTCTTCGGACACTCCTGCACCTGGAAAAAAAAAAAAGGAGGATTTTAATGTTGAACAGGGAAATCTGACAGACATAGTGAAGACTTGGCCTTGCCAACAAGATGTGCTCAATTACTAATTTATTACTTTTTCCCCCTCTACAACGGCTTATGGTCTCACCTGTTGTCTTTCGAGCTCAGCAGGCTGCGCCGCCCCATTCTGAAACTTCTTGAGCTCCTTCTCCCTGATGGTGTTCCAGATCCAGTCGTCATTGCCGGCGTCATCTCCTCCAGAAGCCTGGCCGTTTGGCTCCCTACAGTCACACAGGATTTTAGGGTCATCATTAGTGTACTCAAAGAGCTGCTAGATTTTGCTTCAGAGTGTACATTTTGCCATGTCTTGCTGCTTGAACTGGCTGGCGATGGTGCAGGCAACTTACTCATCAGAGTCATCAGAGCTGGATTGTTCCCGAGACTGCTCCGATTTCCACCTCTTGTATCTGTCAACCAGCTCCGCCAGATAGGACGTCTTTTTGGCGTGTCTTACAATATACTTATGTTTCAACAGCTCTTTAGCAGTTGGCCTCTAAGGAAAATACAGAAAACAAAACAAACAATATTGAAAGAATACTGTGCAGTGGTACTCGTAACAGTATGAACAAGAGTCCTTTTAAACTTACAAAGCTAGGCTCCTTATTTAAACAGGCTTCAACAAATTCTTTAAGTGGTTTACTGTAGTTTCCTTCCAGTGTCGGTGCATTGTTCTTTGGGATGAGGAATAAGACCTTCATAGGATGAAGCTCAGAGTGCGGCGGCTCTCCTTTTGCCATTTCTATCGCCGTTATTCCTAACGACCAGATGTCTGCCTATAAAACAAAGCGATTGAGACAGAAAAGATCATCTTAATAAAGCAGCAGAGTCCCACACATTCGTCCACAAATACACACCATAGAACTGTGTGTGAAGATGGACGACATGACAGCTCGCCAAAAGTGAAGCCAAAACATCTCGATCGCCCCATGTTGGTTGGCTGCAGTATAGGTCATAAAGCCCACCCCCTCCATGTTAATGGATGGGACATGGGCCAAACTAAAAAGTCAAAGTACAAGTCAAATAAATGTTTCCCAAAGATGGTTTCTGTCATTTTAGGTAGTTCTTATCACGCTGATGTATGTTCAAATGTTCATTTTTCTGATAAGTTTGGTTTTCATTAGTTATCTGATGCTATAAAAAGGGGGTGAGACGTCATGATTGACAGCTGTGATTGACAGCTGCTCTGAGTGAAGTAGTCACGGAGCCGGAGGCTCGGGAAATGTACGAGAGAGGAGATGTAAGTTTAACTTTCCAGTCACGAGTCTGTGTAATAGATCATGTGTCAATTTTATCATAAATGTAGTTATAGAGATATAATGGTTAATTTAAATGTGTCTTTTCAGCCAAACAGCTACCGTGGTGCTAACGTAGCAGCTAGGTGGCTCCTGCTAACAAGCCGCGGCCGTGCTCGGATCGTGATTGGCTTGCGCAGGTGTGTTGGCGAGCTCGATACCGTGGCTCCATTTTGCAGTATGCAAGCCAGCATGCTTTTCTGGCTATTCTGACCCACAATCCTCTGTGCAGTGGATATATGAGCAAAAGGGTCAAAGTTCAAGGTGCAATGTTATGGCGAAGTAGTATGTCCCAACTGTATGCATACTGCATGCAACAGTACGTACTTTGTAAGGGCAGCTGCAGTATGTACTGAAAGTATGTGATTTGGAACGCAGCCTCTGACTCCAAATGACGTCAAAATCTCAAGATGGGATATTTTGGCTTCTCTTTTGTACAGTGGGATGAAGTGGAGACAAGTTGTTCATCTATACATACAGTCTATGATACACACACTGACACACTGCTGTGCGAAATGACATTTAAACTGGCAGACAGCATACACAGCATGGGTGTGTTTGAGGAAGTTCTGCAAACTGAAGACTGTGACATAGTGGTTGTGTTGAGAAGCCGCACTGACTCATGTTGTGGTTATTCCCCATATGTATTTGGCACATCTAACCTAGAAAAGCAGTCTTAAAAAGTGCTTAAAAAACCAGAACACAGCGTTCAACAGAGCGATGACAAAAACGACAAATTGTACAAATCATTCGGGAGCGATTTCACACAAATATTTTTTCTTTGGACAATGTTCTTCACCAACAGTTCATTTGTTGACTCACATTACTGTTGACACAACAGTTATGTTTCACCTGGGTTTGACAACAGGTATTTTTTTGAGGGCCTTGGGTCAATAATACCCCTTTCACACAGAGCGTAGCCTCAGTTTTACATATTCTCTCCTCTCTGTAAGCTCACTATCGCTCACCTTCCCCCATGTGCTCACTTTCGCTTTTTCTATCTTGTTCACCACAGGAAGTCAGTAAAATTATTCTCATACATCAGCAACATTACATTGTCAACCCTAGGAGAGACAAAAGGTTACCAAAGCAGGTTTGACACACATCGCAGTGTTGATCTGATTAATATAAACATTTTAATAAGCCTGTTATATTTGCCTTTATGCTCTCAGTGTCCCCTCTCTCCTTCTTGCACTGGTGTCGCTGACCCACAAGTCAACTAGTCCAATAGCAACTCTCCCACCACTCCAGATGTTCAGTCCAACACAGCTGATGTGTTAAACCTACAGTAAGCTTTTGTGATCCAGCTGTCAAACTCATTGAGACTTTGCTGCCGTGTCTTGCAAAGACACACGTGCAGTAAAGTTGACTTACTGTTTTGGTAAAAAAGTGACTGATAGATGACCTTATAGATTTAAAATGTATGACCATTAGCAATTTACTGTTGTCAATCAAAGTATTTTCTCCCAAAAACTGTACATTTCTTTGGGTTTCTGCTTTCCAACACTAAACCTGACTGTGATAACAATAAAAGTTGGGATAATTCTGACCTTTGAATCGTAGGCAGATTGCTTTATGACTTCAGGCGCCATCCAGAAAGGAGTACCAACAAATGTGTTCCTTTTTATCTGGGTATCCGTCAGCTGGCCCGCCACGCCGAAGTCTGCCAGCTTCACCTCGCCTTGTTCTGACAGCAACACGTTGGCAGCTGAAAGCAAGGAGGCAAAAATATGAGCTGCAACATTCAGTGCTTTTGAAAACATTCAGTGCTTAAATGAACATTCATTATCTAAAAAGGTACCTTTGATATCTCTGTGGATTTTCTTTTCAGAGTGCAGATACTCGAGCCCTTTCAGGATCTCTCTCAGAATCGTAGCAATCTGCGTTTCATCCAGGGCGCCTGGTTCCAGCTAGAAGAACGGATAAATTAGAGGATGCAGGAGACTTCGGGCTTAACTTTGAAAGACGGCACAGATTTTACACATTAGATAGCTGTCATAATGACCTGCAAATCAAATTGTTTAAGGTAAGATCATCTTCAAATATGTCATTTACTTAATTTTAATATACTTACCAAATCCAACGCTGATCCTCCACCCAAATATTCCATAATAATCCATAATTTTGTACCCTGTAAAAATAAATCAGGAATTCAGTCAGATGGTGTTCAAAGTTGCAGTAGTTATTACAAACAGAGTAACGGTTCACACTCACTTTGTCAACTTATAAAAAAAATCAAAAAAATCAGAGTTATTTCATCATAATATTTGACACTCCTGCTATTAATACTAAAATGTTCTATTCTTTACATTTTAACATTTACAACAGGCTGGTTTATAATTTTCTAGCAGCTGAAGACTACAAGTTATCAATCTAAAACATACAATTAAACTCAACAATCAGAGATGTGTTAAATTCTTAAAAAGACATTTTCATTAAATCACATTATTAATAGACAATGTATTGGTAGATGTTAGGAACAGGAGATTGTATAGCAAGATGTTTTCAAATAGGC
This sequence comes from Sebastolobus alascanus, assembly GCA_916701645.2. NCBI lineage: Eukaryota > Metazoa > Chordata > Actinopteri > Perciformes > Sebastidae > Sebastolobus > Sebastolobus alascanus. The sequence continues at coordinate 835,763 of CAKAOJ020000059.1, forward strand.
ATAGCCTTGGGACGTCCACTCCTCCACAGACTGACTTTAGTTGGAGTGAAACCTTTGCTTGTCTAAAACACCAGAAACATCTCAGCTGTCTAATCCAGTTGTGCTCAGAAAACTTGGGCAGCACCTGTTTCCAGTGTCCCACATTTACATATGAAAAAACATCATCTGGTGAAGGTAGTTCAGCCAGTCACTCACTACAACTCCACATCTGTGGATGAGTCATCTGAGCTTATGTGTTGAGATGTCCAAGTGCAGACAGACTGTCTTAAGATGTTGAATTTACTCAGTCTCTTCTGACTCTGTAAGTTTTGGAAATACAGTTCCCATAATGCTTCAGGGGATGTAAACAGGAAATATAATGTTGACATGGATTAAGTGAGGTATGCAGTGGGCCACAACTTGAGCCCCCCTTTTTTAGCCTATATTTGTTTACATTTTGTCAACATTAAAAATAAACCAAATTAGCTATTAGCAGTTCCTGTTTGCTATGTACCCATGGATGTACAGACACTATCACTTATTACTTTGGATTACTTTGATCCTGACACAAAACAAAAAAACAACAACGCAAAAGCGTGATTCTTACACAAGTTCTAGAGTTGAAAGGAGCGTCTTATTTCTGTGATTTCTAAGCAGATTTATGGATATCTATTTGCGGCGGACATGTGGCATAATGATATAGTCGAACAGTACAAGTCACACTGAATCTAGACTCATTGAGTTATGACTCACATAACAACAACCTTTGGGCACTAAAGGTTTTAATGTACCTTTATTGCCTCCATAAACTGTGTGTTACAGCTCCGCCCCACCTGCATGCTCTGTTTCTAGCAGCAGCACAAGCAGTTTGCTTGGAAAAACTGAAACTGCCATTGGCATGATCAATGTTTGCCACCACTGCCGCCCACCACTACTGACCAGAAAAGAAAAAACTGAACTACATCAACAGAAAAAAACTCCAAAACAAAATAAAACTCCATGTACTGGCTCACTCCTTCATCCCTTAGTGATGTCTGGTAAGGGCAGCGTGTTGCCGAACTAGAAAACTGTGGATCTCAACACTACCACTTTAAAGTTTTGTAGCACACACATATCACAAATACCATGCTTGCATACTACACACAAATAAGCCTTAATTCTCTCCTTCAGCCAGCAGCATATCTTGAGCTAATGGACCACCACTTCTCTCCTCACTGCTGTTAAGTACCATAGTAAATGCTGTGAGAGGCACTCTAAGCACCACCACATGTAGCGTGACTGAAAAGCTACTATAACTACAGAGATGTTAAAGAGCTGACTTTCAGCTTTAAGGGTGTTTACATTCACATCAGATGAATATCGCAGAATCCGCACCCCTATAACGGTTATGCTTCACTTAAGGCGACACATTGACCTCATTGTGACTGATTTAAAATCCAATCTGCTCGAGTACAGACCAAAAAGAATAAAACATATGTCAATGTCCAAATACTTACAGATTGCACTGTTAAAAGCCCTCAAGCTATATACTACAGAAATGTCGGCCTATTTCGGGTTGTTCAACAGCAATCTGTGCGATATTACACAGGCAATACTTGTTCCATTGCCCATATGCATTATTTATTGACCCACATTGAGTACACATGCTTGCAGGAACACACTACTGACCTATATGTCGAGCATGAACTATTACAAATTGACAATTATATTCTTCCCGAGGTTAAAGCTTACCTTTAGGTAGGATCCATAATACTTGGTGATAAAGGGACTGTCGCACTGGCTGAGAACTGTGATTTCCTGTTGAATGTCTTCTATTTCATCCTCCGCTTCTTCCAGATCGATAATTTTAATGGCCACAACTTTCTGAGTCCGAGTGTCGATGCCTTTAAAAACTTCACCAAAAGAGCCTTTCCCTATCCTGTCCAGCTTGGTGAAAAACTCCTCTGGATCAGCTCTGAAGTTCTGTGTGACAGAGAGAAGGATGGGGAGAGAGAACGGAGTACATTTTAGGCAACGTAGAACCACATGCAACTGACGAGTTTAACATAAAGGCACAGGGGGTAAAATTACACACAACTCAGGCCCACGACTCAACATACAAGCAACATGGCTCCCTCTGGCAGTCTTAATAATATCTTGCAAACTATGATGCATCGTTGTTTTTTTTCCAAATCTGGGATACACGCATGCTCTAGTTGGCAATTAAAGAGCCGATAATCAGTGAACTTTCACCCTGTGACTTTGATTCACTATAATCTAAAAACTGATTAAAACATTTTTTAAAACCTGAGCCTCACAATTAGGGCTGGAACTAACAACTATTTTCATTACTGATTAATCTGCAGACAATTTGGGCGATTAATTGCTTTGTCTGTAATTATGGATGCACGACCTGACTTTTTCTGTCTCGATACCGATAGCGATACCTGAGCTTTGGGTATCGGCTGATACCGAGTAGCGATCCGATACCAGTGTTTAATTAAATAGCTGTATGCCTCACTGTGTGGAGGTGACTGGGATCATTCTTTTAAGGCAAAATTAGGCTTAACTTAAACACTGCTTTCCTAACTTTGCAAAACAAAATGTAACCAATAAATATATCCGGTATCAGTGCATCCCTATCTGCAATGTCAGAAAATAGTGAAAAATGCCCATCACAGTTTCCCGGAGCTTTCATCTAAAAACTTAAATCACGAGACAACGTAACACAGACTTGGGCTTAATGACCTCCACCACAAAGGCTAAACAGAAACTGAAGGACTACACCCTAACTTATTGACTGAACTAAATGGCTTATTTCCCCATGGAGGACCAGGGAGGAGGGAATAATGGTCTTCAAGTTGGCCAGTTCAATTTCCCTTCATGCACAGCAATCATTAGCCTAAACCGTCTGAGTAGTGCTTGCAGTGCCATAATTTCCATGACAAATGGCCTATAATACAAAAATAAGTCTATCCTGAAAAAGAGCTGCATTTTTATTTAAGCATCACACTGTATATTATGAAGATTATCTGAAAAATCCAAATGAAACAAATTATATTTTTGCAGTAGCTTTAATAATAAAGAACTAAAGCATTTAAGCTTAATCTACCAGGTAACCCAGCCCTAAGGCGATGATCTGTTGGCTCACACAGCGTATTGCTTTACAGTCCCCCCAGGGAACAGTTTCCTGTAAAACTGCTAATGCATGCATGGTGGTCAAACCTACAGTACGTGGAGGGGGAGATGAGCAACTGCACTTTGAAAAATTGGCAAAGAGGGTGTCTGCTGAATTTGATAGCAAAGGGACTTTACAACAAAGAGGCAGAGCGGTGCAGAATAAAGCAGAGCAGAAACAACACAACCAAAATACTATCATAACACTGGTGTGGTCAGTCATCCAGGTGAAAATTATAATGTGGAGGCTGACCTCTGTAAAAACAATGGGAAAAACAACAAGGGCGCCGCGACCACAGACTACACATGATGGGAATGTACTTGCCATATCCACAGTCAGCAGGTTTACTGCGACAGCTAAAGCTGCCTGAACCTCGCTCTAAAAGCATGCGTTTGATGCTCTCCCATCTGCGCCACACAACTGTGTAGTCTAGTGTCATCCACGCACCACACCCTCAGGGTTGAAGGCTCACTGCCAGCCTCCCAACTGCTAACACTCCTCTGCATAGTAACCTGTGGGCTTCGGTCCGTTTTTTTACCCTCTGAACCTGTATTTGTCTGACTGTGCATATGCTAATGAAGTGTTCATTATTTAAGAAAAATAGTAGTATTGTGTGCAATCAATGGAATAATCATGCCTGTCTTCTAATCGCCATTTTTTCTGATAATTGATTAATCAATTTGAGTAATTTTTTTAAAGAAAAAAAAAAGTTAAAAAATCTTCTGACTCCAGCTTCTTAAATGTGATTATTTTCTGACTTTTTTTACTCCTCTTTGACAGTAAGATGAAAATATCTTTCAGTTGTGGACAAATAAGGACGTAACCTGGGCTTTGGGAAACACTGATCGACATTTTTCCCCATTTTATAGACCAAACAATTAATCGATTTATAGAGAAAATAATCTACAGATTAACTGAAAATGGAAATAACCATTAGTTGCAGCCCTAATGTCTTTGTTATGTCACCCCCTGGGCTGTGGTGTGGTCTGTCTACTTTATATCAAGTCTCAAACAGGACATGTACTGACTGCCAGCTAGTGGCTGGTTCAACAAATAAAAACACTAATTTAAAGTTGAATCTGAGACTATCAAAAAATAATTATTCAACCTACTATGCCATTGGTGGCTCATAAAAATACAATTACACCACAATGACAATAAATCTTAAACTAATATATTAGTCAACCAACAGAATATTAATCAGCAACTATTTTCTTGTGATGGTAAACTGAATGTCATAAGATGCCGAAGTCATTTGATGTCATTATACTATAGTGCAATTATTAGCCACTTAATTGATTAGTGGATTGATAGATTATTCAATGACAATTATCTAATAATTATTTAATAATTCAATTCATTTATTGTGCAACATTTCTAAACATTCTCTGGTTCAAGCTTCTCAAATCTGAAGACAGGCTGCTTTTCTCTGTTTCATATTATTGTAAACTAAATATCTTTAGGTTCTTTACTGGACATAATTTACGATTCACAGACATCACCATGGGTTGGCTGAGGAAAATTCTGATGGTGACATTTCACTAGCGTCTGACATTTTTTATAGTTTTATAGAATTGCCAGATTAATCAATAATGAAGGTTTCATCAGTTGCAGCCTTAAATGGCATGAGCTTCACTATTTTCTGACTTTTAATGTATCAAACAAATAATTGATTGCGCGACAAAATAATTGCGAGATTAGAGCTGCAACGATTATTCGATTAGTTGTCAACTATTGAGTTAATCATCAACTATTTTCATAATTGATTAATCGGTTTGAGTAATTAAAAAAAAAGTCAAAATTCTCTGATTCCAGCTTCTTAAACGTGAATATTTTGTGGTTTCTTTACCCCTCTATGACAGTAAACTGAATATCTTGTGGACAAAAAAAGACATTTGAGGACGTCATCTTGGGCTTTGGGAAACACTGATATAATTTTTTTCACCATTTTAACGTTAAAACCAATAGAGTACTACATGAATGACTCATAAATCCCGGAAGTTAGCATTTCAGCACTTCCGGTTCCCTCGTCTGGAAGTCAATGGGCTTTTTGAATGGGTTTTTAGTTAGATGCCTAAAATAAGGTCTGTGGTTAACACAAACTGAAGAGATCTGTTTTGTTATCGATATAAAATACGTCAGTAAATATCAATGAATAAATGAGACTACTAAACGTCATCACACCGACTACATCGTTGTTGTGCATAGTCACGCTCATGCAACTATGGTGTAGATCGTTTATAGCCTAACATTAGCTTTTTACTTCAGCCGATTGCATCCACTCTCTTCGAAAATCATAAAAGTGGTGTGCATTTGTGAAGATTATCTTGCTGAACAAAACGTGTTAGTATCATAAATGTTTGTTTGCCACAAGCTTATTTTCTGCAATAATCCAAAACCCAATGGAAAAATCCCATTGGCTTTCTGTCGAGGGAACCCAGGGTGATGCAGACTTCCTGGTTGGCCTACAAAATCCCTGGAGCACTCTATAGGTGTGCTAAGTGGACTACTCTGTTAGAGTACAAATTACAAACAGGGCTCATGACATGACCAACTGAAAAAAAGTAAATACACAGACAAAGTACTGCATGTGAAGTATCAATTCAGGTCCAAGAAATTATTAGAGCTGAAACGATTAGTCAATAGATCGATTAGTTGATCACAGAAAAAAAGAGGGGCAACTATTTTGATGATTGTTCATAATTTTCAAAGTAAAATGCCAAACATTTGATGTTTCCAGCTTATTAAACATGTCAATTTGCTACTTTTCCATATCTTACATTACAATAAACTGAATATTTGCACTGTTGGTCAAAAAAACAACAGTAGACATGGACTAAGATAAAATAACAAATTGGATACGTCAATTTGTGCTTTAATTGTGATGTGATTTTAAGCCTACAATCAGAATCAGAATAAGAAACCCGTTTATTGCCAGGTGTATGAGGTTTACACTAGGAATTTGCTTTGGTCAGTTGGTGCAATAAAACAGTAAAACAGTAGGATAATTAAGTGTTAGAATAAAATAAGAATAAAAAATTGAAATCTACAAATATACAATATAATATATACACAAGAATTAAACATAGTATAAAAGTATAAACAGATGTGCAAAATTTGTGCAAATTATTGACAGTGTGCAATGAATGCTGCTTATAAATTTGGCCAGAATAAATGGATAGGGTTTGACAGCCAGTCAGTCAGTCATTCAGTAACTTAAACAAGATGTCAGTCTTCTCACACATACTGGACTTTGACAAACAGGCTGTGCGCTTATCACTAGGAAGCAAAATCGTGATAATAATTATGCAGTGTCCCTGTAGATAAAGTTATTTTACAGGGCTTAAAGTATGAGGAAACGTGAAGTCAAAATGTCGGGTGGCTCTGAAACAAATGCCTCTGAAAGTTAGCTAATAATATAATAATATGTGTATTTACCTGAATCCCCGTCAGTCCACTCTGAAGAGGGGAGAGAGCCATGGCGTCAGATCAGCAAAGATGACGCCTTTTCCTCGTCTTTTTTCTTGCTTTTCCTTATCAAGAGGTGTAACGTTAGTTTCCTGAGGATGACCCGGCAAACTCTACGGGTAGTTAACGTATCAAACGGAGAGGTCGCTTGCTTTTAAAAGATCCTCTTGACTTGTCTTCTTGACTTCTAGCAGCCTGCAGCCTTCTCCTCTCTCGCCTTCCGCAGTTAGCTCCGTTAGCTACTTTAGCAGCTAGTTAGCAAACAGTTAGCTGAATAAGTATATCTCTGTAGACCAAGTGCGGTCTCTAAGCAACGAGCTTCACAGTTTCCCCGGTGATAAGATAAGAGGTCTGGTTTTTAAAAACAGCCGCACCAGGATAAATAAACGCACACTGTTGATGTAGTTGTATCGCTTGTTGTTTCTATTCTCTCATCACTTTTCTCTGTCGCCCAGCGCCATCTTGGTTAATGTCATTTTCATTTTTCCGGAGGACCAATCAGAGCGAGGGAGAGCAGACAAGTGCGTGTGACGTCATTCGTAAATCAAAATGCGTCACAGAGGTTGCCAGTTTATTGATGTGATGCTATATTTTGTGTTTTATGGGATGGATAGCAACATTACCTATATAATTCAGCTTCTGATTATACTTGGTAAATTCCACATCCACAAATCGAAATGGTGTCTGACTCCAAACCCTGCTTTCCGCGTTTTCTTGTTGAACTCAAGCAGTATGGCACCTTACTGGAAAATGTGAAAAACCAAAAAGCTGTATAGTCTCTCAATATTTTAAAGGAATTACATTTTCTTGAACTCTGAAAAGACTTGAAATGAATGGACATTGAACTCCTCTGGCATTAAGGTTTTGTTTTTTTTGTTGTTTTTTGTTTGTCTTGTTTGTTTTGTACTGTTTATTGTATTCCCTATACTTTTGTACTTGTCTTGTGTTGAAAATAAAGTTCTGAAAAAAAAAAAAGTTGCCAGTTTATGAGTTTCACACGTTTGTGGTTTGATGTACAGGTAACCAATGTTGTAATGTAACTAAGTACATTTACTCAAGTACTGTACTTAAGTACAACTTCGAGGTACTTGAACTTTACTTGAGTATCTCCATTTTATGCTACTTTATACTTTTACTCCACTAAAATTTAGAGGCACATATTGTACTTTTTACTCCAGTAAATTTATTTGAAAGCTTTAGTTACTTTAAAGATTCAGAATAACAATACAAAATATAAATTAACTGATAAATTGTTATGTATTATTATAGATTAAGCTACCCAGTAGTATATAAAGCAATTCAAATTAGCCCCACATTCACCAGCTGCAACAGTACAGTAATGTACACATTAATGTATCAATAATTATAATCCAGTAATATAATATACATTATTCTGAAATGGGCCATTATACATGAGTACTTTTACTTTTGATACTTTAAGTATTTGATGCTAATACTTTTGTACTTTTACTTAAGTAACATTTTGAATGCAACACTTGTAACAGAGTATTTCTACACTGTAGTATCGCCACTTTTACTTAAGTAAATGAGTATTTCTTCCACCACTGCAGGTAACAAAGCTGACTTACCAACAAGTAGCTGTCCTGTCAAAAGCCCCAAGTTCACTGCATGTCAATTGTGATAACTTGATTTTTGGAAATGTATTAAATATGTACCACTAAAGCATAAAATCAATCAAATCCTGGGACAATATAAAATCTGTCCCTCACTAAGTTTTTGAAAGTTGAAAGATCCAGAATATCTGCTAAATGGATCTTGAATTAAGATTTTTTTGTCAATTTCCAAGGTGCAGTATTGAACTTTCACACTCAAATAATTAAAACCACTTCTTTTTAGCCAGTTTGGGAGCTCACAACTCTGTCGATGGCCTGATAGGCTGCAATGCCAACCCTTTTGTCACATAATAGGCACTTTTCACAACAGCCATTTTGACATCATAGCAGAGTAAACACAGGTGTTATTGATCAAATTAATTATGGTCCCGTTCTATTTAGTGTCGCAGCCGTTCCAGTCAGTCAGCATGCACAATCCCAGGGCCCTGGCCTACCCAAATGGAACAGGGCCATAATTAATGTCATTAATTACACCTGTTACCCTGCAATGACGTGTCAAAATGGCTGCTGTGAAAATGGCCTATAGGACTATCAGTACCAGCTAAACATATTTATTGGAAAAAACAACAACACTATTCAGTCTTATATGGCTGTACAGTACGTTTTAAAGCTGGAGATTTGATGTCAGGTTGGTAGAGTGCAATGAACAAAAATTACATGCTCAGTGAATTTTTCGCAAAAGATCTCAAGACAAGAATTTTGAGTGGAAAAAACACACAAACAGGATATATTTTTTTATTGCTTACTTGAACATAACTTACACAAAAATATAAAAGAGCAATTACATCCAATGATATTTATTTATTTCCCAGGCAGAGTATGTAAATCGTTCATCTGTTTTTGGTGTTACAATACTATAGCTAACATTATATGAATTTGCTGCACTGAATATAATGCTAGAGAACTTTGTGTGCTTTACTCACGATAGTCATTTGGGCATTCAAATATAAAATATTTAAAACACACGCTCACTCACACTCACTCTCTCACACACTCACTCTCTCACACACACACACACACGCACACGCACACACACACACACACACACACACACACACACACACACACACACACACACACACACACACACACACACACACACACACACACACACACACACACACACACGGACAACACTGGCTGAACGAATGTATATTCTACCTTGTGTCGATGTTAAACATCAGACATAAATGCAGTATGTTCACATTTGGGTCTGTTTGGCTCTATCATCCTTATCTTCATCTTCATCATCGTGACTTTTAATTGAGTCTTTCTTGACCATCTCGACCTCGTCCTTCTGTAGCTGGCTTTTATCATCCTCATCATCTTTATCAACCTTCTTCCTGAACTGGGCCTCAATTTCTGTAGGGTCAGTGTAGGTGTAGAAATGCGCCATAATGGAGAAGATGATGCACACTGCAACCAAGAGAGAGGCAAATAGGACGTACTCCGCCCACTTCGAAAGAGGAGGAGAGAGACAAACGTCGTATTAATGCATCATCATTTAGGTTTAGTTTTGAATTTAATTATTATTATTTTTTTTATTTTTTTACCCGTTCGGGAATATTTGCAACCTCAGCCACAATCAGTACGATGAAGTTGCCAACAGCAACGGTGAACAACCAGCCTGCTTGCAGCACTGCTTTCATGTTACTAGGTGCCTTGAAGACACAAAAGAAGGACACAGGATGAGTAAACACAAAAACAAAGAATACAGAGCTGTTATATAGTTCAAAGACAAACAAAGTCAAATATGCTCATGTTCAATTTTACCTGTGAGTAGGAGAACTCCAGACCAGTAACAGAAAACATCACCTCACCAGCAGTGATGAAGAAGTACTGTGGGATCTGGAGAGCCATGTGAGCTGTGTTGGGCTTGATGTCTTCTGCTGCAGTAACAGACTCCTGACACTAAAACAAATAATCACAGTAGTTCGGTTTAGGGCGTGTTTCTCAATCCGTGTGACTGATAAGAAGGTAGATGGTCGAATTTTGACAGATTTTGCCAGAGCATACAAATGACAATATGTATGACAAGAAGTATTTTGGGTCACTTTTTTCAGTTGTGGATTAATACACATTAGTGAATATTCATGGCGAAGAATTGAGAAAAATAGATCATACGTGAAACTTACATTCGGTCCAAAGACCAACGTGCTGGGGATAAAGAAGGTATATGAACTTCCAAATCCAAAGTCCCTGCTGTATTCACATGACTGTGAACCACTCCGTATGGTGAAGATGGACCTGATCATTAGAAAAGAAAATCAGTGTCTTATTGTTTGCATAAAATAGTGATTCTAGTATAAAAAACAGTGGTGATTTGTCAAGATGAAAAAAAATCCTTACTTTCCATTTTTTATCTGTGTGTAGTTGGAATAATAAAACGACTCAATTAGTCCAAAGTCAGCTGCAGAAGTCGACACGTTCACTGTTGCATTCATTCCATTTATAAATCTGAAATGGGTACATATTGAGCCAGAAAATGTAAAAAGAGTCAGTAAAACAAACGTATGTAATCCCTTAATTTTCAACAATTTACTGTAATTTGTACCTCATAAGAGACTAAAATAATTAATTGATCAATTAATCATATATTATGTATTACAGTTTAAACATTTGTAATTCAATTTACCGGATTGCATTGTTGCCTTGTTCTGGCTTGGAGGTTAAATCATCAGTCTGAGGAAATAAGACAACATTGATTAACTGAACTTAAAAGGCCTCTGGTGTGTCTTTATTGTCATTATTTTGTGCTTCTAACTCACCAACATCCATTCGTCAGCGATGTTTGAGGGAATGAGAAGCGTTTGTCGCTTTTTTTTGGCTAAGAGAATATTTTTTGCCACTTCAGGGCTGCCTATCGAAACGCGGATTATTGCTGCTTCAAATGTGAAGAATTCATCACTGGCCTGCAAAAAAAAAAATGTTGAAACGGTGCAATCATTGGGGTACGAATATGTGTGCATAAACAGTGGTGGTTTGGCTTGCATGCATCGGATTTTCACAGAATTTTAAACTTGTGTAAGTCCCAACGTTTTCTCTTATTGTATGAGGACATACCTGAGCTGCAGGAAGTAGCAGAGGATCGTTGCCAGACAGCGTCACCGTCACTGGATTACTGCCCATGTTGAGTAATTTCAACTGACTCTGGGAGGCTGATGGGAAGGTGGGTAATGTTTGCTGAAAATTGAGTGGGTTTGAAAATAAATGAATCCCTGAACTGATGTGCATTTCACAGTATATGAGGAGATGAACACAATAACTGTTTTCTACTCACATCAATTTGAAGCTCAACCAAAGCAGCGCAGACAAAAGCTATAGCCGCCATCATCATCCCCACTGTCATTCTCTTCAGAGGCCTGTTGAATTAACATTCAATCCTGTTACTGATTTGTCCAAAATGTGAGAGAATTACAGCACCAAATTTCTCAATTTTTTTTTATTCATGACTATAATATGAGCATTTTTAACATCAACAACATAAAGTATGGGCCTGATTCAGGTCTTGTATGGAGATCTGCAAGTTTGAGCTTTTCCTCTGCAGAATTTAGTTCTGAAAAACACATCAGCCTTTGTAGCTGAACTGTCTTGTTGACTCACAGCATTATCCTCCACTGAGCAGCTAAAGGAATAGTTTGACATTTTGAGAAATCGGTATATTTGCTCTCGTGCCGAGAGTTAGATGAGAAGACCGATATCACTCTCAAACATTAGAGTGGTGTCAATGTTCTCATCTAACATTCGTCAAGAAATCGGACAAGCACATTTTTCCAAAATGTCAAACTATTCCCTCAAACATGCAAAAAAAAAGGGGGAGGAAGAAATGAGGGTATTCTGAATGAGATTGAGATATGAGATGAGTTTTTGTTCCAAACCAGAGTACATCTAGAAAATAAAACTTTAAAAGTGATAAATTTCAACATCTGTCAATGTATATGTTATTGATTAATTATACTGTATTAAAGGTGCAGTGTGTAGGATCTGGTGGCATATAGCGGTGAGGTTGCAGATTGCAACCAACGCAAAGCGTGTAGAAGAACTACAGTGGATGATGCAAAAACGTGAAAATGCGTGAAACGATCTAGAGCCATTGTTTGGTTTGTCCACTCTGGGCTACTGTAGAAACATGGCGGCCGGCTCCGTGTGGAGGACTCGCTCTGTATGTAGATATAAACGGCTCATTCTAAGCTAATAAAAACACAACAATTGTTATTTTCAGGTGATTATACACTAAAGAAAACATACTTGTTAATATCGTATTCCATTTCTGCCAATAGATGCCCCTAAATGTTACACACTGGTCCTTTAAGCTATTTAATAATCACATAGTGTAAAGGACTGACATAAAGTTCCAGCTGTACTTACGTAAAGTTCAGGCCACATTTTTTGATCAGAGGGTAGATTACGCTGTCCATGATAGGCACCAGAGTCAGGATCAGGATGGGGTTGACAGTCTTTCAAAAACAGAAATGGCACAGTGAGAATTTTCTCAAACAACGCACATATCAGTCCAAGCTAACACGATAAAATGATTTTAACTCACCTGCATCTGATCCGGCTGTATAACAAGTAACCCCTGCAGACACAAAGACGTTATTAAAACACATTGCTTTCGTTAATTCAAATATATTTAGAGTTGGTTTTATCACCAAACTTACAAAGTCCCCATTCATGGTGGTGGCCTGCAGAGTCCATCTAGAGCCCTTTAATAGAGATGCAGAGCTCAGCACAGTTTCCACTGCCAACAAGTGATGTTGCCTTTTCAAAGTAAGAGTAGCTTTAAAGTACCTTTTGGTCAAACAGGGTCCAGAACATCGGGAGTGGGATGTATAAGAAGAGGACCTTCAGCACCATTTTGATTTGAGCGATGAGGAGTTTCTACAGCACGGACAGACAGAATATGACCTGCTGTCACTCCACTGACGAAACAGCTTGTTAGAAACTTTAGAGGATCAAATAAAGTGAAACTTACCTCATATTTTTCGTCTGCCCAGTCCATCCAGTGCTGCCTCTTTGGGTATTGATTGCCTCTGTGCCTGTAGCGGTTTTTAACGGCAAACTGATTGACAGGAGAAGAAGAAAGTGAAGGATAAATTCGAAACACCTATAGAGCAACCGTTGTTAATGCAGAATGTGTTGATGCAAACGGTGACTCACCCCGATACATTTACACACATCCAGCATGATGTTTCCCTGCGGTTCAGCTTTGTAGTACATCCCACTCCCAACGATAAACACCACTGTAAGGGGCATCGCAGGCACAACATCATTATCAGTGCACTGTATATGCTTTATGTATAAATCACAGTATCCAAACTATTGAGACATACCAAGTGCAACCACCATAAGGGCTGCAGGGACGCCGAAGGCCAGAGAATAACACTTCTGCTGGCTGTAGATGCCACAGTCCTGAGCTGCAGATTTAGACAAACAACTGTCATTAAACCACAATTCAAATTTCACCCCCCTGCTCAAAGACTGTTATTAGTTATCACGTGCACATGTTTATGGCACTGTTTGTCATAAACTTTATGTCCTGCTCATATCTACCTCTCAGGATTGGAGTGATAATGGTTGACAGGAGACTCCCACCGTTGATGCACAGGTAGAATACAGAGAAGAAAGTTCGTCTTTGCTTTTCCTGCGCAGAGAAATACGTCAGTGACCTTCTATCATGAGTTGCACGCATGCTGAATATAATATGTAACCAATTCTACTTTTTTTAGCTAACAACATGGCTCTAGGAATAATATACATTCATGGTATCCAGAGGATGAATCCTTATGACTTTGGGGAGTTGCTGACTTTTCCTCTAGCGCCACCATGAGGTTGAGATTTGTGATCTTGAGTGAAATGTCTCAACAACTATTGGATGGATTGTCATGAAATTTGGTTCACTCAATCAATAATGAAGGAGAAGTGAGGTAATGTTCTAACCTGATGGTCACCGAATTGGTCTCCACCAAAGGCAGCAACGCAAGGTTTGATGCCGCCAGTGCCCAGAGCGATGAGGAAGAGACCCACCATGGACAACACGCTGAATGTGAAGAGGAACATGTGCATGAGCAGAGAGTACTGTAGAAATATGTGATAATAAAAAAACGCCTGCCAAAAGCCCATATTCTGGAGACAATTATTTGTGTAGCAGAATAGAAACTCACACATGAAAGGTCATGTTGTCTGGTATCCCGTCTCTGTCCACGTCAGTGATGTCATGGACTGCACTGACAGCCATCGCAACCTGGCCGATCGCATAGACAATGGACAAGTAGATGATCGTCCTGTAAGGTGAAGAGGGAACGAAATAGCAGGGGTGGAATAAATAATTTAAATTTTAAATTTTAAATAGAAATACCAGTACAAGACTGTAAAAATACACCGTTACAAGTAGGGATGCACCGATCCGACTTTTTCAGTTCCGGTACCAATACCTGGGATTTGGGTATCGGCCGATACCGAGTATCGATCAGATACCAGTGTTTAATTATTAAGCTGTATGCCTCACTGTTTGGAAGTGACTGGGATCATTCTTTTATGTGTAAGGCAACATCAGGCTTAACTTAAACATCGCTTTCCTAAATTTGTAAAACAAAGTGTGACCAATAAATACATCGATATAAATGTATTTAATTGTCCTTTATTGTTAAAATAATAAATCGTACACCAGCGACTTGGTTAAAAAAAACGTCAAAATTAACAGGAATTACAATTCAAATATAAACCTTTTTAATGCAGCAACAAATTGGTCAAAACTTAAACAAGAATTAAAATTCCAGTATATAATGTATATAGTATATAAACATAGAATTGAATTGAATAGATTGGCCCCATTATCACCGATATTCAATCCAGCTATTTGAGTCAGTATTGGCCCGATATGCGATGCATCCCTAGTTACAAGTAAACGTTGTCTGCATTCAAAATACTACTTCAGAAAAAGTACAAAAGTATAATCAGCAAAATGTATTTAAAGTAGCTTATCAAAAGTAAAAGTACTTGTTTTACTAGTTTTAACTACTTTATATACAGTTACTTAGTTAAGTCCAGTGGTTCCCAACCTAAGGATGTTTTAATATTTTGGATTTTCTCTAGATTTTGCTTTTTGTGTGACATATTGGATAATTTGACCTCTTTAGGCCTCAAACAATTAATTAAATTAAACCATTTGAGAAGTTTAGATGGGAAATGACTCTATGGTGGAAATGTTAACAACATGTAGACATCTGAAAAATGACAAGGAGCCCCAACTAAACATTACTCTTTTGTAAGGATCACAAGCAATAAAGGTTGGGAACCACTGGTGTAATCTTTAGCAGTGAATTGTGTTTTAATATATGTTTTTAATGTAAAATATTAATCTGAAAAGTAAACTTTGTCAAATTAGTTGTAGTGGAGTAAAAAGTGCATTATTTCCTTCTGAAATGTTGTCGTGTCGAAGTCTAAAGTACTTAGTTACTTTCCACCACTGAGCGATAGTCATCCTCTAACTACTTGCACATGTTTAATGACAAAATAATGAAACTCACTTAAACTTTCCCAGCCAGGAGTCGGCCACAATGGCACCGAGGATGGGGGTGAGGTAGCAGAGAGCCACGAAGACGTGGTAGATGGACGTGGCCATGTCATCGTCCCAGCGCAGGAAGTACTTGAAGTACAGCACCAGGACAGCTGTGACCAGGCAGGGAAAACATAAGCTTCTTCTTATTTTACAGTATTTCATCATCAATCTATAAGAGTGAACAGAGCTCCGCTCTGAAATGTTTGGTCATGTTGTGCATGAAATATCCAGCGGTGGAAGAGGTACTCAGATCTTTTACATGAGTAAAAGTAGTTATACCAGAATAATGTATATTATTGAATTATGATTATTGATGCATTAATGTGGACATCAGTTTAATATTGTAGTGTGGGGATCATTTAAAATTATTTATATATATTTCATATATAATATTGTATATATATAGTGATTTTATATAAGACTTTATATAAAGTCTTATTGATATAATTATAGCATAATTTATTTGTTGATTATATTTTGTATTCTTAATCTGAATCTACAAAGTAAATGTGGTGGAGTAAAAAGTACAATATTTGCATCTAAAATGTAGTGCAGTAGAAGTAGAAAGTAGCAGAAAATTGAAATACTCAAGTAAAGTGCAAGTACCTCAAAATTGTACTTCAGTAAATGTACTCTTCTCACCTCGCATGCCATAGTAGGAGAACCTCTCGCAGAACTCATTCACAACAATGAAGAATATGCTGAGCGGGTAGCCACACACCACTGTGCCCTGATGGATCAAACAAACAGCAGCATGGTGTTCAGCAGTGGTGGAGAAAGTATTTCATATTTTCACATGATGAACATCTAAGCAGCATTTCAATGCTGTAGTTAAAGCTAATTTTAACTGCTTTTTAAAGAGGACCTTTTATGCTTTTTTTCCTTTAGAGTATTATATAGTTTTTTTGTGTGTATGTAAAAGGTCTGCAAAGTTACAAAGCCCAGAGTCCACGCCAACGCTCCCCCACAGAAACACTGCTCCTGAACTGCCTAAAACGCCTCGCTTGAAGTTCCGCCTTCTTTTCCATAACATGGTGATGTCACCAAGTAACACATTCACATAATACCTGCCTATAGTGGCTAGTTTGGCACGGCCTCAAACAAAGCTAGTAAGAACGGAACTGGAGCGGAGAGATGCTGCAGCACAGCTGGTATTTGGAGAAAAATAAAGCATTTTTTTTTTTAACATTATAGCATGTAAACATGTTCTAGTAGAAACCCAAAATACAAGTATGCACCTGGAATAATCATAATAGGTCCTCTTTAAATACTTTTGGGTAGTTCAATGCCATTTAACAATGCATCATGTTTTGCAAACTGATCATATGTTTTGTATGTAAATCTTAATCTGAAAAGTAACTATAGCTTTGACATAAATGTAGTGGGGTAAGAAGTACATTTCTCTCTGATATGTAGTGGAATTGAGGTATAATGTAGGATAAAATGGAAACACTCAAGTAAATTACATTACCAAAAAATCAGACTTGAGTAGTGCTTGGTATTCGGTAACTTATAGAAGTAATACAGTGATTGTCATATCGAGATGGTTGCAATGTTTGTTCCTATAGATCATCATTTAGACTCACTGAACAATTAAATACAAAAAACTGCATCAACATCCAATAATGAAATTATTTAAGTACATTACCTTCCCTCTGTTGTCCTTCCCTTTCTTGGGATCCTCGTTATCTGTGCACAAGATGAAATTAGTTAAAATAATCAGCTCTATTTCATAAAAAGAGAAATGCAGTAGCCTCCACTTTTAAAAAAAAATCTCTTTCCCCCAAAGTTTCAGTGTGGAATTAAGAAACAATACGGCAGCAAGTTTTCTTTGGTCTGACTCTGATGTCTGCACCTTGTGTTCTGGAATATTTTCTTTTTTGGATTTGGATGAAATCACGCGAAAAGAAATGTTTGCAAACTCACCTGTCATGACGTTAGAGTGAAGCAGCTGCCTGCTGTCTACTGTAGTGTGATATTCCTTTGAGATTCCTGCAGGGAGCAGTTGATAATAGATCCTTCACCGTGGGAGTGGGAGTGTTTCCGTAATATTGCTTCTTATTAGCACCTTGATCTGTCGTCCACACTGCTGACTGTGTTGCTTTTACGATGGGTGGGAACATGAGATATACAGGAGGAGATAGGGAGTCAGCTATGCCTGCCTCATAAAAAGTATTAAAACTATGTAAGAATAAACGCGAGAATAAACTTTATTAAATGTGGAAATAAAATTAGTATTCAAGAGTAGAAGTGCAGAGAAATGAGTGTGTTTTATTTAAAAGAAAAGCATTAGGGAACATCTCTGTTTACAGCAGAACAGTGACTTTGTGTTAAATAAAAATAAAAAATAAAAAACCCATTGCTGCCCAAATATAAAACAATTTCTGGAACATTTCAATGAACACTAAAATGGTAAAAGCTTCATATTACTTCCACAGTAGGCGTAGTGTCCGGTTCCACACCTCATCGCTTTGGCAAGAAGGTGAACATCATCTTTACAGTGTTTGAGCCCCACACAGCAAGATACTTTGCAAATATTGCACCCACTCCTTTTTTATATACATTAATAAACAACTTGGAATATACTTTTTTGTATGCAATGGCTTTAAATATTTAAAAACGCTCCCGTTCTAAGACATTGAAGTGATTTAAGGTTGAATGCTAACATAGGAGGCCATTTAGTAGAAATATAACTTCATGTACAGGGAGACGAGCGTATGCAGCATATACTGTTCATCGAGACATCAATACAGTGGCTTATAAAAGTGGAATACTGTACATACAAAAACACAATGTGAAACGTTATCAAAATAAACAAAAATCGGCTGTTGGGTAGGTGGTGGGTTTAATGTAATGACATGCATATTAAAGGTCCCAACAGGAGTCTCCTTGGAAAACCAGTCTTTTCAGGTAGAAACAGGTGACACATTATAATGTCTGGCCATGAAGCAGGAGCAAAGTCTCTCCTGCATGATCCCCTCTCTGGTCTCAGGCTCCTCCTCAGTGCTGTCACAGACGTCCAACGCAGTCACCACGCCGTGTGTTTACATTAAATAGGTCCAGTGCCTTGGTCGTGGTGGTTCACTGAGAAAGGTCAGTTTCCCTTTAAGCCGACTGAAGAGAAGCAGGATCGGGTTTAGAAGCGACAATATGGCATCACCGGCATGCCTGGTTGGCGAGTATAGAGGGCACTGAGCTCACGGCTAACCCAGCCAAGCATCATACCACAGAGGAAGAGCTGGGGATGCCGTGGATGGTGGCACTGGTTGGCGTGCCGCTGATGGCGTTAAAGATGTGAAGCGAGTCTGGAAGAACGCTCTTCATGCCATCTTCCACAGGACTGATCTGGAAGGGAGGGAGAATGAGATATTCACAACTATTTACAATACCATCGTAGAGCTAGTTCACACTACGCGACTTTTAGGGCTGGGACGATACGCCTATCTCCTGATTCGATACTATCACGATACTCGGGTGCCGATTTGAAATGTATTGCGATTTTTAAGTATTGCGATTCTGCAAGTATTGCGATTCAATATTACGATTTATTGCAATTTTCGTTAACTTTTTCAACACTAGACCACCGCCGTTTTCTACTTTGTCGTTTCAGCCGGCTGCGGTTTGTTTGTTTTTATCGGATACGGAACGGATATGTTTACCGTACAGATGTGACGGTGGTATCAATCTTCACATCTAACTCTGGGCAACAAAGCAAATATTCGTATTTTCCAAAATGTCAGACTATTCCTTTAAGGTGGAGTCTCAGAACACCTTTCATGAAGATTAATAGATCCAGAAAACAAATAAGTAAAAACAACCAATCCTCATAACATCAACATAAAATCATTAAAAGTATAAGACATATTTGTGTATGCGTGCATATACAAAAGCATAAAGCACACACATTCAGATGCATGTACATACATAGCCTATACACATACTGTTCATACACACGCTAATGTATATGTACATACTGTACATATATACATATACATGTATACAAACATGCTGTACACACACGCAGAAAAAATACATGTCAGCCATCTACAAGAGATAAGTGATTGTTGGTCCAGCCAGCCACTGCATCCATAGCAGAGGGAGAACAGGTGGGTTCTAAGTGTTGAAATATCTGGAGTAGAGCTGAAACAGTTAAATGACTCATGAAATCCACATAAAATGAATCTGCGGCTAATTTGATAATCGCTTGATCGTCAATTTTCATGCAAAAATGCCAAACATGTAATGGCTCCAGCCTCTCAATGTGAGCTTTTATTTTATAGTTTACTGAACATCTTTGGTTTTGGATTGTTGGTCGGACAAAATAAGACATTTGAAGGCTTCACCTCCAGATATTGAGATGGACGTTTTTCATTATTTTCTGATATTTTATAGACCAAACAATTAAGCATTAATCAAGATTATAATCGTCAGATTAATCGGTAATGAAAATAATTGTTAGTTGCATCCCTAATCAGGATGTTTAACCATTCTGATGGACAGTGGACCTGAGTTCCATGTGTGAGAATACTTTCGCTCATATTTTTATTACCTGGATGTACAGATAAGGCCCGTCTGTGATCCGATCAGATAACTATTCAGTGCCTTTTAAAGGTCAAGAGATGGACCTTAGCTTTAGCAGCTTTCTGTTTCTGAGATGCTACAGCAATCAATATTTGGGGTAATATCTGAGAACAGATGCCTTTTGTCTGGCTGGATCAACAACTAACAACTCGGTCTTAATTGCATACTGGAGCTTTTTGCATTACCATCCAATCTGCTCATGTCAGCACAAGGGAAAAACAGAGGATGGTGTTATCAAAGAGCGTGTTATCAATCATTATCAAACATTTAACGCACGCCAAAACACGTCTCAGCAGTTTACAGTTGTAACATTAGTAATGCAGGATGTAATTACTCTGATACTGTACTCACTTGCTCATGCATGATGATGGACAGCTCTCTGGCTAGGTCTCTATAGTTGGCCTTCATCTCATCGTGATACTCCTGTTGGTCCTCTTTGATCAGACGCTCATTAATACCTAAGCCGTGGCCACAGGCCTCCACAAAATGTCTGCTCAAAAAAAACACAGCGTTAAAGGAGAATTACACCAAGAAGATTTGTGCACACACTGTAAGCTGCTGACATCTCACCTGAAGACCTCTTTCAGCTGTTTGACCTTGTTATCGGGATTCTTCTTGGCGCACGCATCGTCCAGAAAAGCTCGCGCGTATGCAAGCGGGCCTGCATTTACCTGAGGGAGGATGTAGGAGCCTTGTCATGTTTCACATGTCATGTATTTTCACCATAATTTCATTGGCTATGTCTAGCGGATGTGTGTGTGTGTTTATATGTTCACAAAGCAGGCACCTGGACGCTGATGCTGCCCTGCAGTTTGAGCTGCAGACGGATCATGTCCACATCGCTGGAGGAGCAGAGCTGCTTGATCTCGGCCACCTTCTTGCTCATCTCGTCGATGGCCACCTCGATGGGGCTCAGGTCAGTGTGGTGTTGATACATCACTGCGATACGTTTCTTTACGTAGGGGAAACAATGCGTGGCTGGGGGGACAGAAACAAGATGAGGAGGGGGGGTGAACAGCTGGCCTCATGAATCTTCTCGTATGTGCTTTTCTGAGTTTTACAGCTCAGGATCCACTCGTGTGTGTACTGTGCATATTTTGAAAGCAGATAATAAAGATAAGAATGTAAGGTTGAACCTTTGGATCTTTTACACCATAAAACAATACGACTGTGATTAGGATTAGGAAAGGTCCTTGACAAACAGCTGACACGTTAAGAATCTAATCAAGATCTTCCAATCATGCACAGGACCTTGTAATACCTCAACAGTTGATACACACGTGACAACCTCCCACATAGTGTGTGTTTGAAGCCTGTTTTCCTGAAATGTGTCAATATGCAGACAACGGGAGGAGGTGGACTATAGTTTGGGAGGAAAGTCAAACATGTATCTCACTTTTTAGACTATTTAAAGGAACAGTGTGTAACATTTCAGGGGATCTATTAGCAGAAATGGCACGTAATGTTCAGAAATATGTTTCATTAGTGCATAATCACCTGAAACTAAGAATGGTTGTGTTTCTTCGTTAGCTTAGAATGAGCCCTTTATATCTACATAGAGAGCGGGTCCTCTCCACGGAGTCCGTTATGTTTGGACAAACCAAACACCGGCTCTAGAGAGAGACTTTTGTTTTTTTATGTTACCTGAAGGCCACCGGAGTTCTCCGACACACTTGTGAAACTGCGGTAACATGAGCCGCAGAGTGCTAAACTGTCGTACCGCCAGCCGCCGTGTGACTTCCATATCTCCTTAAGTAGTGTTATTATGGTAACGGCGTTACTACATGTACGGTTTTGCACTCGGCGGCTCACGTTACCGCAGTCTTTGAAAGGGAGGAGTGAGAGGAGGGGTACTCAGTTGTTTGCAAACTGCAACCGCACCACTAGATGCCACCAAATCCAACACACTCTACCTTGAAAAATCAGTTGATGCAGAAGACATTTAATGACATAATACTATCTTAAAGGAGAACTGTTCAGCCCTTGATAACAGTTGCATAATATCTTCTTTCTAAAGTCTAAAAAAATATCCCTTTTAATCCCTGCATCCGCTATCTACTAGAGATTAAGGGATATCTCTGCCTCAGTTGCACCAATATTGACATTTTATTACAGGGCTTTGTGGAATACTTGATTCTGATTGGTCAATCACGGCGTTCTACGGTCTGTTATTTCTTTATAACAGACCGTTGTAGTCTGTTTTGATCTCGAGTAAAAATTATCTCGTCTGATTTTTGTTTCAAATAATTGATTTATTAAGTAAGTAGCTGTGTAATAAGCGGGATAATGTACAGCTTGTGGGTCATTGTTGTGAAATAAACCCCTTCAGGGCGATGCAAGTGCCGGGGTTTATTTCACAACAATGACCGGCTCACTGTACATTATGCCTTCCATATTATTTACCTTGCAAGTCCCCAATTTTATGGAAGTGCAATACTAAATTGTATTCCATCAAGAGCTTTTGTGCCACTACCACCTACAGTATACAGGGTTACCTACTGGTTAGTATAGTCCGGCGTTTGCACTGCTCCTCCACCCCGCCTTGCTTTTTGCCTGATATGGTGAAAGGCATCTCAAACACAAAGCGACGGATGTTGTGGCTCTTCTCGAAGTCCGTCTTCCTGTCCACCAGCTCCTTCTCCTCCAGGTAAGGGGTCACATGTGTCACTTGGATGTACGCATACTTAGAGTCCAAGTCTTTGGGGTTAATCTGCAGAGAGTACATGTCATTACAACAGATCAGTGCCATGTTTTTATGAATCTTATGGGTCAACCCCTCATCACAAAGTCTTACCCTTCCAGAGTCCTGGATCATCTTCACGTTCTCCTGTCCAAACTTGTCAGAGTACAGCTTCAGGAGCCTCTGAGATACCTCTGCCAGAGGGGTGAATTTGGGTTCTTTGTAGATGTACTCCTTACCATCTTCATCTTCAAAGAAGCCCTAAAAACAGATAAAACATGGTCAGAATGAATAAAAACAAACAGTGTCTTTGTCTAATAAGACATAAAGAAGCAAACATCAAACCATACATGGGCTGTGAGTGAGAGTCTTTCCAACAATTTGTTAAAATGAAATGGTAAAATACGCTTTAAGTCTCAGCTCTGGGCTGAAAGATTTGGCAGACTCCACAAATACACAACCCTCTATCTACTGTTCAAGCACAGAGACAGAAACAAACTCCACTGCAAGACATCAACTAGTGTCAGTTCAGTAATGTGAGACAGACCAGAGGACACAGGTGGGGGGAACAGATTTCACACTGTCAGTGGGGGCACTTCGATTAGTCCATCATCTCTTATGTAAATTGCCAAAAGTCCCATGAACAGATGGGTGAAGCAATGAATTTACCCAGTGAGAGATGGATCCTGCTATTAGCCCTTCAAGGGTTTCCCTACTAAGATTAGGACAACACTAAGGCTGGAGCAGAGGAGGAGTAAAAAAGATGAGCAATGCATGTGAAATAGCACCGACTGCATTAGCGAAGGAGCACAACACAGCCTAACACACCACTGCAGTCCAACTGCCATATAGAGTGGTGCAGGGATGAGTATTTTTTGAAGGCCAACCAGGAAGTTAGCATCGCCATGGGTTCCCTCGACAAAAAGCCAATGGGAGTTTTCTATTGGATTTTGGATTATTGCAGATAATAATCTCTGTGGCAAACGAAGAAAATCTCCACAAATGAACACCACTTTTAGGAGTTTTTGAAGTGTGAATGCAATCGCCAGAAGTAAAAAGCTAACGTTAGGCTATAAACGAACTACACCACGGTCGCATGAATGCGAGTATACACAATGAGGCTGTAAAGGCGGACGAGTCGGCGTGATGCTGTTTAGTAGTCTCATTAAGCCGTTGAAACTAGGACTGTCAATCGATTAAAATATTGAATCGCGGTTAATCGCACATTTTTTATCTGTTCAAAATGTACCTTAAAGGAGATTTATCAAGTATTTAATACTCTTATCAACATGGGAGTGGGCAAATATGCTGCTTTAAGCAAATGTATGTATATATTTATTATTATAAATCAGTTACCAACACAAAACAATGACAAATATTGTCCAGAAACCCTCACAGGTATTGCATTTACCATAAAAAATATGCTGAAATCATAACATGGCAAACTCAAACCCAACAGGCAACAACAGCTGTCAGTGTGTCAGTGTGCTGACTTGACTATGACTTGCCCCCAAACTGCATGTGATTATCATAAAGTGGGCATGTCTGTAAAGGGGAGACTCGTGGGTACCCACAGAACCCATTTTCATTCACATATCTTGAGGTCAGAGGTCAAGGGACCCCTTCATGACAAGCTAGTATGACATGGTTGGTACCAATGGATTCCTTCCTTTTCTAGTTTCATATGATGCCAGTATCTTCACTCTAGCTTTAAAACTGAACCCGCTACAACCTCCATAAGATCGATAGCATTAAAGCGTTAAGGAAATTAGTGGTGTGAAAACGAATTTGCGTTAATGCGTTATTATCACGTTCACTTTGAAAGTCCTAGTTAAAACGTTAAAATCTCTTAAGCTGGTGTTAACAACAGACCTCATTTTAGGCATCTAAATAAAAACCCATTCAAAAAACCCATTGACTTCAAGACGAGGGAACCGGGAGTGCTAAAATGCTAACTCATTTCTGAGTTTTCGGACTCATTCCTGCACCTCTCTATTGGCTTTCATATTGATTTACCTCAGCCTCTGAGTCAGTAAAGTGGTACTGCTACAGGGGTGCGGACAACAGAAAATAAAATCATCATTATTATTACGTGAAAACTACCTAAAAACTATGAATAACTTCAAAACACAAATTCAAACTACTGCATCACTGATTGATTAGACCACCCAACAAATTATTTCACAACATACGACAAAAATGAGGGTCAGTATTAAAATCTTACAAACTTAGATCTGTAAAACAGAAGCAGAAACACTGGAATGAGTGCAGAAGTGAAAGAGCGCCATGCAACACGGCTCCAAAAACAGAAAGCAGCAGCGGTGGCAACCAATTGTTACCGTAAACAACAAACTATGACAGAGAGAAGTGCAATGGATTTACAGCAGCACCAACACCACACAAAGACCGCTCAGAACGGCTAGCAAGGTCTACTGCACAACTTACCGCTGCCTTCAAAGAGGATAAAAAGCAGAAAAGGGTATTAGAGTGGATCATAAAATGCCACTGCATGTGATCATGCTCTTAAAAATAACAAAGAAACACCTTCAGCAGCCCCCATGCTTATTGTGAATTACTTTGCAACACCAGCAACCAAATTAATACTTGTGCTCTTTTGTGAAATAAAGTTGGATTAATTTCAAATACAGTTAGTGCAGAAATCAATAAGCAATACATCACAATAACGGTTAAACTCACCTGGCCAAAGAAGGCCACTCTGAAGTAGGTGCCCAGCAGTCTCTTGCATGTGTGCATGACCTCTGTCACTTTGCTGTATGCACGGTGCAGGGTGTCATACAGGTGAGCCAGTTTCTGTGCAAAGTAGTAAAAATACTATTAAAAATCTGACTAGAATTTGTAGACACTAATGTCACAACCTGGGCTAAACTAGTGGGGATTGTTGTGGGGAGATAAAAAAAAACGTTAAATGTACCTCAAAGTCCCTGCGCTTCTCATAAATGGGGATTATGAGCTTGTAGATGTCGGAGATGAGCTCGTAACGCTCAGCTTTCCACAGTCCATCTGCACACTCCTCCAGAAGCTCCAGCAGGACGTCCTGAGGGAACGAGAGAAGTGTTTGATAAGTCAACACCTCTTCTATCACGTCCGAATGTTAGGACGATAAGGAAGCGAAGAAAAACACACATCTACATGTATTCTAGTGCGGTGTGGCTCGCTGGTCGGCGTTAGCACAAATTGCCCTCTTAAAGATGTTTATTTTGAAGACAGCGATATGTGTTGAAACATTGACTCACGGAATTACAAATAAAAACGTACGAGTGTGTCTCTCTACCCTTTCCATGGTCATGAGAAAATGGTTATCATTTTTGCTAGAATCTTAAAATCATAAGACATGTCCCTCCAAAAAAGGATTATCATTATAAGAATAGGAATTATATCTCATTTCAAAATATGTATCATGCTTGATATTTTAGAAGTCAGCTGCTAAATCTGTGATGAAATACTGAGAGAGAGAGTTATTACTGAAATGATGATTCATTATTTAAAAAACGGATTAAGATAAGATGTTAAATGTTTTTATTAGACGGCGTTGTTAAGTACTCGATTCTGATTTGTCAATCACGGCATTCTGCGGTCTGTTATTTCTTTACAGACCAGACATCAGAACTGTGCCCATAGCAACTGTCTGTTATTTCTTTATAACAGACCGTTGCTATGGGCACAGTCCTGATGTCGGACTCTGGCAAAAAATTGGCAGATGCTTTTGTTCAAAGCAACTCACAAAAAGTGCAGTCAACCAGGAGCTAGTCTTGATTAAAATACAAAACTCTGAAAATCTAAATGTAGTAGTCAAACTCGTGATGTGATCAGACCACCGACTGCATCTGAATTCACATCAGCTTGTTCAAATCTTAGCTCGGCCATTAGCACGGTCACGTACTTCATTGAAATGGACGTCCTGCATACCGACGTCCTCCATCATCGCTGCTTCTTCGTCAATGTTTGGAGTCACGACACGGAACGCTGAGCAGCCCTGCTTGAACATGGCTGCACCCAGAAAGAGATGGGACAATATGTTAACAATCAGCCGCATTAGAAAGATTACGCAGACTATACAAAAATAGAGATGCTGAGTCTATCATTACCTTTTCTCCGCAGGTATTCTGCCACAAGCGCTGCAACGTGCACATAGCACATGGCCGCCTGTAAACAACCACAACAACAACAACAAAGGTCAGATAAGCAGAGTGATGTTGATAGTATTAATTATGTTACAGGCCAGTAGGGGTGGGAATCACCAGATTACGATATTATCACGATACTTAAATCACGATATGATCTTATTGACATTGTAAACATTTTGCAATATGCTGTGTATTGCGATAAGACATATTGCGAGATATTGTGATTTATGCAACATTGTATGGACGCAGGTCTTTGCACATGAAGTAAGAAAGTACATTGGAACATAGCTTTGTCAAGCTAAGTGTGATTTTTCGGTGGAGCTGATTTAACGTTGGCTTGGTCGTCAACGGTTGACGCTATCTCTGGATGGTGGCGCGTGAGGTGAGCCCTCATATTCGTAGTATTCCCAGAGTATTTTAATTTCATACGACACTTCTTGCAATTCGCATGTGTCATATCCATGTCCTTCCTCCCTTCCATGTTAAAAAATCCCAAATAAGTCCAGACGTTTGATTTAATGCGGACGGTACATTTCTGATTTCTCTCACCGATGTCTCCATCTTTGTTTTGACTAACTTCCTGCCAATCCCACTGACTTTACCCATGACCGCACCAGTTCATCATGTGTACTGAAAAAGCAATTGTTACCAAAAAGTATAATTTGTATTTGCAATATTAATAGTTCATATAATAAAAGATCGATAAAGATCGCGATACTATGCTGTATCGATTTTTTCCCCCACCCCTATAGGCCAGTATCACCCACGGAACATTAGCCAACAATAAACTGGACAAACATGAAGCAAATCCAGTCAGTACTTGAGTCATGATACTGTATACACACATCACCAGACACAGACCTAAAGGGAGTCTATCGCATGTTAAACCGGCCATCATCATACCCAAGTCCAGCCTATTCAGCCACACACAGACCTCTGACATGTCTCCGTTCTTCACATGGATCCGGGCCATGCTGTCCAGCCAGGTCTTGCGTAGTTCAGGCGTGCTGGCGTAAGACTTGGCGAGGCTGTACTGCAGGTCCACCAGCATCTCTGGATCTCTCTCGTGCTCCTTCATCTGAGCCGTGGCCATCAGAACCGTCCTGATGCGTTTGGTCAGGTCCTTCACGTCCGATGGGAAAGCCGTGTTCTATTAAGGAAGAAATGAGAACAGTCAGGCATGTTATTGCTAGTTTAAGCATGATATATTTTAACCAGAACATTAATTATGCACATAAATGAATTCCCGACCTTAATAGTTTTGTCACTGTTGGCACAGTTGTTGATTATTGACAGAGACTGCTGGAAGCGGGTACTTCCGATACCAATCACATCAGCTATTAACTGACTCACAGCAATCACCACCTAAAGAAAGAGAAAGATTCATATTATTATTAATATTAATTAGGATGATTAAATATTGTTTAACCCTTGCATTTAGTTAAGAATGGCTTTACTTTATACAAAAATGTATGTGTAAATATACTAATAATAATCATTGCAAACTAAACAAATTCTTTTCCATCAAACTAATCATCCAATTTTTTTTCTTTTCTTCTGACCTTATCAAAACCCAAATGTAAAAAATTAATTGAAGTGGTAACAGCTCCCTTTGCCAACAAATGGGCTTACACATTTAAGGAAAGGTACTGTTAATATCAATCAAAGATATAGAGAATATAAAAATGCATTGCATTCAACCATGTTTCACAGCTGAGACCCCAAACAGAGAGAAGTCATACATCAAGTTATGGTAGACGCCTGTAACATGGCATTACTTCAGAATCCTGTTAATAAGCAATTCTCCCAAAATTAAGAACAATCAGTTCTGTATGAAGCTGATTAAACAATAAAGTGTGTTTTTTTTTAGCTGTTAAACAGGGACCACGGTCTCCAGGACATTAGGTTTAAATAATGTCAACATATTGTTTTTAATTCTCTGGACAAACGTTAGATCCACAGGAGGACCATCCCACCTGTAAGTGCGTCCGGACAAAAGATTTGCGCCCTGTGTAGTCAAAGTTGCTCTTCATGAGGAAGTAGAGCAGATGGGCTGCGTCGTTGCGGATGGAGCTCAGCTTGGAGTTACAACACTTCAAGATCTCGTAGCAGAAAGCAGCGCACATGTCGGAACGCCCTTCAAAAAATGTGCAGGGGAACTAGAGGGTGAAGAAGACAGACGGGTCGTCAGTGAACGCCTCGGACCACGACGAACAACAGAGTATTGATAGGCAGGGACGTCCTTTCCACCTTGTAGATGAAGGTGCGCAGTGAAGTGAAGACCTGCTTGAGGGCCGTCTCCGACTGATTGATCCGCAGGAAACAGAGGTGGACTTCAAACACCTTCTTCATTAGTGGACTGTGGCCGTGGTCAGAGCAAAGCTGGGTCTGTGGAGAACGAGAGCGTCATCTTAGAAACTGATCAAATCTGATTTCAAAACACAGAAACAGGAAGGAATACACATACACGTTTTTATGAAGCATTCATTACTAGAACGAAAGAACATTTTTTCCAGTACAAAGTTTACAAGGTCAGTTAATGTGTGATAAGGGATATGTTGTGTATGTTACCTTGAATCCCATGATGAAGATACTTAGCGTGTCCAGGACGGTCAGGCACACTTCAGTAGCGATGTTAGCCTCCAGCAGTGACTGATTTAACACGTCTGCATCTGAGTGACTGTAAGCTAAAGAAGACACAACGGAAAACACACAAAGAGGCCATTTAAATATCATATCATATCATATATGATGATGGTGATATGATGATGATATTACTTTATTGTCAGATCAAGTCTGAAATTGTTCTTGCGTCTCAGCAGCTCTGTTTGCAACACCAGTAAAGACAAAAAAATTGAAGACAGGAAAAGAGGATACATAATAGGGCTGTCAATCGATTCAAATATTTAATCGCGATTAATCGCATGATTGTCCATGATTAAAATGTACTTTAAAGGAAGTGGGCAAAATATGCTTGCTTTATGCAAACATATGAATATATACGTATTATTGGAAATCAATTACCAACACAAAACAATGACAAATATTGTCCAGAAACCCTCACAGGTACTGCATTTAGCATAAAAAATATGCTGAAATCATAACGTGGTAAACTGCAGCCAAACAGGCAACAACAGCTGTCAGTGTGTCAGTGTGCTGACTTGACTATGACTTGCCCCAAAACTGCATGTGATTATCATAAAGTGGGCATGTCTGTAAAGGGGAGACTCGTGGGGACCCATAGAACCCATTTTCATTCACATATCTTGAGGTCAGAGGTCAAGGGAAAATGGCCATACCAGTTTTTCCTTGCCAAAATTTAGGTAAGTTTTGGAGCGTTATTTAGTCTCCTTCCCGACAACATAAGTATGACATGGTTGGTACCAATAGATTCTTTAGGTTTTCTAGTTTCATATGATGCCAGTATCTTCACTAGCTAGCTAACTAGCTCTAGCTTTAAAACTTAGCCCGGTACAACTTCCGCAAGATCGACTGCGCTAATGCGTTAAAGAAATTAGTGATGTTAAAACAAATTTGCGTTAACGCGTTATTATTGCGTTAACTTTGACAGCCCTAATACATACATTTAACATACCATTACAATCACCGCAGACAATATATTCAAGACCCTTTAACGTACATTTGATCTGCCATTAAGCTCCATATTTAATTTAGGGCTGACTGGTGCGCAAAAGAGTGCTTCAGTCAAACCTTATTAAAATCGTGGAGCCCCGTATCTCCGAATGTTGTTAGCCAGCCTTACTATGTTATTATGGTAGTCTGATTGATTCATAGAGTTTCTCAAGGGGTTGACCTACAGTCTTTGAGCAGATTTTCATTTGATGGAGCAGTTTTGACTTTAAAGTGGTGAACATATACTTGTACCACGAGTTTTCAGGATACTCGTCTGACACGTTGCACGAGGACGTTTCATACAGACGCGACGAGTTAGACAACATTTAAACGGAACAAATCACAGAGCAAACAGAGCATACTGAGACGCAGTGTGCAATATGTAGTAAATATCATATATCTTAAAATATGAGACCTTAGTGTTAAAGGCAAAGCTGGAAAATATCATTATGTTGAAAAGATTAAGTTTCATTCCAAACTGAAACGATCATACTACTTACAAAATCAATATCTTTTATCAAATGAATGGCAACACGTTGGAGAGGCACACATTTCCTTTACAAATTGTGCCAACATTTTTTATATTTAGGAATTAATTTCAAGCATTATTTTTATGAAATACAAATGTAGTGTTTTGGAATGAAACCTATAAATATTTTACAAGGATGGCTTTTTTTTTTTTTCAGACAATGAAATGTAGAATTAAGTTCAGATGAGCAGATGAGCTGGCCAGAGGGATGAGAAGATTTTGAAAGCTAGTGTTCAGTTAAAATAGGCATGCTCTTAATTTTTAACCAAATGAACAAAGCCAGTAACAGTCTGCAAACCGCCTGCTAACCTGATACACTCTTACCATGGTCTACAGATATTCCAAGAATACTTGAAATCTTTCTTACACTGAAAACACAAACAAAACGTGTTAAATGATGCCATTTAACAGACTGAGCACATAGCTTAAGCCCTTTAGATGAAATAACAACAACACTAAATCAATATAATGCTACACACAGACACCTGAGCCACAATTTAATCTGTTCTACTGATGATGTCTTCTGAGGCGTTTGCTGCTCGACAGCGGGCTGGGTTTAAACAGGATGGATGAGGGTGATGTTGATGAAAAGCATGAGGAGACTACACAGAGTGAGGCGGAGGAGGGCGGGGGGATGTTTGATGAAAAGTATGGAGCACTTACTGTGGTTAAAAGTGTATGAGTTATCCAGGCTGCTGAGCTGCTGTAAGCGGGCATGCATCATTCCCGCCCTGTTACGGGACACAGGCAGAGTCTGAGACTTCCGCTCATGTGCTACGGGTCCTGCCCCATCCTGGCTCCTGATGAGGAAACAGGACAATGTTAGACGAATGGCAGGTTAGTGAAGCAGGTTAGGGTGAATAATACACCATGAGTGGTGTAAATATCACTCAAATGTCCTGAGAGCAAAAGCAGATTGGCTTGTATTCCAACCTTGGGTCATACTAGTTAAATATTTAGCTTATTTGATTTTAAATGTATGATAATCAAACATAACATACCATTTTGGGAGACTTTTACACACTGTAGCATGCAGTAAAGTTGTGCTGTATGTCTTGTTTTGCATGCAGTTTAATTAGATAATTATCAAAGCAGCATTAAAGGGATAGTTCGGGTGTTTTGAAGTGGGGTTGTACGAGGTTCTTATCCATAGTCAGTGTATTACCTACAGTAGATGACGGAGGGTCAGTACGCCACCAGCTTGGAGAAACAGACAGGAGTTACCACACAGAAGCAAAGCAATGTACTGCTGTAGACGGGGCCGGCAGCAAAAAGTATTTTAGCCACCTAAAAGAAAGGCCCACCTAAAAAAAACGATATCAGTTTAAGTGTACGCTATTTTTAAAATATTTTCACTGCTTTACCTTGCCGTCAGACAGCCCTTTCCGACAAGGAACTGAAGTTGTTCAAAGCCACCAGACTCCTTTGAAAAAACTTGTAATTTTACCTCGCAGAACACGGGGGTCACTGGTCTACCGCTGCCACTATCGGTTAGGTAGTCTGTGCTATTTTGCAACTTTGGTGAATCCGAATTAACCAAAGTCACACAATAACACAAACAAACTAACCGATCGAGGCAGCGGTAGACCAGCAACCCGCGTGTTCTGTGAGTTAAAAATACTTTTTTTTTTTTTCAATGGAGTCTGGTTGCTTCGGCGTGAGTATAGGTAACGGTCTCAGTTCCCCGTCGGAAACATAGACTGTATAGCTGTCTCGTAGCACGGTAAATTGGTGAAACTATTCTAAATCTAGCTAACACTGATAGTGATTTTTTTAGGTGGCTAAAATATGTTTTGCTGCCGGCCC
Organism: Sebastolobus alascanus; assembly: GCA_916701645.2. Lineage (NCBI taxonomy): Eukaryota > Metazoa > Chordata > Actinopteri > Perciformes > Sebastidae > Sebastolobus > Sebastolobus alascanus. The sequence continues at coordinate 868,936 of CAKAOJ020000059.1, forward strand.
CGTCCACAGCAGTACATTGCTTTGCTTCCATGCGGTAACTCCTGTCTGCTTCTCCAAGCTGGTGGCGCGCCGACCGTCATCTACTGTAGGTAATACCTGTACACTGACTATGGATAAGTACTTCATACAACCCCACTTCAAAACACCCAAACTCTCCCTTTAAATCAGTGAGTTAGAGCAAACGTCATGCATATAAGAATTAAGAGCCAGTAGTTGTGTCACAGCACTGCAACTTTTATAGGGTGAGATTAGATATCATGCACTAAGTTTGAGAAAGTCAGTTCCACCTTCAGTCTTACCCAAGCAGGAGAGGGCAGGAGCCAGGTTTTATTTCATTTTGTTAAACTTGCCAGCGTTTAGGTGAACAGAGATAGAAACAGTGGTGGGAGGTTAGAGAGAGTGAACACCCAAAGCCCTCTGGGAGTCGAGGCCAGAGCTTCCAAATAGTGGAGAGAGTACAGTGTGTGTGTGTTTGGATAAATACTTGTCAAATATTTGTGCTCAACATACAGTCACTCTTTAACGGTCACACGTATTAGAAATTCTGTTTTACACTGGATGATCTAAAATGAAGACAATAAGTAGCTACATCACTGTCATATATAGTATGAAGTTTAATGGACTATATTGTCCTCCGGGGAATTAATTTTGTTTCTCATAATAGCAGTAGTATAGTATCTATCTATTAGTATGACTAAAATATTTACCTAAAAGTAATGGATAAATGGTTAAAATACTTAGCTAAAAGTAATGGATAAATAGTTACATTACAGTAATGGATAGGTGGTTTATATAGAAAGCTAAAAGTAATGAATAAACTCACGAAATATTTAGCTAAGTAGATAAAATAATTGGCTAAAACTAATGGATAATTATGGTGAAAAATCTAAAAGTAATCATTCATGAAATAATGTAAGTCAGCGAATGGATAAATGGTTGCAACGTCCAGGTTCTAGTAGTATGACTGTACTATATACTATATACTGTATACTGTACTAGAAGCCTGAAATCCTTCATCATGAACTCAACTCACTCAAAAAGTTTTAAAAGAATTGATTTGACGCAACGCTTTCAGATACTGAACATTACCTTGCGATGTATCTCTTCCCCATGTATCTGAACTGATGGAGGCACACTCTGAGGGGAAAAGTAAGTGAAAAATAAGTCACAATAAAATCTTAAAACTAAACATTACAATGTTAGGGTTGTCATGAAAGCGACGTAAGGTGTCTTACTCGACTAGAGTGAAGAAGTCCATTAACTCAGCAGATGAAGCCTTGTTCCAGTATGTGAACAGAGCATCTGGAAGAAGACAGATTGACATTGGAGACAAGCGAGTGAGCTCAGTGTTGGAGCATCAGACAGAAAGATGGTAATTGCAGATATTCAGGAGTGAGGTGTTTACCCTCAGACATGCTTTTGAGCACATGTAGGAAGCACATGAGGAGGCTCTTGATCTCGGCCTGGTCCAGTTTATCACATCGCAGCAGGGTACTGCCCAGGGTCGAAGCAGCCTGGCTCTGAGGGACAAAGTATCCGGTCAGACAGAGGACAGGCGAATATATTATCCTGTCAGGGCTCTTTGCTCTGTCTAGCTCCTTTTGCTGCCTCAAGATTAGGGCTGCACAATTAATCGAATATTAATCGCGATCACCATTTTTGGCTTCCCATAATTAAATGAGCATGATCGACCTGACGTTTAATATGATCCGCTCATAGAAAACTCTGCTGCCTAAATCAAGCGCTTCCTAAAATAACAGCTAGAGATGCACCGTCAATCAGCAGCCGATTGAAGCCGGTGTTTCGGTTTATAAGGCGACCATGAAATCAATAAATAATCGTGATAAATAATTGTGATCTCAATATTGATCAAAATAATCATGATGATCTTTTTGGCCATAATTGTGCAGCCCTACTCAAGATAAACCATAGGCACTGTCTATAGAAACTATTGTTTTATTTTGTAATTCTGAAAGACAAAGGGCATTTACTGTACCATAGCAATTTCAAAATATAAAAATTTTCATTTACATCTAGTTTTGTCTCAGACTTTGCATTAAAAAAATAAAAACTATACGCAGTGCCTTTTAGAGAGGTCATGACATGATCAGTCAGAGTTTTCTGAAGGCCTACACTACACTAGTGGAGTCATTCACTCAGATGTTGCGGGGCTCTATGCATTGTGGAAAATCTGCTGGCGGAAAACAAACAACCATTTCTCCCAGGTGAGGCAGAGAGCAGGGAGCAGACAGAACCAAAGCAGCGGAGCAACAGCTCTACCACAGCGAGGGGTTGGCGAAGGACCAAGCACGTTCCTTTGCCAGCAGTTAGTCTAGACCATGAAACTGGCTGGGGATGACTTCATGGAAAGCATGAGGCTATGGTTTTGGCTTCTTAGTGGGTGTTTTGGAGAGTGGAACAGTTCATGGCTAAAGTTAGTTTTCCTGAAAAGGTGGACAAAAACTGTGAAGCTGTAGTGAAGTTATTTTCAGTCTTGACAAAAGGTCCTTGAACGTTGACTCTTTTTTAATAATGCAGAGGTGGTAAGTGTGTGCGGGAACTGCCTTTTTTCTTTTTATTTTCATGCACTTTTTTTTTAAAAAGAGTTTGAGCTAAAGCAGTTTGGGTTGATAGCAATTCCAAAATGACCTATGAGTGTCGTCCTTTTCCCCTTATGCTGTTCCACACATTGTGATAAAAGCTACCACAAATTAAAAAAAAAAACCAGCTCCAACAGAAGATGAAACACACAACAGCACAGACAGTGAAAATCTTTTGTGTTTATGACTTCCTCTCAGATTTAGCTTGAGGCTGTGAAAGCAGTGAAAGCAAAAACTGACACAGCACACGTGAGAAGAACTCAAAAGGGAGAAATCCCTTAAGCGTGCATGCTTATCAACATCTGGAATCCCTTCGATGCCCTGTGGTACAGCAGCTCTGCTTTATGGCACCAGAGAACAAACAGGCCAAAGCCTGCGAATCATCTGGCAAAGAAAAGGGCTGGGGGTTTAGGACGCTGGGACTTTCTCACACACACTCTGAGGGTGCTTTCACACCTAACCTGTTAGGTTCGGTTAAAACAAACTCAGATCCGTTTGCCCGGTTTGTAGGGTCGAACCCTGGTGCGGACCAAACGACCAAGGTCTCGGTCAGCTTCTAAGTGGACTCTGGTGGGGTTTATTGGTGGTGTAAAAGCAACTGAACCAACCACAGGATTTTATGTTAGCAGTTATGTGATTTTAGCATAATTCCAAAAGCTAAACTACTAATAAATCCATCTGCTGATCATGAAATCTGTTCAGGAAGCAATCTATATTTAAGGCCATGTATAGAAGCATGTCAGCGTGGGTATTTTTCTCTACTTAATAGGTCAAAAGCTGTTTAAACTGTGTTTGTTTCCGACTCTGTGTACTTTGTCAGTTCATTAACTCCATTAAAAAGTGTGTGAAAGCGATCCCACAGTACGCTGATCATGCGCATGTCCATGCGCTCCCCAACGTTCGGACTGTGCGTTCGCACCAGTCATCTGGGAGCGTTAAAGTGCTGCATAAACTTGTCACTCACTGGAATTTGATTTCCCCTCGTGGGTCCCAATGATGCATGATGACAATCGCCAAAACAGTCCAATCAACGAGTTACCTGTCCGTCTGTATAACTTCATGTTTACGCCTCTGGTTTGTTTGTAAAAAGGCAGTGTGAACAGGAATCGGACCAGAACTCAAGTGCAACAATGTGTGATTGGTCCGGACAGAATGAACCGAACTACAGGTGTGAAAGCACCCTATAAACATTCCCAGATGGGACACTCCTAAGTGGGGGGTTGACTGGTGTTTTGTACTTGAAGTGAAATGCTGGGCTGCAGGGCGCTCTCTGGCACACAGGGGACAGAGAGCAGGGAGAAGTCCACGGTGGTGCGCTTGGTGCGCACGGAGAGCATGGACTCCTCTGTCTCCGTAAAGAAGCGCAGGACATTGACAGAGTGTCTCCGTACAAACCTCTCCGTCTGCCACGGCCAGCCGTACAGGTAAGGTGGGGGGAGTTAATGGTACAAGTTAACAAGGGGTGACTTTCTGAGGTGCTTTTGTCACAACAAGGGGACCCCTGGTATGCATGTCACAGGAAGCCTAATAGATGTTGTATGAAATTACTTTACAGGCACTTTCACACAGCACTTTCTGAGGCGTACCTTGTCCAGAGAGTTGCCCTTGTCATTGGTCTTCTCAGACAGGCTGTTGCTGGAATCAGTGCTGATGAGTGAGCCGCGGGAGTCGGCGTGGCGCACAGAGTTAATGTTGGGGGTCGACGACGTGTGAGGCGAAGCTGTCAAAAACAAAAAAGGAGCAGTTTTATATTAATATAACACCAACATGTTATATATATTTTGTTATTTTTCAGCATCATCTGTCCACTCACAGGTGCCAGAGATGACCCCAAAAACATCTTTGTGCAAGCTGGTGTCCAGGAAGGTGCTGGATCTGGGAGGTGTCATCAAAACGTTGGTAAGAAGTGAATCTTCTCTCCCATTCTGAGGGAAAACAGTTTAATGGACACAAACCAGGGTTATTATAGTAAATTAAAACTGAAACTAAAATGAAAATAAGCAGTAAAAAAATATTTTCAGTAAACTGAAACAAAATAAGAACTGTATCCCTTAAGAAAAACTAAACTAAAATTATATTACCTTCTTTGTCAACTTTGTCAAGTTGAGTCTAAAGTCATCAAACTTGTGACTCGAGTCCACACCTCTGGTAACAGCTAAGAAATTCATTCTTATGTTTTGTAATAAAGAATCCGAAACACAGTTTAAGTCCCTGCTAAAAAAAAATGGAATAAAATTAGTTATCATGTGGCTGGGAAACTCTTTTTGTTTTTTTGTTTAATATACGGATTCCATGTCTTGCTTACTTGAGTGAACAGCCTGGTACCACGTCAAAAGACCTGAGTGTTTAATACTGCTTATCAATATTTGTTTATTGAATTTACTGAATAAGTATGGCTTTATATTACAATTTTCACTGTTTACATTGTCATTTTTGTGTGGGCCCATGTTTGAAATCAAACAATGAGACGTACAGGATAATAACTCATAATCTGAGACGGCTGCAGCACCATTTTTCTTCACGTTTTCTCTCATTACTATGTTTTCCCTTCTCCTTGTGTAATTTATAGTAGTTTTTTTACTGTGTCTGTATAGATGTCAGGAGGTGTGTTATGTTTGTCTTCATTTATGATGTGAATGAAAGCTATGTATGGGAGATAAAATATTAAAAAGAAGCCACTAGGTGGCTCCCTTACATTGTTGGAGTGGTTGATGGTGAATGGGGATACTTCCTTCACATTCAGCCTGTTGACGTTCTCTTGGAGCAGACCAAACAAGGGAAAGTACAGGGTGGCCAACCTGGCCTGCTGGCTCTGAAAAACAAATAAATCATCTCAACGGAGTTTCTCAAGATCACACGCGTCAGACGCTGAAGTGAAAGTGGAAATGCAAGAGACGGAGGTGAGGAGATGCCGCTTACTTTGGAGGTGTAGCGCTCATCGAACGTGTGCTTGATCATCAGATTCTTCAGCACGTGGATGGCAACCTGACGAATCTCCCTGAACTCCTGCAGACCTGCACTGACCTCCCTGAGCAGCAGCCCGACCAGGAAGTGGTTCTTACAGAAGTCATCCGTCAGCGAGTAATCCATCTGGAGGTCTGAGGGAGGAGGAAGAGGAGGATGAAGAGAGATTGGTTCATTTCTAATTTAATATCAATCTGAAAATTAAATTAATAACAAGAAAACAGGAAAGCTTGGGGCAGTATACAGATTGTTGACACCACTAAAACCTGGAGATCTCCCTTACTGACAAATGATTCTTGTTGACTTTCATCTAACAATCTATATGAAGCAAAAACTTTGAATTTATGTTTGACAGATTCAGGCTGTGTGACTGAGCTGCTGCTCCACATCAACGGTGATCATTGTAGAAAAAGACAAACAGGATTAAAGCTGCAGATGGTTTCCAACATTAGTAAAGCAATCCCAAATCACACAAAGATTCCCCAAAATGACTGTAATCAAGTGAAATGCACTGTTTCGTCTACTTTAGTCTTTTTAAAACTGCATTTTAAGCATGCAAGCATTAAAAAGATCGGATTCTTTAGGAATGACAGTAAATAACGTGTCTTTGGGAATCATTCTCATCACTACAGTAGTCATAAACTCCAAACCACTTCAAAACAGAAAAAACTACCTGCACACATAATCACTCACATCTGCACAAAGAGCCAATCTCAGTTTATCTACACACACATACAACCGCAAATTATAAACAATATAATCTTTCTGTACAGTGTCTTGAAAAAAATAAATAAATCACTCCACATCAACCATGCAGCAAAACTGAAAGATAACTGATTGTAGGGCTGCAACTAACGATTATTTTCATTGGCGATTAATTAATATTTTCTCGATCAATCGATTAGTAGCTTGGTCTGTAAAATGTCAGAAAATGGTGAAAAATGTCGATCAGTGTTTCCCAAAGCCCAAGATGACGTCCTCAAATGTCTCGTTTTGTCCACAACTCAAAGATATTCAGTTTACTGTCATAGAGGAGTAAAGAAACCAGAATGTATTCACGTTTAAGAAGCTGGAATCAGAGAATTTGACTTTTTTTCTCTTGAAAAATTACTCAAATTGATTAATCACTTATCAAAATAGTTGGCGATTAATTTAATATATATATATTTTAAGATGATTTTTTTGGCTTTTTGCCTTTATTTGACAGAGATAGTGACAGTCTTGAAAGGGGGAGAGAGAGGGGATGGCATGCAACAAAGGACCACGGGTCGGATTCGAACCCAGGCCGCTGCGGTAAGGACTCAGCCTCGGTACATGGGGCGCCTGCTCTACCAGGTGAGCTACCGGGGTGCCCTGTTAATCAACAGGTAGCAACTAATCAATTAATCGTTGCAGCTCTAACTGATTAAGTTTAGATTTTGGAGCGAATCATTTGACCAATTCTGGTCAGGGTTGAATGATTAGATAGAAGTCTGCTCTTTTTGGAGATGACATGCAGCGCACCCTTGCACCTACCTACTAAAGTATCTTGTGACTCCACCGTATCATTTGGAGATAATAAAGCTGATTAAGGAACACAAAAAAAAACAAAGTGCGTTCTCTAGAATGAAAGACTGCTACATCAACAGAAAAACTATTAAAATACATTTTTATTATATATTTATAAGCTGTAGGATAAGACGTAAATTTGATAATATCCTCACCTTGAAATCTCAGTATCCTTCCCTTTCCAAATGGCATGGGCAGGTTTAAAGGGACGTAGTGCTCGTGGTTGCACACAACACGCAGGAACTCAAACCTGAACTCGAACAGCGTCTGCATTCAGAAACGACAGAAACCAGAGCGGCAGCATAAGTGCAACACTCAAACACAACGTTTTCCAAAACATATTTTGAGCACAGCCTTATATCCTCCATCAGGGCGCCACAACTTCTTTGTATAAATGCTGTTACTGTTTGTGTTGCGTACCTTTGGGTCTCCGGGCATGAAGCAGTTGACATAGTTGTTGATCTGCTTGAACATAAAGCCTCTGTCCATCAGGTTGAAACAGCGCTACAGAAGGACGGGGAAAGAAAACAAGACGTAAATAAGTATATACACTTTAAAACAGCATGCCAGATACAGTAACTGTGGCTCCTGACCTTGATGAAGACCGCCAGACTGTGGTTGGCGTTCCTGGCAGCATCGAGGTTGTCTTTGTATTTCTGAGTGATGTGTGGCATCATCATGTTGACCAGAGTCTCCACAGTGTGATGGAAGGCTGCTGAGAAGCGCTGGTTCCTGGACAGCTGTAGGACACATAACAGACGTTAGAGTCTGGTGATCCGAGTCGTGAGGCAAGAGGTAAAACCGAGCTGGATAGAAACTGAAGTTTGTGATGGAAAAATGTATTAATCCAGTGCAACTAATGGACTGCTGTGTTTGACCTTGGAGAAGATACAGGTGTGTTGGTTTTTGTCTCAACAGTGACCGCCCACTGTTTGAACAGCTCCGGTTCCAGAAGTGAATTTCCCGTTCAGTTACTCCACTGACGTTTCAGAAAATCCTTATATAAAGAGTTTTAAGCATGGAACCAAGCCAACCAGCGACGAGATTAATCGTGACCATAAAACATTTGATTCGGAGTAAAAAAAAACAAACATTGAAAACAGAAAAAAGACAAAGGTACAAGACTGAGTATATAATTAGGTTAAGAGTGAAGGAACTACTCATCCCATAAACCATTGCAAATGGCGACTCACCGCCTCTTGAAACTCACGAAAAACTTTTAAACTAACCGTTGTTGATCTAAAATGAAGACAGATTCAGCAACTGCGTGGCTTCGCCAATCAGAGAAAAAAAAACATGTTTTTCTTAAAACCATGTTGATATCATACAGACTTGTGGCTTCTACAGGAGCATATACGTTTGTTTTAAAATCTCGTAGCTCGTGGTAAGTCGACCTTGGATGGTTACGACATTATAGCTAATATTCAATATTCAATATTATGATAATAATAGGATTATATATTATGATCATAATATTTTTATGAGCTCTATATATGGGAGTCTATTTCTGTCTTCAGTCTGAACTTCCTGTTAAGTGAAGAGGTCCTTTTTTCTGTTTGTGTCACCTGGTTTTAACTTTCAATAGAATGCTGAATATATATATATAAAAAAAAGTATTGTTTGTGTAGCCAAAGCATGATGGAGCTTATTCATCTGTACCATTGTTGTCAATGAGCCACGCTGTTGTACTGAGATCATGTTCCTTCATTACATACTGTTGGTTTTGGTCTTGTATAATGTAGAATATCCCCAGCCTTGTTCTGTAACCGAACACAGTTTCCAGAGTGGTGTGACCTACGCTTGTGGAGCATTTACTTGCCTCCGCCGTGGCCTCCACATAATGCCAGTGGAGGTTAAACACAGGGATGTGGTTGGTTATGGGGCATGAACAAATGCAGCCAATTAAACTGCACAGCAGTTTGGGACCGACTGTGGATACATAATACTTTGACTGTGGTAATGCAGCTGTCCACAAGACTTGGCATGTTGTAAACCACAGTGAAGCTCCTAAGCTGTCATAAAGCAGACATCTCTGAGTCAAACACACATGTTGTGGCAGACTTACCTTCACTTTACAGCTCTCAATCAAGTACTGAGCCATGGACTTGCCTAGGGCTTCAAAGAAATACCAGGAGTACTGCAGGGCAGACAAACATCAATCAGAGAACAATAAAGTGGGAATTCATGTCAGTTATAATCACACACACCGTGTAATCCTTTATAGTACAACTATGTTACCTTGAGGAGCTTGTTACTCGTGAGGAAGTCAGTGGAAGGCTTCAAGATTGCAGTCATGGCTTTAGCCAACTCCTCGTGCACTGATCGGGTGGTGGTGGACGTGGGTGGCTCGGACTTGAACACAAACTGTATGAGACACATGCAGAGAGAACTATGAGTACTAAAATATACACTACAAATGATACGATGATGTCACATGATATGCGACATGTGTATTTTACCTTCACATATGATCTCAGGTAGTGCTCCAACCCTTCCTCGTGACACTGGGCGACAATGTGAATCATGACTCTGAAAGGAAACAATGGAAAAGGAAAGCATGTGTGAGGAAAGGAGGATAATCTGAATTAGGCCTTATTCCAAATGGAGCATTTTCCAATTAAAACATGTGGGATAAAAGATATAAAACACTCAAAGATTATTTTAAGCTGTTGTTTAGTCTAAGGATCGCCTCGGGGAAACTTGCCTGGTGACGTTGACTGCCACGTCCTCTTGGGTGGCACTGGTCAGCACCCTGAACAGCAGATTCAGGGTGGTAGGCAGGAACTTGATCATCACATGGCTCTCCATGGCGTGCAGACTCTGAGGGTAAAACATCACAGAGATACTTTTATGTAGTGTTTGACCGCATGGCTCTTCGTGTATAATGAGGGGAATAAATGCAGAAACGGTGACATGATCTTCTCTTATCGCTCAAATAAAGAGCACAGAAGAAACTTATCTAAGAACAACAACAACAACAACAGGATGATATGAGAGAAAAACATGGTGCTAATCACCCACAACTTATGCTTCAGTTAACTGGAACATGGCAGAGTGTACTGGAGGTACTGGGTGCATCATTGCCGTGAACAGGAAGCCAACGCAAGCTCTGCAGTCGTCAACATGGCTGACCTGCTGTTTGACCCTCTGGCTATTGTTCGTGTTCGCTGCTGTGTTTACATTAGAACCCAAGAGATGCATTGGACTAAGTGTTGCTCTGCGTGTCAATGTCTGCCACGGGAAGAGTGAACCGAGTTTCCCATGAACTGAAATAAGAATGAGCGATGGAAAAAGGTATAACTGAGCAACAAGTACCACAGAAAAAAAAGTGGAAAAAGATTCACGCCAGCTTGACAGATTTACTGGCATCGGCCTAATCGTTGCAGGTATGGAATTATTAAATCCTATATAAACGGCAATAGAAAAAGCCCTTCACAAACTGTCCAGAAGAATGCGCTGTTGGCGAGCTACAGCACAAAGTAGAACATTAATCTCCATGTGATTCAGCTCCAACCAAGGGTGACAGTCTGCGGTTTCACGGTGAGTATGAGCTACGGTTCAAGTTAATATGGAGAAGTTAAGGTGTGAAAACATGGCTGACCTTTCCCTTTAGGTACCCAAAAAAGTGTCACATGTCTTTCTGTTCAGACTTAATTCCCAATCCTCCATTTATGCATCCTTGCAGAGCTTGTGCACTCAGTTATACAGTAACGCTGAAATGTAGCCCGTATGTCAACATTGTGGTTTGAATATGACTCAGTGTGGCATTACGGTTCTCTCAAACATGTACAGACATTACTAGCCAATTAATTCACCTACAATACAGACTTAAGCTCTGCACATTTTGTTAGAAATAAACAATATCAAACAAAAATATATAATTCCACTAAAAATGAATGCAAATTTGAGAAAATTGAACTTACATATAATCTTAAATAGTTTGGGACCGGCCTATATTACAAATTCTTTGTCACTTTATAATCCTTCACGGCCTCTTAGATCCTCTGCTGCTGTTTTTTTTTTTTTTTAAAACAAATATCACACAATTAAGAAAAGCAGCAGCTCAGCCTTTTTTAACTATGCACCAAAACTGTGGAATTCCCTACCCAAGGCTATAAGATGCAAGCTCTGTGAACATTTTTAACTGACAATTGAAAACGTATTTATTCATCATTGTCTTTAACTAGCTGTCACTCTTCCTTTGTTTTATTGTTCTTACACCTTAATCTGTTTTATTGCTTGGTTTTATCGTGCAGTATTTGCGCCTTTTAATCTGTCTGTTTTTATTTATTCTTTTGTTTCTTCACTTTGTTGTAAAGCCCTTTGAACTACTCCCCCCTGTATGAAAGGTGATATATAAATAAAGTTTATAATAATTATTATTATTAAATAAACAAAAAGCATTTTGTAATATTAACTGGCATGCATTTAAGTCAGTATTTGTACTGAATCCCTAGTTTTTATAGTCATTGTTTTACCTTCAGGTATTTGACCAGTTCTCCTCCTGACACCTGCGGTTCAGGCGTGGTGCTCTGACAGTGATGAAAGAAATTGTGCAAATGTTGATCCTGTGAGAGACACAAAGAAGGTCAGACTACAGAGGTTCATTCCAAGAAGCTGGGTTTTAATAAAACCACAGCACAAATTCAGATTTGACAAAAAATGAAAAAGAAAAACAAGTTTGTTAAAACTAACCTGAGTGTAGACAGTGGACACGAGGTGAGTGGACACCTTAAATAAAGGCTTGCCTCCATCCACCCATTTGACTTCAGAGCCTGAATGCTGTAATACAAAGAAAAAACAACAATTATTCGCTCAGTAATTCAGTAAATATTCTACGGCACTATACAGCACTTGAACTCTGAGTAGATGAGGCCAAGCTTTGTGGATGCACTCTACCTTGCTGGCACCCTCCGGACAGTTGAGGTATCCAGCAGGCAGGTTGGCGGCCACAGGGATCTGACTCTCATTCATGGTCACCCGGCCATCTTTCAGCAGGGGGAGCCAGCCGTAACCCACTGAGAGCACAGACAGGCAGATAGTCAGCTAAGAGCCTGATGCTCCGAGCCAGTAAAAATACACAAAATACAGATATTTTAAATGATGTGAATCAGTGTTACCTTGAGCGTCGACCAGGTCTCTCTTTTTGGTGCTGGCCTTGCTGTTGTTGTCACAGCTGACGTGATGGAAGGTGAAGAGCAGATGGTGTTTCTCGTGGAGCTGGGTTGGCAGCTCAATCTTAAACTGAAGGAATAAGAGCGCAAATAAACATTCGGTCACTGATTGTATTGACTCACTTTTCCGTTTTAAGACATTTGTTGCAGTGTGTCTCACCTCATCGTAGAATTCGGGGTTGTTCTGGTGATGTAATACTGCAGCGAAGGCATTTTTGGTTAACAAGGGTCCTCCAGGTCGGCCGTAGATGCACTGTGAAATGATAACAACAGTTGGTTGGCTCCTGTGACGGGAGGGGGGGGGGCTGCCCTTTGGGGATTTGGAAGCACTTCCAGGATAGATTTGAGTTTACCTTAAGTGAAACAGCCTCTTCCTCATCTGAGTCCTTGAACTCAATGCAGACAGCTATGTTTCTAGCCTGAGGACAGACACAAGGAGCAAAGCTGACCGAGTTAACGACAATATGAGAGAAAAGGGCTGTTGCTTCAGACCACAAGAACTTAAAGGGCGGGTCCATCTGTGTTCTGATCCGTTTAGGTTACCAAAGTAAGCTAATCAATAAGGTTATGAATAATGTGAACACTAGCACTAGCTGAGTCGAAGTTAGCTGTGCTAGGTTTGGAATTAACTGAAATGGTTAATTTGGATTTTTTGAAGTGGGGTTGTATGTATACTCCTGCGTTCTCCGAGGTAAAATTACTGCTTTTGTGAATGTAGTCTGGTGGCTTTGAAGAAAGCGATATATCCGCTTCAGTTCCCCGTCGGAAACGGCTGTCTGACGGCGAGGTAAAGCGGCTAGGGACGGGAGCAGAAGAAAAAATATTTTAGCCACCAAAAAAAAATATAAATCAGCTTAAGTGTACAATATATTTAGAATATTTTCACCGATTTACCTTTCCATCAGACAGTCCTTTCAAGACCAGACCAGACTCCATTCACAAAAACATCATTCATTTTACCTCGCAGAACACGGGAGCTGCTGGTCTACCGCTCAATCGATCAGCGGATAGTTTGTTTGTGTTATTCTGTGACTATTGGTTGCGAAATAACGTGGTGTCCACACAGCAGAACATTGCTTAGCTTTCGCGGTGGTACTCCTGTCTGCTTCTCCAAACTGGGAGCGTGCCGACCGCCATCTAAGTTACTGTGTGTAACGTGAATACACTGACTATAAGAACGTATACTGTATATGTAGCAGTGTCGTCAGGCAGAAAGTCAGGTGGTGTTTCTTATGTATTCAAATCCAAACATTCAAATACATAAGAAACACTGTGAAGCTACAGAATGATATAAAAACCTCAAAAAACTCAAAAATAATGGACCTGCTCTTAAGTTAGAGAATCTGTCCAGTAACAATATCTAAACTTTACGGTCTAACATAGGAAACTTTTAGGCTACATATGGAGGACATAATTCCTCCTCTGGTGTCAATTAACCTGCCAAGTAACACAAATAAAAGTTTGCGATACCTTTGCGAATGACTTTTGGCTGTCGTACTTCAAGTGCTTCGGGTAGACGTAGAGGTGATTGTTGTAGATGGTGAAAGGCTGTGAACATTTGGCTATGTACGGCACAAACTCCTCCACTTCAAAGAAGATGTTGGTCTTCTCGCCGGCATCAAACTGCTTCACAGGAATGTAGGATGAGGTAACACAATCTATATACAGAAGCGGGAGGGAGGGAGACCAAATAAACAGTCTGCTCTGAGCAGAAACAGCTTTCATCTCACATGTTGGCTCCACGGAGAGAATTTAGAGGCCTTACTTGTCAAGTCGGGGGCTACATTGTCAATGGTAACATCAAGGTTTCCGAGGATTACAGGCAGCTTGGCCATCTTCTCTGGCCTGAGGAAAGGAAAAATAAACTCCAGTTTAGCCTTTGCTATCATCTACAAATGGTATATAGACACACACATACACACACACACACACACACACACACACACACACACACACACACACACACCTCATTCAGAGATGTGAGCAAACATCTTATTTTCAAAACTGACCAGCATTTTCCAAAGTACAACCTATAGGAACATATTTCCATATTTGCATTTCCAGAACATCTGCAAGAATACTCAGACAGTTTATAATACAGAGCACTCATAGTAGCGTTACTAACTTTCTGAAATCGGCCAGGAGTTTGAGCATATCGTCATTGGATAGCTTGTTGTTGTCCTGTCTGTACAGAGCTGAGAAACGAGCACTTTTGTCAAGCGTCCCTGAAGCATCTTTGAACAAAGGCCTGCAAGAAGGAACAGAAGAGTCAGTTCTATTGTCCTGAACGCACCTACGTAAACTGTTTGAAGTACTAGGATGATAATATTTCACTGGACAAAGGAATAATAATTACAGTCTGGGGTTGCAACTGACAATCATTTCCATAATTAAATTAAAAAAATAAATAAAAAATAAATTTTAAATAAAAATAAATAAATAAATTAATTTAAATATAAGAGTAGAAAGATAAAATAATTAATAGATAGATAAATAAATAAAAAAGCAAATTAAAACAGAAATATCAATTTGTCACATTCCATCAATTAATTAATGCCTACATTTAATTCTAATATTATTTTTGGTACATTTAATGGCATATTTATTTATTTATTTATCTATCAAGTCATTTATTTATGTATGTATGCATGCATACATACATAAATAAATAAATAAAACTTAATAATGAATAAATAACTTCAAAATAAATTTAAAACAATTCAAAATAAATAAATAATTTTAAAAGTTAATAAAATAATTAAATAAATAAAATTAAATAGAAGTAGATAAATATGGGAATTAATAAATAGGTAAATAAATAAAGGAGCAAATTAAAACAGAAATATCAATTTATGTCACATTTTATCAGTTAATTAATGCCTACATTTATTATTAATATTATTTTTGGTACATTTAATGGCATATTTATTTCTTTATTTATTTATCGAGTCATTTATTTCTTTATTCATTTTTGATTTTGGCAGATTCCGTCCTCTATATGTATGGGCTGTGGTGCAGGTGTGAAGTACAAAGAACTTCTTGCTGAAAACTAAGGGGAAAACCTGATTATATGCAGACAGAACATACAGTTAGAAATTTTAATTATTAAAAGCGATAAAGTACCTTGCTGCCCAGGCAAAAGGCATCCTGTACTGGCCTAACCGGCAACATGCCAGCTTGGCATTTTTCAGGACCTTTTGCGCCACCTAGTGGAGAACAGGAACACATCGCTTAGTCACAAGAGTTGGTCTCAGCCCTGCAGCACTGTTACATATTCAGCTTGCTGCCATACACGCTGCAAAACCCATTTTCTTCTCTCCTGAATCACATTATTACCCACCACGGTCCCTTCAGGGTGCACGACCACATTTGTACAGCCAAAGTCAATGCTTGTGTTGAGCGTCTGTGCAACGGGTCAGTACTTAAAAACAAGGATGATTATCTGTGTATAATGTGGAACAATCTGGTGGAATCTGCTGAGTGCGGGGGGGAACATGCTGCCTGTTGTGGAAGGACGGTGATGGAGGTTCACGGGTGGGTCAGTACCTTGGTGGAGTCCGAACTCTTCATGTACGGCTCGGCACAGTGGTTGATTCCCCCCTGAAGCACCTTCTCTATGCGAGCCACCAGGAAGATATCTGGGTGGGGGCACGTTACCGAGAACACTCCCTGTGGAGACGACAAAAATGTTAGAATTTCCTCAATATCAAATACAGATTTTTACATCTGAATTGATAGATTTGAATATGAAACAAAAGACACATTTAGGTGGGGGAGTTGTTGAGCAAGCATGATGTTTTTTTAACGAGCTGGGTTTTGAGTGGAATGTCTCAACAACTATTGGATAGATTGCCATTAAATTTTTTAAAGATATTCATGTCCCCCTCTAGATGTATTGCAATAACTTTGGTGATCCCATGACTTTTCCTCTAATGCCATCATAAGGTCCAAATGTTAATTTGTCCAATTGGTTTATGACCAAATACCTGAAAACTAATGACATTCCCATCAGCCTCAGCTTTACTCTGTGTTCAGTACCGATTACCAAAAAAAGGTGTTGAACACGGTAAACATATCAGTCATTGTAAGCACGCTAAAAGGAGCATTTAGCTCAAAGCACCACTGTGTCCAGTACAGCTTCACAGAGCCACGAGCATGACTCTAGTCCTGTTTTTTTTTTCTTCTTACTGTTATTATTTTGTTTTGAGGTGTTTTTCTGTATTTTTACCTGTCTTGGATACTGCATGGCTGCCTCTGGCACCCCGTGGACCAACCGTTGCCCCTCAGGGTGGGTGTCCCCTCCCCCGTTCATGTACTGACTGGTGTTACTGGGCACCATGCCCCTTACGGACGGGTGGTTTAAGTCCACGTGGAAGTCAGAGGAGATCTTCCTGCCGTTCTGGATGTCGAACAGTGACAGGGTGACATAAAATGGCTCCACCTGGAGAAGGAGGAGAGTAACAGTTCTGTATTAAACAGATGATGGTGATGATTGTTTCAACTTGTGAATTTTTTTAAACCAGTCTGCATAATCAGGACACCCCACAGTTAACTAGATAGTTACTGCATTACAACTTCTTTTCGGGACTAATGAATAAGTCCACGTAAGTCGGCGCATCAACAGCTGGACGACAGGACTCTGACAGCAAATGTAATACATCACTTAGCCATCTTCCTTGTACCGTTTCACTCAGTCATCCTAAATAATTAATAACACTACAGGCAATGTGCACAGCGTTATATAGTTCCACATCCACATAAAAATAAGGACACTTTAAACTCTAAAAAAAAAATATATATATATACACCACTACTTAAATAAAATAATTTCAATTAATATAAATATAAAAACATATAAATAAATATATATCCACAAAAATACATTTCATTTTACAGTACTTATGCAGCATCTAATGCTATGGATGCACCGACGGAGGGAGCTTGTTGAAAATGCTTGTGTGTGTGTGTGTGTGTGTGTGTGTGTGTGTGTGTGTGAGTGTGTTTGTGTGTGTGTGTGTGAGACAGTCTTGACGTGTTGACTGACTCTTTAATAGACAGTTTCTGTTGGGAGGAACAGCAGGACAACAGGACATCAGGCTCCATTATACAGATTGCTCGCCATTACTGAGCCTGTAGCCTGGTTGCTATGCCAACAGGAGTCCTTCAGCGGCTCAAATAATGAGGGGAGTCCATCCGCCTGCTCTAACAAATCATCTCCTCCGTCTCTAGTCAGCTGGATAATGATATTTCTGTTATTTAGGGCCTATTGTGGCCAGAAAAGATCAGTCTTACGTTCGTGGTTGGTCCCTCCTCGTTTTCGGCCACACAGCTTTGCAGGTTGAATGACAGGTCATTGCAGTTCACCAAAACACGCTTGCCAAACTTCTCCTCAAACTGCTTCACGTCCGGCTCTATTCCTGAGAAATCTAGTTTCTGAAGACAGCACAATGGAAGGTTTTTCATTTGGGAGTGTTCGGTTGGATCTCATTACCGCATGGTGAACTGAAACGTGCTTACCTGTGTGTCAGGGTCCAGGGTGAACAGCTTCAATCTGGTCTCGCTCCTCATCCTAGACTCGATATCTCTTGCGCTCTGAGGAGGAGAAAAGGCATTTTCTAAAATCGATTTAAACCACAAACGGTCTGAAACATCAGAAGTATCGTCTGAGAGATTTCCAGTCAGTTGGTTTTATCATCAGAACGTTTTTTTTTGTCATTCGCACCCATCTGGAAATGAGGCTTCATATTTTATAGGCTGATCACGCTGGGCAGACAGGCTCAGTGGTGGGAGTCAGGTGGTACCAGCACACTGTAACCTGTCAAGCTGTTTCCCAGTTAACTGTTACCACCAGTTTCCATGCACATATGGCTTTACTATTGCGTGCGCTGTAACAGCATGAGGAGCTGAAAAAAACAACTTTTGCAGCCTGTAAGTAATCAGTGAGTAAATCATTTAAAAAACACAGATTTCTGTCATAAAAAATCTCTAAAACTCTTGATGCAGATGTCATTATGTCAAAGTTAAGTGTCAACTATTTCAACTAATGGATATCTTGTGTTGAATATAGTTGGATGCATGTTTAAAGGCCTAACGTTTAATTTGCAGCGTTGTTTTTTTCGATGAAACCCAAATAATACTGAGAAGTTTTAGTTAGGGCTGTTAAAGTTTACGCGATAATAACACGTTAACGCAAATTCGCTTTAACGCCAGTAATTTCTTTAACGCATTTAAGCTCTCATCATCATTGCATCACATGAAACTAAAAAAACCTAAGGAATCCATTGGTACCAGCCATGTCATACTAGGTTCTAAGAAAAACTGTCATGGCCATTTTCAAAGGGGTCCCTTGACCTCTGACCTCAAGATATGTGAATGAAAATGAGTTCTATGGGTACCCACGAGTCTGTTTTGTGTTGTTAATTGATTTCCAACAATAAATATATACATACATTTGCATAAAGCAGGCATATTTGTCCAATCCCATGTTGATAAGAGTATCTCCCTTTTAAGGTACAATTTGAACAGATGAAAAAAATGTGTGATTAATTTATGATTAATCGCATCTAACTATGGACAATCATGCATTTAAATATGTTAATCGATTGACAGCCCTAGCTCTAGTTCATCGCACGACAAGAGGTTTGTGTATCTAAGGTCTGACCAGATCTACAAAAACAGATGAACGACTGAGAAATTAGGTGTGTAACCAGCAACTCTTAAATCTCAATCCAAGCCACATGTTTGTGGCAAAGAGGCCCTCTTCTTTACAACTTCAATGAGGAAAGGAGATTTAATGCTGCAACTACATGTGATAATGTACCAAATGTGCATGTGAGCACCCAGCTGAGAAAGTAGGACCTACCTGAAAGCTGTCCATGCTGCCAGAGGAACTGTCCGACTTTCCAAGATCATCATCTAGAGGGAAATACAAGAAGTCATTGGATGCAGGCCAAAGATTGTGGAGCATAAAACAAACCCCCCCTTGTGTTGTAAAACATCCTTAATCACTTACTGACATGTCAAAGTTCAGTAAACAGTAATTCAACTGTAGGATTGAGATGGAGATACAGCAGGTCTCAATGGCATATTTATGAAAGCTCGGAGATCTCCTCAAGAGGAATTGTGTTTTTTTCTCTCATGCACGGTGTGATTAATAAAAGCTGAGGAGTTAGGGAAGATTAGTGGAGCGTTTTTGTGCAAAGGCATTCAGCCTCTTTCCTCCATGGCTAAGCCTCCTATGAGACAGGAGGAGGTGAGTATTAAAAGCCTGGGTGGTCTGGTATCACATCGCTACGCTACGCTGCAGGGCCAGGAAGAAGAAGGGGAGAAGTGAGCCACAAGTAGTGAGTGGATGTTGGTGTGAATGATCCTCAGGTCCCATACAGTATCCCAGAATAAATAAACTGATAATGATGAGTGGATTTACTGGAAGTATGGTTGATTATTATTTGGGATATACAATGGAAACCTCTTACAGTGCTCACATCTGTCTGGGTCAAAGTGATCACTTTAAGCAGATGATTATTATAACCATTTTTTTTTTCTTTTTCTTTAATTCTCATGCAGATTACCATCTTATTGACATTTATTACATGACTATAAAGTGGGCCTAATGAAATGAACAGCTTCACTATTAACTGAATTTTATTGACTGTTGCAAAATACAGTATGGCTCAGTATGATTTCAAACACGGCTTCAACCACAGGTTCTTTCCTCGTGCGCATTCGTCTTCTGTCTCCATCCAACCCAATATCACGCCAAAGTGTGTCCATAAGAGGACAGCGTGTCAGTCGCGTTTTGCCTCGCTGAGGCGTGAATATTACACGTGTATACGAAGGTTCAGTACCAGCAGGGGGCAACAAAACCACTCACTTAGGTTTAGGCAACAAAACCACTTAGTCAGGTTTAGGAAAAACGTCATGTTTGGGCTTAAAAAAAGTACGTAAACTAAGTAAAGGAAACAACGTAACATAAGTACGGAAAACACGTCACAAACGTCACTACAAAACACGTGAGAAACGTCACTAACGTAACTAAAAACACCGGTTGAAAGTCCTGTGTTTATTGGATCCATCCACCTCCCCACCTGCCTGCCATAAGCAGTCTTTCTCCCTTTTTATTCTACGTCATTACATTGCACTCAGTGAATGGTTGTCTGTCTCTATGTGTCAGCCCCCCCTCCCCCCTCCCCCCCGACCCTGAATAGGATAAGCGGTTACAGATAATGGAGGGATGGATTTCAATGTGCATGCAGCACCAGCCTCAGGTAGCCAGCCGGAAGCAGACGGGTTGCGGTGAGGCAAAGTGTCATCATGGGACAAAAAGTACAAAATGTAGAATTACCATAGTTTCATTTTTTCTTCCATACGTATGTCAATAAACACCATATGCAGACTACTTGATTACTATAAGCAAATTATATAAACAGCACAGTATAGGAATGATTCTGTGCCAAGCTTTGTAATCCATATAAGTGGTTGATCACTATAAGAGGTTCCCACTGTAATAACTGAGGGCATTTTCCATTTCAGGAACTTGTGTACAAAATATCACCATAAAAAATATTAGTGAAAAATGTCAAGCTGACATCCACAAATGTCTTTGTCTTTGACTGACCAACAGTCTAAAGCCCAAAGATATTCAGTTGACAATCAGAAGACTAAAGAAACTAGAAAATATTCAAATTTAAGAAGTTGGAACTGGATTGATTCTTTTCTTAAAAACTAACTCAAAACAAGTAATTGATTATAAAAATGGTTGCAGATTACTTATCTGTTGATGAACTAGTCATTGCAGCTCTACAAATTTTAATAAGTACGATAGAGGTCATGCTGTCTGGACTTTGGCCGATAAACACTGATATTATTCACATAATTTTGCCAGTGTGACCACACAAAAGCTGCTTTTGTCTGACATATTTTAGTCTGCAAAAACTATTTCTTAATTAAACCACATATTTCTCCAAGACTATGAAAAACATAAATCATTTCTCATCATGGACTTGGATAATATTTTGACTAACACAAAATAATATTCCATTTCTTATTTGTGTTCCTTCAGGCGCTGGAAAAATATGGACCGACTGACAGACAAACACACACACCGTCGTGAATGTCTCCGTTCCTCTTCTCCTGCATGGCGATCTCAAAGCTGCTGTGCAAGATCTTGTTGAGCGTGTTGATCCAATCCTCCATCTCTCCCTCGCTGTCTGAAGCCAGCAGGTAGGTGCTCTTATCCTGCATCTTCAGCTCGAACGCAAACCGCCGAACCTTGTTGTTCTGCAGCCACAGAAAGAAAAGGGGGAGAAAAAAAATGATGTAGAAAAGTCAAATTTAGAAGATCAAAAATAATTTGAGTGTACAAAACAAGCCTTTTTGTTGTCTTTTGATTGACTAAGTTCAATTTTTCACATTTAAAAATCAAATACCCAACTGCGGACATGGCAGGGCTGAAGTTTCATCTCACTATCCAAAGCTAACATCCAACAACTGCTCATCAGAATGCAGTCGATTCTTAGTTTTATGATCTGAATCATAGCTTGCTTCACTTTCATTCTACCACTTCCTTGTATTACTCAGTCCGAGCCTGCAAAAAACGTGCAAAGTAAACATTCAATAACAATATACTGGACTAAAGAAATGACACTATTACTTAGCTCTACAAAATGTGAGTCACTGTTTTGGAAAGAGATGCGAGGCCGATTTAATTTAACTGCCACAGAAAGCAAATGGACAATGTGAGTTGGGGAGAAACAAATTATTTCCATCTGCGTAACAAAGCTTCCAGCTCTGCCAGGACCACAGCAGAGACTTTTCTAACTGCTGAGTGAAGTCAACAGAAAACGAGCTGGATCCGCAGCCCTGAACTATGACCTCTATGACGTCACCGTCCCTTTTGAGCTTCTCTCTATTCAACCTATTCAGAAGAACCTATAACTGCTGATTCAGCTGCAGTTTGTCCATGACGCAGCGTTTTAATAAAGTATTCAAGCAGGATTTCTTTAGCTGAATATGGAAGTCATGTCATTATTGTCAGCAGTCAGTGGGCTGTTATGCTGTGGTTATCGCTGTAGCCGGCCTGCAATGTTGAAACAGCGGAGTGGGAGTGATAGGGAGGCAGACTGGCTGAGTAAACACGGAGAGGAGAAATAAAACTGGAGTTCTGATAAACAGACTTAATCATCCGATAGGCAGGAGGACCGGTCTCTGTGTTCTAGACAACACAGCTGCACACTTCCTCGGGGAAATGAGTGGACAAACCAGGCGAAACCATTTCTACGATATTGTTCGCATCTGCATTCTGTCCTTCGGTGAAGGAGTAGAAAAGAAAAGAGACAACAAAAACCCCAAACCACAATTATCGGTTAACCTACAGGGACCGCTGTTCACCTCATTAACGTGTGGCAAATGCTTTGTGCGTTTGAGCATACGCTGGCGTCTTAACAAAGCGCGGGAGCAGCTCGAGGCTCGGTATGATGTCACTGCACATGCCGTTACAGCTGCAGAGTTAAACATCTGCAGTTCCACTCACGGAGCTGGCCGAGTTTAAGTCACGTGATCTTTGTGACTTCATCAGAGCAGAAAACTCATCAAATGCATGTGGTATACAAGAGGCTGTGCATAGCTGCTGAATTATTGCAGTAGGTTAACCCTCTGAGACCTGCGGGATCGCGGGTGAGCCCGACCGACTTTGCTGTCTTTCAGAGGCTGTAGCAAGTTCAGATTTAGAGCTAGAGTGAAGGTACAGACATCATATGAAACTAGAATGTTTCTCGCCAGACTGGACTGAACCAGAAGGTGTATTCTTACTGCACTTCTTCCACCAGTGAGGAATGTAACAGAGTGAAGGTCTGTGGTTAAAAACTGGGTGGTGTGGAGGTTCGGGGAAACTCAGGGGGGGTGATGGCATGAACACCATAACCTGCAATGATAAAACCTAAAAAAAATGTAAAAGCATTCAAGCACACATGTGTAACCCTCTCCTCCTCCTACGTTTTAGGCTGATAACTCTCCCTCTCCACAAGATAGGAATCAGACAGTCCTGGAAAAACACGCAACCGATATCTGATTGATGCCAGCTGGGTGCCTCATCAGTAAGATCAGCTTCTTTCCATCTATTGAGATGACAGACAGATCATAATGCACCCAGTGAGTCTTGGCCTACACTCAGATGCCTACACGTGGCATTGATTGCAAGGCCGGTGGAAAGTGCACGGAAGTGAGACCTCAGCACTCACCTTGTTTCACCAGCTGAGAGTCAGCAGTAAAGCATGACCTTGGGGAGGAGAGAGCTCCGGTTTCAGGGAAATGAACAACAGAGGGTCTCACAGATACTTTTCAGCAGCAGCCCATCATTGTTAGAGAAATTTGTGCTGAAATTTTGCCTGTTGTAGCTTACATTTTAACATGTATGTTGAAAAATATGTTTATGGAGAAAAGAATTTTGAAGAGGAAGTAGCTATGACGGTCTTCTCGGTTTATTCCCAGTTAATGGCGTGTTCATTTCCATGAGGGACCAGGCAACGGGATATCCCGTTTGGCAAAGGAGGTGATGGGTCATCCAGGGTCATCGCAGTTTAACAATCACAGCCTTCGTGCCAGAGAGCGTACCTGAACCACGCCCATACAGGAATCCAAGAAAATGGTTCCTTTGGGCTCTTTGGAGATCTTCTCATCCTTGTAGAAGTTTAAATTATAAGAGCCATCCCCGAGCTGGGTTAGATGGAAATACCGCCTCTTGAACGACTGAAACAAAAAGAAGAAATAACATTCAATTATTGGAAAACAAAGTGCAATGTTTTGGTCATAACATTTAATCACTGCAATATATAGTATACAATTAGGCTGACAGTGATAAGAAGCCTGTCTGTAAAAAGACAATAACTAAAAACTGGCACAAAAATAAACCAATGAATGGATATACTAAGGATAGAGGGTATCATATGCTGTACAGATTGTAAAGCCCTTTTAAAAAATCTGAAACGGTCTGAAAAAAGCATAAAACTTAAACTGTGATCATTCAAAAACTGTAAAAGATATCAAAAATCTGAATGTAAGTTTAATAGTTCAAAGTCTTGTAACCAGTTTAAAGTTTAAATGGTGTCTGTAGCTGAAAGTATGCGGGAGCAGTAGCATTTCAAAGAGGAGCATGTTTAAGAGGATTTGAAGATTTTCTCCATTGAGTTACATTGTAAAAACAAAAAGTGAAAAAAGCTTAATATTTTAAAAAGTATAAATGGTAGAAAAAAGTTGAATGTAAGCACTAATGTCCTTAAAGAGCTGAATATTTTGATAGTTGAACAGTTTCTGTAGTAGAGTATAGAGCTGAAAGTATAGAGTATAGAGCTGAAAGTATAGTAGTTAGTGTCCAAAAACCGTACGGAAGAAATAGATGAAGTTGAATAAACCCTTATCAATTAATTAATGCCTACATTCATTTTTATATTATTTTTGGTTAGAGGAAGAGAAAACTCAGCTCTTAAAACACCGGACAACGACAACGAACTCGTACCACTATTACCATATTATCGAAAAATACAACTTTGATTTAGTTGTTTATGTTCTGTTAGTTTACTTTATAAAATACTGCAGATTTAAACTATTTATTCTAACAGCTCAAAGTGAAGTCAGACAAACAGGATTATCAACGAGGGGAGACGGCGGATAGAAAACATTGCCGAACAAAATTTACGTTACTCAAACTGCTTTTTCAGTTACAGAAACAAACGAGTGGACTGATCTCCCTCCAGATATTAGAGTAATGTTAAAAAGGGTCGTGTTGTCTCAGCAGGTATCTCTCTCTTTCCCTCCCCTCTCTGCTGCTCTGTGGCCGGCTCTCCAGCGAGCTGCTGCTACCCCGCCCCCCCTCCGTCAACAAGGAAATAAAAGCCCCTCGTCTACGAGACCGGTCTCTTGAGAGAGCTCCAGCTCATAGCGGGGTCTGTGTGAGTGAATGCCCGGGTTTAATGCCATATTATTTACATATATACAGATTTATTTTTGATTTTGGCAGGTTTTGTTCTTCACACACACGAGAATGTTGGGCGATACAGAACATAGAATATAGAACTGGCTAGAATGGAGCCCACTGCTGTAGCTCTATAAAGAATTTACATGTAAAATATCTCAGCGCAAATCAGACCTTCAACCTGACTGCAAGCGAAACTACTGTTCGAACAGTATTTTCTTCTTTCTCGTTTGGATAACGAAAAACTAAAAACAACTCTAAAACCTTCCATCAACATGGCCTCTGGTAAGTTGAATTATATTGCTGCAGTATTTTTGTGTAAGCACCAGACTTTATCACTTGATCCAATGTTTTATCTTTACGGTAGAGTTATTAACATATTGAATATATTCATGTAACAGTATACAGTTGTGATATTTTAATGGACATGTATGAGAACAATTTAAGGATTTTCTATATGATTCTTTACATGTGCTACTGTATACTGTGTACTGCTCGTAGATATAGATTGGACCAACATGACTTCATTTTATAAATGGGTGTTTCTGAAACTATGGTCACTTTTGAAAACCTCTATGAATTTTAATCTTATTCTTTAGAGTATGTAATACATATAAACAGTTACACAATTACATACAGTGGTTCAGATATTAATCTGAAACATGTTTACTTTTTTATGGTTTTCATCACTTGTTCTTACTAAATGTCCTTACCGCAACGTTACAGTAATGTTCTTTTTATACATTTTGCTTTTTTACTTTCTGTAATGTTTTTAAGACATTTAAATTCATTTTAATTAAGCTTTGTGCATCATTGTAAATATTAATATAAAAACATTTTTTAAAAATAGGGGATTTCATGATTTCCTAATAAGCTGTTGTGGAAATGACATTTGATCTAATATTGCAGATAAATGGCAGCTAGCAAGGTCTGTTAGGTTAGCTTTGACTCTTAGCGCCTAATATACATGAACACAGTAATATTGAGTTATTTCTGAGTTATTTTCTATTTAAAATAATGTCACATTATAATTGAATTAGCTCATTCTTCGTATCTCAACATTGAGACCACAGTTGTGCGACATGAAGAAAAGTGGTGTTTATCTGTTTATTTATTAAATACCATTATTTAGAAAATTATTTGTTATGTCAAGATGGATAATAACACTGTGCATATATTTATCAATCATTGCACTGCAAATTTTAACATAAATCCAAAATTTCACTGCTGGGACTTAAAAATGCCCGTAGCTGCAGAAACACCCACATTTATTATAATTTATTATTATAATATGCGTATTTTATTGTATTTTTAATATTTTTTTTACATGACTGAGAGATCCGTACAATAATTCCGATGCCCTTGTACACTTGTATCTGAGCAAATGGCAAATAAAAGTCTTGAATATTGAATCTTAACCATATCTTCTCTCTCTGCTCTCCTTCTTCCACACAGACGACCTCCCGATATTTAAAGGGAGCTTACTCGGAAAGAAGCACAAGGTGGAGTCCTTGCTTGGAGAGGGCGGCTTTGGTATTGTGACCAAATGCCGCAACCTTGAAACGGGCAAGAAGGTGGCCGTCAAGGTCAACAAGGATCGCCCCGGTGTAGCTCAACAGACAAGGATGGATATTGACATCCTGAGGCGACTGCGGTGTCTGGATCCAGACACTTGCAACATCGTTGCAGGCTTTTTCATTGACAACAGTCTCACCTGTCTCGTCTTCGAGCTCCTGGATCAAAGCCTGTATGATTACATGGAGGAAAGACGCAATTGGGGTCTTCCCATGACGGAGCTGCGACCCGTTGTGCACCAGCTGGCCTCAGCCCTGACCCACCTGAGCCTCATTGGAATTGTGCACGCTGACGTCAAGCCAGAAAACGTTATGGTTGTGGACCGCCGGCAGCGACCTCTGAAAGTCAAACTGATTGACTTTGGCCTGGCGTGTCCTGTGTTTGCTGCTAAGCCTGGTGTCTGTCTGCAGACCACCTGGTACAGAGCGCCAGAGGTCACACTACACATCCCCTTTGATGAGGCCATTGATATGTGGTCTCTGGGCCTTGTAGCTGCACAGCTGGCTACAGGGTACCCCCTCTACCCTGGGGAGACGGACTATGATGTGCTGAGCTTCATCACAGAGACTCAGGGCCGGCCAGCTGACTACGTGCTGGACTGCGGCGAGGATACCGAGTACTATTTCCAGTACGAAAGCAACAGCGAGCAGCGCTGGAGATTGAAGACGCCTGAGGGGTTTGCATGCGACACGGGGTTGTACACTGAGGACACGAGATACACCAAGCTCACGTGTCTTGATGACCTCGAGCAGCTGAGCCTCCCTCAGAGCTCCCCTGCCGACACCTGCATAGAGATGGACACTGAAGAGGTGACACCTGAAGTCCGTCAGCAGCAGCCTCCCTGCTGTCTGACAACGGGACCTGAGATCATCCACTGCCGGGTCAAGAGTACAACAGTCTCCCTGGCTGTAGAAGCAGAGGAGAACACAGAAGAGGTGGACGTCCAGCCTGAGAACGACGGCTGTTTAAGCCGCTTCTTCAGATGGATTAGAGTCGCCTGTGACTTCTGCTGCACCTACTTAGACGGATGAGCAGCTACTGTAGCTACATCCGCAGTTTGATCAATTGATCTTCTGCATTTCTTTTTAAATAGATTATTAGTTATTTTTTTTCTAATTTTAATACATGTGTTTATTCCATTTTTGTCAGTCTAATTGCCAGGTTGTGAGTGTTTGAGTACTTATATCACTGTAGTTGACGTTCATGCCGTTTGGTGGGAACATGGTGGAAACAGGTAAATCTGTTACATTGGTTATTCACAAGAGTGAGAGAGGTTTTATGGGATCAAACATATTTTTATTTATATGCCTAAATTTTAAAAATTTGAATTTATGTAAAAGTGTTTTAACTGTGTTTAATATGAAAATGAAAAAGCAGAGCCCTACTTAAATTTCAAGATTTGAACTTCTGAATAATAAGTTCTGAAATAATAAGTTCTTATCTAATTACACTGAGTTAATAAAGTAAGAGTTGATTTAATATAATTTATTATAACTAGGGCTGTCAAAGTTAACGCGATAACACGTTAATTAAATTTGTGGCTTTACAGTATTTGCATTAATGCATTAACGCAATAGAGCTTGCGGAGGTTGCAGCGGGCTCACTTTTAAAGCTAGAGTGAAAAGTGAAACTGCTATCATAGGAAACTAGGACTTATTATTGTCCTTTAAAAATGTCCATTCTGTTGCATGATACAAAATCCAGTTTAAGCCTCACCCTCATGGTGACGCTGATGGCACTGTTTATGTTGCCTTTGTACAGCCAGCCATGTTTGGAAATCCCGCCTTTCTGGGATCCTAGGGAGGCCGTGTCCTGCAAGAAACACAAAAGAGACAGTTTAATACACACTGATACTGTACAGACTGCAAGGGAAAAAAAATATATAGCCTATTTATACATCAGACCGGCACATACGGGTACTTCTTCAAGGCCACGCCCCCGTTTTGGGGAAAGAAAACCGAAGATCCCACAGACTTCAATGCAATTTGTCGTATGTTTGGATTGTAATTTTGACAAATTCGTATGCATTCATCTTTTGTTATACAAACAATTGTTCTATACACATGTCTGATAATTATTTTGCGACCTTGCCTGAACCTCAGTGTTTGCGAAAAATTAATAAATTAAGGTCGATCGCCGCCATGTCCCTTCAGTCTTTCCCCGTGCAACACAGTGGACGGATATTTCTTATCCAGACATCTCTATATATTTGATTGAATCACGTTATAGGCTAAGTGTTGTCTGTAAATTACCAACATGGTAACTGCCAACTGTTTGATCTATGGGCTGATCTATAGTCTGATGCTGCTATAACGTTAATGTATGACTGTATTACTGCAGCAGCCTCACACCCAAGTGATTTAGCGATTTACCACACTGACAGTGAATATTCACGTATCGTATGTGCCTAAAATCTCAGTGTGAAAGCCTCGGCTAACCCGCTACACAACAGCTTTTCATCATTTTCTCTCCTGTAACAGCGAGTTTCTTTCCCCCAAACGGGGGCGCGGCCTCGGCGATGACGCGATGCTGGTCTGGACTCTAGCTTGGAGCCATAAAGCCCCTCTATTATATATTTTTTAGGACACGGCAAGGGAATAAATCGGAGATCAGCGTTTTTGGATTTATTGTTGGTGCAACCAACTACACAGCAACTCTTCGGCATAGCGTTATTACTAATACTGGTTTGTTTAAAGTAGAAGTTTGGAGACATGTTTCAACTGTTTACTCTGTTACCATCTACGAGGGACACGGGATTGTTTTCCGCCAAAAGGAGGCGTGGTCATGGAAGCCTACTCTGGATAACGTAGTGCCGATCTGATGTATTGATTCTTAAAATCTTGTTTTCCACATACTGCAACATATCCACAAATGTACCAATTGAGTGAAATCATTTCATATTTTTTCATCTTGAAACAAGTCGTAATACTTAAAAACTGGGCTATTTAATGTCACCTGTTTCCAAGAAATTGTTAAAATCAACGAATATTCAGAGCAAACACATCTATATATTAAAAATATGGCAGATTTTGCTTAAAGAATAACGTGACTCGGATATTTTTGCAGTGGATCATCATATCTTGATATCATATCACTGACGTTTTTAACACACCCTGCCGAAGCCTCGCCTCACTGCCCAGAAAACCTTTGATGTTGTGGTTTGAGATGGCACAGAGCAGCACACCATGTAGGTCCGTCTCAGTCCAAACAAGCACAAAGAGGAACATTAAACAAACTAGGACTGTTAAACAAAATAAATATCTCCATCCTCACAGCAGATCCATGCCACGACGACCAGATCATCTCACACTCATGAGGCGGGCAGCATGAGATCACATACAACCAAACACAAAGCTACCGCGACCCACCAGCTATCGTGATCTGTCAAAATAAACCAATTAGGGGAGTAATGAAGGAAGAAGAGATCTCAATGGCCCTTTATATCTAACCTGACCCGGCCGCCAGATGGTTTGTAACACAGAACCATCTGAGAAGCTGAAACTGTTTGGAAAAGGGCAGACGCTTTCAAAAAAAAAAAAAAACACTTGGCAGGTGATTGGATGAACCATCTGTCACATACACACCTGCCAGTAGCTTCACACAGGACAATGATTTGTCCGGCTCTGGCTTGCTGGACACAAACCATGGCTCTATAACAAGACCTGGATACGTTGCCACCACTCAGCCTTGCTTCCAATTTTTTCCAGTGGCCATTGCCACTGGATTGCAGTGAACAATCTCCCTGCAGCCCAAAAAGCATTTTGCCCATAGACCACCACTGTAACAGTGTTGACAGGACACCTCGAACTGCAAAAGAGGTTGATTATGACTCTTTCTATTATGAATTTTTGATCCACGGAGGTTTTATATTTGTAAAAACGCAATAATAAACGCAATAACGCAAATTCGTTTTGACGCCACTCATATTTTTAACGCATTAATGCAATTAATCTTCTGGAGGTTAGACCGGACTCAGTTTTAAAGCTAGAGTGAAGATACTGGTATCATATGAAACTAGAAAACCTCAGAAATATTGGAACCAAGCATGTCATACTTAGCTTGTCGGAAGGAGGTTAAATAACGCTCAAATCTTGTGCTAAATTTTGGCGAGGAAAATCTGGCATGGCCATTTTCAAAGGGGTCCTTTGACCTCTGACCTCAAGATATGTGAATGAAAATGGGTTCTATGGGTACCCACAAGTCTCCCCTTTACAGACATGCCCACTTTATGATAATCACATGCAGTTTGGGGTCATAGTCAAGTCAGCACACTGACACACTGACAGCTGTTGTTGCCTGTTGGGATTCAGTTTGCCCTGTTATGATGTGAGCATATTTTTTCATGCTAAATGCAGTACCTGTGAGGGTTTCTGGACAGTAATTGTCATTGTTTTGTGTTGTTAACTGATTTCCAATAATAAATATATACATACATTTGCATAAAGCAGCATATTTGCCCACTCCCATTTTGATAAGAGTATTAAATACTTGACAAATCTCCCTTTAAGGTACATTTTGAACAGATAAAAAATGTGTGATTAATTTGTGATTAAAGGTAATTAAATGTTTTAATCGAGTGATTTACTTATAATACATCTATGACACAAAAGCATTATTTGAAGCCTGACACGATGAATTTTTGTGTGATATGTGATTCCGTGATTCTTGCCTGATATCGCTAGAATACAGCTGCCGTGCAAGGTTACTTTATAGCAGCCCTACACTAGACTTTGAAAGACTAAAGTGAAGAACTGTATCTCTAACAATTTCACACAATGAGAAGAGTGAATGGCCTTTCAAGATGTCTTCATCCCGGTCCAGCACCACCACTTCTTCTTCTTCTTCTTCTCAGTCTAATAAAGCGAAAGGGGATTTGGTGCTGGCAGGAATTATAATATTTTCAATGCGCCTCGTGGAATGATCTAAAAAGCATCTGGAAAGGTTCAGTGCCTGTTTCTCCTCGTCAATGTCTAGACAACATTCATCGGTCCGCAGAGAGGCACACAAATCACGGGGTTCATTGTCTCTGAAGTCCAGAAAACCAAACAAAAAATCAGCAAAGCAAACAGTTGCATTACTAGACTCCAGTCAAAGACAAGACAAACCAAATCTCACAACAAATGTTGTATGTGGTCCAAAACTCGCAATCGCAAAAAAATAAATGATTTATTCTGGGGGATTTTAGAGGACGACTTCTTTCATCTGCACAAGCAACCTCCCAGTTTAAAAAAAAAATCTTGTTGTGAAGAGATGGAGGCCAGAGAGAGGGCACGAGTTGAACGGAGGGGGATATGGATCTTCTTGTCATTAGTTGTGTTGAAGTCCTGCCCCTCCTAGAACTGTCAGAGGTGAGACTGAGCAGAACAGACCCTGATCCGTGACGACCTGCCACAGCTTTACTCGATCACAGCTGCATTAACTAACACGCAGTTAAAAAGAAAAGATTCACTTTGTAGTGCTGTTTTCTGTGTATTTCAGATAAAAATGAAGCACATTTAGATGCCTATAGGAGGCGCAGTTTGACATGTGACGTGAGGAGAGCAGGTCAGGATCATCATCATCATACATCTTGTGAGGCAGCGTGACCTCATGGTATGTTAGATAACATTTCAGCCACAGCTTCGTATCATCTGTGAAGACTCAAATCAGCCATTCCAATCGCACACCCACTCCATCATACGCGAATTAGAAAAGGATCAAAAGATCCAAATGTTGCTTGAGACATAGTACGCCAGCAAAAATCTTTAAGTTTAATTGCACTTAATTCTTCCCATTAAATTCAGCTATTAGACACAGAAATACCCTTTATCTCTATAACAGCTAGAATGAAAACAGGAAAGGCAAAACCGATAACAGGAATTTGACACATTTAGCAGAATGCAGTCCTTTCTGGGCCGGGTTTCTAACAAAGAGATGTGATCCTGAGTAAAAATGCAGACTAGAAACACTGCAAATACACATACTTCATCACTCTGAGCTGTTGACTGGATTGTTTTTTGGCAAATCGAGGACATTATAAAGAAATAAAACTCACCTCATCTTTGTCGACATCCTCATCCACTTCAAATACGTGGACAGCCAGTTTATCAGGTCTGGACACTTTGCTGTAGAAGAAGAATAATCAATCCTCATTAACAGGCATGTATAGTACTGTATGCATTAGAATATTACTACAGGTCAAGGTAACTTACAAAGTAATTTACAGAGTAGATTGAAAGTTGACAGACTGATATCGATAGGGTAATTCAAAGATTTGGTTAGAGGCTCTATTGATTTTAGTGTGACTGTATTTTTTATCTCATTTTTATACTTATGCCAAGGATATTTTAGAAAACATTTATTTATAACTTCTCATGCTGTTGTCTACAAGTACATATATTTAAATATTTCTATTTTATTACCATTATTATTTATTTTTATTGTATTTTTTTTTCTGGACTCAGGACTCACTTGTAATTGAGATCTGGAGCTCAATGTGACTTCCTGATTAAATAAAGTACATATAACTGAGTACTCTTGTACTGCACTTTGGTCCAATTTTGAGATATTGGTAACTTAACTTCAATATCTGCATTTCTCTGAATTTTAAAAGAAAATATCATATTTTTGTTTTACTCCAACACATTTATCCGACAGCTTTCGCTACTTAACACACAACTCATATAATATTAATCTTAATTTACCACTTTGGAAAAGGGACACTCTTCTAAATGGACACATTTACTTTTGATGTTTTGGTACATCTTACTGCTAGTACTTGAATGTTTAGCACACTCTGCAAATCTTTCTAGCACATGTGGTCTGACGTGGTGTGACTGAGATGTGATTTGTCCTTATGTTTTCATCATTTTCTCTGAATAAGTAATTTTGCATATTTGCAGCTGTCTCCAGAGTCAGAAAAAGGCAACACAGCAGCAAATGCAAAATCCAGAAGTGTTAAGGTGCATACTGTACTGCCTGCTGGAAAAAAAGAAAATGTGCCAAAGGTAAGAATCACTTTAACTGAAAGTGGAGTGAGTTTTTTTTAACAGGCGATCCACGTCATGGAGAATTGTTTTAACTCCCCCAGATTCGGTAAAATCACAGAATTTGGCAGCAGTGACAGTGTCAAGACCATAAGGTCATTGTCAACTCATATTCTAACATGTTGCCAGTAAAATAGATATTCTTTAGGGAAGAGGCTGGAGCTGATGACACAATCTCCGGACAATGAGGGTGGTTTCCACACTGACTGCAGCCGGGAATTATCCTGTGCACCGTAAAAAGGAAACACTCTTTTGTCGCAGGGAAATAAGAATTATCTGCACTCTGCGTTTCCTTGTAATTAAGTCACAACAACATTTTGTCAGAAGCAGGAAACAAAAAGGTGACAGTTTGTCTAGGTGACCTGAAAACACAAAGATTTGGGTGTGACTGCGTGTGCGTTGTGTCTCTTAGTTTAAAACCTCTGGCATCCATATATTATAGGCAATAGCTGTTCTTACTTGCCCATCATGAGAATGTCTTAGCAGCACACTACCACGTTACCTCTGTGGGGTTTTCAGCTGCAGACTTACTTTGGAAGCTGTCGAAAGTCTCCAGAATAGTCCTCGTACTTGTAGTTGACGACATGCCAGTCAGATTTGTAGGTCTTAATGCACTGAGGAGACAATGGAAACAAATTACAGACCACTATAACGTACTGTACAGTGTGTCAATGTTATAAAAAACACAGTGCAGCCGGTACTTCAGGGTTGTGTTGATGTGTCAGTATGCAAAAGAACTACGCTGTGTTCGAAATCACTCACTATACAGTCAACTATATTTATATAGTTCGCCATTTTGTAGTGTTGTATGAATGTATAGTGGGAATTATTATACCCTATGTAGTGGACTCAAAGTATACCACAATGCACTGTGAAAAATAGTGGATAACGATGGTCACTGAACAGGCACTATATACCATCATGCATTGCGCTGAAGGAAAAAATGGCAGACGGATGAGAGGAGAGAGAACAGCGCGATTGAGACAAAACCATGAGCGGGGGCGCGAAAATAATGTATTTAATGTGAGAAGAGCAGCGCATCACAACACAAACGGCCACAAAGTACTTTGTATTTATTAATTTGGGAAAAAACGCTTATTGCCACAATGGCAGACGGCAGCGTATCAACGCTTTATTCCTTCCGTTCTTACTTTTCACAATAAAATTACTAGTCATAAACGCTGCATCACTGCTTACCACCTTAAATTCACTCAGAGCATTTCGCTAAGAGGCAACTCAACAAAATAGCTTACAATATCTATATGTCACAAAAAGACGTCAGTATTTATTATGGATAGTCTTTTAATTGTGCGACAGCAATGATGTAATGGCAAAGAGAAAATGACCCGAGTAGTGTCCAAAAGTGTTTTTTCATTTTGCCGATGAGCTCACTATAGTCCTCTGCATAGAACTCCCTGGGTAGTGAGTAGGGAGTAGTGAATCAGTGAATCAGTGAATGATTTCGGACACAGCCCTAGTTTGTGTTGTCCAATCATGTCTGTGGCCGTTGGGAGAGACAAGATGCAATTTTCAATCTCCACCACTCATTCAGAAAAGATAAGAACAGAGTAGAAGAGACTGGAGACCTTCTGATGTAGCTGCAGTGTTTATTGATATATATTTGCATGCTGCAAATATGGGTACAGATTTTAATATTATTACATCTTGTGTTATGCATTCTATGTAATCTAATCAAGTGTATTTTATTTTCCATGTTTATTTTCCCTGTTATCTATTTTCTCTTATTGTTTATTGTTATTATTACCGGTAGTAATAATTACGGTTTAAATATGGAGATAACGGTGCACAATTTCAGACGATCTTTCCTTGGATGCATTCATGGTTTTGCACTCTGTTGTACACTCAAAAAGGACCAGAAGTAGTTGTGAAGAATGACAAAATTCCTACTACAGTATGTCACAGCTGACCAATTGCTGCATGAAGCGGGCGTCATTGTTGGTTTGGGGTGAGGGGGTTTCAGACACTGTTTGACCATCTGTCTAGCACTTCGGTTGAAGCGTACTGACGCCTTTAAAAAAGCACTTCACTGATTAAAACACTGTCAGTCTCACAATGTACAGTTTAAAAAATGATCGAAATTGATGCAGCATAAGTGGAGATATCTTCTTTTATAATCCATGCATTCTTCTTTCTTGTCAAAACCTGGTGGCTACATTACCCACAATGCAACTCGACATCACAACATTTAATGTAGTGTCGAGCAGAGACGATAAAGTCGTCTGGTAAGCTCACTTTCTTTTTTTTTTATTTTCTAATGTGTAGTCTTCAAACCAACCAGATGCTGAATAATTTACACCTATCCACAGGAGGAAATACTTTGAAAGAAAGTGTTCAATATTTTCTTACAGCTGTTTTTATGAATCACAGCACAATCAAAACACAATGGTTGTTTAGAACAACAGTTACAGTAAGGTCTCTCTGCAGGGAAAAGGAGTGTATGGTCAGTGTTCACACTCATCCATTACCACAAACTGGGAGGGAGTGTATCTCTATCTGCCTTTACTTGGAAAGGAGACATCTGTTCATTGTTAGAGTCAGTGATAGGAGCAGCTCACTGGTATCTATTTTGCAGAAATACGTGCCGTTTACAGGGAAACGAAATGAAACCTGATCAGGAGCGCGATCGGAAACAGAGAGGCTCCTGCTGGGTTGATCCCCACAGCTGTCCTGGTGATGTCACGCAATACTTGACCGGGAGTTTCAGTATCTTTATGACTTCAGACAAGGCTCCCTAAACACTGACTTTGACCTGGAAGGTGAACTACCGGCAGCAAGTTGGTCTCTGGCTTAAAAAGACAGTAAGAGCAGTGTACATGGGCCGGATGGTAAACCACTGTGATGGTTAGAGGAAGAAACATTTCCCCTCTTGTAGCCATAATTTATCATTTTAACAGCAACAACTGGAAATAATTCACAAGGGGAATTATTTTCAGTCCCACTGCAGCTAAATTACTAAACAAACACATCTCAGGAGCTTCTGTGTTATGTCCTATGCTCTTTTGCTGTCATTTGGTAGCAGATATGCTCAAGACTGAGCACATACAGACAGCCCTATAAACCAACACTGACAGACAATAACCAGAAGTTTCATAAACTTGCGGATTGTAGAAATTAATCGCACTTTATCCTTCCTACGTCTCCTGGCATAAATAGAAGTTACTGAGGAAATACAGTCCCATTCTCTCCAGTTATGATCTGTAATGAGCCCAGATTCTATTAATGCAATAGTTTCTAATTCAAGTTAGATGAATGCTCCATCTAACTGAAATAAAGAGGTTTCCTGACCTGCTGTGATGCGCAATGTACACTGCTGCTAATATTAGGCCACAAATTGGGTAATAATTCACATTAGTGTCACTATTCTGCAGCGTGCGGGTTACGTGCAAGTGATATACTTTCCTAACCACTTCCTGACCTCTTGTACCAGACTTTGTACTTATAGTATTGCAACCAGGTTTTCCATGTTCTGCCATTAAAGAAACTGTCTATATTTGTGCAATCAGGTTGTATTACTTGAAGTACTTTGTGTTTTTTATTTGTGTTAATATTGACCTGTTACAACGGTTTTGCACTCGGCGGCTCACGTTACCACAGTCTTGAAAAGGGAGGAGTGAGCGGAGGGGTACTCAGTTGGTTGCAATCTGCAACCACACCTCTAGATGCCACCAAATCCAACATACTGTACCTTTAAATTTACACTGAAGTTAAATAAAACTTTTTATTTGGTTTGATAACAACATTTAAACAGTAAAGTTTTAATCTACTTGTTCTAGTGCTTTTGTTGAAGCTGTGTCACACTCATATTGAGGGGAGTATGCATATCTATCTAACATCTAAGCTTTTTATAGATGGAAAAATGCGTAAATGTCTTGTGCATCATTTTTCTTTAAAGCCCCTAAAACCTGCTTGCTTGAAAAAAATATTGTTAGGTATTATTTGTGTTTGAGTGATTTGAGGTGGGGTTGTATGTAGGTATGAGGGTCTTTCTTTTAGGTGGCTAAAATACGTTATTCTGCCATCCCCGTCCACAGCACTGTATATCTTTGCTCAGGTGCCGGTACTCCTGTCTGTTTCTCTAAGCTGATGGCGTGCCAGCCGTCATCTACTTTAGGTGATACACTGACTATGGATAAGTACCTCATACAACCCCGCTTTGAAACACCCAAACTATCCCTTTGAGACTTTAAGACTACTATGCTTCATCAGGACTGTGTGGGTGTAGTTTTATCTGATTTGATTGACATCAGTGTGGTATCCACATTTTGATTAAAATGTTGCTAAATCCTGATTGGCGCATGTAAATACATGACATCACTTTTTTTTTTTTTCATTTGAGCTCCCCCCACTTCAGACAGAAATCTCTAATGTGAAATAACCAAAACTGGCAGGAAAATGTTCTGTTTACGTAGGACCCCATTGCTCATACTAAGAAGTTGATTAAGAAAATATGTTTTCAGGGCCTTTAAATCAGCTTACCTCTTGGACAAACAGACTCTGGGCCTCCCTCTCTGCATTCTCAGGCACTGTAGGGTAGAGAGTTCTGCCTTGCCGCCTCAAAGTTGAAATCTGCAAAACAAAACAATGGTTTCTTCAACGAGGAGACACGAGAAACACGACAACATTGTAAAAGTGAAAACAAAAA
The DNA here is from genome assembly GCA_916701645.2 of Sebastolobus alascanus. Classification (NCBI taxonomy): domain Eukaryota; kingdom Metazoa; phylum Chordata; class Actinopteri; order Perciformes; family Sebastidae; genus Sebastolobus; species Sebastolobus alascanus. Next base: position 907,452 of record CAKAOJ020000059.1, read on the forward strand.
TGTGGAAGACATTGCTCAAGCTGGACACATAGTACTGCAGTTTGTGGTCTCAGCTGGACACGGTTGCTCCGAGTGTTCTTTTAAAATGTTATTCTACGTTTGAGTGAAGACTGATGTCTTTCTGAGGGTTCAAAGGGGCAGTATGTGAGGGAGGCAGGATACTTGTCCATGCTGTTCAGCTCCAGGACCCACAGACACACCCCGAGTCTGGCTCTCTGCCACTGTTGTACAGCCGCACTCTGACTAATCAGCATCTCAGCACCTCTGATGCCTCGTTGAAGCCTTCCACTAATGACTGTAGCAGTTTCACAGCACAAGAAAGCTAAGCAAAAGCATCAATTCATACTTTAACAAGACAAAGTGTCGACAGCCACGCTAGCTGCTCTAAAAGGCTAACTCAGCAGTAAATCGTTCATAGACAACCAACTAATAGGTCAGTTTTAGCCAAGTGTGAAAGCTGGAGCTCTATTTAAACTTGCCCTTACTGAGTAAAATAGTGCTTTGTGCAACATCATCACTGTCAGGTTTTAGCAGGAGGATTAATTTAAAAATAAAGTGCATTTGACCACTCATAATCCCTGCGAGCAAGAGTGAAATATGAATATAGCCATTAAGAGAAGCAGTTCAGCTGACTGAGTTAAAAGGAAACAAGTGAATTGTGGCTTTGTGCGAGTCAAATGCTCGTCAGCTGTGTTTTTCTTATGATGACAGACAAAACCTCCATTATCATTTCCCAACACATTTTTTATTGAAATGAAAAGCGCTTTGAGCAGAATTACGTTCCATGTCATTGGTTTACCGTCCAAGTTATTGCAGAACTAATGAAATGAGTTCTACTTTGACCACACAGTGTGTCTATTGTCACATATGATAATCAGACAAATGTGTTTATAATCCCATAAATATCACTGTGTCCAATTCAATCCAATGAGCCCTTGAAAACATCAAGTTGATGGAATGAAAATTATTATTTCAAATAATAATAATAATAATAATATGGAAATGTTTTCCCTTTTATCAGAAGACATTGTACAATACATTTGAGTCATATTTTGTCATTTCAACACACCATGGAAGTGATTGACTGGAGATGAAACAATTAGTAGATTATCACTATTTTGATAATTGAATAATTGTTTGTCCTTTTTTTATAAAGGAAAAATACCAAATATGCTTTTGTTTCAGCTTCTCAAATGTGATGATTTGCTGCTTCTTTCTGTTTATACCGTTGTAAACTGAATACTTTTGGGTACTGGACTGTAACATAAAATGTTCACTATTTTCTGACATTTTATGACCAAATAATTTATTGATTAATCAAGAGAATAATGAACAGATTAATCTATGATGACACTAAAATGTGAAACATCTTTTTCATCTTTCTCTGTTGCCTCGCTGTCCCTCTGAATGACCTTGTATTTGACTGAGTGCTGGTCGTGTCAACTAGGCACAAATTCCACACCGAGCTCGTATTTGTGAACCTGAAGTCTCCCCTTCCTCTCTGCTAGCCAGGTTTCCTGCAGGGGAGATGATAATCTTTACAATCCAAGCAGCCGAAATAAACAGGCTTGGAGGTAAGAGGGAGCCAGGAAGTGGGCAACAGGAAACATTTAATTGGGCTACAAGTCGCCAGGGAGAACCATTCTGAACCCCTCTCTGGTGAAATAAGCGCTAAATTAGCACGGGATGTAGCCTAACGTGAACCAAGTGTGCCTCAAGACATCACCCCCTCAGCACTGGTGTCATATTTCCTAAGTTCAAACTGATATTATTGGAAGGCCGTTGATATTCTATACTTTATCGTTTCGCCTCACTGCGCCCGGCTGCTGTTTCTTTTGCATGGATGTATTAAGAGAACTGGGTACAGCGTTGGAGGCGGGGCCCCGTTCATTCCTATTAAAGTTGCTCAGTGGCGCATGAAGACAAAATGGTTCGACTTCCGCCTGGAAAAGTACCCGGATCTTGGACACATGGAACATGCGCAGTAGCGTCCGCTCGGTCACATGACTCGGTCACGGGGTCCCAACGTCACGCCGTCGTCACGGCTTGCGCTGTCGTCACGGTCTGGGTCTCATTCACATGAACGGAGGAAGGGAAATAACTCTGGATTCGGCTATAGTGCGTTTTACAACTTTTAGGACCTAATTATTTAAATAAGGGCTATTAGAGTGTTCGTACTGGGAAGTTGATTTACCTAAAAAAAAATTATCCGCTGAGTTACAGACGTCTCTTTCCCAATGTAAGTCTATGAGAAAAAGTCTTTTTGGGCCCAATGGCATCAGGAGACGAACACTGAAGTTGCAGTACCGCCACTTGGCCACTACGAAAATTGGGATCAACGACCGGCGCTCTTCCTGGGGGCTTGTTCTTTTGCTGACGGATACAGAATGGATATGACGACACGTTACTCAGACTACAACAATATAAGCGGTAACTTCCTTCTACCTCCACAGACTTAAATGAAGCAAATACATTGATTCTGGCATTAAAAAAAATCTATTTCAAAATCTTAAAAAAAGAAATCACGATACATAGGTGCCACCCCTATTGTCTGTACATAATTTCATGGCAATTCATCCGATAGTTGTTGAGATATTTCAGTGCTGCTAGCGTGGCTAATAAAAGTGAACCTATACATTGTTGTGACACTCTTTTAAAAACGTACATCCTCAGTAGGAACAAATGCATCTTAGGGCTGAGTGCCACAGACCGGAGGTTGGCAGGCCAAAATAACACGTTGGTTTTAGTGTTCTCATGGGATTTGTTGACAATAACAAAAATATAGAACATCGCCAGCATTATCCTTTAAATACATGGAAACTGTAAAGTGGCTGAAGTAAAGGAAAAATAATAATATCCTGATCTGTGGGTTTTACGGCGGGGATGGGCCTAGACCTGAGGGAAGGAAAGGCCCCCACCTCGTAATCCTCGACAAATTTCTCCAGAATCTTCGCACAGAGAGACCTGTACAGATCTGGCTTGTGCCAACAGCTTCCAGATCAAAACCAGATGGAGATGATATAAACACTGACTGGCTCACAAAAGACCAGTACCAACACATGACTTTTGATGTGCCAGTGGGGATAAGATATGGCAGAGACCTGATAGTGTTTTTTATTCATTAGGAACAGTCAAAAACAGGGTTTGTACAAAAATAACACAGAAAGAGGAGCTCTTTCTGCCCTTTCTGTTTTAGACTTGATCCTTCACCAACTAACACTGTATACCTTGTACTGTCTCTATGCATATTAAGGTTTCTGTATGAGTACACACTGGCTGTACCTTCTTTCACTAAACATTGAAAAGGCCTTGACACAGAAGCTGGTTAAAACCTTGCTGGAGTCTGGGGAGGTCCAAACAGATGTTAGGTTCAATCACTCTGCCTGTGGTGTTTTTTTTTTCCTCAGTCAGAATCACCTGTCAGCCCCTGACAACGCACTGTTTGTGTGTAAAGCTGGTATGTTATGTTCACAGCAGCAGGCTGGAGAAGCATGACACAAGAGAAGACAAAGTCAAGGCTGCCCCGCTGTCACTGAGCACCCAGCTGCCAGGCCTTTGTAAACTGTAACAACCAATGGCTTTATAAAGCGCCAAACCCAAAGTTAGAAACACTTTGTCATTTTTGTTCTATTCCACGCAGCCATCTTCTAATCTACAGTAAAGTAACTGGAAAGATTCTTCACCCTAGATTCACTTAAACCTGCAGTAGGCAAAAGGTTTTTGGCATCATTGGGCAAAAATTCCACAATAACCTTTCAGCATTATTGTAATTCAAGTGTTCTGGGAGAAAACTAGACTTCTGCACCTCCTCATGGCTCTGTTTTCAGTTTGCGAGCTGTCAATCACTCGCAAACTCCGAACAAACGGTCAAACTTGAAGCACTGATCAAATAGTAATCAATATTCTGTTACTGTAATGCCTATTTCTCACCTCAAATGTTTTCAGAAACATCTTGTAGTGTACTGTTTAGCTGTAAAATGAGAAAATTTGCTCTGGCTGGTGGGCGGAGCTTGGTATTTCCTCAACCTGATCTCAACATGGCTGCCGGGTCGCAAACTTTCTCATTTTACAGCTAAACAGTACACTACAAGATGTTTCTGAAAACATTTTATGCGAGAAATAGACATTACAGTAACAGAATATTGATTTATACTTCTATCTATTTAGACTATGATCACTATGACATTTGCCCCAGATTTACAGGTTAAGGTGCAGGTGGGAAAGGACTCGACAGGAAGCATTTTAACGTGCAATTACTATTTTACACTCACAAAATACAATAAATAGTACCTTCATACAACATATGTTGCTATATAAATCATCAAAACACAACTCTTATTTGTCTTCTGTGGGCATTGGGCTTTAACAATAATAGACTAACATTTCCACAGGACGGTGAGACTGATTGGAGGATGTGCTGCACATCTCATTGCTGCTGTTTGTAAGAACGTCTTTCAATCAAGTCTCATTTCCTGAAGTACCAGCACTGGGCCAGATTTCCATTTTAGATTTTCCATCCTCATTCTGGAAAGTGTGAGGGAGCGTACGTCCTGTACAATGTGGCTGGAGATAACACTCGCTCTGTCACAACACTGGAGACAGAATGAGCCAATTAAACAGATGGCCCCTGACCCCTCTCTCTCTCTCTCGCTACAGCATGGAAGGATGTAAACAAAAAGAAAGCCTCTGTGAACGACCCCACCCTTTAGGCCTACTCACTGGCCTGGGCCAAAGGAAAAGACCGCTAAAGCCAAACAAATACAACAAAGAAAACACGCAAGTGGGTGGGTAGCTAATGAATTTTGGACCGGTGACAATAACAATACTTGGACCATTAACACGCATTATGTAGTGGATATTTTTCACCCAAAATGCCTCACTTTCCACAGCAGTAACACGAGTAGCCGCACTGGAAATCAAAGCCCTAACTCTGGCTAGGGATGCCACAAAGAACGATACTTCAGTACCAAGTCAATGCCAAAATTCTGAAAACGTGATCCTATAGTACCATAGGTACCGTCCGGGCTTGAGACTAACGCTGTCCTGTCGTCCCAGGTAAACTCACTATCGACGCGTCCAGGGAATGCACCCTATTTTTAATATACTATATTGATAATACTACATTGTAGACAAAAAATCTGTGTTGAAATCGGCAGGACTAGAGCTAATTAACGTTAGCGGTTAGCTCCGTGCAGGACTCTGCCGATTATGGCTGCTAACAGCTAACATTAACCAGCTCTCATCCTGCTGATTTCAACACGTAACATAACATATTACGATACATTCAGGCACTATTCAGTAAAAATGAACATTATCATGATGTGTTCAAGTAGTTAATAGAGAGGGAATTATTTTTTAACTTCCTCACAAAAACCAGTATGCAAATGGTAATAAAGGAGTGTATGTTGAAGTGCATGAGATTTATTGTTTTACTTTTGTTTTTTACCGTGGTATTGAATTGATATCAAGAATCGTGGAATTTCACTGGTATTGGTGTCGACTACTAAATATCTGGTATCATCCCTAACTCTGGCAGTGTTATAACCACTGCCTAAGCTTCACACCACCACTACCTTTACTCCCATTGTTAAAATCTTACTCGCCATTATAATCACAGCTACAATACCCAGAGCCAGATTTACTACAGTAAGGCCTTTTGCGGCAATTTTTCGAGTGCAGAGATGTGACTTGCATGCATGAAACAGGTGTGAAACTCACCTCAAAGTCCTCCAGGGGGAACTGCAGCATGTCTCTGAGGACATCACTGAGGATTTGCGTCTTCCTCTGCACCAGCACATTTTCATAGTCCAGCGGCTCGATCACCTTCGGCTTGACCTGGAGAACACAGACGGAGCTCTCTGTTAGCGGGACATTTGATGCAAGTTCACAAATACTGGTAGCTCTAAGGGCAAAGATACAGGAGGAAATGTACTTGGCACATGTATTTTTTTTGTTGTTGTTGCATTTTACACCTTTATTAACTAGATCCAGTAGAGAGATGACGGGAAATGAGGAAGGAGAAAGATGGATAATGACATCCAACAACGACCCCCGGTCGGACACAAACCTGTTGCGGTTCATGGTTGTCGGTGCTTTTGTAACTGACCCTGCACACTGTCAAGCACTACTCACTTTATTAACAAAGTGTCCTAAGACCGTTATCAGGTAAAACTCACCGAATGAGAGTGAAATTGGAGTTACTGATACCCTGCAAGCGGGGTAAAATATAAACTAAGACAACATTATGCTATTAGAGATTATACTTTCAATTAGAGTTAAAGAGACTAAATGAAAACTACATTCAATGAGAGCAAAGAAGAGGACTTGAATTCAAGCAGAGGCAGTGCGATGCTGTCTTTGGTCAACATATCTGATGCCTGAGCGCAGCATCTAATACACTGCACGTGTAATAAATAGTGTACACTAAGAAAGAATTTTATCTTTGTACCAGTGGTTGCGTTAGAATTTCTCATTGTCTGTCATTCTAATGCACAGGGTTGTAAAAATTCCGTCATAATCTATATTACCGCCCGTCATTTTGTATTTTCATTTTTAATGATAAGACAAAGGCCTATTTAAAGATGAATCATTTTTTTCCCGTAGTCTTTTCCTCGGAGAGACGACTTCTCATGGCTGTTTTCATTTTGTTCTGAAGGATGAACCCGGGCTTGCTGTCACACTAGAGACTGGATTTACCAGACTCTCTGAATGTGGGATTTCCCGATCCTGCAAGCACTCGCTTCACCGTGGGGGAAATCCCGCAGCACGCGCTCCTTCTGCACCAGCTGCATCAGCACCGCTCTGTGACCTGTAATCACAGACACGCTCCAAGTCCAGTCCGTAAAAATGACTGACGGCCTTCAGATTTTTCACTGTCATTGTTAAAAAAATTCAGTCAAAGACGGAAAATATTTGGTTAATGCAACCTCAAAGTCAGATGATGTGGCAGACTAAGCGGCAAAAAAACTGAAAAGCTGATGTGACATTCTTAGTTTCCAAGCCAAATCCAGCAAATGAAGCATATAGCCGTGCACAGGAGCAGAGATGGCGCTGTGCATAGACAGGCCTCTACTGTACATAGAGTGTGATTCATCCAACAAAGCTGTCACATTGGATTTTACCAACACATGTTATCTGTTGGATACACTGCGATAAGTCCATCAGGGCTCCATCTGCCCAGAGCAAATGGATCCGCCTCAGCAGTGGGAAGGTCTTGATGAGCTTATCCCTCCGTGAGAGCAAACATGCATGACGTGTATGTCAAGGAAACAAGCACACTCCACTTCAATTATAGGCACTACATGCAACACAATTATCCTCCACATCGTAAAACAAACAATCCACAATCATCCGCTTTCACTTTTATCGTACTTGACGGGAATCCCTAATCAGAAGTCTGTTTGCAAACGCTACGTTGTTCTGTAGCCGACTCTCAAGAGCAGATGTGTCTATGTTATCTAAAGATGATTACGGGTTTACGGTGCATCATGTCATAGTGTCTGCATAATGTTAAAGCATTGACAGAGGCTGGCGAGAGCTTATGCACTGCAAAGATACAGTAGCCATTAGATGGAAAGTTAGCTGTCAACACTTCCAGCTGATGGGACGGCAGAATAAATCATACAGCCGGTGAGACAGCAGAGTGCAAAACGAACAGCGTCACATCGCCAGATTTCAGTGCTGAGTGACAGCACAGCCCACATGTTGCCTCCACATCTGGGGCTGATAATACTAGCATGATCTCAGAGGGAGAGTCATGGATCTTGACCTGCTTAAATGCATGTTGCTAGGAACCTTGTTAATAACAGAGCACAGCTCACACTGAGGACAGAGGGGGCAGGACCTCGTATCAAGGACAAGGAGGGGATAGCAGAACAGAGACGGTGCCACCATGTCTGCCAGCTAAAGCAGGCTGCGACATTATCAGTCGACCGGTTATTCACAGCTTTATCCGAACATAACACAACTGTTTTTTCTCTCTACATGAAAAAAAATAGAGGCTGATGCTTACCTGTCTGCAAGCAGGACAGGTAAATCAGGAAGGAAATAAAGACGTCGGAAATATAAGATGTGTGCGTGTGTGTCTCGTTTGAACTGAACTAAAAAGCCTAAGATCTCTATACACAGACCAGACAGCCTGTACCAGACAGTGAAACCTTAAGAACACCAGGTACACACAGATGCATTGTCATTATTTACCAGGAAATGAAAAAACGATGACACGCAAGTAGACAAACCAGGGGAATTCATTCTGCAAGTGAGAGGAGTTCAGGTCAGGAGCGAAAGGAGAGTCTTGCATTTTGTTGCTTCACCAGAAAACCTTAGACTGTCCAAATACCACATCTGCAATTAAAAGGGATTCTGATATTTAAAGGAGCAGTGTGTAGGATCTGGCGGTATCTAGCGGTGAGGTTGCAGATTGCATCCAATTGAAAAACATCTCTCGTGTGCCAAGTGTGTAGAAGAACTGCTACGGTGGTCGACGCGAAAACGCGAATGGCCATCTCTAGAGCCGGTTGTTGTAAGAGTAGCGTAGGTCATTTGGAGCAGAGCCAGTGCTTAGAGTGTGTGTGTGTGTGCATGTGAGAAGTGAGTGATGAAGCAAGAGAAAGAGAGCGGCGGCGACAGCAGCGAGTAGCGTTATCGACTCCGGCCCAAGCAGGAAAAGTTAACAGCGTTTGGTTTGTCTGTTCTGGGCTACTGTAGAAACATGGAGGACTCAGTGAAGAGGACCCGCTCCCTATGTAGATATTAACAGCTCATTCTAAGCTAACGAAAACACAACGCTTCTTATTTTCAGGTGATTATACACTAATGAAAACATACTTATTAATACTATATTCCATTTCTGCCAATAGATCCCTGTAATTGTTACACACTGGTCCTTTAAAGTAGCTGCTAAAAGATTTGACCCCATTCTAGAGATGGTGCCCTCTCCTCACCAGTGATGGATTCATGACCCCACCCTGTTGCTGCTGACTATTGCTTCACTCCAAACCCCTCCGGACTCTTCTACATTGCTTTGTCAGTGACCAGTGAAGGTGGTCAACCACACAGTACACTCAGCACTGAGTAAGAAAATGATAAATACACAAGCAAGAGCTCCGTCATTCCCTCAACCCACAGTGCTGACCATAGTTAATGTATCTAAGTCCAACTTTTATTGTATTATTGTCGTATCAGTCTTTGGAAATGGCTTTTTAAATGTGTTGTTGACTAAAAATAGTCTAAAATAGTTTCTAAAATTCACCATAAATATTTTTGAATACTTTTTCAAAATAAAATAAGGCCGGAACAATGCAAGCTGCATGTTTCACGTCAAGTCAACAAACAGTCATTCCTGGAAAGCCCTTAAAACAGAAACTTACGAAGCCATCTCCTCCACTCCCTCTCCACAGTGATCTAGCAGCTGTTTAGCCGCGGCACCCACTCCTCCCATCACTGCACCCTCTCACAGCAAAGAACAATGGTGCTGTGTAGTGCCTCTCCACTAACTGATACATTCAATCTGTATATCTGCTACCGTCTTCTTCACACGGCTCTGTAGAGATCCAACTGGACACCTCTACGCGGGGCGGGACGTCACCGCTGTCGTCGGGGCCGACTTTTGAGCCAAATAAAATGTTTTACAAGCCGAAGGTCATCTTTGAGAATCAACTCGAGGAAACCGTGTGCTGCTTCCCTCCAGGTGGTTTAGTGCTGGTAAAGTTCAACATTCCTCTGTGCCGGTGCTAACGTTGCAAATTCTGAATGGGAGTTGGCTACGTTGTGCGTAATGAAAGAGATGACAAAAGTGAAGCAGCACAGACGCTCACATGACACCTGTTTCGGGACTTTATGACTGTGGGTTAACCTTTGGAGCACTGCACGCTGTAAAAGATGTACCTTATAGATCAGAACAGCTTTTTAACATCAACCAAAAAAAGTCTCATTTATAAAACTCCTTGAATGACTTACCACCACCTGTGGCACCGGGTCTACCTCAGCCTCAGCCGCAGCCAAGCTCTTGTACTGCTGCGGACTCTCAATGACCAACTCCTTCTTTGGAGCCTTACTAGCCCTCCCTTGCATTGTCAACAGCTGTGGTGAGATATCTCCGAGCTAGATCCCAAAGAGAGGCGGACGGCCAGCATATCCGATGGAGAAGAATCCTGGTGCTGGAAAAAAAGTTTGTGAAGTTTGTATTTGCCCTCACAGACTCGTGCTACACACCCTCCCTTCGCAGACTGCTCCGTCTGTCTGAAAGCAGAGGACTCACACCCAGGCGGAGGAGATGGCCCCTCCTACACTCAGCTGTTCTGCCTGGGGGAGTTAAACAACCTCACACACCATCACACACACACAACCACACACACACACAACCACACACACACACAAACACACACGCAAGGAAGCTATCTGACCCCACGCTATCCACCTGCACGGTGACACAGGCTTGACAAACAAAAGATACACATTCCTCAAGTATTACAGTTAGGTCAGGGACTGTCCACGCCTTGTGTGGGACAGCTGAAATAAGAGCTGGCTTAAGTTTCATCAAGAGGAACAAGCTAGGGGAGAACGGGACAACAATGGGGCAGTTTCGTGTCGCAATATTCAAAGAAACCACTCGAGCATCTGCAGAATAACATAAAGTACGAGGGCACCAACTAACGAATCAGCCGCAGCGATTTAGAAGTGATTTTCCGCGCAAACATCACAGATAAGCTGCCAGGCTGATCAGATTGTAGCAGGACATGGGCAAATCTTGACCCACATTAACTGCTCAAGACTGAATCTTTAAACTCTTTCTGAATCAGCAGTGCAGTATGAATACTCATCACGAACCGTGACAGTCAAACATTAGTCACCGAAGTGTTTATTGCCGGCTCTGGCTCCATCGTATGACTGTACCCGAGATAGTAACTGTTAGTAATCAGAGTTTGAGATTGGCTTCTGTCTCGCTGCTTGTTGATGCAACTGCTGGAGGGGCATTCCAACACACACACGGCCCCAGTCAACCCACCGAGGAGTGGGCCCGACCTACAGATTCCTCGGTGGGCCACAGCAGGGGAGGATGTTATCTTTTCACGCCTGTATCTAAGCTTAATGTGAAGGGGAAGGGGGGGGTTTGGGCCAAGTCAGCTGCTCCCCTCCCACAGTCACATGCCCCTACGGGCCCCACACAGGGGTCGGTATTATGGTCAAAATCATGATATTAGTAAGAATATTTTTCTCATATCAACAAATATCACAATAAAGAAAATTAATGGATAATCACATATGAAATAATCAAATGGATGTTGAACAGCAGCATTTGGGAAAATGGTAACAATATGTGATTGTATCAGGACAATAAACATCGATCACTCAAAAATAGTGAACAAACACCAACCATTGTCAGGCTTTAGCTTTTCAAAGGAAGGATTCGCTGTTTCTCTTCGGCATAATGTAATTGTAAACTGAATATTTAGTTTTGGACTGTCGGTCAGGCAAAACAAGACACCTGAAGATGTCACCATGTGCTCTGGGAAATAGTTGTTGTTGGATATTTTTCCGTTATTTTTGACATTTCATAAACTAAACAAAACTGATAAATCAAAAAAAAAATAATCGATAATGAAAAATATTTCTTAGTTGCGTCTATAATTACAGTCCAGCCTTAGTCCAACATATTCATAAGACCTCAGCCAGCCTTCAATGCTCAACCTAAAACACCCCCATCTCTTCCCAATTGCCACCTACCACAGTTGAGGCTAGGCTGTATGAAACATTTAAATACTTAGCTTTTGGCCTCGATCTACACTATAAACATGGCCAACATAATTTGCGTCTGTTGCCTCTAACTCTCTCTGTTATCAGTTATTTTGTACATCGATACAGCAGATCAAGTAGTGGAAGTGTTGTCAATGACTTGTTCATATTCGGCACAACTACGCAGTCAGAAACCCCATTACTCAGTGGGTTGATTGAAGGCACGTGTGTCTGGGTGTGCCTCCTCTACTTATACCACATGCAGCAAACACTGCTGGCACTTACTCTTCTAGGGTTCTCCATGTGCATGTATTGTAGAGTATGCATGTGAAATTTAAGTGAATATCAGAATGACGAAATTAAGAGCACTCGTTCGGTTTCTCTGTGTGCAGATCTAAAGGCAGAGTTGGGCTTCCTGAAGTGTTGAAGTGTGTTGCCAGCCCAGTCCATGGCGGTGGCTTAGCGAGGACTGCCTTTGGGTGACGTGTTGTCAACTGACTGAGCCCTTGGACTTTTTTCCCTCCCTTCCTATAGTACTGACCTCTTTTAAATAGTTTGAGTAATTAGAGTATCGCCACAAGCCCCAGGGGGGCAACAGGATGCCCCCACAGTTTCACCTTACCCTACAGGCCCAGACACACCAAACAGATATCAAAGAACTAGCGGCGATGAAGGCAGACTGTTTTGTCGCCGCAAAAAGGGAAACCTGAAGACCGAGGACTATATACAAGCTGTTGTTACGATACGTACACAAAACAGCGTTTGCCTACCATTTTCACACCACTCTCACTCACCACTAAGCCTCAAAAAAGCCTCTGACAAGGGCAGACTAGTGCCAACAGTGTTGGACACACAGCAAAAAAACTAGAGCGTCAGACGCTCACCGACGACCCGAAATTGGTGTGTCGGGGCCTGAATGTGTGAACCCAACCTAAGCCCTCACCCCACCCACTGAAGGCAGCTCTACGTTGAACACTATTCGAAGAGAAAACAGACTTTGACACAAGATCAGGTCACTCCAGTCACGAGAAAAGTTGACTATGAAGTGAACTGCCCTCTGGCATAGATCCAGATCAGCACACCTCGGGGACTGTGTGTGTGTTTAAGGGATATAAGCTGATCCTCCGCATGCAAGCGGGCTCCATAGTGGAGTGAGCTACAAATCAGTGTCATCCTGGGTGCATATCAGCTCACCTATTGGGGGGTTTAAGAGCAGCAAAGTCAGTCATCATACACGTCCTGTCTCAGATACCTGTGTGTCTTAGCTATTGTTGAACTGAAATGCTTTGGTTCATCCTGTAAATAAGATGCTTTCCAGAAAACTACAAATTTGGCAGGATAATGAAACAGGCATCAGGACTACATTTGTTCTGTCGAATTTTCTATATTTCATTGGATGTTAATCATAACCAGAATTCCAGTTTGGATGCTCACTGCAGACAGCGCAGTGTACTCCTCCCCCTCCTCTAACCACAATCCTAGGGCCAATTTCATCAGATATCTTTGTAAAACACATGCTTGTTTACTGTATCACACTCTGTGATTCATGCTATAGTTAAACACTGTTTCACTGAAGTCATTTTGCATTCTGACAAACTACAGGAAGCCACTTTATTGTTCGATAAAAATGCAGTTTGGTGGATCTATTCAGCTATACACTAATATGAATAATGATAACCCACTGGCATCGTTGGACATTTTGTGCATATAGAGGGTAACGCTCCATTACACGTACTAGATGTTTGACTTTGATCTCTGAGTTTGTACAAAGGCAAGCTTCCTCTCCCAGACATCTCATATCTGCAGCAACAACAGATAAACTTCAGACAGACTTCCTTTCTACGCTGCGGCTCTGGTACAGGATTCCCAAGTGACTGACAACTACACGTGACAACTACAGACCTTGCAATGGTATGCAGATTTATCCATGGAGACCAATACAAATGTATTTCTTTGGGGCAAGTTGGCATTTGGGTCTGAGCAGGAAGGACCACTGAGCCCTTTTAGTGGCACAACAAACACTTGTGTTGAGCAACAAAGTGTTCCCAGAAGCAGACTGACAGGATGTTTTGGAAAAAGTGTATTCTGCTCAAATGCAGTTGAATCTGCCCTGTGCTCAGTGTAAATGTAGTGTACAAAAAGAGACTGTTTCATACATTGAAGACTGCACGCAGGGATGAAAACCACCCCAGGCTGGGCAGTGATTCAGAGGTCTGGAACTGGGCTAAATCCAATCAGGCAGAATGACATTTTTTAAGATATAATTCATTAAAAGGTTCTGGTTTTATCCTCTAAAGCCATTTGGGACTTTTGCTGGTTTTAATTATGTGTCAACACTGAGTCATTTTATGACAAAACAGGAGAGAAAAACTAACAAAGGAATCAATTCAAATTCGTGATGCCACATCGTCTTGCAATAATCAAATGATGTAATTTATCTTTATATAATTATACATAAGACAAATTATTTTGAATAACAGTGTTGTTGCATGGTCACATTTGGTTAGCACAACATATGTCAGAGTATAATAACTCCTTTAACAACTTCACCCCTGATGCAATCCTGACCAGACTCACTACGGGTCAAAACTGTTTAAGTATATACCGCTGTATCAAGTGCATCACGGTACTTTACTGCCTATAGTTGTCCAGATTTGGGCAGTTGGTGGATTTCTTGCTCTCTTTTCCTCTCATTTCAGTGTGTTTGTTGTTATCGTTGTGCAATTTTTAAACGCATTTTTAAAATTTTTCCACATCTATCAAGTTGTAATTCTCAGCCTGGACGGGACTACGACTGGGCTTTTGATTACTTAACACAGGCTTGATGCAATCTCCAGGCCTTCCCTGCATGAGCCAAAGCAAAACAGGGTGTAACCTGGAATGTAACAAAACATGGCCCACCCCTCGTCGCCCCGCTACAGCAGCAGCACCAGGATCCACCATCCTGCCTGTTTTCAGTCTATTCCCTAGAGAGTCAACTGTGAGCTGGGAATGAGATTTTAACATGGAGGTAATAATGACACCATACCGTGTCTACACCCTCTCCTAATAACGTTACTGTAGTGGGACGTGGGATACAATGGCATCAAAAATAACAGGATGTAATCATGAGGCAAAGACAGACGTCTCGCACAACAGAGTCCCGAGTAGCAATACACACAATAATACAATCTATATTAGGGCTGGGACGATACACCTATCTCTCGATTTGACACTATCACGATACTTGGGTGCCGATTCGATGTGTATTGGGATTTTTAAGTATTGCTATTCTAAAAGTATTGCGATACGATAATACGATTTATTGCAATTTTTGTTAGTTTTTTTGTCTTATTTTTGTCTTTTTTTAACACTAGACCATGAAAAAAAGTTGAATCATACACTTCTAGGGACTTTTACTTTAGAAAATATCTAAATTAATACAGTAAAAATGTTTGATATTCTCTGTAGTCAGAGATGTCCTGAAGTCAAATATATCAGTCATTATCAGGCATTATTTATTGAATTTTAACAGAGTTAGCATGCAGCTTTAGCCGTGATGTCTAGCTCTGCTTTTCCTGCAATGTGTGAAACCCAAAGTGTTTCCATACTTTACTGTATGTGTAGTGTTTACCACGTTGGATTTAAACGTGAGAGTGCAGGTCGTATCCATGCGGACCCTCTTCTGTTTTCTAAATTCTCGTTTTGGCTCGCTGGGGCCGGCTGCTGTTTGTTTTGATTGACGGATACGGAACGGATATGACGTCATGTTACTCAGACTACAACAATAAAAGCGGTAACTTCCTTCTACCTCCGCATAGACTCAGATGAAGCAAATATATTGATTCTGGCATTAAAAAAAACAATTTCTAAATTGTATAAAATCCATTCTATTAATCTATTCTAATCCTAATCTATATGTATCATTGTTACAATACTTAAGGCTAATACAGGTGAGAGAAAAAAATTTAGGACCGCTTTATTGATGAGTGCAAGTCTTGAATGTATTTAACAGTACTGAACATGAATAATGCTGGCGTTGAATCTGTGGGAAAAATCAAACTGCTTTTACCAGAAAGTCTTTTAAGTACATGAGTGCTGGAGATAATGGTCCAATGTATCAGTCAGCAAGAAAGCAACACACACACACACGCACACGCACACGCACACGCACACGCACACGCGCTGGGACGTCTGAAGCCCTCCTCAGAGCAACGTCAGGGTGGCTAAAACTTCTCAAAAGTAGGAAGCGATGTGAACACAGTGTGTATGTAATGCTGGTTAACTGTCAAATGTTACACCTTTAGAGAGATATCAAAGAGAAAACAAGAGCAGAGCAGAATAAATGTTTATGTAATGATATAGACAGTACTGTACTATATACAGGAAATTATTATATGGAGGACAAAAAGTGACTTAATCATCAATAAATAAATACACAGATACATTCTGAAATAAATACAGAAATATTAAAATGAATACAATCCGCAAATATGTTTTAACGCCACTAATTTCTTTAATGCAATTGATATTTCGGAGGTTGTAGCTCAGTTTTAAAGCTAAATCTAAAAAAAAAATAAAGGAATAAATACATTTTAAAATGTAGAAATACGGAAGCACATAAATGTAATTTCGTAGAAGGGTAATATTAAATTAAAGACATTATTTATTTCCAGATTATTTAGGATTTTAATTTACATATTGACGCAACTATTTCAGCATATTTATTTGTTTATGAATAAGTACGTTTTTGTCCTCCATATTATGAGAATAGGATCATTGGGAATCACCAAGATTTCACGATGTCATATTAAACACACATGTTTAAACTAAGAGCATGATGCATTTTAGTCAAGAAGGAAAGGAGAGCATTAGTCAAGTAATTGAATCTATTAAATGGATTTGATCTGTAAATACTTTCTGGTTGATGACATGCAGAGCTGATTAAGTATTTCATCAACTCCCCAAAACAAGGAACTTAAAAACACAGCATAATTGACTCACTAGGCATGGTTCATTGAAAGTAAAACCATCACAGGTCTAGTTCGAAGCATTATTAGGCTACTCCCAAAACATCATCGGATAAGAGGCGCTTTTATCTGTGACCAAGCTGGCGTCACCACTTTCTCTCTCTTTCCCTGCAACAACATTCCTCTGATAAAACCAGCAGACACCTCAACGCTTCTGTTATAGCAGCCAAACATGTCAAATGAATAAAGGGAGGAAACTGAACCTTTGTGGAAGCAAAGAATAATGATACAACACTGAAAGGTGTTCTTCTTGATAGCTTTCTGGAGAGCAAGAGCGAAACATGACACCCCTGAATTACAACATAATACACATTAATACATTATCTGAAATCAGTGACTTTGTATATCTGAAGGCAGATCACTTCCTGACACTGTGATGAGAGTTTCCATGAGGAAGGAAAAGGCCGAGCTGTTGCAATCAGCGAATGAAATAACAGAGCAGTGAAAAAGCCAAAATAGTTTGTTTAATTACTTACTGCATGCCTAGAGAGTAGAGATCAGCCTCCCACATCCAGCTTTGTCTGTGAATGTGTGTGTGTGTGTGTGTGTGTGTGTGTGTGTGTGTGTGTGTGTGTGTGTGTGTGCCTGGCCTTTAACCCCATCATATCCGTTTTAAATTCCCAGAAATAATAACCTGCTGCAATCAGAAGGAATTAAAAGGCCAAACATAATGGCGTATATCTTTTTATAACCAGGCCTAATGGATTAAAAAGGTGCAAATAGTGACGAGGGACAACGAGGGACAACATCCCGTACAGAAAAGACTGCATGTGCTGCTGCTCAATTTTAGATATTCTTGTAGAAAGCTAAAGTCAGTGTATATACAGAACAAGACAAGCCCTATATAACAGTAAAAGTTATCAGATGAGTCAAAAATAACTGACAACATAATAAAACTGTTA
This sequence comes from Sebastolobus alascanus, assembly GCA_916701645.2. Classification (NCBI taxonomy): domain Eukaryota; kingdom Metazoa; phylum Chordata; class Actinopteri; order Perciformes; family Sebastidae; genus Sebastolobus; species Sebastolobus alascanus. Next base: position 925,096 of record CAKAOJ020000059.1, read on the forward strand.
AATGTTTTACCTATTGTTACGACAGTTTAGCTTCAGCAGCAGTATTATTAACATTTGGTTACTGTACATGTAGCCTACTGGCTGGCTGGTGGAATGTTATGAACAAAGTTAGGTAGCTAACTGGAAAGGCTACTGGTCAGTAGGTCACTATGTTTGACTCTAAATGGGACCATAATTTACTAAATGAACATAATGCTGTATTGAAGAAGACTTGAAACTAGCGATTGATACCATAAACTCATGTTTACAATGTTTACTGAGGTAATAAATCAAGTGAGAAGTAGGGTAATTTTCTCATAGACTTCTATACAATCTGATTTCTTTTTGCAACCAGTGGAGTCGCCCCCTGCTGGCTATTAGAAAGAATGCAAGTTTAAGGCACTTCAGCATTGGCTTCACTTCTCAGACCCCGGAGTTGCCCACACACATACACAATCTAGGAAAACTAAAACCAAGATTAACCATTGTAACAATAGGTGAAGCATTTTAGCCAGCACCTAACGCTAACAAAATTAGCTAGCTAATTTAAAGGTATCTCTTAGCCGGTTAACGTGATGGCAAAAAAAGCTAATGAGCTGAAAAATAACATGAGCAGGTGAAAAATAAACACAGGTATAGCAGCCTTTATAAGAGTCAATTAATTATATCAACTGATTGGATGTTAAGGAAAAGGATAAAGCTTTATATTTATTTTAAACTCTATTCTTATTATCCAACTAACAGTATTATTTATTCATTGATGTATTTAGTTCTATTTTTTACTCGTCTTACAACCTTTTACTGCCATACATAGTTACACTTGTCTCTGACAAAAATGTGTTAAGCAAACCACATCCCCTGCACACATTTAACTATTGATTTGTAAGACTGCTAAATGCTGACAGAGGATTAATTGACCCCGTCTGGATGATAAGACCATCCGTGAGCCAAGAGAAGCAACCATGCCCTTGACCTAATTCCCTGCTCTCAGCCGGGGCCACTGTCACTCTGCTCTCTGCTGCCAATCTGATGAACCAGCTACGGGAAGGAGACGTCGCACACGCAGTATAGTAAGTAAACACAAACGGGAAGGGCAAGACAAGCTGGTACGGAGCAGCAGAAGCCCTGCCAAGCCCGCCGGTTCACAGATGAAGAGCGGTGATTGATTTCCAGCAGACACAGAGCTCACTGTCCCCCCCCCATCCCGACTCCCACTCCCTCACCCCCATCCCGGCCCTCAGAGGCTTTAACCCATGCAGCAGCGCTTAGTGAGAGGCAAGATCCAGCCCTCCCACTGCCCTACATTTTACACTGTTAACACTCATGGCGACATATTCACAAGGCTGAAATGAGGATGATGATTATTATTACTGCTGTAGTTGCATCTATAATCTGTCAAATATGAAAGGCATGAGTACCAGTGCCAGGAAAATTAACACCAGCAGGTGTAGTTTTGAGTCAATATTGGGGAAAGGTTGCACTTACAAAACCTGCACATACTCTACATATACCAATACCATTAACATCTGAATCATTTATCATATTCATGCCCTGCATTTTGTCATCTTAATAAAAGAAATCAGGGAAGGAATGCAGCAGAAATAATTTGCAAACGTCAAAATAAAAGACCAAATTAGATGCAGTTCTATAAGGGGAATAATGCATACAGTATGTTTTAGGCTTTTAAAGACAGCACTCCATACACATCATGTACTGTATGTGGTAGTGCTGAAACAAATAGTACAGTAGACGATGAGTTGACAAACAGAAAATTAATCAACAACAATTTGGATCAATCATTTATCAAGCAAGAATGCAAAACATTTGCTGGTTCAAGCTTCTCAAATGTTAGGATTTGCTGCTTTTTTCTGTTTTTATATAATTTGCCGTTAGCTATTAATTAATCTCATCACTAGTTTTATAATAGAGCAGCATTATGAGACAGCTGACTGAGCAGAAAAAATAGTTTGAAATTAAATTTACACCAAATACAGTGGCATTTGCCATTTCACTAAAAGGAGAAGGGGTCTCACTGAGCTACTGTTTTATAATGTGTAGTTTAGGGCTGAAACAATCAGCAGCTTAATCGATTACTGGATGAACAGAAAGCTAATTGTCAACAATTTTGATAAACAATTGTTTAAGTAATTTATCATTCACTGCTTTCCTGCTTTTTTTAAATATGAGGATTTCCGGATTTTTCTCTGTTTTGTATTGAAGATGGGTTTTGGACTGATATTAGGACAAAACAAAAAATGTACAGATGTTACCTCGGGCTGTGGGTACCTGTGATAGGCATTTTCTGATATTTTATAGACAAAACAAATATATTTTAAACAAATATAACAGATAAATTGCTAATGAAAGTTACCTTTCATTTCAACTCAAATATATATGGATATATCTATATATTTGTCCATTTGAATGTAATGAACAGCACAATACTAAACATATTGTGTCTGCACACACACACGCACACACACACACACACACACACACCTTAAGTACTCTCGGTGTTGGCAATGCACGCGACTCTCTCCGACTCAGCGCTCGCTCAGCCTCAGATGGCCCAATGGGCTCAGCTGCTCCCTTACAGATGTAGCCACTACAGTTCCTCTCTAAGACCGTACGCAGCCCGTCAATCACAACCGTGCTGGTGGTGCACCCCATTCCTCCAGGTCCAAACAGGCATCAGTCAGGAGAGCCTGCCAGTGACCCAGTTTCCTTGATGGTCCCCTGCTCCTCCCTGGTCCATGATCTCTAACTTTGACCAGCAAATCCACAGCTCCTGACCCGGGGAGAGAGCGCTGGAGTCCGGGCAAAAAAGGATCCAGAGAGGAGAGCCGGCTGGAGGATGAATTTGTGCACACACAGAGTCTCACTGTAATTCCTTGCTGCCCCAGTCTGTGCTCGTAGGAATACCTCAGTCAGCAGACGAGATACAGTGAGTGAGTGAGTGTGTGAGGTAGAGCAGAGAGCGAGGGATGGGGGGGGATGAAGGATGCTGTGTGAGCTCCGCTGCAGCTCCAACCAATGCTGAGCTTCGGTGCAACGCGAGCTCGCATGTGCATCTGTCTCACTTACTAAGTCATAGCTCGTTCTCCTCTTGAGCCACTATACGTGCATTTCCTCTCTTCATTCTTTTCATTTCCACATTTGCATAATTTAGATTTGACTACACGTGAAATGAATTAATCCCTTTCATTTTGTACTCCACAAAACGAGACTCCTTTTGGGAGCCGGATGAATAATTGTGAAATAAATGGGTTACAATAAATGCGGTCTTATATCCGGAGGGAGAGTCTGATTCCATGGTCAGGCAAACAGCAATATGGCTGGATGCTTATTTAGTTCAGCTGAGAAACCAGAGCCACTGGCAGAACGAATGAATGAATCACATTGAATGGATGGCATATATAATATGCAGCAGTAAGCAGCCTGTGTTACAATGAAAAGCACAATATGAATAGCAAAATATGTTCATTTGTCCATGAAATACTTCATAAAACAAATGAAATAATCAAAAGGGACAAGTTTACTGCAATAAAATGAAATGCTGTGACTGGACTCGAGCCTCAAAGACATCTCCGTTTACAAAACATACCAAGGACATGGGAGGATTTAAACCTTTTAGGCAAAGACATCAAACAGGGAGTTTTTTTTTCTATAAAAGATTAGCTGCTGCTTGATCACAAGCCACAAGCCATTCTGTCAAGTACACAGATATATTGGAGAGGAACAACAAAATTGTATCATACATGGGCCTTTTAAATGCCAGGGAATGATTCATCCGCTAGCGTGGCCTTTGATTTAAATGTCTCAGGACTTCAATGACGAAAACAAAAGATAAAAGCAGGAAATATGTTGTAAAACGCTGCAAATGGACAAATCACTTTCCTGTCTCTATAGTTTCTCTTTCTGCAGGGCATTTGCAAAGACACTCATACATAGTCCTTACTACAAAAACCCAACATAAAAATCCACCTGTGGGTTACAACTGTGTTAAAAGTAGGGTTGTCAAAAGTTAACGCGATAATAACGCAGATTCGTTTTAACCCATCATACGAAACTAGGAAACCTAAGGAATGGAACGCTCCAAACTTACGCTAAATTTTGGCGAGGAAAAACTGTCATGGCCATTTTCAAAGGGGTCCCTTGACCTCTGACCTCAAGATATGTGAATGAAAATGGGTTCTATGGGTACCCTAGAGTCTCCCCTTTACAAACATGCCCACTTTATGATAATCACATGCAGTTTTGGGGCAAGTCATAGTCAAGTCAGCATACTGACACACTGACAGCTGTTGGGCTTGAGTTTGCCATGTTATGATTTGATCATATTTTTTTATGATAAATGCAGTACCTGTGAGGGTTTCTGGACAATAATTGTCATTGTTATGTGCTGTTAAGTGATTTCCAATAATAAATATATACATACATTTGCATAAAGCAAGCATAATTGTCCACTCCCATGTTGATAAGAGTATTAAATACTTGACAAATCTCCCTTTAAGGTACATTTTGAACAGATAAAAAATGTGTGATTAATTTGCAATTAGTCGCGATTAACTATGGACAGTCGTTATTAAATATTTTAATCAATTGACAGCCCTAGTTAAAAGACATTTGACAAACAGGCGTTGTCTACTTGCTGTGGTTGCCCGTGTTTCACCCTCTGATTATTAGGAAAAGGGAGAGGGGGGGGGGGACAAGGAAACAGGGCATCTTGGTTTATTTATCGCGGCTTCTTCCCTTCCTGCAGCTGCAAATCAAACACTCAAAGACCCCTTATGACCTCAACGGGAATTGTCAAATAAAATCCTGCTTGTCACAGTGGCACGCACATGCTGTAGCTACTGAAATACACTAAGTCCCACTGGCAGCAGCTGCGCTAACCTCCATTACGCTTAGAAACAAAAAACATCCATCTGGAAACTCCCTGTTAGAGATCGACCATGCGAGAAACTTTCACCTTTTATTAAGTTACATTAAAAGGGGCAGACTTCCTCACGCCCATACAAATACATTAACACACACACGTGAACGTCTGGAGAAAGTGAGGTGATCCCTTACATCATGATGGTGCACTATGCAATAAGTGCGAACACGCATTCCTGCCTGCTGCTGTGTTAATATTTCAGTAGTGCTTGACACACTGAACTACATTCGAGTGTACGATGAGAGGAGCTGCGGAGGAAAGCGGCTGAGTAGATGAGAGGATTCAGTAACAGAGAGAAAGAATGGAAGGGAGATACTGGGGGGGAACAAGAATATGATTATGCCTATTGTTTTTTTTAGGAAATACATCTCTTCTTTGGTTTATCCCTTTTCTCACACCTCGGATCCAGTCTCCATCCCCCAGTCGCTGCAAAGAAGGATTTTAGGCTTACTATATAAAATAACAAGAAGCAATCTGGCGTAAAAGTTGTAAAACTGCAAAGTCATAAATCCCCTTTTTGAGGCTGTGTAGGCGAGACGCAACAAGTTTTCTTTAAAGGGACTATTTGTAACTTATCACGCGCATAAATCTTAACGGGTCGCAATCCCATGCGCGCTTGCGTGTGGGTACGCGAGCGCGCAGCAGCTCTGCTCCTGCCTGTTTGCACACCGCGCTCGTTCTCAACCGCTCGGCTCGCTCCACCTCCACGTGAACGCGCGCACACTACACACTGCAGAAGAGTTAGTTTAGCTCTGAGAATATCTAGTGAATGTGCAGTGGACGTTTTTGCAGAAATAAATGCTGCCGCTCCTCCAGACCAACAGAGGTTTCCCGTGTCTTGTGAAGTGACGGAGCTCCGCAGCGAGTTACGTTATCGTCCCGACCGGGTGTCGGTGTCTTCCCCCCCCCCCCCCGACCGGGTGTCTCCCCGACCGGGTGTCGCGCGCCCCCCCCCCCCCCCCCGTTCCCTCCGTTCCCTCCGGATCGGGAGGAAAAGCCAACACTAGGATCAGCATTGATTCATGGAGAGACCTTCCTCTGGTCAGCTAACATTACTGCCAAGCAGGTGAAATATAGAGTGATATTGTGTGTTAGCTGACGTGTGTCGCCTCACTGTTTAGACCGGTGCTCGTTCATGTCAATGTAGCGCGAGCACAAGCGCGAGCGCGAGCAACAGGACGCTGACTTTCGTTGACATTGCGGCCACAGGTGTCGCTGTGAAAAAGCAATTTCTGATTCTTACATATAGCCCCTTTAACTTGAACTCTTTCTTTTTTCGGACACTGAGTGCAGAGTCCACAAATGTGTACGTTACATAGTTTGAAGAATATAGACATAGGTGGTGACATAGTCGCAAATCTATTCCCTAGTGATTAAACTCTGTGTTACAAAACATACTTTTTATACATTATTACTTTTGGAACAACCAGCTTTCAATGATTGATTCATCAATGAGTGGACAGTGATGCACGACTACAAGCAGACATTGTTTGAAGTGTCACAGCTGGTGGTCATAAATATTTTGCCCTGAGGACACAGATTCTTGTTTTGCATGTAAGGACAGGTCTGCAGCAATGCAGCGAGGCTGTTACAATACTGCTGTGAGGGTGTTGTATGGGATTTCCTAAACCTTGATGGATGTTTAAGTTTGAAGCACTAATTGCATCATAAACCAGGTTATTGTTTTTAGTAGTTTGACATTTTTTGATAGAGACGGTAGAGATACAGACAGGAAACACTGGGAGAGAGAGATGGGTATGTCAGGTCTTCAGCTATAGAATCAAACCTGGGATGTGGCTGGTATGCACTTAACCACTAGGCCACCATGACCTGAAACATGTGGATTGTTAGCAGGTATCCAAGGAAGGTTAATATTAAGGTTTTATTATACATACATTGCAGGAAAAATAGTCCAGACCAGACTAGGGGTGTAAGAAAATATAGAAAAAAAGACCAGACCAGGTGGGCAAGGGCCAATTCTTACAAATATGACAAATATGGAGCGTGAGATGGACTGGCAGTTCGGTGCGGCGTCCGCAGTTATGCGGGCGCTGTACCGGACCATTGTGGTGAAGAGGGAGCTGACCTCTCTGCTCGTTCTCTACCCTTGACGTGCACCAGCCTGAACTCAAAGCGCGTTGCCGCCGCAAGTTTACTGGAGAATTGAAGAGAAAACTCAGCCAGCCCTGTCACTGCCATATTTCATGTTACACTCCATGTAAAACTATCTAGGGAAAAAAGAACACGATGCCAACAGAAAGTTTGATTAGATGCCCCCCCACGTTTGCTTCTGTGCTGTATTCTGCAACAAGCTTACAGTATACTCTAATGGTGATGAATTATTAAGGTCAGACTGAGGATTGCGGAGTCATTAGGTGTAGAAGAGTTTCTTTCTACTGCCCCTGTGTCAAGAAACAAACACTCTGCAACAAGCCTCTTCACAACAAATGCTGCCAGGAAAGTAAAATAGAAACAGTTTCACATGTAGTTGACTGTAAAGACCCTGACACACCAAGCAGTTTGGGGCCGTCGGTGAGCGTCCGTCGGTCTAGTTTTTTCGGTGTGTCCCGCACTCGTCTAGTATACTCGTGTTGGAGGTTTTTCGGCCGATTCAGCATGTTGAATCGGCAGCGAAGCCCGTCGGTGAGAGAAATCACTCTGATTGGCTGTTTAGGTTAAACCAAACCAGTGCACAAGAAGAGAAACGGAAGTGATGAAAGCAAGCGAACGAGTAAAGTCAAGAGGAAAAACACAGAAGGCTCTTCTCATGTTCCATCTTCTGATCATCTGATCATTCCGATACACGGATGTTTTCACATCGACATGGCCATCTGGAATGAAGCTAAGTGGTGAGTGAGAGTGGGTGTATATTCGCCATCCTCGGTCTTCCGGTTTCCCTTTTTGAATGACGAATACAGACTACCTCGCACCTCAGTTCTTTCCTCTCATGCAGGAGCAGAACGTCCGTGCTAACTGGCCGTCGGCCGTAGTCTTTGCGGTGTGTTCGAGTGCAACCTGTCAGCCAAAACAAAGGCGACGTGAGGACAGGCGGCTTTCGTCGCTGCTAGTTCTGTGATATCAGGTTGGTGTGTCCCCAGCTTAACACACACACACACACTGCCTCGGTATAATCAGTGTAATATGGTATATATTGCTGCCTGACATGGTACACATTCCAGTTCCCCTGCACAGCTTGAGGGAATCTACACCGTTCATGTCTGTAGCTGACAAATGAAGTGGCACTGTAGCCTCCAGCAGTACACAGTTGGACTGTGTCAGCCATACTAAATCTTGAGTTGGAGCTCCAGGCAAGGGTACAGTGAGAATGGTAGGGGTGGGTTAAAAGTGTGCTGTGGCACAGAGTGGGTCTATCTGTGGATGTTCAAGTGTGAACATCCTCTGTGGGATGTGGAAGCTCTGCTGCACAGCTCTGCTCAAATCTGCAGCAGCTGCAGAGGAGATAAGAGGCGGTCTGGGTGTGTGGAGCTGCATGGATCACTGCTGCTGTCGTTACAGCAAGGCTTCACTCTCTGCAGTGGGCTACACTTACTGGCACAGCGTTAAGTATGACCCCCATAATGTATTTTACAGTACAACTGACAATTATGCTGAGTGTTTACAGCTTCAAATTAAACACTCACGAGAGACTTAATGTGAAAGTTAAAACATCTTCCTCAATATATGATTAAAGATTTTATTTTAGAGGTTGAAGTTATTTACTCATTTGAATAGTGTTGACAGATATCCAGAGTCCTTATTGTGAATTTATTCATACATACAGACTAAACTAAATTATAAATAATATGTTTTAATATTTCTTTTCATCAGCAATTAATCTCCTGATTATTCTCTCAACAAATTAATATATGTTTAATTAATTATTAAAAAAAATATTTACGAAAATATTATTTTATTAAATAAATTAATACAATTTCAAATAGCATGTTTTGTCCTACCAACTGTCCAAAAAACAAACAAAGACTCAGCCTACAGTGATATAGAAATACAGAAAAGCTGCAAATCCTTACATTGGAACCAGAGAATATTTGCTTAAAGGCTAAAGGGATGACGATGTTATCCAGTATACACTATTTGTTATATTGGTTGAAATGGTCTTTACAACCCGACATCGATCCATTGCTGATGAGCTCTGAAAAATGACCGGAAAAGAGCCGTCATCTGTAGCTGCTGTAATCCTGTAAAAACGTCTACCAATCACGGCCTCGAGGTCCGCTTGGAAAGAACCAATCAGATGCCTCCCTGCCTCTCTGCTCGTTCTCTACCCTTGACGTGCACCAGCCTGAACTCAAAGCGCGTTGCCGCCGCAAGTTTACTGGAGAATTGAAGAGAAAACTCAGCCAGAAGTAGCACTGCCGCGGTTACTTGTCATGAGGTAGCGCTGTTGAGTTGAGGTCCTCTCTCCGCTCTGTGTCTGTGAAGTAGTTACGATGCGGCAGTGCTCGTGCATGTGTGTGGGAGGGCGTTGCCTTGGGAGGAGCCCCGAGGGGAAGGGGTGGGTTTAGACGGAGCTCCTGAGGCGAAGCTACTTTCAAATTATGCTAGCTCTCCAACGTCGTCGACCCTATCTTTAACTGGTTACATTTCTTAATGTGTTGACTCCAAATGGGACCATAATTTACTAAATGAACATCATGCTCTATTGAAGAAGACTTGAAACTAGAGACTGAGACCACAAACTCATGTTTACAATTTTTACTGAGGTAATAAATCAAGTGAGAAGTAGAGGTTACTTTCTCATGGACTTCTATACAATCAGACTTCTTTTTGCAACCAGGTTGCTATTGGAAAGAATGCAAGTTTAAGGCACTTCCACATTGGCTACACTTTCCAGACCCCGAGGTTGCCCACTGGTCACAATCTGATGCATATGGACACCATCACTGGCCTGCAGTAACCCCCAAATAAGACCACTTGAACTAATACAGCAATTTCAAGCTGTTAGCAGCAAGTGGTGGGTGGAGACGAATTAACAACATCAAAGCCAACACATGTGGACAGAGAAGGGCCAGCTTGAGTTTCCCCTTTCACACCAAGGAGTGGACAATCCTACACACAACAAAAGACTGAAATGTGAAATGTCCCTGCGCGGCTCAGAGGAGTAGAGGGGAGTTTAAGAGGAGTTGGCATCTCATCTGAGGAGCCTCTCTAGGATGAAGGTCAAGTCCGCAGCTGGCCATGTTTCCATGCCCAGGGTCTGCTGTGGGGCTCTGCAGGGTGTATGTGTGTGTGTGTTTGTCCAGAGAGAGGCCACAATGTGGTGCACCACGGTGACATCACCCACATATCCAGCAGCGCAGGGCAGATAAAACAGGCATGGCTCCCCAGCTGGAACTCTCTGGGGTCTCCAAAAAGGAAGTGGCTGTTTCCTGCTGATGTGTGTGTGTGTAAACGCTGCCATAACAAAAGTCGCCTCTCTCTGCCCACTGTCCTTCAAACTCAATCAAAACTCCTGAACACTAGGGAGTTTGTGTGGATATGTTCTCAGAGTAACGCTGACCTCCTCCAAAGGTCAACAACATAAATGGAAGAAGTAAAAACTTTATTGGAGCACAAAGCCACGGAGCTCCATTAACCCTCGAGAGGCTTTTGAGAATGTTAAGTGTGCTGCTTCCTAGAGTACAAATGGGACTTAGTTTCTCAATAGTGAAAAGTTATGTGGGTAAAGTTACACATGTGGGTGGGCTACAAAGATAGGCCTGGAATTTCAATAAGCCAAGTGCTTCACATTTTAGATGCCAAGTTTACATTACAACCCCAAAATACTTCTCACATAACACAATGAACAACAGAGTGGACTGAATAGGACTTTTTCATGCAACTACCACTTGGATTAAACTTTGAGCAGCAGTAGATAAGTAGATAGATAGATAGATAGATAGATAGATAGTAACTTTATTGATCCCGAGGGAAATTCAAGTAGGCAAGATTGGAGCAAATATGATTAAAAAAAGTTATTTTTATAAAACGATCACTATATCCTGACAGTAGTGCATGAGACGGGTAATCTGAAAAAAAATCATGTGCCTCTGTGTCCTCCGGTGTCCTCCGGTGTCCTCCGGTGTACTCCGGTGTACTCCGGTGTACTCCGGTGCTCCAAATGGCATCTGCAAGATTTCACAGACCGGAGGAAAACAACCAATCAGAAATGATCTGGAGCCTGCCGTCTCTGAGCAGCTGTCAATCACTCGCGAACTCCGATCAAAGGGTCAAACTAGGCAGCGCTGATCAAATATGAATCAATATTCTGATACTGTAATGCCTATTTCTCAACTCAAATGTTTTCAGAAACATCTTGTAGTGTACTGTTTAGCTGTAAAATGAGAAAGTTAGAAATAGGCATTACAGTAACAGAATATTAATTCTAATTTGATCAGCGCTGCCTAGTTTGACCGTTTGATCGGAGTTTGCAAGTGATTGACAGCTGCTTCCGCTGAATGAACAGCCAATAGGAACGCTCTCTCTCTCTGAAATGACCTGTGACCCAAGTCTCCTGTCAGGGGCTAGATTTTTTAAAGCCTGAAAACAGAGCCATGACGAGGTGCAGAAGTCTAGTTTTCTTTCAGAACACTTGAATTACAAAATGCTGAAAGGTTATTATGGAATTTTTGTCCAATGATGCCAAGAACGTTCTGCCTACTGAAGCTATAAGTGTCTCTTTGACCCTGAGTTTACACCAGGTTATCCTGTCCCTCTTAAAATGGTACAAACCAAATACAACGGAGGCCACATCCTCTTCCTTTTACTTGGTATTTTGGGATGGTTTATTTATCCCAGGAGAAAAAAATGGCCCCTTTTCCTGAGGGGTACCGCTTCCTTTTCTTTGTAGTGGGGTCACCAGGCGCAGAATAAGACAAATTAAAAGTATGAACACACACACATGCCATGCACTCTCCACGCTCTGTTGGATCTGCAGTGAGGTTGCTGCGGTGGGTTCAGTTTATCATTAATAGATGTTACTAATGAAGCAGAGCCTTTCCACAGCCTCTGCTGCAGCACCAGCAGAGATGGTCTGAAGCAGTGCCAAGTCCCCAGGGCCTGCAGTCGCCCTCTTACCCCTGCAAACTGAGTTTTGGCTTCACTATACACAACACAGAGTAATCTCATAAATAAAAAAAAAACTTGCTTACTCAAGCTATCAGTGCATCACAAAAGTGATCATATTGCATATTTGAAATTACCTCTGGTAAATAAAATGCAGTTGTTTGTTTTTCTTAGGAAACAATAAATTGCTGCACAGCACACAAGAAAACAGCCACAGGGGAGCATTAAAGATAAAAAAAAACAATCATAGAAATAATTTAATTTCTTATCACATTTCGGCTAAAGGCAGAAAGTAGCCGATCATATGCTGTTCACACACACACACACACACACACACACACACACACACACACACACACACACACACACACACACACACACACACACACACACACACACACACACACACACACACACACACACACACACACACACACACACACACACACACACACACACACACACCATATTGAGAGGCTCTCTGCAGAGGTAAAAGGTACAAATACAACAGTCTATGAATGCTGTTACTGCCACCTACAGGAACAGGATGATACTACACTGACTGATTTACAGCATTTATTCTATTAAAGGTCCCATATTATAAAATAGTGAGATTTTCATGTTTTTTTTTTTTAATTATAAAGCAGGCTTAAGTCCTATATAAATACTGTGAAAGTATCGAAACACTCAATCCACAGGGAAATACACACAACCCGTATTCAGAAACTCTGCATTTGAAACAAGCTGTCAGGATTTCTGCCCATTCGTGATGTCACAAATATACAATATTTAGACCCTTTACGCAATTTTAAACGTAAACTTTCTAAATGTGTCCCAGTTTATTCCTGGTCGCAATGTATGTGAATGTCATCAGCTGACAGGAAGTACACATGGACCCAAGCTGTTGCCTAGCAACGCAAGTCTGTTGCAATTCCGTCCCAATTGCGTCAAAATCTGCTAAAATGGCGCGTTTCAGACAGAGGGTAAATACAGGCATATTCAGGCCGACAGTATGTGGAAAATAAAGGTTTTTTTTTAACATTACAGCATGTAAACATGTTCTAGTAGAAACACAAAATACAAGTATGAACCTGAAAATGATCATAATATGGGGCCTTTAAGTAAGATTATTACTATTATTACTACTATCCTATTAATTTCTATTTGCAGGAAAGAAAATAGATCATTAAATGACAACGAAAAACAAGCAAACTTTATAGGTTATTTATGCAAAGTGACCAATCATTCACTGTATTGCAGTGGTGGTCCTTTCCTCAGTGACTATGTGTGATATTATACTCTTTCGAAACAGAAGAACACTTTCCTCCCTGCACTCAGATCGACCATTGGTATAATGCAGCCATTGTTTGTCACATGCGTGTCATTTCCAGAAGCTCACTGTGAAAACAATCATTCCCAACATTCAACCCGCTATACAGGAAGAAGAGGTGACCGTATACAGACTGGACTGTATGGGAAGAGAGAGAGTTACAAGGAGCCTACTAGTACATTCACAGCTATAAAAAAACAAACAGAGGTTGAACTGCTTCCTCCCAAGGCCATCACAGACTTAGTGATACATAGAGTGATGACTGAACTTATAACTAGTTTTCATTGACGCTAATTCAGTACGAGGCACGAAACCAAAACATCCAGGTGTCGTGTTTTGCACAAAGTAAAAGCACGTTACCTCGATGACGAGCTGTCATCACTTATTGTGGGGTGTGATTTGATCCAAACAACCCTCGACAGGTCAGTGGCCAGCGCCCAGGTGTGAAGGAGGTTTTGGAGGGAGTGCTGTCATCATGTTCAGGCTCTGACATGCAGCGTGGAAGCTGAGAGCCGAGAGATCCTGAAACAAGCCCATACTGGCCCGACGTGAGGCGAAACAGCTACACTCTGTTAGTCAAGAAGAGGCCCGACATTGTTTTAAAGGCTGTAACTCAACCGCTCACTTGTGTTTTCTCTCTACGCTTGCATGGATCTGTTCTGCAGTAACACGACTGATTATATTACTGAGGTTAAACTTCATAAATTCGACATAATTTAAGAGTAAAAGCAAACACAAAATTATGTGTGAATCTAGTAACTCATTTACAAGAGAAGCATTTTTATGACATCATTAATATTGATTCACAAAATGTTGTTTCTTGCAAATGGGGGTGTCCTGATTCTCCAAATCCACGATTCTCGATTTAAACATGCCATTATTAGACTATGGAGTCTTGATTCGTAAAGATCAATAGATCATTGGTTTTATGCCCCGACATCTGTCATTTACACAAATGACAAATCAAATTCTTCTTTAAAAAGAACATTTATTTAGAAAGTGTTTCAAAATGAGACTACAACAGTCTACAATATAAAAAGCTGCATCTTTTCAACATCAGTATCTGTGTGACCCACCTCAGTACATAATCATTACAAAAAACAAAACATAAATCCTTCTGCAGTATATTACAAGCGTGCTGTAATCTACAAAAATATGATTTTGTTGTAATTTACTGTCGCGCTGTCGTGCATGTCGGCTGAAATTCAACCGTGGTGTTGTTCTGTCGGAAGATAATAAGAGTAGAAGAGCTATGATGAGTAAGGAAACTAACTAACTAACTAAAGGCCTCTAGCCGCTAGGCTAATTCATGCAGTGTAAGATACCAACAGCATATGCAAGAAGTGCCCTGAGTATCGTAGCGACAGGGACGGCCCACATTTCCCATCATGCCTGCCTAGTCCCGAGTGCTGGATTGAGTAGTTTAAGTTTGCTGTTTCATGCTCCAAAATGCAAGCATTACTCTTTTTTTTTTTTGTCTAATTTCGATCGATTTAGAATCGGAATCGTGACATCCCTAATTGCTAATTAGGGTGAAACAGATTCATGCTGTGCCTTACATCAGAAACCTGATACGGTTAGCTTACTGAAATATAATATTTCTATTTCTATAATATTTAGAGCCACTGATGCATTATACGTATGCTAAATCCATATACCGGTAATTGCAGGCTTCAGTTGACATAATAAATTACCCAAAGGTCGGTCATTAACAGCTAGATTACACATTAAGTACGGCTTCTTGGAAAGCAATGCACCCGGATAAATGCTTAACTGCTGATTGCTCCATTCTTTCATTGTTTGGAGCAGCTAATAAATAATATCCGTCTTAGGAAACAGACTAACTCAAATATCCCACAACGAAAGCCAGTTAGACTGAGCAGATTAAATAGCAGCAGCTGCCACACAGAAGCACGATATTGTATATGTACATAATATACAGATGAGTGTGTAGAAGTTGTCAGATGAGGGAAGAAAGAGAGAATAGTAGGAAGTTATTGTCATCTAGGGCATTCTGGGAGGGAGGTGTAAGTCCGAGATGTAGTGAGAGGGTGGATTAATCTTTATAGCCACTAAACTGCAAAACAGCATGAGACAGGATTTTATGCGAAAGTGGAACCAAAGACAAATAGGATGAGATATAAGAAGAGCACAATATAAGAGGTAGTTGAAGCAGGGAAGAAATGTAGTTAAAAAAAAAAGGTAATGCGATCTTCAATACATATTAATTCAAGATAATATTTTCTGGTTTGGTAGCGACGTGAAGACGCCGTGTGGCAGGGGGATGGGGAGGGGGGATAATGGGGCGGAGAGGGCAGGAGTTTGGGAACCTTTAAGGATCAGCTAATCTCAGTTGGCTCTTTGTTTGTAATCAGTGGAAATCCTCTTGAGCCTGGTTCAATGAGCGCTGCTGACAATCAAGGGAAACAGAGGACGGAGGAGGAGATGAACGCATGTCCGTGCACCTGCACCACTAAAGGGGCAGTGGATTTAACCGTAATACTATACGACACAGCTCCCCAGGGAGGCCGCAAACGGCTAAAAGAAGCTGTCAGCCATGATGGCGACTGCACACCTCATTTCATTGTATTTACAAATTAAAATAAATCTTTATGATTTTAGTTAGGCTGTCAATCGATTCAAATATTTAATCGTGATTAATCGCATGATTGTCCATATTTAATCGGAATTAATCGCAAATTAATCACACATTTTTTATCTGTTCAAATTAAAATGTACCCTAAAGGGTGATTTGTCAAGTACTTAATACTCTTATCCACATAGGGCAGGGCAAATATGCTTGCTTTATGCAAATGTATGTATACATCTATTCTTCAATTAACAACTCAAAACAATGACAAATATTGTCCAGAAACCCTCACAGGTACTGCATTTAGCATAAAAAATATGCTCAAATCATAACATGGCAAACTGCAGCCCAACAGGCAACAACAGCTGTCAGTGTGTCAGTGTGCTGACTTGACTATGACTTGCCCCAAACTGCATGTGATTATCATAAAGTGGGCATGTCTGTAAAAGGGAGACTCGTGGGTACCCATAGAACCAATTTTCATTCACATATCTTGGGGTCAGAGGTCAAGGGACCCCTTTGAAAATGGCCATGCCAGTTTTTCCCTCGTCCCCCTTTGGAGCGTTATTTGGCGTTATTTTTGACATGGTTGGTACCAATTGATTCTTTAGGTTTTCTAGTTTCATATGTCATCTTCACTTCACTAGCTTTAAAACTGAGCCCACTACAACCTAAAAATCGCAGGTTGCGTTAATGCGTTAAAGACATTAGCGGCGTTAAAACAAATTTGCATTTACGCGTTATTATCGCGTTAACTTTGACAGCCGTAGATTTTAGTGATTATTATGTAATAAGATGTGTTGTAATCAGGTTATTATTGATTTCCTCAAAGGATTGGCACTGAAATGTTTTTTGGAAAATCCAGGAATGGCACGCCGCCTTCTTCCTGTTGTAGTTATAGTTTGTTGGCACTGCCTTAGCTGACCAAGCTGTGCCCGAACACCCCCCTCTCAGAGGCCCCCTCCCTTCCTGACAGAGGAAACACATGCTATAGGATACATCCCTGTTTTAGAAAAGCTTGACTGGGACAGTCAATATTGAACTGCTTACTTTGTCTCGTGGCCTGTCTGAGTCTTGAATAGCCCACTTATACAATAGGAACAGCAGAGCCCCCTCAGTCCCTCGTGCTGTAACAAAGTGCAGCAGAACTCTCTCATGACAAAAAAAATCTCATTATGTGCTGCTGATCCTGTCTCTGCTGTTTGGGCATTTTGTGAGGTTTAACCTGCCTAATGGATCAGGTTAATACCACAATAAGCAGGGCTGCTGCTATAGCAACTAAGATGGATTTGGATGGATTTGACATTTTTGAGCCTGAAGTGAGTCACTTGAGAAAGCGTCAAGAAACAGAAAAATGGAAATAGCTGCAAAATAGAATAAAATCTGAATCCATCAATACAAGATTTTTGTTAAGAGTCATGTAGAGTCACTTGAGAGTGAACTATTTAGGAGACAGTGTTGAAGGAATTTTAAATAAAAGCACTTTATGACAAGCACAAAGAGTTTGTCATATTTTGAGAAACACAACAGTTATGGGTGTAGCAAATTCAACACACTGCTCGGTGAGTGGGGGATGGTGTCGATGACTTTTAAAGACTGAGTGGAGACACTAAAAGAAGATTAAGTCAAGTCAGGGATACTGAGCTGTTTATCTGCACAGCGGTGTGCACAGTGAAGAACAGGGATGTGATACTGCCTGTTTATGATGCTCAACACCATGCAAGAGGGGTGGGACGATACGCCTATCTCCCGATTCGATACTACCACGATACTTGGGTGCCGATTCGATATGTATTGCGATTTTTAAGTATTGCGACTCGATATTACGATTTATTGCGATTTTTGTTAACTTTTTTAACACTAGACCATGGGAAAAAGTTAGATCATACACTTCCAGGGACTTTTACTTTGGAAAATATCAAAATTAATAGAGTAAAAATGTTTGATTTTCATCTTGTATGTAGTCAGAGACGTCCTGAA
The DNA here is from genome assembly GCA_916701645.2 of Sebastolobus alascanus. NCBI lineage: Eukaryota > Metazoa > Chordata > Actinopteri > Perciformes > Sebastidae > Sebastolobus > Sebastolobus alascanus. The sequence continues at coordinate 942,976 of CAKAOJ020000059.1, forward strand.
GTGAAATATATCAGTCATTGTCAGGCATTATTTATAATTTTGTTTTTGCCAGCAACCCAAAAATCAAAGAATAGACATTTCCCTCACAAATTAGTGGTATTTTCTTTTTATAAGGGACACACGTTTTATACTTCTGGTGAATATAATCCAATCAATCTTATTTCCATAGATGTATTTTGTATATACAGTTCCTTTTATTAACACCTTATTTTGAAAACCAGACGTAGTCACACGTGTATACTTCGCCAAGTCCATCACTAGCTCTTACCGTTAGCTCCGTTCTCTTCATACATCCATGTTCAGCTCCATCGGGGCTGTTTGAATACATTTAACATAAATGTCAGTATATGGGTGCTCTACAGTTGTAGCGTCGGCCGATTTGACCACGGAGATGAGAGTGACGGCTGGCTTGACCGCACGTTACCGCAATATGATAACGTTTCCTGTGCATGACAGAGTTAGCATGCAGTTTTAGCCGTAATGTCTAGCTCTGCTTTTCCTGGCAATGTGTGAAACCCAAAGTGTTTCCATACTTTACTGTATGTGTAGTGTTTACCACGTTGGATTTAAAATGTGAGGGCGCAGGTCATATCCACGCCGACCCTCCGCCGTTTTCTGCTCAGTCGTATCTGCCGGTTTCTGCTCGCTACGTCCGGCCGGCTACTGTTTGTTTAGGTTGATGGATACGGAACGGATATGACGTCACGTTACTCAGACTACAACAATAAAAGCGATAACTTCCTTCTACCTCTGCATAGACTAAAATGAAGCAAATATATCAATTCTGGCATTAAAAAAATCGATTTCAAAACTGTAAAAAAACATAGGTGAATCAATTTTTTTTCCCACCCCTAACATGCAGGGTGTCTGCTTTTAGGCACATCATACAACGTAACACGTGGCCGTATGTCAACAGCGCACCGTCCGGGCTCCAGGATCACTTTGTTCTCTTCCATCACAAACAAGTGTGATTGAGAGCAGGCCTTCAGGCACACAGCCACACCGCTGCTCCTCTATAAACACCACAAAGCTAACTTTATTTATCCATCCAGGGAAGGGACACTGCCACTGCACAGTGCACACTTAGCACAATCTTGCCTCCCAATGCTAAGCCCTGGAAAACAAACAGGGAGCAAACAAAAACAAAGCCCCAAGGAGAGCTCCGTCTCTACTGTATGCACACAGGCTTTGACAGAAAAAACAAACACCGATTGCTGTGTAAGACGTTCATTTATGTCTTCAAGCTATTGAGGAGTTTTTATCCCTCAGTTTTTTCTGAATGTCAGCTGATGTAACAGCAGACAAAGGGATTTTTATAAATAAAGGCCCCAAATCTCAGTGGATTTGTCTCTTTAACCAGAACTCATTTGTTTATTGTGGGCAGAGAGCGTACAATGGGCTTGTTTCAGCTTTCAAAGAAAAAAAAAAAAAGAGAGCTCAGCGTTTCATGTAAATTTTTCTTGAATGGGCAACTACAGCAACTCATCAGGATTCCTTTTACATCGGACTTCTCGTCTCAACTTTGTATTGTAAGTGCTTAGCATTGCACAGGATGTCTCCACCAGTGGTACAGTACATTTACTCAAGTACTAAACTTAGGTACAATTAAGAGGTACTATGAGGAAATATTGAAGTATGTGACAGTAAGAGTTACATTTAATGCATAATGCATACATAGGTGAATTGATTTTTTTCCCACCCCTATTAGGAACCAGTGGACTGAACTATCTAACTGTATATAAAGTAGGGCTGCAAAGTTAGTCGAAATTTGATCAAAATCGCAATATGGCCTACAGCAATTATCAAATAGCAGGAGGTGCAATATTTTTCAAAAAACAATTTTAAATAAAATATTGTGGTGCTACAGAGATGTCCTTGCCAACACATCATATTCTACAGACTTCAGAAAACATCTGTTTGGTACAAATCCACGCAAAAATCACACCATAATCATTTTAATATGTTTTTCAATGAAATTGGGAATTATGATGTAAAAATGATCATTCCCCCTGATATTGCAATTGCAATATCAGTTAAAATAATCATTAAAGCATTTCAAATTAGCTCCACCTCGACCAGTTACAACAGTAAAATGCAAAATCAGCAACAATAATCCAACAATGCAATACATATTAAATGAAGCCATCACAGTGGTCATTTTTCAGCAACATAAGCACTTTTACTCTTGGTTCTTTAAATACATTTTGCTGATAATACTGTAGTTTTTACTTAAGCTTCTTTTGGAATGCAGGACTTTTGATTATTACTAATTGTTAAGTAAAGGATCTGAGTACTTCTTCCACCACTTGAATGCGTTTTTTTTACCATCTCAGAAGTCTTTCCACAAACAAAGTTTACATAAAAATCCAAAGGTGAGATGCAAACCCTGCCCCGAAACCCACCCAGTTCTCGGCCCGCCTCCTGTAGGTTGTGCCCCTCCCCCCCCTCCCTCCCTCCCTCCCTCTCTAGCCTACAGTGTGTCAGAGTGAGGAATGCCAGCTATGCAGCCGGCCTGGTGAAAAGTCATTAGAGTTTATCCCCTCTGGCTGTGGCAGGTCCCATCCTCACACTGCACAGCGTACAAAGCCATATGAATGAACGCTGAGAACTGCGGAGATTTTAGTCTCTCTTTAATTAAGCAAACAGCATGCACTGTGGGAAAGAGGGAAACATCATAGGGAAGGGTGAACTCCACATTGAGGAGCCTCTTACTTTTATCTATTTACCTAAACTTGTGCAATGCCTATTCGGAGCGGGCCAATAGCTTGGCCTTAGCGTTGGCGAGAGCCGCTCGTCGCTCGTTGACTCCAGGGATGTGAGGAAGAGTTGTAACCAGGGACTGAAATTAACTTTTCCACTTGCCTACCACTGTGGCAGGCAAGTGGAAGCGGGTGCTAATTTCAGACCCTGGTTGTAACGTTAGTATATCCAGCATCCAGCAGCAAAAGTGAACTAGTCAATGAGCCGCGGCCTGTAAAGATCTGGTGCGGACGACATGCTCAACTTAGTCTACAGAGCCCTAAAGCACCGTCCCAACTGCCGCACACAGAGCTAGCGCTTGTTTATTCAAAGTTAATTAATATTGAATGCATCGCATGCACCAACTTTGTCCTTGGGTCCCCAGCAATACACCCACCAAGTTTGAAGTAGATGGGATGGACGGTTCTCGAGATATGCAAAGGAAACACACACACACGCACGCACGCACGCACGCACGCACGCACGCACGTACATACAGAGATTCCTCACTTTATAGTTAGATAATGATTCATTTACCCGTCTCTGCTTTGGTGCCTTGGGTGAATTCAAATAAGTGCCCTAAACTTTCAGGGAAATCCCAGATGAACGATAACAACTTCAGTGGCAACTTTCACTTTCATCTCTGCAGTCTGATAGCAGTCAGACAGAAGCACAGAGCAGGAATTTCAAGTAGTTCCCCAAGCACTTCACAGCAGCCCTCCATCCTCCATACAGAACAAATAAATACTACACAATCATTTCCGAACACATCTAAGTCTACGTTCACACTGCAAGCCTTAGTGGTCAATTTGGATTTATTGCTAAGATCTGATTTTTTTTGTTTGGCTGTTCACATTATATTTTTAAAATGTGGCCAATATCAGATTCCAGTGTGAACTGGTCACGGTCCTGAACTGACCTGCATGTGCAAAACAACAATAACAAAGACGTCACACGCAGCAAGCTGTCGTACGGAAGTAAACATGGATGCCACCGAAGTCAGCATTTACTAAGGCTGTCCCCGAATACCATGTTTTGGGCTTCGAAGCTTTGGTGAGAAATATTCGAAGGTATTTGAAGCTTCGCTGCGCAGCAGGATGACCTGTGATAGCCTGGCGACCTGTCCAGGGTGTACCACGCCTTCGCCCAATGTCAGCTGGGATCGGCTCCGGCCCCCCCGCGACCCTGAATAGGATAACCGGTTACAGATAATGGATGGCTGGATGGATGGAATATGAATAATGTTGTGGGATTATTCCTTATGTCATGGGCTATTTTGGGATTTATACTTTATTATTACATACATATATTTAAAAAAAACAAAAAAAACGACAACAACAACAATGAAGCAGTCGAATACTGATTTGGAGGCCCTAGCGTTTACGGTTTCATTTTTAAGTTGATGTGCAGTGGTAGCCAGCGAATAAGTGAGCAGATGATAACTAGGATGAGGAGAAAGAGAGCCTGGCTTTTTGTGGAGCAAACCCTGCTACGTTTGTATGGAGGTGGATGCAGAGTCAGAGCCAGGAGTGGTGGGATCGTAATACTTGAATGGTATATGTTAAAACACGCCAGTATTCTCTTTTCAGTTTTCACACTTCATATAGGCTTTAGCTCTAAATCTCAGTACCGGAAACTAGCTTTTGTGTTGGCTAATTGTATGCTAATCCATCCCCCTGTGTTACAACACATCCGACGGCCGCTGATCCTGCCGTGATCCGCGCAGCGAGTGTGAATGGGAGGTCAGCGACCACAACGAGGCAATGTCAGGGGAGGCCATAGGGAGAGATATGCGTGCAAAGCAGATTAACCTACTGAGAATGTGCTGCTTGCTTGACACTAAATCCCAGGAGTCGCATCAGTAACACAGAAGAGTGAGAGATATGAAAGAAACAGGTGTACAAAGAACACAAGTAGGAAGTGTTTTCTTATAATTAGCCATATTCTAATGTGGATATGCGGGACATTTCTCTAAAAACCACAAATGTCAACCTCATGGTGGCACTAGAGGAAAAGCAAGGGGATCACCAAAATCATTAGGATTAATAGTCTGGGGACCGTTAACGTCTGTACAACATTTAATAGCAATGCGTCTGATATTTGTTGAGAAATATCTGAAACAAAGTGGTGGACTGACAACACTGACATCCTAGCGTGGCTTAAAATAACCCAATTTTATAAGACCAGAAGTTATCAAGGTTATCAAAGTTCAAAAGGTTCTAATTACTGGAGTGTAGCATACATTAAGGAATTAAGTCAACTCCACATACGTCAAATAAAGTGAACCTCCACTCGGAAGAGAGGGCAAATCCTGTAATTGGCAGTGATTCAAAAATGGAGAGAATGCCATCAATTAGATGGAAAAAATAATGACAAGGGTAAGAGTGTTAGCATACAGCGTACCCTCCAATCTCTTCTGTCATGGTAACAGCCGTGTTCCCTCAATTACAAGTTAATGGTCAGTTGCAGTGAGGGATGGGAGGGAAACATTACTTTTATAGACAACTCGAGGAGGCTCGGAGAGTAAATGCACCTCGCGGAGAACACACGGGCTTTAAAAGGAAATGTGCTGGTCATTAGTCTGCATCTTTCTAGACATTTCCCCATCAGCCAACATGGACGTGTTGTTCACTCTCCAGTCAGGAGTGCTGTAGGGCTTTTAAAGGCTTAATCCCATAAGCTTAATCTGCAGGTGCACGTGTGCAGAGCAATGATTTTGCCTTTGGAGCTTTAGGCTTGACCAGTTTCACCCGTTGGCTAATGCTCTGGCTGGCCTCTCGCAAGCAAAACTAATGAATCAGTGGTGCCAGGCAGAGCAGTATCCACCTACACTCCATATATTCCTCTCATTCACTTGCTCGTGTGTGGGCTGGGCCGTGTAAAGACCTGTTTGTAATGGCGCCATTCATGTGACTGTTAGAAGCAGCTTGGAGCTAATGGGGACTCTGTCATGTAGGCCACTCACTCCCTCGCAACGCTCCGATGTAGGGGAGGCTGAGTCATTACAATAAACTGTGTCTAGGTTTCAAAGGTTGTTCTCAAAATAAAGATATCTGTATGCAGATGTTAAGGTCATGCATTTGATATAACCTACTCAACCGCTATAAACAATACTAACAGGTCTTTCACACATAAAGAGCAAGTGCAGCATTGCACAGAGCAAAGCCATTATTTCCAATGTAGTGTGGATGCACGAACAATAGCGACGCACACTGCTCTGGTTGTCCTCCAGGTTTAGTGTCCCAAAATTCAATCAAATTGAACTTTGACCTGGGACTGCACGATTATGGCCAAAGTGATAGTCCCGATTATTTTGATCAATATTGAGATCCCAATTATTTATCACTATTATTCATAGATTTTAGGGACAATATGTTTTCATTGCAATTTCACAATTTAAATAAACAGAGTGATCGAGTGCTGCTTTCACTTCCATGTTATGCTTCATTCCAACCATCAAAAATTCTAAATCTTATCCTTTTACTTTATTACTGTCACCTATAGTGGTTATTTGCATAAAAACACAAACGATTAGGAAATAAATTATTGTATTTTTATTTAAATATTTGCTTTGATTAAAAAAATCTAGATACTCAGCATTGGTCCGATAGTGGCCAAAATCACTGGATCGGATATCGGAGAGAAAAAAAAAAAAAAAGAGTACAATATTAGTATTTAATTATTGATGCATTAATGTGTTCATCACTTAAATGTTGCAGCTGGTAAAAGTGGAGGTCATTTTAATGACTTTACATACTGCTGGGTAGTTTAATCTATAATAATACATAAACATTTATTAGTTCATTATATTTTGTATTAATAACGTGAATCTGCAAAGTAACTAAAGTTATTAAATTGATTAAACTTAGCTGTTTAAGAGAGGAAAAAAAACGGTATCGGATTGGTATCGGTATCGGCAGATACTCAAGTATCGGTATCGGACATTAAAAAGTGGTATTGAGCCACTCTAACCTAGAGCCACAGAGGCTAAACAAGACTCCTTTTCAGCTGGATCTTACACTCGGCATAAAGATACCCAAGATATGATTTGCAGTCTTTTGTGCAACAAGTAAACTGCAATCTCTATTTCATTCATTCAAGTCTAGCTCTTTATTAGATCACAGACGATGATGCCAGAGTTATCCGTTTACACAGGAAGGCCAATTAGATTAACCACATTATAATCATGGAGGAAAAAGAAAGCAGAAGGAGTTGTGACTCAGTACGTCCTCAAGAGCTGCACTTAGGTGTGCGCCCTGCTTACTCAAAAATAGCAACCTTAATGGCCTCGAGGACGGAGGCGAAGCAATACTCCGCTCGATTGCTAAGCTGTTGATGATAATGTGCTGCAGCCATGGCTCCATAGCAGGATGTGAAAAGAAGTTTGATTCAGATTGATGCGTTGTAAATGTATGGAGGGATTTAGACTGTTACAAAGCAGCGTTAAAGGCTTCCATATCGTCGACCACCCAGCAGCTCTATTATTCCACGCTATTCTCCATTTGGATGAATAAGAGAGCGTGAAAACTAAACAAACTGTCAGAGAGAGAGAGAGAGAGAGAGAGAGAGAGAGAGGTAGCATTCCAGCCTTCAAAACAAACTTCACCTCAGCAACAAGCCTCCACTTATGAATTATGAATACTGTTGGATTAGAGGAATGTATATGTTCTCAGGAGGCGAGTGTAAAACATGTCCCAGAGTGCCATGCACTTGCTAACTAGGAAAACACCCACTGGCCAGGCTCTTCTGCAGGCTGCCTCTCTGTTATGGAAACCTCCTCCAAAACAGCTCTGCTCTATCAGGCAGAACACTCAGACAGACAGAGTGGGCGGTTTAACAGCGAGCCCTGCCTAAAACTTCTGGTCAGCCCAAATACAGCCACAGGAAGCCTGCTCTATCTAGTAAAAGACAGGCCTCTGCCTCTCCCACAAGAAGATGAAGGACAGGAAGTCATGGGCACTTCCTGTTCAGGCAGGCAGGATGGAAAGATTTTGGTAGTGGCAATGTACGACGGAGTATTAGGGACAAATTGAGGGAAAAAAAATCAAAAAAAAATCAGAGATTTCGAGAATAAAGTCATAATATTACAAGAAAATAGTCGTAATTTAATGAGAATAAAGTCATACTATTTCAAGATATAAAAGTCGTAATATTGCGAGAATAAAGTCATAACTTTACGAGAAAAAAAGTCGTAATATTACGAGAATAAAGTCATAACTTTACGAGAAAAAAAGTCGTAATATTACGAGAATAAAGTCATAACTTTACGAGAAAAAAAGTAATTTCCTCCTCCACAAAAGAGGCAATTTCCCCCAGGTCCGTGTGGTTCTTTCTTCGGAATGAACGCAGTTTCTTGCACAATCTTTTCAAGGTTCTGATACTTATGATAATGTGGTGCTGATGTGCCAAAAGATTAAGTATTTCGTTATTTGTGAGACAGATACTGAAGTATAACTTCACAAGATTCTCCACGTTCCTCATTTTCACGCAGGCGGCACGCTGCTCTATTTCTCCTCGAAAATAACACGTAAAATTACTACTTTATAATATTTTGACTTTATTCTCACAATACTACGACTTTTTTCTCGTAAATTTATGATTTATTCTCATAATATTACGACGTTTTTTCTCGTAAACTTATGACTTTATTCTCGTAATATTGTGACTTCATTCTCGAAATCTCAATGTAGCCCTAATACTCCGTCGTAAGAATGAACTTTCTTCTGTTTTGAGAAAAAAAATCAAATATACTCTGATGTTCTGCTACCATACTGTAGCTGCATCTGTGTGACAAAAATGCCAATATGAAATGAGACAATTATGTAACAACCATGAAATCGGCCCACAGACATGGATGCTTGTGTGCAACGACTGAACCAAAAATCAATGGATTGCAGATTACACAGTCCATTGATTTTTTTGATGGGAAATAGTAGTTAGTCATTTCCCACGCTGAGCCAAGAAAATGTGAAATAATCTCGTGATGTGACCACAAACCAAATCGTGTGATTCGGTTTTGGCTCAAAATTCATATTCAACACTTATTTTTGGCATGTGGTTAAAATACATTCTGGCACAACGAGGGGTTTGTAAAATCAGCTGTCCCAGAGAGATAAGCCAAGTGCAATTCATGTCCGTGATATTTAATCATTTGTTTTCATTTGCACTGGAACAAATTCTGTCTGTCTGGCCACTGGATCATTTGAGTTGGCTTTGCTACTGCAGTACTTGATGTGGATTAACCAGGGGCGGTCAAGGCTGGATGAAGGAAATCCTTTCAGTTTTTTACAAAGTGCTCTATATTATCTCGACCTTCATGCGCTCAGTTGAGGAATTCTCTCAAGCTTCCCACTCCGACTGCAAGAGCCCTGACTGGCAAATCTGGTTTACATTATAACCACAACAGCCAAAAGCCATGCCCAAACCCGAGCAGACAAATTTTATAGTAAGCTTGATGAGTCTCACTTTCCTTGAAGCGTTTGCTCCACAAGCCATGTATCACTGCTTATATCTGGGTCTTGTGGAGTTTATATGTTTTCCATCTCAGTTACTGTAAGTTATACATTCAGAGTATTAACTTGAAAACATTTAGGGACAATAGTGCGTAACTACTAGGGGTGGGAAAAAATAAATCAATGAAACTTTGTACCGCAATCTTTTTTTTACGATTTTAAAATCTATTTTTTAATGCCAGAATTCATATATTTGCTTAATTTGAGTCTACGCGGAGGTAGAAGGAATTTACCGCTTTTATTGTTGTAGTCTGAGTAACGTGACGTCATTTTCGTTCTGTATCCGTCAAAACAAACTGCAGCGAGCTGAAACGAGAAAGCAGAAAATGGCGGAGGTGGATACGACCTGCACCCTCACATTTAAAATCCAACGTGGTAAACACTACACATACAGTAAAGTATGGAAACACTTTGGGTTTCACACATTGCCAAGAAAATGAAAGCTAGACATGATGGCTAAAGCTGCATGCTAACTCTGCCATGGACAGGAAACGTTATCGTATTGCGGTAACGTGCGGTCAAGCCAGGCGACACTCTCATCTCCGTGGTCAAATCGGCCGACGCTACAACTGTAGAGCACCATATACTGACATTTATGTTAAATGCATTCAAACGTCCCCGATGGAGCTGGAAACCATGGATGTATAAAGAAAACGGAGCTGACGGGAGAGCTAGCGATGGACTTGGCGAAGTTAGCGGAATTATACACGTGTGATTACGTACGGTTTTCAAAATAAGGTGTTAACATATATTTGATATATTTGACTTCAGGTCATCTCTGACTACATACATGCTGAAAATCAAACTTTTTAATGTATCAATTTAGATATTTTCCAAAGTAAAAGTCCTTGGAAGTGTATGATTCAACTTTTCCCATGGTCTAGTGTTAAAATGTTTTTACAAAAATCACAATAAATCATAATATGGAATTGCAATACTTGTAGAATCGCAATACATAAAAATCGCAATACATATCGAATCGGCACCCGAGTATCGTGATAGTGTCGAATTGGGAGATAGGCGTGTCGTCCCAGCTCTAGTGATTGCTAAACTATACAACAGCTGACAAGTGGAAAAGCGGCGGACCTTTTCCTTCTTGTGTCTGTGTCTCTTTAGATGCCAAGAGGGGACTGTAGCCATGTTACCCCATCCACCTGTCAGCTGTTAGATAGTTTACCTGTCAGTATAACGTAACACAATTCAACATCACCACAAACTGCAGCCTACAAAATGATCATCAAGTTGAATCAATACGTCTCTGAAACTGTTAACAAAAACTTATTGTAACCTGTTGTATCAGACTGCATTCGTTTTTTAACTGGCAACTGAGTGTATACGGCTCACTATTCAGGAAAATTAATTTCAGGGGCAACATTTGCCAACATGCAATAGTGCGAAACAAGTTTGACAAACTCTTGTTGATTATTATGTAACATCATCATGTCTTTATTACTTAATGTTTTGAACTGTAAGACAGTGCAGGGCTTCACGGTTTATACATATTGAAGACACTCTTGAGGTGTTGGAAAGTTTGATAGGTTTCGTGGAGTTTTGTACCACTTGGTATCAACGTTTTGGGCTTTTCGCATAGGAGAGAGCGAGAGTGAGTCTCTTAATGGGTGCATTGGTTACTAGAGCAGCCTCATATATTATTGACCCATTCAGAGAACTCATCTGCTCTCCCATCTCTACCCCCCCTGGGTTTGTTCTTGTACAGTACCATTTACCATCGCAGTAGCGGGGCAGTTTATAGTGACAGACAGACAGACAGACAGACAGATAGATACAGAGGGAGGTCAAGCTGCGTAGGCCTCACACAACACTGACAGCCCAGTAATCTTCTGAATGGCAGCATAATGTGACAGCCACCAGCGTCTGCTCCCAACGCACAAGAAAGCAGAGAAGTTGTTTTCTTCTCTTGCAGTTTTGGTAGACTTAGGGTGAATCCAATAAGCACGTATTTGGTAAGCGACATGAGTAACAAATCCGGCTTCACTACATGACAGAACATGACTTTAACCCTGCAAGCGATCAAAGAAGGAACGTGTTCTGTCAAAACTAGAAGTTGAAAAATGTCCCTCGCACACTTTCTGAAAAACACCCACTCAAGATAATCCTGGGATTCCCACTTCTTGGAAAATTTGCAAAACCTTGAAAAGGTAAAAATAAAAAAGCAGAGGTGTGCAGGCGTCGTCGATTAGATCGAGAGGGCCGAGGAAAGTATTGCATTTTATCATGTGAAGCTGAAGGAGAGGCCACAATCTGTGCAGTGACCTCACCAAATGTGAGATCACCGGCCGCACAAACTGCATCTTCTATGCATCGCAGCAGGCGCTCATTACTGGCAATGTTTGACTTGAGCAAACACAGGTTATAAAATATAGCCTGTCACATGATGCAGGAAGAAGTGGCACATGTAAGAAGAGAGAATAGAGATTGTAAGAGAAGTGGAATAGAGAGGCGAAGTCCCGCCACTTCCGGTGGACCACCATGGGACCTTATTTCAGAAAAAATATAAACTGCAGTCAACGGGGGCAAGAGACAAATATTTTTTGATGTTTGTCAATTTAAAATATAATATTGCAAGTCAAGAAAGTTGCTTTTTGTTGTGAAACTGTTGAAGTATCAGACTGTGAAAATACGTAATAAGAAAGACTACACACCCAAAAGTTGCAAAAGTGACGTCTCCCTCGCTGAAGCTACGATGCCTGTGTGTTTCGTAATGGGATGAACTCACACAAGCAACAGGTCTTAGCTCGTTCTTTTTCTTCCCAGCTGATAAAAAGACCAACAGTCGGATAAAACACATCAGGTAAGACAACGTTTCATTTGAGCGTGGAACCTAGCTAAGTTTGCTAGCTAGCTAGTGTTGGTGATGTATATTGTGCGAGACGAGAGATGGAGTTCAGGGTTAGGGTTTCAGTTTACAGTTTCACACAAATCTAAATGATACTACGACAAACTGAGACTTTCTTGACTTACAAAATTATGTTTTAAATTGACAAACATCATATGTGTGATTTATGGCGCAATTCAAACGTAATCAAAAAAATTATTTGTCTCTCTCCGTTGACCACCGTACAGATTTTTTCCAAAATAAGGTCCCATGGGGTCCACCGGAAGGGGCGTGACTTCACCTCGCTATTGGGGTGATTATATGAATGAAGAGAGGATGAATGAACTCTGCTTGTTAGTGTAGATGTTTAATTTGGTGAAACCACAACACAGGAAATGCTGTCCACCTGCCAGACTGATTAAGAAGCATCTAAATTGTCCATCGGCCATTTTGACAAGCACAAATACCCCCAAGAGGCGCAGGGAAGCTTGTCGAAAGCAATTTAGCTTGCAAAAGGGACTTCTTCCACAAGCTTTAATGCTTAACAGCGAGGTTAAGCAGTAACTTGTGTTGCTTTGTTGAAAGTTGTCCATGTTTTTTTATATTTTAATGTTTTTTTTCTGCAGTTCATGTGAGACCTCCACTTTCCCTTATTGTTTCACTGTGAGTCACTTGCGTGTGTACTGACCATGGGCGGCTAATGGCATCACTCCTCCATAATGACACCCATCTGGCGTACAGCTCCCTCGGGTCAGACACATAGCAGGAACACTGAGGATCTGAGTACATCACCGTTAGGTGGCAGGCAGTTAGGACTATTGATTACAATTATACAACTGTCCCCCAGCTGTTTCATACACTGTACACACTAACCAAACATTTCCAACTGCCATTGATTTGTTATATACCCATCAGCCGATACATAAAATGACATTTACGTGCTGTTGAGTGCCGCAGACAAAACTCACAACAGAACTCTGTACACTCTCAAATAATTTGGGTTTTAAATTCCATGCAAACTAAAGTTGGAGAGGCAGCGTACCGAGTTTTATCCACCAGCACGACAAATTCAAAGCTGATGACAGCCATCATGGAGCCAATAGTGTTCTCAGCATGCCTAAAGTGTGCAGAAAACAGAGGGATGGCTCAGCTGAGAGCTCTGGCCTATTATAAGTGTCTCTGCTCTCCACTCCAACAATAAACAAAGAGGCTCTGGCCAGTGTGCGCCTTCACGGAAACGCACAAATTGTTGTGAGAGGAAGAGAGCAGCTCAGTGCACTTGACTCCGAAACAGAGTTGAGACATTGCCGTGTGACTAGTGGGCATGCGTGTACTATACTGTATGTTATAATCTAAACTATATGTCTCTGGGAAAAATGTGTGTTTCAAGCTGAAACAACAATCAGAATGGGTGCTAGGCCTAACAGCTACAATCCCCTCTTTATGTCCCTGGAACAGATCCCTCTATTCCTGCTGAGGTATTTACATGTTTCATGGAGGAATTAATTACAAGTTGCGTGGAAAGCCGTCTCGTGTACAGTCACATTCTTGTCCCACTGAGAAGCTTCGGCAAACACTTGAACTCAACAACAGAGCCATACGTTCACATCTACAGCTCACATGTCCAGGGGCGGGGACGGAGGCATGGCCAGCGGTGACAATGGCCCTCCCCACTACCAGAGTCAGAAGCACCCCAACACTCACAACATCACTGGTTCCCAACCTGGGGGTCCCGACCCCCATTAGGGGTCGCCAAAGCTTCAGGGGGGTCGCGAGGCCTCCTTGATTTTAAGGGGTGTAAGATAACTTTTTTTTTTAAATATACAGTTGGCCTATATCTCAGCATTTCATTCATTTTTATGAAGAAAACTAAATGAAATTGTTATTTTTAAAATTTGGATTATTATCTAAGATATAAACAGGATCAGCGCATGTTGAAGACCTGAACACAGGTTATATTCACAGAGCCTCTCCTCTCTGCTAAACAGCCTCATCCTGTATTAGAAAAGTACGCAGTTAAAACAACCAAAGAGCTAATATAATAATGGCTAAGCTTCAGGGAGAATAAAACACTGAATTTTTCAAAAAAAAAGGAAGCCTATTAAGTATGTATGATTGTTAAAAATAAAAAAAATACATAATACAAACAGTGAATTGTATTAAAAGTTCCTAAAAATAACAGGAAATCTCTGATGCAATATTCAAATAATCTGCTCAAAATTCATCCAAATCGCTCCATACCAATTTACCAACCAATGTGGGCCCACACATGCGCATAAATAAGAAAAGTTATAGGCCTGACGCCTGGGCGTTGCTCGGTGTGGTGCGGCAAAAACACAGAAAGACCAACTCACAGTTCTGCGTCAGTTCGTAGTGAAACCAGACAGCAGCGGAAGTGAAATCCTCGTCAGAATGCACACCAACATAACAGTCCTTATGGCATTACCCGACTTTGTAGCATCTGAATGGTTTTCATCAGAGGACCCACGCAGCTTTCCCGGTCACCGTGGGGTCTGTCAACTTCATTAGGAACTAACTTTTACACCGGGGCTACAGAAGGATTACTGAAGGGGCCTTCCGGATACAGACTCAGGGCCCCTGGACCAGAACCTCTGTCAATCAAACAACTACAAAGTGACACAAAACAACTACAAAGAGATGCAAAACAACTACTAAGAGACACAAAACTACAAAGAGATGCAAAAAACTACCAAGAGACACAAAACAATTACAAAGAGATGTAAAGTGACCACAACTAGACATAAATCAACTACAAAGAGATGCAATATCACTACTAAGATATGCAATACTACAAAGAGAAGCAAAACAACTATAAAGACACGCAAAGTTACCACAAAGAGACAAGAAAAAAAAAACTACAAAGAGATGCAAAGCGACCTCTCTTACGTAGGATGAGTGGTTGACATGTCTGTGTCCGTTTGGACTATTAATGTACATTTTACTATAGCCAAAAACCAGGGTTTTAAATGATGAATTTACAAATGTGACCCCCTCCCCCCAGTTTAAACGTTTCTTAACCCGCCCCTGCACATATCTGTCCATAAGTTTACCAACAAATGAACTGCTGGATGCCTGCTGATACTAACACAAAAACAAAAGTCCAACTCAGAGTTTCCACAACTTCGTTCCCTCCTTAAACATGTTGATTTCCCAACATGCATACTTGTATTCATTTCTGCTCTCCTCCCTCAGGCGTCTCTGGCAGTGCACCAGAGTGAGAATGAATAAATAATACGAAGGTGTGGTTGGATGTCTGGGATCCTGACTCAGGATTCCATTTCCCTGACAGAGAGCCTGGACGGTGTCCGTTTCGGTTACCTAGCAACTTCTTCCAGGAAAGCTGGAACAATCAGCCGGAGCACCAAACACCCAACACACTCGGAAGCAACAAAAGGGCCGACTCCTTTTTCTTCCTGAGCTCTGTGGAAAACTGATACCAAGGAGGTATACTGCAGGTCCTCGTCGCCCAGATGTTCCAAAGTGGACGGTCAAATTCAGCATTATGTCACTGTCACTGGACACTTTATAAGTGTCTGAAGCATGAAATCGAAGCCACATGCTTTCCCTTGTGAGGAGGTATTATGTCATCTCAACGAAACTGATGCTCTCATTGAGACCAAGTACAAAACACCTTGATCGGGCACTGATTCCTCGCAGACTTTCCAGGAAATAAGACGCTTAGAATAAATGGAACAAATGCTTGAAAGTGACGTTTTCAACAACATTGTGGCATTTCAACAAAGCTCACAAAGTGAAGTTAATGTGCTATAAATTGCAAGCAAGAGAGATAGTTGTATGGTGCAAGAGTCCACCTAAAATTTTTACAAAATATCACTTCAAATCAATCTCTCTTTCTCTCTCTCTCTCTCTCTCTCTCTCTTTCACACAATTGTAGGTCAGGTCCACTCACTCCATAATATGACCTGTAGTTTTTCATTCAAAAAGCCCAAAATGTGCTCCCATCCAGCTGATCCAAAGTCAGCTGGACTTCAAGAACTTTGTGGCCATATATCAACACTCACTTCACCATATGAACTGCAAGCAAAAGATAGTTGTAGGGGCTTTTTTTAAACATTGTGCTGTATGCAAAAGTCCACCTTTCTTGATGCCTATATATGTCTCTTTCACAGACAGACACCCTCATTTATTCACTCCAAATCAGTCTCCTTCACACATTTGAAGGTCAGGGTCACACACGCCATAACATGACCTGCACTTTTCACCCAGGAAGCCCACATGTGCTCCCACCCAGCTGATCCAAAGTCAGCTGACTTTGTGCTGAAAATGTGCGTAAAAGCAGATGATCCTTCCACAAAGGTTTAAACAGACCGACCGATGTGGTGTTAAGGTAGAGGTAGAGGAGGAGGAGGAGGAGGAGGGGAGTTAAGGTGTGTACTTACAACTAGCACGGACGTCCTCACCACCTCAGAGACACTTTGCCTGAGTTCCGCCGCGGTGCCAGGTTTGCCCAGACCCCGCGTAAATCTCCTGGTCTCCGGATGCGCTGCTGGAGTCGCCATCGTTGCGCACCACTTTGCATCAATGACCGTTCAATCCACAACGTATACGAAGCGAGTTTTTAGAAGGAAATCATCACCGCTTCTCCGATCAACGCCAGTGAGCACCACGAGTTTGAAGCTGGGTCATGTTGTTGTGGTGTGGCTGCTGATTCACTCCCACCTCTCGATCTCATACTTTTCACTTCTATAAAAGTCAACGCGTTATTCCGGCGCGCTGCCTTCTTCCATCGGATTTACTGTTGTCATAATAAAGTATCCTCTCGAGGAGTGTTTCATTGGCAGTCCAGCGCCAGACAGGAGGTGTATAATCTGGTTGCCTCCTCGGCGCACTCCGCCCCTTACCGGTTTAAAGGCCGGCCCACTCCCGGCTGTGTGTGTGTGTGTGTGTGTGTGTGTGTGTGTGTGTGTGTGTGTGTGGACTTTGGACTGCAGGCACTTCTACAGTCTGAATGACTGAACCAATGTTTTCATATCACCACAAAAATCACAACTCTGGAGGGCATGTTTCCAGAGTGTCACCACCAGTTGTGCCTTCTGGCATCTGAAAAAATGTTTTTAACTCATTCTAGAGCACATGTTCATAGAATAACCAGATAAAAGTGGGTTAATATCGAGTTTCAAGCTGGTTCACTGACATTGTATTACAACAAGAGATCAAATTAGACTCACTATTAAGCCTTCTTTTATTTGCATGTAACGTCAAAGTTGTGATTTAGCACCAAAACTGAGCTTTGATGCTATAGGACACTTATATAGGACACTTTCTGATATTGGAGGGGAAATATTTTAATTAAAACAACTTTATTTGAGTTTTTATTAGGGCTGTCAATCGATTCAAGTATTTCATCGCGTTTAATCGCATGATTGTCCATAGTTAATCGTGATTAATCGCAAATTAATCACATTTTTATCTGTTCAAAATGCACCTTAAAGGGAGATTTGTCAAGTGTTTAATACTCTTATCAACATAGGAGTGGGAAAATATGCTGCTTTATGCAAATGTGTATATATTTATTATTGGAAATCAATTAACAACACAAAACAATGACAAATATTGTCCAGAAACCCTCCCAGGTACTGCATTTAGCATAAGACATATGCTCAAATCATAACATGGCAAACTCAAGCCCAACAGGCAACAACAGCTGTCAGTGCATCAGTGTGCTGACTTGACTATGACTCATAAAGTGGGCATGTCTGTAAAGGGGAGACTCGTAGGTACCCATAGAACCCATTTTCATTCACATATCTTGAGGTCAGAGGTCAAGGGACCCCTTTGAAAATGGCCATGCCAGTTTTTCCTCGCCAAAGTGTAGTGTAACTCTGGAGCGTCATTTAACCTCCTTCACGATAAGATAGTATGACATGGTTGGTACCAATGGATTCTTTGGGTTTTCTAGTTTTCTAGCTTCACTCTAGCTTTAAAATTGAGCCCGCTACAACCTAAAAATCAGAAGTTGCATTCATGCGTTAAAGAAATTTGCGTTATTATCGTATTAAAGGGACTATTTGTAACTTTTCACGCGCATAAATCTTAACGGGTCGGTATCCCATGCGCGCTCGCGTGTGGCTCGTTCTCACCCGTCCGGCTCGCTCCACCTCCACGTGAACGCGCGCACACTACACACTGCAGAAGAGTTAGTTTAGCTCTGAGAATATCTGGTGAATGTGCAGTGGACGTTTTTGCAGAAATAACTGCTGCAGCTCCTCCAGACCAACAGAGGTTTCCCGTGTCTTGTGAAGTGACGGGGCTCCGCAGCGAGTTACGTTATCGTCTCGACCGGGTGTCGGTGTCCCTCTCCCCCGACCGGGTGTCGCTGTCCCCCCCCCCCCCGACCGTCTCCCCCCCCGTTTCCTCCGTGTCGGCGGGCCGAGACAGGAAAAGCCAGCACTAGAATCAGCATTGATTCATGGAGAGACCCTCGTCTGGTCAGCTAACATTACTGCCAAGCAGGGGAAATATAGAGTGATATTGTGGTTTTAGCTGACGTGTGTCGTCTCACTGTTTTGACGGACGCTCGCTCACATTCAGGTAGCGCGTTCACACGGGCGAGCGAGCAACAGGACGCTGACTGTCGTTGACATTGCGGCCACAGGTGTCGCTGTGAACAAGCAATTTCTGATTCTTACATATAGCCCCTTTAACTTTGACAGCCCTAGCTTGAAAATTTGAAAAAACAAAATAACGCTATCAGTGAAGACTCAAGTTCATATTTAAGATTGTTTATTGTGCGTTTTGTCTCTTTCTTGTCAAATGAATTGCACTAAAAATACAAGTGTAGGGAGGTGGAGAGAGAGTCTGTAACCATAATTGTATATATAAAATGTTTTAAGAGGCTGCCGGATTATTTACACAATATTATCATATGTGGATTACTAACAGGATATCAGTATTTCATTTTTAAATATCACAACACCCTTTATACACATATTTATATGTTACTTTCCATCATTGTCGACAAATTCTGAATATTTCTCACTTTTTGTCTTCTACTTGAGGGTAATATGACTGTTTTAGCATGCTGGTACAGGCGCTGGTCTCCTGCTGTCATGAAGAGCTAAATGCAGATTTAGAAGAATTTATGAATGCATGAATTATTAAAGTACACTCACTGTTCAGAACAAAACAGGGCTTTGCTCTCTATTGCCTGTATTACTAGACACTAATATAAAGACTCTGTGGTTGTGGCTCGACTGAAGTAAAAGATCAATGATGCCATCTGTAGGTCACAGCTGCAAGTACACCGAAGAGCTGCCTTGCTGTACATGAAAACATCACTCCAGCCTCTTGAGCGTCGACAAAAACACAAGTAACACAAATCTAAGTTTGAATAAGTTTTTTTTTTTTATTGCTTTCATTTCCAAAGAGCTCTCTGTTGTCTGAAGAAAAAGCAAAACGCTGCAGTTCTAAGCAGAACTGAGGTTTTCCATTTCATTTGCTTCACTGCAAAAACCCTGTCAAATGCATATTATTTCCATTCATGTAGACCCATAAAAAGATCTGGTATCTGTATACAGGAGGCAGCCTAGTTCAGCGAGGGCAGCGGCGCTTGGAACTGAAAGTTTCTATTTTGTTTCACACATAATCTTTAAAGCTTTCAATAACACTCACCTTCATAATACAATGATTATGAACAAATCTCACATTTTCTCACAGAGCTGAAGGGGAACTTTAGTTAGTAAAAAAAAAGCAAAAAAAAGCAAAACAGTCTGAGACGTATTCATACAACAAATATCAGCGAATAGAATATTTACTTTACTTGAAATGGCGTTAATCTGGCAGCTACCCCTGGCCACATTGTGATCCATCCTAGGGTTATGTCAATAATACAACAAAATAATTTCATATTTTCATCATTTTTTTTTTTAAACAAGAACACATTGTGCTGGGCCAAGTGTGAACAGAGCATCGACCGTTAAAGGGTGGCCTGTTTTAATATGATTTAAAATGTCATGGTATACAGTCTCAGGAGACACTCCCCAATGTAATAAAATAGCATTAAAAAGTCCAGGACATTGATATATAAACCAGTTTGGCACTGAAGTTGCAGGACATTTTCAAAGCAGCAGTTTTCAATAAGATGAAAAAGTAGACAAAACGTTATGACAATGCAGTGACAGTTTAACCATCTAAGAAATAATGCTGAATATCTATACCAACATGTTCCTACTGTAAAAACAACCAATGACAAAATGTAAAACCAGGAAGATAGGAAGTGGTTCAGACCATTAGAAAACAGTATAAAATGACATCCTTAAAAAGAGGTTTCGGAGTTGAGAGTAAAAATGCCAAAAAATGCAGTCTCTGATGCAGTCTAAACCAGCGGACATGTCACCATTAAAGCATTAAAAAGCACCAAATGTGCATGGACGCATGTACAAATGTCCCAGAAATGTGTAGAAAAGAAAAGCAAAGAGTCTTGTCCTGAAGGAGATGGCGTGTGGACACAAACTCAGAGAGGGTGGGACTCTTTGCTGTTCAGGATGCGAGCGCCGCTGGAGGCGACCGTGGCGCTGCGGATGACTTCCATCCACCTGTGGGCAGTGAAAAGACTTTTTAATCAGACAACCAGGACTCAACAAAACCGCAAATACATTTAGCATCTGGACGATTACACTCGGTACCTCTCAAAAGTGTACTCGCTCTCCGATCGGAAATAGTAGACGTGGGACTTGAAATGCAGTTTGAAGACGTAGTCCTTGTGGATGTTTTCGGACTCTGAGGGGATAGTGACTGAGTAGCCCAGCAGAGGTAGGCTGGCCAGTGGATAATCATCCTGAGAAAAAAAAAAAATTACATTGAATTAGAATTTAAATTGGTCTGTTAATGATTGCATCAACAATTTGGAATAAAAGAAAAACAAAACAGTTCATTTAAAAAATGGCAATTGCTCCCAACAAAACAGTACAGCAGAAAACCACGTGAAACATAGCCAGCGGTGGTTGGAGGATCCTTTACTTAAAGGGATAGTTTGGGTGTTGTTGAAGTGGGGTTGTATGAAGTACTTATCAATAGTCAGTGTATTACCTACAGTAGATGACAGTCAGCACACCCCCAGTTTGGAGAAGCAGACAGGAGGTGAAATGTCCCTTTGGTGGAACTACTGACAACTCACAGACACCGTGAGGAAACATGACTAGACCCTGCTTTATTGTTAAAGGGATCACAAGCCAGAAGGTTGGGAACCACTGGTTTAATCCTCAAAATTGCGTTGTATTTTATAAACTTGTAAAATGTTATTCTGTAAAGTAAACAGCAACGACAGCGGTCTGATAAATGTGGTAAAAAGTAAAATGTTTGTCTCAGAATTGTAGTGGAATATACAGCAAGTATAAAATAGCAAAAAATGAAGATACTGAAGTACAGTACAAGTACCTCAAATTTGTGCTTAAGCACACTTTGTGAGTAAAATTACTTAGTTACTTCCCACCACTGGACATAACATGAAGATTTTCTACTGACTGAAAAGGTGTCAGCTGAAGCTACAGCTTTTTGCACCAACACTTTTTACAAAACACAACTGTTTGACGTCAACAAGTAACATCAGATAATATTTTACACTAACACTATTCCCCTACATACTGTACTTACATGTCATTCTGATCATACATTTTTATATTTGCTTATTAAATATTTCTTAAAAACAATTTTTAAACTTACAAAGTGCTACACAGGCTCAGTTCCTCACTACAACTGCTATCCATCCCCTTTAACCAAAAAAAGAAATCAGTCCTGGACTGTTGTTTCTTAAGCTTGCATATTTCTCTAATGTCACACTGACTTTCTCATATTTTAAACAACCTCTGAATACTTTCAGGTAGTAATATCTTTTGGCCATATACTGTACATGATTTGTGACATTTTAAAATCTAGTCAGTCATTTAATAAACAGTGGAGTCATTGGTTCTTGAGAAGTAGTTTTTTTTTACAGCTCTTATGGCTCTCTTTCGATTGAAAATCAAACTTGCGTGCGAAAATTTAAACAGCCGACAAAAACTTTTTAGGGGAAGAAGTGAGATAAAAAAAAAAAAACTGCATGGGAACGCCTGCAAACCTCCATCATAACACAAAGATTTGACATTCTGCACAGAGATGTGACGCCTTTAAGCCCAGCGGAGGGTAAACACAACAGAGTGAGGAGGGGAACGGACGTGGGCGAGGCTGCGATGTGTTCGCTGGACAAACAGAGAGGAGAGCTGAATGTTCATCACCTGGTGAGACTTGTAGAAAAACAGGCTGAAGTTGGTGAAGACCACCCAGAGCTTCTGCCAGCCGTTGCTGTTCTTAAATTTCCTCAGTAAGTTTCCAGACAGTTGATTCTACAAAGACAAAAAGCAACACGTTTTACATCTAAAACGTTATAAATCCATACACATTATAATAACACTACTAGCGTGTAGTAGTTAGATTTTTGACTAAAAATGTGGAAGAAGGATTCATAAAATAAAGGATATGTCTGGTGATATTCTACACTTTTCTTATTGTTAACAAATAGCCATAAAAAGCCCAAAACCAACAGTGAACTGATCCTCCAAAGCCTCATATAGCTTATTCCTCTCTGCCATAGATCTCCATCATTGTCCAAAAACTATTAAAAACACATTAAACCTGCAGTAGATAGAATGTTTTTGGCATCATTGGGCAAAAATTCCATAATAACCTTGCAGCTTATTGTAATTCAAGTGCTCTGTGAGATAATTAGACTTCTGCACCTCCTCATGGCTCTGTTTTCAGGCTTTGGCCAATCACAGGTCATTTCAGAGAGAGAGCGTTCCTATTGGCTGTTCATTCAACAGAGGCAGCTGTCAATCAGTCGCGAACTCCGATCAAACGGTCAAACTAGGCAGCGATGATCAAATATGAATCAATATTCTGTTACTGTAATGCCTGTTTCTCGCCTCAAATGTTTCAGAAACATCTTGTAGTTACTGTTTAGCTGTAAAATGAGAAAGTTTGCTCCGGCTGGTGGGTGGTGCTTGTTATTTCCTCAACTGATCTCTACATGGCTGCCGGGTCACAAACTTTCTCATTTCACGCATTCATCATGTTTTCGCAGGTCATTTACACAGTTATCTGAAGTGAGTAGCGTTTGCTGATCGTGCGAGCCCAATGTGCGAAAAAAGTAAGAGAAAGTTAAGATAAGAATACAAAAATGTTCTTGCATGAGGCCCATTGTTGGTTTTGGTCGTTTCATGGCGTTTGCTGACAATAACGTGAATATAAAATATGGCTAGCCTCTGTTTAACTTCTGTGCTTATATTGTACTTCCAAACAAACTAAATCTACTGTTGCTAAGTATTTTTAATGTATTTATCTTCTAATAGATTAAAAGATAAAGTTAGTACTTTAGTACTTCTGTTAAATTATGTTTAATGATGGTAGTGCTTCTATCGTGAATATCATTTTGGATCTTGAATCACAAGTTTCTGTCAAACCAATTAATGTGTCAATGATCTGCAACATCTATTCTATCAGGGTTTTTTCTGCAAAGCACTTTAGACCTTTTTGTCTTATGGTGAATTGAAGTAAACAGATACAGAGGGCCTCTCCTGTCTGCCTGGCTCCTTTACCTCTAGACTCCTGCAGGATTCACTAAAGGAGAGGCTCTGAACACGGTACCAGCAGATAACAGACAGAGGCACCGGTCCCTGGCCACTGGGGGACCCCACCAGGGGGGCCTTATTCTCACTGACTGGACTAGGGTCCTCTACCACGGAGGAACGCACAGACGCATGGGGAAAAGAGAGAGAGAGAGACAGAGAGAGAAAAAAAAACAGACAGGGAGGGAAGGACAGAAACACAGAGACTGAGTAGGTGAAACACAGGCATGCAGTGGCAGGGATAAACACGGAGGCCGACGACAGTGTGTCCAGGCAAAGCTGTGAAGAGGACGTAGTTACAACTACAGAGGAAGAGCAGAACTAGATCAGGGCAAAACAGGATCCGTTCTGTTGGTGTGAGATGAGGACGTTTAGCACATCTACGTACTGCTCTCTCTCTCTCTATTTATAGACGATCAGAGACTTCAAGTGCCAGGGGAGGAGAAAAAGGACAGAACCACACAGGAAAGCCACAGTTTTGAGTTTAGATAAGGACGTCACGCAGGCTACTGTTAGCCAAAAGAGGGAGGGGGGAACAGTATCCTCGCCGAGGCTGCAAGTAGAGCATATAAACAGCTTACAACAACTTACAATGACTTACGGTAAACATTTATCTGATATATGCAAAATTCATAAGGCCCATCATTTTCAGTTTTCAGGAGCAGATTAGTTTAAAGGTACAATGTGAAGTGTTTGTCCTTTAGTAGCGCTGTTTTTAAAAATGTAAACCATGGATGATTTAAAATATTTTAAAGCAGCTATAATTGATATTTTTATTATAACAATGTATCAAATGACTACCAGTATGTGAAAACAATGTGAAAGTGGTCACCCGTAATGATGAACCTACAGAGAATTATGAACTTTGAAGGTGATGATACGTTTTGTGTTAACAACTTGTTTTTGTTGCCAACAAGTGGCCAAAAATTGCAGATTTATATATCGACTTTGCAAATTTTTTATGAGGATGGAAATGCACTCATTAGACCTCGAGGACATAATAGTGAGTAACACTGAATGTAGACATAACTTTTGTTTGTTTGAAAGAAAACTCCACAGAGCACCTTTAAACAGATTTTCACCTAAATGTCATGTCCCTACGAGCCCAAAACGTTGATTTTCTACTGTAAGAACAAACAAAATCCTCTTGCAACGAGAACAGGTTAGAAAACCTCAGTTAATGAAAGTAAGAAGAAAAATATGGAGAAAGTGAAGGAGCTACTGATTATCTATAATCTTTGTTTTCTCAAAAAAAAAAAAGATTGCGTGCTTGCCGAATGGAATTTATAAAATCCATTTTCACCCACACTTTCTAGTTTTTATTACAGCATTTTGACTTTTTATTTTGAAAAATAAACTGAAAAGAATGAGCCTCATGTCAGTTCCTTAACCATGTCTTTGAGTAAGAAATGGTTCGATGATGGAGTGCAGCGCAGGAGGATACTGTTCCCACTGAGAGATAATCAAAGTGAATTAAGATACACCGAGACACAGAGAAAGAAAACGGTGAAGCAGGAGGGGAGAGGCAGGTCTGAGGTTTTTGGCCGGTACCTCCACAGCTACGCTAAAGTCCACCAAGGACACACTGGTGTTCCTGTGCCAGCACACGTGCACCATGGTGTTACCACGGTGAGGCCTCTCCAGCGAGGTTTGCGACGCCGTTATGTCGTCCTCAGACTCCGCCTCCACCGAGGAGTCCTCAGGGCATTCTGGGAAAGTCAGGAGGTTGTTACTGCTAGACAATGAGGAGGGTGATGAGGGGAGAAGGGCGCTAAAGCACAGACACTGTCAGATCATTCACAAATCAAACGTATAGTCTCTGAGATTTCATTTACTCAAAATGTATTTTCCGATATCCACTGTGTATTTTTCAAGGAGACATTTTATATGCAGCTGTATGTTTATGTAGTAACTTACTGTTGTCTATCAGATCGCTGGTCAGAATGTCAGACGAAGGCCCATTGCTGGTTTTCCCCGTCTCTATGGCCACCTGTATGTCCTCCATCCACTTCTCCATCTCCATTAGCGAACTGGAGTGAAAACACACACAAGTCGATAAAACGCTCAGCATTTCCCATCATTAGTCACCGCGGGAAGGACTGGTGGTTAGAAATAGTCCATTGAGCAAGAATGTCACAAGTTGGATCCATGTTAGTCCAGGTGTCCTGCCAAATCCTCCTCCTTAAAAAGCCACTAGGACACCATCTGCTCATTCATGGAAACTGGATCAGCAAAGTGTTGGTTTGAAGGCAGGAAAGTGGTTATCTTTTGCTTTTTTGTCACAGTGAAAAAAGTGGCAATGTTAACAGTGAATCTTATTTCCTGCATTTATATATTCATGTCAACCCAGAAGATAACACATTATTAATAAATTTGTTATTGGGCTTGAATGATAGTCTAACAAAAAAAAAAGAGGAAAGTTAGAAGTGATGTGTACATTGTAGGGCGGTCAAAGTTAACGCAAATTCGTTTTAACGGCACTAATTCCTTTAACGCATTAACGTAATCGATCTTTGGAGGTTGTAGCTGGCTCAGTTTTAAAGCTAGAGTGAAGATACTGGTATCGTATGAAACTAGAAAACCTGAGACATCCATTGGTACTAACCGTGTCATACTAGCTCGTCACGAAGGTTAAATAACCCTCCAAACTTACGCTAAATTTTGGTGAGGAAAAACTGGCATGACCATTTTCAAGATTTCATTTTGTTTTAATAATCTGAATCTGTAAAGTAACTAGAGCTGTCAGATAAATGCAGTGCAGTAAAATGTACAATAATTCCCTCTGAGATATAGTGGAGTATACAGTAGCATATAATGGAAATACTCAAGTTAAGTACCTCAAAATTGTACTGAAGTACAGTACTTGACTAAATGTACTTAGTTACATTTCATCACAGGTGAAAAATAAAGTATTAAAAGATACAAAAATGTGCAGAGAAGCTTAATTTCTGTGAGCTCAAGGTAATTATTTGGAAGCGACCTTGACGAGCATATCAACATTTTTATCAGCTCTCTCCTCTGGAGGACGGCAGCTGAACGAGAAGTCTTTAATTACAGAGAGTTTAGAGAGTGACATAAAACTGAAACTCGCTCAACAAGCTCAACTGCATCTAACTAGAGTTCACGTAACGATTCGAAAACGTCTCCACACCAAAACCCCGACACTCCAGAAGAAGAAGAAGAAAGGCCACGCTTTGCTTCGGGTTAACTTTAGGTGCAGGTACAAGGTGTCTGTGCGCTGCCGACCGCTGCTCTTACCTTGCTGCCACCACCAACGACTGCTGCTGTCCAACCAACGTGAAGGCGTGCGGCACACCCCACTCATCTTCACTCTCTCTGATCTGGAAGACACAGAAAAAACATTAGAGAGCAGCGGTATCTGGGACAGCGAGGAACAAAAATAGACAGAAAGGGAGAGAAGGAGGGAGGGATGGATGATGAAGAGGAAGTGAGAGAGAAGGACACGTGTAGCCGTCCTGAGAGTGTGTCTGTGACTGTGTGTGTGTGTGTTGGGGGGGCGGGGGGGAGACGTTGAAAGAGCTGTGTGAGGCGGCTTATCTGCAGTAATGACAAACTGGTGACAGCCGCTTGACGCACTTTTTGTTCAATTGGGAGAAACAGCACTTACTGTCATGCCATGGAGCGCCAGCTGCCCGTGCACTTTGAACTGATTGGTCGCCGTCATCCCTCGACTCGTGTACAGAATGACGTCGTTGAACTATCGCCAGAGAGGCAGGGAGGGAGAAAATGGAAAATGTAAATTAACAATCTTTCAAACCAAACGCCATTGAGTCTGTTTTTTGTTTAAATGACTAAACTGTAATGTATATAATCCAATAAATAATCCTAAGGAAGTACAAACAACTTGTCATAGCGACCACAAAGAAATAAATTATTCTACAGCCCAAGGCTCCACCGCACATGCACACTTCTACATTTCTTTTAATACCTTGTTTATCAAAGTTATATTTCCTACAAAATCAAACACACGTGTGAAACACTTGCATGCCAAGACTGTCTGAGCAACATGTGGTATTTTTCCTCTAAATTAAATTTTTGTAGTTGCACAACATCTGCCAACACCATCTGAGTGACGTATAGCTGGAAAGGAGGAAAGCATGATTATTTTTCCACTGAGATCACTCGACTAAATAATTCGATTAGTGATGTGACCTAATCTAAAAAGAAAGTGGGTGTTACCAGGAAAAACATTCGTTGCTGCAGGCCTTTTCCAGACAGTTTGCTGAGGCAGCCTAACCTGATGAACTCCTGAGAAAGAGAAAACAAAAAGACATGCATCATTTATTAGACACATACTACAGCAGGCCTATGGGCTGAATCCGGCCCTTTAACGACCTCAATCCGGCCCTTTGATCATTTATAAACATGAAAAAAGTATTTTAAAAAATGTCTTCCAATAAGAGAGTTTATTCCAGTTCATTAATTTTACCACCCATGCTATTGATGCTGTTACGTGCTGTAAAAAGCAATATTGCGTGTTTTTATTTAAAAAACAACATAAACACCCATAAACTTAGAATGCTAGCAGGTTAGATTATTAGAAGATCATCATTTTACTAGTAGGCTAATTAGCCCATTCATTAGTTATGTCTTGGTAAGCACAGAAATACGATGGCGTATGGGCCTTAGGGCCATTGTAGGTAAAAAAAAAATTATGGAGCCAGGGGAGGGGGGTAATATTCTGAGAAAAAAATCAGAATATCCAAGATTAAAGTCATACATTTACAAGGAAAAAGCTCAGACATTCTCTGAGATTTAAGTGGCTAAATTTGCGAGATTATAAAGTCACAAATTCTCGAGGAAAAAAACTCTGAAAACTGAGCAAGGCGAAGGTCCTGAAAGATTCATATGCACGTTTTCTTTCATGTTCTTAATGTGTTCTTTTATGAAGTACTAAAAATTACAGGAAAGTAGAGAACTTCTATCTTTGACTACACGAAGGCGTGTTTCTTTTATTGCAGCACAGCTAACACTAAAAACAAACCGTTGAGAAGACGTTACTCTGAACACACTTTGTTACCGTAGTTACACACTGACGCTTTTAACTGTCACTGTGTCAGTGTGAAGGGAAAACAACAAAGAAAAGGCACATGACATAACTGCTTGTGTTGAACCACAGATTATGGTGAATTATGTCCTTAGAGTTTGTCTTGTGAGAGGGACGTCTGGAGTAACCTACTTAGCCTGTTGCCCCTCTGACCCGGCCCCGGATAAACAGATGAGAATGGATGAATAGAGAGTCTGCTACAATACATAATGTAGGCTAGGCCTATATATAATAATAATATAGCTCGCACTATGCGGCTCACGCTACTGCAGTGTTTAACGGTGGCATATGTGTGATGCGGTTAATTCAACCTTGCAAAGTGAAGCGATGTGGTTCCTAAACAAACATACCCCACTATTTTTCATTACCACGGTTTTGAGTTTTTTTCTCATAAATATACGACTTTATAATATAAATACAAATTTGTGAGTTTTTTTCCTCGTAAAATAATGTTCTTGGAATATTACCACCCTCCCCCAGCTCCGTAATTTTTTAAATTTTTTTTTACCTACAATGGCCTTAACACGCCGTCGTACAGAAATACTTATTTTGTTAAAAAGTTTAAACACAGTCAAACTGAATAGAGCGCTGCAGGGATGACATATTTTTGTAGGCCAACCAGGAATTAGCATCATCCCGGGTTCCCTCGACAAAAACCCAATGGGATTTTTCCAATGGGTTTTGGATTATTGCTGAAAATAAGCTCTGTGGTAAACACACGTTTATGATACTTCACGCTTTTTTTTTCAGCTAGATAATCTTCACAAACGAACACCACTTTTATGATTTTTGAAGTGTGAATGCAATCGCAAGGAGTAAAAAGCTAACGTTAGGCTATAAAACACACTACACAACATTCACATAAACACGAGTTTACACAACGAGGCTGTAATGGCTGACGGGTCGGCGTAATGACGTTTTGTAGTTTCATTTAGCCACCTTTAACCAACTTTTTTAAGACACGTAAAGGCTTCAGAATTCACGAATGGGGTATTTATTTATGTATTTTTATATCATAGAACAAAACATTAAAATATCTTAAGCTTTTGTTCACCACAGACCTTATTTCAGGCATCTAACTAAAAACGCATTCAAAAAACCTATCGACTTCCAGACGAGGGAACCAGAAGTGCTAAAATACTAACTCATTTCCAGGTCATAGGACTCATTCCTGTAGCACTCTATAAAAAAAAGATGTTAAATGCAACATTGTGTTCATTAAAACAACAACCTACTAAGATTTAAAAGGTGTGTTGTTTTCACATTTAAATTCCTAGCTTTGCAGATCAGTCACAAAAATGTAAATGTCCGGCCCCGTGGAACTTCACTGCTTTTCAAATCTGGCCCTTCTAAATAAAGTAATTGAATAGGCCTGCTATACAGGGTGTCTGTAGAGAATATAAAAATCTCTGTCAGTCCGTTCTTTCAAGCTTTAAACTCACCCGACCAGGAACAACAAGATTGTCGACGCCAATCAAATCCTTCTTCAGCTCCAGAAGCTTCTGGAAGTTCTCCATCTTCATTAGGCTTCCCTGGAGCTGCTCCACCACCTCAGACACATCTGCCAGAGCAGCTAGAGACCAACCAGGGGTTAGAGATTATTGGACATAGACTGTTAAAATCACTCTACAGCAGTGGTTCCCAACCTGGTGGTCCGGTACCCCCTCAGGGGGGCGCCAAAGATCACAGGGGGTGCATGAGGATTTGGCTGGTCTGAGGGTGTCAAAATTAGATTTTCACATGTATAACTAAAATCATAATAACACACTTACTGGATAATTTTTTTACACAGGTCTATATATACAACTATTTAAAAAGAGATATTTCTTTGCTACTTAGAAGGCCACATTCTGTTTAAACACAGTATTTGTGCACAGTTGCAGATAAAAATGATATATTATATTAGTACGATATAATATTATTAATATTAGTCTATTTCTAGAATTAGATTCCAGTGGTGGCTGCGTAGGATTGTTTCCGACCGTTGTGATCCAAACATTTCCAATAACTCCAGAGCGTTGTAATGTCAAAAAGTCAAAAAAGTACTGAAAAAAATTAGATGTAATCTTTTCAAAAAAACATGTTTTTATCTAACAAAATATTCTGCTTCAATCCATATTTGTTGGCGTTTAGCCTTTCAAAAACAACATTTTCATTGTGGTGATAAACTTATATCCTGTCCTGCACGCACCTGTATTAACGGGGCGATCTAGCAGCAATCTAACAGCACCATAAATTAAATTTATTTTAAGGATACACCGATACCGGATCGGATATCGGGCCAATACTGACTCACAGCTGGATCGGGTATCAGTGACAATGGGATCGATCGATTCAACTCAATTCTGTGTTTATATGATATGTATTATATTCTGTAATTTGAATTCCCATTTAAGTTTTGACCAATTTGTTGCTGCATTTAAGATGTTTACACTTGAATTGTAATTGTACTTTAGAAGATGTTTTACCAAGTTGCTGGTGTACAATTTATTAATTTAATACAATTCAGTAAAATTGTAGGCTATCTATGTATTTATTTGTTACATTTTGTTTTACAAAGCCAGGAAAGCGATGTTTAAGTCAAGCCTGATGTCACCTTACACATAAAAGAATGTCAGATCGGTAATGGCTATATACCCAAAGCCCAGGTATCGCTATCGGTATCGGGACTGAAAACGTTGGATCGGTGCATCCCTTATTTATTTAACCACAATAACAAAAAATCTATTTTGGCTCTAACACTATTATAGTAAATTAATTAAGTTGTTACAAAGAAAAGATCATATTATGTATCTGCATTCGCTTGGCGAATCCATCAAGACGTCACCACTTTATTTATGTTGCCGAAACTGTCGAGTTATATTTGTAATAAGTAAGTTGATTTAATAAAAAAAAAGACTAACGCCGAATTCACACAAGGCAGCAGCGAAGTGCGGCTCGGCTTTTCTTAGATACAAGTTGGCGGGGCTTCAAGTAAATGAGGTTGGGAAACCACTGTTCTACAGTACAGCACCAGAAGACCTAAATGTGCCTCTATGAACACTGGCCTGAGCGCAGTACCTCTGCAGTCCCTGAAATCCACATGAGTAGCTGGGTAGTGTTTGCACAGGCGCTCCAGGATCTGCTTGTAGTGACTGAGGCGGTGCAGAGGCCGCAGGATGAAGACGTTGAGGGGGACGTAGCAGACCTTCTGCAGCTCAAAGTCCCTGCAGAGACCCTCCAACCTGCGGGACGCCCTGCACGCCTTCTCCAGCTCCAACAGAACTTCAGTCTGTTTATGCAGGTTTGTTGTCAGGGGCTAAAGACAAAGGTGGAATATGGCACACATAAATGAAAGGGTAAGTTTGGTATTTTTCAACCTGGACCGTATTTCCCCATGTTTTTGTGGCTAACTGCCTAATGGGGACAACAATTTCGAAAAATTGGTGCAGTATTTAGGGAGAGCGCTGTAGACGGCAGCTGCTCACAGGCTGCAATTTAATCCTATTGGGGCAAGCTGACACCCACATTTACGTCCAATAAAAGTGCTTGTTTTTGCCATGACAGGCTCTAAATGGAAAGAGTCTCACTGAAGGAGAAGTCTCGTTCTGAAATCTGGCGAGGTGACGCGTTGCCAAAAGACAACGGTGGAATAGTGGAATACATCCATGGTGGAAATGAGAGTGGCAGCCGGGCAGAGTTTGTCATGTTGGAGTACAGAAAGTGTAGCTTAAGTGTTATCTAAAAGATTTTCATCGTCATGGCTGAATATTTAGATGATTTCGACAATGTGGATGAGGTCTTTGAATTTGATCGAGCCAGAGTATATGGATATTCAGATTTCACACCGTGACTTCTCCTTAAGTGGGACTTGGACACAATAACAAACAGGCCAGATCAAGAGAAAGGTAAGAAAAACATTTTATTTCTCTGTAGGGTCCTTTCCATAATGTTGTCAGACACTTTTAACAATCTGAGCCTGTCAGTTGCAAAAACAAGCACTTGTAGTGAACGTAACATTGACACTGCTCACTTGCCCTCACAGCTCGTTTCGCGGCTGCCAGTTGCAGCGTTATCCCTCAATACTGGACCAGTTTCAGAACTTGTTGTCCCCGTTTAGTCAGTTAGACACAAAAACAAGGGAAAATAGGGTCCAGGATGTTATCCTTTAATTCATTACTGTAATTATAGAGTGTGAGTGCCTCACCTTCAGGCCCTGAAGGTTCTTCAGCATGACATCACCAATGCGCTGGTAGTCTCCTTTTATGTGAGCATTGGAGCGTCCTTCCCTAAAACACATAAACATCAGCAAGTTATTTTTAATCTCTAAAACATTATGGAGCCATTTGTAGACAGCGAATTAATTAACTAAGCTAAGCAAAAGCCCTTGATTATTCACACAAGCTTTAGTTTATGCAAGTAAAAAGCCAATAAAGTTTGAAAGAGCTCTTTAAACTTTGAGATAGAGATCCACCAGCAGGTGTCTCCCTTGAGCATGACTTCCCCCACACAGGGTGCTGGAGTAATAGGGCTGCCATTACTGGGTCCATTCAGAATATTTATTATTATGTTGGTACAGCATTTTAGCAGTTGCTTTTGGGAAACATATACAGTCTGCAAAACACATCCTTCCTAATCTATGACAGACAGCTTTCTAATCATGGTCACAACAACATCTCTACTACAAGATTTGAGTATGCAAAGCTTAAAAAAAGGGGCACAATGCAGTGCTAGATAATTTGTGTACACATTTGAATGTGGTTCTTATCAGCAGAGTTGACTGCGATATCACTTTCAGCTTTAATTTAGAGTTCTAACGATGACTCGCCAGAATAGTCTTTGAAATAAAAACACTTTATGTCTTCAGATAATAGCCGTAAATTCAGACACGCAGGCTTCATGCATCACTGCCTGCGTGTCTCAGTGTGTGTGTTTGTGTGTGTGTGTGTGTGTGTGTGTGTGTGTGTGTGTGTGTGTGTGTGGTTCGGTGTGTATCAAATAAAGCACAACATCATTAAGGAGATCAGACAGCAGAAACCCACAGGCAAGAAAAGGCCGGCCGTGGAGCAGCACGACTGTTGCCATGGAGACGATAGCTCCTCAGGTCATCTAAAGGGACCGGGTCGCCCTCTCAAGACTAAATGCCAATAAATCTCATTAAAAAAAGGGGGATAAATTGTGATGAATTGGGCTAAAACGCTAAAAGTGAAATGAGTCTCACCACAGAGCCAGCCTCTGCTCCACCTCCCTGAGAAAACCTGCGTGGAACTTGTGCAGAGGCTCGAAGGTGGAGAGGACGGTGGTCTTCAGAGAGTCTGGAGTCGCCTCTTCTTGTCCTACAGCACCCTGGAAAGACTGAGATCACAGATACACACACATATGCATCAGAGTTCAAGCAAGAAAATGTGGCATGAAGTAAGATACTGTTTTAATTTACATTAAAGGGGACATTTGCCACCTTTTTTATGTGGATGTCCAGTCAGTATTGATGGTAAATGTAGGCATCGGCATGTAGGCTGTATACGTGTGGGTATATGCAGATGAATATTGATGTGTATATGTGTAGGCGTGTGAAATCTGTACATGTGGAAGGGTATACACGAGCACATACTTTAGAAAGTGAGGATGGAGGAACTACAAACTAGAGAAGGGTCTTAGGTACAAATATCTGTGAAGTTTTGTACACACTGTGATATTGCCTTTTCCAAATAAAATAAAATAAATAAAAAAGAAAAGAAAATATCGATACAACTGAGTATCGCGATATTATGTTTTGTGATACTGTATCAACTCAAAAACAATGCATTGACAAGATTTGTGGCAGACAGTGGTTCATTTTGTGTTGCGTTTAAACCCCCCAACGTGAGATAGCAATGTTGTAATCTATCTTCAGCCATTCGATCTTCCACTCCAACGTAACAACATATAAGTATGGTGGTGTGTTCTGTATATGATGACAGTTCTCCTAAAATTAGATTGAATTAGAATATTGATTCATATTTGATCAGCGCTGCCTAGTTGGACCGTTCAGAGTTCACAAGTGATTGACAGCTGCTCAGAGACGGCAGGCTCCAGCTCGTCTCTGATTGGTTGTTTTTCTCCGGTCTGTGAAATCTTGCAGATGCCGTTAGGATCACAAGAGGACACAGAGGCACATGGTTTTTTTCAGATTACCTGTCTCATGCACTACTGTCAGGATATAGTGACTGTTTTACAAAGAAAATATGCTGAAAGGTTATTATGGAATTTTTGCCCAATGATGCCAAAAATATACTGCCTACTGCCACTTTAAGTCAGATTGAAGTCAAATGTTGCGAGTTGCGTCAGAGGCTATGAAAACAGCTTTTATTCATCTGACGTGATGGGAAGGGGAAGTGGGTTTTAGTTAAAAGTGTTTTCTAGAAGGGCTTGAGAAGAAGCGCCAGCTGTTGTTCGGATGACTTCACCCCAAACAGCAGCACCAACCAGTGTATGAGAAGAGAGACGGCACACACACACACACACACACACACACACACACACACACACACACACACAGCTGTAAAAAGAACGAGGACACAAGCCAACCCAAATATTTATGAGACGTGTGAAAGGCTTCTCTGAAAATTACAAGACGGGAAAAGCTGCGGCCTTTAAAAACGCCAGTGAAAAGCATTTCTCCACGTGCGTGTGTCGAAACACACAACAGCGGCACTTCACTACGGCCTTGTGAGAACATCCTCCTTGTTTGCCGTTGAAGTAGCTGCATGTTTAATATCCTGTTTTCTGCTGCACTGCCTTTGAGATACCATCAAATGAAACGGTGTCCATATGTTTGTACTCAGCCAGTGAAATCTAAAGGAACACGAGTGACACGGGGAGTCACATGCAGAGGGAAAATGCGGCTAAATCTATCTATCTCTTTAAACACAAACACAGTTTAGTATTCACAGCCTTGAGTGAGACAGATAAATGCATTTCAAAGCGCGGGTGCGGGGGAATGAATAAAAAATGTAATCGCATCTGCCAAAATATCCCTGTTTCACTGCCTGTGTCTGTGTTTTGGCGGGCGCTCTGCGATGGAGCAGCTAACCGGAATAATCAATGTTTTCTCCCCAGAGGACAGGAGAAAACAAACAGTGGAGCAGCGTGTTGGGTGAGCAGACTTTTCTTTTTCTTTTCTTACCACAGTCACCACCTCCAGGTCCTTCAGATACGTCCTCTCTGTGGTCAACAGCTCCTTGGCGATGAAGTAGGCCCGATCTGTTGGGAACCGCTGCAAAGACGTCACAGAGAGGAGACATTTTTTATTGTGTATTTTAAGACATTACACAAAATAGACATTCGACAGAGACATTCAAAAGACGGGAAGGGGAGGGTGCAAGGGGGGACACCCTAAGCCCGCAACATTCAACAGTTTTCCTTTTTTTTGTAGTCAAGTAATCGATGCGTTCAAATGTAATCTTGTAAAATGTAGTTTTTGGTGAGAAACTTGAACAAATCCAGTTGTTTGAAGGAGATGTTTTCACAGCAATATAAAATAGATAATAGAGAGAGAATTAGGACCTGTTAAACTTCCCAACACTAGCTCTAAGCAGCTTATAATATAGAATTAGAACGACTAATGACAAGATTTTTTTTTTTTTTTTATCAAAGCAAATATTTAAATAAAAATACAATGATTTATTCCCTAAACACTTGAATCGTGCCTGTTTAGTTGTGTGTTTATCCAAATAACCACTATAGATGACAATAACAAAATAAAAGGATAACATTTAGAGTTCATTTTGGCCATAATCGTACAGCCCTGATCAAACGATTACTCTAGAATATAATCGGCAGATCAATCTATTATGAAAACAATCACCAGTTGCATCCCTATTATACAATCCTTCTCTGGTGGGAGCAACAACCTAAGATATGAAAGGTGGTGGGAGAGTTACTGAGTACAGTAAGTGAGCAAGAAAAAATCAACTATGCAACTATGAGCAAGTCCAGCTAGTGTATTGCCTGTCTAACCTATTTCTCTGAGTAGACTTCCAGGAAAATACTCAGCTTCAGTCTCTGTAGGAGAGTTATTTAGGACAGGTAATCTAGGTCCAGGGCTATTTTCAGTATGTGACAGTGGCTTTGAAGCACAAGCTTAGTAAAAGAAAACTGAAAAAAACTCAAACAACAGGGCAACTTATTAAGTCACAAACCTTCCTCCGAACCTCGTCTTCATCGTCAGTGCGAATGCTGCCGGCGTCGTTGAGCAGCGGGCTGGTGAGCGGGGAAGGCAGCCGGCCGTCGGGACTGTGACCGCACAGCTCCAGTGACTTCTGACCGTTGACCATGCCGTGGGAGTGACCAGAGGACGCAGACAGGTGAGGGCTGTTGGGCACCACTCCTGCACGGGGTCAGCAACCGAAAAGTGAGGCGAGAAAATGAACGGAGTGAGTGATTCAAATAGACATAGAAAACACAAATTCAAATGGCAAACATCACCCCTTGGGAGACTATGCAGGCTATAATCTGAAGTATTTACAAAACACAGTTCGACCCAGGATCAGAGTTCTTTTTCTGCCAGACAAGACAACTGGTGAGATGATGACTCACTCTACAGTCCAGACATCTCTGGCGGTCTCCCTGCAAAGTCAATCGATAGGCGAGCTGAGGCGCATGCCGCAGGATGATCAAGAGGGATCGCTTACTAAGTGTCATCTATACTGACGATGTTCACTGAGCTTACTTACTATGTTGTGGCTGTGACTTGCCCACCTCTCCCTGCCGTCCTCTGGTGTGTCGACACAAACACAACAGTGACTACACGCACACGAACCAGCTCAACGCACCAGCACAAAACTGGGAAGGATTTACTATGAGGAGGGAAGGAGTGGAAACCATAGTGCACATCTACAAGGTCGCTACAAATGAGAAAGAAACTACGGTATATACACAGACATCCACCAACCAACACTACAAAACTACAGGGAGAATGAAGAGGAGAATTATCTACAATGAGCGCCAAACACCAACTAACTGGGGTCTCAAAAAGAAGATCCGGAAAATTCCTCACGTCATGAAGGTCATCTTTATTGCCTCTAAAAGAACATATATACATTGTTAAATGAATATAAATCTTGAGAAAAGCAGCATAAAAAGGGTCAAAGCCAGGTGAGCGTCTAGAGGGACACTGAGTGAGTGAACAAGAGCCTGAAGTGCGATAATTCATGCAGACCTCTATGAAACAGATCTTTATGTTTGTTAAAATAAACAGCCTTGTGACACTTTTAGGATTTTGTTATTGCCGTACTGAAAAAGTCAGTTGGTAATGAGGAAACATGCATTATTCAGTCCATGAATACAAATCAAGTTTTACATCAATTTACTTGTAATAGTGACACAGTCAGCTGTAAAAAATTCTGTATATTAATACGCCGTTTTAAAATTCAGCCCCTAATCGTTCCGCCTGATTTCCTAGTCTTAAAATCTGCTTTAACATCACATTCTCCAGTCTGTTAAACTAAATTAGGAAATGTGACAGTGAAGTGAATGAGAGCACTAGCTGTATATTACAGAACATTCAGTACATGCAGAGAGCAGACAGAGCAAAACAGCATTGGAAAAACACCCTCGAGGACACCAGTGGTTAAAAAACACACACAAGTCTCACCCACAGACCTGGAACTTTGAGCAGAAAACCAAAGATGGTTTGGATAAGAGCTGCAACGATTAATCGATTAGTTGTCAACTATTGTATCGCCAACTATTTTGATAATCGATTCATTTGTTTGAGTAAAAAGAAAAAAAAGCTTCCAGCTTCTTAAATGTGAATATTTTCTGTTTTCTTTCCTCCTCTATGACAGTAAAATGAATATCTTTAAGTTGTGGACAAAACAAGACACTTGAGAACGTCATCTTAGGCTTTGGGAAACACTGATCGACATTTTTCACCATTTTATAGATCAAATAACTAATCGATTAATCGAGAAAATAATCAACAGATTAATCGAAAATAATCATTAGTTGCAGCCCTCGTTTGGACCAAATTCTGTATCTGCTCCAACTGACTTAGTCTCTGTGTGGCAGAACGTCATGCCAGGTGTACGGGAGAGCTTTGTGCACCAGAAAGGGTTTCCTCACACTGCAGTGATCCAGTAACTTCCTCAAATAAACAGATGTTCTCTTTCATAGTGCTGTAGTGATCGATGTCATGCAGCTTTGACAGTTTTGCTATTGATAATCAGGAAGCACACGCACAGGGAAAAGTTTTTGCAGTGGCTTGGAAACGAAAATCTGCACAAATCGAACAAAATTCCTGCACACTGCTGTGTCGTTTTCAATTTTTCATATATTCCACATGGACATGACAGCGTTTCAATAATTTTTTTGCCTTTATTGGATAAGGGTGTAAGAAAAATAAAAGAAAATAAAAATATCGAAAATATTGAATATTGTGTGTTGTGATACTGTATCGATTTTCAAAATCACTGGATCGATTTTTAATTAATAGTTTAAATGCAAAGATGAACTCAGTCATTACTTATTTCATGTGCAAAGAGATCAGCGTATGCACCCTCTCAAAGTAGTGTTGTGATGTTGGATGTTACAGGAACTGTGATAAATGCAAATGCAGATCTCACTGTTCTGATTACATACAAAAAGTAAATTACAGTACACAGTACATATTGTGGTGTGTCTTTATACTATGACAGTTTTCCTAAAATTTGATTAAAAAAAGGCAATATATCGCCATGCTTACTGTATTGCGATATATCGCAATATATTGAATCGTAACCCCTGTATCATGATACGTATCGTATCGCCAGATTCTTGCCAACACACAGTAGTGTTGCACGGTATACCGATACTAGAAAGGTTTCGCGATACCCTGACATTAAAAACAGTCCAATACCCTGTTTTATAAGTACCGATACTTTAAGAAGGACAGTGTTTTAATATGAGTCATGAGTTGCGTCGATGTGAGACCGCGGGGCCGTGTGTGTGTCTGCAGCGCTCTGCTTTAGAGGACGGCATTAGGATTGGGATCCTGCGGGAGCAGGCAGTTATAGCTTTGCTGCTGGTGGGAGCGAGCGGTGAAAAAATAAACTGTAGTGATAACCATAAGGATCGAGTCAACAGACTAATTTGAAAAGAAGATGAAAGCAGGTCATGAACCGCTGGTCGCAATGGTTTGTCATTTTTATAAAATAGGTTCCCAGAAAAAAAAGTTTGGGAAACACTGGGATAGATGATAGTAAAGAGGCAGACAGGAAACAAGGGGAGAAAGAGCTGGGTATGACACCCAACTAAGGTCGAAACGGGGACCTTTGTCGAAGGCTACTGGGGCGCACCTTTGTAGTGTGTCCATGTTGAATAACAGAAGAATTGGGAATGAGCAATTGATGATGTTGAAATATCAATGAATCCAAAACACATCTGCCATTTAAAAGGCTAAAAAAGCATAGTCGATCCAGTCACACGTACAAAATAAAACCACAAAATCTCACTATGCTGCTTGACGTCAATGCTAAAAACGTCTGGGAGCAAAACAGCAGAAGCAGTCGACAGTGATGGATGAGCCGAGAGACTCGCTGCTTTGAGGTAATGCCCTTAAACTGCCTTTCGCGCGTACAGTACACACACACACACACACACACACGCACACACACTGTTACTAAAACCTGCTTCTATTTCCCTTCATATTCCCGAGATCCTGTCATCCTCAACCTGACGTTCTATCTCCTCTGGAGTAATTATACGTTAGCTGGATCATTGCAGAGAAGGCAACCGAGATTCTTTCCACCACACAGACTGTAGTGAGCGACAAAACAGGTTTACATGCAGCTGGGGGGGGGGAGAAAAAACAAAACATAACAGAAAAGATAATGACAGTTTCATGCAGACAGACAAGAGCTTACACTGGACAAAGAAATAAAAGACAGAACAGAAATGTGATATAAAGATCGTCACTTTCTCAAACAACACAAGTAAACATGAGGGCAGAAGTGCAAAAGAAATCTGGAAAAGTAACCAAAATAAGAAAAGTGCAGTGCCATTTTGATAAGAAGACTGAGAACTTTGCAATCTTTGGATCTAGTGGACGCGAGAGCTGTCGGAGCTTGAATACTGACGGAGACACTCGAGCGTGAGTCAAGTGCAGAGGGGGATGTGAATAGTGAGCGTAAGAGCCATAAACTGTTGTGGAGTGGCTAAACTACCACTGCAACAGACATTTACCTTCCCCTCAGCCTGACCAAGCCGCTGCTGCTCTTTCTAACGCTATTCATAAAAAAATATCGCAAGCTCATATTTACTCCCGTTGTTGTATTTCCTGCCGATTTCGACTACATCTGTGAATAAAACACAATGTGTCTGTTTCAAGACAGTAAAGTAAGCAGAAGGTGCTGTAAACATTAACAATATTGAATACCAATCAGGTGTTCAAATCGGTATTTTGCAGCATGTTAGTTAGTTTCCACTCCGACACCAAACACGACAGAACTTCCTGCTCTCGCAACAATCACAAGCCGGATGCAGCATCAACAAATCAAACAAGACAGCGGGATTAATCCCAATAAATGTCTACAAAGTTAACAATTACTGCCACAATTATACATCCCCTGGTCTTTTAGGACTTCACGATAGATGTATGATGAGTACAAAAAAGGTTATAATGCAGAAAGCTGTGCAACATTTAACCAACTTAATCAATCTAATAGAAAACATTCTGCAGACAGTAATGAAATGATACGTGTATTTCCCTACGGAAGGTCATAAGGCATCTGAGGACATAGAAACTGAACGACTCACACTTTGTTGTCAATGACCAATGAATGCAAAGAATGAGAGGAAAAAGTGCAACTGCAACAATAAATTGCTTTTTTCATTAATCTCAAGTTTAAAACTTCTCTGTCGTCTCTGCGGGTTTCAACAATTAGCAGCTGTTCAGTGTTAAATCCTAACATGGCACTGACGTGTTCACACGATGAAAGAACTGAACCTCTTCCATGCAACAAACAAGAAAACCCTGAACAGATTCCTTCCTTCGTGAAATATCACAAAAGGGAAGGGCCTCCCGATGAAACAGAGGCTGATGCTGGGCTCAAAACGTTTCTAGTAGCTGTGCTTAAGAAGACCGCTGTGAACGTGGAGCGTGGAGATTCGAGTCGTCCTCTGACAGAAATAATCTGTAACCCGCTGAACCCTGCTATTCTTACACCATCTGGACCCCAAACTAAACCCTTTAAACTCTCCTGTGGAGGTGGTCTGAAGCGGTCTGTGCGCTAACAGCTGAAAATCTGTCCGCCCTCGTCGTCACTGAAGGCGTGGCACCCGTCCTCGTCTGCCTCCTCATCCAGCTGGAGGCTGCCGAAGGAAAACTTGTTCCTGGGTATAGGGGACGTGGAGTTAGCCTCCGCTGGATTACCAACCGTCAGGGGGCTGCTGCAGTTCGCCCTGCTAGTCTCCACCTCAGACTCGCTGGACTCCGAACCGCTGGTAGTGGAGCAGTCGTTCAGGTGAACCGGCCCCACGTGCGTGACGCCGGCCCGCCCTAA
This sequence comes from Sebastolobus alascanus, assembly GCA_916701645.2. Classification (NCBI taxonomy): domain Eukaryota; kingdom Metazoa; phylum Chordata; class Actinopteri; order Perciformes; family Sebastidae; genus Sebastolobus; species Sebastolobus alascanus. The sequence goes on from CAKAOJ020000059.1 coordinate 985,272, forward strand.
GCGCTTCGGCCCCGGACCGGCCCTGGACCTGCCCGCTACTGAGAGGCCATTGGCCACCATGCGGCGCTCGAGAGCGGCCATGCGTTCGGCCCGAGACAGGACAGGACGCGAGTCTTGCCGCGGGGAGGACGCTCCCTGGTTTGAGTCCGTCTCGTAGTGGTGACGCACTTTGTGGAGCTTTTGCGAGCGACGAGACCGGCTCGGGGCGGGGGAGTATCTGTCCTCCTCGAAGTGAGGGGGAGCGGAGCCGAAGCCGTTCTGCTCGGCGTAACCGAGGGAGCTCGATGGACGGTCGTCCGCGGCGGGACCGGTGACGACACTCCTTGAACCCACGTGTGGGGCTGCGAGAGGGCTGCTGTTACGCCTCTCTCTGTTATGGGCGCTGAGGTTCGCCAATGCAGGACTTTGGTCAACCGTTTGGTGCGACTGCTTGGGAGACTCGTCCAGCTCATGGCTCATGTTGAGCGATTGCTTCGAAGAGGAAGGGGACTCCCTGTACCGCATCATAGCAAGAAGCTGCTCCTGCAGAGCCCCGTTTATGCTCCCAGAGCCAGACCCAAGGCGGGGCATGGGCTGCTCCCTAAAACTGTGATCCAACCTTATAGCCTGGTTATATTCACTATCTACATCAATGCAATCAGCGAAGGGGATGGAAGAGCTGCTGCCTTTAGCAGCCCGAGATGCTGGACCTGTGCGCTGATGTTCCGGTTGGGTCTGTCGCGTCGAGCCTCTCGTCTCCTCGGGCCTGGACACAGACCCCGATCTGTCCTCGTGGCCGTTTCTCTGGCGAGACGGGCTCGCCCTCGTCGTCCTCGAGGCCGAGGGGTCTTCTGCGCTCACCAGCACCGACTCCTTCCAGTGGCGCCGAGAAGGAGATTCTACTCTGTCCTCGGGAGCACCGCTCTGACAGAAAGAGACACAATTTAAACATTTCAAGAGTATATTTTATACATGACTATGTTTAATTTGATTAATAATACTAATGGTGTTTGGAATTAATAGCTAAATTACCACGGTTTTGCACTCTGCAGCTCAGGTTACCGCAGTTTTACAAGCGTGTTGGAGAACTGCGGTGGCCTTCAGGTAACATAAATACGTGAAAGGCTCTCTCTAGAGCCAGGGTTTGGTTTGTCCGTTCTGAGCTACTGTAGAAACATGGCAGACTCCATGAAGAGGACTCACTCCCTGTGTAGATATGAAGGGCTCATTCTAAGCTAACGAAAACACAACGATTCTTAGTTTCAGGTGATTATACACTAATGAAAAGTTATTATGAATATTATATTCCATTTCTGCTAATAGATCCCCGGAAATGTTACACACTGTTCCTTTAAGTCCAGCCTGAGTTTAGCCTCAGTTTTTGACCAACTGTGAGGCCATGTGGCGTTGTTTTTTGATGAGCAGGTTTGTTTCTTGTGCTTCACTAACATGCACAGAGGATCCACATGTACAAGCATATGTGCACGGGGGCGGCAGAATACACATTCCTGCTGACAGATTCGCTGATCGACAGCTAGGGGTGGTTACGTGCCAATAAATGTAGCAAAACTCTGGCAAACGGCGGGGAAGAAGAAGAAGACTCCTAGCTGACTAGACCTGCTAGTAGGTATACCAGGGTACAAGGACCACAGGTGCAGCGACCAGAGGTGACCAGAAGTATGAAGCCATCTCTGAATAGGGCTCAAACGGGAAGTTTAACACCCGTTTCCTTGTGCACCTTAGTAGGCTCAGGCGCCGTCCTGCAGCGTACACTGCCAAGACCTGATCCAGCCTCACATTAAAACATTTCTCAATAAAATCTATTTTCTATTTTATTTATTTATCTATATACTATAGGACTTGATACAGGGGGCGCACGATCTACCATATGAGCTACTGGGGCGCCCCAATACATTGTTTTTTACTTCATTAACAAGTGTCTCCTAGTTTGGGTATTGTCCTCTGCTATACACTTGAAACCTACTGTAATAGGCAAAAGTAAAAATGAATATATAAAGATCTTTTCGGATGACAAAATATTATGTACAGGATGCGATTATAAAAAATAATAGGGTTTTACCAGGAATTACTAAAAAATCAGGAGTGTAGTGTACTGAACAATGCGGATTATAACATACTTAAAAACTTGATGGTTTTGGTGAGAAAAGTTCAATAAAGTGTTTGTTTATAATAAAACTTGACAGGGTAACATTGAAGTTTTTGTTGTGTAAATGGAAAAACAATATAATGACCGTGATGAGATTCATAAGGTGACAGAAAAGGCTGCTGTAGATGCACTAAAAAACAGACACACTCACTTCTGTTGGCACTTCAGGGTGGCGTGGAGAAGGCAACGGGGACAGGCGGATGTTGTGTTGGACCCGACTGCTGTGTTGGACCCGACTGTGTTTCCTGGCAGACAGGATGTTGAAGGTCAGTGTTATACACTCTGAGCGCTCTCGTCTAAACCAAAACGTGTCACAAATGTCTGCAGACTTTACCTTTCAAACGGTATCTTTTTAAACTCAGACTCCCTCACGTAATCAATCACCTGCTTCTGTGTGCGACCGCTGCAGAGACAAGCACAGGAGAGACGATAATGAGCTAGTCTTGTAGTAGACTGTTAAAGTAGCACAGGGTAGAAATATAGCAAATATGATTAAAAAACGTTCACTATATCCTGACAGTAGTGCATGAGACAGGTAATCTGAAAAAAAACATGTGCCTCTGTGTCCTCCAGTGTCCTCCGGTGCTCCTAATGGCATCTGCAAGATTTTACAGACCGTAGGAAAACAACCAATCAGAGCTGAGCTGGAGTCTGCCGTCTCTGAGAAGCTGTCAGTCACTTACAAACTCCGATCAAACGGTCAAACTAGGCAGCGCTGATCTAATATGAATCAATATTCTGTTAATTTAAGACACTGACTAGATTTTTTAAAGCCTGAAAACAGAGCCATGAGGAGGTGCAGAAGTCTAGTTTCCTCTCAGAACACTTGAATTACAATATGCTGAAAGGTTATTATGGAATTTTTGACCAATGATGCCCAAAACTTTCTGCCTACTGAAGGTTTAAGTGATGGGGAGACACTGACTGCAGTCCTGAGAGTCAGAGAGCAGCTTTTGTGATGCAAACTCACCTGAATCTGAAGGAGGAGCCTCGTGTGAAGAGCACAGGCCTGGGCTTGGGCTTGGGCTCCTCAAAGAGGCGGAAGAAGGCGTGGTATTCGACACAGATCTTCCAGAAGACTTTGCAGCAGTCTCTGCTGCCCATCAGAAACTCCAGAGTGTCCTGATATGAACTCTGGGGGACAAATAAAAACACAACTTACATCACCAAACACTGATGGGTTTAAATGTTACAACAGTGTGATTCAGGGATATCACTTACATTTAGATCTGGTCTCAGCTTGATGAGGAAACGTTTCCTCTTGAAGCTCAGTTTACGCACTTTAGACCAGTTGAAGGCGTTAATCTTTGTGTGCCCCTGCAGTGATAAAAAATAACCTTTATAGCTCAAACTTTAAAGGGACTGTATGTAACTTTTTACACGTATAAATCGTTTTTTTTATTGCAAATGAGGGAACAGGTTGTAACAGGTCGCGACTTTCTGTTCTTCCTCTATCAGCCTGTTGAATGCTTTTAATGTGAAGGACTCGGGTCGGTGTCCCAGCGAAGAGAGTTAGTTTAGCTTTGAGAATATCAGTGAATGTACAGTGGAAGTTGCAGTTTTTGTGCAGAAATAAATGCTGCAGCTCCTCAAGACCAACAGAGATTTCCCGTGTCTTGTTTCCCTGCTGCTGAGTGAAGTTAACTCCGGAGCGAGTAACGTTATCGACTCCGGCCCAGTAGACCAAAACTCCGTTGTCTCCCTGTGCCTTCTGACCACGGTCGGGGAGGCGTAGGCAGGAAAAGGTAACACTGTGATCAACATCGGCCGGGCCTTCGAATCAATGAGGGACCTTCGTTTGGTGAGCTAACATTACTGCCGAGCATGTGAAATATATAGTGATACTATGGTTTCAGCTGGCTAATGTTGCTAACGTTAATCAACATGGTGCCTGTCAATCACGTTCAGTCTCGTGTGTGTCGCCTCACTGTTTTTTCCCGATGCTCGCTCGCGTCCACGTAATGCGAGCACGAGCGCGATCAACAGGACGCTGACTGTCGTTGACTTAACGGCCACAGGTCTCGCTGTTAACAAGCAATTTCTGATTCTTCCATAGAGTCTCTTTAGAAAACGTAGAACATTTTTACCACCATACATATCTACTGAAGCACAAATGACCCACAAGTTTTCATCACATCTGTACCATGCAGCCATCATTTAACACACCACGTGTTGACCTACAAACTTGTGTGACTGACCTGAAGGACCAGGATGCCGGTGTTGGCCACGGCCAGGCTTAGCCTCGTGCCCTCACGATCCTTGGCGGGGTGGAGGCGAATCCCATACATCTCCAACCTGCGCGCCACTTCTAGTAACTGATAGTCTGATTCTGCTGGTGTTTGACCTCTAGCAACACAAAACACAACAGTGACAAGTTAAAGAATAAGGTTGGTGATATTTCATATTTCCCTTATTGTCAAGTAATCACATGAAAAGATCAAAACCAACAAAGAATTCTTGCTACTAACAAGAGCTGTCTATGTGGCCAAGACTGACATAACTTATCCATTCATGTCATACACCTTCATTGCTATCCAAAAACTTCAGCCTTCAGGTAACATACAAATGTGAAAAGCTCTCTAGAGCCAGTGTTTGATTTGTCCGTTCTGAGCTACTGTAGAAACATGGCAGAGCAACATGGCGGACTCCGTGAAGAGGACCCGCTCCCTATGTAGATATGAAGGGCTCATTCTAAGCTAATAAAAACACAACGGTTCTTAGTTTCAGGTGATTATACACTAATGAAAACATAGTTATGAATATTATATTCTTTTTCTGCTAATAGATCCCCCGAAATGTAACACACTGCTGCACTGGGTGACGTGTTTCTTCATTACCATGAACGTGGGCACTGTAGTTCATTTCAGTTACTTCGATACACACCGTCCTGCTGCTGTGAATACTCCCTTGAGCACCAAATGTGTATTAATCCGCAGCTGAAAATAGTCCTCAACAAATGCACTATTTAATTATGTTTTGAGTCACATTTGCTATAAACTACAGTGCCCACCTGATTTAGGAAAATACTAAGCCTTCTTGAAAAAATAAATTATATATTTTTATGACACAGAAATCACAAGAAAACTCCAAGGCCCTCTCTTTTTAATCAATTAAAATGCCTTTATTGTAATGGCATAGTCATGTTAGAACAAACTTTATTTGAGTCCAGGAAGTGCTCCTACCCAAACATTTTTTATATGTCTTATGATTTTTTGTAAGATTTATGTGTAGGAATAATTGGGGGCTGAGAGCCACAGAGTGGGCAGGGAAGTCAGGAAGTATTGAGAGTTACACTAGCTCATTATTGGTTTTGGTTTTTTCATGGGATTTGTTGACATTAAGAAAAATATAGAGAATAACAGTGACCTTATCCTCAAATCTATATATTGGTATTGTACAAAAGTGTGTGTTTTGACAAAGAGACTAGAGTAGGGAGGGTGAATTAAAGAGCTAAATTAAAAAGAGCTCATCTTACTTACAGGTTTTAACACTTTGACTTAACTAGTGCAAACTGTAGCATTCATTATCCTTTCAGCATATATTTTGGGCCAAATAAATTAAATCCTGGCTTATCGTCCTGCTGTGTGTCTCACTAATTGAGGTGAAAAGACCAAGTCTGAGTGGTTTCTAATGTTTATCTGAGTTGTTGGAGCAGAGGTGGAAGGTTGGGGGAGGGGTTGCAAACACTAACTTTCCTAACTCTTATCAGTGGATAAGCCTTCCTGTTTCCTGTGTGTGGCACTTAATAAGAGATTTAACTCAGCATGGCACCGAGCCAAAAGAACTGCAGTTACAGCTATCAACTAAAAAAAAAGCCTCGTTTGGAAAAAGGGCAAGTGAAAGAGAGCAGTCAAATCTAATGGAGCTCCTTTCATGTAGCAGCCGCCCACTGTGTGTCCACCTCTGGCATGGCCCACTGTAACGTAGAGGTGAGACAAGGGTTGGCAAAGCTCGGATTCAAATATGTGCACTGATGAGGATATTTAAAGGGAGGACGGTGGGAGGAGATCTGGAGAGTTTCCAGTAATATACTCCCAGCAGCATACCACTCTTAAACTTGAGGCTGATACTTCTCTTCACAGAAACTCCTGCATTAGACACGTGAGAATAGACTCAGAAAATCTGTGTTTTTAACCTACTAACCCAGCTCACAACAGCCGTGTGAGTCATTCGTTGGGTTGGAGCAATGCAGCCTTTTGTTGATAGAGCAGTAGAGAAACTCCATTTCTGGCCAGAAGCTGGAAAATAACTTAAAATGACTAGCTTTTCTAAGTTGATGCATGATAAAGAACTACACAAAGAACCCATCAATTCGAAGGTTGATTTCCTGAACGTGTCACCTGTATAATAAAACTTCCCCGCGGTACATGTGCAAGTTCTGAAAAAACTGTTCCTGTTCATGGGTGAAGAGAATATTTGTTTTTCAGCCGTGGCTTCAATGGCCTTATGAATTGGGTGTAAAAAAAATCATGACTGGATCAAAAAAATGCCTTATCTTGAGGTGTGTGCACACCACACAGTAATCCAGTTCCAGAAACTCACATATTCTTTGAGTGAAACTCCATGATCTTGTCTATCAGGGGCATTTGATCTGGGATGTAGTTGTTGTTGAGGAGGTGTGACCGGCACTGGCTCTCCTCAAAGTCCCCAATCTCAGCTGAAGAAAGAAGGAGAGAGAAGAAAGGAAAAAACGTTATTTTATTGTAGAAATTAGGGATGCACCAATACCGATACTGGATCAAATAGCTGAATCGGGTATCGGTGACAATGGAGCCAATCTATTCAATTCAATTCTATATTTATATACTATATACATTATAGACCGGAATTTTAATTCCTGTTTAAGTTTTGACCAATTTGTTGCTGCATTAAGAAGGTTTCCACTTTATAATTGTAATTCCTGTTAATTTGGAAGATTTCTTACCAAGTTGCCGGTGTAAGATTTATTATTTTAATAATAAATAACAATTCCGTAAATGTACACATAAAAGAATGATCCCAGTCACTTCCACACAGTGAGGCATACAGCTTATTAATTAAACACTGGTATCTGATCAGTACACCCAAAGCCCAGGTATTGGGACTGAAAAAGTCAGATCGGTGCATCCCTAATAGTAATACCTGATACAAAATAAAGATATTGTATGTTATGTATAACAGACCGTTGCTATGGGCGCAGTTCTGATGTCGGACTCTGGCGGACCATTTTTGTGCCAAATTCTTGATTTCTTAAGTAAGTAGCCGTGTGATAAGCGGGATGATGTACAGCTAGCGGGTCATTGTTGTGAAATAAACTCCGACATGGGCGGTCTTGCATCGCCCTGAATGACCAGCTCGCTGTACATTATCCCTTACTTGTCTAATGTCCACTGTACACATAGACACAAACTGATCTCCATCATCATGCTTGTTGTCTTTGATCCCTTTCGGGGTAGCAGACTGTGGCGGCTCTGAAATGTCAGGTTATGAAAATGCTCAGTATTTCCTGCCATGATGTGTGAGGTTGTTCTGCAAGATTATGCTCAGGCATGCGACTGAAAGGTATCCATAGCAACACACAGATAATCAATTTGCAATGGTGCGCAGTGTGCTACATGACAATGTTTGATGATAAGCTCCGTGTGCGGAAAAAAAAGCACAGTTTGTCTTCAAAGACAAGTTATCTGATCAGTCGACTCTTTGGTCTCTTGAGCTAAATGAGGGAAACAGCCATGAGGAACTCACACTGGATAATATGGGAGACCATCAGTGCGGAACTGGTGTCATTGCAGGTCAGACGTCCACAGGAAACATCCTGTTTGATCTGGAGGGCAAACAGGTACCTGGACACAAACGCAAACAGCTTTCACGGATTCAGTAGATCAAATGAAACTCAATTAGAAACACCATGTACTGCTGAATTCAAACAGGACATCCAAGGGAGCTGCTGTACCTAAATAAAAGTTGGGATTAACCCCTGACCATTCTGCCCTCTTTTATTAGAGGGGTAGTGGTGTGGGACAGGGGATGTTCAGGGGTAGATAAAAAGTCAACAGTAGATGACACATAGAAGTGGTGTACATCATCTGAAAGCTGGGAACCTGAAGATTAATTTGAGATGCAGCTCGGCACTGTGTGTCAAGTTGTTCTAGTCATCAATAAGGAATTAAAATGAATTAATAAATGAATGAATTAATTAAAATAAATAGTGAAAGTGTATAAGGGTTTAGAAAATTATGAGTGAAGTATATGATGGTCATCCCCATGCTCTATTATGTCTCATAAGTTGTTGCAGCAATTTTTGGGTTGATGCCATTTGTTACACAGACTTGGTGCTAAATTTAACCTTTTTTACCACTCGAGAATTGATTAAAAAATTATCAATAATCCCTCCAAAATACCACATTAAGACACCAAGACCTTGAGGAACACCGCAGAAAAAGTCATGCTGTGATTTGGTTTCAAAATTTGTTGACATTTTGAGATTTCTGCAAAAATGTTCTTTTTCGGCGATTGGATGGCGAGCACTTCTGTTCTGGAAACTGCTCAGAAACCCCCTTATTGTTATTCTACCTAGGAAAGCCATCCCTCATCTGAATGCTCTAGGTCTCTAGTTTGTGGTTGTAAAGTTTCATGAGGCTGTGATTATCCTAGAGGTCACCAAAGGTCATTTTACACAGTGAGGTCAAGTTTAAAAAAAATGGTCTCACTATATGAAATGGCTACTATGGGGACTAACATCATCACACATGAAAACATTTGGGCTCATTGGATCCACAAGAGTCTCAGCTTTACAGTGATACCCAGCTTATGCAATTCAAAGACTGTTTAGGGACCCCAGTATGCAGAAATACTCAGATACACCATTTTAGAATAGGAGAAAATAACACATTTATACCCAAACTGGATGTGGTTATCAAAAAGTGGGCATGTCTGTAAAGGGGAGACTCGTGGGTACCCATAGAACCCATTTTCATTCACATATCTTGAGATCAGAGGTCAACGGACCCCTTCGAAATTCACCATGCCAGTTTCTCCTCGCCAAGATTAAGCGTAACTTCGTCATTTAGCGTTCTTCCTGACAAGCGAGCATGACATGGTTGGAACCAATGGATTCTTTAGGTTTTCTAGTTTCATATGATTCACTCTAGCTTTAAAACTCAGCCTGCAACGACCTCTGAAAGACAGAATAGTGGCCGGGTGTTAAGGGGTTAAATATAATGTACCCTGGCTCTATTAATTTCACACAAGACTTCCAAAAGAAGTTAAGCCAGGTGCACATTTTAGATTCAGTAATTAATAAATTGAGTGAAGTCTATTATCCAAGATTTACTTACTCTGATGTTACAGTGCCGCTTCTCTTGGATGCAAGCCAGAGCAGGGACCAATATAGTCTGAATAAAAGCTATAATCAGTTTAAATAATAAGAAGTTATAATCAAGTAATAGTTTAAGATACAAACTGAAAGGATCAGTGCACACCCAAACATCACAAGTTAACAATTTCATCAATTGACCTGATGAAACTATGATGCCAAATGCATAGTTCTGCTCCCTGACCTCGTGATGGAGGAGGGCCCGCTTTGGCAGGAAAAACCATCTAAAGTATGCTTTTTAATAAAGGTGAGGTCTTAACCGACTTTAACATTACATACACAGGCGTGTCGGAGGGGCATTACTTTCTGCATGCCTATTTATTTATCCACTCTGTCCGTGAAAATCATGCGAGTCATGAGCCTGCTCCACAGCGAGGAAACAGAAAACCAGAAAATCATTAGCTCCACGCTAATCTCCAGAGAGCTAAATCAGAAACATGGCAGCCATGACACAAGGGCAAAGCTGAGGAAGGAATAAATCTTCTGGGAACCGGAGTACATGTTTTCATTTATGCTTCTACAATCGCTTTCAGTCACAGCTGAAGTCAAAATGTAAATAAATGCACACTTCAATGCCAACGCGAGGATATACATAATGTGGAGATAAAAGGAGTTTAAAGATGTGGAAAGGAGCTCACCTAGTTAGCTCCTCCAGTAGCTGGGCATGGTCCGGAGGAAAGAACTTCACAGCAAACCTCAGGATTGTGTGCTTCGGTCCTGTGTGGCATAGAGGAGTTTCGTATTAATATAAAATACATTCAGTTGACAGTTTATTAGGTACACCGAGATAGAACTAGAGCGACATATAAAACAGTGAAACATTCAAAGACAAAGATGTCTTGAAAAAGTAAACCATTTAGAAACACTTACGTCTGAGCTGCTTGATAATGGGCTTGATATGGTCTACCCAAACCTGTGGAGAAAAAAAAAGATAATGGGTTATGGTTATGGTTATGAGCAATACTTATACTGGGATGTATAATAATAAACTTTATTTCTATAGCGCTGGTTACAAGGTGCTTCACAAAAATCATATCATATACAGAAAATGCAATAAAACATTTAGAGATAAAACAAAACGTAAAAGAACAACATTAAAAACATTTTAAAAGACATTATAAATCCCAGTCTGTACAGGTAGGTTTTTTAAAAGCTTTTTAACCTTCTGAGACACACAATAGACCCATTTTTTGTCTTTTTTAGGGGGGTACAGAGGGTCTTTAGGGGGAGATAGCAGGTCAACAGTAGATGTCACATAGAAGTGGTGTACATCATCTGAAAGCTGGGAACCTGAAGATTAATTTGAGATGCAGCTCAGCAATGTGTGTCAAGTTGTTCTAGTCATAAATCAGAAATAAACATGAATTAATTAATTAATTAAAATTAAAAAGTGTGAAAGTGTGTTTGAAAGGCCCGATTTTGAGTTTTACAGCACCCCTCGCCCGGACCTCGCCGCTGCCCGGGGCCGTCGAGTTCTCGCTGCGCAGTGCGCTCTTTCTCTCTGTGGGGAGGCGCGATTGTCAACCGGGGCGGACTGTCCTCAGTGCGAGGGGTCTGCGGCGATGTCAGCACCCCGTATCGTTTACCATGCTTATGCTTTGTGACTTTTTGTCATTAGCGTTCATATCCACACAACCTTTATGATTAAATTGTTTGCTAGAGCACCAAGTTCTTCATAGATCTAGCCTCGTAATTTTGCTCTCAAAGTGCTCCAGATTGATGAATTTAACTTGAAATGTTCAAAATTCCCGACTAGACCCTAGAGGGTCCGAGGTCACCCACCGCAGTCTCTCAAAATCCTGGGAAGAACACTGTATTACGTCATACAAAACTACCCCCCTCTACCTCAAAACTCATTCCGGCGCCGCTCGTGGGGGGTAACGCTGTTGTGAAAAACATGATCAGGACTAACAACCTGGACTTAAGAAGAAGAGGCTTCATATTACTTTCATTTTCATCTTCACTCACCATCATCTTTTGATGGTTCTGAAACTCCAAGCCGAAGTAGTCTCCCTCGATGAGGTTCATGTGGGAGCACACCAGGTCAAACAGCACCTTGCCTGAGGCTTTTTGCTGTGAACAGAAGGAAAAGAAGTAATGGTTAAAATAACACTAGTCTGTACAGCAACCATTTCTATTTTTTATCTGAACTTTTGTTCTCAGCAATTCAATACAAGCGACATTTTATATTCTTATTTAAACGAAGGATAATCAAACTTCAGGAAACTCCAATGATGAGACTTTGACACAGGGAGAAACAAACGGCTTTGCAAACCCCGTGGAAGTTAAAGCTGCAGTGGGTAGAAATGGAGCAAATATGATTTAATAAAGTTATTTTTATAAAACGGTCACTATATCCTGACAGTAGTGCATGAGACAGGTAATCTGAATAAAATCATGTTCCTCTGTGTCCTCCGGTGCTCCTAATGGCATCTGCAAGATTTCACAGACCGGACGAAAACAACCAATCAGAGCCGAGCTGGACCCTGCCATCTCTGAGCCGCCTGTCAATCGCTCGCCAACTCTGACCAAACGGTCAAACTAGGCAGCGCTGATCAAATATGAATCAATAATCTGTTAATGCCTATTTCTCTCCTGAAAATGTTTTCAGAAACATCTTGTAGTGTACTGTTTTGCTGTAAAATGAGAAACTTTGTGACCCGGCAGCCATGTTGAGATCAATTGAGGAAATACCAAGCCCCGCCCACCAGCCGGAGCACAGCCAATAGGAACGCTCTCTCTCTGAAATGACCTGTGATCGGCCAAAGTCTCCCGTCACGGGCTAGATTTTTTAAAGCCTGAAAACAGAGCCATGAGGAGGTGCAGAAGTCTAGTAATCTCTCAGAGCACTTGAATTACAATATGCTGAAAGGTTATTATGGAATTTTTGCCCAATGACGCCAAAAACATATGCCTACTGCAGCTTTAATGTCACTGAAATAGATGACAACTCTCTGTCGAAGTTCCCCTGCTATCCTCCCTCCTTCCATCTTGGCATTCAACGGCACAGCAGGCCACTAAAAAGCTACTGCAGCTGGAGGGGGGTCGGCCCCCCGTCTTTGATCGGTGTTTTCGGTGTCATTGCTGTCGCTGATGATGGACCAGCGGCCTTTGAGGCTGATCCAGTATCAGTAGGATGGTATAAAGATTCTCCCTGACCACATCTGTCCTCACTCGCCCCACACACAGTACGAACACTTTGAAGACTGACTTAGCCGCCCACTTTCTGACAAACACTTGCAAACCTCAAAAATCCACCACAACTTTGGAGCAAGAACGTTCCCATGGAAGGTCAAATAAATGTCAGGGATTTCCACTGAAACATGTCTTCGGTTATGTCTTCAGGCACACAATGAGAGTATTTCTGCACGGCTGCTTCCTCGTGACTGGTTTGCACCAGCGTGCAGCGTATCACAGCTACACAGTGTGTTTATAGTAGCAGTTCCCCCTGGCTTGGATAATGATCCAGGGCTGCGTCTGAGTACGTTTCAAGCAGTTTCTCCTCTACTTTTTGCACAGGACTACAAGAGAGCTGCTAAGGCACAAGCTCCTACAAGAATTCCCTTCATACAGCTGAACTGTGTTGACGTCCTCGTTTCATCTGACAAGAAAGGGGGTTGCTTGTAAATCTGTGTGGTGTTTCAAAGGCAAAGAATGACACTGTCGGTTCTTATTAATGCTTTGAGAATAAAAAAAACTTAAGCTCTACCAGCTTAGTAAGAGGGTTTACACTTCCACAACCGAATCCGTAATCTTCCCCAAACAAGCCTACCGCCCTCACCGCTCCTCCTCCCCGAGTCTGTCCTTCCTGTGTGCAGCAGCGCTATCTCTCTCCGGGCTGCCTCATGCAGTGCAGAGGGCATCCCACCAGCGCGGACCAGCTGTGTCCATATGGTGATGCCGCTGATGAGGGAGGCCACAAGGAGGCTGGAGGGGAAAATACACCCTTCCCATACACACCCGTTGCTTCCTAATAAACCAGCAGGCGAAACAACCTCTGTATGAATTCTGTGTCCCCCGTTTTTTCACGTCCATTTCAACAAATGTGCTCTCAGGAACGAGAACAGCAGAGCTGAATACAGTGAAGGCTGAAGAGTGTTTCCGTCTCACTGGGGCACTCTCGTATCCAGCGTTATAAATCTGCTGTCACTGTAAAATGACCACGAGCCGAGCAGAGATGGGTACGGCGGAGGCTGATTAGAGCCGGCCAGCGCTTGATTAAATGCAGCTGTTGCAGACCGGAGTTACGGCGCTGCCATTTGCACACTAGTGCAGCCGACACAATAAGAGCGCTGTCGCTAATGAAGAAGAGAGAGATTGACTGCCGTCATGACGCAGGCACTCAGAGGACACTATTAGCAACACAGTCCTCACTCTAAAGTCTCTGAATTCTAATTACAACAATGAAATGGGACATAAGAGCAACGTCTTGCACAACAGAACTTATCAAAAACCATAAAAACAGACTCAAAGTAAACAAGAGTATTATGGACAGTGGTGCACATAGTGAACATTTCATCTCTGATACATCTGATCCATAGGGCTGTGTATTGGCAAGAATCTACGTGTAATGATACAGGGGTAACGATTCAATATATTGCGATACTGTAAGCAAGGAAATAATGTGATGTTTTAAATCTAATTTTAAGAAAACTGTCATAGTATAAAAAACACACCAGAAATACACCGTTTTAGAATAGGTGAAAATAACACGTTTATACTGAATGCAAAAAACTGCATGTGATTATCATAAAGTGGGCATGTCTTCTAAAGGGGAGACTCGTGGGGTACCCATAGAACCCATTTTCATTCACATATCTTGAGGTCAGAGGTCAAGGTACCCTTTGAAAATGGCCATTCCAGTTTTTCCTCGCCAAGTCATAGTCAAGTCAGCACACTGACAGCTTTTGTTGCCTGTTGGGCTTCAGTTTGCCATGTTATGATTTGAGATTAAAAAAAAATTGCGATTAATCGCGATTAAATATTTTAATCGATTGACAGCCCGAATAAAAATGTTCAAATTTCCACCGTGACAACTGCGCGCACAAATGCATGTAGATTGTGAAATGCAAGACTGTGCTGCACAACCTCACAAAGCAGAAGCTGTGACTTCTTCACCCTGGCGTGCGGCCGACGCATGATTTCTCATCCCTCTCCATACAAGTCATGCGGCCTCTCCCCCGGCAGAAAGGTTACAGTCTTAAAGAAACATCATGCTCAGCAGCTGACATTTCTTTCATCATCCGCAATGCCAAGAAAATGTCACCAATCTTCCTTTTTATGACCTCTATCTATAAAAGCACTAGAGCTATAGTGTACACAGGAGCAGCCAATTCCCGAGTGAGGCGGTGCATCCTGATTCAGCGGTCTCCGTCCCTGGCCAGGGAGGGAGGGAGGGTATGTCTGGGTTTATTAGGTTTGAACACAGCCTCATAGGATGCTACTACTGTTTACATGTGGATGAGCGCTAGCACGCTCGCATCGCTACACTGACCTCCGCGTGCTCCGACTGACAGAGGAAGGCTAAATAAAGATGACAGCGATGTCTACACACGTGTCCACTTGGGTTTCCACTTCGGGGTGAACCAAAAACACCCCTTCCCCCCAACCCCCGCCTCTTGTTAGTAAGCTCCTGTCAGCACAAAAAAAAATACAAGATAAAGGTCAGGTGTAAAGTAGCATTGTATTCCCTCTACTGTTCCCCTCCAGGAGTTGTTGGTACGGTCCACTTCACTTGCAATAAGCCAGGCCGGGCAGCGCTCACCAAACTCCTCCTGGGGGAGTGTGGTGGGTGGGTGGCATGGGGTGGTAAACAGACTGCCAATGCCTTAAGGCTCCAGATAGAGAACAAAGGGAATGTTTGAATATGGGAGTCATGGTGTTGGTGGCAGTACAACAGAGGAGGAGCTGATGATGTTTTTCAAGCCAAGTGGTCAGCTATTGTTCCACCGGATATCAGCAGGGATTTAAAAAATTGATTCCATTTAGTCTCGTCTTGTGCAGCTCTGGAAAGACTCTCATAAACGCCGCACAAGCTCCCAAGTCTCATCTTCTTCACACTGTGTCCCACACAAAAAAACCTGTGGAGTGATGTTTTCCATCAGTAAAGTTTTCTCTGGCACTGTGGCAGTTGAAAAACAACGCTATGTATTTGTCTTCATCCTACACATTAAGCATCCTATTATACGTCAGTTTAACCTGTACTGAACCCAGTGGGCTACCTCCGAGGTCTGAGAAGTGAAGCCAATGCCGAAGTGCCTTAAATTTGCATTATTTCCAACAGCCAGCAGGGGGCGACTCCTCTGGTTGCAAAAAGAAGTCTGATTGTATAGAAGTCTATGAGAAAATGAGCCTACTTCTCACTTGATTTATTACCTCAGTAAACATTGTAAACATGAGTTTATGGTCTCAATCGCTAGTTTCAAGTCTTCTT
The DNA here is from genome assembly GCA_916701645.2 of Sebastolobus alascanus. NCBI lineage: Eukaryota > Metazoa > Chordata > Actinopteri > Perciformes > Sebastidae > Sebastolobus > Sebastolobus alascanus. The sequence goes on from CAKAOJ020000059.1 coordinate 1,001,205, forward strand.
CAACACAGCATGATGTTCATTTAGTAACTTATGGTCCCATTTAGAGTCAAATAGACCATAAAGCAGGGTATGCTTTAGGGCGTGGCTACCTTGTGATTGACAGGTCGCTACCACGGCATTGTCCGGTCTGGGAGTTGTCCGTGTTTTTGTCTTACAACTTTAACCCTTTCACAGTATGTTTCCAGTTTATGAGAGTAAATTAGAACCTTTTTGGTCGCCTAAAAATGTCTTATTCAGCGTTCGGTTGTACTTAGCTCCACCCTCTCGTGTCACTTCTGTTTGCAAAAAAACAAGACGGTGACGGCCAAAATGCCGAACTCAAGGCTTCAAAACGGCAGTCCACAAACCAATGGGCGATGTCACGGTGACAACGTTCACTTCTTACATACAGTCTACGGTCTTGTGTCATGGGCCACGCTGGTTCAGTGGCCCCCTGCTGGTTCAGTTATACCTCGACAGATAATGGAGCAGTCATCTCACGGCAGGAGCTTCTCAGCTGTGGCATTCAGCTGATCCAGGTCAAAGATGAAAGCGACTGCGTGATTTAAATAACGGAACACGCAAAGTAGTGAAGTGGGAAAAGGTCACTTCTGGAAATCCCACAATCTCCAGTGCTCATCTGATAAGATAGCAAATACGCTTACAAAAGTGAACGCAAAAACACTCAGGAGAGGCATTTTCACTATTCACAACTTTGCACATGTGAAGTAGTAGCAATGGAAAGCCCCCGGGAATGATTTTGGATACCTTTAAATGAACCGTTGCTCTTCTGATAACACTGCTCAGGGCTGGGCCGAGATTACAGAACTGCTTACAGTCGAAGTCGGATGCATTCCCACACCGAATCCTTCTGGTGCTGCTATTGAAAACATATGTGAGGACTGCACTGACTGCCCGTCCCATACTCCCATGCAACAAGACTATTGTTCTGTCGCAATAAAGCAAAAACAGAAAAAGAGCCATTTAAAGTAGCTTAATGTAGCCATCTTTGCATGTGCTGCGGTGTGAGTATGTACTCGCATGAGCAGGTGTATACATTGCGCTTGGAGGGAAGGGTAGGACAGAGAGGTCAGTGGCAGCTAAAGCTCATTGAGATTCAGGTCATGTGCTGCAGAGGTTCCCAGGGTGACTCGACTACAGCGGGAAGCTGACAAAGAGAGAACAGTGGAGGGAGGCGAGCCTGTTGATAATCCTATCAAATTACCTGCATACCCTCACAGCACATACGGACGTGTGATGTGACTACTAGGGCTATGTATTGGCAAGAATCTGGCGATACGATAGGTATCATGATACAGGGGTAACGATTCAATATATTGCGATATATTGCTATACTGTAAGCAAGGAAATATTGTGATTTTCCATAGTATAAAGAACACACCAGAAATACACCATTTTAGAATAGGTGAAAATAACCCATTTATACCCAAACTGCATGTAATTATCATAAAGTGGGCATTTCTGCAAAGGGGAGACTCGTGGGTACCCATAAAACCCACTTTCATTCACATATCTTGAGGTCAGAGGTCTTCTTACACCCCTAATGACTATGCATATGTTTGCAGTAGTTAGTTCATAATTAGGACAGCTTTAATATAATAAAACCTAAACTAAAACATGATACGTACAAGCTAGCCCCATACTCGGTAAAACAACATCCAAAGCAGTGTTACGTTTACAGGAAATACTGAGTAATTAAATTATTTAAGTATCAAGGCTTTCCCTCATTTGTTTTGTTTTTTTTCTTCCAAGCCGCAGATGAAAAATATCAACAACAAAAAAAAAATGAAAGGAAAAGCGATGATTGGGCTGCCACAGCTGTCAGAATCATTCTGTCACAGTAGGCCGGCCTCCAGGCCCCGAGAGGACAACCATGAAAATAATGTCCCCTGGATTCAATAGGGACTGAGATGGAGGTAGCTCCCCTCAACAGCCTCCACCTCCTCCACCTCCTCCTCCTCCTCCTCCTCCTCCTCCTCCTCCTCCTCCTCCTCCTCCTCCTCCTCCTCCTCCTCCCTTGGGCATGTTTCCCCACTTTGTCTGCCTGCCCTCCTCAGAGCCTGTCTGGGCTGCTTGAAACATATTGATTTTGCATAAAGAATAATTAAGCGTCCTGTTGAGACTGTTGTGCTGCTGGATACCTAACAGCGCATTGCTCTGTGCAATTGTGTGAGGACCTCCCACTGTTGGTCGGAGCTCCATAAATCAGAAGATAGATCTAACAGTTGTGGGTTTGCATCGTTAGTCAACCCCTCCAGGACGTTGCGATGGCAAAAAGATTAAAGCAAATTCAACAAATCCCCGTGACTTTTGCACAACCTTGCAATTTTGTCCAATCACCGCAACTGTTTTCCGCAAATGTGACCAATCATAGCAGTCCCCGCGCCCGTGTCACCAAACACCTCCTTCTTTCTGGTTCTGAAGATCGGTCGTAATCTGTGGTCACGTTCACGTCTCCCATTGGACTGAATAGACTCAGGACCTGCTGCTAGTCTCCTAAAGGTGCAGCGCAGTGGCCAAACAAAGTGTCAGTGTCACATTTACATACGTGTGCCGCCGCCTCAAGATAGTTAACGTTGGCACACAGCGGCACAGACAGTAACGTCACAGCCACACAAACACACACACAACATGTCGTCGGTGTGGAAGTTCTTCAGTGTGAGTGAAGGAGATATAAAGCTCCCAATAACTGCAATATAAACCGTGGAGGAACAACCTTAAAAACATTTGGAACACCTAACTTAATCAGACACTATATTATGATGTGTTCAAGCTCTGCTCAGTATTGGGCAAAGGTAAATTATAACGCTATCATGATGCGTTCAAATGTAATCTTGTAAAATGTAGTTTTTGGGGAGGAGATGTTTTCACAGCAAAATAAAATAGATATCAGAGAGAGAATTATGACCTGTTTAACTTCTCTAAGCAGCGTATAATATATAATTAAAACTACTAATGCCAATAATTATTTTTAATCAAAGCAAATAAATAAATAAAAATACTAGGGTAGGGTCAATCGGTTAAAATATTTAATCATGATTAATCGCACGATTGTCCATAGTTAATCGCGATTAATCGCAAATTAATCACACATTTTTTATCTGTTCAAAATGTGCCTTAAAGGGAGATTTGTCAAGTATTTAATACTCTTATCGACATGGGAGAGGGCAAATATGCTGTATGTATTATTGTAAATCAATTAACAACACAAAACAATGACAAATATTGTCCAGAAACCCTCACAGGTATTACATTTAGCTTAAAAAATATGCTCAAATCATAACATGGCAAACTGCAGTCCAACAGGCAACAACAGCTGACAGTGTGTCAGTGTGCTGACTTGACTATGACTTGCCCCAAACTGCATGTGATTATCATAAAGTGGGCATGTCTGTAAAGGGGAGACTCGTGGGAACCCATAGAAACAATTTTCAGGCCAATGGATCCCTTAGAAAATTGCCATGCCAGTTTTTCCTCGCCAAACTTTCGTAATTTTGAAGTGTTATTTAGCCTCCTTCTTGACAAGCTAGTATGAGCCTTTTTGGTAAGGTTACACTCAACACTCAAAACAGTGCGGTTTTATTCTCACTGGAACAAGTTGCCTTTGATTTTTCATGAATTATATATGTATAAAGAAACATCGCAACTATTTTTGCAATTTTTTCCTGCTCCTGCAATTATATTGCAAGTAAAACGTCTAAAAACATTGCAACATGCATTGCAATTTTTTTTGAAAATCTCCCGTGAAATCAGGCATTTTTGGCCTCAACAATCCCCAAAAAACGAAACAAAAACAAAAACATGCCAACATTCATTGCTGTGTCTGCAAATATTAAGTTGTGGTATTATGTTAAACATACACCACAAAATTCTATCATGCCTGAGCCGAACATGGAGTATCATTTAAATAAGCAGAGGGCAAGTGGGGGTTTTCAGACAGCTGGAATTACCAAAAAGATTGGCCTCTTTTTCCTTCATCTGCCTGAATCCCTTTCAGGGCGCTTCAAAGTCTGAACCCATGCTGGTTATTCTCCACTACCACCCCTTCCCAGAGCTGGGATTACTGTCACTTGAGGAGGAGGGGGATACGTCACTTCACATTTAGGCAGAAACTCCACATTTAGTTTAGCTAGATGAAAACAGACCGAAAAGCTAAATAATGCATGTTAAACGGCTATTACAGTATTATCACAGAAAGATATTCAAGAATGAAATGACTTGAAAAGACGTTTGTTACAAATATTCACCACTAAAAAAAATTAATCCTACACTCCCATAGTTCCCAGTTCTTATAATATAAGTTATGAGTTATGTCAGGATATGCATGCAAACTCATCTTTCATCTTTCTTCTTCATCAGGTAAAGGTCCACGCGTGGATCTCCGCCGTTTTCTGTCGGTTTCTGATCGGTACGTCCGGCCGGATTGAGTGACGGATACGGAACAGATATGATGTCACGTTACTCAGACTACAACAATAAAATCAATAACTTCCTTCTACCTCCGCATAGACTCAAATGAAGCAAATATATCGATTCTGGCATTAAAAAAATCGATTTCAAAATCGTAAAAAAAAAAAAAAAAATCGCGATACAGGTGAATACATTTTTTTCCCCACCCCTCAGTAATACAAGGCAAAAATATTTTTTGGGGAAAATCTTTCATGTGTGTGTGAAAGGAACCAGCACCACCTGCAGAATTAAGAGACAGCTGTGAATACTGTAGAGCGCCGTAACTGTGCAAGCAAAGGCAATCAATAGGTTAATTAAGAGATTAATTAAGTGTAACTGTGAGAGACAACTCCCACAAGGTCAGGCTAAGATAGAGACAAGCCTTTCATATATAGTCTGAAAACAAAGCGTGTCAGAGGGGTAATTCTCAATGATTTGGATTGATTAAACGGTCAGTAGGCACCAAGCAAGTCTTGCTTCACCCTCAGCTCAGATGGTCTAATTATCGAATACACCAGAGAGCTGAATCAAACAGACAGTGGACAATACAGTTATGGCAGTATAGGTTGAAGATTATCATCTGACACTTAACCACACTATCCGAGGTCTGTCTGCTAACCACAAAATCAAGAAGGAAAAACAGAGATGCTTCAGTCCTCTGCATAACAAACTGGAAAAACAGCAACCATGAAAAGTCACATCCTAATCCACAATCTGTCCCAAGCCGAAGCCTCAAACCGAGCAGGGCTCAAGTTTCACGCACCTATTCCCAGCAAACCAAGCCGGTACATCATTTACGTCTCCGCTGAGCGCAACACTTCCCCTAAGATCTAAATTTTAGATCAGGTTGTGGGACAATAATCAGAAATGTATGTGTCTGTAACTGCGTGGGCACGTTTCTAAACCAACTGTTTCAATATTTAGTTTCCTAATTAAAGAATGCAACTCTCCTGGGACTGTAAGACAATACCAGAAATCTCAAATTAATGTCAGAGTACGTTTAAGAGGCGGAGGAACAGCTGTTGAATTAGCGATCCGGGCACTGGCTCAGACAGATCAGTGACAAGCCAGGTATACTTTACCAACACCTCAAACCCGCACATATTCATCAGATACAAAAACAGATGGGACACATTCTTGTGGAAACATTAATATCCAAGCAATGTTAATTAAGTATAAGTAAGTGTGCGACCCTGCCTGTATAAACAGCAGCTTGCTAATATTGGAGCAGACACACTGATCTAAATAATCGCTGTGATGTCTGATTATGTGCTGTGTGTGTGTGTGTGTGTGTGTGTGTGTGTGTGTGTGTGTGTGTGTGTGTGTGTGTTGGAGAGATCAAGACAGAGAGAGCAGCAGAGAGAGCACAGTAATAATATGGGATGTCATTAAGATACGGTGCATAAGCATTAATAGGAACATAATTGATATGTAGATCCTGGCTTACCAAATTCAAAGACATTAATAATCCCAATGCGTAAAAATGCAAAAGCAGCAGCTACAACAAACTGAAGGATTTAAACGAGGAAGAGGTTGGATACCAAAAGGTTGGGACTAGCAACTGTGGTTCAGCACTGGGTTCGATTAGGACGGTAGGATATATACAGTATCATGAAAAAAATTAAATTTGCTGTTTATATGGAGATTAGGGCTGCAGCTATCGATTCATTTAGCGATTGAGTATTCTACCATTTATTCCATCGATTAATCGGATAAAGAATACTTTATTAGGGAGCAATAGTAAATACACAAAATAGAAAGTAAGACGGGTCTCTTAAAGGACCAATATGTAATATATTTACTGTAATAAATCATAAAATGACCATGATATGTCATCAGAGATGAAAGGAAATATGCTAAATTGAAATACTGGCTTCTCTGACAACAATGCAACAGCCAGTATGTTCTCCTTTGAAATTTACAGTCCACTCCGGAACGTATGTTTTTGTTTTGGCCGATGTGATCCCGCCGACACCCCGTTGCCACATATGAAACAAATTGGCACGCAAACACAGACTTCTTCAGCCACGGAAACAAGCAAACAAACTGGATGATGACTGAAATAATGAATCAATCATCAAATTAGCTGCTAATTCATTTTCAGGCAATTGTTTTGGCGTTAAAGACTACATATACCATGACAGATGATTATATCCATATCACCTACTCCTAATTGAGGTTGAAACTGATGATTATTCTAATTTTTTATTAATCTCTCAATTATTCCTTCAATTTATTTGATTAGTCACAGTCTGACTCTAATTAGCTCCTCAAGGAGGTTATGTTTTCGGTTCAGTTTGTTTGGTTATCAGCAGGATTATGGAAAACCTGCTGGCCCGATTTTCATGAAAGTTGGTGGTAGCGTGCAACATGGGCCAAAGAAGAACCCATAAGATTTTGGTGCAGTTCAGAATAACGGGGCGGATACACAAATTGTTTTTCACTTTCGTTAACGTTGCGCATAGGGCGTGACCTTGGCGGAGGTCTGCACTCTCTGAGAGCGCTTCTAGTTGATAAAAGAATTGGGTTCGATCATAGACTGCATATAAGAAGTCGACGTAGTCACCGTGACGTCACCCATTGGTTTGTGACTACGGCTTTGAAGTTTCGAGTTGGGCATTTTGGCCATCGGCATCTTGGTTTTTGGCCGTCGCCATCTTTTTTTTTTGCAACCAGAAGTGACACGAGAGGGTGGAGCTAAGTAGCAACCTGTCAATCACAAGGTAGCCACGCCCTAAAGCATCCCCTGCTTTATGGTCTATTTGACTCTAAATGGGACCATAATTTACTAAATGAACATCATGCTGTATTGAAGAAGACTTGAAACTAGCGATTGAGACCATAAACTCATGTTTACAATGTTTACTGAGGTGATAAATCAAGTGAGAAGTAGGGTCATTTTCTCATAGACTTCTATACAATCTGACTTCTTTTTGCAACCAGAGGAGTTGCCTCCTTCTGGCTGTTAGAAAGAATGCAAGTTTAAGGCACTTCCTCTTTGGCTTCACTTCTCAGACCCGGAGGTAGCCCACTGGGTTCAATACAGATTAATCTGACATAGGATGAAGACAAATACATAGTGTGGGTTTTAAACTGCCACAGTGCCAGAGAAAACTTTACTGAAAGACAACATCACTCCACAGGTTTTCTTGAGTGGGACACAGTGTGAAAGAGATGAGACTTGGGAGCTTGTGTGGTGTTTAAGAGAGTCTTTCCAGAGCTGGAGCCGGCAGGTCTCTTGAGGAATGTGTCCTTTGCTGGTACTGTCCTGCCGCACGATCCCTTCCCCATAATCTCCGCCAGTAATAAATAATGACAGCTGCACATGCTGCTTCGCTGGTGAGGCCAATCAATTGGCCTCCTCGAGATTAGCCTTAAACTACTTATCCGTCAGTGCTGCAAATCCAGAGGCCCTCTGCCCTGTGATGTAGTCGAGTTACAGATGATAGCTGTTGTGACGTTACATCCAAAACCTTGTCTAATATATCCATATTTCATCCCCCACACACACACAAGGAAACATGTTTTAGCTCCTTCTGATATACTGTCTAATAACAATTACCAAAGCATTGTTAAAATGTGTCTACCCAGTCTGTAAACTGTGGCATCCATTGGGGCAAAACCTGCATCGCCAAACAGTCAAATTTTGTAGAACATACTGTAAGAGGTTAAAAGCATCAAATCAGACTAAACTTGGCTAATCCTTTGCTTTAAAAATTATTTAGTCAATAGCTGCAGAAACACCATCTCCAGGGATACCCAGAGGCCAAAATCAATAAGATCACATTTAAGTATTTTAATGTATTCACAATGGACCTCTAATTATCACTTGAGCAGTGTGAGGGCGTGCAGGGATTTCCCTGTCAGAATAAAGTTGATCTTAGAGCACGCAGATGTAGAGATGAGAGCTTCAGACCAAGGCTGTACTTCCTGTGGACGAGGATTAAGGTCAACAACTAAGAAAGCACTCTTCGGTTTGAAAAAGCACCCATGATGCCGCCGCTGCTACAACCAGTGTACAATAAGATGCACAGTAAACTCAAAGTAGGTGGTCATTAGATCTTAAAAAAAATACTGTCTTAGTCTCTGGGCATGCTGGATGAGACAGCAACAGATTTTAGATTAGTGTCTTTTTTCTGGATTACGCACACACGCACACACGCACACACGCACGCACAGTTGGTAGTAGGAGACCTGCATTGAGAGGTATGCGATTGGGATTCAGAAACATTCTGATGCACGAACCCGAACGGTTTGGTCCAGGAGTCAAGTCACTTACATTCACAGCAGCATTATACTGCCAATTTTAATAAAACACAGTTTAAACCTTCAGCCCTCTGCTTGAACCGCCCAATGGCTGGAGCATTAGCGCTCGTTCTCCACAGCGTGACTAATGTGGACGCTGTCCTGAGGTGAAATCTCACATTTAAGCTTGTTGGTGGAGAACTCGGGCACAAACGCAAGCCTGCAAACAAATGCGAGAGCAGGCACAGCCTCCGCGAAGGCAGCTGTTGCTCCATGTCTGCAGGCCACCGGGTCCAGCAGGAATTTAGGCCTCAGTGAGTGACTACGGAATACCAATTCCTCTCCACTGGAAGACAGAGCAAGACCAGTAACCATGGCAACATAAGGAAAAATTGCGATTCCTAATCTGAGAAAAAAAAAAATATATATATATAAAAGAGTCATTCGGAGCTGAAGGGAATCATTCGGTTGAGGTTAAATAGTGAGTAGTTATCTTTTTATTTTCACAATTCTACGGTGTAACATGTGCTCTATACTTTTAGAGGCACAGCTCCATTTCCCCATGTAACAATGTTGCAATTATTATGACCATAACCATGGTTTTTGGATGCTAAAATACATAAGGGTGCAAATGCCACACCCCGTTCATTATGGCTTCTCAAGCACACCCAAAACCATCTCTATGTGCTATGAAATTAGTGTGACTTAAAGCCGACCAACAAGGATGTGACTACTACAAAAACCCATACACAAATCTGGCTCTGGAAATGGGAACACGGGACTCTTGCTTTAGAGTGCTGGGGTTTAAGGGTACTCAGGGACAGGAACAACCCCATCTGACTAATTTAACAACACATAAACAATAGATGAGAAGTGAACATGAGTGTTTCTGGGAGTAAGAGGCTTTTTAAAGCACAAGAAGTTCTCTGTGAAGTGTTTTGGGTTTGAATGCAGGCCTGGGGTTTGTCTCACCGAGTGAGGTTAGCAAGCCAACGCTGGGTTCCAAACCCAGGCTTTCAGTCGCACATTGCTGGCTCACTTTTTAACCAGGGAAAGATCTCCATGGTAACCTACAGTATGCAGCAGCATGGCTATTGTCTGCTCTGGAGGAGGTTCAGTTCAGGGGATAGGATCGAAAATGTGTTCTGTCTACTAATATTAGCTGCATGCTGTATATCCACCGTTGTTGCTGCTGTAATAACCTTATTTCCGTGCAAGTTTTGTTTCATATTAAATACACTACCAATCACGTTTGCTATCATCAATAAAAGGGCAGTAAGGGTCTAGCAGGATCACAATTTTGCAAAATCCATTACACAATCATACTATTGGTTACTCAGTATTAACACTTTTGACTCTAATACTACACTACTCTACTACTCTTCTACTAATAATCTAATTTAAACCACATGGTTCACATTTGACTGTGCAGCGTAATCACTTCACTTAAATCACAGTCATGTAAGTGTAATTTCACTAACCAAATATATGTGTATTAGGCTAAATGCTTCCAAGCTGTCTGTCTGTTTGTTTAAAAAGGAGGTCAGCTGAGCGTATGTTAGTGAGCACCCAGACAACATTTCTATGTAATGGATTTAAATGAAATAAAGCAAGCGAGTCACACTAAAACCACAAGACCTGTGTCTCCAGCAGAATGTAAAAACAAGATGATTAGACAATCAATCCACTACTCTAAAAAAAAAGGAGAGACTACCTGTAGAATATGCATGTATACACAAAAAAGAAAGAACAAAATTTACAGCATAATTGAGAGCTGTAGGGATGACGTATTTTTCTATGCCAACCAGGAAGTTAGCATCGCTCTGGTTCCCTAGACAAAAAGCAGAAATTTCGGATAATTGCAGCAAATAAGCTCTGTGGCAAACAAACGTTTATGAGACCTACACGTTTTGTTCAGCAAGATTATGAACACCACTTTTATGATTTTTGAAGCGTGAATGCAATCGTCAGAAGAAAAAAAGCTAACGTTAGGCTATAAATGAACTACACCACGTTCGCATGACTTCACGTCACCACCACTAAGCTAAAGGAGGACGAGTCGGCATGGTGACGTTTAGCAGTCTCATTTAGCCACTTGTTAGCAACTCTCATCTGCCGAAAAACTGGTATTGTTAAAACTGAGTAAAATTCCACTGTTTGGGCACTACGGAAAGTTGCTTCAAAGCCCGGCACTCTTCATTTGCTGCTGTCGAGAGACTACAGAGACCATAAATGCCCAGAACAGACCAACCCCCGACTGGTCGTGTGAAAGTGGACGTCCCCTGGGACACAGCCTTTGATATCTATTAAGGGGCATTCCCACACTGGCCCCCATTGACAGAGCTTTGATTCTTCTAGCGCTGAACTTCCGCGCATCACTTTTTCAATAGAGACAGCCAGAGAAAAGCTCAACAGTTGGGATGCCCAGAGTAAAGCCCAAAGGAGCCCAAACACGCCTAAAGAGAGGAGAAAACCAAAAACAGGACAGATGAAATCCTCTGGTTTGCCATTCTCCATGGCAGCTTATGTAACAGTTCCCACTTTAATAAGGAGGGGGGAAAAGGGGGGCGAGTGTTGCCGGGTCAATACCTATCCAGCAGGCATATGTGCAGCTGGGGCTACTGGTTTGAGATTTCACTCACTTTTTTTTACTCTCTCTCTCTCACACACACACACTCATGTCCCTATACCTCAATCTTTGCTTCACTCATCCTCACTCTCCCTCCCACACATCTCCTCCATCTACCCAAGAGACCCCAAATTCAATTACTGCCAGGCAGCAGTGGGAGGCAGACTAAAGCCGCACAGGTACAGCTGAAAGGAATTCTGATACGCAACATGTCAAGCAAATGCATCATGGGAGCGACTTCGCTGCAGGCAGAGCTACGGCACAGCACTGACCGAAAGCAGAGCCGGGGTGAAATGCAGCGATTTCTGTTTTAATTACCACTGAAGCATGGCAAAAAATAACACGGGAAAAGAGGAGCTGCAGCATATGTGGTGCAGCAGCAGCACAGTGTCCCACCTTTCTGACAGATAAGAACATTTCAGGAGATGAGAGCAGGGAAGGTGAAGCCAGAGCACCTTGAGTAAAATAAGGCACCACGGGATAAGGATAATCCCGTGATATCACACTGCGAGTCTGGGCTGACATGTTAATTAGCCCTCTGAATCTCAATGAGAAATTCATAATTCATTGAAGAGGGGCAGTGCTGCTGCGAAGCTGCTGTGAAGCAAACCGGTTCCCACGAGGGTTTCACCCTTCATTTGAGACCAGGAGGACATGACGGAGAGAGAGCGAAGGCGAGCTATAGGAGCAGTGCCGCTGCCACACCCATCGTGCACTGTGATGTCTACCGACCTGCTGCTACTAAGTCAGTGGGACGCAGCGCCACAGTTCAAGAGCTTAATGAAAGGATCAGATCGCCGTCATCAAAGGGCAACATTCAATGGAATAATGCATGTGCGTGAAGAGTCAGAGGATCCACCTTCGTGCGTCTGTCACAAAACCCCACAAAGAGATCACAGGTTATGTTTGCATTCGCCTCATCCCTTCTTTGTGAACTGACAAGCGGTCACACAGAGCAGATAGAGTCGACTTCCCCGCTCGTCTGCGCCAAACAAACACGAGGATCTTCCACAGAGAGACATCCATCTTGGTTACCATAGGAACAAGACTTATTATATAGGCATCACTTTTCCCAAAGCACCTGGGCACAGTATAGAAAGCAGTGCGGCATGAATGGTGTCAGACGTAAAAACCTGACAGCACTAGTGACAGCTTCCATCAGTGGCTCTGTGCTGTGTCTGTCCATCCACGAAACAGCATGAATGATGCAGAGTGAAATGGCTTTCTCTATGTAGCATTGTACTACTTAAGCTGTGTTTACAACGCGGCTGTTTGCTTGTGCTTTATGGAAAACGGAGAGGAGACATATGATTGAGGTATTAACCGTTCAAACAATGATCAATTGCTCACATTCCCGCGATAGAAATACCCCACACTCTGCTCTAAGAATGTCTCTTTTATCTCTCACAGGAAATATGTAACAAATATTTCTGAGAGGGACTCACACCGTTCAGTAATGCACATTCCTACCAGCTGCATGATGCAGATCTAATTTGAGCATCTGGGAAAGCCTGGGCTGGTGATGGACAAGCATTCAATCATATTATTATGGCCGCTGCGGTGGATCTGTGGCTGAGCATGTAAATCCACGAAACGAAAGACGTAGCGATCCTAGATTGTTGATCTTTAGTCTTAGTCTCTTTTCCAAGTTCAAGGTAGAATTTATAATGATGATAATAATTTTCCTTTTTGCATTAGGTTCAGTCAAGTTTTCATTAGGGCTGTGTGTTGGCAAGAATCTGGCAATACGATATCACGATACAGGGGTAACGATTCAATATATTGCGATATATCGCGATACTGTAAGCAAGGCGATATATTGCGACTTTTTTCAAATCTAATTTTAGGAAAATCGGTATATAGACACACCATATGTATACAATCTGAGTAAAAAAAATCATGTGATTAATCGCGATTAAGTATTTTAATTTATTTTAATTCATCTGATGAAAATGCCATTTATATTTATGACTCAAATGACAGTGTGTGATTTCCAGCATCCTCTAGCATGTTAGTATTCTTAGCCATCAGCCACCATCATTCCCCCTGTTGCTCCTCTGCTGTGTCTCTCATCCTCCGCGACCCAATTACATTTCTGGATGTGAGGGAGGAAGAGGCTTGTACGTGGGAAAACAACCACTCCCCCCCCCACCACCACATCCCACTGCTGGATTTCAATTTCATGCCATGAGAAAAAGGCAACCAAGGGTTCGGAGTTCATGTGAGGAAAGTATGAGAATATTTTCAGCCAGTGCAAAAATGATGCAAGGCCACAGTCACATTACTGAACACTTTTTATATTTTCCGGCTTCAATGTGCATCACCAGTGGAACATCTGAAGAAAGGCGTTCATCTTTGTACTTGTGCTACTGTTACTTATATTTTTATGGTGACACCAAGCATATGACCCCCCCCCCCCCCAACCCCAAAATCCTTGCTACCCAAAACACAATGCCATCTTTCAGGGAAACTGGGTCAATCAGCAGTGAAACCAAGACGAGCTAATAATACCTCAAAACTTATTGTGTCAGTCATATTTTAAGTCGAGGGATTTGAATACGAAAAAGCGACTCGCACACAGCCCACAGCGAGGTAGGCTGTGTCTCCTGAATATGTTAGTCATAATTGGTGTGCAGCAGCGTATCCCCATGCCAGCGCGCAACACTCACATTAATGCTCTGCATGGATAACCCCCCCCCACCTCCCTCCTCCTCCTCCTCCTCCTCCTGCCCTCCGCGGCAGATATCAGTGGAAGACAGAACTCTGCAGCATGGCAACCGACTCAGACGCTCCTCGTCCACCTCTATGCGTAGCCATGGCAACCCACACATAGACCAGCGTGATTCCGTGTGGCCTTTAAAACACGAACTCGTATAGCATTGAAATTCATACACAAATGTGTGTTCACAGATCATCCAGGGATCCAAACTACCACATCGGACGGACTATATTGTACAAACACAGCTCAAAGGTCGTGGCAGGTGCTTTCTAGCAGAAGGGGGAGGGATGATAAACGACGAATAATTCCTCTCCGTGGCAGGAGGCCACGGAGAATAACAGGGGAGAGTAACGACAGATTAAAGTGGGCTGAAGCAATACTATTGAGACAGCAGTCTTGAACAGAAATGTTTCCATTTTACGGCTCCCAAAAGTGAACAAATGTAATATGTTAGCGGAACAGACAGCGGTGACAAACATCAGATGTCTGGATGCTGGTAATTCCCAACCTATTTCTGATTGTCCCCACGGTCAGGCTGCAAACACTTGCTCGGGTGACATGGGACATTAAATCGGAGAGGCGCTATTTATCTGTACACTGTCTCTAACAATCCTTTCATTCACAATTCTCTGAAAGGACCAGCTTACTCTAAGAGGGAGGGAGAGAGGGAGGGGGAGATTGCCATGGTCACCATCTCTTCGCATCTTTCTGCCAGTTTGCTGCTGTACTGTAGCTCCTTTTAAAAATGCATTCTCTACAGCAGAATCACACTTTATAAACCTTAAAAATGGTCATCTGCATCAGGGGAATGCTACAGTCACAGCACAGTGAATCTAAATAGATCTCACAGTTTCTCGTGCGTGACTTATATTAGGGAGTGGGGAGCGACGGTAATGGGTTTAGTAAACTCATTGACATGGTGTAAACGGTAGGAGAGGAGTTGGATTCGTTGCTTCGGGCTGCATAGCTGCTGCCCCATTCTCACGAATGCTCCGACAGCCAATCAAATTCCATTTGTATTCTGCCAATGAGAGCTCATCAAGAAATATTGGTGCTAAATCATCCTCTGTGTCCAAATCATTCAACCACCACCTCTGTCAGTTCACCCTGCTAAAGCGGCGTGAGGCTGGGGAAGCAGACAGCGAACCCACCGCGGCTCACGGTTTAACAGGATTTAGCACGCTGCTTCAAGACTAGACGGTCTTCCTCCCTCTGAGCTCTGCCTTCGTTTACAGTCGACATGTCGTGTTTGAAGATACACATCGTGGAACATGAGATACCGAGAACCTTTGATGGTCTGTAATGTGCACAAATAATATGTAGCTTGAATTTCAATTATGCTGACGTGTCTCTCCGTGCAGAGGCGACGCTGCAGAAGATGAAATTCCTGAGTTTTTTCACATAGATGTGAGCTTGTATTGCTTTATTGATTGTGATGCTGCCAGTTAGCGTTTATGCCGATTACTATAAGATTAATACCTTTCAATAACACCCAAAACAAACCAAAAGTACCAGAAAGTTTGCAAAGCAAATGCTTACTAACCAGGGGTGATTTCTAGGAGTGGGAAAAAAATGGATTCACCTATGTATCACGAATTTTTTTTTACGATTTTGAAATCACCAAAAACATTCTGCCTACTGCAGGTTTAACTATTCGAGGTCAATACCTAACCTTAACTATTCGAGGTCAATGCCTAACCTTAACTATTCGAGGTCAATGCCTAACCTTAACTATTCGAGATCAATACCTAACCTTAACTATTCAAGGTCAATGCCTAACCTTAACTATTCAAGGTCAATGCCTAAACTTAACTATTTGAGATCAATGCCTTACCTTAACTATTCAAGGTCAATGCCTAACCTTAACTATTCAAGGTCAATGCCTAACCTTAACCATCTCGCGAGAGTTTCCCAAATTGTGTGTTAGCTTCTAGACACGACCCAAATCATGTGTGCGCTTGCTAGTCTGCTAACTTCACCTAATGTTACGGCGCCACTGATGTAACCAAACATGAAAGCAGCGTAACTCGTTCAATTGGCAGCTGATTGGCAAATAATCATTTTGTGTCAGAAGGGGGCGGGATGTCTGTGAATTTGATTGAACAGGTTTACAAAGTGACTTTGTTGTCAAATGTATGTATATGTTCTTTGAACCTTTAGCGAACTTCTCAGAAACAGGTAGCGAGCTCGCGAGCTACTTGTTGGAGACCCCTGCTCTAAAGCATGCAGGTCCTTTCATTAGTGACATAGCTCCCTTTAGTCTGGGGGGACCCTGCTGCCCTGTAAACATGCTCTAATTAATGGAATGGAAAAAGAAATGTGGTCCAAAATAGGTTGAATATCGCCAGTCGCAGGGGTAGGTGATTGCCACTCATATCTCACACAGTGCACTCCTCTGTATCTGCTCCGCTGTGACGAATGTTGGAAATGGTAGTGATAAACTATGGATCCAGCCATGGGGATGATGCATTGGGATCACGGACAGCATGGTCAGCTTCTCAGTGAGAGATGAATTACACCCTGTCACATGAACTCTGTAGATAATACGATTGTGACTCGGTGGCTCAACCTCAGACATGCTTCCTGACAGGATGGGGAGAGGGCTTTACATTGAAGAAGCTCCTAAAACAGTAATATGGGCTTCAATGTTTTCTAGTATCTGTAGACAGATCGGGGTGTTACAGGTTATTATGATGGATTAACAGAGTACAAATACAGCTAGGTGGGGCGTCCAAAAACATCTTTATCCACTGATCTGTAATCTGAACTCACTGATCAAAAGCTTATGCTGAGAGTAATCCACACATTCAGCTCTGATACTCCCCACCTACTACATGCCGCGAAGGCCGACTGTTGCGTCGCCTAACATCGCCTGTGTCTTGGCCAAAAAGTTGCACTTGAACACACCACAAAAAGCCAACATCAGCATGATGAAATGTCCACAATGGTAATGCTGATGTACATATAGCTGGTCGTGTTAGCCATCTTAGTTTAACATGTTAAACCCAAAGTACAGATGAGTCTCATGTGAGTTTTATTAATTTTGCAAGTATTCAGTCATAAAAAGTATTGGACAAAATCAAAATGTTGACCTGATGATGGCGCTGGATGAAAAGTTAGGGGATTAACAAAGTCATTAGGATACATCACCAGGAAACCATGAATGTCTGTACAAAGAATTGTGTCAATCCGTAAAGATGTTATTATTATTGGTTTATTTTAGTTATTAGTTATCTTACTGGCTATAGGTGAAAAGTTTGACCTGCTGGTGGCACAAGAGGAAAAGTTGGTGGATCACAAAAGTAATTCAGATTCATCCTCAGGGAACCAGGAATGTTCATGGTAATCCTAGATGGATTAGGCCCTGCTCAGACCTGGCATTAACATGCGTCCTGAGTGATCCGGACACAAGTGGACAGTACGTCTGTTCACACGTGGCGTTAGAATGCCTCTCCACATGCGTCTCCAGTGACCACTTGTGATCTGATCTCACTTTCCCACTCTATATGCAAATAAACACGTAGTAAACACATGGCTAATACAACAGAATGTGGCCATATGTGGCCCAGACCACCTCTGAATGTGGTGTCGGATCTCAATGCGTCTTGAGAGTGTTCACACCTGTACTTAGAGCTGTCCACTTGTGATCCGATCACTGAGGACGCATGTTAAAACCAGGTCTGAACAGGGCCTAACAGTTAATGAGATATTTTAGTTTGGACCCAAATGGTGGATCAGCCAAGCGTGGCTAAAAATGTGTTTTACTTGTGCTTGTGTATTAATTTGCTGTAGACTTCATCGATAATTAGGAAAGAAAAAGTAATATATCGTAGTTTAATGAGACTGCGTTTGGTATGAAAATCTCATATGGAAAGCAAATGCCAAAGGATGAAGGGGTCTGTAATTAATGAATTCAAGATTTCTCACACACAGTAGCCTTTTAAAAAAAGGGGCTGTACCGTGACTGTAATGGACAAAGCAAGCAATGGCTGGAGAGGACAGCCTACAGTCCTCAGTGGCTCATTACGGTTAGAGAGAGGAAGAACAGAAGTAGTAGTGCAACATGAGAGAGAGAGAGAAAGACAGAGTTGTGTCTGAATTTGTAATGGTGAGCGCCTGTGTTGTTGTTAATATCAGTCTTAAACGGGAAGTGGAACATTACACGTTAGGTTGTATTCGTTAGTATTCCAGCAGTACGGTCCGGCTAATGGAGCCTGACTGTTTCCTTCACTCACAGCAATGAGCACGACTCTCTTCTCTCTGCTCTGCCTTTATCAACCCATCCCCCACCTCCTAACCCCTAAACCCGTGCTCCAATCACACTCCTCACCGGCAACTTCTGCAGAGCCCCCTACCAGCCATCAGCAAACATAAGCGTCAAAACATCAGTACAGACAAGAGTCGGCGTATGTTAGCCTGAGGACTGCAAGACAGACTGAGGGCTACGGTCTGGATTTCCTGCTCTACTGAACTCTGCACCGGCAAAATGGACAGACGCAAGCTGCCCATTTTAATTAATTTAATTAATTAATTTTAAAAAAAAGTGCAACCGGACCATTATTTTGGCTCAAGTGTGCTTATTAATCGATGCCAGTCGACCGTTGTCCAGGTTTGTGCAGGCAAACATCATCAGCATCAACACAAGTGTGTTCACAGCCAGAGTGCTAAGTAGGCCACAGCGTGGTATGTGACCCACGAGATGGCTCGATGGCCCCTTTCTGTTTCTCAACCATCTGATATTCTGCCCGCTGAGGTGGAAACTTACCCCTCTGAACCAGAGGAGCAGGAACTGAAGCCTTCGGTATCAGTTACAGGGTGAGGTTAGACGCTTTATGTTTTCTTAAAGAGACACAAAAAAAAGTGCTACCTCGAGTCACTTTGACTATAAAATCACCTAAAATGAATTGCCTCTTCTCGAACAATACTTTAAGTTCCTGCTGCGAAATAAAGGACTACATAATTGCTTGACAAATGTGGTTTGTAGACCATGCAGTTATCTCACTTCACTGCTGCAGGGGAGAGATTATTATCAGCAGCATGTGAGCCAAGTTGACGCATGTCTTCTGTATCCTCCATCTCAGCAGGACCAAAAAACTGATATTTTTTGGGATCTAGCTGATGTATATGAAAGGAAGTTAGAGCTCGTGTCCACCAAAGTGTTTTTTCCCCAGCTGAAAACGCCCGGCGCTCTTCTGAAAACGTTCAACTGGGAGCATTTGAGAGCGCTTCGGAGGCGCAGCGTTTTTTCCAGCTGAGGCGCTTTGGTTGCGTCTGGTTGCTATGATACGGAATATCCGCAGAACTAACATGTCGGCACAAGGCAGAGTGCTTGCTCCATAGCTATGGCTTGCCACAACTTGTGATTTTTAGGTTGTGGTGGGCTCAGTTTTAAAGCTAGAGTGAAGATACTGGCTTCATATGAGACTAGAAAACCTAAGGAATCCATTGGTACCAACCAATGTATTACTACTATTAGCTTGTCAAGAAGGAGGCTAAATAACGCTCAAAATTTACGCTAAATTTTGGCGAGAAAAAACGACAAACGCGCAAAGCTCGGCACAGTAAATATGCTCAGCGCCTCGTAACGCTGCTTGCGTTCTTCCCATGGCGTAAATACGCGGCGCTCCCATTGCAAAAAAAACGCTTTGCTGGACACGGCCCCTTACTGCTAAAGCTGGGCAACTCACTCAAAGGGGATTTATTTTCATCAACTCGACACATGTAATACATACTCCCTCTGTCTTTAGAAGCAACACTGGACTAAATGTGAAAACTTTTCCTCTCTTGCATTGTTTTTATTGAAAAGATAACAGATCTCTCCACCCCGAATGTGAACTGATGATTGAAGAAAATGTACTCCTTGCAAGCCCACTGAGATCTTTTATCTCAACTGCTGACTTGAGATAGAGGACATAATGTGTGTTAAATTGAGCATGAATAAAGCTTTCAGTTAGCGGGGGCCTTTTGTTACCGTCTTCAGCTTGTTTCTGTCCGACATGTCTGCTGCAGTGACAACAGCTGTTTCTAGCTCACCATCACTACAGCTCAACTACACCATCATGGGCCTGCTACGTTCACATGGAGGCAAACTTAGTGGAAGAGCCAGGGCCATGTATGCATGTCCTCTGCTCTGCAGCATTTGTCCAAACACACAACAGGGATCTCACTGTAGTGCTTTTATTCTAGGGACAGTGCTGCTGTTTTATAATCTCTGTATCAAACTTTATGAAACCTGAAAGCAAGTGGAAACATGAGGAAAAGACTAAACGAAAAGCTGTTGTATATAACAAATCTGACATGTATCAGTGTGTGTATTCTTTGGAGGGTAGAGCGATCTTAAACACACAGACTTTGGGAGACCAAATCTCCATAAAACTCTACTGTGTGCTAACACAACTCTGAGGTTGACATCTCCTTAGAGAGCTTTAGAGAGTAGAGTTTTTACAGATTATGAGCCCTGAAGTAGGCTGAATAACTACCTCTACCTCGTATCAGATGGCATCACTGGCTGGATGATATTCAGTTTTGAAAGGCCAGTATTGGCGAACTGATTGTTCAAAGCTGAGAAAAGACAAAGCAGATGCAGCACATAATGATTGCCGTCTTAAAAACAGTGTATTGAGTGAGAACATCAAGAATCTTGTCTTGTAAAACAAAAACAAACACGGCTTTATTGCCTCACTTAACCCAGAGTACACAACAAGTAATGTGGGTTAAATGAGGGCAATCAAATGGGATAATCTAGTGAGCCGTAAGTATTAAGTACAACACATGATACCACTAGAAAGATTAGTAGTCATGCACAGGGAGCTCCGCCGCCCACTTTAGGAGCAACATTTACCCATACTGCCTTGGGAAACAGCCAGAAGGACACATCCACGCCGCGCCGCACGCTCACTAACTGTCAGTAAAGCTCGGCAGCATTAGTGCCGAGCCCCATTCATACACATTAAACGGGTCCTCTGTGGCTGCTGCTGCTGCTGTATCTGTTTCCCTCCATCACCACGTTTCACTTTCCTCTATCTACTCATCTCGTTCCTCTCTTCCAGGCAGGAAGGAGTGTGGTCACAGAATGTGGCTTGTTCTTCTATTCAAAGACAAATAACAGTCTTTTCACTTACTCCACCCTATGTTTCGGCCACTAAATCAAGGTCTGAGGACACCTTTCCAAAACACCACAAGTCCAGAGGAATGCTGGGGGATTATCTTAACATCTCATCGCCTTCAAGGATAACGCTGGCGTTATTCTATGTGTTTTAGGGCTGTCAAAGTTAACGCGTTAACGCATTAACACAAATTCCTTTTAATGCCACTAATTTCTTTAACGCAACTTGCAATTTTTAGGTTGTAGTGAGCTGAGTTTTAAAGCTAGAGTGAAGATACTGGTATCATATGAAAGTAGAAAATCGTAGGAATCCATTGGTAATCCATTGCCAACCATGTCATACTAGTTTGTCTAGAAAGAGGTTAAATAACGCTCAAAATTTACACTAAATTTTGGCGCGGAAAAACTGTCATGGCCATTTTCAAAGGGGTCTCTTGACCTCTAACCTCAAGATATGTGAATGAAAATGGGTTGTATGGGTACCCACGAGTCTCCCCTTTACAGACATGCCCACTCATTGATAATCACATGCAGTTTGGGGGAAGTCATAGTCAAGTCAGCACACTGACACACTGACAGCTGTTGTTGCCTGTTGTAGTTGAGCTTCCCATGTTATGATTTGAGCATTTAAGACCTCCTCCGGAGCAGGTTAGCTGTTCAGCATAAGTTACCATGGCGATCTACCCAGGTAAGAAGTGAACCACCGTCGTAAAATGGAAAACCCAGGGTTAACCCTTAAGTTATCTTGCTAACCCTAAATCCTGCTTCGTAGTACAGGCCCAAGGTTAGGTAAATGGTGTATTTGTTGGGGACTATCTTCAGCCTTGTATTTACACACATTTGGTGAACTAGTGAGTATTTACGGTAGCAGGACGGTGCATGTGGGACCGACACAAAATAAACTACTGCCCATCTTCATCATAATGAAGGAACATGTCATTCAGTGTAACAACGTGGCTCGTTTATGTGGCTGGTCATTTTTTAATTGTTTTCTGACAACAATGGAGCTCAGTTGAATATGCTATATCAGGCTTTACACACTAAAAATTCACTGCTTTTTTTGGTCTTTTCATGGGATTTGTTGATGATAAAAACAATATAGAATATCGACAGCCTTACCCTTTAACAGGGTGAATAAGAAAATATATTCAAAATGATGTTCGAGTTAGAATGATATCTGCAAATGATCTGCTTCATGTCCGTACATTCAGTTTGTGGAGCTTTAATGAATCTTTATTTTGCATTCAAAGCATTACCAGCGTATAATATGACATTCACAATTGGTATCTAATTTTAGCTCAACTTCTACATAATCTGTGCAAATGGCTTAGGCTCGAATGTCTAAATGCAGATCTCTGTGATGAGAAAGCTAACCCTCTAAATCCTGAAGCCATGAATGGAATTCAAATGGCAGCTCTTCTCATTCAAAGACAGAAATGAAAAGTATTGTTGTCTCCTTTGTGTACCTGCCTGCTTTCATTACATTATCTAAGAAAGCACATGGATTCTCGCACGTCATTAACATGCCAATGTGGGACAGAACGGTGAAATATAATTGTGTCCATGGTTCCCAAAGAATATCCAGAGAGGTTGTCGGGAGGACACAGTGGAGGAAAAAATGTGTAGTAATAGATGACAGCTGCAGAGCATGTCTGAGACAGTTTTGGAGATTAGGAGGCTGTGAAGAAATACCGCTATTATAAACTGGAAGAACCCTGACATACTAAAATGATCCCTCCAGTTTCATCCATGCATTCAACAACTTAACGTCATGCAGTTGCCATGCCAACCTGTTTCCAGACTGCTGCTGCTATGGTGAAAATGGGAAAAGCTTTTTGGCTACTGTGCAATAATGAGGAGTCCCAATCCGACTTTAATATCCCCATCAAGAAATGCGCCTGAGCGAGAAGGCTTTAACAACTCACCGAGATGTCAAAGAGCTCCTCTGTGTCGTCCAACATGCGGACCCTGACGGTGACGTGGCGTCCAGGGGGCATGGCCGGGGGTCTGTGCCCGGGGTCCAGCGTACTGATGCCAAGAGTCTCCGGGGCTCCGAGGCGCTGCCCTGCTCCAGAGGCTATTGGCTCTGGGTCTGGCTCTGCCATGCTGCACTGCAATGCTCACTGCCCAGCCTGCACAGAAGCCAAGAGAGGAAAGTCAGCCAAACACATGTACATGCAGTTATTCACTTGCACCTACATACATTCAGTACAGTACATTGTGAACACAAAATAATGCAATTGAGGAGTTACAAGAAGCAGTAAGAAACCTCCTCTTAAGTTTCAGTAGGCGGAAGGTTTTTGGCATCTTTGGGCAAAAATTCCATAATAATCTTTCATCATATTGTAAAAATAACTTTTTTTTTTATCATATTTGCTCCATTTCTACCTACTGCAGCTTTACAGAGCATCAGTGGTGCAGCAGGTGAAATACAATGAAAGCATCAGAGCCCAGAGGACAGGCTGCACAACCTTCAGTGTCACACTAACAGTAATTGCAAATGCAGTATTTGCACTCGCCGCTAATGGCTGATAATTGTTGCCTGTAGGAGAACCAATTACCGTAAAAAAGATCCAAGCATGTTCTTGATTTCAAAGCGCAAATCAAGCAGCCCTAATTTGATTTGACAAACGACTCACGGGGCCAAAGTGTAAAATCAAAGAGTCAATACAATGACAACTGATTGGGGAAGTCGTAAAAGCGAGGCATGAAGGCCAACGATACACAGACATGCACTTAGTTGGGTTTTAATTGGTCTAAAGAGCATCAGGCCAAATACGTAAGGACACTGAGTGAGCAGTGACTTTGAGTCATCAGAGAGCAAAGAGTTAAAAATCTGTAATAGAGAACATTGTATATACATAAACTATATGAATCCAGCTGTGACCATATAGCGTCCATGCGACCGGAGGGTGGGTGCTACGCTTCCATGACGACGGCGCTATCAGCTGTAACGCCGTATGAGAGCAGTGAAGAGCGGAGGCCGTGAACTAGCCAGTCGGGCACGCTCACATGCACGAACACGCACTAAAAGCACGTGCGGCCGGCCCGGCTATGTCAAAAAAAGCACAGAGAAGATCAGAGTACAACACACACAGAGGTAGAGCGACTTCATCCTCTGCTCAGGTAGACATTACTCCTCTATATCTTTACATAGCAAATAGTTGTTTGCTGCTATATTAATGCTCTGGCTATCGTATAGAGCACCTTTAAAGATACAGAGCAAAGACTTGCATAGAGCGGTTAGCCTCACACTTTCTCCACCGCAGTGATTCCTACCAGGAAACCTCTACAGTTTCCAGGCTACATTGAAAGATTGTGGAGTAGCTAAACTAATTTGAAAAGCTAGAAATTATGATTTGAATTTTAAGAAATCCACATAGGTAAATGTTTAAATTAGAAAGCTAAAGGTAATGGATAACTGGCTAGCTTTAAGTAAAGAGTAAACAGTTTAAATAGTTAGTTAAAAGTAATGGATAAACAGTTGAAATAGTTTGTGTAAAGTAATGGATAAATGGTTAGAAGATAGCTAAAATTAATGGAGTAACTGTTGAAGAAGTTAGCTAAAAGTAATGGATAAATGGTTAGAAGATAGCTAAATTTAATGTAGTAACTGTTGGAGAAGTTCACTAAAAGTAATGGATGGCGGTTGAAATAAATGGCAGTGTCAAGCCTTAAAGTGATCTGGCAGGACTGCAGTGTGACTCTGTGTTTGTCCCGGGTGGAGGACTGTGTTCGGACAAAGTCGTGGACTCATTCAATCTGGGTTGGTTGACACATGAGCAGGCTGCTATCCAGCCCTCATGTATCCACAGCCAGATCCCCCGAGGCCCTGCTGTCCTGCTTAACTCTCTCTTCATTGCACATTCCAGCAGGATGAAGTCATCTTGAGAACCTCACCAAGTGCTTCATCAGAGTACTGAGGCCAGTGGGCAGTTGTTCAGCCGCCGCAGAGGTGAATGACTGCTGCCAAGTTAAAGCTGAAAGCTGAATAAGGCATTTCAAAAGGAGTGGATAATGTAATCCAGCAGAGTGCATGGAGAAAATAGGCCAAGGACAGTGGATGCACTAAATTCTGTCTGATGATGGTCTGCGTGACGCTTGAGAGAGGCCCATAAGAAGTTTTCAGTCAAACACTGCAGACTGCCGTTGGAGTGGATACCACAAGGCCGACAAGTAAATCTCACACAGAGGCATATTTTCATTATCAATTATATTGTCAGTTATTTTGTAATTGAATGATTAATCAGTTAGTCTACAATTAATGAATTGTCACAAATTCCCAAAGCCCAAGCAGACATCTTCAAATTGTTTGTTTTGCCTAACCAACAGTCCAAAACACAAAATATTCAATTTTCAGTGATATAAAACAGAGAAAAGCAGCAAATATTCCCATTTTGGAAGCCAGAACTAGCAAATGTTTAGCATTTTCCCTTGGTGAATGACTTAATCGACGATTATCATTTTTGGCAATCAATTTTCAGTCAAGCAACTAATCAATAAACTGATCATTAAAAGTTGTTCCGATACCAGTATCAGAAATGCGTCCAATACTGCCCAAAATTTTACATCGGGTATCAACGAGAACGCCAGTCTATGCACCGATCCAATACCATAATTTATTAACCCAGAAAAAAAATAAACTTGTTGAACCAGAAATTCTTCAATTCTTCTTCGCCGCTCCAAAACAGTAGCCTTCAACTGTGCTGTCTCCCTGGATGTATCATGGCTGCCGCTGCAACTACTGTTTTAGAGCAGCGAAGACAAATTGATTGCAGGTAGTTTGTCACGTGACAACGTTAGTCAGAGCTAGGAAAATTTCAGCTATTTGGCGATATTTCACAGTGGAAAATCTGTTCATGTTTTACAAAGGGTTTAACCTGAGCCAGGCCGTACAGCAAAGATAGTAATCATATCACATCCATACATGGTCAGTAGTAAATAGCTGTTAGATAATAATAATGATAATAATAATAATAATATAAATAACTGTCGCCTCACAGGTTGCAGGTTTAAACCTGTTTGCATGTTCTCCCCGTGTTAGCGTGGGTTTTCTCCGGGTTCTCCGGCTTCCTCCCACAGTCCAAAGACCACCGGAAGCGTGACTGCAAACAGGCATATTTTTCAATTCAAGCCCAGTCATTTTTGACATTTGATCCTCTCAACGTCATCACTCAGTGGCCCTTGCCTTGATTATTGCAAGTGTGTCATGCCGAGTCTGTAAATTTGTGTCTTATATGACCTGCACATGCCGTGAAACTAGACACTCTTCAAACAAAGCACCAGTGAAACAGACGACAGTGAAAGAGTAGACAGTGATTATTTCAGCCAACACGTATCCTCCCCTGCACCAGGGCTCATTTATCAGCCAGGCATGAAACAAACACACAAAACAGTCACCAGTTAGTTGCACAGCTGGCACCTTGTTCCAGGGGCCACAGTGTGACATAAAAGCATAGTTGCCCAGTATACAGTGCCAGAGGGACATTTACAGACTCCTGAGTGTTTCTCACCCTGCCTTTCAACTTGTTTGCCTGAAATTCCCCACAAGTGTGTAACGTGGAGCTGTGACTGCTGGCTCATTGAGTCTCCGGGCCTGTAACAGTGGCTTCTCTGTGTGCAGGGGCACACGGGGCCCCCTTGGTGCGGTCCAACACTGCACAGCTGGAATCCTTTAGTGACAGCTGAAAGGCCAGAGGCTGGTGCTGACACAGCCAGCTGTCTACCTGAGGGAGGCTCCACAACAAAAAAGAGCTCACTTTCCTCTGTGATCTTTTTCTCCCCAATCGGCCATTCAGGGACCTCTCTCTGCCTCTCCTGGCTGTTGGTGCCTGTTGGCTTATTGGCATGGTTAACATACGTTTATATTACTAAGCAACTGTGAATTAAAAACAAAATCTGGTCCTCTCTCAAGGTTCCATGGTGGAGATGAGGTCGTGTTGCTCTGGCTCTATCTGTTTGGCGTGGAGATGAGGTCGTGTTGCTCTGGGTCTATCTGTTTGGCGTGGAGAGGAGGTTGTGTTGCTCTGGCTCTATCTGTTTGGCATGGAGAGGAGGTCATGTTGCTCTGGCTCTATCTGTTTGGCATGGAGAGGAGGTCATGTTGCTCTGGCTCTATCTGTTTGGCGTGGAGAAGAGGTTGTGTTGCTCTGGCTCTATCTGTTTGGCATGGAGAGGAGGTCATGTTGCTCTGGCTCTATCTGTTTGGCGTGGAGAGGAGGTCGTGCTGCTCTGGCTCTATCTGTTTGGCATGGAGAGGAGGTCGTGCTGCTCTGGCTCTATCTGTTTGGCATGGAGAGGAGGTCGTGTTGCTCTGGCTCCATCTTTTTGGCCGGGAAGCTGCTGGACATCCTCCTGGATCCACCTTCTCACATATGTTCACATTATATGTAATCATTTTTGTCATATGGATTGTTTATGTTGTATTTTCATTATGTTGTTACTCTGTACACACGACATCTATTGCACGTCTGTCCATCCTGGGAGGGGGATCCCTCCTCTGTTGCTATTCCTGAGGTTTTTTTGAGGGGGGGGGGGGGTTTTCCCTTATTCGATGAGAGGGTCGCACTGTAAAAGGACGGAGGGTGTCGTTTCATGCGCAGATTGTGAAGCCCCCTGAGGCAAATTTGTGATTTGTGATTTTGGTGCTATACAAATAAAATTGACTTGACTTGACTTGACTTCTGAAACAGTCACTGATACCTGGGTGTTGCTGGCACTGCATGAATCATTATAAGTTCCCACTGTATTTTTTGGCAAGGTTGCATGTGTTCGTTAAGTGAAAAGAATGACAACCAACTGGATACATGCATGTCGTAACCAGAGCTTGGCTGCCATTTAAGCCTCTCCTAAAACCGCCTGAATGATAATTGAGAAGATCTGGCAGAAAATGGTGAAGTCCAGCACTCAGTGGGGGTTTTTCCCACCTCACAGTCTTGGTAGTGTGTTCACACCATTAAGGTAATGTAGGTTAATAGAGCAGGCTGCTGTAATCCTGCTCAGGACATTATCAGACAAGCCAGTACAGTAGATGTGACATTACTGCACCGCCTGGACACCTTCTGGATAACTAAGTGACAGATATTAAAATGCACAGTTCCCTGATCCATTTAAATGTCACACAGAAGCATGAAGCATTACAGCTAAGAAACATCAGCGACTGCGGCGTCTGCAGGCATCCATACAGCTCTGTGTGCAATGCAAACCCACACTGGAGGACAAATAGGACGATTAGTGGCTGCACATGAAGATTTTTTTTTTCTTACACACAGAGATAGTTATTCACTCCCTCGAAATCATCAGGATCACAAAACAACACGGCAAAGATACTCCCGGGACTTAACCCTAATCTCATCAAACAAGTTGAATCACTTCCCTTCCAGAGCACACAGGGTGAGGAGATTCTTACCCCTTCTCTCGAAATGCGGGCTGATCCACACGTATGTATTTCCCAGCTGAAAGGAGATATTAGTTACATCCACGTTCAGCGGTAGCAAGTAACAACAAAAAAAAAGAAGCCCGGTTGTGTTTTTTAGATGCTGCTCGGACCGGAGACGAGGCTTTCTGCGGTCGCCATGGCGGACGACTGAGTGAGTGAGTGAGTGAGCAGGGGGAAAGACGGGATTACACTGAACCGAGCGGCGGATCCACTCCCGGTGCCTTCTGCTCAGACAATGAAGGAGGCGCAGCACCTCCACCTTCTCAGCAGCACCGTGGCTCAGAAGAGCAGCAGCACCATCTAGCGGTGTAGGATGGAACAACCATATTCAGATGTTATAAACCAGTGGTTCCCAAGCTTTTTTTTTGGGCTTGTGCCTACTTTTGACCTAGGGCAGAGGTCAGGCAACCTTTGTCTCCGGAGCCACATGCGGCTCTTTAGCCCATCTCCAGTGCATACTTGTGGATTTAAAAAAAAAAATGAATAGAAATTAATAACTTATTTTTTTAACATTTTCATTTTTATTTATCATTATTGTCTACGGTGATTGAGGAGCCCAATGGGGAAAATAAATAAATCTAAGATTTCGAGAATAAAATTATAAAATTACGAATATATAGTCAGAATATTATGAGAATAAAGTCATAATATTATGAGAATAAAGTCATAATATTATGAGAATAAAGTCATAGGTTTACCAGAAAAAAAGATGTAATATTATGAGAATGAAGTCAAAGGTTTACTAGAAAATAGTCATAATATTTTGAAAATAAAGTCAGAAGTTTACGAGACAAAAAGTCGTATTATGAGAATAAAGTCATAAGTTTACAAGAAAAAAGTTGTAATATTATAAGAATAAAGTAATATTTTACAAGAAAAAAGTCGTATTATGAGAATAAAATCATACGTTTATGAGATAAAAAGTCGGAGGTTATGAAAATAAAGTCAGAAGTTTACGAAAAAAAGTCATAATATTATGAGAATAAAGTCGTAAGTTTACGAGACAAAATGTCGTAATATTATGAAAATAAAGTCAGAGGTTTGCGAGAAAAAAGTCGTAATATGAGAATAAAATCATAAATTTACGAGAAAAAAATTCATAAGATTATGAGAATAAAATCATAAGTTTATGAGAAAAAAAGTAGTAAAATTATGAGAATAAAGTCATAAGTTTACGAGAAAAAAGTCGTAATATTATGAGAATAAAATTATAAGTTTACAATAAAAAAAATCGCAATATTACGAGAATAAAGTCGTAAGTTTACGAGAAAAAAGTTGTAGTATTATGAGAATAAAGTCATAATATTATAAAGTAGTAATTTTACGTGTTATTTTCCAGGGGAAATAGAGCAGCGTGCCGCCTGTGTGAAAATGAGGAACGTGGAGCATCTTGTGAAGTTATACTTTAGTATAGGTTTCACAAATAATGAAATACTTCATCTTTTGGCACATCAGCACAACATTACAGGGGGAATACAACATGAAGCGACACAGTTCGTGCCAATCTCTCAAAAAACGTGCCGATCAAAAAGAGATGTGCCGATCTATGGATGCATTCGGGCGAAACATAAAGATGTTACAAGATAAGGGGTAGAATAAAAATGTTTATTATTTAAGTTAGATAGACATTATATCAAAATTGTAGACTGCCTCTCAGCCTTGGTAATGTGTCCCACATTGTCCCACACAAACATACTCTTTGTCCCACATTTGGTTTGTTGGGATCTGGTCACCCTACAAACTTGAGATTTGTCTCCAGCATCCGAGGCAGCTCCTTCCTTTAAAATCGTTCTATGTAGCTAAAAATAGAGAATTAACGTTTCGCTACCAAGTCAAGTGGGGGCAATCAGATTTCAGGGGGGGTCTGTGCCACCTATGGCCCTGGCCCTGGATTAATTGTCTACATTATAGAAGCATATAGTATAGTAGGGCCTAGAGGTCGACCGATATGGGTTTTTTATGGCCGATGCCGATTTTTTACAGAATCAGGACAGCCGATGGCCGATATATGATGCCGATTTTTTTTTTGCCGATATGTTTGGCTGGTTTTCTTTTTTTCCTCCATCTGATAAAATATAACAGCTTAATAATAACAAATAATACACAAAATGTCTTAACTTAAGTAAACAGTTATTGAACAACACTTAGGGTCTGTCTCTCCAATCTGCACTTTGTGTCTGCACTGCAGAGCATATTTTATTTTGTGCATGATGGTTAATAGTAGTAATAGTACAGAGCTCAAAACCTTTTAAGCACCTTTCCAAAACTGTCCTAAAGCATATTTTTATTTATGTTTGTTGACAGACACTGTTACAAGCTATATGGCCATAATCTAATTGATCAAAAAATAATAATAACTTTGTTCACTCGTATTACACAGCCTGCTGCTCACATCTGCTATGCTGCGGACTACACAGGCCAGTGACGTCATAGAGGCTGTGAAGGACCCGTAGAGACGTTTAATGAGGAAGTGAACTTTTTGCTAAATGTTTCGACAAATTGCTCGTGTTTCCGTCCTCACACGCAAACTTGCACTTATGACAAGCATTGTCAGCATCAACTCTAGTAAAGTGTAATCACGCTTTATAAGTTTAGTTTTCTCCGTCATAGTTGCTACTACTCTATAGTGTGTCTGCGCTGCAGCAGCGTGCATGTGAGAGCTGCTCCGCCCCGCACACAGCTAACGTTACCTACGGAGAGAAATTCTCCGTTACCAAAACAGAATTGATAACGTCGGAGCATTTCATATCTAACCAATTAAATATATAGGACTTTGAAAGAGAAGAATTTAAGCCTACCGGTTTCTCCCGGCAGAATGGCAATTTGATTGACACACAAGGGGCGGTGTCACACGTGTTCCACAGCAACAACAACACTGGGCTGCCCGCAGATGTGCCTGCTTGATAATCAGCCTAATATGCTCAGGCATCGGCCGATGCCGATTATGAAAAAATGTCAAATAATCGGCCCGATTAATCGGCCGACCGATAAATCGGTCGACCTTTAGTAGGGCCTATCCTCCTATGTGTCATGTCCTAAGTGTTCAGTGATTTTTATTCCCTGCTTGTCCTGTCCTTTTTGTGTGGAGAGTGGCCTGGGGCTTTGGCTGGGACCGGCACCTCCACATCGCCCACTCCTCCATGTATGTATCTGCGTGCAGGGACGGGGATAAAAGACGAGCAGTGCGTTGGAAAGCTGGAACTGGGATTTTTTATGTTTGCTGCTCGCCCACCTTCTCACTGGCAGGAAGTCTCCTACGCCTCGGTGGTGTGGAACTGAAGATGGATAAATCACACTCTTGTCTCTTGGCAGCTTCAGAGGACCCCTGGAGGCACCGATATGGAACTGAGGCAAAGATGAACATTTCAGCAAGAGCGTGTAAAAACAGACAAGAGACAATGTTGCTTTGGATTAGTTATGTAAGCAATTAAGGTGCCATATTCTTAGTGATCTCAGTTACGTAATAGTAAATGTCGAAATCACGAGTCAACTTCACACTGATCGCCGCAGGGCGAGGAAACACTTGTACACATAGAATAATTACATTCTTGGAGTACTATTCATTTATAGTATATTCATAATAATAATAATAATAATACATTTTATTTGGTGGCGCCTTTCAGGACACCCAAGGACACCTTACAAAGATATAATGTAATATTACATGATTTCCATTCAGATCTCTGTACACATATCTATTATCTCTAGAGCTCATTAATTCATATCAGCTAGAAATTGTAACTCTTTCAAATATATAACCAGAATTTAGGCTTCTTGTTTCTCTTTAACACCGTGTACTCCAGGTTAAGGGGTTCTAATGGGGCCACCTCACAGCCTGATTAATCTGCCTATTAACCACTCTCTGGAATACTACCTGTCCCAGATTTACTGTGTGGTAAATTGACTAAACATATTAATTTAAGAATTAAGCAACATGTAAGCACAGAACTAAAATAACGACGGTCTCGTTTCAAGACAGGGCCTCAAGATCAGGTAGAATATCAGGACTTGCCTTAAGACCCTTATCATGGAAGCTGATAGTGCACACAGTAACACACCGTAACCATGGAGATTTCTGGAGTTCTGGAGCCCTCTGGGCTGTTGTCCACTTTGCCTTGTTGATCATCCAGCCTCGGGTCAGCTGATAGGGAGTTAATCACCATGGTGACACCCGACGCCACGTCCTGTCCACTGACGTGTGCGGGCCTTTCATCTCTGTGACGTCATATTTCTAACGACGAATATGACGTCACCTAAAGCTGCTTTGATGCTTTATGACGCTGCGTCCACGTCACATCAGCTTTGTAAGGTTGGAGCAGTCCACAGGTTATAAATTGATATTCAACTCAAGGAGATATCTGGACCAGAGCTCCTCATTTCACATTGCACACAGCGGCGTCTGATATAATCATCGTCGTCGATATAATCATTGAATATAATCAACCGAGGAATCACAGAGGAAATGTCGAAGGTTACAGGAGGTAGCGCTGAATCCTCGTTTTTAATGACGACAGCGGAACGATGGGGATCGTTGAAATCAGGCGGCCCTGATGATGCCACTGAAACTCTGACGGGCGTGCTTTTGGACAAAATTGCATCCAGAGTGTCCGAGCGCGTCATGTCCAGCATGGGCGACAGTCTCTCTCAGAGTTTTGAAGAGTTTCTGGGCATTAAGTGCGTCAGCTCAGAGCGCTCGACGGGCTCGGTAGTTGGAGAGGTTGCAGAAAGTGTCAAGTCTGCCTCCTCCGCTACTGTGCGCACTGAACAGCCTGAGACAACTCAGATCGCCGGCAGATTTAATGCTATGGTTGGTCGTGTCGGCAAAATGTTAACTGCATTCCCGGCCAAGGTGAAAAAGTTGTTCTCACCTCGACCACGTACGCAGAGGAGAAGTCAGACCATCGCCCGGGATGAACAATCGGCAGAGGGTGTCTCCTCAGAGGGTGTCTCTTCAGCGAGGGTCTCCTTAAAGGGTCTCTTCTCAAGGGGTGTCTTCTCACAGAAGGTCCCATCAGAGAGGGTCTCCTCAGAGGGTGTCTTCTCAGACGGTGTCTCCTCAGAGAAGGTCTCCTCAGAGGTTGTCTCCTCAGGGGGTGTCTCCTCACAGAAGGTCTCCTCAGAGGGTGTCTCCTCACAGAAGGTCTCCTCAGAGGGTGCCTCCTCAGGGGGTGTCTCCTCACAGAAGGTCTCCTCAGAGAAGGTCTCCTCAGAGGTTGTCTCCTCAGGGGGTGTCTCCTCACAGAAGGTCTCCTCAGAGGGTGTCTCCTCAGCGAGGGTCTCCTCAGAGGGTGCCTCCTCAGAGGGTGCCTCCTCAGCGAGGGTCTCCTCAGAGGGTGCCTCCTCAGCGAGGGTCTCCTCAGAGGGTGCCTCCTCAGCGACGGTCTCCTCAGAGGGTGCCTCCTCAGCGAGGGTCTCCTCAGAGGGTGTCTCCTCAGAGGGTGCCTCCTCAGCGAGGGTCTCCTCAGAGGGTGTCTCCTCAGAGGGTGTCTCCTCACAGAAGGTCTACTCAGGGGATGTCACCTCTCAGGATCTCTACGCAGCGTTGGAGCACATGGATAGACGTAACAAGATCCATCGTGAAGTTGAAGCCACGTTAGACGAAAAGGACACAGTACTAATGAAAAGGTCCATGAGGATATTTCTGAAGAAGCTGGTTTCGCGGATATTCCGTAAAGCAAAAGTGGACTACACCACTGCAGACAAGGAGGCCATCATTAAGCGTCTGTTTGAAAGAACATGGGCTGAAGTCGAGGATTTAGATTTTGTATCCCTTATTTCGGTGAAAACAAAATGTTTCGAAAACCTCGACAAGGCCGTTTTCCAGTTCCTGTGTAAGAACTGGGGCTGTCCATCAATGGTGCTGTTCAGCTTGCGTTTAGAGGACGCAGCACTGGAAAACCTGATTGCCTCCTTTGTCAGAGATCACATGAACCCACAAAAAAGGTCTAGCACATTCCGCGAGTTCTTCTCCAACACCTGCTTAATTAATACGTTAGTTACTATATGTGCTGTGTTGTCTACTTTGGGAGTAGGCTGCATATGTATATGGTGTTTTGTCTGGTTCGCGTAGGCTACATACGGGTTTCCTCCGGGCAGCTCCGGTTTGTCCCACATTCATTATAATATTTAATAACTGATTCAAAAAAATAAAACAAATAATAATAAAAAAATAAAATACATTTCTGCGTTTCTCTCTTATCATTTGCTGTAAGAGCTGTAAATATTGTGTGTAATCTTATCTTTTTCTTTATTTTTTTTCTCTCTTCTCTCTCTCTTTTTCATCCTTTTTAATAATTTATTCTCTTTTTAAAATTGATTAAAGTATGCATTGGAGAGTGCCCTGATCCAAGACCCACAGAGGGTTTTTTTTTGCACCTCTCCATCACATTTGTTGTTGTTTATGTAATCTCAACTTTTACCTTTTTTATATGTGTAAACAAATAAAATCTAAATCTAATTCAGACTGAAATTCTGCTGATTCTGTTAAATGTATGAATTTCACATTAAGTATAAAGTACAAAGAAAACAGTGTTATTTTGCAACAGTGTTTTTTCATGTGAAAAACACTGCATCAACATAAGTCTCCTGTTCACAGTGAGCACCTTAAAAGTAACAATAAAATAAATACATTCCAATAAAAACAAATGTCTCACGAACAAATTCATGGAAATTAGGTATGTCCCTTCACTAAAAATTTGAGGAAGAATATGTCACTAATTGAAGTGAACGATGTTATGTATTTGTTAGGGTCTTCAAATAGGCCTCTTCCTTAAGAAATGTGGGAACTTTTACTTTACTTTTGAGAGTTTGCAGCTGTGTAAGTCCTCAAGATTGTGGAAGTTAAAAGTATAGAATTTAGTTTTTGACTTCTATTATCATTTTGTATGGTGTTTATAATATTTCCCTCCCCTCTTTTACATATAGAAACACTTTATAATGCAATCCAATACAACACTACCAGAGTGTAGTAAAGCCTCACAAAATGACTTTTTTTATGTATCATATTTATTGCAGGGCAGTTCTTTGCATTATATCGTAAAGTACAGATTTTTCCGGTCACAACTATTCCGGAGATCAGTATCTTTGACGAGGAGAGTGAAATGGAATTTACTCACATTTGACTTGTCTGTACTGGGCACATAATGATATAATTGAGAACAACATTATGTTATTGTAAAAGGGGCCACTGAAAGCCTGAAAGGCTTTACCTCTGACAGCAATTGATATTGACATTTTATTTTCCCCAAAGAATATTCATTCATCTTTCATGTAAAATGCAGAGCAGCAATCAGTCCATCAGTTTGGACAACCCGGCGTCTCGTTTTACTTTCAACATGCACGTACAGTATACCACCTGTTGTTAACAGCACATTTATGCATAAATAATCATACGCTTTACAGTCCAGACACAGCTGCCCCAGCGGTTCTTATAATGCAAAAAAATTCCTGTTTATTTATGCTTACTTTGGATGGACAAACTTTCATCAATCACTACATCTTCTTACTACCCCACCTCAACTATAAACACATCTAAACCCTGTGTTCAGAAACTTCTCTCATTCGAACATATCGGGCAAGAAGTGGACTCTTGCAGCTGGAAAATGAATGTAATGATTTCAGTCCGAGGTACATGGCTTATATTATAAATTATGACTGGGAGGCATTTAAGATCCAGAGAAAAGTAGCATGTGCCATAGAAAAAGATAGAAACATTCATTTCAGAAAAAAACACAAGGTCAGGGGTCAGCAGCAGATTGCCTCAGACCCGAG
The DNA here is from genome assembly GCA_916701645.2 of Sebastolobus alascanus. NCBI lineage: Eukaryota > Metazoa > Chordata > Actinopteri > Perciformes > Sebastidae > Sebastolobus > Sebastolobus alascanus. The sequence continues at coordinate 1,037,560 of CAKAOJ020000059.1, forward strand.
ACACTGAGTAGTCACATGTACTAAAAATAAGAAATCTGAGAGGTAATATGTCTTTTGGCCAAACTACAGACTGTGCGTATGACTATAGGCCTGTTTTTGATATGGATAACCTCTTGTAGGTCAACACACCACCAGAAATTCAGATAAATGTAAGTGAGGCCTACAGTTTTTTTTCCTCACATTTCTCCTCTTCCATCACAGCAGGGCTCATCCTTTCAAGGTCAATCATTCAGGAATAGGGGTGTCAACATTCTCCAAGTCCACACATCGATTTGACTTTCGATTTTAAGGTCATGATTTGATTTGATTTGATTTTCGATTTAAACATGACATTATTAGACTATGGGGTCTTGACTCGTAAAGATCAACAGATCATTGGAGTTGTGCCCTGCCAACTGTCATTTACACTTTCAAATTCTTCTTTAAAAAGAGAACCGAGCTCCCTTTTTATTTAGAAAGTGTTTCAAAATGAGACTACAACAGTCTACAATATAAAAAGCTGCATCTTTTTAACATCAGTATCTGTGTGACCCACCTCAGTACATAATCATTACAAAAAACAAAACATAAATCCTTCTGCAGTATATTACAAGTGTGCTGTAATCTACAAAAATACGGTTTTGTTGTAATTTACTGTCGCGCTTGTTTCTCTCCTCTCTTTTTTCCTCTCTCCTCGGCACTCGGCAGTCCCGCTAGAGTCCAAAGAGTCTAATGTCCACTAGCTTCTAGGCTAATTCATGCAGTATAAGATGCCTTCGGCATATGCAAGAAGTGCTTGAGGATCGTAGCGACAGGGACGGCCCGCATTTCCCATCATGCCTGCCTAGTCCAGAGTGCTGGATTGAGTAGTTTGCTGTTTTATACTCCAAAATGCAAATGGTACTTTTGCTACTGTTTGTAATGTAACGTGTCTGTTCAGAACACGGTGGCTTATGTTGGTAATTGTGATTTTTATGCTGGTTTATAGTTTTAACCTTGAGTTCAGCTGTATTTTCCTTCTCACGCACGCAAGTTGGCGGGGCGGAGAAAATAAAAATCACCGATCCTGCTTTTGATGTCAATGGTCAAAATCGGAAGTTAAATTTGATCGATTTCCGTTTTGAATCAAAATCGTGACACCCCTATTCAGGAACAAGTCAGAAAGACCTGAAGGAAAATAAAACATGTTCAAGCCACCACAAAATCAGTTAATTTCACTAAAGTTACACAGCCTTCATTAGAAGACTAAATATTCTTCCTTACCTCAGAGGAATCATTTCTCTGCTTTATTAGTTTCTTTGGTATTCTTGCGTTAAAATGTCTTCTACCTGTCTAACACATATCAGTCTTCACCGGACTCAGAGGTCGCAGCAGGCACATGGTGTCAAACCCCTCATCGCCAGCCTCTTGCAACAGCTCAAGCAGATGTAAATAAGACAAGTTACTTCTTTTTCAAAGAAAAAGCAACAGCAAACAAAATCATATTTTAACCACAGTATTGGATCAACAGTACCTGTGATGGGACCCACCTGCAGACACTTAAATGATTTGAGTTTGCTCAGATTCTCCTGCAGGAACCACAGGTAGATACTGAGGTCGTTCGAGAAGGGATCTCCGCGGATCCCAGCGGTACGTCAGTTGAGAAGGCGGTCCTTAATGTGGCCCAGGACACATTCACCACCTCTGAATGTGGTCTGAGCGATCGCATCTCAATGTGTCTTGAGTGCGTTCACACCTGTACCCAGAGCTGCCCACTTGTGATCCGATCACTCAGGACGCATGTTAATACCAGGTCTGAACACGGCCTCCTATACTGCTCCACTGAAGGGTATTTGAGGCAACCCTCTGTCAGATCCAAAGCACTGCAGCAGAAAAGATTATTTAGCATAAAAAGACTTCTGTTTAGAAATGCAAATTCCATATTATTTACCTGAAAAATGAGCAACAAATACAGTTCCCTAAGACAACAGGATTATATGAAGGATATATAACTAGAAACAGGCATTATTTTCTTACTTATATATATATATATATATATATATATATATATATGTGTGTGCGTGTGTGTCTACTAACACAACAGATGAGCATTTCACGGAATTCGACTACACACTGTTATTCACGGTCATTAATGGTCTTTGAAAAATTAGGCATTCTTGGTGAAAACTGGTGCAGTACAAGTGCTATTTATGTCTACTGTTTACTAGCGGCACTGATCAATAGTTCTATATGAACAATAGGTTAAATGACTAAGTCATTAACTAATGACTGATTAGGTGTAATGTGAAAAGTGTCACTCATAGAGACAAAACCACTAGCACCCAACTCCGAGGTTGCCCTCAGCTCTACGGAGCATTTTAGCATCCTTCAGCTCATTGTTTTCACTCACAGCTCGCAACGGGTACTTTACTTTTTACGTTTTGGTGAACTGTCACCACATCTCTCGTCAGTGTCACTTCCAGATGTAGCATCTAAAAAGCCCTAATAACCCACTGTACGCCATCTGCCCAGCACCATATGTGAGACAGACAAAATTAGCAACTAGTTTATGAACATAAGCTGCCAAAAGCTCCCCTCTTCGGAGTTGGTGGAGACCAAAACAGAGTTAGGAGGAAGGTAAATATTGGCTATTTGTCAGATGGCCAGAAACAAATGAATGCTACTTTCATTCCATATCATATCTGCTGGATGCGGAAATAGGAAACATGTTAGCTAACAACTGCATACCGTAATAATATGTCAACATGGCCAAAAAATCAAGTAATGCCATTTGTCCAGCAATTAGTGGTCAAAGGAAGGCCCATACTACTTTTGTATACATGTGGTCTGCCATATGTTATTCTCTCTCTGACCTATAGACCAACATTTTCAACATGGCAACGACACACTCTCAAGAAACAAGGCTTTAAACCAAAGCTAATGTTAAAAACAAATGTTTTTTTTGTCATATCTCCTGCTACGGAGTACATAGTAGTGAGTAATAACAAGGTATTTACCTCTAGGAGTCCTCAGATGCACCTTTGCCATCTACGGATGCTACATTCTTGGCCATTCTGATGGCGCGATTATAAAAGCGGTCCAGCTGCTCCATGATCAAGTTCAGGTCAGAGGAGAGGTGAGGAGGCTGCGGTGAAACGCCAGAACAGGGCCGGGATATACACGAGGATGGCAAGTAAGAGCAGGATGTATGGGGAAAAAATGAGGGAGTTTACAGAAAGGGAGACAACAGAAGAGAAAAAGCTGCATTAGAAAAAGAAGACAAAGTTGATTTCTGGACATTATTAGTGTAGGATACATCTGAGCAGAACACAGAGACAGCTTAAAGGCCGTATCTTCCAGTGCTCTACAAACTGGACTCCGAACCATTAAGGGCCGCTCAGACCAGATAACAGACCAAGACTGGTATTTACAGTGAAGACCACCAAAGCCCTCCTGGAGAAGGCCCGGAGACGGGATGGGATTAACCAGGAAGAGAGAGAGACATCACTGTTAGATCAACAGAAATGGCAGGCTGAGATGTGTGTCTGAACACATGACTGTATAGCCCTTGACTCCATCCTGGAACTCCGCCCTCGGACAATGAAACCCCTCTCCTTCTAAAGTGACTCCTCTTCCACGTGTTTCAAACAAACCCGCAGGCTTCAAAAATTCTAATTCCCCCAAGTTGTAGGCATGTTAGCATCAGCTATTAATATCTCACTCACCATTAGAGATACATATGTCATATTTGGTCTCGTTGTGCATCAGAACACTAGATCTTTAGTCGTGGTAGTTATGCAGTAACTATGTATGGTCCGATTAACGCTGTATTTCCCCAAACTGAGCTAATTTCCTCTACTTTAGTACAACTTTAAGATTAGAAAGCATGCATTTCTCTTTTTTAAACTGTATGAGAAATGTGTAGTCAGTTTCAAGCCCGTCTCATTGGTCAAGGGGCTAATAAAGCGACAGATAACGATAGAGTTGATAGGTTAATGAGCATCTATGGCGGACGATTTAAAAAAAATGTAATTTCCCACAACTTTGGATGCCTTAATTTAGGATATTTATGGACATACGCTTTGCCAGTCCTTGATTAAATAATACTGGCAATGACCTAACAGTATTAAGAATTTTAAAAAAACATCCCAATACCCACAAAATCATACGGTCAGCACTGATGATTCTCACTGGCAGTGCATGTTGGGAAGACGTACCAGTACGTACACAGTACACGTAAAATGACGCTCCAAGGGAGGACAGCCTCCCAATCAACAACCAGAAAAATCAACATTGACAGCACGTCGGTCCAATGATGATTTCCAAATGTCATCTTCAGTCTCTACTAATGTATTGTACGTGATGAACTGGCAGTAAAGTATCACACAGCTGCACATTAGGAAAGAAATGATAACGGACAAATTGCGAACTACTTTTAAACACATAACAAAACAAATACTTTTGATTTAGGCCTTTGTATCGAGCTGTAGCTATAGCTACTCGTGATAGTCAACGCAGTTAGCTTGTCGTAGCAGCCCTGAAGGACCCGTGAGGCCGTCTGTCGCCCATACCTTCCTCCGTTCATGTGAATGAGACCCAGACCACTTCGACGGCGCAAGCCGTGACGACGGCGTGACGTTGGGACCCCGTGGTGGATACACAGTATCTATTATAGTTTATACTGTAGGCCTATATTATACAAATCGTCTATTGCTAAACCTTGAGAAGAGTGCATATAATCCTCCAGTGGTATATTCAACCTGACAGCCACCTGAAACACATTTCCACACAATATCCTTCCCTGAGGGTGTATTCACCTTAAGAATGAATGGAGGATGGAAATGAGATTCCATTTCTATTTCAATCTCTGCAGCAGCAGCAGCAGCTGCATCTCCTGCCATGTGACCGTTTCCCACCCACTTTGAATACCAGGTCATTAGAGCCATTAAAGCCAGACTTACATTTCTCCAACCCCCCGCTGTTCCAGTCAGTCCGGAGTGAGTCTGGACCAACACACACACACACACACACACACACAGGACACACTAACTACAGTCTAACTGCCTGTGTTGCTTGGTTTGGCTTACTTAAAATCATGCTGTCTGCTCTGTTTGAACTCCATTTGCAAATGCCCCAGTTGCTTATACTTTACTACAATTGATGCTTTGATAAATAGGGGGGGGGGGGTGCGTGCGTGCGTGTGAGTGTGTCTGTGTGGCAGCCAGGCCATATGCATGAATATGGCCTGACAACTATAAACTCTTTATTTACATGATGTCATAGCAGGAATCTGAAACAAGCAACATTTGTGTTCATCTTTATGTTGGTTGAATCACATCACTGATTAGTTTTAACAACAGTCTTTGATTGAAGCTTCCCATGAGGCCATTTTCTCTTCATTGTTTTTCAAATGGTTCAGAGTTTAAAGACCTCAAATGAGACCAAGGCTGCGGTCGAAAAGTCTTTTTTTGCTTAGGATGGTTCGTAACGGAGTGAAATGACCCGGAAGTATCTAGGTAGCAGCCATGATAAGAGCTGTTTGAATTCTCTAAATGCTAAGGAAAGGTGCTTCAATGCTTCCTTTCTTATCTCCTTTAGCATAGGATACACTGGACCATCCTTTACCAAAGGAAAGGAGATAATGCCGCCCCACAATTCCTTGCGACCGCAACATTTAAAGCAACGCACCATTCGGACATTCATGAAAACAAACAATATGCTTATCTTACATAATATTTTCATACATTCATATACTAATTGGGATTCATGTTGATAAATATGAGTTTTTTACAGTTTTGTTTCACTTTATTTCTATTTATTTATTTCGAACAAGTAACGTAAAGTAAGTAAAAAACAAAACAAGAATAACAAATACAATGAACAGTAAACATATAGCAAACAAATAATCAACATAAATAAATATTACGTCCGATAAGGAGTAGGAAGTAATATAAATTGAATGGTTCTACTCCTTCACCATAACTCAAAAAATAACTAAATATTTATCATATAACATTTTGTGACTATTCCTTTTTTTAATTTCAATTCCAACCTTGGTAATGAAGTGATATTTTTCACCGGTTGTCCACGTTAGGTCAGATAATCCTTTATCATAATGTTGATGTAAAGTGTTGCAGCAGCAGAAGGACCTGCGGTATCTCATTTTCACACACCGTGCGGGTGAAGCAGCCTGTCACTGAAAGACTTATTTAAGAACGCACGCCTTTTGTAGTCCATCTTCGGAACATTGTAGTTTTAAACACCCGCCGCCGTCGCATCACAATTACGGAGCCTAGTGTAATTGCCATAGGATTCTCTGAACACCGCGGTTGTCTTTTTCCTAAGTCCTTATGAATTCTCCTTCACATCTTTCCTTGACCTCATGACGTTTTCCATCGAGGTCAAGGAAAAGTGGTTAGGTAAAAACTTAATTTTTTTACTTTTCGACCGCAGCCCAACACTTAAAAAACAAAAATGTTACATTTATTGACTTCTTCAGTCTCATAAAAATGTATCACTTGTAAGGCATTTAGTACAATTATGATTTTATAATCTGAAACAATAATGCCCGTGTTGAGACATTTTACATCTTGGTGTGTTTCCGGTAGTTGGCAACTCTGACATCCATGAACTGTTAAGGCAGGGTGGAGAGGTGGGGAGTTGTTACAGCTAATTAAGCAGGGGGAGGGAATCTGTTTTGTATGGAGAGCGACCATCCAAGGCTCAAGAATGTGGCTTCCTCCCCTTAGACATGAGCACCGCGGAGCTCCTGCCGAGCCCTACACCTCCACAAGAGAAGGAAACCAGCAGGGGGAGCCTCGTCACATGCTCTATTATTGAAGGTATAAAGGCAGCGGGATTACACTGATTTTATTACTGCCACATTTCTGTTTGTATAAGTTAGGCTAGAAATATTTTCCTGCAGAGATTCTCTGCCTGACTGTATTCAGATTCCCATAAAACATGTTTGTGAGATCTATATGTAACCTTATGACATAATGTTTTTATCTTTCATTTTATTGTATTTCTAGATGAAAACTGTCATCAGTGGAGCCACACTATGGAGTCAGATCAGTCTCAAAATGAATGAATGTTAATGAATGCACACAGAAGGATTCACAAATGTATTTTGCGATTTATCTATAAATGACTCAAAAATCCACATATAAAAAAATAAGGTTCACAAATATATTTCTGATGAGACTGATCTGACTCCATACCACACTGTCTCGCCACGTTGCCATGTGTTTTTTTTGGTTTATGTCAGAGTATTTTGTCTTGTTCCACGTGTAGGAATACACCAAATCCTTCAGCTGTTGCATAAATCCATGCAATTAGGACTTCAATTTCTAATTTTAGAGGACTACATAATAGCGACAGATGGTATAGATTTAGGTTCTGGAGACTGTGAGAACAATTTCACCACGGTCGTCAAAAACAGAAATATCCATCAGAGCGATTCTGCATGAAACTGTGAGTTGCTTTTCTCGTTCCTCGAAGATTTGCTTGTAAAATGTGTTTTTCTCTTGTAAGCTAAACAGGTGGGAAAACGGAGAAACTGGGAAAAAAATATAGTAGGAATCTACTTCCAACGGGCATGGAGAGGGGAATATTTTTGACCCCTTACAACTGGGAAAACTCACAACACTACACAAAAAGCACAAAGGATGCAGGAGGCTTCATTGATTACTGTAGTGAATCACTGCAGACTTGGCTCCGTTCTAATCTGTTTACATGACAACATTATATCGCTGTGCATTAGTGCTTAATTAAACATGAAAAACACAATTAAGAGCACCAGGAGTCATTTAGAATTACAGATAATAACTTCCTATGAGACAGACTGGTCGAGACAATGTATAATATTTTTAAGACTGGTCATATATTTGTATGTAGCATCCTAATCTGAAAACTAACTAAAAACTAACTAAACCTAACTATGAACTGCTGAATAAATGTAGTGGGGTGAAACATACAATATTTATTTTTGAAATGTAGTGGAGTAGAAGTATAAAGTAACTAGGGCTGGGACGATACACCTATCTCCCGATTGGATACTATCACGATACATTTTGAGTGACGAATATGGAACGGATATGACGTCATGTTACTCAGACTACAGCAATAAAAGCGGTAACTTCCTTCTACCTCCGTATAAACTCAAATGAAGCAAATATATCGATTCTGGCATTAAAAAAACAATTTCAAAATCGTAAAAAAAAAAACGCGATACATAGGTGAATCGATTTTTTTTGCCACCCCTAAAAGTAACAAAATAGAAATACTCAAGTACAACTACTTAAAGTACTTGAGTAAAAGCACTTTGTTGCCCCCCATACATAATGAAGTTAAATACAATTATTAATTTTTACTTTCTACTGAAGAAATAATCGCTATCTGCATATCTGGACTTGTGATTGGTGACAAAATATGATAGGTTGTGATTTGGGTGAACTCACCCTTTAATGTCTAATAATGGCAACGTGGATGATGAGATAGACACATGTATTCAGTAGAGGAATTTGTCCTTGTTGTTTGCACAGATCATCCCCCCACACATTCACTCCTCTCTTACAGCTGCAAATTAGACTGTGAAATTGACAACTCATGTGTTGCCATCTGGTTGCCATGACACCTGGTTATTAGGCCTTCTGACAGTCCTAGCTCGGCTTGTTTGCTCCGTCGTTGCCCCTCCTGCACATCAAAATTGTTTCCAATATAAAAAGAGTGTGAGGCACAAGCGATGAATAATCTGCCACCGTGTTCAGTCGGGAGCACGTCTTCTTGTGTTCCAAAATCCTCAAAAATGAATTATACCATTGGTGAAAATGTTCCCTCTAAATGTATAATTTCTTCCTTTTACATTTCACCCTATTGAATTCCACAATCCCTCTGTGCTGCACAGGTACAAAAGCCTAATTTTCCACACATTTCAGCCCCTGTCTGGACCGCATTGAGACTTTAATGCTCCACTGATCAATGAGACGATTAAAGCAATTTAAAGGCTCCTTTTGTTCAGTCTGTGTATTGGAATCTCCCTTCATCCTCAAAACTGCTGAGCTGGCAGCGTGTTCCTCTACTTCTCAGGATAACAGCCTCAAGAACTCACCTGCCCCGGATTAAAAGTGCATAGGGCAGACATGGCCTTTTTGTCATGGACTGCTATACCCCCACACAGACACCCCAGGGACTGTGCTGCAGTCTGGGAGCGATGGGGGGGGGGGGGCGTGACTAATGACGCTACCCCCCTTTCATCTTGAGATTTGACATACAGATGTAGAGGATCTCAGCTGGAACAAACACACTGTGCTGTGTCACAGCTGCACTGTCTGTACCTCCGAGTCCCTGAGCCGAGAACAGGTAACAATGAGTCAGCGCCTATTTAATTCATACGCCTACGCTGTGAAACTCTGGGGGTTGTATTCAAGCTGATTTTATTTTCCTTTTCCAGTCTGTTCCCCACTGAGAATTCAACATCTCCTGATGCTACCTAGCATTCCTTCAAAGTCATTCTTGCTTCGACTCTGCAGGCACTTGAGGAAAAGGGGAAATGGAGGGCACGATGACATTTTAAAAAGTTCAAAAGACAAAGCTGCACAACGAATATTAGGCCGATTCCTGCACAGCATTTAGTAATCCATTCTCATTAAACCTCTTTCACTGGACAACAAGGACATTAAACTGCGTTTGACTATATGTTACCACAAACGCAAATGATGCTGCTGAAGAGTGAGTGATGCCAGAGGGATTCTGGTTTCTAATGAACCCCACTGAGACCTCCCACCATCGGGTCCTTCAGCCCTCTGCCCCGTCTCATCAGGGTGGATAAAGCACCTTAGCAAGCAAAACAGCACAAACAGATCACGCAGTCCCATTCTTTACTAGCTCCACTACACCGGGTAGTGCCGGCACGCATTTTACCTGGATCTATTTACTGCCAATTCTCCCAACAGGCCACTTCCACTCTGCATCAGTAATTCAAAACAATCTCTAAAATGAGTTGGGAGGCAAACCGAGGAGAAAGGAGAACCGAAAAAATTGGAGGAGCCAGACTCTTTTTTAATCATCTCTTAAAACCATTTCATCTTTAAATTCAATGTTTGGTTCCTCGCTCTCTCTGACACGAGGGATTAACTCCAAATCCATATAACCCAAAACTGAGGGGTTTATCAAAAATGCATTTAATAAATAAACGTTACTGTTGTGTATTAGGTCATCCTATTTCTTGTACAATCTGTATTATTGTATGTTACTCTGCAAAGCACAGAAAAGTATGACCTCAAATTCTCAAATAAAAAGGTGGTATTACAGCTTGATCTATCATTCATCAAATTCTGTTATCTTTCTGGAAATTTCAGCTCTAGAAATTTTTTTTTTGACATCCAAGATCGGGCAAAAGTTTCCCGTTAAGGGTAGCACAGAAAATGTAATTCATTTATTAAAATGCCCATGTGATAAGATTTATATAGGTAAAACTACATGCATGCTGAAACAAAGGATTAGTGAGCATAAGAGAATAAGAATAAGAATTCTCTCACCATATCTCCTCTCTACGATTCCAGGGCATCGAACACATAGAACTGCCAAGAGGGGGAGATATGGAAAGAAAGATATGTCAAAGAGAGCTTTTTCGGATTGACACTTTAGATACACTTCAGCCATATGGGCCTTAATGAGGATTTTGATATGAGTGTTATGCTGTAATCCAAGATGTTTTCTTAATTTCTAATGTAGAATTTGGTGTCTATGATTTATGATGGCCCTCACCTGATACCCATCCATAGCTCTTTGTTCTATTGTCTCTTTTTTGAGATCCTCTTTTGAGATGTTTTATTTTTTCTTATAGATCTGGGGTTTCTCTGATTTATGGTGGCTTAAGCCTGATCCTTCTCAAAGCCTCATTTACTATGCGATGAAAATGTATGATATTACTATTAGGTGCTTTGTGATTATATATGTTTTTTTGTCTATATTCACTGTGTTCCACCCCCTTTTTGTATTTTATATTATAAAACAAACATGGCATCTATTTGTATGCCTCACAGTTCTCTACTAGAACTACACTTCCCAAGAGGTGGAGCTTCTACCACCAGGGTGTGCACAGGTGCAATGCATTACTGCCAATGATGTCCATTGTTGAGTCATGTATGCTCTGATGATGGAAAGCTTAGAATAAAGTGAAATACTGCATATAGATCTAAGTCTGCAGATATCCTTTCAATCATATTTGAGCTCTAGAAATTTAAAAAATAAAAAAAAGTAATTAACCAATAAACCCATAGATCAATGTAACTGTTTCTGCATCTATTCATTGTGAATGTAGCCATTCTTAAACCGTTTAATATCTCTGATTGATCTTTCTTTCTCTCTAAACGGGGGAACAGTGTCAATGTGTTTGTGGTACATTCACATCATGAAGCTCATAGGTTCTCTGATACACATATTTTTAGATTCGGTGAGACTTACCCTTCCCGAGGATATCATTATCCCCGATGTCCATCGCCAATACACGTCCGTAAATCCGCTTAGAAATCTCAGGAAAAAAAAAAAACGCTCCAGAATTTGCCTGAGAATAATGGCGTTTTTAAGTTTTCTTCAGTATCAAAGTAATCCAGTGATAGATGTCTATGCATTCATGGGTACATTGCAAACAGGAGCTACTAACAGCTCATTCGGCGTAGTTTTAATGGTGCCAATTTACCAAAATGCATATAAATATAGGCCATGAAACGGGGCTCAAGTTGTAGCTGACTAATCGATATATATAGGCTACTTCCTGTTTACGGGGTACGACACATGCGCAGTGTAACTGGAGTTGCGGTCCTGCGTTGTGATTGGCTCAATTTCGGCGAGTGCAGACCGAGCCCCCAGGAAGCGCGCCTGTACCACTCTGTGAACAAAAGAGATGAAACTCCTGTGTGTTTTTGACAACAGCCACTGCTGCCATTTTGGACTGAAAATGCTTATTCTATTTATAATATTTTATCAAACAACACAGGCTATTTCAGTAGAATATGACAATAGAATAGATTTTGTTTTACTTTAGTACAGCATGTTTTACTGGCGTCCGGTAGATGCTTTCAGTCCAAAATGGCGGAGGCGTAGCTTTTGCTGCTGGGTGCTGATGTTGCAATGGAAACAAACACTTGACTTTGACTTCTTGGCAACATACCTTCTTTGGCTCCGTTTCAGCGAGTGCAGACCAGATTTTACTGTGCATGTGTTGTACCCCAATGGTGTGCATGATCTGGTGCCGTGACATCTCCTCTTTCAACCCTCCTTGCACCCTAAACCCAAATTATTGGAACTGTAGTTCCACAACGAAGGGCATAATTATTCCCCAAATCAATGTGAGGCTTGCACTATCCATATTTTTTGACAGGATTAAGGCTATATAAAGTCTATTCATCTCCTGATGTATAAGAGAGTGGTCAAAGCCTGTTAGTGGTTAAGGCCTCTGAACGATTAAAAAAAGTTACCCTAGTAATTATGTAGAATTACAAGTAGGAAAAGCACCGAAGAAAAGAAACAATTTGGTTACAAAAAAATCTCAAGAGTGTGAGCATGTCAGTCCTTGGAAGCCTCAGTTGAGTGTTGAACGCACTTTTATTGTTTAGGTGTCAAATGTAACAGTGTCACCATTCAGAGAGGGAATAAAGAGTAGATGGTCACATAAAAAAATATAAAATCAACAATGAAAATGGTTTCACGGGGAAAGTCTGGCTCCCGTGGCAACACAGATGTACAGTTGAGACAGTGTCCAGATCCAGACATGTTTGTGTTTGGTTTGCACATTTCCACAGCCTATATTTATCTCAAACAATAAGAGTCCTTTTTTTTGTTTACTAGCCATGCATACAGTTGACATTTCCACATGTGTTGAGTCAGTGTCTTCACAGGAGCTGGCACTTTCAATACAAAATATTTACACTACTATTTATTATTCTTATTATCATCGCCTTGGTCGTCGCTATTTGTTACTTTGAATGCTCTGAGCACATACAGAATGGGATCAGGATGTTGAAACTCTCGAGCACCCCCATTTCATATTGACCGGAGGAGAAAAAGAAAATGTAAAGTATGAAAAATGTTGGCATCTTCATTTTAAAACATCACCCATTCCTGAAAAAAGAATTCAGAGAGATCGTCTGTAGAGATATACAAACACTGGAAAGATGAACTCTTTGTCCCATCAGGATGAAGCAGTTAGTTATATATTACTACTCGACAACAATCTGCTGTCAGTCTCCCAGAGAGGAAACCGGAACATCACGAGATCTGTGAAAGACTACTATTGTTTGCTATTGTATCTCAAAGTGAGGAAATAGGAAAGAGATGACTGCACCAATGTTTCAAGAAAGACACTGACTTATCCACCATTTTCTCTCCATTCCTTTTTTGACGACTGAAAAAAATAAAATAAAAAAAAAAAGGAGGTGATTTCAGTTCACCTCTTTGGTTCAGCCCTGTGATGAGTAGAAAAAAACCTCCCACCAACCACTGCACAAAATGCGCTGAAAGAAAAAATTGTACAGACTGTAAATCAAAAACTCCTTAATATTTAAAAACAACTGGATGCCAGAAATCTGTTATTGGATTTGTTTACAGTAGCAACTTGCAATCGAGTCAACAAAAAAAATGCATCTTCTGTGATACAAACAAAACCAGGAGAAGACATTTTTTGGACTCATTTATAACAGATTGTAGAACAACGTAAATATCCTGATCTGTGACTGTTTGCTGATGATTTTCCCCCACAACTCAAAAAAGATAAAGACAAACCCAAACAACAGAAGAGAGTAACATAAGGCGAGGGCATGTTCCTTTTTTGTCATTTGTCAATTTCTCTTGCGGCAAATTCCCGGCATTCCTCGTTCAAAATGTACTCATCACTCACATGTCGTTATTAATAATCATGTCACTGATGATTTTATGCTCCGTGGAGTTAAAATCCACCGCGTTCAACCGTGAATTTTTCTTCCGTTTTTAATTGGCATGTGCACGTGCGTGTGTCTAAGTGTGTGTCTCTCTGCTGCGGGTCCAAGTAGCTTCCTCTAAGTAGGCTTTTTTGCCCGGCCTGTTCCTGGAGGCCCATCGGGGCTATTGTATATTGCAAGAGGAGCAGCAGGGGTCGTCCTTGTCTGGCTGGGCGGCGTAGTCCATCTGCCGAACAATCTCGGCGAACAGTTCGTCTACCATGGTTTTGCTCTTGGCCGAGGTCTCCATGAACGGGCAGCCCCACTCCTCGGCCAGGGCCTGACCTTCGCTGGACGATACCTCCCTCTCGCTTTCCAGGTCCACCTTGTTCCCCACCAGGATCACAGGAACCTTCTCGTACCTGAGGACAGACACAGACCCACATCGGGTTGTCAGACTCAGCCAAAACTGATGCTGAGGAACTGTATGGAAGCAGGTTTTTATGCTCTTATATTTTCTTGTACTTGTAGTTTACAAAGACAGGCAGTCACGCTTTCAGAACTTGGTATTAGCACATGCTTTATAGGGGTGGGGAAAAAAAAAAAATAACAAGTCTATGCATCCCGATTATTTTTTTTTTTTTACAATTTTGAAATTGATTTTTTAATGCAAGAACCAATACATTTGCTTCATTTGAGTCTATGCAGAGGTAGAAGGTAACGTGACACAGACGCTATCCTCAGGCGGCTCTATAACAGCGTGATACCTGGTTGCAGTTTCTCCCATCCACATGACAAAATAAGTCTGGCTTTTTCAAAATCGCCCACTTGGTAAAGTATTTTCAAAAATCTCAGTTAAGTGCAAAAAAAAGGAAGGCCAAAATGGAAAGAAAAATATATGTTTTTGTTTCTACTTTGGTGTGTACATATGGTCTTTGACTGTGGGAGTTCACATAAGGACCAGGGCAGCACCTTTATGCTGTGGGGCGCTAACCACTGAACGTCCATGCCGCCCACACTGCCTCATGTAAACACGAAGTCTAAAGCCTGACCCAGTAGAAAACAGGAAATGGGTAGTAGAGCTCTGACCCCTGAGGGTAGGAAGTGACCATAATCCTTTGAGCTCTGAATTCCCTGCCATGTTGCTGGAGCGCAACATGTCACTGTGGAACTGGACTACTTAGTGGATACTAGGGGTGGGAAAAAAAAAAAAAAGTTGGCGAAGTTAGCGGAAGTATACACGTGTGACTACGTCCGGTTTTCCATAGAAGATGTTAACAAAGGGAACTGTATACAGTATACAAAATACATTTATGGAAATAAGATTGATTGGATTATATTCACCAGAAGTATGAAACATTACATATCCCTTATAAATTAAAAATAAAATACCACTAATTTGAAATTTGAAATGTCTTTATTCTTTGACTTTTGGGTTGCTGGAAAAAAAAAAATTTTAATTAATAATGCCTGACAATGACTGATATATTTGACTTCAGGACGTCTCTGGCTACTTACATGCTGAAAATCAAACGTTTTTACTGTATCAATTTAGATATTTTCCAAAGTAAAAGCCCCTAGAAGTGTATGATTCAACTTTTTTCCCATGGGTGTAGTGATAAAAAAGTTAACAAAAATCACAATAAATCGCAATATCGAACCGCAATACTTCGAATCGGCACCCGAGTATCCGGATAGTATCGAATCGGGAGATAGGTGAATGGTCCCAGCCCTAGTGGACAGCCAGAAGAGACGGCCAGTTAAATGAAATAGGCTACTGCACTATGATTATTAGAAGTAACGGCTCTGACCACCAATATAATCACTACATCAGTTTTGATATTGGGAAACATGGCGGGGCCCCTGAGGCGGTTTGTACACATCAGAAGAGATAACAAAGATCAAAAACATCAGAGAGATAGCAGATCCTGCATATCCACATCCTTTGGTAAACAACAGGTTGTTATTTCTTTCATCCTTATCTGTGTGTAGGGCTGGCAAAAAAAGGAGCGCTTCTCATCTGTTGGACCCATCGTCTGAACCGAGTTTAAATGTCTCGGTTCGCGACACTGAACAACATCGTCAAAACTAACCAGTCATGCACCCGAACACCCATCAACACCATTAGGGGTTTTCAAATGCTGCCCTCCCTCTATGAAATATACATGCTTCTAAATTATTTACAGAAAAAAAAACATCCTCGTCCTCGATCGCCATGGTAGCAGGTATACAAGGAATTGACTAATGCTGGAGAGATGGGGGAGACTGCAGAAGCAGCAACTGCGATGCTTTTCCGAGTCGAGCAGCCCGAGCAATTCTCAGAGGCCAGCGGCTGCAGGTCTCAGCGTTAAATAAGCTTAAACTTTCAGAAAACAGGGAGCCCACTTTGATCTGCTCATGAATACTTCATCCAGGAGTGAACTTTAATCTCAACCCGTCCCGTTCTGTTCCCAGGATCGGCTCAGCAGCCGAGAGGAACTACTACTACTGAGAGACGATCTTAGAGGTCGGTCGCCGTGTGTAACCAAGAGCGTGACAGTGTTCTACGAGCTCGGAGGCAACTTAAAACGGAGAAACTACATCTTATGCTTCGCAACTTTTTAACATGCAGTGTACGGCGCACGGGTCTCACTCGCTGCATTCCTGGTGTCAATAAAAAGCAAGCCGAGGCCGTTATTTTCCGGAGAACTATTTCGGACCGCGTCTCGTTTGTGGCGGGCAGTTCATGCCTTGAACCTTAAATTCCCGTTCCCACCTTCACGGAAAAAATCCTAAACATAGTTGTGGGTGAGCAGATTGAAAGGCGAAACCTTTACTTTTATAGCTGCACTCGTTTAGGAGGAGCCACGGGGGGGCTCAGCGTTTAGTTGAAGTAACGGTGCCACTTGGGTGTCTCTGGTCTGCCCCGGGCTGTGATTTTGGCTCAAATCTCCTGCTGTAAATATCTCACGGAGGCCTACGGAAAAGTCAACTATCTTATTTATTATCTACCATCACATGCTGCTTCACACCTGCTCTTACTTTCCTGTCCCAGATGTTACTTGCTCCAGAAAAAAAACACAGTTCAGGGAGGTTATGAGCTCTGTGTGTGGATTCAAGCTCCTTAAATGAGAAAAAATGCAACTGCAAATTATCATTATTATCAGTAATTTCACAGTAGGGGTGCAACAAAAGACCACTTTCATTATCATTTAATCTACCGATTTTTTTTTTACTCAATGAATCTATTAATCGTTGGACTATAGAATGCAAACAAATGCCCGTCACAAATTCCCAGAGCCCATGGTGACATCTTAAAGAGGACATGTCATGCTCATTTTCAGGTTCATGCTTGTATTTTCGGTTTCTACTTAGAACATGTTTACATGCTTCAATGGTCAAAAAAATGTTTTTCTCATACTGTGTTTCTGAATATACCTGTATTTACCCTCTGTTTGAAACGCTCCGTTTTAGCACCCGTCTAGTTTAAGACCCCTCTCCTGAAAAAGCCCAGTCTGCTCCGATTGGCTTGTGAGAAAAATATGGTGCACCTTTGCAAAGGTAGGTCTCAAGCTGTGAGTGGAGATACTCAGATGGAGGGCGGTATATTTTATATGAGCCTGCATGTGACATAGGACGGGGAGCCAGATCTGAATGGCTTGTTGAATCACATGTTTTCTGATCTAGGCAGCCCACAAAAATACTGACTGGGTTGTTTTATTTCACAGTTTGTGGGTTGGTAGGCACTCCAGATACCCAAATGTATGTACACAAGCACTGAAAAAGTGAGTTTTTCATGATATGTCCACTTTAAAAATGTCTATTTTTGTCCAAAACAACAGTCCAAATTGCAAAAATATTCAATTTAATATGAACGAACACCAAGAAAACTAGAAAATGTTTACTTCTGAGAAGCTGGTACGGGTGATTTTTTGGGCCATTTTTGCTTGAAAAATAAACAGTTGTCAAAATAGTTGCCCATTAATTCTCTATTGACTAATTGATTAATTGACTAATTTTTTCAGCTGTATGTAACAGTAGTTATTACCATCATTATCATTAAATTGTTTATTCTTTTCTTTGGCGTAACACCCAGACTGTATTTCAGTAGATAGATCTCCAATCCACTGACATAACATGTAAAGCTGTGAATCTCTTGTCAGAGCTGCTTGCATGTCAGATAATTATCATGGATGTCCCAAACAGCGGGAGGAATCCAAGTAAAGTCAGTCCAATACGATCATATCAAACACCCGGATGTGCGGTGTGTGTGTGTGTGTGTGTGTGTGTGTGTGTTTTTGAACCATAATGGAGGACTTGACTTGTTCAGTTATGTAGCCCATTTAGGCCTCATCATAACACAAGTGCAGCACAAAGACATCTGGCACAGAAGGAGAGGGTCTATATATAGGCATAATAACAGAGGAGGAAACCGGCAGTCCCAGGAGGTGTGAGACGGCGGCTGCCACGGATACTGAGTTCTCCCAGGTCCTCAACATAAAGGGGTGCCGGCCGAGGAAGCGAGGCTCGTCCACAACGCAGAACACATACGGAGCGGTTTACGTGGTTCAGACACGAGCCTCAAAACACAAATGAATAACTGCTCGTGTTTTTTGCCGTGACACAAACAGCACAAACAACATGTCATGCTTTAGCCTTCAGCCTGCGAGCTTGACGGCGCCCCGCGCTGGAGCTGTCTGACTGCAGACACCCATTCGATCTCGCCCAGACACACCTTATCTATAATGCATGATGCATCAACTCACATAGGCTTTCGCTGACGGACGGACGGAGGAACCCAGCGGCCCAAGAGTCTCTGGATTTGACAACAGGTTGCGTGCCGGGCCTCCTCCCGACGGCCCTTTTTGTGGAGGGTCTTCAGTTTATTCAGTAGAGAGACATCAGCTGAGTCAGAGAGCAGCAATAAGCTCCTCTCTTCTGGCACAGCATCAGAGCAAAGAAAGATTTCATCAGGAATAGATATCTGGAAAATCTTCGGTAAACAAGCCACGGCAAGCACATGAATTTTGCATGAAATTTTTCTGCTTTGCTGACAATATCTGGGATAGTACTTAATGTCTCTTTTGGATCAACTCAAGGTTGTGAAAACAAATCCTCTGCTTCCCCTTTCCTTCGAAAATCCGATGCTATTCACAGATGACGGAGACACTGGCCATGACATGTCAAAATGGAGAAGATAAACGAGCAGTGTGCTTGACAGACTGCACAGGCTGCTCATCCTTGGATCTGAAGTATCGCAGCAGTAAGACGGCACACTGCTTATCTCCCCGCGGTAATTATGTCGTCTAAGACAAATTCCTCCCGTTGCTGTACAAGGTGCTAAACCTAAAATCTGAAATGCAAAGTGCGTCTGCATCGGAAATTTGTTCAGATTGCTTTTCTATAAAAAGGAATACGCTTTGAATAGTTCAGAGACTCATTCATAAGTCTGGAAATTATGCATTACACTGAGGATATTATTCCAGGGTCGACACTATCGGGCTAATGTTAGAAAGATCTCTAGAAAGTTTTGCTTTAGAAATCACATGAGACTTATATACAATACGATGTGTCAGTTTGTTGTTTATGTTTGTTGTAGGGATGCACGGATCCAATACCGATATCGGGGCCGACACTGACTCAAATAGCTGGAAATGGTATTGGTGACAATGGGGCCGATGTATTCAATTCAATTCTATATTTACGTCTGATTACACGTGTGCGTACTACGTCATGCCTCAGCAGAATGCTGGTAGAAAGCATAGCGGGAATTTTATGTGGTATTTATAAATATTCACAAAACAAAAAAGTTATAAACCAAAAAAGTTATAAACCACTTATGCCTAGACAGTAAGGATGAGACCAATAAAAAAGAAAAAAATCGATTCACCTATGTATCGCAATTTTTTTTTTTTTCGATTTTGAAATTGATCCTTTAATGCCAGAATGCCAGCTTTTATTGTTGTAGTCTGAGTAACGTGACGTCATATCCGTTCCGTATCCGTCAACCAAAACAAACTGCAGCCGGCTGCAACGAGGAAGTAGAAAACGGCGGAGGGTCGGCGTGGATACGACCTGCACCCTCACATTTTAAATCCAACGTGGTAAACACTACACATACAGTAAAGTATGCGGCGGACTCCAGCTCGGCTCTGATTGGTTGTTTTCCTTGGGTCTGTGAAATCTTGCAGATGCCATTGGGAGCACCGGAGGACACAGAGGCACATGATTTTTTCAGATTACCTGTCTCATGCACTACTGTCAGGAAATAGTGACCGTTTTATAAAAGTAACTTTTTTTCTCATATTTGCTCCATTTCTACCCACTGCAGCTCTAATGGCACTAACATGTCGCGCTCAAGGACACTTCGACATGCGGACAGGAGGAGCCGGGCATCAAACTGACCCGCTCTATCCCCTGAGCCACAGATTTATAGGATTGTTTATAAGATGCATCTGAAAAAAAAGTCCAATTAGGTGACAAAGACTAAATGAAACTAACAAAAATAAACATCTTTATGGTGATTGAATTTCATTTTTAGGTTACAGAATGGAAAATAAACTGTCTAAATAGAGAGAAAGAAACAGAAAGAACAGCTGAGAGGATGATGGGAATGTCGTTAGTTTTGCAGGTATTAAGTCATAAAGTATCGGTCGAAAGTATTGAACCTGAAAATGGCGAAAGCTGAAAAGTCAGAGGATCCCCAAAGTGATTACGATGCATCCTGAGGGGGACGTAAATGTCTGAACCAAATTTCATGACAATCCATCTAATAGTTGTCAAGACGCTTCACTTAAAAACCACAAATGTCAACCTCATGGTGGTGCTAGAGGAAAGGTCAGGCCATTAGCATTCATCCTCAGAGCAGCATGGTTACTCTTAGCAAATCTTAGCACAATCCCTGTATCTATCATTTACTCTAACTGGTGCCACCCTGACTCACAAAACCGAGCAGAAACAACTTGTTTGAAAACACCACTGAGTACCAAGTGTTAAGTAAGCATCACTGAACTTTAGCTCAGTTCTTTTCAGTTTTCACAACAGAAACAGATGAAAGAAGATCTTTCCGGGAGACTGCTGCTCCTCCATTTATTGATCTTGATCCTTTCAACCAGTTGGCACACAAACAAGCCTTGGAACGACAACTCCACAGTACAATGTTGAAAGTACACATGCAGTAGTTTATTACGGTAGCCTTTTTCACCTCTTCCTTCTTCACTATATCCTCTGACCGTGTCACCGCTATTTAAATGCTCCGTTAAGTCACCGATCACCATATATCCCCTCGGTGTATAGTTAAGTGCAGCTGAAGTGAGGAGTGATGAGGTCCCCAGCGGACGCGGGCAGGCCTCGGTGTAATCACGTGCACCCGCGGCCTCTGTGCTAAAGCCACTAACAGCAGGCGCTGATAGATGCTGACAGGAGTTCAGAGTGAGAGCGACGCACAGCAGCGCCTCTGACCCGAGCGAACGCCGACGCGGTCGTGACAGGTTCACAGTGTTTTGGCAGCGAGGAGGAACAGACAGGCGAGAGACAACCATGCAATGGGAAGGAACAGTAACTGCTGAGGTGAGCATAACAAAATGACATTTCCTAAATACGGTAGTTCACAAATATCAAACAGAGACACCTGTTACTGCTGAAGCTGTGGTTCAATTTCAACCATCCCTCTCTCAATGTTAAAGGAAAAATGATATGATTATTGATTTAATAATGCCTGAGAATGACTGATATATTTGACTTCAGGACATCTCTGACTACATACATGCTGAAAATCAAACATTTTAATCTATTTATTTAGATATTTTCTAAAGTAAAGTGTATGATTCAACTTTTCCCATGGTCTAGTGTTAAAAAAGTTAACAAAAATCGCAATAAATCGTAATATCGAAACATAATTCTTGTAGAATCACAATACATATCACATCGGCACCCGAGTATCGTGATAGTATCGAATTGGGAGATAGGTGAATCGTCCCAGTCCTACCCATGACCCTGACATCTTTTAACTCCACGGTTTCAACACAATCTGTATGAAGCATACAGGACTCCGAAATGAACTATTGTGTAGGAGTAGAATGTGAAGTGTGATGTTTTACCCGCTCCAGAAAATAAATTCTGCTGTGACATTAGAGAGCAGCACCAGACTCAGTGTGAAAAAGTGTGAAATCACATAGCAGCCTGGCTGCATCTGCTGTGTGAGCACACATGTATACATTTACATATAAAGACAAACACACACCGTAGCCTGAACACACCTCTCCTCATTCCCCACTCATATGGGGGAAACATGTTGGCCTCATTCTTTCATCCGGAGCCGGAGATTTATAGGATTGTTTATAAGATGCATCTGAAAAAAAAGTCCAATTAGGTGACAAAGACTAAATGAAACTAACAAAAATAAACATCTTTATGATGATTGAATTTCATTTTTAGGTTACAGAATGGAAAATAAACTGTCTAAATAGAGAGAAAGAAACAGTAAAGCCTGATATGACTGCACTGTCCTTGTGATGAGCATTATCTAAAGTAATTAGCTATCTCCCAATTCGATACTATCACGATACTTGGGTGCCGATTCGATATTGCGATTTACAAGTATTGCGATTCGATATTACGATTTATTGCGATTTTGGTTTACTTTTTTAACACTAGACCATGGGAAAAAGATGAATCATACACTTCTAGGGACTTTTACTTTGGAAAATATCTAAATTAATACAATAAAACTGTTTGATTTTCAGCAAGTATGTAGTCAGAGATGTCCTGAAGTCAAATATATCAGTCATTGTCAGGCATTATTTATAATTCTTTTTCCAGCAACCCAAAAATCAAAGAATAAAGACATTTCCCTCCCAAATTAGTGGTATTTTCTTTTTAATCTATAAGTGGCATGTAATGTGTTACACTTCTGGTGAATATACGGTAATCCATTCAATCATAATCCATATATGTATTTTGTATATACAGTACAGTTCCCTTTGTTAAGACCTTATTTTGAAAACCAGACATAGTCGCACCTGTATACTTCCGCTAACCTCACCAAGTCCGTCGCTAGCTCCGTTCTCTTTATACATCCATGGTCAGCTCCGTTTGAATGCATATAACATAAATAGTCAGTATACGGCTGCTCTACAGTTGTAGCGTCGGCCGATTTGACCACGGAGATGCGAGTGACGGCTGGCTTGACCGCACGTTACCGCAATGCGATGACGTTTCCTGTCCACGACAGAGTTAGCATGCAGCTTTAGCCGTGATGTCTAGCTCTGCTTTTCCTGGCAATGTGTGAAACCCAAAGTGTTTACATTCTTTACTGTATGTGTAGTGTTTACCACTTTGGATCTAAAATGTGAGGGTGCAGGTCGTATCCACGCCTACCCTCCGCTGTTTTCTACTGTCTCGTTTCGACCTGCTGCGGTTTGTTTTGGTTGACGGATACGGAACGGATATGACGTCACGTTACTCACACTACAACAATAAAAGCATTCAAAAAAATCTATTTCAAAATCGTGCAAAAAAAAAATAAAAACACGATACATAGGTGAATTGATTTTTTTTGCCAAAGTGAGCTATAAGCTGCACTGCTTTAAATATGCTTCTTCATTAGAAAAGCCTTGTCTCTACTGTACTCCCTATACTGACTGTAACACATCCACCGACACCAACAATGACTGATGAACCCACACAGTCACAGCGCGGTGCGCGCTGCCACCAGCAGCATCTATGACATATTCTAATTAGGCTCTCACTGGGTTATTTAACATGTCACCAGGTGAATGTAGTGTGTCTTCACAGTGCGTCGGAAGAAGAGCATGACAGCACAACCACACAGCCTCAGCTAACCTCTCCCGTGTATCAATCAGCAGCTCACTCCGGTGACCTCATATCTGGATCATCTGTGTTAACAGCGCTCAGACATCACATCGGGCGATTTCATGCTTTCAATTGTGCCGCTCTTCCTAAAGAGCTCGTGCAGCTCGTTAATTAAAAACATGGCCTCTTCTTCTTCTTCTTCTTCTTCTTCTTCTCCTCTGCACGTTAGTGTGCTGCTTTCCTCCCCTACAGTATTTTGAGCTTCCTTGAAGCTCTCTGCAGAGCCTCTGTTGCTCTGAATCCTGGGTATCCCCAGCTGGGTGTTGCACAGGGGTTGCAGCATCCGGCACAGTGTGCAGCAGCAGCAGCAGCTCGGATCATCACAGACATCGTCTAGCGTGTTATGACTGGACTCGAATGTGGGACAAAGAGTATGTTTGTGTGGGACATGTTACCAAAGCTGAGAAGTAGTCTACAATTTTGATATAATGTCCATCTAACTTAAATAATAAACACCCCACCCCCCCCCCCTTTCGTTTTCCATCAGTTTCACCCACTTGTAAGTAGTCTTTGTTGTAATTGCATTTCTTTTTCTTCGTGGTAGTTTCCATCATATTCGGCCTAAATCTGATTAGTTTGTGAGTTTGCGGCGACTCGCAATTTTTCCCTGGCATAGCGTAGCAAAGACGGTGACAGGTCAACCTGCACTTGACCCACGTGTGCACAGTTTGACAGCCCCGTGACGACGGCCTTATTCCCTGCTCTCTTCCCAGCCATTGGATAAAAGCCAGATTTTTTAAAAAAAACGTCTGTCCTGCAGTGGTTTGACTCTTGAAAACTATAGAGCCCAAAGAAAATGTGGGACATCGTCTCAATATGTGGGACAACAACAACTGGGATACAAATGCTGTGCGGCCCCTCGTAAAGTGGGACACCTGGTCACCCTCACAGTGCTGACGGACAGAGTGGATCAGCACTGTTGCCCTGCTGTCATCCCTAAAAATACAACTGTCTATAAAACATAACAAAGTCGCTTAGAGATCACAAATAAACACTTTTAGAGCTGCAGTGCGAGGGGCATTCGTCTACCTATACGAGCATTGTGGGTGAGACACCAAAATAGAACAGGCATGTTAGTGTTGTCTGTCCTGAAGATGCACAGCATCTCCATTCAAGCACAGATCTCAGACCAGGCCTATAGGCCCATGCACCCTGAAACTACAGGGCCTGATAGGCCAGCCCCTGTGTGTGAAGAATAATATATATAATATTTTCACCAACCTTTTCACTCTTATGATCTGGTCCCTCATCGGCTTTATGTCCTGGAAGCTCTGCTGGTTGACGAGGCTGTAGACCAGTATGAAGCCTTGGCCGTTCTTGATGTAAAGGTCCCGCATGGAGGCGAACTGCTCGGTGCCGGCGGTGTCGAGGATCTCCAGCACCGAGGGCGACGAGTCCACCTCGATCTCCTTGCGGTAGAAATCCTCTATGGTGGGGTCGTACTTCTCGATGAACGTCCCGGTGACGAACTGCACGGTGAGGGCGGATTTCCCGACCCCGCCGCTGCCCAGGACCACCACTTTATACTCACGCATCGTGGATTTTAAATCGTACAAGGGATCAGATCTCTCATTGAAATGAACTCAAAAACACATTCACCACTGGTGTCCCATTTTTGAACGGGGGTTGTCAATATCACGGTCTCTGCTCGCCGCTGCTTCAGCTGTGGCAGAGCACAAAGACTCGGATGGATTTCATCGTAGAGATTCCCCCACGCAGGCCGGACACTGACAGCTATACGGGCATCCGAGTGAGTGTTTCCACGCTTGATTAAAGAACTCGCGTCTCTTTGTTTCTTTTTCACCATCTCTGGCATGTCTCCTGCTTCTCCCTCGCTTTTTACAGCGCAGTCCTCCTCCCAGCCGCCATACTCTTCTCTTCTCGGGGTGGGTGGAGACCACCACGGCCGCTGCGTAACCAGCTGGTCCCCGCTCGGCTCCCGTACCGAGGCAGGGAAGAAAAAAAAAAGAAAAAAAAAAAGCCGGACCCTCCCTCCTCCTCAGACGGATGTGCGAGCGGTCCAACCCCGGGCAGCCTCCTCCGATGCTGAGGGAGGGAGCCAGTCACATCCAGCGGTTTGCCTTTCCTGTTCATGTGTTAAAAAATTCCCCATCATTCGGTTGCCCCGGTGACACCCAGACCCGGAGAGAGAGCTCATCCAATCACAGGGGGCGGGCCACTCGAGGATGTGTATCCAGGAGGAGGAGGGAAAAAAAATGCACCGGATGCTGTTGCCGTGGTAACGCTGCATTTTTGTTGTCGTCGCTGTTTTGCAAATTTGAGTATATAAAAAGCTGCCTACAAAAGTCGGGAGGTTGAATTATTTATCAGCCTATTCGTTGATCTGTACCAGTTGCAGGAAGCATTTATCGAGACATTACACCTATTTGCTGTATGGAAAATCATTAAATGTAACTGCGCTGTAACTGTATTTCTGGTCTGTTGTTAAATATAAAAAATATGTTGCACCCACGAATCACACCGGACTCAGCATGGACATATTTTAAGAAATTTAAATCTGCAAGAATAAATAAAAATACAAGAAATTATCATATATATATATATATATATATATATATGATCATTTCTGTCACTGAAGACCAGCTGATAATTTCTGGTATTTTTTTTATTCTTGCAGATTTAAATTTCTTAAAATATGTCTATCCTGAGTCCGTATTATTATTTATATATATATATATATTTAAATAATATGACTTTATATATATAGAGAGTCACTGAAGATTATTGATGATAATTTCTGGTATTTTTATTTATTCTTATTATATTATTTGTTGTTTTATGTATTTTATTTCATCAAATCACATTTATTAAAATGTAATTTTATTTGATCATAATTTATTTTATTGTTTTTGATTTCATATTGTTTTGAAAATATAATTTGAATGCTTTTCTTTACCTCTGTGTTTGAAAGGTGCTGTATGTGGAGACTGTCGCTTACAATAAAACGTTCAGACACACTACCTGAAA
Organism: Sebastolobus alascanus; assembly: GCA_916701645.2. Classification (NCBI taxonomy): domain Eukaryota; kingdom Metazoa; phylum Chordata; class Actinopteri; order Perciformes; family Sebastidae; genus Sebastolobus; species Sebastolobus alascanus. Next base: position 1,064,274 of record CAKAOJ020000059.1, read on the forward strand.
GAAACAAAATGATGGAACAAGGCTAAAAAAATAGCACAATCTTCTTGTCTGATTTGCCTGTTATGGGATTCTCTACTAGCAATTGATAAATTTGAACTGTTTATCCACCGAAAGACAGATTATTGTATTTGTGAATTTCAGATTCAAAAGTTTGGAGCCAGATGTCTAACAGAATCAACAAAACTTGCAAATCTTTGGCATTAAATCTTGTCATTAATGTGATGTAAAAATAATTGTACACTGCAAAATCAAACAACAAAGCTCACAGCACGGCATCTACTTGACATTTATTTATTTGCAATATTAGATATTACACAATTTTGAATTTACAGGAACAAAACTCTCCACATGAAATGTTTAATTATGCACAAATAAAATTATTTTCACAAGCAAGTTTAAAAAAAAAGAGGGACAGTTTATATTCAGGCCAGGATTAAACCAAATGCTGATATCCAGTAATATTAATATAATTTAACAAACAATTTAGCCAGTCCTATCAGGATTGTGTTTATTTTACAAATTTAGCCTCAAACTTGTGTAGCAATAATAATTTCACAGAAAAGATCAGTGAAATGTGTTTTGTTTATTAGACAATATGGAATTAATAATTACTGAACAAATACAAACTTAGGAAAAGATTAAAGATAAGGCAAAGTTCACAAAAAAGCATGTCCTCTCAGTCTGACGGTTGAGAAAGTGCTTTAGTCAGTCAGACTAAACATTCTTTACTGTCCACATCTTTTTGACCGGGTGATCCAAATCTCAAACAACCTCCGTGTGCCGGTGTATTCATGACATTCAAGCTTTTTTGCCAAAAGGTGAAACGAACATTCGGTTATATGCCTTTTATTTGCAGGTAAAATAAATAAGGGAAAAAAATGTCATATATCTAATAACAACTTAAACCTTAAAAGCGATCATATCATGAAAAGAAAATGAAGGTTCAAGCAGCCGCCGAACCATCAACTATAGCGACATTCTGACTGCAGATTCTCCGAGGGTGGATTATATGTTTGCTGCAAGATGTTAACGTGCAGTGGAACCCATATAAAACACAAAATTCACATTTCAAAATATATTCTCATGCACTGGATCACTTACAGTGTTTCACCATGGCATAATAAAGTATCTGACAGTACAATCTAATGTGTTATTGTGAGAAGGAAAAAACAATTTCATCCCCTGCAAAAAATACAGTTTTAATCACTGCAACTTCAGATTGCCTCGGCAACACATCAAAACAATTAAATGACAAACTATTATTACACTATTATGAAAGTTACTTTCCGTAAAATGTGGCCTGTACAATGCACTTTTGTACATAAAAAGCAATTCTATGGCCTTGCTCATACAAAGGTTTCGTTGTCCCTCACAGGTGACAAGGCAGTGTCAGGGATGAAATGTTTTTAAGCTTCTTCTTCGCTCCAACATTCGATCCCTGGACACAAGACGGCTTCTCGTAGGCTAATGCGACAGATCAAGGCCCTTTGAGGAACCTCCAGCAGAGCTAAAGTCAGTTTAATAAATTACATTCATCGTAAAATAGAAGAGAATACATCTTAAAAGCGTTCTTTTCTAATGTTAAACTATGTAAAATATGCAAGTATACTCCTTATATTCCAACCAATAAAACGTTTGAGAACAAATGAAATATCTCTCGGTGGATTGTCTGCGTCAATCACACAAAAGTGTACACACACGTTTTCATTCAAAAAAAAAAGTACACCAGTCACTTGGAAAGACATCAGAAACATTAAAGGAAAAGTTGATATTTGCACAAGCTGTTTGCAAAACGGGGAACTAAAATCGAATTCTAAGATGTTCAAGAGAACGTTACATTTACGACTGGACACTGTTTTTTAACATCTGTTTCGTTTTTCACTTAACCAGACACAATACCCACTCTGTCTGCTGTCCGTTTCAAACAAAGACGGGTAATTGCATAATGTGGTATCGATCATACGCGACTAAACTTGACCAAACTTCAACCTCTAGTGTTTTACTGTGCATGAAACTACTTAGGAAACACCGTCTTACACTAACCATCTTAAAAGTGAAACAAATGAAATTAAGCTGGATATCAATTCTTATACATAGCGCACACACAATTTGAGCATCAGTGAAAATGAACCAAACCACTAAATACTAAATGCACTCACGTAGCGTTGTAAAATATTTCTTTCTGAATCTGACTTAAAGTAGAGTAGATTTAATCTAGTGATTTTTCACACAAAGCCTTTTAAATATGCATGGATATCCTCACCTGCACAATTCTTCAGGCACTTGTAACATTCAAATAAGACAGTACTGACAACTGACTGTTACATTAAGACTAACAGTTCACGCACTAATCAACTCATTCTTTATAGGATTACAGGAACTTTAGCTTGAATATGAGCGGCGGTAATTCTAACACCCTTTTGTTGACTTGTTGACTTGTTGACTTCGATGGCTGTGGAGGCTCTTCTTAAAAACATGGTATGTTCAAGTCGGACCAGGAGCCGGTTTCACAAAGATATTTTAGACCGGTCTGTAATGTTAGGCCTGTCCTAATTTTGCTCGATTAGTCTAATGCAAGTGAGACAGTCTCACAAAAATAAGGCTTATTTTAAAGTTATGGTGCCCTCAAATGAAACTCGTGAGCTCGTGTTTACAACGTGGGAAGTCGTGTACACGATACGCTTGGCGTTCAAGTGGTCAAATCGTGAAGAACACCGCTGCTAAGCAACGGCAATATTACCGTTGCTGTCGGCGTCTAGAAGCCACAGAGGCTAACAATTTAGCAAGTGGGTAACATAATGCAGTAAATGTAAAGGCATTATGAGAGAGGAAAATGATGAGGCCGTTTGGAATATCAACATTTTCCTCAGACCTATTATAAAATCACGAAGAAAAACAATACACGACTAAAATTACAATATATTCACTTATTATGCACCGAAAAATTTACTTTCATGGCCCCCGCCATTTCTGACAACGTCAACAAACACGTCACAACTCGTGAACTCTGAGCTTTCAGACTATGAGGTCGTGAATACCACAAGAGGGGGGGGCGTTCATATGGACTCTTGTCGTGAACGCAGTCACGCCCCCATTTGAAAGGCACCATAATAATCACCCAACCACCAGGCTAACTCAGAACTAATATATTTCCGTGGTAACAATCAGTGACACCTGCTGACCAGTGTTTCCATGGTAACAATCAGTGACCCCTGCTGACCAGTGGCATCAAACTACAAAAAACGGGGAAAACATGGCTCATACTTTATGGTTTTCTAACAATATCGCGGAGCGAGTGATGACAAGGGAAAGAGTTGTGGACAAAATAAGACATTTGAAGACGTCATCTTGGGCTTTGGGAAACACTGATCGACATTTTTCACAATTTTCTGACATTTTACAGACCAAACAACTAATCGATTAATTGAGGAAATAATCTACAGATTAATCAACAGTGATAATAATCTTTAGTTGCAGCCCTACCAGTAAAATGTCCTTGTAACTGTTGAATCCAAACATTTTCCGCTGAGCGGATTGATGTGGTAACTCGGTCAGCTATTAGTCCTAATTAAGATTCTCAAGTACTAGACAATTTTGTGAAACATATTAATTTAGACATCTGAAATGTGAATATTAATTAGTGACCAAAGCCATAGTCTATCTTTGTGAAACTGGCTCCACAAGCGAAAACCACTTACAGATACATCAACAAGTCAACAATCACTGTGACTGATCCAATATTTTTTTATGATAAAAGAGGGGAAAATCTAAAAGTTTGAATCATTGTTGCTTCGCTGCCTTAAAGAAAAAAGTATCTGCAGCAAATGGAATAAACAGTATTTTCTCTCAGCAAACATACTGTATATGCAATGCAAAGGCACACCAGGAGGTGGAGCAATGATCCTGTTCTCTGGGGATGACAGGCTAAACCATATAGATGGACTATAACCTCAGAACATTTTAAAAGGAAACTTCCTTAACTTTTACAATGAGGCGTTTTAAAGTTTAAAATAAATGTGTTTTACTGTTTGAAGTAATTAAAGCTGGCACTAGATAAACAATCATTAGTGTGAAAAAAAAAACTTTTAGTTTACATAACACATTCAAGAAAGGAAAAAAAAAATATTTGTTGCTAAATATCTTGATACGATTTTAACAATCTCCAATATAGGACCCCTTTACACCTGGTCTTAACATGTACTGTTTTCAGATTAGATCTGTCATGCTCATCTCTTCCTCTTGTAATATTTACATCATTTAAAACTGTCAGTGTTTGTTTCCACATCAGTTAATATTAAGGTGTTACTACTGTGTCTGTACTGCCTGTTTCTGTGTAACTTCCATGTGTTTCCTGGTGTTTCAGAAAAGTTAACTTTCATTTATGAGGCTCCCACATGTGAACTGGAGACACACTGCAGCTGATTAAGAGGCTAAATGCACCTCTGAACTCGTCGGGATTGGTTGAGTGAATAGAAACCAGGATATTATGCACATTACTGAGGATGCGTGTTAATACGGGTGCAAAGGCGCGTGCATACAATAATCTTCTGTGACACTTATCTAACACAGTATAATCCTAGTAATTGAGCTGTGTAATTTATTATGAGAGATCAAAGTGATGTCTGCGACTTTTTTTTGTCGGCGATGTTATCGGCATGCAGCTTGTTGTAAGTTGTGTGTGGTGTTAACAGGATATTTACAGAGCAGTTGTTTGGCGTCTTTAACAGCAGCGACACGGCACTGACTTCTGTCTCTGGTGGTTACTTGAGGATGATCTGTTTCAGGGGCAAAACACAGTCACTTAGTGGTTGCAAACAATGGAAGAAAATTATACTTGGTCCAAATGTTACATGACAAAAAGTAGAATCATCATTGTGATGGATATAAAACTGATAAAATGAAATGAAACAAATACCTTAACCCCTGAAACTCTTGATATTGGTCTTAATTTAACCTTAGGTCTTTAAACTGTACACAACTTATGACAATGTTTTATGGCTGTGCCATTACTTTAAATTGAAGTACTATGTAAGGGATAATGTACAGCGAGCCGGTCATTGTTGTGAAATAAACCCCGACGCGGAGCGGAGGGTCTTGCATCGCCCTGAAGGTCTAACTAACTTAAGACAATCAACAATTTGACACAAAAAAGTCCGCCACAGTCCAACATCAGAACTGCGTCCATAGCAACGGTCTTTTTTATATACATATTATAGAATTACTAATAATTAGTAAACATTATTAATTATCATTTCATGGTTTGTTAATAGTAAAAAGTAAAAGTATTAACTAAGTTTAATTATCTATCAATTTACCATTTATAAATGATGGTTATTATAAAGTGTGACCGAGATTTCTCATTACAGTTTCGTGTATAAAAATCAAACCCTAATCAGGACAGCATATTTTCAAAGATGATAATAATACAATTAATGCAAATATTAACTCGTTAATACAACCAGTGTGACAAGTACCTAAGCTACTATCGTGTTTTAAGTATTCAGGGAACATTTTGAACTGCATATTGAGTAATGAAACAGACACTGACATGGAACACAGCAAAATAGCATGCAGTAAAGAATATATGCAACGCCACTGTTTGCAGATGGAAGACCTCGAAATACATGTACTGTAAGTGACGTCTGTCATCGGGGGAGAGGGGTGAGATGCAACCTACTGTACAGTTCAACTGAAGGTCTACAGGTAGATGGAGCTTGATGACATGCAATGCAAGCAGGGCAATGCTATGCTGACGAAGCAACTCCCCTGATTTAAAGATGAAGCACTTATTCAGGGCTCAAGGATTTATGACAGAAAGCTTTAAAAAGGAGCAAACCTGATTGGCTGGTGCTGTTGCTGCGTAGGGGACACTTGTGGCGGGAGCAGTTGCTGCAGAGACAGTAGCAGGCGCAGCACTGTACATCATGGGGACTTTTTCAGGAAAGGAACCATGAAAGCAATGAAAACGGAGGTGGAGCATTATGGTAACCATAGCAATGTTTTTTCTCCTTCTTGCCAGGCAAATACAATATGACATTAGCAGCAAGCCATCATTGGGTTAGACCAGCAGATGGCATGTGATCACACAGCAAAGCGAGACAGCAGGGGAGAACATAAAAGGAGAGCTGATAAGAGATAAAATTAGGAAATCTGTCCGTAATCTGACATCCCAAAAGAGACGGCATTTACAGCAATGCCACCAGACATGCTCAAAGTGTTCAAAGATATTTGAGGAGCTTTAATGATGTAACATATTAGATAGGGCTGTCAATCGATTTACATATTGAATCGCGATTAATTGCATGACGGTCCATAGTTAATCACGATTAATTGCAAATTAATCACACATTTTTTAGCTGTTCAAAATGTACCTTAAAGGGAGATTTGTCAAGTGTATGATACTCTTATTAACATGGTAGTGGACAAATATGCTGCTTTATGCAAATATATGTATATATTTATTATTGGAAATCAATTAACAACACAAAACAATGACAAATATTGTCCAGAAACCCTCACAGGTACTGCATTTAGCATAAAAAACTCAAGCCCAACAGACAACAACAGCTGTCAGTGTGTCAGTGTGCTGACTTGACTATGACTTGCCCCAAAACAGCATGTGATTATCATAAAGTGGATATGTCTGTTAAGACTCGTGGGTACCCATAGAACTCATTTTCAGGTCAAGGGACCCCTTAGAGAATGGCCATGCCAGTTTTTCCTCGCCAAAATTTAGAGTATTATTTAGCCTCCTCCGCGACAAGCTAGTATGACTTGGTTGATATGGATTCCCCAGGTTTTCTAGTTTCATGCCAGTATCTTCACTCTAGCTTTAAAACTGAGCCCGCTACAACCTAAAAATCGCAACTTGCGTTAATGCGTTAAAGAAATTAGTGGCGTTAAAACGAATTTGCGTTGGCGCGTTATTATCGCGTTAACTTTGACAGCCCTAATTTTAGAGTTTAGAAAAACATTGAAGTGAAACTAAGGGATGCTGATCAAATTTCCTAATCCATGGTGCGTGGTAATTCTACAAACAAAATCCACCAAAATGCTTACATATTTATATTCTGTTTGACTACCTGAAGTGATGTTTGAGAAAGGATTATTGATATATCACAAGAAAGTATGTATCACAAGACTTGATTATAAAAGAAAACACACAAATGTGCACTACAAAAACTAAAATGTTTACAGAAAAACAGAACAATAAAATTATCCTCTGATCAATTTAAGATGTGGTTTTAACGTGGTTCCTGATTGATCCTGATTCAAATGTTTCCTTTCCTAAGCTGAAATAACAAAAAGACCCATTGATAATGAGGCATAGTTTATAATTAATAAAGAAGGGACCTACCCATGCTGTTAGGAGCCATGCAGAAGACCGAACCTGTGTGGACACATGGAAAGAGAGAGTGTATTTTAGCGTGACTGACACATATCAGTATGGTCAACACTGGCATGAGCCCACACGAATACATCTTTAGTGTGGTAAGCATACACAAATAAGACCCAAAGTGTTTAGAGGGTAAAGATGTAACAGAGATGCAGATTAAATTATGTAAAATACTACATCTTGGTTCTTCAAGCTACTACGAGGAACCTTAATTTTGTTTTGATTTTGGAAGTCCCTGTGGACAAAAGCGGTAGCTTTTCCAAGCACCAGATTCCCTTTAGAGAACCTCTCATTTTACTGCAGCAGGATCTGACAGCCCTGCTTCTGGTTCCCCTGTGCCTCCCTTCCCTTTAACTATACAGAAATAGCCAATCTTCTTGCTGATGGTCTCATTTCCTTATGTAGGTCATATAGAGCAGTGGTTCCCAACCTTTTTCCTTAAGGGACCCCTTTTCTATCATTGAGTAAACCGACGACCCCTGACTTTCCCCTGACATATTTTAAGGATATTTCATATTATATTAAATGCATAACAATAACAGTACAGAACAACTCATGAATTGTACAATTAACCTTAATAGTGAACGCAATAACTGCAGGAAGTTTGTGTAAAACGAGCAATTTGGATGAATTTTGAACAGATTATTTCCTGTGATTTGACACATCAGAGATGAGTTATTTTTAGGAACTTTTAATACAATTCTCTGTCTGTTATTGTTAAGTTATTTGGGATTTTTAACAATCATACATACTTAATTGGCATCTTTTTTGTTTGTTGATAAATTCAGTGTTTTCTTCTCCCTGACGCTTAGCCATTGTTCCATTACCTCTTACCTGCGTACTTTCTAATTTTTACATTTATTTCTTAAATAATAATCCAAACTTTAAAAACAAGTTCATTTAGTTTTCTTCACAGAAATGAACAAAAAGCTGAGATACAGGCCAACTGTATATTTTTTTTTAAAAAAGGTTGCCTTACACCCCTTAAATCAAGAAGGCCTAGCGACTCTACATGAAGTTTTGGCGACCCCTAGTAGGGGTCGGTCCTGACCCCTACTAGGGGTTGCCAAAAATAGGGGGTCGCCAAAACTTCATCACAGGTTGGGAACCAGTGATATAGGTCTGAACAGGGCCATAGAGGCATCAGTATTACATTGAGACTGTTTCATAAACAGTTAAAAGTTCCTCTCAGTAACTTTAAGTCAAGTGACAACAAACGTGTGTATGATTTGTGAGCAGTATGCCCAGAAAAAAAGAATCAAGAAAGTGTGAAGTGTATAAAATTCCTGTGTCTAGCTTTGACTCAAGATCGAGTTTAGAAGCTCACCTGTGGGATAAAATGCAGCAGCGGGATGCTGCATCTGTGTGTTGGCCAGAGCCTGTTGGTAGTGCAAAAAACTGGGGCTGAGGAGAGAGCTGGCCCAGCTGCTCTTCTCAAAAGCTGGTCTCTTTGGTAGGGGTATGCTGTAGGGATAGCCCTGAAAGGAAAACCAGAGGAGACATGACACACCAAAACTTTCTCTTCTCTCTGAGCATCTACTTAATATTTAGTATTCATTTACAAAAATATGGAAAAGCGGCAAACACGACTACAAAATAAAGGTGACTGTTATCACATCACATCAAATCAAGCATGTTTTAGGATACAAACATGAATGGAATAACCAAAAAATTTGTTTAAAACATCTCTCAAATTAAGCACTTAAAGCTACTGATGATGACTGTGTACACAAAGACTATATGAGACTTGAAGAAGCTTAAAAACACAATGACACAAATGAAAAGTTATCACAGTTCAATTAATAGCTACAACCAAAGCAAAAGGTGAAAATACCAGGTCTACAGTTGCCTCGAGGGATCGCTTCATTGCTTTGGCAGTCGACTGAGTCTTTTAATAGCAGGCAGCGAGCACATGATGGCAGTGGGCCAATGGGATTCAAGCGTTTAACATACAGGTAACAGCAAGCAGAGGTGCGTCATGGGGGACAGCATTGTGGATAGGTGAGAAGGGGAAAACAAAAACAAAATAATCTGAATGTAGTTTACAACATAAAACACAATATGCATGCACAGTAACCAAAATAACTGATTAAAGGACACACTGACTAAAGACTCCTTCATTAGTAGGTCAACATGTACAGTTAATCAATAGCTTTGGCAACACAGATTTATAATGATATGGCACAATCTTGTATATTTTTTTTACACTGTATATTGATCACTACTACTCGATCAGATTTCGATAAGGCTAACAATGTAATGCACATCAAGCACTGAACATTTTTCTATTGTTAAGTGAAAACTTATGTGGTTTTGTGAGAGATAGCCAAAGGCAACATCACAAACATACAGCTGAAGTAACCATGTATGCGATGTCATAAAACACAGAATGTGGAGCTCCATTTACTACATTCACACTAAGGCTTTTGGTGGAAGGGCGGATGCCTCCTCTACATCATGATTGCTTCTGTGAGCTTAAAATACAACCTAAATTTCATGCAACACAAATATTATGTAAATGTAAGTAACCATAAAAGATGATGTTAATGAAAAGTAGATGGTCTACACGTATGGAGGGCAAGGAAGCACATTTTACTGAAGCCACATGACATATGGCAAGGGCTGAAAATGCAACTTTAAAGCAACTTAAACCTGCAGTAGGCAGAATGTTTTTGGCATCATTGGGCAAAATTTCCATAATAAACTTTCAGCATATTGTAATTCAAGTGATCTGAGAGAAAACTAGACTTCTGCACCTCCTCATGGCTCTGTTTTCACGCGTTAAAAAATCTAGAGAGCGTTCCTATTGAGCTTTCCTATTTGTTTTTTCTCCAATCTGTGAAATCTTGCCAATGCTCTTAGGAGCACCGGAGGACAACGAAGGACAAAGAGGCACATGATTTTTTTCAGATTACCTGTCTCATGCACTACTGTCAGGATATAGTGACCCTTTTATAAAAATAACTTTTTTTAAATCATATTTGCTCCATTTCTGCCCACTGCTGCTTTAAGTAAAGTAAGTTGAAGTTAAAACTGAAACCAAGAAACATTTAAGGAAATGGCAGAAATGATGAAGCGGAAAACTGTCAAGTTTATAGAACAGATGACTTTGCTCTTTTGTGCACTTTTCCATGCAGGCAGTTATCACAAAGCTTAGCCATTACAATGATTCATACTGTACAGCACATGAACTGTTCTGGCAAGCCATTCGTCAGTGAACTGCAATATAGCACCGGTTCTGTCTACGAAGTGTCTGGTGCATGCGCCAGCATAGGAAATGTACATCTTTTGATTGGGCCTGTTTAAAGGCAAAAGCTGTGAAATGTCAGCAAAAAGCACAGCTCCATTGTAAAAACTCAAAATTCAGCATTGGAAACTGCTATCGAGCTCAATTTGATTGACAGGCCTTTTTAGTACAAGGACTAAACCTTGACGACAACTACCATAAATCTAATCTAATCTCATCCTTCTTTGTAATATTTTCTGATGTCATAAAAAACCTGTTTACATCAGAATTAAAAACTGGCATATGCTCTTAATTATCAGAAGAGAAACAGAAAAAGTGCAGATTTTTCTATTTATGACTAAAACTCTTTTTAATTTAATTGATATAGTCCAAGAGAGACGTTTTCAGTTGTCTCGATATTGCTGATATCCTACTTTGTTTAACACTTAGTCATCAGGTACATTTTTTTTCTACATATAAATATATAGTGCTCCACATTCAGTGATGTCATGGCAAACACATTCCACCAAAAACCAACATATTACTGGCAGGATAATGTATTTTTTTTGTGCAAACTAAATAAGGCTCTCTCTTACCATGGCTGCAGCCGCGGCCTGGGCTGCCACGGCTGTGTGACTGACTTGCTGTTGACTGGATTTGATTTTGGCCTGCAAGTGTGCGGGTGGGTGAAAATACTTGCACTTCTCCCTGGAGCAGCGGCTCTTGATGTAGTCCATGCAAACGGTGACGGTGTTATCTGTGGTGTCGATCATCGGGCTGTCACTGGGGTGAGCGAAGCGGCAGTCTGTCTCCCCTCTCGCGCAGTTTCCCCGCTGAAACTCGCGGCACACCTGAGAGGAGCAATTATGAAGACGGCGGCAAGAATTCAGCATTTCGGCATGTAGCCAGATTATGTCAACCCACAGAACTACTGATGTATTTTTTTTTGTTCATGTTAAATCACTCCTCGTGGTGCATGAATACCTCTAGTTTGTCTGCACGCTGCAGCTTCTGTGAGGGAGACGAAGAAGAAGAAGAAGAAGAGGAGCAGGAGCTCTGGGCCGTGACGGGCGGGCTCCCGGAAAGAAGGACTTGGGCGCCGGAGAGGTTGTCTGTTTGGATGAGGCTCATTCCATGGCTCATTCCATGGCTCATAGGTGAAATGTATGAACCATAACCAAGACCAGCATTTGAGCCCAGTCCCTGCGTAACATGAAACGTCGGCTGTGAGGAAAAATGTTACATATTACAAGCGAGACAAGCACCACAAACACAAATAGAAGTTCCTACGAGGACCTTACCATAGACTGCAGGCTGGGTCCTGGGATCATGAGCTGCATCTGTTGGGCGAGCACGGCCGCTGCTGTCTTCTGCTGGATGAGATTGTTGCGCCCGTTTATCTCTAACTGTGTTTTTAAGTGTGAAGGTGGATGAAGATACTTGCAGTTTTCTCTTGAGCATCGGCCCTGTATTCAGAGAAAATAGAAAAGGCATAAAGAACGATCAAGATTGCAGGCCGTTGATTCCTAATTATATTCCTCTAAATAGTGTTATTGTTCCTTATCATGAAATTCTTTGAAACAGTGGCTTTAATCGTTGGTCTAAACTGAGTTGCAAACATCCTCCTCCAGCATGAAAGTCAGATGTGTTGCACACCAATCCATCACCCCGATCTACTGTACACAACCGTACCTCTCACCTTGCTACATAAAGGAAACACCGTTTCCCACATTGGCATTGCATGTAAGCTTTGGATGTAGATGATGTGCCAATATAAATGTAATAGACAGGGCTGTAAAGAGCATGATGGTCCAATGGGAATCCAATGGTTATTAAGCTTAGAGATTTCTACCTCCTTTTAGACTTTAAAATGAGCCTACCAATCTAATTTCTGTCAATCAAGCATCTGCATTAGCCTAATGAGAGCTTAGCTTCCCCTGCCCTTCACATTCAAATCAAGTTAACTAATTTCACATCATTTGCATTTCTCCCAAGAGATTTATATGAATTATTTAAGAGAATATCCATGTAGGTTTAACCATCATCAGTGTTTCATTAGTCTGGATATAGCTCTGAGAAAATGCAGCGCTGTTAGAAAGTATTCACCCCCTTTTAATGTCTAAGATTTCATTGTTGTACAACTTTGTACAACTAGTTGCTTGAAAGTATGAAATGAAAGTATGCCTTGCATATTACACTGGCATAAAGGTTCCTGCGCCACAGCTATGGAGGGCTTAGTTAAACTGAGGACAAAGACGAGGAAGCTGTTGCTCATTGACTACTCTGTCTTGACAATATGTAAAGTTGCATGAAGTGATAAACGGGTATAGGGCTGCGACTAACAATTATTTTCATTGTTGATTAATCTGTCTATTATTTTCTCGATTAATCGATTAGTTTTTTGGTCTAGAAAATTTCAGAAAATGGTGAAAAATGTCGATCAGTGTTTCCCAAAGCCCAAGATGACGTCCTCAAATGTCTTGTTTTGTCCACAACTCAAAGAAATTCAGTTTACTCTCATAGAGGAGGAAAGAAACCAGAAAATATGACGTTTAAAAAGCTGGTATCAGAGAATTTTTATTTTTTTTTCTTAAAGAGAACCTATTATGCTTCTGTGCTTTTTTTCTTTCCTTTAGTGTGTTATATTAGTTTTTTTGTGCATGTAAAAGTTCTGCAAATTTACAAAGCCCAAAGTCCACGCCAAAGGGAGTTACTCTCCCCCACAGAAACACTGCTCCTGAACTGCCTGAAACGCCTTGATTGAAGTCCCGCCTTTTCATCCGTAATGTGGTGATGTCACCAAGTAACACATTTGCATAATACCTGCCTAGTAGCTAGTTTGGCACGCCCTCAAACAAAGCTAGTTAGAGCTGGGCTGGAGCGGAGTCCGAAGAGTTTGGTTCGATTGACCGATCACAACAGAGTGGGCCGGCTGACCAATCAGAGCAGTCCTCTTTTAAAAATTACTCAAACCGATTAATCGATTATCAAAAATAGTTGCCGATTATTTAATAGTTGACAACTAATCGATTAACCGTAGCATCTCTAAACGGGGATGCTCACTTCTCTGCTCTCTGAGAGTAATCCTCTAACATCTAACAGTCGTGAGAACTAGAGAGCTAGACACAGGAAACAGTTTGTTTATCAACAAGACTCTCAACTGCTTTAATGGAAGTCATGAGATACTAGTTACAATAGCAAAGCATGTGCACATTCTTCTGTATAAGAAAGGTATATCTGTTAGGGGTAATTGATGAATGGGTAAAAGCAGTTTGGACCTGAAATGAATCACATGTCAAGAAAATGCCATCAGTGGAAAAGCCAAAACAGCGAAGTAAGAGGAAAACAAGCACAACTTGGGCGGCTAGCTCTATTCTGTCCTTTAATAAATAAAGTCTTAAGAGGGTGAGCAAGAGCTAGAGTTTGTCCCAGTTGACATTATACCATTAGTCATATTGTTAAGAGACATTTTATGACTCCTCAGACAAAAGCCTATTCATAAAGACATAAAGATTCATGTGACATCATCACATGACTGTTAGCTGACCTCTTATTTCCATCCTCGCAACAGATATTCTAGGTTAAGACTTCATTCTTGCATTCTTAAAATAAGATAAAACTAGGCTTGATATTTATCTTAATATAATAATAATAATAATAATAATAATAATAATAATAATAATAAGTCCTAATAGGGATTCAACATCTCTATTGTGGGCGCTTTCACAAGCCATAGTCCGTTTGGCTGGTCCGAATCAGAGTGAAATTGATACTTTTGGTTTGTTTTCTATTTAGTCTCGTTTGGTCTCACGGTGCATAAATTAATGTGGACCAAATAAAAGACTTAATGCTGAGGGGCGTGTATGACGGAGCGAATTTATCTTTTTCGTCTAGAGAGCTGCCACTTCTATGCAGGGAATCGCGGACCTTGAAATATTGCTCTCAAAGTTTTTTCACTTTGACTCAGCACTGATCTATGTCACTATTTTTGTGGACTTTATTTAGCATATTCTGTATTTTCTCTTCGGCCCAGATGTCAAGCAAGGATGCCATTAGGAGCAACGGAGGTCACAGAGGCACATGATTTTTTCAGATTACATGTCTCGTGCACTACTGTCGAGATATAGTGACCGTTTTATAAAAACAACTTCTTTTTTTATCATATTTGCTCAAATTCTACCTACTTCAGCTTTAACCTGTCGCTTACCTGTGTCCATCTCAACAAATACCCGCACAGGCACCCTATAATCACCTGCGCTTGGGTTCACAACCTGCAATTGGGTCGGATAATGTTCTCACTGCAATCGAACCGCACTATGGTTGTTTTGGTCTGTACCAGAGTACGATTACTGCATTCACAACTGCCCAAACGAACCGCCCCAGAGTTTGATTAAAACTGATTTAATGTTGGTGTGTGAAAGCGCCCTAATTGTTCTATTGCTTACTGTTCATTTACGAAAATGCACCAAAATGAAGTCCACAATTTAGTCTAGCCGTGAGTGAAAATGTATCATTTCATTACAAAGTTGTGTATGTATATTTCCAAACAATGCTGTCTTGTATATATTTTGTAGGCAAAATTGATGCAGGTCAAATCAATATTTTTTTTTAGTTTTTAGATAAAGGAAGGAGGCAGTTACTCTGAGTTAAAGCCTTTGGGTCCAGGCCCTTGACCACTGGGGCACAGAGAAGGCCCTCTGTCCGCACAAGCTGTGTATAAACTGCCTACAGTAAGGAGATAAGACGATGACTCAACATGAGAATAATCCTGTGGGCAAAGCTGTATTGTGTGGTCATAGTGAATGTGTGAGAGTGGATTAAGCAGCCTTGGTCTCATTCAGGGCAACTGAGCAAACAGGACAATAAACTGGCTGTAATCCAACTGACTGTTTCTATAGTCTACATTAGATAAGTGATGAGGGTAACATCTGACAGGTATTTCACTCTATTTTTGGAAAGGTGTCTCGTTACTTATGGTTAAACGAACACTGGAGCTACAGTATACATGATGGAAGATAAAGCTTTGAGATTGCAGTTTTGCTCTGCGGTTTAACATTTTTCTATACAGTATATTGTATGTTACAACATGGCAGTGTCGACAACCATGAACGATATCAGGGATGCTTTTCCAAACTCATACCCCCAACCCATGTCCTGTTGTTATCACTGGTTAGCTTGGTAGACCTGCAGGTTTGAATCACGGGCCGTATATAAAGATGGACGACATGACAGCTTCCCAAAAGTAAAGCCAAAACATCTCGATCGTCCTCTGGTGGCTGGCTGCAGTATAGGTCCCATTTCATGTTAGCGGATGGGACACGGGCCAAACTAAAAAGTCAAAGTACACATCAAATACATTTTTCCCAGATGGTGAGCCAAACAGCTACCGTGGTGCTAACGTAGCATCTAGAGGCTCACTCTAACAAGCTGCAGCCATGCTCGGCTCGTGATTGGCTCGCGCAAGTGTGTGGGAGGGACCTCGATACAGCGGCTCCAGGCGCCCCGATCACTACTATGCAGACTCTGGCTCCAAATGTCTAAATAAAATCTCAAGATGGCAGCTCCCGTATCCGGGATATTTTGGCTTCACTTTTGTTCAGTGGAAGGAAGTGGAGACGCGTCGTCCATCTTTATATACAGTCTATGGTTTAAATGGATTTGATGAAACAGGCTAGCTAGATGTAACCCGCACCCCCAAGAGCACTTTGAGTAATCCCCCAAAAATTTCAAAACTTTTCAAGAGGAGCAAAAATGTAAAAATGCATTTTTGATTTGGCATAGAGAAAACAATTCACTCAGGTATCATCTATAAGGTTTCATTTCATAGGGTATAAAATCCTTGTATATGAGGGTGTGCAATAGTTCTTACCTTCAGTGAGTCAAAGCAGGCAACTACTCTCCCATTGTCAACTTGGCAGCTCTTCGGTGGATGAGCAAATTTGCATTCCTCATCACTACGTGAACAGTTTCCTCGCTGAAACTGTCGACAGACTTCCAGAGTTAGCCATTTTGTGTCTCTTGCTGAAGAAATGTTCAGCGCCATGACCAAAGGTTATAATCATAAATTGAAATTTTCTTTTGAGTCAATCTTATTGCGCGTCTCACACACCAAAAGCTGTAGGTTGGCTCTATGTGCAAATTCCTCTTTTAAAACACCGTGGTGAGTCCTCCATCAGCTGGAGCAGAACGATCAGACGGCTGGTCAATCTCTGAAAAATCACCCATCAGAAAGAAACAACTGCAGATGTGTTGTTGTTTTTTTTCCTCTGACACATTCAAGTGTATATTCCACAAATGCTGGTGCCCATAAATATCAGACAAGCGAGGGAAATTGAATGCAGACTTGTCAGTTTAGTCATACATTCTCAGGTCATTAGTCTCCGTCCTTTTATATTATGGCTCTATTTTAGCATTTTTAGGTGCTGAAGTTGTGCAAAGTGGTGGCAAAGGGCTTGCAGATGAGGTATCCTGTGCTGGTGTTGGAGTCTGGCCTTAAAGAACACACAGGCCGGCAATGCACACGGACCAACTTCAAGTCGGGGATATCTTCTCAAAGGCACTTTCTGTTGGTGATCTGAAAGACAAAAAGCATGTATATTACAGAATTTGTATCCAAGTAAACAACATTACAATTATGGTGCCATTAGTCTACAGTTGGCACATTTAGAGCTACCATAAACACTGATAGCATCTCAAGTGCTTTCTTCTTTTCACTAGAGACCGTTCATTCTCTGGAGTCATCTGTTCTTTAGCAAAAGGCACAGGGCTCCAGCAAAAAAAGAAGAAGCATGGATTAGGAACAAGGAAGTACAATATATAATATGTCACTGGATCGAACATTGAAACTCTAAACAACAAAATAAAATCGAATATCAATAAAACTATGTGTGTACTCTGTAGGAGATGGCATGTTTCCCTCTTGGTAATTTTTAACATTTCCACTTATTGCATTACTTTTGCGATTTTGTGTTTTACTCCACAATAATTCGTCTCCCAGTCACAGTTGTTTTTTTTTGCCGTGTCTGCACAAACATCTCAAGATGAACATCTAGATGTTTTCCAGCCCAATGTTGCTAATGGTAGCTAGTTATCAGAGAATACAGATGCTCATTATTTCGACAGACCATTCCATACTTCATAAATGTTCAGTTGGTTGTTGTACATGCAATAGTATATCGGCACATTTCACATGTAATTTCTCCCAGCCTATAAAAATGAACAATGTTAACCATGTTCGACACACACAGTCACAATTGTTGTGCTAGTCTGGGATGTGTAGCTGGGTGGTGTCATGGTAATCAATCAATCAATAACAGCACGTGAACATTTCCAAAGCTCAAATCCATAGAGCCATAAGATGGGTGCTGTGCTACATTTGTAGCACATTTTGTGGATCGGTATCCACTAAAACAGACTAGATTTCATCTTAAATCACACATGAATTCTGTACTTTCTCTCTGCTCACTATAACCTTTTTTTTCCTATTACTGTATACGGTTGCTCTCTATTTATTTGCTAACACCCTAGGATGACACGAGCACTTGGTGCCAAATTGCTACTGTCAGATATGCTGACTCTTGGCCCACATACAGAATAGAAGGAAAGCAAGACCGAGCTTAAACACACATCATGTTGGGAGTCAAACGCAGGACGGGACAGTCTAACTGCTAAAACACACAGGAAGTTGCTGAGCGGGCAGAAAAGGTGGCTAACTCGTGAGCTGGATAAGAGTTGAGAGGTTTCTCCACTGAGAGCAAGTAACATGGTCTAAAAGTGTACAAAAACTCAGAAGGCACAAATTTCAGAATAGACTCTGCTGTTTGTTAACCCAGATCTTCTGCTATAACAGCCGCTCAGCTTTACTGCATGCTATCCCACAGCATACTGCAGCAAATTCCTTTGGGCGCAAGTCAGGAAACAGAGCAAGAAAACCTACCTCTCTCACTTCATGTAGCACTAAAGAACTTCTGTCCCCCGGCCGAGGAGCTAGGTTAGAGATACAACTTTTGAGCGGCTAACTTGTTTATATAATGACCACAACAAGCTTTTAACCCCCTTTCTGTCCCACGGATTCAGTGACCAAAGATTTTCTCTTCACAACAGTAAAAACTGCCTGTCCAACTCTGCTGAAACATTTCTAGCCACCCCCCCTTCCTGTCTGGTAGCCAGCCCCCAGGAAAACCCTCCCAGTCAGAAATTGGCCAATAGGAAACCAGGAGCTGATGCACTGGTTGTGTGCACAGCTTGTAGCAAGACACTGCTGGCAGTTGACCCTTTATCTATGAATACAATTTGATTATTTAAGAGGAGACTGGATTCAACACATAGACACAAGAAATGATATACTGTACCTACTAACACTGTACAAACCTTTTGCCCCAATGAGACCATGTAAAGAACATGCAGCACATCAATGTACAGTATGTCCTGAACATGCTTCACACAGTGCCCTGCATGTAAGTTCGTACCATTTCTGTAAATATAGGCCTACGTCATAAGCTTTTGCAATATTTTTTTTAATTATTTTATTCTATTAAAAAGGTTTACACTTGAAGTGTAATTCCTGGTAATTTTGAAGATTAGTCAGATACGTCAGATAACGAGATAAGTAGCTGGTGTACGATTTATTATATCAATAATAAATATCAATTCAGTAAATGTAGATCTATGTATTTACTGTATGTGTTACATTTAGTTTAACAAAGTTAAAAAAAGCAATGTTTATGTTTAGCCTTATGTTGCCTTACACATAAAAGAACGATCCCAGTCACTTCCACACAGCGAGGCGTACACCTTATTAATTAAACACTGGTATCGGATCGGTACTCGGTATTGGCCGATACCCAAAGCCCAGGTATCGCTATCGGTACCGGGACTGAAAAAGTCGGTTCGGTGCATCCCTAGTGTTTCTATTTCAATTTTTTGTAATTACAACTCCTTAATAAGCCAGGTTTTCAACTTGGTTTCAACTTGATTTTTTTCTTAAGAAGTGTATAAATAGTGTAATGTAACTTACCTACCATACAAAATATGGTAATATTGTAGTTCGTAATACACTTTTGTGTAGCACCTTCATGCACCAAAATTCTGCAAACCCCCCAAATAATTCAGAGTAAAGTCAAGATTTTACGCCTAGATTTTGCAAAAATATGCATACATAATTCATTAGCTTCCCTTGTGTAGTGACTTCTGATATGTAACTTCTCACTCAAAAAGGGATTTCATGTGAAATCCAGCATGACAAATCCCAAGATTGACGAGATAAATTCTCAATATTGACCACAAGGTTTGCTGTCTATAAAAGAGAACGCTATTGCAGTAAAATATGAGTTCATGGCATGATGGTATGATGAACTCTTTAGCCAGAGCAGTTCATTTAAAACTCTGACACATCATAACTTTTTAGTACTGATATTCAAAACATTTTCAGTATTTTTCTAAATTTAGCAGAGGTTAACCTCCTGTTGCACAACAACTTAGGTTCAATTAGCCTGATGTGGGACATTTTTTTGCATTTCAGATTTCTGGAATATATTGTGATATGAAGCCAATACATTAAATCCAAACCCAGTACCTCTCCAAAATCCCCAGGATGTGTCCTAATCAAACAAAAAAAAAGGAAAATACAGATATCACACTGATAAAAGAAATGGTGTGCCAAGTTTCCTCAGACAAATCTTGTTTTTCTAATGTGGGACAGACATGTCCGAAAAGTGGGACACTGAAAAGTCTGGTAAAAGACACTCTGTTAAAAGGCCTAAAAATCACCTTAATTAATGTAGGAAACACTCAAGGATAAATGTGCAATCCCATGTTCAGTAATTTCACCATTTACAATGTTACTGCTGTTACAAAACCTAGACTTATAGGTGTGGATGTTACATGGAGAATCGAACAATATCAGATAGATAGATGGATGGATGGATGGATGGATGGATGGATGGATGGATAGATAGATAGATAGATAGATAGATAGATAGATAGATAGATACTTTATTGATCCCGAAGGAAATTTAGGCAAACAAACAATAAGACTATAAATAATAACAAATAAATAAAGAATAAATAATGAATTAGAATAATAAATAAAGACTATTATAGTTTTGAAGCATTTATGCATATTAGAAAGACATTAAATATCAACAGTTTTGAGATATATTGGTTTGAGGAAGACCTACACCCACTGGAGCTTGGGTGTCCCACATTAGGCAGTGTCCCACTTTACAGGAACTCATCCTACTTTTTGTTAAATGAATGGTATTATTCTTGATGATGAACATTCTCCAGTTTGAACAGATAGGTAAATGTTTATCTCTGACACATGCTGCCTTATATCAGTCCCGTATTAAAGGATGATAAAACGCACACACATTGCACCTCTACTTGAAAGCAGGTTAAAAGCACAACTAAAAAGCATCTTGTGCGATTGTAATTACGTCCAAAGCCTTTAGAAAACACTTTAAACTGTTTGTGAAGGCTTGTCGTCCATATTTCTGACGTTCCGCCCATACATACCACGTTATACTGTATAAATACAGTTACGTCTCTCTATTAACAAACAGCTTAAAAATACCATAACCACCATAATGACTGTCAACTAACGTTACATGACACTGTCGTCTTATTTGCACACTTCTTCGAGGGGTAACGTTAGCACGGTGTTAACGGGAAAAAATCTCTGCTTTGCATTCTCATCCTCGGCTACTTTTAGCTATAGCTAATCACGAACACGTAGCTAGCGAGCTAAAGACACCGTTGTCATGGAGCTAAAGACACCGTTGTCATGGAGCTAACAGCAGTATAAAGAACGTTAAAATCAGCGTTAACGTTCATTAGCTTTACGGTAGCTACGCTATTAGCTGTGAGGAGTGCACCTGCTTACCTCATCATCACGAAGCTTCACGGAGGCAATCACGCAGAAGCTAGGACTAAGACGACACGACAGTCCAGCTGAACTCACGAAAACAAGATGTCAAGTGCTCCCGAAATGTCTGCTCAACAACCCGGTCAATTCTCGCTCTGTTCGTAGAATTATAGCTTGTTATTCCGCCCTCGTTTCTTCATTACTTTACTGTAGCACTGCACAGATTTTAAGCAACAAGCTTTTGACAGCTTACTGTACCGATCGTCGGTTTAACGTGATGACGGGGGTTCCCCGGGGGTGCGCGGAGAAGCGTAAACACTATACATAATTGAATATACAACGTTTAAGATGAAGAACAGCGAGCACCGTGCTACATGACGTTGTTAAATGCGTTATGTTGAATTTAACGTGATCATTTTTTAGCAAAAACAGGTCATTCTATAACTTATATCTTCCCAAACCCCCCCCCTACCGCCACAAAGTGGTACGATCCACACGAATGCCAGTAGGCTAAGGGCAAGGGTTTGCTTGTTACCAAGGGAACAGCAATAAAACCATGTGAGTTTTTTTTGGATTAGTTTAATGAGAGCACGCTTTCACGCAGAAATATGAATATCTAGGCTAATCAAAGAAATATAGTAATATTAATTTGACAAAAAAAAAAAAAAAAAGGGTGAGGTCAAAATTCTGCCCAATAATTTGCAGTAATTAGTAATGATATAACCCATGTGTCCTAAAGAGTTGTGTATCCAATATGTTTGTATAAGAAATAATGATAATGAAAGGCTTTTTAGGAGTTATAATGAAAAGCATTTTGCCTTGTATCATCAGAATGAGAGGCAAAGCAGTAGCCCAGCCTTTACAGGCCTGCTCAAGGTCAAATAAGATGGATGCTAACCCAGATCAACCAGGGAGCGTGGGAGGGAGGGATCCAAGGAGAGGGAGGAAGATTTTGCTATTAAGTTTAACAACATATTTCTGCAATAAAGACAAAAATAACTTTCTGTCGGTGTCATTTATAGACTTTACAAAGATGCCTATGTGCCTCAGTTGTAGACTACGGCTAGCTTCCTGTTATTCATTTTCTAACAAATTGGTACTGTAGGAACGTATTTATAGAGAGCACCTCTTTGTTTCCAAGTACATTTAAATGAAAGGATGAACCACTTGTCGGAACACACCAGAACATACAAAAACAACAGCAGCCTGTAATTATATACTGTGGCAGTGATGGTTATGCTCCACCTAAATACCAAACACACAAACTAGTTACCACTAATTGATTGATAACCTCCCTTTTATATTCCTCTGGGTTTCTTGAAGCAACAGAAGAGTTTAATCTGACCTGTCATACTGACAGATCACTTCAACAAACTGGAGATGTGGCATCAAGTGCCACAGGGAAAGGTCACCGTATTGCTCCCTTTGAGGAAAATGTCACTGTCAAAGCGAGTCAGATATAAGAACAAAGAGAATGCGGCAATCCATGCTTTCATTTATTTGACCTTTACCCTGTTTGTTGTTCACATATTTAGTTATTTAAACTCCATATAATATTTCTGTGTGGCTTTGATAGGTGTCACATTCTTTTCATTCAGATTTCACATGAGTGAAATTAGAGTGGCAGTCGGTAGAATATTTTTGGCATCATTGGGCACAAATTCCATAATAACCTTTAGCATATTGTAATTCAAGTGTTCTGAGAGAAAACTAGACTTCTGCACCTCCTCATGGCTCTGTTTTCAGGCTTCAAAAAATCTAGCCCGTGACTTTCGCCAATCACAGGTCATTTCAGAGAGAGAGCGTTCCTATTGGCTGTTCAATCGACGGAGACAGCTGTAAATCACTCGCGAACTCCGATCAAACGGTCAAACTAGGCAGACCGTTTGATCAGAGCTCACGAGTGATTGACAGCTGCTCAGAGACCAGGTTCCAGCTCGGCTCTGATTGGTTGTTTTCCTCCGGTCTGTGAAATCTTGCAGATGCCATTAGGAGCACTGTAGGACAGCGAAGGACACATAGGGACATGATTTTTTTTGTCTCATGCACTACTGTCAGGATATAGTGACTGTTTTATAAAAATAACTTTTTTAAATAATATTGGCTCCATTTCTACCCACTGCTACTTTAACTTGAAATGCTACTATAGTCATTACCTGAAAAGACTGCTTTTCAGGGGAAAATACTTGTTTTTTTTATGTACTTATTGTCCTGACACTGATACAAAAGATACCCTATCCACTAAAGATCTCTTCTACTACAAATAAAACAAATCTAGCTTTTCTCAGTCATATCCACTTTAAAGTTTGTCTCTTTCAAAACAACGTTATTCACTGATATACGAACTGAAACCTTTCTGCTCTCCTTTGCTTTTAAACATTTTATTAATCTCAAAGAGAACATTGGATGGAAATGTAAAGCATTTGGTTGTACTGTGCATACAGTATACTGGGCTTGCAGCTCATTTAATTGTTGAGAGCAACACTCCCATCTAGTGTAAGAAAGTAAAAGAAGCAAAGCAGAACTGTGTTTGAGAAACAGATGTATTTGATTAGGAGACAAGCTCATTTCTTCTTCCATTCATTCCATTTATTATTGCTGTAAAAACATCATAAGGAAAACTGGGGGTTTCTTGAACGTTTGTATGAATTAACAGCCTGTAGAAAAAGACAAGCAGCAATTGTATTGTATGGCCTGTAGATGGCAGTCTTCTCTAAAATATGTTTTCACAAATTGACAGGCTCAACATGGGAGGGCGCAGCTAGTTCACAAACCCAACTGTGAGGTGTTAGGTTTGTGATGCAAGCTGTATCACATCCTGTGCTCACTGAGGGTGTGCAATGTGGTTAAATAGACGACCTGCATGTTAAAATGAGGATCGATATATATCAATATTCAGAGTCTTGTTAGTGCTGTTCTAAAATCTGACCATCTACCTTTTTTGGGATACAATTTGTGCTGACATTATGTTTCTAAGATAATTTTACAGTGGATCTGATCCAGTTTTATTTTGTTTTATTATGTTACTGAACAGTAAAAACATTATTGTTTTGTTCCCCAGCTGAATAAAGTGTAAATGTTATCACCGTCGATAAAGATGTTCATTGTAAATGTTTTCGTGTCAGTAGCCTATCAGGCACCAGATTTTGTGCTGACTATAAAAGCTCAGAAAGTAGAGCAACTGTCTTCGAGCAACGGTTCTTTTTTTCTTCTCCTTTTTTTTTCAAGTCATTACACACTTCCTACGGTTAAACATAGAAAATAATACAGTCATGCCATCTGGGTGGAAATGACTTGCTGCAGTCACGGGCTGAAATGCTGAGCCAGCCATCCATACAGTACAACCTGGAGGGAAGCAGAAGTTTCTGTATGTCAGTAGATACAGAACGATAATGTGAAGTGTGCCTTGGAAAACACCAAGTTAACTCGATATACTGTAAGCACTGAGGCACTTTGTTTTAATGGTGAAGTAAGTGTATTTTTCTGGCATTATTATTCTTGCACTTGCTAACATCAAATCAGAGATCTAATAACAATAAAATAATAATTTTATTACATTTCATGCTGCTTTTAGATAGAATAGATAGAAGATACTTTGTTCGTCCCCTTGGGGAAATTCAGATGTCCAGTAGCTCATTAAGTAAAAGCAAAAGGCATCTAAATAAATGAATAAGTGCAAAAGGTGCCAATAAAATAAAAGGTACCACATAGTCCTTGGAGGGGTGCCATTTATCAAACCCTACTTTAATAATTCAAAGTGCTTTGCTAATATAAATATGGCATGTTATCACTGTATCTGCAGATATGAACTTCCCTTAAATGAATTGTTATCTGGCCCATAAGGAATGTAATAGTCTGTTGCTTATTTGAACTGAAATAAATAGAAATAAGAGAAAATATTAAAGTGGCAGTAGGCAGTATATTTTTGGCATCATTGGGCAAAAATTCCATAATAACCTTTCAGCATATTTTAATTCAAGTATTCTGAGAGATAACTAGACTTCTGCACCTCCTCATGGCTCTGTTTTCAGGCTTTACAATATCTAGCCTGTGACGGGAGACTTTGACCGATCACAGGTCATTTCATTGAGAGAGCGTTCCTATTGGCTGTGCTCCGGTCATGTGACCGGAAGTTGGCGTTCCTTCAAACTTTCTCATTTTACAGCTAAACAGTACACTACAAGATGATTCTGAAAACATTTGAGGTGAGAAATAGGCATTACAGTAACAAAATATTGATTCATATTTGATCAGCGCTGCCTAGTTTGACCGTTTGGTCGGAGTTCACGAGAGATTGACAGCCAGCTCTTATAGACAGCAGACCTCATATCAGCTTTTACTGCTTGTTTCCCTCCGGTCTGTGAAATCTTGCAGATGCCGTTAGGAGCACCGGAGGACACAGAGGCACATGATTTTTTTCATGTTACCTGTTTCATGTACTACTGTCACGATATAGCGACCGTTTTGAAAAAATGACTTTTTTTAATCATATTTGCTCCAATCTCGCCTACTTCAGCTTTAAGCCAGTTCCTAAGAAAAGCACTGGACGTTCTTATCTTTAATTAGGCCGTATAAAAACCAGACACCTGTCTACCTTGTTACTTCTTCATATCCTAAGAAATGAAAATATTCAGACGAATATGCACTCTGTAATTGTGTAGAGCAGCCTATCTGAATAGTCTGAACATACGTTCTGTGTAATTCCTTCTTGACCTTTTGCAAGATGATAAATATCAAGCAAAGCAGTTGGTTCTGTCTGCATAATGCATTAATTGGTTGACAGACGCTAAGTAAATTGCAGTCAACACAATTAAGGAATAAATCTCTCTGTGTATGCATCACATATGGGCTAAAAATATAGTTGAAGTTGAGTGGTGTTTGGGAGTATCTGTATTTTATTAGAGTTTCATATTTCTGTCAACTTTCACTTTTACTTCTCTACATTTCCTAAATAAAATGTGTACTTTTACTCCGATACATTTCCCCTGAGCATCTTCATTACTCGTTACTCTCGCAAGCAAGCAGGTTTGGCGAATCAGTGGTCCTAGCTTGCAAGTTAGATCATTCACGTGATGGCAAATATAAACAAAGTGCCCTCAAAGCTGTAGTTAAATTTCGATTTCGGCTCAAGTCCAGGCAGGCTGCAGGCTGTTCTTTAAATCCTTTAAGTTGTGAAGACCTTGTTTTTCTTACAGTGTAATGTAGCCTCCGTTTTTACGATGGTGTACATGTTATTAAGAGGAATAAACTTCATAAATCTAAAAATTCTGACTCGCTTGCTTTATTAACATTTATTTGTAGTTTTTCTACGGTTTTAGTACATTTAATATCAGAAAATTACCTTTGATACATAAAGGTCCATTGTGTAGGATCTGGCGGAATCTAGTGGTGAGGTGCCAGACGTGTTGGAGTGCTATGGTGGCCGACGCGAAAACACGAATGTCCCTCTCTAGAGCCAGTTGTTGTAAGGGTAGGTCAACCGGAGCAGAGCCCGTGCGTAGAATGTGTGTGTGTAGGTGGGAAGTGAGTGGTGAAGCAAGAGAGAGAGAGCGGCGGCGACGGGAGTGAGTAACGTTATCTACTCCGGCCTAAGCAGGAAAAGTTAACAGTTTGGTTTGTCCGTTCTGGGCTACTGTTGAAACACGGCGATGCAACATGGCGGACTCCGTGGAGAGGGCACAAAGCCTCCAGGAAGAGTGACGGGCTGTGAAGCAAATTTTCGTAGTGGCCAAACAGCGGTACTACAACTTCTGTGTCTGTCACGTGATGCCATCGGGCCCAAAAAGACTTTTTCCCTATATTGGGAAAGAGACGTCTGTAACTCGGTGGACCTGCCAGAGTCCGAACTGCGCCCATAGCAACGGTCTGTTATACATAGCAACGGTCTGCTATAAAGAAATAACAGACCGTAGAACGCCGTGATTGACCAATCAGAATCGAGTACTCAACATAGCCGTGTAATAATAGTAACTAACTAATCCAGAGTTATTTCCCCTCCTCTGTTCATGTGAATGAGCCCCAAACCGAGGCTGTACCGCGGGCTGGGAGGCGGAGTTAAAGGAAACAGTACTGCGCCTGCTCTATGGGCTCAATGGATGCGGAAGATCGTCGGATGATCCGGGTACTTTTATCACTCGGCGGTCGAGGCATTTTGGCTTCATGCGCCACTGAACAACTCTCATAGGAATGAACGTGAGCCCGCCTACAATGCTGTATACAAATCTCTTTATACATCCATGGAGGGGACCCGCTCCCTATGTAGATATTAACGGCTCATTCTGAGGTAATGAACACAACGATTCTTATTATCTTATTACACTAAAGGAAACATACTTATTAGTATTATATTCCATTTCTGCCAATAGATCCCCCACTGGTCCTTTAAGTACAGTAAATATCAGAGACTTTTACTCAAGTAATATTCTAATAGGTGACTTTAACTTCTACTAAAGTCATTTTCTGGTTAGATATCTGTACTTTTACTCATGTGTGGCTTTTAGGTACTTTTAGCTACTCTCAAAGTTGCTTTGAGATGGTTCACAAAGAAACTTTCTGGAACCAATTTTGAACATCTCTTTGGGAAGAGAGAAGTTACTGCAAAACACCTACAAACATATATTCATATATCTAAGCTGAGAATATGAAAAGCAACACACATCATAATGTCATGGCCATTCAATGCATTTATTTCTGATATCTTAAGCAGAATTCACTCATTTTTTTTCAGGTCTGACAAAATGGCAGATTAAATATTACACGCCAAAAGGCTTTTAGACTGTTCATTTCATCACAAGACTTTTAACATGTACATAGAAATTCTTACACTAAGAAAGCTCTCTTCCATTACCACTGAGGTGTTGGTAATACTGGTATATTCCACCAGGCAAAGCCATTCTTTAGCAACAGTTGAAATTATATAAACAAACAAATAAATACAGATAAATCAGCTTCTCAGAGATATGGAGTGGCAGTACAAGTTCATTAAAATGCTCCTTTAACAAAGCGTCATGTCACACTTTTCTGGAAATGTCAGTAAAATTTAGAGTGAAAATCCATGTTGGCTCCCCCCTCCCTCCCCCCATCACTTTATTTACACCATAGTCTGAGAGTTTTCACTTTTCATATTTCAAAATTGGTGGAAAGTCTTTTAGGACATTATTTGGGGGAAAACAAATATCAAGAAGTCACAGAAATAATAAGCTTTAAATTTAACAGTGTACTCTAGTTTTATTTATAATTATTCAGCAGTTGAACTGTTTTATATTTTCAGTGTTCAGTGTGGCAACTGTGACTGAGAAAGTAAGAACTCTGTAAACGTTTTGTTCATGAGTTGATGAGATCTCAGCCTTTAAATGTGAGTTTTCTATCTACATATGTTGTTGATTATGCTAAGGCAATGGATGCACAGATTTAATTGGTGGGATTGCTGGTCAACAGCAGAGTTCTTCATTGTTTTTTGGCACCTAACTACATTAACACCATTCAACGTAGAAACTTTTTCTACGTTCAAAACATTCGGCTCATTGAGGACATTATCAGGAAGTACTTTTAGCGTTTGCATCTTTCATACTTTTCGAATTATTCGTTTTTTGTGAATTATTTTCATTCATATGGACGGACGGAATGTGGGACATCACACGCAGAATGGGGTTAAGCTGTTAAACGTTGTCTTACTCCCACAATTTTCACCCTTCATACAGTACATAATATTTTAATCAACACGTAGAAGAATGTGTCCTCTTTCAAACAACGTATCTATCTAAGCAAACAGACTTAAAAAATTTGTGCTCTGAGCCTCAAAGTGACAGGAGTGCCATCCAATTGCCCCATTGACTGCAATGTTAACTGAGACCAGAAACGTCAGAAGCAAAACAGAAAAAGGGACCTTCTTTTAATTATTTTTTTTAGCTTGCTCTACTTCCCACAATGGGTTTAGCAGAGTCCACTCTCTCTCACAATTTAAAAAAAAACTAGCTATAGGAATTATGTTTTGAGTTATAAACTAGAGTTTGAGTGGTGCTTCTCAGCCTAATCTCTATTAAATTAACTGTCTGACCCAGGAGTCACTCAGCAGTTACCATCTCCGTGGCAACCATTAATTGCAGGTGGGAACACACAGCTGATTGAGATGTGCTAATTAGGCTTCTTCTCTGATCTGTGGTGTCACAGTAGCTTTATTACACAGAAACACAGGTGTTATTTACATTTTAACATTTTTAACTATTTCAGTTCCGCTTGTTGCTCTCCGTCTCTCTCTTGTCTCTAAATATAATCTCTAGGTGATCAGTCTGTATACAGTATCTCACTGAAGGCTTTAAGGCAGCGCAACACAGGTGTTAATGATAACAATAACACACAGACACCTCACCTCAGCATCAGCAGACAGCAATCCCACCGCAGTTTCTCCAAAAATTGCATTCTGTAGTTTATATATATATATATATATATATATATATATATATATACGGTATATATATGTATATATATATATATATATATACATATATACATATATACATATATACATATATAGCACATTGAGGTATATAGCACATTGCCAACAAGTGTTTCATCGGGGTTTCATTAATAGCTAAACAGCACTTCTACTGCTCATGCAGTCCTCATGCCATCTGTCACCGGGGAACATTGTAATTCCTACAGCTTGTCACACAGCAGTGCTGCATGTTGGTTTATTAAAAGAAATTTCCAAAATAATCGTCCTTTTGGCAATTACCGTTTTAAAAAGAAATCCTCCTGGTCTAATAGCAGTACAATTAGCAGTTAATGCATATATTCTGTCTGTGGTTAAAGAAATACTCAGATTCTTTACCTAAACAATATCACCTTTTCCACAGAAGACAATATGACTCGTCATAAAAGCACAGGAGTTACTAATATAATTTATTAATGACAATACCGGGACACTGAAAATGCAGTAGCTATATGGAATTCAGCCATTATTAATTATATTATCTACACCTGTGCTTTTCCTACTATGACATGTCAAAATGACTTTACTGAAAAAGGTAAAAAATACACAAGTAATTATCCTGCATTCAGGATGGGGTACTACATGACCTACTGTATTTATTTATTTTACCTAGGATTTTAAATATAATTAAGTAATTTAGTTATTATTTTACTTAAATCTGATCAAACCCCAGCTACACAGTCTTGATAAAGCAGAGTTTTTGAGGGTTAAATTCTTAATAAATATATCCAAAAATGTGTTTCCCCCCCCCGAATTTTGATTGTTGTTTATCTAGTCACAAATATTTAATGTTATATAACATAAGTGAGCATTATGCAGAACATATAAAACATATGTTTATATAATTGGATTATTCTAAATGATACAGAAGCAATGTTTTCATGTTGCATGTACAGTGTGCAATGTAATTAGCAACTATAGCTGTCGTATAAATGTAGTGGAGTTTAAAGTGCTATTGAACTGTATAAAGTACCAGTTTATCAATCATTTGACCAATCTATTTCAACACAAACTTCACAAATTCAGTTATATATTCTACACAGAATGATTCAATATTCGGAGCTGTAGCTCCATTTGATTGAGTGTTATCAATGTGCTATACACCTCGTCTTTGTTCTCCTCCATCCATCCACACACACACACACTCACTCAACTCAGACTAAGTGCATCCGTACAGACAAGTGCACCCGTACAACAAACCCGAATTCATTCAGCACATTCACTGCACGAGCTGGATGAATCACTCAAAACAAGGCGAAACACAGGTGATTCTTTCAAAATGGAACAAAACGGTGCCATCTGAGGTATTTCATAAGTAACTGCAATCAGAGAAGAAACATGAGAAATGTTAAAATAGCAGCAGCCGTTACACTTCAGTGTTGACTTGTAGTGAACATTTAATTTGATAAGCAGGGATTTGGAGTGAATGTGAGATAAGAGGCATAAAAAGCATCACTGAAGCCTATTTAAGCAGATAAAAACAAGCCCTCTCTCATCTTCACGTATTGCCACGCTGATTGGATTTGAGGGACTGGAAACAGTCGGGCAGAAGAAATGACAGACGTGCTTTATTTTTCGACTTATCTGCTTTGAGGCTGGTCTTTTGTGGGCTGGCGCTCTGCTGGCATTAAAGTGCTCTAGCTGCCCACAGTGCAGTTGCCGTCAGCTCTACAAACATGTAAAAGCAGCCAGTGTGACGGGGAGGGGCTCGAGAGCTGAATGCTGATCATCTCATTCACAGTCGGGCCACACACCAGCCACACTGACACATTTCATCACCTGTACTATTTACCAACTTTTTTTTTATCTCCGCAACCCAGTACTTCACAAAATGAATTACTCACAAAATATGCTTCACATCACAGAGAACTTGTTTCCCTTTTCTCATGTAAAAAACAAAATGTTCTTAAAAGTATACGGGGAAAGACTGAAGTTATTTTGCCCAGCAAGATGCCCTCTTTGTGACCGGCTTTGTGTGTACATGTTATCTTTGGGAGACGTGTTAAAGTCGGCAAGGTGCTGCACTTGAGAAAATAATGTATATTGGACTGTAACCAAAATATAAGCATCAGATATAGTCTTCTATAATTTGGTTTAAAAGATGGGTATTGCATGCATACAGCACGGTCTTTAGAGAAGGTTTCATTGTCATTAAATACAATAAATACATTGTGTTTTTTTATTAACTTTGGCTTACAGTACTGTATATCTTGGAAACTCACTATCCCCAATTGTCAGTATAATGTGGATGTGTGACATGCAACCATCTTCTATAACTACATCTTTCAAATGGTTTTCTACCAGTTGCAACAAAGACTTCAATGACATTCAACAATTTCGCTTTGAATGTCAAAATTAAAAGCAATGCAGTCTATGGCAGCTTTTTTTTATTTTTATTTTTTTTTAATCTTTTTTCACCTCAGTTTACTGTCTTATTCAACACATTGAAATAACCAAGGCAAAAATCAAATGACCCAAAAAAAAAAAAAAAATGTATAAACAGCATTTAAAGATTTAAGACACCAAAGGGCACTCCAAGGCAGAGCTGCTGTGAGACTCGCAGACTTGGCAGTTTTCAAAAAAGAAACAGCAGAGCACTCGGATCACACTGAAGCTGAGAGACGGACAGATGCAGGAGACGGATTAACGGTGAGGCAAAAAGAGAGAGAGACAAAGGATGTGCGAGAGAGAGTCAAAGGTTTTAAACGAGTCTGCGAGGAATCTCTCTCTTGCTCCTCTCTCTTAAGACCAAAAGCCTCACCAGCGGGCCACTTGGCTTGTGTAGTCCTCGGTGGTGGTGGGGAAGTCACCCTCAGTCCCTTTCTCCAACCCTCCTCCCCTTCTCCCGTCCCCGTTTCCTCCCCCTCTGTGTTTGGGCGGCCACGGCCTGCCCTGCTCTTTTTGCTCCCTCAGCCAACGCCTCTCCTCGCGCCTCTTCAAGCGCACCTCCTGGTGCTCCCTCTGGCGGGTGAACTGGAAACGCTGGAGGAACAGGTCCTTCGCGTACTCGTACAACTGCACGTCCAAATAGTTGAGCTCCTCGATGCGTCGGCGCACGGCCTCGCTCAGGTCCACGTTGGCCGCCCGCGTGCTGTTGATCTGCGTGAACGCCGAGATGAAGCGCAGGCTGAACGTCCGCTCGAACAGGTACTGCGTCTTGCGCTGGAACTCGGTCAGGCCGTAGAAGGCCATGTTCTTCAGGTTGCTCATGGCGCTGCTCAGGAGGATGTGGTTGCGCTGGCTCTCGTTCATGGAGGACAGGTTGTAGCAGCCCACCAGGCTCAGGTCGGCCAGCATGCGGACCTGCCGGTTGTTGGCCAGGTTGGACGGGCAGTTCATGAACTCCGTCAGGGTGACGCCGGACCAGTCGTCGCCGCTGTAGCAGGTGGGCAGCTCGTCCTGGGTGGGAGAGCGTCCGTCGCACATGTGGAGGGCGGTCTTCCACGTGGCCCCGCGCTGGACGTGCTTCCACTCGCTCAGGTAGCGGGAGACCGGGTCTCGCAGCATGGTGATGTAGTAGAAGTTCCTGCAGCCAAAACAAACACAGTTAGAGAGCTGCGAGCGCATCATCATCACAGAGGGCTGCCCCGCATTGTGCTGACAGATGGTGACTTTTGTCAGTGTATGAAACTTCAAGGTTGAATGCTAATTGGCAAACCGAAAGTCCCGCTAATGACATTATTAGAGTTTCTATATATTGCCCTTGGAAAATTGCACCAGAGTAATGATTTAACAAAATTGAGCTCGAACCGTTTCCACTCCACAGATTTCTCCCACCTGCCAACATGGAGAATAATTGGGAATCAAGACATAATGGTAAAACATTGGACATACAGAAAGTGAGTAAAACTGACCCAACTAAATCCCAAACATGTCACTGTTACAGAATAATGAGGTTTCAGTGTTGGTGCCTCAAATGTGTTGCACTTTTAACTGGGTGTCCGACCAATCATTTGTCACCCAATCAGCAGGGCATTTTACAGGAGAAAACACAATCGGCTGGCATTTTGGTGGTGAAGAACTGGTAAATGAGTTCTGTTCTTTTTTTAAACAAACTTCTCCCAGAGAGAGTGACTATGTCCTCAATCATTGCAAAAGGACAGTTACTGAACGAGGAAGCAGCTGTTCTGTTTTTCAAATGGAAACGGCCACTCAGCCGTCGCAACAAGCAGAGCTGCGGGTTTCCAAAGTAAGCTAATCAATAAGGTTATGAATAATGTGAACGCTAGCACTACAGTAGCTGAGTCACAGTTAGCTGTGCTAAGTTTGGAAATAACTGAAAGGGTTGGTTCGGATTTTTGTGAAGCGGGGTTGTATGTATACTCCCGCGTTCTCCGAGCTAAAATGACTGACTTCGCTAAAATTTGTGAGTGGATCTGGTCTGGTTTTGAATGCCACGATTTAACGGCTTCAGTTACTGTCGGAGCGGGCTGTCTGACGGCGAGGTAGAGCAGCTGCGGACGGGAGCAGCAGAAAAACGTATTTTAGCCACCTAAAAAAAATCTATATCAGTTTAATGTACGCTGTATTTAGAATATTTTCACAGCTTTACCCTGCCATCAGACAGCCCTTTCCAAGACCAGAACAGACTCCATTCACAAAAACAGTAATTTTACCTCACAGAACACGGGAGTTGCTGGTCTACCGCTGCTTCGATCGGTGAGTTTGTTTGTGTTATTAATTCTGTGACTTTCGCATCTGAAATAACGTGGCGTCCACAGCAGTACAATGCCGCTACTCCTGTCTGCTTCACCAAACTGGGAGCATGCAAACCGCCATCTAAGTTAAAGTATATTACGTTAATACACTGACTATCAGGATGTATAGATACTGTATATGTAGCAGCGTCATCGTATAGAAACCTGTCAGGTCACGTGGGAAAAAGTATTTAAAATGGCTTGGAGAAAAAAAAAGCATTTTGACACTAAAACATACACACTTCGACCAAAAATGTAATGTTTGGATTTGAATACGTACAAAATGCCACTGTGAAGCTACAGAATGATACAAAAACCCTCAAAAATAATGGACTCGCCCTTTAATATAGATTTTCGGCAGTGTCAGCCAAGGGACATACAAAGAGAGGAGTCTGGTTGGTTGAGGGAGTAAAACAGCCAGTTTCTTTAAAAAAAAGCCAAAATGTCAAATATAACTGCATTGGCACAATCACATTTGATTGTGAAGTTGGTATTTTCCTTGAGAGTGACAGCCCACACACAGGGGGTTTCGTCTGCCCTTCGTGCCAAGGTTGAAGACCTCCAAGGAGACCTTCTACTCTGCTGAACCTGTCAAAGCGCACTCTGATAGGAGACAAAGATTGGACAGGTGTTGGCCAGGTAAACCTCTCCTAAGGTGATGTCCTGTGAGTGCCATGTGAATATTTAATGATGCAACACCCTCCCTAGAGAGCAGTCAGGGCAGATAAAGTGAAGTGCGGCGCTGAGATTTCACACCGACTCCGAAGCTGCTCTCGGTGCTGCTTCACTTCTTTCAGCACAACAAACATACACACAGTCTCGCCCAGGAGTGGAAAATAAAAGAGCTACACAAACTCCTGTCTGTGCTTACACCTCCTTGTCCTTCAGGGTTGGATTCACAGCGGAATATTTTGCCCAAACTTTGCCCAATTTTTTTTTTTAACAACTACTTGTTCCGTTTTTGTCCTCACCATTTCTGTTAAATCAGCTCTGAACACTGAGATTACATCACGGCCATTATCAGACTCTGAGTCTGCTTCAATGATCAGGATGGAGGGGGGGCTGTCTCCGGGAGTCTGCTCTAGAGCTGAAACAATTAGACTTAAACCATTTGTTGATTTAATCGCCAACTTTTTTGATAATGGATTAATCATTTCTCTCGCTCTAGCTTCTCCAATATGAGGATTTGCTGCTTATTTTTCTTGTATATCGTTGTAAACTGAATATCTTTGGGTTTCAGACTGTTGATTAGGGCTGAGCGATATGGAGAAAATCGAATATCACAATATTTTTGCCAAAATACCTCGATATCGATATTGTAGGGTTGACTATTGATTTTGCAAAATATTTACACAATGAGATCTTTGATAAGAAATAGGGATGCACCGATACCAATACCGGGCCGATACTTACTCAATTAGCTGGATTGGATATTAGTGACAATGGGGCCAATCTATTCAATTCATATGTTTATATACTACACTTTTAATTCCTGTTTAAGTTTTTACCAATTTGTTGCTGCATTAACAAAGTTTACACTTGAATTGTAATTGCTGTTAATTTTGAAGATTTTTTTATCGAGTTGCTGGTGTACAATTTATTATTTTAATAATAAATAACAATTCAGAATTTTTTGGTATTTATTTGTTACATTTTGTTAGGAAAGCAATGTTTAAGTCCAGCCTGATGTTGCCTTAGCAGTGGTGTTCTTCACGACTTAACCACTTGAACGCCCAGCATATTGTGTGCACAACTTCCCACGTTGTAAACACGAGCTCATGAGTTTCATTTGAAGGCACCATTAATTAGCTGCTGATGAAAACCATTTCCTGATTTTGCTGCTTCATAATAAAAGAGATTTTTAGTAGCTATTCTTATCCTTAAGTCTAATACTGCAGAGAGCAGTGCAAGAGAACAAGTAGCAAAAATAACACGACTTTTATTGTGAAATATATAGGAAATGAAAGGTATTTAGCCATCGTTTTGCCGCCGCTCCTTTTGCCATGGTACACCCTCAAGCGGGTAGCCCTGTTTTAACGGAGACGCAAATCCCTGCCGTGCTGGGCTGACCAGTCGAGTCAAACCGAGTCGTGCCAAGCCAGCAGACGTGTATGGAAAAACCCTATTAATCTGCCAGCACATAGGCGAGGTGTAAAATATCACACAAACATGGTTTGAGATGAATGCGCACTGAAAAACAGGGAAATGTTTGAGTGTATTCAAGTTCACAAATAGCAACATTACTGTATCTGACTGAACAAAACCACAAGATCGCCAAAAATATGTCTTGACTTTATCTGGGGAAAATTTGTCCTAACAGGGCCACAGGAATGCCACCGCTGACTAAGTTAGCCGATAGGAGTCAGGCAAGTAGCTGTGATTACAGCCCTGGTGGCACTTGCTCCTGGAGTTAGCTGGCTGCAGATACATTCTCATTAGACTGACTCTGGGACATAAACACACGCAGCAAGTGTTGTTTGAGTGCACTCGACAGCCCAAAGGTCAGTTGTGTGCACCATCAGTGTCAAAATGCATCAGGATCAGCGGGTCTGCGGAGCTGTCGAGAGGAGGCTTTCCCTGAGTGATACAGATGGCTGTCGATGGGGGAGGGGGCGAGCTATAAGGCTTCTCTTACCTCTGGCCTGCGTTATCATCAATGTCACTCTTACAGTCAATTCACAATCACTTTCAAAAGTACTGTGAAAAGTCAAAGCATGGCATATACAGGAAGCATATAGGAAGCAGCTAGAAATACACATCCTTATAATATACTGTCTCGTATGGCAACGCTGTGACAGAGCCACATCCCAACATTGGGGTCGTGAAATCGGGTGAGATCGTCAGAAAAATCTTCAAAGAAAAAGCATGTTTTGTAAAGCGAACAAACAATATTTCTCTGCATTTTCAATATCAAGTCTTTTGGATGTATCAGTAAAACACAGAACACATGCAGAGTTGCCAAGTTCGCTTATTATAAGCGACTTTGGGCAGACACAATTTGAGATCTTCCTGTTGAAAACACCTGACCAGATGTGTTTATCAACACCAGGTTTATATTTAACATGTCCATCAGTGATGCTGCTCGCGAGTCGTGCAAAGCTGTTGTGCTCACTAGTAGACAGGAACACCGAACATGCAGCGGGTGGAGGGACAAAGGCTTTCTTTTGGAAGCATTTGGTGACTGGTCATTACAAATATTCGGGGGGGTGAGTTGACCCGCTGTACCCCACTGCAATTACGCGCTTGGTTGGAGTCAAGAACCCTGTTGAACTTTAGTTAATCATGGATCAATAATGGATAGGAGGCATATTGCAACTCATTCCGCCCCAGAATACTCATCTCTAAAGCAGCAGCAGCACCAGCGGCCCGACTTCACTGGAGCACAAACTAAATAGGGGCCATTGAGCAGAGATCGAAGAGGAATTCAAAAGTGCGGATAAAAACGGAAGCTAAAGCAAGGAATGATGAGGGGAGCAGAGGACGGAGCTGCTGCAGACTATATACTGAAGCTCAATACTGAAGGCTGGTGTAATATACAGTATATAGATGTAGTTCATGGATATGGAATGAGTTTGATAAATACAGCATGCACGAAAGCTATATTTGTCTGATACATTTGGAAAAACAGCAACGGCTGAGAAAGAGATATGATATTCATTTAAACCACCAAGTATATTTTTCAATTATAAGCTCTTACTAAACTAATTAAGGGCTACTTTGAACAAACAACAAAACAAGACATACTAAATAGGGATGCACCGAATGTCATAAATGTTGCTGGTTTTTAGAACCAAAGGCCTGGACATATACAAATTTGATGTGATGATGGTGCCAGTGGAAAAGTCAGAGAATCAAGTAATCTGAGGATCACCAAAGTCATGACAATTCATGTTTTTCGGGACCTTGAAAGTCTGTACAAAAGTTCATGACAATCCATCTAATGTATGATGGACAGACTGACATTCCCATCCCTAGAGCCACGCCACTTCTACAGCTAAAAAAAACAGCCAGCTCCCCGTGAACATCGTCACTAAAACAGCCCCTAAACCCACGAAGGGACAGTTTCATCCCCAGCCAATGTCAGAGCAACAGACAACTTGCTTTTAATTGCCCGTAATTAGCCTCAATGACACAATTTCAGCCCGCTGCCTCTTCTCCCTGATGGCAGGCTGCTATAAGGGACATTGTGCTTTCAGCCTGGGCGCATGGCGTTCGGAAGCAGATGAACTGAATTCACTCATCAACACTTTCTTGTGTGGGAGTTTGATATCGTTGCAGGATGCTCGCGGGTGGGCTAGACAATAGGGAAAAGCAAAACAATATATCTCTGTGAGATGGGCAGAGAGTTGTTGAGAGCAAAGGCTAACACAGTGAGCAGTAAATAAGTAAAGACAGACCGCGTCCCAGTACAACAGTGGGACTGACTGATGTTGTTGGGATGTAGTGTGGTAGACACTGTGTGTGTGTGTGTGTGTGTGTGTGTGTGTGTGTGTGTGTGTGTGTGTGTGTGTGTGGAGTCGGAGTTTGAAGCAGCTGCTTTTGTATCGTGTAAAACTTCGACCTGTTTACAGTCTGCTGACTTCTCTGATTTATCCTCACAATGTAACAGCCTTGATCTCTCTCCATTGCTCCTCTGCAGCTCAGAAGCATTAAGGAAAACATTTTTTTAAACACCTTTTACTGTCATTTTCTCGGCTTATTGTTTTTATACAGTAGAACAGTCACAGTCGAGAGAGACGGGCGTGATGGCGGATGACATAATAACATCACAGTTACACGACTGCTAAACAACTAGAATCACATTCACACACACTATATTCATGTGCATCTATTTAAAGTCTATTTAATTGTGTTCTGTTGTTGCTGTGTATTCTTTATATTTATGCTAAAAGTCCAACTGCTTTCCCTACAGTATACTCTGTGTTGTTTATTTCCCCACTGGCATTTTGAGACTCAGCGTTATACATTCCTTTGTTTTTCTTCTTTTTAAAGAGATTCTTTTTTTTGCCATTTTTGTGTGGCGTAACATGCAAACAGAGGTCCCCTGGCCAGATTCAAACAAGAGACATTACAGTTACGTGTTACGCGTCTTCGACCACTAAGTCACCGTAACGCCCCAGGATTGTACTATTAATTCAATTAAGAATCATTACAGGCACTGAAAACAAATATTCTCAATCAGCTTCTTACCACGGGCGATGGAGCGCAGGACACACAATTTTCAGCTAAAACAGAGTTTTGGGGTATTTCACATGCTGTTTTATCTGTGCTCGTCTCACTGCTTTGACAAGTTCAGTTGGAAAGAGGTGCCACACGTATACGTATACATCAATCATGATTTAGCAACATTTAAATCAACTAGAATTCAGAATTCGAATCAGGTCATTCTTTAATCCAAGTGGGACAGCATTCGGTTGTACTTAGCTCCACCCTCTCGTGTCACTTCTTGTTGCAAAAAACCAAGATGGCGACGGCCAAAATGCCGAACTTGAGGTTTCAAAATCGTAGTCCACAAACCAATGGCTGACGTCACAGTGACTATACGTCCACTTCTAACAGTCTATGGTGTCAACTGAAGATGAAATCACCGGGACGAATATACAGCACTTGCTAGTGATGGCAAATCAAGGGCTAAACATAACAAAATAATCCCGACTCCCAGCAAGTAATTGGCTTGGAAACATGAAAACTATGTCAGGATAAATGAATGAGGTAAAATGAAATGATAATTCAGTTGGACAATCAGGCTAGTTTTCAGTGTTAAGCTGGGCGTTTCCATTTGACAAACCCCGGAAAAAAAAAACAAAGTTGGAGTCGACCTTTAACAATAAATACCTTAGGATGTTTTTCTCTTCCACACTTTAACCTTGATTATTGCAGTAATAAATATTTAATGTTATAGAGGAATACTTATGACTTGATACAAAGTTTTCAAAGGCTTTAAAGAGAAAAACGGTCATCCTTATACAGTATGTTGTCCTTACATTTCCAGAGCCACTTTACTGTTTGTTATCTGACAAAACTTTGTGCAGCTACGCACAAGATAGTATGCAGAATAGTATGTTATGTCACACTGGTCACAACATACTATGACTGAATGTTATTTAAATGAATTGTAGTTCGTACATTCAGTATCATCACAAAAGAGGCAGAATATACCAAAGGTTTCTAGGAGCACAGAGCGCAGTACGCGTTGAGAATGGAGTATTCCTGTAATTTTGCACCTCACTTGACTCCTGACCTTTTCTCCACTCTGCCTCTCCTCCATGTCCTACATAAGTGTTAGACATTAGTGTTCCCTCCGGATCCATAACCTTTTCTTAAAGGTTGTCACATTAATCACGCTGCTGATTTCACTCGTCAATCTCCCTCTGCATCTCCTGTGTTTATCTCTCGCTATGCTGTGCATCATCTCTCCTCGCCGCCCTCCGCTTGAGACACTGCATAATAAACAACCATCGCTCTCCTTCTTCACTCTTTGTTTTTTCACGGACCTTTTTCCGAGAGACTCCTCATTCAGGTAAATCACGGTAATGATAAAAGTTTATGAGAGAGGAAGGCAACATGGTGATGTCTGATTGTATCTCGACAAACAATTTCAGGCTGGTATAGTTTTGTATTTTAAGATGTGAAATCAAAGATTGGAACATG
Source organism: Sebastolobus alascanus (assembly GCA_916701645.2). Taxonomy (NCBI): domain Eukaryota; kingdom Metazoa; phylum Chordata; class Actinopteri; order Perciformes; family Sebastidae; genus Sebastolobus; species Sebastolobus alascanus. The sequence goes on from CAKAOJ020000059.1 coordinate 1,105,599, forward strand.
TTGCAGGCTGCTCCTGAGGAAAACAGTTTTTTATTGAAAACCATGGTGACCATGAAGTGTATTACAAAACAGGGCTACTGGGTGCACAGAGACAGTTTATATAACGTTATCAACCGCGTCTCCAAGAAAGTATGTTTATACAACTAATTTACAAAAGCAGGGTTTCGATTAACATAATGAGGGAGTGTTGTTAATTATCGTATCTGGCAAGACGCAAAAAATGTTCATGTCTACTGACAACATATTTAATTTGTTTTCTGACAAAATATCCAATCTTGAAATACAATATTCTATCCTCTCATAGTGACTGCAACATTATGGGACTTTTTAATGGTTTAAGCACTCACAGCACTTGGGTAATAGTGGTGTTCGAGTCTTGATTGAATCCTATAAAATGAACGATTCTTTTTACTGACATCTCACATCTCCAGTAACTCGTTCGCTGACTCGACTCTCCTACCTGCTAGCTAGTGCGAACTGCTGCTGAAGGTCTGACTCGGGTTGCACGAGAGAAGGAGTGGCTGTAAAACAGTGGATACATTTCTTTTTTTTTGCGTCACAACCACCGTGAAATTAATTGTATCACTATCAGAATTTGATCCGTTCAGTCCGATAACATTTGGAAAGTCTACAGGAGCCGCACGATTAAATCATTTTATCCCATTCAAGTCAAGCCCCCAGGAAGAGCGCCGGGCTTTGATGCAAATTTTCATATTGGCCAAACATCGGTACTACAACTTCCGTGTCCTTCACGTGATGCCATCGGGCCCAAAAAGACTTTTTCCCATAGACTTACATTGGGAAAGAGATGTCTGTAACTCAGCGGATAATTTTTTTTTTTAGATAAATCAACTTCCCAGTATGAACACTTGAATAGTCTTAGGTCCTAAAAGTTATAAAATGCACTAATAACCGAATTCAGAGTTATTTCCCTTCCTCCGTTCATGTGAATGAGACCCAGACCGAGACTGGAGCGAGGGTTGGGAGGCGGAGTTAAAGGAAACGCTACTGTGCCTGCTCTTTGGGCCCAGTGGATGCGAAAGATCGCCGGATGATCCGGGTACTTTATCACTCGACAGTCGAGCCATTTTGGCTTCATGCGCCACTGAGCAACTCTCATAGGAATGAAAGGGAGCCCGCCTACAACGCTGACGGATTTTTTCGGTTGACGGATACGGAACGGATGTGACGTCACGTTACTCAGACTACAACAATAAGAGCGATAACTTCCTTCTACCACCGCATAGACGCAAATGAAGCAAACATATCGATTCTGGCATTAAAAAAAAATCGGTTTAAAAATCGTATTTCCCAACCCTGATGCAACTGTGGTGCGGTAGATAAATGTAGCATTTCATAGTGTTGTCTGTGAACATAATCCAGTAATTGTGAAAACAGTTTAGTGCTATATATAAACGTAATTTCCAGCAGACAGGGTTAAACCTTAAATCTCCAACGGGTAGTATCTGGTTATGTTGCTCCCACAGCCCTCAAACATGATCTGAGCAGTACATCTGATCAGAGTCAGCTGTTAGCAGCCAACAGAAAGGACAGAGCAGGAATATGGGTATGCCAGTGGCACTGCCCTCAGCTAAACTACCTCAGCTCTCAGTGAGATGCCCCAGTGCTCCCCTTTAACCAATACAGTATATATATATACACATATATATATAGATGTACGCTATCTATGAGCACTCATCATTCAAGCAGAGGCTTCAAACACAAAGGGTGGTGTAAAGGACAAACTGTTCTAGTCTTACGTAACACACAGGTTGAATCATGAAGAAGACATTTGTTCCACAGCAGGTGTGACTACGTGATGTTTTGACTTACCTCCTCAGCTTTATGTTACAAGAACATAAATACTGAGGCACTATGAATATACTCTCCTGCCTCCTTTTCAGAATCAGCGAGTGCAAATAATAAGCGGACCGAGAATAATGGTTACATTCACCTTCATGCCGAACAGCCATAACCGTTTCTTACATTAGCTCAAATAGCTGAAACACCTTCCAAACTGGTGAATACCCCACATCCGATTGTGTAAGTTAAGATCTAATACAGCCATGGCACTGAACCCTTTGTTCCGTAGGGAAAAGCAGAACCAGTCAGACCAAAGGAAACAATCAGATCGCAGCTCTCGAGAGGAAGTTTCAATTTACAGCCTCCCGAGAAAGAAAGGATAACCTTTAAAAGTCATGTGCTACCTACCAGATGCTGCAATCCTTTATTGTATTTTATTCATCATTCATTTCTGCCCACTGTAGTGCCACAAGGACAAATGATCAGACTAAGCTGTTTATCTTGTTCACATCTGAGACTGTCTACAAAATAACAAAACAGAAATTTGTTTGCTTTGTGTTTAGTAATATTCAAGGTCTTGTAAGAAAACTTTTGACAAAAGATACAACATAGGGCATGCACAATTAATCAAATATTAATTTAAAATGCGTGCTCCGTTCATAAAAAACTCTGCTGCATATCAAATCAAGCGCTTTCTAAACTAACAGCCAGCTACCAGGGGACGATCGAGATGTTTTGGCTACACTTTTTGGGTGCCGTCATGCCGCTGCACGCGTTAGTACTGTAGGGTGCTACAGCGCTTGCGCCGGGTAGCCAGTGAAAAACTTTCCTGAATGTTTCGGTTGCCGTCCAGAGTAGAAGAGTAATATACTGTATATTACTCGTTTTGCTCATCAGTTCTCTGTTGAATTACAGAGTAAATGCAATGGTCTTATTTTGATGCAAAGATTTGTGCATTAGCAGGAATGTACAGTAGCACAATATGTAAATGAAAGCAGTGCCCTGTTTATTTAAATGTGAAAGGGTAATACAAATATTTTGTCCCTAAAATGAATGAATTATCATGACAAATAATCGTGATCTGAATATTGATAAAAAAAAAGAATCGTTTTGGCCATAATCGTGCAGCCCTAATACAACATACAGTATATCACAATGTACAGCTTCTTCAACTTGCGACTCTGATCTAATCCAAACAACATAATGCTGCAGCATTGACTGATTACTTACTGATAAATCAAGAAACTTAAAGAGACAATCATTTCCTCTCATTTAATAAAGGTTAAACATTAAATAGTGCCAAACAGTGCCTCATACAGCTGAGCATTTAATTTATTTTGAAAATATCTGGCTGCATATGAACCCCCCCCCCCCCACCCTTTCTTGATCATTTCCTTTCACTCCCTTTTTCCACACTCAGCAAGTATTGCTGTAAATTAATCGAAAACCCTGCACACCATGACGCTTATTGTAGCCAATATGGCCCGATGTAAATGAAAAGTAAACCTCATGGTAATTATGAGCTCTGACAAAGATTGACCTTGGTTTCTATAGTTTTGACAGAAGCTCCCGGGCCTACACGTAGAAGAGAAAGGAAAACACTGTTGAATAGATGAATGTTTCTAATCTATTTAGCAGCTAATTATGACGCCGCATTTAGTGTGAAAAAGAAAGTGTTTGAAGCTGCCTTCTCCTGTGCGGTTTTAAATGAATGTGAGGTTTGGCTTTTGTGCCTCTAAAATCTTTTGTGGACTTTCTACATTGCTGAGGTGGAAGCTTTGCTTTGTGTGTAGACCAGCACATCAAACCCAACCTGTTTACACCTGCTGAATGCAAACAATAGATCCTGCATGTTGTGTCTTTTGTACTAGGGAGATGGAGTTGTACGCCTCCTGAACCAGTGTTAATTCCGTTAACAAAAACTATGACGACATACATTTGTCAACAACCTTTTTTTCCACGACTAAGACGAAACGATGACGAAACGGCACCGACGTCATTAAACACTAACCGTGACGATATCAAACATGCAATATCGTTGACGAAAAAAGACAAAACTAAAATGTAGTTTAAAAACATAAAAAACTTCACCATAATCTATCTACATTTGGGGTGGGAAAAAAAATCGATTCACCTATGTATCGCGATTTTTTTTTTTACGATTTTGGAATTGATTTTTTAATGACAGAATCGATATATTTGCTTCATTTGAGTCTATGCGGAGGTAGAAGGAAGTTACCGCTTTTATTGTTGTAGTCTGAGAAGCGTGACGTCATATCCGTTCTGTATCCGTCAACCAAAACAAACCGCAGTCGGCCGGAGCGAGCCGAAACAAAAAAGCAGAAAACGGCGGAGGGTCGGCGTGGATACGACCCGCTCTCTCACATTTTAAATCCAACGTGGTAAACACTACACATACAGTAAAGTATGGAAACACTTTGGGTTTCACACATTGCCAGGAAAAGCAGAGTCTCTATATGCAAAATACATAGTTGGAAATCAGATTGATTGGATTGTGTTCACCAGAAGTATAAAACATTACATGTCCCTTTATAAATTACCAAAAAAATACCACTAATTCGTGAGGGAAATGTCTTTATTCTTTGATTTTTGGGTTGCTGGAAATTTTTTTTATAATAATTCCTGACAATGACTGATATATTTGACTTCAGGACATCTCTGACTACATACATGCTGAATATCAAACATTTTAATATATTAATTTAGATATTGTCCAAAGTAAAAGTCCCTAGAAGTGTAAGATTCAACTTTTTTCCCATGGTCTAGCGTTAAAAAAGTTAACAAAAATCGCAATAAGTTGTAATGTCGAATCGCAATACTTGTAGAATCGCAATACTTAAAAATCGCAATACATACTGAATCAGCACCCAAGTATCTTGATAGTATCGAATTGGAAGATAGGTGTACCGTCCCAGCCCTACAGTGCATGTTGTTGCTGTCAGACAAATAGATGTAGCTACATGTAGATGTAAAAAGTATAGAGAGGTGATTTGGGGATATGCACCAGTATTAAATAACTGTTATGCTCTGCAGTAACTGTCACAATCCTCGCTGCGTCTGAAGAACTTTCAGATATTACTCACACCGAAGGAATCATCAGGCATCTTCGGAAGTTGTCTAGTCATTCTTGATCAAGAGAAAACAGCAGTATGAATATTTTCTAGGCTGAACTCTGTTGCACTGAAGCAAATTTTTTCTTGCCACACAGATCATTTCTGCGACACGCACTTCTGCATCTTGTTCATTACATTTTAAATATTTTCCAGCAGAGATGTACTGCTGGGCTTCATCACGTGGTCGTCAGTGTGAATCCTGATGCTGTGGCCCGTGGCCCCACAATGTGCACGGGAACATTTAGTTGTCTACTTGACATTCATAGTCTGCAAGGCTTTCATTTGCACAAAAATCACTGCGTATGAAGGCAATTTAGCTCTCTCATTAAAAAGACATAAACGCCTCAGAACTTAATGGCATCTCACAGTAGAGGAGTGAGCCTTTAGAGTTTTTGAGATTACATCTCGAGATTGCCGCGCGCATAGAAGCGGACGGGCTGGTATCGGCTCAGCGTCGACTCTCATCGCCGTTTGAATGAAAATGGCCAACAATACGAGCTCGCTGTCACCGAGCTTTTTTATCTGTGAAGTTGTGCGGTACTCAGCCATTGTGTGAGGCGTTGTGTGGCATTACTTTTAACTTGTGTCTGCACAGATATAATGTAAGGGCGACGGGAGGTGAACCCGTATCAATGATCGTGATCTTAATCAACCACAAACCAGCATGTTACGTTTCGTTATCTGCACCTCTTTCATTATAAAAATCTATCACAGGGAGATAATGCAGTGTAGTGAAGCTTTGTGGGAAGAACAAGGTTGGCTTCTCACGTTGTACGAGAAGCATTAACGAATGCATTTTGATTATAATTCATCTTGATTAGTGCATCTTTTACCACTTCAGAGATGCTACAGTAAGTGCTATGTGCTTAACCTTGTGAAAAAAAAAAAAAAAACCTGAGTGCTGCACCATACACCATGTGATAAGATGTTTAAAGAGAAATGACTTCTCTAGGCAATGACTTCCCCCGTCCCTACGGTTGTAATTTCAGCAGTCGTGAAAAGAGGGACTGAGACTCACGAGGACTCTTCCTTTATCAGTCTCCACTTTATGAACGGTAACGTTCCCAAAGCAGGAAAATAAAAACAGTCATATATATGCTGTAATAAACGGAGCACACACGACGTAATGCGCTTTGAACGTCAACACCGTAGGTTTGTTTCAGCTGTTCGTACAGTTGTTTAATGGCTTTAGAGTGGAATTATGTGGCCAGCTCCTGCCTGAATCCTCTCTCCGCCATCTCTCTAGTGAGGACGGAGATGTCCTTGGTCTGTGAGAGCGAGCACGTCACTCAGCACGCAAGGTCTCTGCGGTGCATCTGTACATCTCTGCGCTGTCCCCGTTTCTCTCAGACGAGATGAGAATGAGACTGGAGACATGCATTATTCGTAACCGATACCATTCCTTAATGGTGTCTGCGCTCCCCACTGGCAGCCCATAATGGACCGTTTTTGAGGTTCTCGGCATCTTGTTCGACTTTTTGATGGTGACGGAATGGGGACAGTGGGTGTCACCTGGGAAGAAACGAGAAGAACGATGGGACCTTTCATTTACTTGTCAGGAAGCTGGCATTGCTAGCACTTGACATGATGTGCATACAGAGAGTGCTTGGGCCGGGAGTGGCAGATAACAACAAGGGGAGAAATTGCCCTTCAAAAGGGAAACATTTCAGTCTCTTTCATACCACGGAAACCGGGTAAAAGGAAAATGTCACATATCTGAGGGAATGGCTCATTTATACAATAACTGTAAACATTTCTCACACCAATAGTCGTTAAAGTCCCTAAAACACTATTTAAGGAGGAAATGTGCCAATTTTACACATCAGAATCTGTTTACAGGTTTGGGGAAGTGCTGCTACAAGCTTTTTGTGGATCCAGAGGGAGCTGCGCAAAGTCAAGTGACGTCAGTTGGAGCTGGGGACTATAAGTTTGAAAATAAAAAAAAAATCCGGGGGTGTGGAGTTAAAAATACGTGAGCTTACCAACCCTGTTCCTCATCTCTGCTTGAGGACAGGGGCGAGTTGGAAACTTTTGGGACCAGACTGGGGTATAATCTTAAAGAAGGGGGGCACATTTGTAAAATTAGTAAAAAATTAGGGCTGTCAAAGTTAATGCAATAATAACAAGTTAACACAAAATTGTTTGAGGACGTCATTTGGGCTTTGGGAAACACTGATCGCCATTTTTCACCATTTTCTGACATTTTATAGACCAAACAACTAATCGATTAATTGAGAAAATAATTAACAGATTAATCGACAATGAAAATAATCGTTAGTTGCAGCACTAATATATTTGCAGTATAACAAACAGGGTGTCTGTGGCGACATTCCCTCCCCCCCAAAAAAATGTTGTATTAAGTCACTGCTAATGCAAACCGAACATTTCCTTCTGCTAAGACGACCACGCAGCAGCTCACAGAAACATCTCCCTGAGCTGAGACACGAGAAACCACTTCACGGATGGCAGCGGTGGTAAACAGAGCCATGTACCGCCTGAACACAGTGAGTGAGTCTCGGGTAACCGACTGCTTTATCCGAATAAAATGTCGTTGGAGGTGAAATCACTGTTTAGATATGAAATACACTGCAAGCCGGGTCATAGCAGGCCTTCCTGCCTTTTGTGCTCTCTGTGATGTTCACGCGCCCCGCAGTCTGACACAAAGTTCTGATTCACAAACGCAAAATGTAACCTTGCCGCGATGAGCAGCAGCGTATAAGAGCAGTGAGGCAAAAAAAAAATCTTTACCAGGGGCAAGACCTAAATTACAAAGCTGTAAGCTTTGGGAAGGATGAACGCACCTCTAGAGGAATCAGCTGAGTATGCAGCTCCGGGACGGGCACCGTCTTCACTCAAATCTGAATGGCTGTTTATCTTTAATCACATCTGTCATCTACATTTCAGCTCCTGGGACGACACCTGTTTGACCTCCACTACTTCAGAGAACAAAGATTTAAGTGGCACTTAAGCACTGTTGATACAGCTCCATAACTGTGCAACAATCACAATAGATCTCGCATGATGCCTCCTAATGACACGGTATAGTTCAAATGCACAAATGCAACTCTATTTACTGCCGCTTCTAAGTGGGGGTGCTTTGGGTACAAGTGTCTCTACAGGGGAAATGACTGCACAATAACCGGACAAGACGTATAGGTTGGACGGGAAATCGGAATGTCCCTTTACATCGGTAAGCGACTCCCCGCTGTCGTAATTGCTTTTCTGTAATTTGAGACCAATTAGACATTATAATATGACAGCACCGCTTCAATTACATCTATAGTGAAAATCCTCCTGTCTAATTATGCCCTCCTTTTAATCTTTGTCTTTCAAAGATCTCTCCGAGAGACAGCGGAGGAGGAGACAAGGCGTGTACTCGCATGGTCTATGAATTAATAATACAGCCAGAGGAGAGACGCGAGTACACAGGCTGGCAGTGGGAACCACAGTACATGTCACATCACATAACACGGAGCTGGAGACACCGAGAGCTTCGCAATGCTGCCATGAGAGCGTCTCCGATACTTTTACGCACACACACACAACTTCAGCTTTTCATCCTCTCAGTCCAGTCATTACTTTAATGTCCCCCCCAAAAAGTCATCTAAATTCAGCAGTAATAGTTTTTACCCTCATTATGGAATTTCATTATCACCATCATCATCGCCACCATCATCATCATTGCAGGAGCAATACAATAAATGCTGAGGTAGCTATCTCCTTCTGGGTGAGTGAAAAGAAATAGGGATGAGGGAATTATTAATGATATCAGCAACTATCCACACGCGCTGACATACAAATACTATCCAGTGATACTACGTCTTGTTCGCTCCTGTTATTGTATCTCTGCACAGAGTTTTTAGGCATGGCTTAGGGATGGAAATGTCAGTCTGTCGGTCCACCACTTCTGAATAGGGCTGTGTGTTGGCAAGAATCTGGTGATACAATATGTATCATGATACAGGGGTTACGATTCAATATATTGTGATATATTGCGATTAGATTTGTTCCAATACCGACACCAGTATCGGAAATGCGTCCAATACCGCCCAAAATTCGGTATCAGGTATCGGCAAGTTCGCCAGTCTATGAACCGATCCGATTCCATAATTTATTAATCCATATTTAACCGGAAATCATTTATTCTTCGCCGCTCCAAAACAGTAGCCTTCACTGTGCTGTCGCCCTGGATGTATCATTGCATCCGCGTAATTAATTCAGTTTTGTATCGTATTGCGAATTTTCACAATGAATAGAATAATTAAATGCATTGGACTCAGTGTGCAAGGTTTCTGTGTGTAACGTTTTTTTATCAGATGACGGATTAAAAAGACGCATAGGAAAAATACGGACTTGGTGTGAAGAGGCCTTTACACCCCTACCTCTGAAATATCTCAACTGCCATGAAATTTGGTACAGGCCCCAAGAGAACTTTGGTGACCCCTCTGACCTTTCCTCAGGCGCCACCATGAGGTTGACACTTTAGTTTTTTAGTGAAACGTCTCGACAACTACGGGATGGATTGCCACGAAAATTGGTTCAGACATTCATGTCGTACTCAGCAATAACTTTGATGATCCCTTGACTTTTCATGAGTAACTCCCACAATCTGAAGCGCTTTCACCGTTCCTGCTTATTGAGCCAGAATAAGTTATAATGAATGCATTTAATCAGAGCACAATGGAGCAGGCATTGATTTTACGAACATATTATTTTACCCCAAAGAGACTGGGTGCTCTGCTTTATTTGAGCTGCACCAGCCGAGAGCTTACGACCTCTGTGAGGAGGAGACTGCAATACGACTAATAAATATTTCCATGTTATTCTCGCAAATACGATAATGTTATGATCAATAAAACTTGCTCTTTCAATAATTACTTTTATGTGGTTCTTCCAAATTATAGAGTGGCTGTAATCATGATACATAAAAGTTTTAATTTCCTTTAATGCACATTTCTAATGGACAGACTCCTCTGCCAATTTAGCTGTCGGCCATGTTGAGCAAATTAAAGGGAAATTGATGTGGAAACATTTCCCGGCACTAAAGAGGCCTGATATTGAATTGGCTCTACTTTTGCTTGATTCTTCCACGTTATCCGGAAACAGATATTTGCATCTCCCACAAGCTACTACTTTGGACACTGTACTTATATAAAAATACTGATTTTAAGTGTTTGAATGAAGATTTGGTCTCCTCAAACATCCGGCCAGGTGGTTCCTGAAGTTGTACAGTGTAATGAAGTGAGTGCCCCTTAAATAATATTAGTGTAGCTGAGAGAGAGTCATGTAGATGAGGCCGATTATCTCACTTTCTGAAGCTCATTTTAGTCTCTGCTTGGCACAGAGGATCAAGCCAGCAGCACTGGAAAGGTTTTAACCACGGCTATAATCCCTGCCCTGCTGAGAGAGAGAGAGGGAGAGAGAGACTGTGTGTGTGCGTGTGTGTGTGTGAATGTCAGACTGAAAAACAGGGAGGGCTAGAGAGGAAAGGATGCTGGGTAGAACAAAATAAGGGAAAATAATGGAATAGAGAATGAGAAGATGTAGTAAACGTTAAGGGTGTAAATCACTGTTGTTAATTCAGATAGATTTAGAGCTGAAACAATTAGTTGATTAATCGATGAGTCGATCCACAGAAAATTAACCGACAACTATTTTGAGAATGGATAAACAGATTCAGTCCTTTTTCGAGTAAAAATACCAAACATTCTTATTTGAATTATTTATTTAATGTTTATTTTTATAGGGACACGTATATAGCGTGAACCAACACCACAGAATTTACAAGCTACTTTTTAATGCTCGTTCCTGGATGGGCCTTTAAATTACACAAAAAAAAGGGGACAAAACATCTCAAATGTCCAGCTTTTATTTGGCTGTGATAGTAAACTGATCATTTTTGGACTATTGCTTGGACATAACATGCAATTTGAAGACATCACTTCAGGTTTGCGGGAGTATAGAGACGCGAAGTCCCGCCCCTTCCGGTGGACCCCATGGGACCTTAAACCTCTCTATTGTGATGAAAATAATCAACAGATTAATCTGCAACACTTTACTTTAAATCCCCCCATTTAGCATTTATAAGCAGTATATAAACCTTTAATAAATGGTTTATAACACACTGTAATGTAGTTGTCAGCAGATATACACTGGTGGACACTGGTGTGTAAACAGATAATAAATGACAAAATGGTAAAACACAGTTGTAATAATATAAAATGTCTTCATAGGACAAGTATACTGTACATTAATAAACACTTATATAAATATTTACAAATTAATAATTGAACTAAATGTTTGTATACTGCTTCTTAATGCTAAATAGGGGGACTTATATATATATATACAAGTAAAACGTAACACTTTATATAATAAAGTGATGTAACGTAGTGTTACTGTACTAATTACTGCATGGATAGATAAGATAGATAAGACAGAAGCTCTGCCTGCTTTGTTCAGCACACATCAATACAGCTACTTATTAGTCTAATGAGCACTGTATTCGATGATACAGCGGGGCTGCATACCCGCCACTGTGTCTGTGCAGTTCTATCACAGACTCTCAGGATTTGGTCTCATGGTTCAGATCTTGCTTTTATCACTAATATGATAACTGCAGAGTAAATTATTCATGGAGCGATCGCTGCTCTCGTGTTTAAGGAACCATAGCTATGATCAAATAGAGAAGGTTTCTGTCAGCCGACTCTGTAAAAGCCTGTGATCATTCCGACGAGGAAACGCATGTAAACACAATTTTGTTCCATACAGTAAGCCATCATCTCAACGCCCGGTCTTATTGCGACATGAAAACTTGAAACAGTAATGAGATGGGTTTAACTATAAACTGTACGTGCAGATTGTTGTTCTGTGTGGGACCTCCTTCACTTCCTATGAAGGTACAATTCACGGTGGAACTTGCATTCCCAACAGATCCAAAGTGGTAAACACTACACATACAGTAAAGTATGGAAACACTTTGGGTTTCACACATAGGAAAAGCAGAGCTAGACATCACGGCTAAAGCTGCATGCTAACTCTGTCATTGACAGGAAACGTTATCGTATTGCGGTAACGTGCGGTCAAGCCGGCCGTCACTCTCATCTCTGTGGTCAAATCGGCCGACGCTACAACTGTAGAGCACCCATATACTGACATTTATGTTAATTGCATTCAAATGGCCCTGTTAATATATAGTCAATAAAAATATTGTGACTGAGTAGTGTGCAGGCGTTATCTTTTTCTTTACAGAGGCTAACTGCCTCCCCACATTTGCACAAAGCTAACATGCTGGGGACAAGTCGTCTGTCCCCTGAAGGCTCAGAGACAAAGCTATTATCAACCACAATAACAACAACGCAGCATTAATTGGAATTAGTATTGAAATATTATTACTGAATTTAAAACTCTAATCCCTTACTGAAAAAAAGCAATCTGTAACGTGTTCCTAAGTAATGCATTACCGCCCAATGTTAGTTTACAAGATCTACAACTCAAAACAAACTTCTACATATTTGTTTGTCAATCAATCATCGCATATTTCTAATTGAAATTATGAGTAGCGACCACCATGATAGTGATGATTCCCTCTTCAAACTCTTTCACATTACTCTGCAGATTAAACAACTTTTCTGAAGTCAACACCAGGGATTAATTAAATCAGTATTGTCTAGTGACACAAAATCTACAAAAGCTTGGTTATGGCTTCGTGCCCAGCTGCCCTCTTGAGTTCTTTCTGGCACTGAGCGAGCAGGATGTGCAAGCTGAGACTCCCATCCTGTGCAAAGCAGCGGCCTTAGGCCTGTATTTACAGACACCAGACAGAGAACTCCTCTTCAGTCCGTCAGATCAGCGGGTTAATCAGACAACAGACAGTTATTTGGATCTGAGATAGAGAAGAATAAATTATTCACAACAGTGACAGACTTTCTGAAGAGAGCTGGCAGTGTTGGAGATCAAGGTGGTGGCATGGTGTGTGTGTGTGTGTCTGCCTGAAAGTTACCGTGTGTCTCTTCAATGGGAGGGAAAATAGGCTCATTTATGTTTGGAATTAAGTCATTTTAATCATTATACTCAAAAATCCTCTTGAGTTATCGGCAGAAGGGGTTCTTAGCAGTGTGATTGGCTAAAGTAGATATGAGAAGCATTTGTACAAGGGCAGTGCCTTATGTGAGCATTGGCAGTTATTAATTTCTTTCAGCACACATAAACCCCCAAAATATTATTAAACAAACAGACAAGACTAAAGAAACTTTCTATGATGAATACTTTCCTTTTTAAAGGTGCTAAATGCGAGATTTGGATCTATTGCCTCAGCACGGCTCTCAACATGGTGAAGGCTGAGCTGGCGGCTAGCAGCCAACAGTGAAAACAAAGGCAACACTGCTGACAGAGAGCTAACAGTGTTAACCCTGGGGGGAGCCGGAGGGTAGGTGCTACGCTTATGCGATGACGCCGTCGGTCGGGACGGCGTTATCAGCTGTAACGGCCATATGAGTGCAGTGCAGATGCACCAACATGCACTAAAAGGCACGCGCAGCTTGCCCGACTATGTCCACAAAGCACGGAGAAGTTCGGATTACAACACACGCAGAGGGAGAGCGACTTAATTCTCTGCGCAGGTAGACATTACCCCTCTATATCCTTACATAGCAAATACTTGATTGCTGCTATATGAATGCTCTGGATATCGTATAGAGCACCTTTGACCAAACTCAAAATCTTAGAATTACAAGCTCAAGATTTCTGAAAGCCTGAAGACACCTCAGGGCTTACTGTATGTAGCAGCCTACTCTTAGAGAAACACACAAAACACCAAAGAAAAGCAAAATCCTGTAACGCACATCACAGCGATGAGAATATCATCATTGCAATATGCAAAGTATACTGAATAAAATGGAAAAGCAAGAGGATCTCAAGTGGAAATAACTGTCTGTTATCTAATGAAATATTCAACAGGTTCATTTCAGTGAGGTCCAAGAAGGGGTTTTTCGATACACTTGGCCTCTGACTATGAGTAAAACAAAAAAAATCACCGTGTCAGCATTATTCGCAGAGAAACTCTTAAGTGGTGAAGTGAAAGTACTGTTTTGACTACTTCTTTGGCTGATTTGTTCATTATTAAATGATGCCGGTAAAGGCAGAAAACACTGATCTTGTCTGGAAGACAGCGTGTTTGACAGTACTGCGGTTCTGCCACATTAGGCAATTATTCATACGGGCTTTGATGTGCGGTGTCAAGACTGACGGCCGGGCAGACTCAACGCTCCTCTTTGCTCCACTGACTCCATCAGCCAAAAACCACTGAGCTTCAGTGGACCATAGCTCCGCACAAGTTCGCCACCCATCTTGCTGTCAATCCTTCACAGCTCACAGGTAGAATACTGCTCTACTTATTAAGCCTGAGTGTTTTACTTTCTTTGTCACGTGGGAAACATCTAATATGGACGTAGCTTTCCTTTTTAAGAAACTATTACATGCAAATCACTTTTCATTATTTGAGAACGTCGTCTTGTGATTGACCTGCATCATGTATGCATACAAACACATCTTAGACCAACTATTGGATGTATTGCAATTAAATTTGCTAAACACAGTCATGTCCTCCTCAGGATGAATCGTAATCACTTTAGTGACGCTCTGACTTTTCCAATCTAGCGCCATCATCAGGTCAAAACTAAATGTGTTCAATACTTTGGTTTAGGACCAAAGCTGTACTTTGTGTTTAGTACTTATTCGCAAACTTAGCATGACCAACTCTGACATTCTGATAGCAAACTCCAAAGAGTTACCTTATATATTCTAAATATAGCGTACACTTAAACTGATATTGATTTTCTTTAGTGCAGTGCATTGCTTTGCTCCCGTGCGGTAACTCCTGTCTGTTTCTCCAAACTGGGGGCGTGTATACAACCCCACTTCAAAACACCCAAACTATTCCTTTAAGGCTGCTTGGGCAAAGTGAAAACTATATCAACATACTTAAACCAAGAATAAAGTATTTTTTACAAACTCTTGCTGTTCCAATAATGCTGCAGTGAGTTTGTACTCATGTAAAACTCCTTTGCAAAGGAGAAAAATAGTTTGGCCTGCAGACATTTCTGTATCTTTAATGAGTCTCGTCCCCTGCAGTGCTGCTTGTTTCATTTCATTTCATTTATGGTGGAAAGAGTGTATCATTAGAAATGAAAGTCAGACAGTTAAACTGCTCTTAAATAAATAACTGCGCTAGTTCCCTGCTAACAGTAATCTGTGACTTTGTAGCCTCACATGCTAATGTTCCAGCATTTTTGAACTATATTCTGCTTGCTTTCTGTTGGTTGGTTTTGGTTTATAATGAATATTACATGAATAAACATGGTCATAATGATCAGTGTTACTAGGGCGACTGTGCTAACACTATCTTTAAACAGAAACATATTGAGGAACATCATTTTTTGAGGCTGTAACGTGCATTCAATCCTGTGTGTAAGGTATTCTTTAGGGTATTATAACCACATAGGTTGATTTTATCACATTGACTGGCAACTGTAGATGGTATTTTCATGATGAAATTAACTGCGGCAGCGATCTCTTGTTTTGTAAATGGAATTCTATTGATTGTGAGAAGTGTTATCAGGGCTTTAAATGGCTTCTCTATCTGTTCCCGTGTCTCACAGCTTTTTCAAGACTCTGCAATTGTGAAATGAAGCCTCTGAAATCAATATGTGCCACAGTCAATTTTTACTCATTATCATCAAGATCCCGGGTATTATTAGGAGTCAATATCAGGAAAATGCCTTCATCAACAAACACAGGAGTAGCACATTGTAGCCGTGTTCAACTCATAATTAACACACAAGGTCTCTTCGGATATGAGTGCCCATGGTCAAATGAGAGTAAATGAGAGGAATTAATCTCAGTCTGTCATATAAATGTTTCCAAAGAGAGAGACTTCCTCAGCACTCACATATTGATTGTATTTCAAATGTGCAAATATGGAATTTCCATTCCAATAAATTTAGGAGAATAATAAAGATGCAAGGGAATGATTTCAAACCAAAATGAGAAAAAATCATATTTTCCCCCATTACTGTGGATAATAAACAGAACATGCTGTCAACAGTTTTCATCTCAACTGTCTCTTCAGTAGAAAGTAGTTCCAATTAAAAACATTTTTTTTTTCTAAATATTATTTTTCAATGCTGTGAATACCACTAATGAAATTCCACTCACCTCCATTATGTTGGGGTGGAAGCAGAAAACCCATATCTCAAATAACAAATACAGCAAGAACCACTGAAGGTACAATAAGTGAGAAAATGTGACTTTGTCATGTGGCTGAACTGACTTTTAAATGCAGATGAGATGAGGTTAACGTGTGTACACGAGACTGTTTACATGCATAACCTAGTTAGTATGTGTGTATATAGTATATATATATATATATTGATTGACAGCCCTAGTGTATATAAATATATATATATGTATATATATATACACTAGGGCTGTCAATCAATTAAAATATCTGATGAAAATTAAAATACGTGAACATTGAATTTTAGTTTCACACCAACAGCGTGTCCTGAAAGTTGGAAAGTCTTGTGCTTTTTTAACCATCCACCACCCGACCCCCTCCCTACGTGGACTTCCGCGTACTATCATTACAAACGTCTTTGTGACACGCCAAAAAATCCCGTATACAAACGTTTCCCTTGAAACATAATTCATAATGCAGTTTCGTTGTACGGGAACATAATTTTTAGGAGACAGGGTTGTTTTCTCAAGCTACTATAAATAAAACCTCTGTTGTGCTGAACTCCTCATCATTGGGTTGACTCTGCTGTCACTGTTGTTGTTGTTTTTTTCTAGGAGTGTCAGCGCTGGTCAGGGTGCAGGGGAACATGGCCGGAGCACGGCCGCAGGAGTGGAAAACCTATCAAACTGCTCTGTCTTTGAGAGTTTCAACAGTATGTTGACACACTGGTCTTGGACATACTGTACTGTATGTCAGAGTGGAAGCACTTACAAAAACTATTTAGAGGTGCTAGCTGCTGCCCATATAAAGGTGCAGAGCAGTTTCATGACTAGACTACAACAGTAGTGAAGACTGGATGCCATCAAAAGCTCAGTTTAACAGAAAGAAAAGCCACAACTCCAATCTGCATAAAAAATCATCATCAAAAAATTATCTTGAAATTACTTTTTAAACTTTGGAAACTTTCACGCGTGTCTCTCCAAATATCTTACAGCAGGTATGGAGACATTAAGAATGAGAGAGCAACCTTGGTACACGATTTCCCATTACATCCCAATATCAGAGTTAATGAGTCCAATAAGCCTTTGAAGACCTGTTTCTAGCTGTATTATTGATGTTACAAATATAGCTCTGCTGTGCTATCAGTTAACAGGAGATGTGAGCTACGTATCTGTCACAGCACATTTCCCAGAGTTAAATTGCGAAAGCAGAGGCCAGATTGAAACAAATAGCTACTGTTTCAATTATTTAGGCTCATCATGGTGAAATGAAGATTGTTCTGTCTTTATTGCATTGCAGTGAGACTGATGAGCTAGGATGAATGACAGGATGCATATTTAATGTCTGCATATAACGCTATTTCCTTCCAGCTCTTTACCTTAAATTGTGTTCAAGGATATTTCCCCCTCTGCTCGGTGCTATGGAATACATAATAACATAACAGACAGATCCGTTATGGGTGGACTATTTAGCAGGAAACATTAGGGGTGCAACGATTCATCTACTACATCGATGTATCGATTTATATCCCCAAGATCCAGCTACATAGATAGGTACTCGGCAAGTTGTCCTTCACATTTTCGGCTTTTGCAAAAAGGGAGATGTCCTTGATAAATCGCTCGCTGTTTGCAGAATATGCAAAGGCCAGATAAAATACAACGGCAGGCAACACGACCAATCTGTCCACTGATCCTGTTGTTTGGATACTTATTTGTAGAAAGCCACATTTTCTTCATTGTTCAGCTTTTGTTCTAATCCTGCAAACGCAATATTAAAACTTCAGATGTGTTCACTTTTTTCTTTTGACAGAACGGTCACAAAGAAAGTCACAGTTTGCAGAGCATTTACCTCCAAGTGCAGACAAGTGGAGATTTTAAATTGAGTCATCTGGAGACAATATTCTCAAGTTTTATCACAGTGATGAGAAATCTGCTCCCGCTGCCTCAGCTCGTTCTCAGTGTGAAAATATGCAGAGTTACAAAACGCTTGACTCCGTAAACTGTGTGAAGTCACATGCGAAGGAGACGTACATGTACCAGGTTTGTTACCTGTGCAGCGGGTTCAGAATATCTATGGTTTATCTTCTGACATACTTGCGATTCCTCAATGAAAGTGAGGATTTTTTGCAGTAATGTAAAGGCTGACTTTATAACCTTCTGTTAATTTGATACTGTAGGTGTTTTTGACAAGGGAGAATACCGTAATATAGGTCATGTCATAAGGATTAAAATCAATGTCTTGATATAAATGACGGACGAGATATATTTGGCCAGTAGTGAAAATGTCCCTCCTAAGCCACCATAGTTGTTATAATATATAAGTAGCCACATTTTTCTTGGTTTCATTCACATCTTCCCTTTATAGAGTTTTATTGTTTAGTCTTTGTGATATTGATATCACAAACGGTAGCTATTTGTGCCCTGTGGTGAAAGTATTAATCGATGCTGTGAACTGACAACATTTTCCTTTGTTTCCCGTGTTTCTGTACGAGAACTGCAGGCCAAGTAGTGCGATCGGCCACGCTACGGGTATGTAGAGGTTTCAACTGTGATAGGTTCCCCTCACCTGTAATTCACAGCCCCATAATTGTGTCTGTGTGCGGTCATTTTGCACTTTTTTCACAACTGACACCCCTCTCTTCTTTTTTGTTGCAGTGAGTATGAGGTTATCTTAAATATTATATATAACAGATTTAAAGTAAATCATTGCCCATTTTAAATTGTTTATACAGTTGTATTGCTTGTTCGAACATAGACGGTCACTGCAACTCAAAACTCCAAGCTAAATTAGACCACGGCCCGGGCCGGCTACACATAGTGCTGTAAATAAACTTTCTAAAATCTTCTATTGTTTGGATTCTTAGAAACAAAAGGCTCAGTAAAAATCATTCATAATTCATAATTTAGTGATGATAAACAAAACTAGGGTGAAATATCACGGTTTCACACTATTCTTATTATTCTTATTCTTATTATTATCATCATCATCATTATCAATTACAATGACCCTTAAAATATGAGAACAGAATTATAATAAATAGAATTATAAACCTGATAAAAAAAAATTGCATGCAACTATGATATGTTATACTGTATAACTGAAGCATGTTAGTTTACATGTTAGCAGCACTATAGCATGTAATTAACTGTTAAATGAAAATTAACATCAGCTGTGAGCTTTTAAAATAATGTCCTATGATCATTAACAATTAACATATGCCGCAAGTGTGCGACGGCGCAGCAAGACTACTCCTTTCTGTATATTTAACTCACATACTCACTTATGTCCGTGTACTATGCAAATGTACAAGGTATGATAATCGTCAACTTTCATACCATGATATACCTTGTTTCCGGTGTACTGTTACAACCCTGAAACTAAAAATAACAACTGTTATAACAACCATCACCACGTTATTTTCATCGATTTCCTCACTTAAATGAATGGAGATAGACATGAGGTATTTGAGGATGAATGTCAGCTGCTGCACTACAGTATGATGATGAAGCCTCATATTTTCCAATATAACAAAGTTATGTGCATGTATTCACACACCCTTATGCTTCACAGTTGCATTTTCTCCCTCCCTGCTCCCAGTCTATGAAACACGGTGATACCGGTAACCAGTCTTGTGTGTCTGCTCACATGACACTTCATCCCGATTATGCAGTGCCTCTGCATATTTTCACACAGTGAATGAGCCAATAGAGCAGGTCGGAGCAGATTTCTCTTCATTACAAGATTATGAGCAGAAGTCTACTGCACTCACTGCCTTCACTTGTCATACAGTAAATGTTTCCAGATTAAGTGAGGAAAACCAGAAATCAACAGATGTCAAGGGAAAGCATTTGAAGTCTCACTTTATTTGTCGATTTGGGCGCACAGTTGGCATAAGTGCGTCTGAAACACTATAATTTATTTTTTTATTTTTGGACAACCTCTAAATTGATCTTAAAAGTTCATTCTTGACCCTGGAAATAATACCTTGATAATCTTAAAGAGGACCTATTATGCTTTTGTGCTTTTTCCCTTTCCTTTAGTGTGTTATATAGTTTTTTTTTTGCATGTAAAAGGTCTGCAAAGTTACAAAGCCCAAAGTCCACGCCAAAGGGAGTTACTCTCCCCCACAGAAACACTGCTCCTGAACTGCCTGAATTGCCTCGCTTGAAGTCCCGCCTTTTCTTCCGTAACGTGGTGATGTCACCAACTAACACATTTGCATAATACCTGCCTAGCGGCTAGTTTGGCACACCCTCGAACAAAGCTAGTTAGAGCGGAGTCTGAAGAGTTTGGTTCGGTTGACGAATCACAACAGAGTGGGCCAGCTGACCAATCAGAGCAGACTGGGCTTTTCGGGAGGTCGGACAGGAGCTCAAACAGAGCGTTTCAAAGAGAGGGTGCTGCAGCACAGCCGGTATGAGAAAAGTAAAGCGTTTTTTTGAACATTAAAGCATGTAAACATGTATGCACCTGAAATGTTCTGGGTCTTTTGTGTTCCCAACAATTACATTAAATTTAACCTCTTGCAGAAAAAAACAGAATTTTTTTGCTTGACAAAATATATTCAACAACAACATGACACTTGGAAGCTGAGGCGTAATGAGCAAAGCTATATTTAAATCAATTGTCGACATATTCTCTTTGACTCTTAAGTTGACTCGGCAGGGCTGGAGGTAAGGGACTAATGAGATTGGAATAATAGCTTTGACTTATTACCATGTTTGCCTCTCCTTTCACCTCAGCCCACCCTGCCATCTAGCATCTGGGACTCCTCAGCCAATTACTACTTGTACTGTATACCACTGCGATCTCTGGGAGGATGTGAGGTCCCTGCCAGCCGTGGCTCAGGATGACAAGGCTTTCTTGTGTAGCTGAACATCCAGCTAATCCATCTCCTCATGCCTCATCTTCTCCTCAGACTACATGGAGCTCAAAGTGCCAAATGCTCAGTCTTATTAGAGCAGTCCTCCGAGGACCAGATGCAAAATGAGCAAAATTCGGATCCTTTTTTTGATGTATGTGCCGCACGCCGTATCTCACCGCACCTTTCCTGGAGAAAGAGGTTGTCACCGTATTCATGAGAATGCATGAATTTCTTCACATTAATCTTATACTATCTCCCTCAGTTTTCCTGTTTTCAGCCTCGAAAGCCATTTCAGCATGTGCTTTGAATATGTATATAAAGCATAACGGGACATAAGGAGGGTTGCGGTGAAGGATGGAATGACCTACTGTAATGTATCACTCATTTCCTCTGTGCTGCATCGCCTACATGGAGACAGATCCAATATGGACTGATGTAGCATTCAGATAAAAATCAAATAACGAAGCTCCATTTCACAACAATGTCCCCCAGGCAACATTCAGGGAGAGCAATGGAGGCGTTTGTAAAGGTGGAATAAGAGAGCTGGTGGTACTGTGGGTGCTGTGTCCTTGAGCGAGGCAGGGTTACAGCCCTCCATCGCTAATTACCACATAGAGACCATGCTGCTCTGTTTGACACTTCTCTCTGCAAAACGCTGAGGTATCAACACGAGCACTGACACATTCAAAAGGTAAAAATACCACTATCGTCGGAAAAAACCTGCGGGCAATAAATAACCCAGGGAACAAGTTGTTTCAGTGAGATTGTATCTTCAACAGCAAGGTTAATGTCTTTTGCCGAACCCGTCACCTAGAAATTATGATTATATAGGCTACTACTAATTTGCAACAGCAAATGCATTTTGAGGAATGCTGCACAGATTAGGTTTATTATTAGAGGTGCAATGGATCACAAAACTTATGGTTCAGATCGTATCACGGTTTTGAGTCACGGATCGGATCAGCAGAAAAAAAGGGAGCAAATATAACTTTTAGAGATGCCCAGATCACGTTTTTAGCTTACAAAACTAGTTTTTGATCGACTGTATAGCAGTCATAGTGAAGTAAATTAGTAATTGACCAGAGGATGGCATGGCAATGAAGGTCTTTGCAATCTTAGAGTGGTTAATCATGTCGTGAGCATGAAAGTGTAAAGAGATGTGTGTGTGTGGAAGTATTACATATTATATTTATGTGAGGAGTATACGAGCAGAAAGGCCATTATGTTAAGTCACTTGGGAGATTTCATGATATCATATATAATGTTGAGTGAGCAGAGATGTGAAAAATGAGCTAGAGGGATGTAAGAAATATAATCTACAGTCTTATTTTTTCTGAAAATTTAGCCATGAAGTATTTATAATACAGTATGTGTAGTACTGCTTGTCCTTTCAATACAGTCTGTGTATTCATCTTAGGTTTAGTGTGTTAGCATGCATTTTTTGTTAAGTATACTCTCTCTGACTCCTAACATTTGCTCTACAAAGAGGAAATAAAACAGGAACAGTTGAAGTGTAAAACTACTTTTTCTCTGACATACAGCTTCAAGCCCCAGACCACAATGGGATGAGTGGCACAGCAGGCTAGATCTCTCCGATTCAGTCTCTCTCTGCATCCTACTCGGGCCAAGCTGAACCCCACAGCTTTCCTAAAGCTCCACTTTGCCACGAATTAAGCCTTAATGCGACTCCTCTGTCTATTGATTTGTTTGCCATGCATTTCCTGTCCTGCTTTGATGTCATTGTGGTGTCAGTGTTTGGAAGATTCCAGATAAAATTATGGAGGGTTTTAGCTTTTAAGCTTGTTATTTCAGGGGATTATTCGGCCGCAGTTGAATTAACATTTTTATTCTTTTTTTGGCCACAAACTGGATTATGTGACTCTGTTCTGCAGAGGCGATATCAAATGCCAATCGCTGATATGCTACTGCCATGAACCCCCACCACTGTGGAGGAGAGCAGTGCTGATTGAGTCTGGGGAGAGCTCGGTGTAGAGGATTTCACCAGCTTGGCCTACAAGCTCTGCAGCACAGTATGGTAAAAACTGGACCTTAGAGCCGGGGATCGGAGCAACATGAAACACATTCACTAATGTAAAACAAAGAGGTCATTATGTATTATAGTGTAATATTCACTGATGCTGCAATTCTGCTACTGTTTGTTCAATATTTCAATGCAACTGCATTTTTATTGCTTATTGACTGAACTAACCCAAAATGTCCTGTTGTTTTGGCTCTCTGTTTGAGTGGAAAAAAATGAGTTTTGGTTTCTTTTGACCCAAAGGGACCCTGTCACAGCTAGCTGGGAAGGAACTGAACTTCAGCAGGGATAACCCCCGCCTGTGTTCAGCACACTGGATGTGGTCCACTGGTCCCTCTGCAGGGCTCAATACACTCTGCATGGGAGCAGAGCGAGCCACGGTGCGAAGCACCAAAATACAATACAAACAAAAGGCAGATTAATGGCCAGGATAATCGCAACCCAGAGATTTGTCCCTATTTGTATTTTTCTGACTCGACAAATTTCTATCCGGTATTGAACTTTTCTCAAAGCCTCAAACATAGCTGTGAGCAGCAGCAGGGCTTCGGCTCATCTCTGTCCTTATATGAGGCAGCAGCTGCAATTCACATTGCCATTAAAGCACCACTGAGCTGCAAAATGACATTCAACACAATCACATCGGTACAGGATTATTTTATGGCAACAACTTTCACTTCCATGTCGTGCTACATTCCAACTGTCAAAAACTCTAAATGTTTTTTTTTCCTTTATTACTGTCATCTATAGTGGTTATTTGCATAAAAACACAATTCAAATGATTAGGAAATAAATGATTGTATTTTGATTGAAATATTTGCTTTGAATAAAAAAAATCTCAGCATTAGTAGTTCTAATTATATATTATAAGCTTTTTAGAGCTAGTGTTAGGAAGTTAAACAGGTCATAATTCCCTCTCTATTATCTGTTTTATATTGCTGTGAAACACGGCAAAAACTACCTATTACAACATTACATTTGAACGCATCGTGATGACGTTTTAATCTACCATCGCCCAATACTCATTTTAACTGAGTAGAGCTTGAATGCACCATAATGTGCCCCATGCTGTCGGCAGACCAACCGATCGCGGTGATTACTCTGAGCAGCATGCATAGGAACGAATTACAATATACTAAGAGAGATCTCAATGCGTCCTCAATGCGTCTGGAGTGCGTTCACACCTGTACTTAGAGCTGTCCACTTGTGATCCGATCACTCAGGACGCATGTTAATACCAGGTCTGAACAGGGCCTCTGACTAGGGTGCAGAGAGGCCAAGTTAGCTTATTGTTTAGCTATAATGTTATTGTGAGCCTAAAATTCCCATGCATTCATACTTAGCCACTTCTGTATAACCCTTATTTTACCGCATAAATCACATTACTATCAAACATGCAATAAATATCAAACCACAATGATTGAATGCAACAACAAACAGCATTAGCTAATTAGCAACAGTCCACACTTGGCTATAGCGGTTGCGCTAGTATAGTACAATTACTGTATGAAAACAGATCCAACAAACGGCTCACTCTCCCGTTTTGACAGGTTACACACTGATATAAAACTCCTGACTCTTAACTTTGGAGAATAACAGTAAATTAAGAGATTGGGAACTTAAAACTAGCGCCTAACATCCTATGTCACTAGCTCTTCTTAGTCCCGCCCCCTCTAAGAACTGGGTCGGCACTGATTGGCTAATAACAAATTGACACCTGGCCACGCAGAGGTACCCGAGAGGTTCATGGGCTAATCAAAACAGAGGACATTTCAACATCAAACTATACATATCTCCATGTTAATGCAAACCATGCGAAACTCTGGTGCTTTTTGACAATGGGCGCCGATGATGGGCGCTGCCATGATGGGCAATGCAGAAGCGCTGCCGCCATTTTGAACCGAAAACGCCAATGAGTCCATAGCCATGAATGTATAAAGAAACGTCTGTAAATCAAAGGTATTGACGATAACCGTGATATTTAAAAATGAAATATTGATATTATGTTAATAATGCAAATATTAAATATTAAATATTTATATATACAGTTATGGTTACAGACTCTCTCTCCACTTCCGTAAACTCATATTTTGAGTGTAATTCATTTGTCAAAAAAGAGACAAAATGCACAATAAACAAAGTTAAAGATGAATTTGATATTTGATAGCATTATTTCTTTCCTTCAAATTTATAGATATTGCGATAATACCATGATCTTGAATTCTTTCAGCCACGATAATCGTGTGTGAAAATCTGATACTGTGACAGTCATGAAACATATAAAATGTTGTGTCTGGGGTCAGCTGAGCCATTACTCCCACTCAATTAAAGATATTCCACCAACAGAGCTGCAGCAGTTCTTCTTCGCTCTGTGCTGCCACACTTCCAATATGAATGTCTGCTGTGCTCTCTGAAGGGTTGTGAAGGTTCGAGATCAACAAACAGTATAATGGTGGTATGTCTGAGCTCTACGGTGCGTTCGATGTATATCAATAGACCCTTGCTCCACTTGAAGCAGTCAGTGAGCTGCCATGAACGTGTTATGGCAAGCACATTTTCCCTTCATTACAGCAACAGGGAGGACCATTACTGAAATAAAACCTTATGACCTTTTATGCTAAATGGGTGGAGTGATGGGCGACTGTGGTACTTAACTATGTAAAGTATGATCACGCTTTATGACTTTTGGCATAAGAGATCATAAAACAGCCATTATAAGCTTACAGCAGAGATGTAGACTCAATTCTAAAGTGTTACTTTCATTTTTTGGAACTTGATAAATAATTGATTTTCACTCATACTCACCGGATGCTTCTTCATGGATTTTTGGTGTCCAGCTACAGTAAAACCATTTCGGCTTGAGGAAACTTTGAACTAAAGGCAGTACGTATGGGAGCACTGTTCGCTTTTTGATATTTCAATTGCAGAGTAAGAGCAAAGAGTTCTTTTTAGGAAGGTTCTTTTTGGGGTTGAAATCCCTTTGAACTGATGCTTTTGTTGTGTATCTCATATTTTTCTTTATTAACATCTATGCAAATGTGGTCTTTTTAACCGTGAGTTGAATGAAAATAAATATAGGAAACACAAAAGGGAGAAAATGAAATATAATGGAATAAGGGAAATGAAAAACACTGAAAAGTAAAATAACTTCCTTCGGGCAGTGCGTAGTTAAGTTCCTGCCATCACCAGCAAAGTGGTAGACAATGGGACTGTCAGATTCATTTCTTATTGTTAAAAGCATGACGTTTCCAGGTACAACCTTTAATACAAATGGAAAGCTGTTGAGGTGAAGGAAGATGAAATGTTCTTCTACTTATTGGTGCATCATTCTTAGCTACGCTAGTTGCGTGGCTCTGGGGATGGCAAGGTCAGTCACGAGGTCGGTCCATTTATGTGACATAAAAAAGGTTGCAGAAACTCTGACATACGAGCCCATGTAGCAGAGTGTTAATTTCTTTTTACAAAAAGGTGTAATTCATCACACACCTGCTCGTTGGGCTCCTGCTGTCTTGCTTCGTTGTTGTGTCTGTTCTAATTACACCGTTATTCTTGTGAATGTTCACACACAAATCTAACCAATGCAATCTGCTGCCTAACGGCTCGTGTTGTTATCGGTGCAGGTTTGTTTGATACTGACAACCATCATTTCATGCCTTTGGACTGCACTGAAATGTCATTACGCTGTTGCCCTTGCTGCGAGAAGATTTGGTCTCCTGCTTGCGCCCCACACTGTGTGAAGTGAAAATATGAGACTGTCAAAATGACCTTTCCCAAAGACTCACAGGGACTGCTCTAATTGGCACTTTTTATTGTTATCAACTGAGGCAAACAAAAATGTTCTCCTGTGTGCTGCTATGTCGCCATTTCATAAAAAAAAAAAAAGCAACAAACAAATGAAAGGTATTCTGAAACGTCTGGTTAAAGATGAAATATAATATTGTAAGTTGCTCTTCATCGACCCGCGTAATGTCTCGCAGATAAAAATCCCCATACTGGTTTATTTCACTACTTTGTCTCGAAACGATACGAGATCAATACCAAAGGAGGAAAATAAACGGTGTGCTTAATGGATATAATGTGTATAGCTCTGATCGATCTCATCATGCAACACTATAAGAAAGGTCATACTTCACAAACAGTGAAGCTTCTCCTCAACCGTTCAATCAATACTGACATTTTATCCACAGGAATAGAGTTGGGAGATATTGGGCTTCTGCACTGTAGCTGGTTAGCCGGGCATTTACTTCAAAGACAGACTGAGGAACTGCATATCTGCGCAACAGATAACGCTCCCTAAACTGTCCTGAAATTAAATCTGTCACACATCCAGATTAACTATTCCATTGTGTGCTTCTCTGTGTTATCTCGTGTCAGGTCATGTCGTGTGCATAATCTTGATTTTGGGTTCTGCGCCCTCAATTAGACGGCCGCTCTTAGCTCTGCTTTCCTTCCCCGTCACACCAGATGGACTCACAGATGGACACAGCGACGTTCTATTAGTCCGTCGGCTCAGTCGGGCAGCCAGCGCGTCATGCTTCGGTCTATCGTATCTCTCCCTCCAAATCCCCCGAATTAGATTTTTATTTGCCTGTAAATCGCAGATTCGTCACCATCTCGCATATGACAAACAATAAAAACTGGAAGAGGCAGCGCGTGCTGTGACGCTCAGCAGATGTCTGACACCTCCAGCGCGGCCCACAAATGGATCCTGTTTTGTTTTGAGGGCTGTGATGCTTGTTAGTGTATAGTGGAGCTGTGGAGTATGTCGGGGGGCTCTGACAGGGTCAGGCGAATCTCTCTCTCTCTCACAGCTCTTACTATTTTGGAGTGATGCCGGTGTCAGATCCTCCTCCTGCCTCCTGCCTCCCGCCTCCCGCTCTGCCGTGGACAGTTGGCATCCGCCGAGAGAATGACTGGAGAGATAGGAGGTTTCTGACCATCATTATCAGACAAATGTAGCCAGGGCTCAGTCTTGCGTTGCAGGCATTTGATAGCTGCTTTTTGCTTAGTGCTCCTTAGCGTTCAGAGCTATCAGCTCAGGGCATCTCCGAGGAGCAGAGCTGTTCAACTTTCCCGATCACCTAGAGAGCAAAGGAGCACCGGCGTAGCCCCGGATCTTAACCTGATAACATCCGTGATTTATCCTCTTCATGTCACGCTGCTAAAATAAAGCCTAGTGGGAGACAGCAGCCGTGCCCTGGGCTGACAGCCCCACAGCTCATTGGGCTTTTGTTGCAGCCCGATCAGCTCTGATTACAGGGTGAGCTTCGAAGAGCATCCCAGACATGTAACCTATACTGTATACTGGCAAAGAGAGGATAGCATGGAGTGCCACGAGTTAGAGAAGTTAAATGTAAATCTTAATCTTTGTCTATTTAAACATTCACACTATGCTACTACAAAAGAAAAAAATAGCAACAATACTTTGTGGTGTAAGGGGTTAGTACTTTCACTGTCCATCAGTTTCAGCCATGAGTTAATGGAGCACATAACAAAACTCTAAGCTCTGTGATCGGATGTTTCTTGTCAAAATGCACCGTGGGAGTCGTAGTTAACTTGCGTAAGTACTGTAACGGAATCACCTAACCTACGGGGGACATGCATATCTGAACCAAATTTCATGGCGACCCATCCAATAGTTAGAAAGAAAGAGAGAAAGATGTCAAATGTTCACCTCTTGGTGGCGCTAGAGGAAAGGCCAGGGGATTATCAAAGTCAGTAGGGTTCATCCTCTGGGGATCACGAGTGCCTGTACTAAATTTCATGGCAATCCATCGAGTAGATGTTTCAGTCTGGGCCAGAGTGGTGGAGCAACATACTGTAGCTACTCTACCCTGTGTACAAACCACGAGCAAACTAAAAAAATTCACAGCATCTAAAATAAGAAAGCGTCACAGAAATTGACAGTAATTACCCTACAACAACACAACAGCGTACTACGCTATTTTTTCACACCGCTTCATAAAACCCGAAGCCTCACAAACAATCCCTGCTTCGTTTGCCACCTTTGAGAACAGTTTCACACATCAGGAAAAAGATGTGTATTTCAGTATTGCATGTACGTAAAGGCCAACACCTGCAAATTAATATGTCTTACTCTTTAATATCTGCTACTTCAGTCGTGCTGTAAACTTTGCCAGTTGCGTTAATGCCAGTTAATAACCGAACCCTCGCGTATTTTTGTTCGATAACAAGGTGGACTTTGATTCGTGGGCATATATATAACAACATGGCTGGTTCAATGAAAGTCCGGGTCAAAACGTACGCCCAAATATTTGCACTGCTCTACCTGCTCAACACACATCAAATATTTCACAATGAATTACTCATGAATGGCTGTAGCGGCCTCGCTATCATCAGAAGGCAGAGTGTAACTGCTGTGTCTGACAGACGAGCGGGACTTTGAGTGCTTAGCTGGCTCGCAGACACAAAGTTTCATTGACAATCCGAGCTGAACGACTTGCGCAATGAACAAAGGCGTCGCTGGCAAGCTGATCACAAGGCTGCGGGGAGAAGAAAAGACAGGAAGAGACACAGGGAACGAAACAAAGAGAGAGAGAGTGAGAGAAGGAGACTGACATGTCTGTATAATATCTTTGTTGCTCACTAGTGTCTGATCCTCTCGCTGTTGCTCTGCGGATGATGAAACTTCGTCAGCTGCAAAATAATGCAGGACTTGCCATCTTTCGGAGCAACTAGGGAACACTGACACTCTGGTTATATCCGTTCCCCCGTGAGGAAAACCCTCCTCTCCGTCACACCGCTGTCTCAATTATGCCGCACGTCACCTCAGCGAACCTCTCGTTCAGTTCTTGTGAGGCGAAAAACTGCTCAAAGTCGGCCGCGTGCGGAGTCGTAACTGTTCGAGAGTGCTGAACAAACAGCCGGGCTGATAGATATAATATTGTGAAGGGGGCATGAAATAATCTTTGTTGCTGTTCTCGTGACACTTCACATGAGGAAACACAGCACGGAAATGACTCCTCGTCCTCCCTATTCCTCCCTTGTTCGTCTCCAACCCGAGCAAAGCCACGGAATACACTTCATTTACTCTACTGTGGCTACGCCTTTGCGACTCTCGTGGGGAAGTGCAAAGTTGCTTTTTTGCAGCTCAGCAGAAACTTCCCTACATTTTTTTACTGCTCCTCTATATATGCCTTTAATCCATATGTACCAGGGCTGTATCAGCAAATGCCAATGTCACCACAGCAAGGATTTCTGAACGAGTTCATGAATTAGAATACTCAAAGCTGCAAAGGCAATTTCGGTAGTGCAAATCAAGCGGCAACCTCCGGTGCTGAGATATGAAGCCAACGTGGGAGTGCCAAAAACTGCAGTTTGTCAAATGGCCAGTTGAGGCTGGCTCCAAAAGTGAGTCAATCCCTGTTAGACCCCCATGTTAGAAAGGCAGACTTTATAGCAGAAATAAACATGTTAACAGCCTGGTACAAAAAAACGGTTTTGGTCTCTATAGCTAATTTCCCTGTTTATGACAACTGTACAGGGGGTGAATTTTTACATAACTTACCTGTTTAATTTATATTAAGACTTAAAGTTAGGCATAATTGAGGGAGTGGCCGCTTTGAGTGACAGGTGGGTGCCGTCTCAGGTCGCTAGCTGCTAGCTGTCACCCGGGCCCGCCTCAACTCCACCGACGATCCACCACTTTGCCCATTTGTAGATTAGCTGGGAGTTATGGTACGTGTCCACACGGGCGTTTTTGAGGGTGTCCCTCGCTTCCCAGCATTGGATGCTTGATTGGATGCACTAATTTATAGATTAATCGATGATGGAAAAAGAACTGAAACTAAAGCTTATTTTCATAATTTATTAATGTGATGGTTCTTTTCTTTATTAACCATTTGGTCTATGGACTGCGCGAAAATTGTGAAAAATGCCCGTCATAATTACTTTAAGCCCAAGAGGATGTCATTAAACTGCTGGTTTCATCAGACCAACAGTGCAAAACCCAAAGATTCAATTCACTAGGATATTAAAACAGAGAAAGGGAATCGTTGCAGCTCGAAATGAAAATGATCCTTAGATGCAGCCCTACAACACATTCATAAAAAATAACTTAAAGTGTTTGTAGAACACTGCTCTGAGTAAAATAATTTCACGGCTCACAGAAGAAATAACAAGGAGGTTTACACACTTCAATACGGTTGGCACAAACGGCTGTATGTTTTCATTGTGAACTGTATAATGGTGAGACAAAGTGAACTGATTTGCTGCATCACTGTTTAAACCGCAGCTGGCTAGGATGCATACTGCGGCTACCAACCTATTCTAATCACGGGTATTTATAAGCTAAAGCAATCTGTGTCACAGGAAAGAAAAGAAAATCAAAGGCTGTAATGGTCCTGCCACTGCACTGAAACCAGCGAGCGAGCTCTGCCAAACTACCCGAGCCGTGCTGCAGGCACAATATGCCACAAAGAAGCAGAGCCAAACTGTTTGTCTAAACTGTTTTCAGTGAGAAGAATGGAGGGTAACAGTAAAAAAGGCTGTTATAATTTGACCTCTATTCAATAACGGGCCGAAGTTTTGCCAATTAAGTGGCCTTGGCATATGAGGATTTGAGGACAATATCTTTACACTTTCTCCCCTCTGGCATTTTCGCACGAAACACACTCTCCCAAACAGATTGATCTCGCCTCACAGGGGAGACTTTATGGTACCTGCTTACCAATTACTCGCATAGGCTTATTCCTCTGACACAGTCTGAGGGAAAACACACCGGATTGGCCGCTAGTCATGACAGAAAAGCTTAGTGGAGGTAAATTTGTGGGTTGGGAGAGCTGCCAGCTTCCGAACACGCGCTGCACTCAGAGAGGCAGATTTACCGTCTGCGCTCCTCTACAGGCCTCGCTGTGTTTGTCCTGTCTCCAGTGGCTGACTGAAGACCTTGCTCGCCCAACAAAAACACTGTCAGAGATAGCTCAGCCAGCCATGAAATTGATTTTGTATTAACAAACAAGGGGATCTGTTTCTCCCATACTGTTAATCAAATCATTTCGAGGAATGAGGGGAAGATGAGAGTAAAATCATTAACTTCCAACAGTAAATCAGGTTCAGTGCCAACCTGTTGTCCCATTAACCCTGAAACCTGTTCAATAGCTAATTAAGGCAATTACTTCAGGCATGACACGCCAGTTAATCATGAATGACTAGCCCATTTATAGTGGTGGCTTCATTACCATTGGCAGCACTCACTGATTGCCCCCCTCATTCTCCACACACACACACACACACACACACACACACACACACACACACACACACAGCAAAAGTACTGAGGATAAAACGTGTCTGTGGGTCTGTCTCCCACACATTTACAGGGCTATTACTGGAATGGATAGACGTATCAAAAAAGTGCACTGCTAGTTGTGTGCTTGGATTCCCAATGCTCCGTCTCCCATCAGGTTTCGTCTTCGTCTTTTGAGCTTCAACAACCCGGCCACCAGGACTCGGCCTGTTAAAAATGCTTCTTCTCCAAAAACATCCTGCATACCCTATCATATAAAAGTGTTCACTATCATATACCGTAAATAAATAAGGAAATATTAGATAAATAATCAATGAAAAACTGTATCAGAGGGCTACCTGATCTGTTATTTCTGTTATTTTATCAGTTTGTGTAATATGAAATAATTCGTTTATAAATTAAATATATACTTATATGTATTGTATATAAAATGTTATAATGTGTGCGACAATAAACTATTAAAATAACTAGCATTACTAATAATTAGTAAACATTATTAGTTATAATTTCATAGTTTGTTAACAGTAAAATAACTTAACTAAATTTCAATTAACAATCAATTTACCATTTTTAAGATATGGTAATCATATAGTGTTACTGACAGTTTTGAAAAAATTGAGATTGAATCTAATAATTCTACAGTCCTAACGTGCTAAGCCTATTTAGTGAAAGATTTGTTGTCAACGCCAATCGCACAGAAAATATGTTAATATGTCAAAG
Organism: Sebastolobus alascanus; assembly: GCA_916701645.2. Classification (NCBI taxonomy): domain Eukaryota; kingdom Metazoa; phylum Chordata; class Actinopteri; order Perciformes; family Sebastidae; genus Sebastolobus; species Sebastolobus alascanus. Next base: position 1,138,659 of record CAKAOJ020000059.1, read on the forward strand.
TTGTCGTGTACACTCACTATCTTCATGCTCACAGAAATGTGATGAGAGCGTGTTTTAAAGGAGTGAAGAAGAAGAAGGGCAGATAAACCTGGGACCGACATTCTGCCCTCGCCCTCTGTCACCGTCTGTCTGGAGCTGTCCGCGGTGCTGAACAAGACTTCAGTCGCTCTCTAACAGTGTGATCAGTGTGCCCTGACACCTTCCTTGTCAGCAGTTCCCATCCCACCCCGCTTGAGGGACTGACTCTGACAGATAGCGGCGCTGAGAAAGGCCCTTGTAGTGAACTGTCCTGAGTGCGAGTATTGATTTTCCTGTTTGTCTCCCCCGACTGCGGCAAGGTGGAGGCTAGCTGAAATGACTCCCTCAGCTCTGAGGCCCATTCCTCTCAGCTCCCCCTCGGTCCCCCTATAAAAGACGAGCCATACTGTTGCCTGATTCTAGTGTATATGCGCAAGGTCATCTGCTGCAGAGTATTCAAGCTGGTCAGAGGCCGCTCATCCTCTCGCCGTTAAATGTCACTCTCTCCCCTCCACTGCACATCAATAACTGGTCCTGGCACTGCCGACGGACACCCCTCTCGGTTGTTCCATTTCCATTTGCAGCCATGAATATAAATTTCTGGACGTCCTGCCACTCTTGTCAACACAAGGGGAATTTCATTCTGCTACCGTTCCACTGAGCTGAGGCCCTCCGATGCTGGGTGACATTAAAAAGCTGCAACTGTATATTTCCCTGTAGCTCTCACTTTTAAAAAAAAAAAAAGGAGAAAAAAAGAAGCACACCTCAAATGCACACTGCTGGTACAGCTTTGACTTTGATCTACTTCGCCAGACAACAAAGCAGACAAATTTATTGCTGTGATTGCAAGTGTGGTGCGTTAATTAAAAACAGCAGTGGTTACCCTCGCTTAGACGTTGTTTGTCTTCTTAATGTGACAAAACACAGCCGCTCATCAAAGCCGCGTATAAACAGGCGTCTGTTTGCTCTTACTTATCGAGCATCGGTGCCGAGGTCCTGAGGGAGCGTGTGTGGTTCTGTGCCTTCGCTTTTAAACAATTATACCAGGAGTCAGACCTCGCTGTAACCTCGCTCGGTCACACTTTCCGTTTCGATGTAAATGTCAGACTGACACGTCTTGTGCAAAGACTCCCCGTGGACAAACTCCAGAGAGCATATTTTCACTTTCCATTCAGCAGCGACAGATTAGATGCGAAGAGAATAACAGGCATGAAGTGATGTTGATTAACAGACTATATACAATAACATCCTTATGGCTCCATCCGAGAGGAAGCCCCGTCGCCAGCTGAGCTCACACAAACTGATCAAAAATGTGAATCAACACAGGACCTGCACACACTCAAAGGCACCTGCAATTATACAAATCTCATATGCTGCTGAACGTTCTCCGACTTATCATCTCTTCAATAATTGTAGCTTTCAGTGTATAATGAGCTTTTACTTTAGCTTTCACTCAGGACAACAGGAGAGCCCCGCTTGCACAAAGGCACATTTATTTCACAGCCTTTAAACACGGCCCCCTGCTGGGAAAACCATTATCATGGCTAATGTCAGTTGTTAGAGGGGGTGAGTGCAGCCTGTGCATGTGGATCCTGGGGGCCAGTAATCAGGGAGAATGTTATCTGGAATTTAAAAGTTTTAAAAAGCCTGTGCACAGTCAAGAAAAATTGCTCTTTAGTTAACTCGGGATGGGGATTCATGATCGCGGCCGAGAAGAAACAAGACGCCTGTGGAAGTATAAGAAGCCTGAGCTTTGAGCATCGATTCATCTCGTAACCTTCGTTCTAGTTCACACAAGGTTATCATCACTTTAGAGAGTCAGAGTAAGTGTCATCCCCCATGGAATATGATATAAATCATCAAAAATCATTTGTCAAAAGAACAAAGCATTCGCACTCCCAACTCGTCAAATACCGCCGCTACGTCAGTGCCCCTCGGTATCGCAGACCGACGCACGGGATACCCATCTTGCATTACTTTTGGACGGACCAGGGATGGCGTGTCAATATCCGCTTGTTACATACACAGTGTCCTTTCAAAATAAACTTCCGTTTTCACAGGAAGTTAGGTTTAGACAACACAACCACTGAGTTGGGGTTAGGAAACGATCATGGTTGACGTTAACTTCACTGACACACATGACTCACGGGACTGACGATACTAACGAGTCCCATGACTAGCAACTCACGTGACAAAATAAGTCAACGTTACTTTTAGTTTCACACGAACACCGTTCTCCTGGTTGAAAGTTATGTTTTTGTTTGACCCATCCACCACCTTTTCCGCTGGCCCTGAACGGATTCTTTGGCGTATGGTTTTGGCGCTGACACCCATGGGTCTACGGGCTCTATTCAAGCCTGAGGCCGTGTTCAGACAGACAACAGCACTGTGTGAAAAAACCCTCATCCCCCTCATTCATTTCAACTGGCAGAGGGCTCTGGCATAAAACGCAGGGATGTCGGCAAAAAAGTTGAATCTGGCTCAACTTTTTTCCGCAGCCCAATGCAACGTCATCCAGCAAGGCACTGCACTGGCCGATCAAGAGAGGGTGCAAGCACACATTCCTGGTAGATTACTCTGCAACGTGGCAACCGATTCGACTGTTATCATTAAATGTGCGTTAAGCCTCATAGATGTGGATCATTAGGGGCCTACTAAGTTGTGAAAGTGAAAGCAAAACTTAAAAGCAACATGTTTAGGTTTAGGCAACAAGACCACTTACTACGGTTCGCTGTCGTCTTCTATTATTCCTTCTTTCGGTGACCGACCATTTGAATTGATGATAAAACCTACTAGTGGGTGTAGCAGGACCCTTCTGACCCACATCTATGAGGCTTATAATGACTGATAACACACATTTAATGGCCTGATAGCAGTCCAATCAACTGAACGTCAACACCGTATTTCTACTGTTTACCTTTGTTGCATCGAAAGATAAAATGAAATGTATTTTATCGTCTCACCTGTGCCTGAAAAAACAAGCCCCCACCAAGTAGCCACTTGTTTTAACGCAGGGCTGTTGTAGAAGCTGGATGCTTGCACTCTATGATATGACACCAACACCACACAAGGCTGTGACATTGGATGAGGTAAAAACAACAACAAAAAAACTACCACAAAGGGCTTCCGAAGGACTTATCCCAAAGTCTCTTCAAACCCCTCCTTTCCTCTCTGTTCTTTGCCTCTTACTTTTTCTGTGGAACATCCCCCTCTTACAGAGAAAATGGATGTGGTAGCGCTCAACAAGGCTGCTTTTCGTGGACCTGGATGGATTGCATGTAAGCGATGAGATTGGTTTCAGTGTTCCCCGTGGACTGAAGCCTTTGGTGTTTGGTGATAAATGCCTCCTGTGTGGTAATACAGTGTGATTAACGGACACAGCCCAAAGCCTGATCCCTCCTCTCCCTCCTCACCGCACCTGAATCAATCATCTACATGGAAAGGCCACAGTCTGGAACAGCTGCTTAGAGCTCAGCTCTCTCCTTTCACTCTTTAGGACAGACATTTTTTTTCAGCCAAGGACCCCGGCCCTTACAAGAGAGAGATAATATACAGGGGACCCCCTCATGTATGTCCCTTGGAATAATTTGACGTAGCCTATTTTTTACACTTCTACAGCCTTACTCATGTGAAAGAACAACACAAGGAACAATGTGTAACATTTAGGGGGATCTATTGGCAGAAACAGAATATAATATTATGAGTATGTTTTCTTTGGTGTATAATCACCTGAAAATAAGAACTGCATGAAAAACTGAAGTAACCTGACCGTTGTTATTTACAAGAAAAGAATATCAGAAATCACTATGAGACATCCCAGTGGGCCTTTGACAACTTGGAAAATTGCATATCTGTTTTTCCTTGGCCTTAATGTTTTTGCCTGTAATCGGATTCAGTCTTCTGTGATGGTGCTTTCCTTTCAACTGTGTGATCAAATAGATACAGTAAGACCGTTGAAAATCAAATAATGCTGCATCCTCAGTACAGTAATCATCATATCTTATATGCATGTTTTGTTATTTCACTAAAAACAATTAAATCCCTAAACCGATAAACCTTTGTTGCGCCCACTTCCAAACCACCCAGAGAACAAATACATCCGTCCGTTCTTGTAACGCTGAGGTGACGAGGCAGGTTGAATTTAAAACTCGACACATGGCTCCACACTGAGCAGCCTTCATGATCAGATTTGATATTACGGCCGACATTAAAGAAAGGCTGCGACAGCAGTTTTTACAAATAGCCGTGAAACCGTATCATTGGAGGGGAGATTATGGCAGTGGCATAAGCAGTCAAATCAATCCCTGAGTATTTCTGTGCAAGTCGATAGAGGATACAGGTTAGGCCCATTAGTCATGTTGGCACCCTGCATTGCATTCCCGGGCCTGAAACGACCCTGCAACTTCTCTGCACGTTGTTGCTAAAAGCTCCCAAATTGACTTTCGCAGCCCACTGGCTTTTATAGGTGTGTAATGTATGTCACATGGTATTAATATGCATTGGTTTATGCTCCATCTTGAAATATTTAACAAAGGCATAATCTGCTTCTTGATGACGGCGAGAGGGAAAAGCCATTTGCTGATAATTCGTACGTAGTGTTCAAAAGGAAGCACTCAAAGACACTTCCTCCCTCCGTAACTTGTTATGATTCAGAGACATGCCTTGCATTAAAAGCGAAACAAATGCCTCCAGTGTCGGGACGATTCCCTCTCACCACCCCCGAGAAAAAGTAAACAAATCCGCAGCTCCGATTCCTTACATGAGAGGTGAGGCTTACGCAGAATGATGAATGAAGCAAAGTCCGGCGTCCGTAGCAGAATGGGGACTGATGAGAAGTTAAGTGATCCCTGGATTTGCGAGTGGGATTTAGAGCTCTGTGTTGTAGCCATTCGTCTGGCACCTCGAGAGGACCGACTCGCATTGAGGGACATCGGATTCCTATGATGAGGTTGATGTGCTGTATCGCAACACGTGCTGGGACATAATGCTATTTGTTCCACACCAGCACTCTGTGATGCCACAAAATGTTACTCTACTCTCTAGTGCCGTGCCGTTGTTAGGACAGATTTTTCAATCCATACTTATTAGACTGAGGCCTGGGACCCAATTTATACTGCAATATATTGTAGGTGGTGGTGAACAGAAATTGATCTAAAGAGGGAAATCCTTTTCCAGTGGGAAATAAACGATTGTTCAGGCAGCTTAACATCATGTCTGATGTTCTGTGCCTTTATACTATTCATCAAATATAAAGTATGTTAAAATATTTGGGCTGTCAATCGATGAAAATATCTAATCACGATTAACCGCATGATTGTCTGTAGTTAATCGCGATTAATGGCAAATTAATACATATTTTTTATTTGTTCAAAATGTACCTTAAAGGGAGATTTGTCAAGTATTTAATACTCTTATCAACATGGGATTGGACAAATATGCTGCTTTATGCAAATGTATGTATATATATATATTATTGGAAATCAATTAACAACACAAAACAATGACAAATATTGTCCAGAAACCCTCCCAGGTACTGCATTTAGCATACAAAATATGCTCAAATCAAAACATGGCAAGCTCAAGCCCAACAGGCAACAACAGCTGTCAGTGTGTCAGTGTGCTGACTTGACTATGACTTGCCCCAAACTGCATGTGATTATCATAAAGTGGGCATGTCTGTAAAGGGGAGACTCGTGGGTACCCATAGAACCCATTTTCATTCACATATACTGAGGTCAGAGGTCAAGGGACCCCTTTAAAAATGACCATGCCAGTTTTTCCTCGCCAAAATTTAGCGAAGGTTTTGAGCGTTATTTAGCCTCCTTCCAGTCAAGCTAGTATGACATGCTTGGTACCAAGGGATTCCTTAGGTTTTTCTAGTTTCATATGATACATGATATCATCACTCCAGCTTTAAAACTGACTTCTTCTTAAAAATTAACCAAACCGATTAATCGATTATCAAAATAGTTGGCGATTAATTCAATAGTTCTACAACTAATCGATTAATTTTTGCAGCTCTAGATTGTTTTATATTAAATTAGATATCGAACATTAATGAAAACAAGTGTCTGTCAGATGTTAATCATGTACACTGCTGATCAAATATCTATAATGATTTTGTAAAATAAAACAGGACCAAGCACCTATTTATAAATGCAGGAATTTAAGAGGCAATCTGGACTGCAATCTGTTCAGTGAGATTATTCAAATCTCTCTCGCAGCAAGTCTGACTGATGCTGCAGCACGGGGAAGATGCAGAGGACACCAGCAGTAAAGATTTTATCGATTGAATATATTCTATGGATTACCAGTTTATTATATACATACATGGCGTGACTGATTTTGGTACATCTTTACCTCAATGCTCCCTGTAGCGAAGCCATTCTGAAGTGTTTCATTTTGACATTTTTCACCATATCGCCATGCCAACACAGCCCACAACAACACCCAAACATCGAGGCCTTTATCCCATCAAAAGACGCTGGGGTTGCACGCTCTCGCAAGCGGAGATTAGTCCGTGTGAAGGTGACTCTACCTGTGCTTACACTTTTAAGTGTGCCAGGTGCTCAGTCAACCTCTGAATTCAAATTTGGGCGAGCGGCGTGAGGCGGGCAGCCTCAGCGAGCCTCCCCGCAGTATAACTTACCTGTCACCAGCTCGCCCCAGATAAGGACAGATGACCTTTCTCCAGGTTGTTATAATAAATCATCTCCAGAGGCGGTTATTCCTGGCGCAGCCGTCTCGTCAGGCCTTACAGGTATCAATTGAGAAATAACACAGCCTGGCACCTCCTCTGCTGCCATTTTCCACATGTTTGATATGTCAATCTGTCAGGTAAAGACACGAGTAGGAACAAAACACATGCACACGCACACAGGCAAGGGAGTTCCTTTATGGATTGACAATGAGGCTAACCAGGGGGCTAGTTCACAAAAGCAGATTTAAGAAATCCAGGATAACAGAGAAAGCGAGCTCGTCTAGTCAGTTCATCCTAGCTCAATACGTTTCAGGTGGCCAAGCCAGGCTGAGGAGGGGCGACTAGGTTGAGCCGGGTGTACGTAATTCAGATAGATGCGCGTTCACGGCTTTCTTCAACAGACCACGAGGTCGATCATAGATTTACTGATGCTGAAATGGAGCAAACGCGTTCCGTATACTTTAAACCCAGTGAGCAACATCTACTAATGGAAGATTAAGAGGAAGTAAAGCATAAATATGTAAAAAAGGAGACACGGCCGTCAGCTGCTGTAATAAAACTGAAACCGTCATAATTATACATACTTATATATATATACATATATACATATTTATACGTATATATATTTAAGAAACAGAATAAATCGCCATGGTAACTTATGTGCCACTGCTTTCGTGAAACCGAGTCACGGCTAAATTGAGCCAGGACAACTGGAAAATCCCGGCTTAATCCGCTATCTAGGTTTTGCGAAACACCCCCCAGGTCTTCCTTGTTTATATGATTGTTGAACATTTTGTTTCTTTTCATTATTTTCTATGTTCTCTCGCAGTGATTCTTGCTGTAATCATAATATATAGCACACACTTTATTGGGTCTTATTGGGTGACACTTAAAGCTAAACTGGTTAAAAGAGCCAGCCAAATGTTTTTGCAACTGAGCACAAAAAGCTGTATAAAGCCAACAACCAGTGTCTTCAAAGCAATATTCATGAACTCGCTGATCAGGCAGCTCTTGATCAGCAAACACTAAAGAATTTATGGTGAAAATCTTCAAGTTTTGCACAATTACTTTTTTTATGGTCTGTTTATAGTAGAGAACTAGAATGTTCTTTTCTCAATTAAAGTGAAAACAGAGCCAAAGTTAATTGCCCCTCTGATGATAGGAGCATTTGAGCAGGCCTCTTGGGGACATTAAACACTGAATCTCTGAATCGCTGCACCAGCTGACTCATTCTCATCACACTGATGACTGCATTTAACTAAATCAGTGTGAGCTGCTTTGCTTCTCTTCTTTTTTTACTTCAGTCTGGGGTGTGATCTCACGCTGATCAAAAGCTGACTGGGAAGTACGAGTTCAGCGCCGCGACAGCACGCCAGGGATCTGAGAGCTCATAAAGGCACGCGGCTCCAAGTTGGAACAAGGCATTCATCATATGCCGTGGCATGGATCAAATTAAGAAAACAACATTTCTGACTCGAGCTGAAACAGTTTAACAGCCGAATCTTCACAGTGCCATTCCTTTCAGTGAGGAAGCTGTGCCATAAAAATAGAGCAAATGTGCTACATTGCAGTGACTCCACATTTCTTTCCACGGTAGGATCCAAGTGTACCTAAACCAGCTTCCAGGAAACGGTGACTCGAGGGTCCTTGCCAGCCACTCGACCAAATGCCACACTTTAATCACACTATAAGAGCTGAATCAGACAATTGGAGATTCATATTTGCCGGACCAGCAAGTATTTGACAGCAGCATCAGAGAAGCTACAAGTCTGCTCTGGCAAGCCGCATGGCTTTCATTACCTAGAGTGGCTTTTAGAGAACGCCGGTATAAGCTCCATCCATACGACATCTCGAACAGCTCCAAGCCAAATGGGCAATGACAAATATTATAACAAGACAGACACATGCAAAGCTTTTCATTTTCTCCAAATGCATATATTGCAGTGGCCTATAAGGGCTCAGTTATTCAATCAACGTGTACTGAACAATAACGTGTGAAGACAACTCGGGCCTCCCTGTTTGGCGCATCATGTATCAAGCTGCAGATTTCCGCATGGAACTGGGACACTAATCCCCTTTCCAATAGAAGAGACATCACATGGCAAAAAAAAAAATTAAAAAAATTATAATCTTCCTAAAAGTGATTATAAACTTCTGAAAACTCGGTACACACTCGTACAAAGTACTACACATCTTTACTAAGATAAGCATTGTGTGATAAAATAAGAATTACAGAGAAGACCCCAGAGATTGTAGTCAGTGGCGAAGATTATTTTAACTCCTAGGTCCTAGTTTGTCACATCATCGGAATATAATGTATTTTTTTTCTCAAGCTGTATTAAAGTATGCAGTGAACAAAATAAATTATTTCATCCTAAAAATCAAACCCATATTATACTTTCAACTTCTACAGCCAACTTTCTGCATTACATCCTTTTTTAACTTAAACTTATCACTATTTATCTAAACCTGCAATAATACATTTTTGGCCACCTGCAGGACGTGCAGCAAGCTGTAAACACAACACTGACATTACAAAGTTAAGATGACGAATGTGATTAGGGTTGCGACTAACGATTATTTTCATTGTCGATATTTTTTTTCTTGATTAATCGATTAGTTGTTTGGTCTATAAAATGTAAAAAAAAATGGTGAAAATTGTCAATCGGTGTTTCCCAAAGCCCAAGACGACGTCCTCAAATGTCTTGTTTTGTCCACAACTCAAAGATATTCAGTTTACTGTCATAGAGGAGTAAAGAAACCGGAAAATGTTCACATTTAAGAAGCTGGAATCAGAGAATTTTGACTTTTTCTTTCTTAAAAAAATGACCCAAACTGATTAACAGATTATCAAAATAGTTGGCGATTAATTTAGTTGACAACCAATCGATTAATCAATTAATTTCGCAGCTCTAAATGTGATAGCAAACAGTTGGCTATACTTACATATCCAGCAGGCAGCATAAGCATTTGGAGTCATATTTCTGGCCACCTGATGAATGTATGAGCAATATTCACTCTCTTTTAGCTCTGTTTTTGGTCTCTACCAACTCATGAGGGAAATAGCTTGCTTGCTCTTTAGCTAATAAATAAAATAAATAAATGCTCTACTTAGTATCAGTCGTCTGGTCAAGCATTAACTTCTGAGTCTTAACCAACAATCTGAGGTGGTTGAGTTAAGCCTCCCCTCTCTCTCTTTGCAGAAATATTATATTAGTTTTGAATGATGACAACCAGCATCAGTAAATGTAATAACTTTAGAGTACTATAACAAGATTTTAATTGGATGTAAGAGTAAAAGTTTAATGAACTGAAAATGGCCAACGTTCTTATTTTGAGAAGAATGCTGGCTGCTCTGTTTTACTTGGAAATGTTCTATTAACTAAGTCTGCATGGAAAAGTTTCTGTTCTATTAAAAAGCACTCATTTCCTTCCGCATATAGTCTTTTGAATCACATTTAATGACTTCCTTGACCATTTTCATTTTCTTTGTCATGACGTTGAACAAGCGCTTGACATATGCTGTTGCGCTCTCTGCAGAGGTAACACTTAATTATCAAACCAACTGGATTACTGCTCAGGCTTGCCAGCAATGACGACTTGAATTAATGACACATGAAAAGCAATCTCCGCGCCCTGGAAGTCCAAGGCCTGCGGGGCACCCACACCTCCACACATAATAAACACCCTATCGCTGTGATGAGCACTTTGCCTCCTATATCTGAAGATACGACCAGAACTGTAAATCTGCCCAACTTTCCTCCTTCGAGTTCATCTGTGTCTGGAGGGCATCCATTACCCTGCTGCTTTACTGTGTCTCATGGAGGTTGTGCGCTTTCTCTTTTTCACTGAGCGAGAGGCTTCAGAGTACACAGAAGGAAAGTCTAAGTCCATAGAGTGCAGCAAGAGAATTTATCAATTTACTGGTAATACTGTATTTAAAAGTTTCAAATGTGAGCTACAGTATAGTCTTAACCCTCTGAGACCCACAATAGACCCATTTTTGTCTTTTTGTACCCCCTTTTTTAGGAGGGTACAGGGGGTCTTTAGGGGGAGATAGCAGGTCAACAGTAGATGTCACAATGAAGTGGTGTACATCATCTGAAAGCTGGGAACCTGAAGATTAATTTGAGATGCAGCTCAGCACTATGTGTCAAATCCCTCCAATTAAGACACCAAGACCTTGAGGAACACCATAGAAAAAGCCACAGTGTGATTTGGTATCAAAAACTTTTTACATTTTGAGATTTGCATTTTTCGGCGATTGGATGGCGAACACTTCTGTTCTAGAAACTGCTCAGAAACCCCCTAATTGTGCATCTAGCTAGGAAAGCCATCCATCCTCTGAATGCTCTAGTTCTCTGGTTTGTGGCTCTAAAGTTTCATGAGGCTGTGATTATCCTAGAGATCACCACAGGTCATTTTATACATTGAGGTCAAATTTGAAAAAAGAAATGGCCTGACTACAATGAAATGGCTACTATGGGGACCAACATCATCGCACATGAATACAATTGGGCTCATCGGATCCACAAGACTCTCAGCTTTACAGTCATTCCCAATTTATGTAATTCCAAGACTGTTTAGGGACCCCAGTATGCAGAAATATTCAAATACACCATTTTAGAATAGACAAAAAAAACACAATTACACTGCATGCAAAAAACTGCTGTTTTTTGCCCCAAACTGCATGTGATTATCATAAAGTGGGCATGTCTGTAAAGGGAAGACTAGTGAGTACCCATAGAACCCATTTTCATTCACATATCTTGAGCTCATCAACAACACTGGCAACACATGGGCCCTGTGTGCCAATGACCCACCCACTGCCATTGGGAGATGTCAGGTGCAGGTAGTAGATAGAGTTGCAGCATTATTGGATGATAATATATATCCATTGTAACAACCATATGGCAGACAAGGTGTGCAGTGGTCCTTCACCAAGTCACCATCTCTAGTGATGCGGTGTTCAAACAAATTGTAGCTAAACTGAACAGACAAAGAACATCATGCACACCTCGGCACTTGATAAAATTGTAGGTCAGTCAGTTGTATTTTGTGGGCATTGTCTCTTCATGAAGTGTGCCCCCCCCCCCCCCCCTTATATTTCATTATAACTTCTCCCTTCCCCTTCGTATAATCTCAATAAAGTATTATCAAAGAGTGTAGTAGATAGAGTGAGACATGCATGGTTCAATGATCCGAGCTGTAAGTAGTAACGACCACGCAGTAATTGCAGCCCTCTCTGCATCACTTATTATGAATAAAATATGATGTGGGGTGTTATTCAGCAAAAGATTACGGCACGTCATTGGTGTGCCATGTAAGTAATAACAGTCTATTACCGCTCCCGTAGGATTGGTGTAGAAACTAAGGGAATGTGAATATGTTATTTTTTATGCCTGGTAGAAGAAAGATACTGTAGGCATGAGCTTTGATAGTTTGTAATACCCGCCATTCATTGGGTACTATTCAAACTAAGCTAGAGTAACCAGTAATGGTGATACCGGTGATCCACAACAAACTGGAACATAACCATTATAGGGTGGGGAAAAAATTGATTCACCTATGTATCGCAATTTTTTTTTGTACAATTTTGAAATAGATTTTTTAATGCCAGAATCGATATATTTGCTTCATTTGAGTCTAGGGGGAGGTAGAAGGAAGTTACCGCTTTTATTGTTGTAGTCTGATTAACGTGACGTCATATCCGTTCCGTATCCGTAACCAAAACAAACCGCAGCCGGCCGAAACGATAAAGAAGAAAACGGCGGAGGGATACCACCTGCACCCTCACATTTTAAATCCAGAGTGGTAAACACTACACATACAGTAAAGTATGGAAACACTTTGGGTTTCACACATTGACTGACAGCAATTGTAAAGTAGCATTTAAATCAAATGTACAGCAACTTAGGCTATATCAAAACTGTTAAAATAAACACCTTTCAGTTAGTGATATCATTAAGAAAGCAAAGAATTCACAAATAAAGTAATCATCGTAAATCAAATTACAGTAGTTGCCCATTTTTGTTCTATATCCACAACTTGAGATAAAAAAAACCTCGATGACGCAGTGATCTAAACATCATTATCCAGAATCACAGCAGAGGACATCCTCTGTCATCGCTACATAGGCACATCTCTCTCTCTCTCTCTCTCTCTCTCTCTCTCTCTCTCTCTCTCTCTCTCTCTCTCTCTCTCTCTCTCTCTCTCTCTCTCTCTCTCTCTCTCTCTCTCTCTCTCTCTCTCTCTCTCTCTCTCTCTCTCTCTCTCTCTCTCTCTCTCTCTCTACGCCTCTACGCTTCATCAAAGAGCGTCTGTACTGTACTCGTGTTTTGGCTTTGGTCTCTTTGTACTTCTGAACTGAGCATTCATTATGCATAAGCAACAAGAAAGCTGCAAATGAAGATTTTTATAATTGATAAAAACTGCAGCATCAGCATATGCATAAAATTACCATGAGGCCACAGTTAAAAGGGGAACAACTAACATGAAATGAAAAGGGGGAAAAAAACTGTACTGTCCAACACTTTCAAGACTTAAAAAAATGTATATTAATTTTATTGGTCTGAATGTTTATATCAAGCCTTTATCCAAATCATAAATGAATGTATCTGCTGAATATGTAGAGAGTGGATGAGGCAAGAGACAAGACTCCAGGGGAAACAAATATGCACGTTTTAACTCAGTGTTGACTGCCTCAGCTTCATGTATTGAAGTCAACTTTGTTTGTATTTTCAAATCCAACTTGAATTTCTAAATACCACATAGTGCCAAGTTGTGTTTTTGAATAGAGCTGAAGGCACAGAAACAAGGATTATTTGCAACTAGAAAACTAGAAGTATGCACTCTCGCACAAACACACATTCTGCAGGCTGTAATGGGAGCAGCATATTTAGCGAGATATGTGCTTATTACCAGAGTTTCACACAGAGGTTTTTAGCAAATAGCTTTGTGATTAACCGTGTTTCCCCCTTATTTATCATGTGTATTTGTTGAACTGGGTGGTGGGCAGGGATAAATAAAGTTGTATTGAATTGAACTGAATAGAATTAAGGAACCGAGGGAAGGCATAAAACAAAGGATTTAGGCTTTATGCCCGACAGTTCATGAGTTATGGTGGTCCTATTCACACCAAAAAAATTTTTCCTTGCCCATGACATAACTTTTCACCCATTTTCACTGAACTCTGTTTTGTACTATTTGAGATATCTCGTAATTAAAAGAGAGGCAGATAAACAAACAGAGCCGAACTCATAACCCCCATGGCGGAGGTAATAACAAGACTCTGAAGAATTAAAAATAAATATGAATTTCTGGAGTGAACTCATGAGTAATGGGCTGGCTCTGGATCGTTCTTGAACTCAAACAAATATAAATAATTGATGTTCCACCAAAGTGAGACATTGCTTTGCTACATTTCAAGGAATCAGTGAAAGGAGGAGAGATATATGAATAAAATTCAAATCAGTTCAACACCATTTCAATGGCATTAAATGTCACCAAAATACCACATTAGAAATTTTGTAAGCTAAACAAACTCTTAATTCAGCCGACAAATCTCGTCTTGTCCAGCCTCTATAGACACACACTGTCAGAGCCTTAGGCAGTAAAGGGGAATGATAGGGGCGCCATCCATCCATAGGGGCACCCCAAATGAGGGAAAAAATATATATATATATTTACAACTATTATTTCGAAATATTACAAAAAAGCCAACAATAACATAACTATGCAATGTATTCTCATACAACGGTTTGTATGATATCTATCTATCTATATATCTATATATATCGCTGCTCTTTGTATTTCCTGGTTCACAAATTGATTTCATGGGATATACACGAATTACAGTTCATTACATTTTTGTAGGTATAGCTACGAGCAGTGTAGCATAAGGTCCTATTTTCTGGGCTGCCCGCAGCATTAACCTAATAGCTAATAAATAGCTAGACTTAACGTCAGTTACTCCCACCTTAAATTCATTAGAGAAAGGTGGAAAGAGCATTCAATTGTTTGGGGAATAACCTACAACATAATTTTGAGAAATACAGTTTTTCTTTAAAGTGTGATCTACATAGCTTAATCTCAAGGACATAAATCTAAGCAGTTTCTGTGTGAGTGTATGAACATAATGATTGGTCTGCTGCTATGCAGGGCGCACCAGCTAATATACAGTAGGGCACCAAATTGGTCAGGGCCGGCTCTGCATACTGCAAAGAGATGCTGACATTGTCAACAGCAGCAACACATTAAAAAAAGATGACCCTGATTAATTCTACTCACTTAATATATCAACAAAACATCCAGTTTCCACCCCCGTGTTTCAATGCATGTCAACCACCTATGAAATATAGGCTTTGATTTGCTATTAAAACACATTTTCAGGGGAGCCGTGTAGAATTAAAGCTATGAATTAGAATGTGGAATAAATGAGAAGCTCAGGTAGAATCGACGGTAAATTGTTTGTCTTCTCCTTGAAAACAAACCAAGCTCACACTCTGGGCACTAAGAGGATGTTGTCACCTCAGCTGAAGAAGCAGTATCTCTTTCTGTTGTATGAATGACAATGCGACAATATTCAGTATTCAATATTATATCATCTGCTGGAGACATTTAAAGGGGACATATCATGCTCGTATTCAGGTTCATTCTTGTATTTTGGGTTTCTACTACAACATGTTTACATGCTTTTAATGTTCTAAAAACACATTATTTGTCTCATACTGTCTGTCTGAATATACCTGTATTCACTGTCTGTCTGAAACGCTCCGTTTTAGCGCCTGTCTCTTTAAGACCCGCGTCCGAAAAAGCCCAGTGCACTTTTGCAAAGGTAGTTCTCAAGCCGTGAGTGGAGATACTCAGATGGAGGGCGGTATATTGTAATGAGCCTGCATGTGATATAGGAAGGGGAGCCAAATCTGAATGGCTTGTTGAATCACATGTTTTCTGATCTAGGCAGGCAACAAAAAAACCTGACCAGGCTACTAAATAGGCATTATCAATCGCTTTAAGCACCATAGATGTGGGTCAATAGGGGCCTACTACACCCAATAGTAGGTTTTATCATCTATTCAGATGGTAGATCATTGTAAGAAGGTATAAAAGAACACAACACTGACTGTAGTCATTATGACAGGAGCACCAGCGGAAGTTAGCCACTGTAGTATAGATAGTGTGAAACTCCATATTGGGTGGAGGTATAGGACACAAAACACAGGGTTTTCACCCAGAGCGGGGTTCGCATCCCATGTGATACTAACAACGTGTAGTTGTCCTTGTGTTCACAAGCCTTAAGTTTCACTTTCACTTTTTTATTTAAAGCCAAAACACAATGTTTTCCCTAAACCTAACTAGAGTTTTGTTGCCTAAAACTAAAGAAGCCATGTTGTTTGTGTTCACAACGGAACGTTTCATTCAGTTTTACAACGTGTTGCTTTTAAGTTTCAATGTAAGCCCCTAATAACTCACATCTATGGGGCTTATATCGACCAATAACGCCTATTTAATGGCCTGATAACAGTCGAATTGGGTGGTTTGTGGGTTGGTAGGCACTCAAGATACCCACATGTATGTGCACAAGTGCTGAAAAAGTGAGTTTTTCATGAAATGTCCCCTTTAAAATAAGTGTTGATGGTATTTGCTCAGACTCTAAATTGCCCCTAGGTGTGACTGTGAGTGTGAATGGTTGTCTGTCTCTATTTGTCAGCCCTGTGATAGTCTGGCGACCTGTCCAGGGTGTACCCCGCCTTCGCCCAATGTCAGCTGGGATCGGCTCCAACCCCCCCCCCCTGCGACCCTGAATAGGATAAGCGGTTTCAGATAACGGATGGATGGATGGTATTTGCTCATAAGCAAATATTCTGTGATTAAAACTGATAAAAGTAAAATGATAATAACACTGCTGCTTTATTCAGGGCGCATAATGTTTGCTTCACTGTAAGGACTTCAGGCTGTATGTTTGATAATCAAATTTCCTCACCCCAGACCTGTAGCCGTAACAATAAAGCTGTGTTGTTGTTATTTTTTTTAATCTCAGTGACAGAGATTCTGACTGCACCAGGATGGAAAATAATATTGAAGTGAGAATCTGAATGAGCTCATTTTTATTTCGACGGAAAGCAGCATCAAATATTTCTCAGATACTGACCTACGACCTTTTACTACACACGCAAAGCAATTCTGAAGATGCAATTTACTCAGCCCACGCTTTATGCAAGTATACATTTTGAAAATCAGCTCCTTCTTTTGGGAACCAGTGTCACATTGAATATGTCTACCCGAATAACTTCAGACATAAACAGTTAGCTAATGAACGTGTAACAATCAGAAATAATTCTGGCGGCTCTCCGCAGCGAAGGCCTCTGAAATCGCCTGAGAGGAAAACAACCTGCTCAACAAGCCATCTTAATGCAGCCGACAAGGTAATGCCATGGTGCTCTCCACAAAGCAACTTGAGAGGACAGCACTTAGAGGTATGTTTCTCCAAAAATTCCCCTGAAGAGAGGAAGGCTCGCCCGCTCCACTTCTCCCCTGACTGACAGCACACTCCAGAGGAGCCACGCCGCAGGACACGCACACTGATCCAGTCTGACACGCCTGACCTTTCCTGGGCCGCACGGCTGGCTCACTGTGCGGTACGCCCTGCCCTGGCTGAAAAGGCCATACAATGCCACACAGGCAGTGCCATCGCCATCGCCGCCCACCTCGCTCCCTCCCCCCCCCCCCCCCATCTCAAGAGCTGGCAAGGTGAATGCCTGGGACTGCGGAGAGACAGCCACTCCATCTGAGAGGCTCTCAACCGCAAAACAAGGGTATGCCATCCGAATTTGGCAGTGATATATGATTGGTATTCCCCGTTGCACCCTCAAGGTGGAGTTAAGATTTTTGTAACAAGTGGATTATTTATTAAAATTGTTTTATCATACAAGGGTGCTTTTTTTTACTTTGACCTTATACCATTTAAGATATTTTAATTAAGGCATTGCTCATACACAAAATGATTATGAAGACGAAATCTGCATAACAGCCATCTCACTTAGTAAATGTGCCGTGTGCAGTGGCTGGTTGGTGAAGGGGGCCTAACGTAGTGTGTCTGCCAACAGTCTCGGTCGAGGCAGACTTATCTCAGAATAGATGCTGCGGGAGGAGGAGCCCACTAAAGAACAAGGGACGGGAGGACTAGTAAGTGCAGAATAGATGCTGCAGCTGTGAAATGAAGAGCTGTCGCATCCAGTGAGCACTTTCCTGAGCAACGGAAACACTTGGCACAGCAGAAATAAATCATGTGCTCATGTGCTTCGGTGTAAGATTGCATTTTTCAAAACAGAGAAGGGAATTCTTGTGTGCTTGTGTGACAAGATATTTGGTCAGTGCATGCTTTTTCTACATTTGGAAGTATTTTTGAGGATATATATACAGTAACGGAGTAATAGACTTTTAACGTGCTAATTTAATGAATGATAAACTGTAATGCAATTTAAAGAATCACAAACTGCGTTAAAAAAAATACACAAATCCATTCTGCTGAGTGGAAACACACACGCATATTGCTCAAGTAGTGACTAGTTCATTACAATGTGTCCTCCCTTTAGTAATTGTACTGCATCTCTATCACATTAGTATACAAGCTATTGCAAAGGTCTTTTTCTACTGCAATTAGAACAGAAAATATTGGAGAGATAATGCATATTAAATTAACCGGTTCCTCTCAGAAAACTTCTGTACATCTTGGGATAAGATGGCATCAAATATAAAGACTTTGTAGTGCACCTGTTCTGTAAGCCAACAAGAAATCCTCAAAGGGACTTATCACACAAGACACTGAGGGTTAGGGCTGTCCTCGACCAAAGAAAGTCTTAGTCGACTGACACTCATACGATTTTGTCAACGAATCGACTCATTGACTTAATCGACAGCTCTGTAAAACTGTGTTTCTCCACAAAGAATCACACAAAAGCACCGCTTTAAATCTTGTGTTTACCAGAGATGTGCTCATAGGTTTCTTGGAAATAAGTCATTCAGCATGAAAAAAGAATGAAAAAAGCATGAAAAGCGACTCATCGACTAAAGAAATCTCAGTGGACTAAGACCGAAATGGCCGATGAGTTGACTAATTTACTACCACGGATGCAGGGAGAGAAGTGTGTACTGGTGTATGGAGTACAATACACCCCAACTTTGGACAACTTAATCGACAGAGATGCATTCATCACAGGGATGACAATTCAGCAAATAAAATCAGTCACTAACCCTTTAACTTATCCTTATGGATTATGGAGTATGCAACTCTTACAGCACTGGCACAGCTGGGCAGGTACAAGTTCATTGTGAACACAAAGGACAAATACAGACGATTTACGTATCCTAAGGTCAAGCAAAGTAAAAGACTCCTAAATGTTGTTATGGCAGTTTATACTATTACATTATCCCCAGTCTAACACACTTGTGTGTGCAAACCAACAAAGTGAGCTGATGCTGGGTGATTGGTAGCAATTATTTGCCTTTTTACAATCAGTGTAAGTATCGTTCCTGACTTCCTGACTAGGGGAGGCAACTGTAACAATTATGGTTTTGATGTCATTACTCAAAAACCTCCTGAACTATTTGGATTAAAAAAAATCTATGTAGGCAACTTGTATTTCTGTTCCACTTGATAACAGTCATCAAATGTTTTACAAGCAATGATAGAATTAGGGATGCACCAATCCGACTTTTCAGTCCCGATACGATACCTGGGCTTTGGGTATCGACCGATACCGATCCGATACTAGTGTTTAGTTAATAAACTGTATGCCTCGCTGTGTGGAAGTGACTTGGATCATTCTTTTATGTGTGAGGCAACATCAGGCTTGACTTAAACATTGCTTTCCTAACTTTGTAAAACAAAATGTGACAAATAAATACATAGATATACATTTACTGAATTGTAATTTATTATTAAAATAATAAATCGTACACCAGCAACTTGGTAAAAAATCTTCAAAATTAACAGGAATTACAATTCAAGTGGAAACCTTTTAATGCAGCAACAAATTGGTCAAAATTTAGAATTAAAATTCCAGTCTATAATGTACTGTATATAGTATATAAACATAGAATTGAATTGAATAGATAGGCTCCATCGTCACAGATACCTGATCCAGCTATTTGAGTCAGTATCTGCTCGATATCCGGTCCAGTATCGGTATCGGTGCATCCCTAGTTAGAATCACAATATTGATTGAAACACTATACGTCAACATCTGCCCCCACGTGCAGGGGCGATTGTAACAGCACAAGTAACACCTTCATATAAATACCAAGGTCCACAATAAACTACCAAGAATACAGATAAAGCAATTTAATATCCATTGAACAATTAATTTCCTTCAGAAACACTTTGATAAGTGTGAGACATAAGTTTGTCACAGGCGCAGTTCGCGTTGGTTCAGGGGACTCACTGAACCCCCTAGTGGCCGTAGCCAAAAATGCATGTAGGGATTTAAATATCTTCATTTTTTAAAATAACACAGAACAAATAATTTATTGTAATGATGAATAGTATCGACCTTGTTGTGTCTTCTTATTGACAGAATAAGAAACCAACAAGATATCTTTTTTGGTCTTTTTTATTTACTTATATGGCGCTCTCTGTCTCTGTCCACACTGAATCCGTTAAATATGCACTTTCTACCTGGCGGCGCTGCGCCGCGCACACCGGCTGTGACCGCTCCGTCCTCCTCACAACGATTAACGCTACCTCATTATCGTTATGGTTTCTTATAGCATTAGGTTTAAATCTGAAATATTGCCAAATAGGCGCGTTTGTTTTTCGCTTCGACACCAAATCCTCCGCCATCTCTCGGGCTGTCAAGACTCAGTACAGAGCAGACGCATTCACTCTCAGTTTGTAGCGTCCGTCATCCGACTATCTATTGTTATCATGCCTCTGATACGCCAAAACGAACGAAATGGGTTTTATTTCTGTAAAAAAAAAAAAAGCAAAACAGCGGTGGGGGCGGTGGGCGGTGGGTAATGTAATCGGTGTGTGCCCGACCACATTGTAACACTGTAACACCGACCACCGCGACAAGCCCAGATTCCCTCTAGATTTTTTTTTGTGAACCTCCAACCTTAAAGTTCAAACTGCGCCTATGAAGTTTGTGCTTTGGCAGGCAGAGACGGATCACCACAGAACATGTGCATTTATGTCTTGTTTCTGATTTGTGCAATTTGAGATGTTACAATTGCCCCCGGTCTCCCCTACAGTATCACTCCAGTGGGGAACACCATCCCATCCATCACTGAGCTCACTTTTTACTGTTCACAAGACTGAAGGCTATATGCCAATTAGCACCAGGATTTTAAATGAAATGTATCACGGGGCTCCAGTGCATGTGTCTTGCATGATGACCACATTGATGTGGTCCTGGTGCTTTTGGAGCTTATTTCAGCATATCTGCATTCTCTCTCTCTCTCTCTCTCTCTCTCTCTCTCTCTCTCTCACCACGGCCTCCCCTGACACTGACTCCCCTTCTCTCATACACACTCAATACCACCTGACTGTTTGCACACTGACAATAATTTGCACTAATTTTGCACATCTGTTTATACTTTTATACTATGTTTAATTCTTGTGTATGTATTATATTGTATGTTTGTAGATTTCAATTTTGTATTCTTATTTTATTCTAACACTTAATTATCCTACTGTTATTTTTACTGTTTTATTGCACCAACTCACCAAAGCAAATTCCTAGTGTAAACCTCATACACCTGGCAATAAACGAGTTTCTGATTCTGATTCTGATTCTGATTAACACACATGCACACAAGAGGAATCAGACACATATATATACCTTTTATTCCTCTGGGCCTCCTTCTTATCCATAATGACCGGCACGCAGTTCGTTAGCTCGGTCCAGTCTGCGTGCAGTCCGCAGCTCCAGCCGGTAGAGAACCGGGAGAAGAGCCAGGACTCCTCTTTCCCCGGCCGGTGACATGTGCACTTCTTCTGCCCGGGCTTGCAGTCGCACGGCTGCTCCAAGCGAATATTCCTCACCAGGTGCCTCCCGAAAGTGGTCCCTCCGGTCTTCTGGATGTGCAGAAACACGATCACGTCGTCCCCCTTGATGTTGAACTCCACGTGTCTGTCGAGGTCTCTCTCGGTGAAGTTGAATTTGGACGGCAGCTTAGGAGGGCTGTCATCCTCCAGGTCCTGATCTCGGTAGAAATCGTCGCTGTCCTGGTACGGGGCGGAAAGTAGACTCACCCCCCTTAATTTCTCCCCAGCCTTAAAGTAGCACGAATTGCTGCCAGCGGGACAGATGTACTGATAACCGATCATAACAAAGAGGACGGCTAAGATAGGAACCAAGATGAGCTTACTGGGTCTATCATCCATTATAATCAAGAGAGTGTCTTCATTCCATTACTGTGAATAAATAAGGGATCAATAGCCCTGCATTGCCTCCTCAAGAGAGATTAAAGGTCCCACATGTTGATCAGATAACCGGTGATGTGGAAGTCCACCTTTTGGTTTCTATAAAAACGCTGCACGCCGTCTGCACTGCGCTGGAAATCTCGTCCGAAGTCGAGAGTCATGACATTCAGATGTGAAGCTGTCCAACTTCTGGAGCCGGTGTGGAGCTGCATCCGTGCCGCCGACGACTCCCGTAGTCCGGTATCAAGTTCACAATGAGGAAGCTGATGACATTTTTTAGCTAAACCCCCCTTCTTTATTTATTCTAAATCGCAGTGTGGTTCATTGCGGTGATTAATTCAGCAGAAATGTGTGCCGCGGCTCGGACTGTCGGGCTGGATCCTCCGGCAGCATCCTACATCCTCCTCGGCGGGTTGAGGCGGACTGACTGACTGAAGCAGCTTTAGAGAGGAGGATGCTGATGCTGATGCTGATGCTGCTGCTGCTGCTGCTGCATCCCAGCCGACAAATACGCGATACGCTTTCGTCGTCCTGGTTAGGCTGGATAACTCTACATCCCATCCCATAATCTTATTCAAAGCCATGAAGCACATGCACACTGACACTGAACTGAGACAACATGAACATTTAACCACATATAAATATATCAAATCCCCTGTAACTTTTTTTGAAGCGCATTCATCCCAGTGTGACCTTTGATGATTAAAGAGATATAGGGTGAATTAGCCTAATGTGGGACATTTTTTTTGCATTTCAGACTTCTGGAATATATTGCAATATGAAGCCAATACATTAAAGGTCCCATATTGTAAAAAGTGAGATTTTCATGTCTTTTATATTATAAAGCAGGTTTAAGTGCTGTATAAATACTGTTAGAGTATCAAAACACTCAATCCATGGAGAAATACTCACAGCCCGTATTCAGAAACTGTGCGTTTGAAACAAGCCGTTAGGATTTCTGTCCATTTGTGATGTCACAAATCTACAATATTTGGACCATTTCACAGTTTTAAACGTAAACATTCTAAATGTGTCCCAGTTTATTTCCTGTTGCAGTGTATGTGAATGACATCAGCTGACAGGATGTAAACATGGACCCAAGCTGTTTCCTAGCAACGCAATTCCGTTGAAATGCGCTAAAAACGGAGCGTTTCAGAGAGAGCATGAATACAGGTATATTCAGACAGACAGTATGAGAAAAACAATGTGTTTTTTTTAACAATAAAGCATGTAAACATGTTCTAGTAGAAACCCCAAATACAAACATGAACCTGAAAATGAGCATGATATGTCCCCTTTAAATCCACACCCAGTACCACTCCGACATCCCCAGGATGTGTCCTAATCAAACCAAAAAATGAAAATGCAGATATCACACTCAGAGAAGAAATGGTAGACATATAAGTACTCTAATGCCAAGTTTTCTCTTTATTTCCTAAAGTGGGACAGTCATGTCCGAAAATGTGGGAACCTGAAAAGTCTGTTAAAAGACACTCTGTTAAAAGGGCTACGTGACCTTAATTAATGTCGGAAACACTCAAGGCTCAATGTGCAATCCCATGTTCAGTAATTTTACCACTTACAATGTTACTGCTGTTACAAAACCTAGGTTTATTTGTGGATGTTACATGGAGAATCAAACAACATGAAACAAACAAAAAGACTATAAATAATAATAAATAAATAAAGAATAATGAATAAAGACTATAATGGTTTTGAAGTATTTAGGCATACTAGAAAGACATTAAATATCAATAGTTTTATTGACTTTTATTTGTTTGAGGAAGACCTACACCCACTGGGGCTTAGGTGTCCCACATTAGGCAGTGTCCCACTTTACGGCAACCCACTATTTCTCTCCATCAGCTAAATTGTATGACATCATACAATTTGATTTATGTAAACAGAAGCGACAACTAACAGTTAAATTGTCCATTTCCACATGGTAAAGCTTATTAACTTATTTTATCTGTATTTTGGGATTTATCCTATAATTATCATTACTATCAATGTATACTTTATTTTTTATTTAATTTTAATTTTTTTTTGTCTTATTTTCTTTTTCTTTATTTAATTTAATTTTGTTTTTTGTTCTTTATCCTTTTTGCAGTAGTCACATATCCATTGGAACCATAACATATTGGTGCATTGCCTTACTGGCATATCTATTAACCTATCTTTTTTTAATTAATTTCATTTTTTATTTCATGTGGTCTTCTGTCATTACAACTCCTTTGATTAATTAAGCAGTACAAATTATTTTTGCATTTATTTTCATATTTTTTTGTCATTTCATGTCACTAGAGTCCAACTGCAAAAAGTTTCAATTGATATGAAATGGAGAATGTTTTTTACAAGGTGACACCAAAATTAAGTTTAAAGGAGTATAGCTCTGGAGGGATCTTTACAAAATTACTCTATGACGTTATCAATGTTATCTTGGCTTGGATTTGGAAAACTTAAGGTTTGTAAAAGCCTGCTTCACAAGTTGGGTGCATGGAGATCCAAAAAAGTGAAATTTTACCAGGTAGGGAGGGTCTAATGAAAGATGTAGAATACCTCAGCCTCTGGTGCATGTATTTAGACCTTTTCCCCCACCTATTTCTCAGAAATACACCAATGGGAGTCTGATACTAAATTGCTGCACAACCCCTTTAATATTCTGATGATTGACTGATGGATTGATATACAAAATTGTTTCATCTATTATAACTATTATGATTAATGTTATTATTATTAGTGCCTATCAGTTGTTAAATTATATCACTCTGCAAGTTATATGTGCTATCTCAACACTAGCACATCATAAACATAATGTACCATTGTAATTATTAAATATTTAATCGGGCAGACTCCCATACAGCTGTAACTGTCTGGCTACACAGTTTTTACACAGACACACTCTCACTCACTACACTGTTGAGAAGCCGCCAACATGCTGCAGTGTTTAGTGGTAAAGTGTTCGAACTTCCGAACTCTGCCTCCTTAGCTGTCCACCGTTGTGCCTGAATAAAATACAACTTTACCACCAGGTTTTGCTAAACTTTACACCCACTGTCACCAGTTTTTTCCATCTAAACAAAGTGGAAAATTGTGCTTAAAAATAATAACACACCATGATTTATTTTTCATTGTACGGTTGTTTCAAACACGAATAACGGCCAGCGCTGGCCACCTCAATACGCGGCTGCCCTGGCAACTAGCGGTACTGGTTGCTAGGTTGTTAGCTTAGCTGCCCAAAATACCGACCTGAAGCCCTTTTGCTTTGTATGGACGCGGTCAGCATCTCTAGCGGGGTGAGGGACATATTACTGGCAACACAGTGACTAAATGGTAATGTATATTTTAATGTACTCTGTTACATGATTCCAGCAAGTTGTCTTTGTAGACTTTGTTCGTTAAATAACGCTACCGTTACCTTTTATGCTACAGCTAAGTTAACTTCAGTCTGACCCCTTTGAACGTCTGTTATTTTATATTTAGGTCTAATTAAGACACAGGTCGACTTGATTTTTCCACATGTAAGTTAGCTACTAGCCAGCACCTTCCGCAACGGTGTACACTGAGTTTCTGAGGGTTAGACGTCTATAGTGCACCGGTGTTGTTTGTTTAGATAATTACTTAAGAGTAACTACGTGGCATTGACTGGCACTTCTCATAAAGGCAAAGGAGCTGTACTGACTGACGTGTGGTGTTTGCTCTCTTTTACTGTAGGTTCATGTTACGTCTCGCCGGATATAATGAGGAACGTTATTGTGCTGTCGCTGCTGCTGCTGCTGCTGCTGCTGCTGCTGAATATACATCATGTCAAATCAGCACCCAAAGGCGTCACTGCCAGTCTAAAAGCAAAGTGGAGCATGACGCCTTTCCTCCTGGAGACAAGGTACTCACCCTCTGGACATGCACACCCGGTATCTGGCACTCACACCGATCTGCACACAAGCAGGGCCGAAGCCAGGATTTTAATGTTGAGGTCATGAGTCCAAGCCCCCCTAACTGCACCCTGTACCCCCTCATATTTGATTTATTTAGTTAATTCTGCTCAGTTATAGTTTCCCTAAATTCAGTTTCCCAGCATGCAGGTCTAAATGTCTTTTCAAAGCCCATTGCCAGGCATAAAAACCCTGGATACTGAATCTTTCTTTTCTTTTCTTATCTTTTCTTTTCTTTTCTTTCTTTCTTTCTTTCTTTCTTTCTTTCTTTCTTTCTTTCTTATAAGTAGTCTAATCTAAATATATCGAGTCTACAAAAAAATCTGGAGTCAGCCTATAAAATAGCAACCATGTGTACCTTTTTAATGGTTGACTATAAACTCCTCCCCAGGTTGTTCAAACATTTAAATTCCCACTAAGATACAGAGAACATTACTTGTCATGGGCCTTGGCAATAAATAAAGAAATTATTCAGAGTGTTCGAACGAGGGCTGTCAATCGATTCAAATATTTAATCAAGATTAATCACATGATTGTCCATGATTAATTGTGAATAATTGCAAATTAATCGCACATTTTTTTATCTGTTCAAAATGTACCTTAAAGGGAGATTTGTCAAGTATTTAATAAATACTCTTATCTAAATGGGAGTGGGCAAATATGCTTGCTTTATGCAAATGTATGTATATATTTATTATTGGAAATCAATTAACAACACAAAACAATGACAAATATTGTCCAGAAACCCTCACAGGTACTGCATTTAGCATAAGAAAATATGCTCAAATCATAACATGTTAAACTCAAGCCCAACAGGCAACAACAGCTGTCAGTGTGTCAGTGTGCTGACTTGACTATGACTTGCCCAAAACAGCATGTGATCATCATAAAGTGGGCATGTCTGTAAAGGGGAGACTCGTGGGTACCAATAGAACCCATTTTCATTCACATATTTTGAGGTCAGAGGTCAAGGGACCCTTTTTAAAATGGCCATGCCAGTTTTTCAAAATATTGTGCATGTTTGGAGCGTTATTTAACCTCCTTCGCGACAAGCTAGTATGACTTGGTACCAATGGATTCCTCAGGTTTTCTAGTTTCATATGATACCAGTATCGTCACTCCAGCTTTAAAACTGATCCCGCTATATCCTCCGAAAGATTGATTGCGCTAATGCGTTAAAGAAATTAGTGGCGTTAAAAGGAATTTGTGTTAATGCATTATTATCGCATTCATTTTGACAGCCCTAGTTTGAACATAATTTTGTTTCTTGTTAATTCTTCATATTCAAGTGGCTGGGAGGTTATAAAGATTATGTATTCATTGGGGAAAAATATAATTATGTTGACAGATTCCATCCCAAAAGACATAACAATTCTGTAAACAAGTCCCCTTTAGTGGATCATAACTTTAGTATTCATACATAGTGGACTTAAATAGCAACCAAAAGTAATTTTGTTGTTAACGCTGTTCATGACTTACTATGTATAAAGTTCTCTTTTTATGGGTTTACTTGACATTTTGGCCATCAACACATGATTTATTTTCTTGTGTGTGTGAAAATATTCTGATTGTAACCTACTGCATGCCTGTAAGGTCCGTGTAATGCGGTGTGATACTTCACAGCGGACATTATGGAACCAAGACTGGGCGGAATTATTACCAGGAAATATGAAATGATTATGGTCCGTAGATTAAAGTAGTGACTTAGGTACATACTGCGGTCACTGAATAATGCTGACTAATGTTTTACTCTTGTGCAGCGAGTTTATTGCAGAAGATGGGAATGAGAAATTCTGGCAGTTTGTTGACACTGTGAAAGAGCTCACTGTATACAAGCACGGAGGTATGTTGTTTGTCTCCAAAATAGATTTTAAATACTTTGACACATGGACAGGTGTGCTTCTTTTCTAAGAAACCTCATTATTGCTGATGTTGATGTGTCTCACAGAATCTGTGCGCTCGTACTACAACTTGATCCTCAAGAAGGCTGGCCAGTTCCTCACAGATCTTCAAGTTAATCTCCTCAAATTCGCTCTGGCCCTACGGTCTTACTCACCAGCTGTTCATGCATCCCAGCAGGTATGTTGTGATCAAAATAGTATGACTATTTCAAAACCTTCTCAAGAGCAGCGTGGGAATATTACAGCATGCATGTATTGTCTGTTAATCCTATTCTTGACCCAGGTTGCTCTGCAGGTCTTACTTACAGTTTTTCTCGATTTCTTTGTCACAATCTTTAAATGACAGTCCTTGTTCTCAAACTACTGTGTGAAATAATACACATCAATAACTCATTTTCACACAACAGTATTTGTCTATCTCTGTGGTTTCTCACAGAATTCAAACCTGTAAGGTTAATTATCGGTAATTGATCTAGTGACAAGCACAGTTAGCGTTGGTGATCAAAATCGAAAAGACTGCTTTTTGTATTACTCTCAGATGCATTTGTCAGCATGCACATTGTGCATATTCTTATATGCAGAAACTTTTAGACATAAATGTTTAATAAATGTCAAATCTGGCCTTGTCTTGATGCCAAAAGAATTAATAACAGATCAATCTTTAGGTCCAGTAAATTCATTCTGACATTTTAGTTTTGCCTATCGCATGTTGTCAAATGTAGATTAATTACAAAAATGCCCTATAAGATTTAAGTGAAAACATTTTACATGTCAGCATTCTTTTGCTAGGAACAAGCAAATTTGGCTGCCAGTGCAGTAAGTGACTTTCACTTGATAAGATTTCTCAAAATAAGTCAGGATGTCCAGCTACCAGAAGTCCTAAAATAAGATCAAAAAGGCTCATTTCAAGGACTTCTTCGTGTTATTCTTGTATCTAGATAACAATAGTCCACCCAAGCAAAACCTTACGAACCAGCGAAATATCTCAACCTTTTTCTAGATGGATTGGGACAGAATTTGGTTCAGCTAGTCATGGTCACCAGGGGATGAATATCAATTATGTAAATGTTCCCCTGACTTTACATCTAGCGCCATCATCTGGTCAAGATTTCAATTTGTCCAGTACTTTGGTTTATGACTAAGTATACCTGCAAAAATGATGACAGCGTTTGTTCTACTTTGTGCTTAGTACTAATTAGCAAATGTTAGCATGCTAACACTCCAAACAAAGATAGTAAACATGGTACTGTAAAAATGACTGTGAGAAATCATGTGCCTCTGTGTCCTCCGGTGCTCCTAATGGCATCTGCAAGATTTCACAGACCGGAGAAAAACAACCAATCAGAGCCGAGCTGGAGCCTAAAGTCTAGTTTTCTCTCAGAACACTTGAAATACATTATGCAGAAAGGTTATTATGGAATTTTTGCCTAATGATGCCAAAAACATTCTGCCTACTGCGGGTTTAAGTGCTTACTGTAAGTGAGGGGAATACATGGAAGGTAAATGCTGAGATACCTGTGAAAAATTTTTTGATTGAAACTGGTGCTCATATGACATGAATTTTAAATTGATACTACTCAGTTGGCTGTGGACTAAATTTGACTTTAATACTGGGTGACTCTTAATGAAATTTCAGTCCACTCTGTGTACGCAGTTCTTTAGCCTTTTAATTGCCATGGTCTCAGATATGATTAGGTGGAATTTCATTTTGGTGACAGCAATGCACTGGTTGATGAAGTTCTCTGAAACGTGTTAAATTTGAATGAATAATGGCCTTTTGCAGCTGAAATGAGGTGTTGTGCTGCACAGTGTAAATTGTGGAGAATATTGAGAATAAATCAATCAAGTGAAGGATTTATCTATGATTAACTTTGGCCCAAGTTTAAGAGTGATCCTGGCAGTGTGTTCGCGTCATGTTTTGGCCAGTCTGTTCTAGAATAATCCTTCAACTCCTCCACGTTCTTTCACAGGTAGCCAGTGATGAGCCTCCGCCTGAGGCTTGCCCTGCCTTTGTCTCCATCCATGGTCAACATAGCTGCAGTACCAAGGACATCAAGAAGCTCCTGAAGGCAGCTGCAGGCAGGTAACACAGAAGTCTTCCCCTCCGTGGATAAACTCATTCTGTAGAGCAGAACAAGATAAAAAGTTTGCAGTTATTTTGTTCTCAAAATGTAGCTTTCACTGACTGCAATTTGTAAAGTAATTAACACAGAAATGTTTTTGTGATACAAATCATTTTTATTTCTGAAATATCTTAAACAACATTTTCGAATGTTTGCAGGCCAAAACCGTATTTGTACAAGAACGATCACACGTATCCAGGGTTCAACAAAACAGATGTGCCAGTCGTGATCCTCTATGCTGAGATTGGAACCAAGAAGTTCACCTCGTTTCACAAGGTGCTGTCAGAGAAGGCTGGAGAAGGCACACTCGTATATGTGCTGCGGCATTTTGTAGCGGTGAGTAGCAATGCTTTTGCAGCCATTTTAAAGTGGTGTTCCACTGATTAAATGTCTTTAATAAATAATGTGGTTTCCTGTTAGTGAGAAAGTTATCTAGAAATCTAACTTGTGCTTGTATCTTCTGTTTTTCACACAGAAGAGCTCTGTTTTAAAGGATAATAAGGCTTGTGCTAATCTATATTTTTCTTACTGTCAGCAAATCCCATGAAAAGATCAAAACCAACAAATCTATCCTACTGACTCGTATTGCCTGTGCAGCCAAAGCCTATTATAGCTTATTCCTCTGTGCCATAGACCTCCATTGTTTCATCTTTACTTTTGATGATAGCACTACTGCAGTGAAACAACAGTGACATATCATTCCTTTTAGTACATTCCTCAAAATCTAACTGAAAACTCGAGAACAAACCCGAGAAACAGATGCCTTCGATGGAGTAAAAGGTGCTTTTCTTTAAGAAGTCTGTTGAAGAAAAGCAGAGTGTGGGTGCGAAAAGACTTCTGATCATGCCCGTGAAAGCACGAGGCAGCGCTTTGAATCTGAGCGACATTGGTGTCAAGGTTGAATGTCAGCGAATCTGCTGCAGTATGTGGGGGCACATGTGCTTCTTGTTCCCTCTGGTAAAACGTGTTATAGTTTATAGCTTTCACTGACTGTCTGGTATTGAAAACACGTAAACAGGGGACATCAAAAGCAGTTATAGACATACAATACATGGCCAAAAGAATTTGGACACCTGAACATCACAGGTGTAGAGGAAAATAGTTGCACACTCGTAGCCATGATGCAAAAAATGATTTGATAATTTACCAACATTTCAACTTGACAGTCTTCTTCAAGGTATGGGCAAAATGTTGGTAAACTATTAAATAGTTTTGCTTCATCATCATTGCTTTATGACTTACAGGCTTCTGTAGCCACCAGGGGGGCGATTGAGATGTTTTGGCTTCACTTTTGGGAAGCTGTCATGTCGTCCCACTTTATGTACAGTCTATGGTCCAGACCAACACGTTTCCTTCGCTCCAGAGTCCAACGGTGGTGTTACTTAACACCGCTCCGGCCGACTCTTGGCATTGCACATAGTGATGCTAGGCGTGTGTGCTGCTGTTCAGCTATGGAGACCCATATCATGAAGTTCCCGAAAAAAAAACGGATCATGTGCTGACGTTGCTTCCCGAGGCATTTTGGAACTGGGAGGTGACTGCTGCAACTCTTGCAAGTTAAGATAATTTTTCAGGGCGTCAGCATTCAGCCTACTGCTGTGCAGCTAAGCTGTTGTTGCTCCGAGGCGTTTCTGTTTCG
Source organism: Sebastolobus alascanus (assembly GCA_916701645.2). Taxonomy (NCBI): domain Eukaryota; kingdom Metazoa; phylum Chordata; class Actinopteri; order Perciformes; family Sebastidae; genus Sebastolobus; species Sebastolobus alascanus. Next base: position 1,170,399 of record CAKAOJ020000059.1, read on the forward strand.
CAATAACGGAACTTGCAGTGTACTGTGGCAATATCTAGCAGACCAGAAATCTGATTAACTCATTGAAAAGATGGCATCCTATCACAGTGCCGTGTTGAAAGTCTCTTCACTGTGTAGCCCGTTCTACTCCCAGTGTTTGTGAATGGAGATTAACCTGTCTGTATGCTTGATTTTTTTTGCCTGCTAAAAAATAGTACGGGTGTCGACATAATTTTCGCCATATATCGTATATAGTATAGGCAGAAAGCATCCCCCATGGGATGGATCTGCAGACTTGACGATTATTGTCACAGTACTGTTGACAGAAATGTACATGTAAACAAAACTCGACACTGTTTTTCATTTAAGCCGTTACTCTGCTTCTCACTGCCTGCAGGATCCAAAGCCTCAAAAGATGCTTTTATCTGGGTATGGTGTTGAGCTGGCTATCAAAAGCACAGAATACAAAGCTGTGGATGACACCAAAGTAAAAGGTCAGCTTGTGACTTATCAAACATTCTGTGCTGGACTTCGCTCGTGTCCGAGGCAATAAAACACAAATCTTGTGCTTTGCAGATTCAGTTACAAATGCCGAGGATGACAATACTGATGAAGTCCAAGGGTTCGTTTTTGGAACATTGAAGTAAGTAGCTTAAATGTAACACGTCATTTACCACGGAAGATTTTTGTCTTCTATTGTATTTTCTGTTATTGCTGCTGGGCATCCTGTGCACTGTGTGACTTGATAAAGAGATATAAAAGAAATCCTTGATTGTATTTGTATCTACCTTTTTTTCCACTTTCCTCTCTTAAGAAAATCTCACCCTGAACTCCAGGAGCAACTCGTCGAGCTTCGCAAACATCTCCTGGAGAGTACCAATGACATGGTCCCTCTCAAAGTGTGGGAAATGCAAGGTCTCGATTTTCCTTTTCAGTTGTTCAATTTATTATAAGGAAAAACATCAATACAGGAATGTATAGTTACTGCAATGTAGAATTTTGTCATTTTAGCTTTCGAGTTACTGTACATTGTACCATTTGTGGCTGGGGATGCTTTTATTTTGTAATGTTGTCTTTGACTCACAGTTAATAATTTTAACGCCGCATATTGAATGTAATCTCTTTTGCATGTATTTCATTTATCTAAACATAATGTGCACACGTAGATATAAATGTTGATGATTTCATTATTTGATCTCCACAGATCTTAGTGTGCAGGCAGCTGCCAGAATCATGTCCGTGCCAAAGTTTGATGCTTTGAAGCTCATGCGAGACCTCAGTCAGAACTTCCCGAGCAAAGCCAGGTCAGAAAATTCATCTTATTTTCTCTTTCTGGCTGACTGGCTAACACATTTGGTATCATTCCAAAAACCCATATTTTCAGGAGCCCTAGTCTGTGTTACAATGTGTGAATCCAGGCACGACAAATGCTGTTATTAAAGTGCACAATGAAATATGTCTTTTTATAAACCCATTTGTTTGAACATTATCCACAATACATACAACTTCAATACAGAGATCTAATCAGCTTTTTGATGTTTGCTTATTTTGGCTCAGGCAGCTTGTAATAAACACCAAAAAGTGCTGAGTAAGAGTCGGGTGTTTATAGGGAGTTGACTGAAAACGTACCATCTTGTGGGCCCACAGGTTTTTGGAGATTAAAACTGGCATTTTACTGCCGGCTTGGGATGTGCTAAAAGCTGATGGTGACTGTACATGTTTTACTGTTCCCACAGATCACTGACAAGAGTGGCCGTAAAGCAGGAAATGAGAAAAGAAATTGAGGAGAACCAAAAGGTGCGATATAATAAGCAACATTTCCACATGATAGTGCAGGAGGTTTTTCTTTGATAACGTCCTTAGTTTTATATTAGACGATGAGTTTCTAATCTGCATCTGAAATAAATTCCATAACCTCAAGTGTGACATTTTTATTTTCTCCTAGTCTCTGCGCACACTTTATCTCTTCTACTTACTGATGTAGACTCTGTACACATCTTTTTTTGTCGAAAGATCGGACATTAAAGGTAGAATTAGGGGTTGTGGCGGTCGACTAAAAACTTTGAGCTTGTTCTTTCAGCGTCTCAGCGAGACCGTCGGTGTTCACCCGGGAGACGGGGAGCTCTTCATCAACGGACTGCACATTGATCTGGACTCTCACAACCCTTTCAGGTAGGAACCCAGCGGGTGTGCCTGTGTTCTTCCCAGGAAGCCTCAGACCTATGCTCTGGCTCAGTAATCCTGTTGCAATAAGATCAGAGTTTGGTGCACCGCAAAACCACTGCCACACAGCGGATATGTATAAAGCACCAACCTGTGATTTTATATTTACAGCATTTTAGACATCCTCAGAGCAGAGGCAAGGGTCTTGGAGGGGCTTCATAACCTCGGCATAAAAGGAGAACATCAGGGCCAGCTGCTGAGGTTACCTGTGAACGCTGTGGATGACAGCTACGCCTTAGATATCAGACATCCAGCTATAATGGTGAGTCCTGTCCAAACGCATTATTCCTCTGGCCCAGATCAACACTGCAGGTGTTTTTCTTCTTTGTGTACCAGGGTGTGAGTATCAGTCATCCGGCTATTGCAACTGTCTCGAGCCTGCCAGAAACTTCAGGTATTAATTGGGATTTCAGCCAAGAATCAAATTAAAAAAACTTTTCATTCGCCCCTCTGGCCATTTTAATATTCTATGTACTATAAAAATGCCAAAGAAGAATTTAAGCCTTTCCACATTAAACCAAGAGGTCTGTCATTTCAGCTTGCATCTCCCCTTCTAGATACGGAGAATATGTGGGGAGGCTTGTACCGCATGTTACAGAGAGAAAGACCACTGTTAGTGCCAGATTGGCCAGCGATGATGGATTATTTTGCAACTATGATTATGGTCATTTATCACAAAAAGCCATATATAATAGCTTACTGATGGTGGGTGGTAGAGCTTGATAACAAGTGTACATGTTAAATGTTGTGCACGTCAGATCCAGCATATTTCTGTCCACCGAAGTGTTCACTTATGTGCCGTGCAACAGCTTTATTTAGGGCTGCACAATCGAAATTTTATTAAAAATCGCAATATGGCCCTCTGCAAAAAATTAAATATTGTCGTTCTGCAGAGATGTCCTGGCCTACACATCATATCCTGCGGCTAAAGAAAACATCTTTGTGTGGTACAGGTCCCTGCTAAAATCACACCATAATCATTTTAATACGTTTTTTAATGAAAATGAGAATAATGATGTAGAAATTATCATTCCCTCTAATATCGCAAATCATATCGCAATTGCAATATCAGTAAAAATAATAGCAATTAGATATGTTCTCAAAATCATGAAGCCCTAGCTTTATTTACATGCATGCAATTACCATGTTTATTGAGCAGGTAGGACGCTCTGCTTGAAGCACATTTAAGTTGAATATATACACCTTTTATACCATAAATAAATATAAAGATATAAAGCCGTTAAGAGGAAAGAGATTATTCTTTCGAAAGTTACCTAATGTAACACTGAAATATTTTGGATACACTTATCACCACGCTCATTAATGTCAAGTACAGGATGTAGTTGCTGTTGGAAATTCAGTTATGGTAGCGTTGGATACCCAACATTTCTGAATGAAAGTTTGGAATGTGGAGTTGTGGGAGGGGTTGCTGGCGGTGAAGGTTACAGATGCAGAGTGCAAATGAGATCAGAGTAAGCCATGTACTGTAACTCAGTGTCTCAAGTTGTGTCATTCACACGCTTAACCGAAACTCAACTTGGTTATAAATGTAAGAGGAAAAACCCTCAGATAAAGCAAAAGTCAGTATTCAGATTTATTTGATAGGTCATAACCATTGAAGAAATGTAAAAAAAATATAGAAAACACACTTCTACTAGTCTGAATTGGCCTTGAGTGAGGTACTTAATCGCAACCTTTTCCAGGGTTGCTGTTCTGTTGCTTGTACTTAACTCATGAATATCATCATTTTCACTCGAGCCTTCTTTTTGTCATGCACTTTCCAGTGGATAAACGATATAGAGAATGACCCAGCGTACCGCAGCTGGCCAACGGGTGTACAGGAGCTCCTCAGAGCCACTTTTCCTGGAGTCATCCGGCAGATCCGACGCAATTTCTTCAACCTGGTGAGTCTCCCGAAGGCCAGAAACGCTGCAGGGTAGTGGTGGTGATAAAGGGAATGGAATTGAGAAAGGTCTCCATTGTATTGAAACTGTGAAACTCTTTTGATGCTTCTGACTCTTCTCTGCTAGACTAGATGAAATATTTTTTTTGTCAAATTGTGGGGTGTTTGCATAACATTTCAGTGAGTACAGTCAGGCACACTCTCACAAAAGAGAATACAGCAGAGAGTACATTTTGAATACTTAACATTGCTTCTGATTATCAGAACTGTCTGGAACTGGGTGTATTGATTCAACCATGATCCAAGTCGGATAATGAGTATTTGTAAATGTATAATGATTCAGATTTGATGATGATGCCTTTGTTGTCAGGTGCTGTTCTTAGATCCAGTACGGGAAGAGAGTGTTGAGCTGGTGAAACTAGCAGAGCTTTTCTACAAGCACAAGATCCCCCTGAGGTTGGTGCTGTTATTTCTAATGTAACCTCCACAGCTGTTTATATGTTCAACTCGTGGCATTTATAATCTCAACCAGGTAGTGATTCTCATTTCACCCGCAAATTGAATACTTGTTTTCTGTCCCTTTTCTATAGAATTGGATTTGTGTTTGTTGTCAACACCAAAGATGAGATTGATGGCTTCTCGGATGCGGGGGTTGGATTTTTCAGACTGCTGAATTACATCGCAGACGAGTACGATTTATCCCAGGCTCTGATGTCCATGGTCTCTGTGAGTATATCACATTTATAAATCTCTGTTGTTTTAGAAAGCTTCTTTAAGAATTACTAAAGCACACTCCTCGCCAGCTCACATCTCTTCGTGCCTCAGAAGTCAGTCGTTTTATTGTGCCCCGTGTTCCCGTGGTTTGAGACATTATTGGACGAGATGAGTCAGTGGGATTGTTGCCTCTGGTATCGGCTCTTTCAAATAGAGTTGGGAATTATTGACAGTCGCGGAGATCTGAAGACAGTGATCAAATCTGTTCTGACTTGCCACTCTCTTGCAGTTGTACAACAAAGTAGACGTGGGGGAGACGCTGTCTGTCGATACAATCTCTGCTTACTTGAAGAGAAAATTCCCTAAAGCCAGTGCTGAAAGGATTCTCGGTGTAGAATCCGAGTATGATGACAAAAGAAAGGTGAGGAAATAAAATAGCTCCGTCTTGTTTCTCTCCGTTTATAGGAAGTAAGAATAATTACCTGCTAAATAATAAATTAGGAGCATCCTAGGATTCAATCCATGTTTTGTGTGCTCCAGGACGGTGCCTTCTTCTACAAAAAGAGCGGCCTGGGTGCCCTGCCGCTGGCTTTATTTAACGGAGTCCCTCTGAGCCCAGATGAGATGGACCCGGAAGAGCTGGAAACCATCCTCCTGCAGCGCATAATGGACACCACCACCACCTTCCAGAGAGTTGTCTTTATGGTACGAAATGCCTGTAGGGAAAGAGACTCACGCTTCATATTCAACCTGCCAAAACTGCCAGGAGTAGAACCCCTTTAGATTAATCTACATATACACTTATATGAGTGAATTGAAGTAGAGAAACCCTAGATAATTGCACCAATAGCAGTTCATCCATGCTTATAGAATCCAAGTAATATTTCACATACTAGCCTGGGGTTACTATAAGCTTGATATTAGATAGTGGTTTATGCAGAAGCCAAGTATATGATTAAAACTTAGTTAACACTGTGTGTTAAACATAATGGGGTAAATCATTAAAAGCATATTAACTAATTGATTAATAGCCAGCATTATTTTTGACATTGCAGTGTGCAGTTTCGTAATTTAAAGCGTATAAATATTCCTCCCTTAGCCCTCTATATTCTTGCATTTGCAGACACGTTTACACTTCACTTGTTAGCTGTACAGAAATTGGCAAGATCCAGTATGTCCTTATGGACTGATGTTCTCAGTGACTCACTCTCATCTGTTTTGTCCTCTGCCTACAGGGTCAGTTGACCGAGGGCTCAGACGTGGTGGACTATCTCATGGAGCAGGCCAACGTGGTTCCCAGGATGAACCCTCTCATTCTAAGCACTGACCGGAAGTACCTCGACTTCACTGCCAAACCAGGTGACCTGTGCTACTCATCTTAAACTATCCATTATTCATTGAGTGTCTCTTTTTTTTTTTTTTTTTTCTCAATTTTTCTTTCTTGTTTGCAGTTGTAGATGACTGGGAGGACACAACTATGTTTTCATTCTTTGACTCCAGAGACAAAACAGCTGTGATGGCTAAGAGAATGAAATACTTTACAAATAACGGTAAGAAGTCACTTGTTGTTATTTTATGCCTTGGTTTCCTAATGAACACATTTTGAGATGCACACCATTTCATTTTCGGTAACACAATGACTTGCAACAATGTAAATATTCAAGCATCTTGCATTTTGGCACCTAAAGTGTAACCACCATTCTGCATTTACTTGTTGAAAAATCGGTAAAATGAGCAGTATCTGAACAAAAATGAATCCTACACTGCTTTACTGATCTATGAAAGTGTGAAATTGACCTTTGTTAAAGCAGACAGGCTGCGCCTCCAGCGAGATAATTGCTGGGTCTGCTGACTGGCTTCCGGCCAGCAGTCTAAATGGTCGTCAGAGCTGCATTTCACTGCTCGGGCCTGGAGTGTAGCTGTCTCACTGAGGCCGAGGAGGCTGATTGCCGTCCTCCCTCTGCGGACTAGTCGACCGGCTGACTGCCTGCTTTTCTGACTGACTGATTGACTGAATGACTGGGGGGGATATAACTATGACAGGTGGCACAATTCTCGGCTAATATACTGAGCTCTCGGTATATGTCTCAGATGTCTCAGTCTCTCTCACCTCGTGCACACAAACTGCACATTCACTGTAACAACTGTACCTAATTTTCCTTCTCACTTTCATCTGATTCTCATCAGTGCATAAGCATGAGCTAACCCTTTTAAAGAAAGGTTTAGAAGCTCTTGCTAAATGCCACGTAAGCATTTAGGTTGACATTGAGAATAGAAAACCGCTCAAAAATACATTTGCCCTCCACTGGTACTTCTCATTATATAGCAGTTTATTGTACAAACGACAGGAAACTGCAGCGGACAGGTCATGATGTATTTTAATGCTTAAATTGAAACGCCATGTGATATGTACAGTATGTAGGGTACAAAAGAGTCATTGCTCTTTTACCTTAGATGAGGATGGGCTGAGTGCCGTGACCATGTGGATAGTCGGAGATTTTGAGGAGGTCTCAGGAAGAAAACTTTTACACAGTGCCCTGAAACGTGTGGTGAGTATCATCTGCTCTCCGTCCTGTTCACCTCTCCCCATTCTTTTAACCCATCATTTACTTTCTTTAAGGGCTGTCAAAGTTAACGCAACAATAATAACGCGTTAACGCAAGTTCGTTTTAACGCCACTAATTTCTTTAACGCATTAACACAACTTGCGATTTTCAGTTTTAAAGCTAGAGTGAAGATAACCTAAGGAACCCATTGGTACCAACCATGTTGTACTAGCTTGTCGGGAAGGAGGCTAAATAGCGCTCCAAAATTTTGGCGAGGAAAACCTTGCATGGCCATTTTCAAAGGGTTCTATGGGTACCCACAAGTCTCCCCTTTACAGACATGCCCACTTTATGATAATCACATGCAGTTTGGGGCAAGTCATAGTCAAGTCAGCACACTGACACACTGACAGCTGTTGTTGACTGTTGGTCTGCAGTTTGCCATGTTATGATCTGAGCATATTTTTTTATGCTAAATGCAGTACCTGTGAGGGTTTCTGAACAATATTTGTCATTGTTTTGTGTAAATATATACAGACGTTTGCATAGAGCAGCCATATTTGCCCACTCCCATGTTGATAAATCTCCCTTTAAGGTACATTTTGAACAGATGTGCAATTAATTTGCGATTAATCGCGATTAAATATTTTAATCGATTGGCAGCCCTACTTTCTTTCTATAAGGGAACATTTTGGAAGGCACGATCTACAAATGTACATACATATGTCATGTATTTATGTGTGTTGTTGTATATTATGCGTTAAAAGCATGAATACCGATATGAATCTTGCAGCTGGTGTTCCTGCAGCTACAAAACAGTAAATCTAACATCATTTTTTACTGATTAGGGCGGGCCCGTATGTCGTAAAACTAAGCCAATTTATTCTGAAAATGAAATTTCTGCATGTATGCCCTCCCAAAAGACATCAATACAGATGCCTCTAAAATGAAATATTCACCGTTGATACACTACAGATGAATTAAGTGTGATACAGCGAGCAGGCATTTTTTATGTCATGAAAAAAAAAAAAAAAGTTTCCTTTGCTGTTAAAATAAGCAGAAAAGGAGAAACCTTTACGGTTACTTTTAAGCAATCAACACTCTCTTTTCCCAGTGCTCTCTCTCAGTGACACCTGCGGTCTGTGGAAATATGAGAATGTGTGATATTTTATGTGAATTATATCACTGCTGTGTTTGTGTGTGTGTGTGCAAGCAGAAGGCCAGCCCTGGAGTGCGTGTGGGGGTGATAGATAACCCCAGCGGAAAGCCCAGCGAAGATAACACTGTGCTGTACAGGGCTATCTGGGCCTCTCTCCTCACCCAGAAGAATAAGGCTGCGGCAGAGTTTGTGCAAAAACTCCTGAAAGAGGAGAGCAGCCAGCTCCTCCAACAAGGGACCAAGATAAAGGACTTACTGATGCAGGTAAAGGAGTGATTAAGGAATGCAGTTCTGTTTTTTTTTTTTTTTTCATATCAGAGACAATCAGTTACCAAACATTTGATTCCCACTTTCTTTTACATTTCAAGCATTTATGTTTTTTGCAATTACATCAAAGTAGTAAATGTGTGTCCTGTGTTTTAGGTACTGCTGTGCAATATATTGACTTGCTGATTATATTGTGATACGAGTCTAGACGAGGTCTTGAATTGTCGTTATTGTTACATGATATACATTTTTTGATAGTTTGCTTGTCCTCGAGGCCACATTAGTTACACAAGTCGGGCTGGGCATTCAACCTCAATACGTCTTTGATACTGACCAAAATGAAAACTGGCATCAAATGTCAGATTCATAGTCTGGTTTTTCTTATTGTTCGATCAGATAGGTCCTGATTTAAATCAAAATATTGCCAAATGTAGACTTAACTTAGGTAAAGGTCCTGTATAGCTGCTCGTGTTTAGACACCATTTAACATTTGAGAAAACTTGGCTTCTCTTAAAAAAAAATGAAACACTTTTTGTAGGAAAACATATTTAGATTTATCAGCAGAAGTAAAATATCCAAAAAAGAAAAAAACTCAAAATTTGTATTGTTAAGAGTGAAATTATAGGTACTAATTGGCCATCATATCGATATTATTACTAATAGTTTCATTTCTTAAAATAACTTTGCGTTTAAATATCTTCTCAAAGCATCAATAGTCATCTCTAAAATAGTATCACAATAGTATCATATTGATATAATTTTGTATCAATAATGAGATATTTGGTAAGCAACAAAAGCCAAACCCCAAAAATCATTTAAACATGGCTATCGCACATACACTCACATTAACAATGCAATGAGCCTTACTTAGCATTTTTTTCCAAGTTATTCATGCTCTGAAACATGCTCATATTGTGTGTGGTGAGTATATTATGTTATTTTAACCTGTGTGAACTAATTATCATAACCAAGATGACATGTTCATATTGGGGTTTTTTTATAGCGCGTGTGATCTGCGTCCTGACTGACAGAAAGGAACGGTTCACATGATCATAATTACAAGTAGGACATGTGAGAATATATCCTACCTGCCACCACAATTTGCTGAAATGTGTCAACACGAGCAGGAAACAGAGACATTTTCTGATGCCAGTAGTTTAGGCTGATTCGAAAATTACAATTTATTATCTGCTGTGTTAAACACATGAATGCCTTTGAGCTGAGGTGGTGAATAAATCCCATCTCTTGTTTCTTCTGACGTGACAGTAACGTGTCAGAAGACCCACGGCCAGCAAAGTAAAGAAGCAAACATAAGAACAAAAGTATAGTTTTTACAAATGACAAATGAGATGCCATCTCAGTTATATAAAGATATAAGAAGTGGGCTATGTGGATACAATCTCCTGCCATGGTATGTGTAATTTTATATTACAATATTGATATATATATATTGTGGCATAGTTCATTTTCTTTAAACTATTTAGACATAAAATAACCAGAAATGTTTGTGTTAGGCTAAACCAGTGTTAGAAGTACAGTACCTGAGGTACTTCATCACACTGCTGCAAATTCCTATAAATCCAATACTACCATAAAACAGTCCTGCTCACTGATTTGCAACACTGCCTGCCATGGACTGATACAACCAGAGCTATTAAAGGGATAGCTACCTAAATATAAACTGTATGTCTAAAGCTCTAAGAGCTGATAAATATATATTGTCTATGCAGGACTACAGCTTAAGTGTTACTGAGTTGAAAGTAAGAAATACAAGCTTTTGGGTTTGATTATTTGAATGTTATTTGATTATAGGTCGTGTCAGTGAAAGGTGCATCTGTGAAATGTATCTCTGCAAAAAGGGGAGGAATGTTATTCAACACTGATATATGTGATAACGTTTTATGCAGATTTGATGAGCATAATGGCAAAAAGGAGGAAAACAAAGGTTGGATATAACCACTTAACTTGAGATTTGTCTGTCACCGCTTTCCTGTTTCAAGTGCACAGTTGGGGGGGGGGGGGGGGGGGGGAGAGAGAAATGGTGATTGATGAGCCCATCTTCTCATTCCCCTCCTGAACATCAGCTTACAGAATACATTTAGAGCACGCGTGATGCTCCACAGCCTGTGGATGCCAAGGCAAGCGGCCTACTCACTGTCAGTTCCACTTGATCTGTCACAGGGGCCAGCACAAGGCGGGGGGGGCTCCACGCGCTGAATCTTTAACTTAAAAGTGCTGGTGGATACCTGGTCTCCAGGACCTGACGAAATAGCCAGGCTCCTTCTCACCGTTCGTGGTTGTGTAAGCCGTACGTGTTCAGCCGAGCCTGACCATCACTCTGCTGCTGTAAGCAGTCTGCAGCCGCGAGTGTTCTCCTTCCTGCAGTGTGCAGTATCCACCCACGCAGCATTACACACAAGAAAACAAATTCTCGGGCGCTAATCAACAAATCAGCTGACAGGAGAGCTCCCATGTCTTCCATTAGGAATAAGTCATACAGCAGAGGTTACATTTGGGACCAACCAACCATAACAAACTGCCCTTCAATTATACCAGCCTTAAACAATGGGGAGAGAATGGGCTGGAAATAGCAATGGAAAGATGGGTAGGAGGTGGCTGTGTGAGTTGAGACCCAGAGTCGAGGGATATGAGTTTATTATTGGCTGCCAGACAGACTTGCTGACTGGATTGTGCTGACATTATTGCTATTTCACCTGTTCTCCTGAGGAGAGATGTTGGAGAAACTAATAACCTGACTCCACAAACCCCTCCACACTCCCACACCTAATTTGTTATAGACAAAAATGGCCGAGGCTTAATTAAGAGTGCGGTATATTAATTACAAATTGATTAATCTCATTTTCACACGTGCTTTTCTGACAGCTCGCTCCTCTGGCTGAAATATTTCATGTTTGAAAACTGCAGTGATTGCGCTGATGCAAGGCATCATTGATGTTGTGAATAATTTGTTTGCCTCACATACATCATTCCCGACGCCAATGCATCACTGAGATTTTTGTTTTGGACAGGCCGCAAAGGGAGAAAGGTCCTTGAGCGAGTCTATTGGATCTCGCAGTGCATCGCAACTTCAAAATGTGAGCCAACAATGCAATCCATTTATCCAACATCCTAAACAAACTTTTGCTATTCTGCTCTAGGGCATGGACGGGGATGCCTTTGAGAAAAAGTTCAACACACTGGAAGTGGACTTTATTCGTAGTCAGCAGCTGTTTTGTCGAGACGTCCTGAAACTGAGCCCTGGGCAGCGGGCAGTGATCAGCAACGGCAGGGTGAGTGGGCTTCAACTCCAACACAGCTCAATTAGCGTATTCTCAGTTGAATATTGATCCATAGATTTCTGCCTAAATAGTCGAATAGACCACAATATGTTGTCCGAAAGGCAAAAGCATTGCTGCTGTTGTTTCGTACATTGAAGTAGGATCCTCTAGGCCGCTGCACTTTGGAGGATTTTCCCTCTTGTGTTTTCCTTAGTACTGTCAAATCAGCATGAATGTTCCTCAAAGATCACAGGTGGCACAAAAACTGCGCCGCGCGTGTACAGAGCTGATGACTGATGTCTCAGCAGCAGTGATGCTGACAGCCACGGACGAAGAGGCCAGCCTCTGAGATGGCAGTAACAATTAATATCATTTTACATTCCTCTGCTGCAGTGGCACGACTCCCAAAAATAGAAAGGAGGAAAACACAGGCACAGTCACTGAATGCCGTGACTTTAAGTGGATAAAACACTGGGTTGCGATCCCAGTCCATTTTACACCCCCTTGGCAAGTAGTAAATAATGTAATACATGCAGAATGGGGAAAAGTCGTGTTCTGACTGCCTTATTGTCTTCGTGTTAGATCCTCGGCCCATTTGAAGAGCAGGAAGAATTCACTGTGGAGGATTTCCAGTTGCTGGAGAAGATTACGCTGAGCGGTTCTGCAGAGAAAGTCAAAGCCCAAGTTAAACTGATGGGGATGAAACCAAAGCAGTATGTTTGTATTTTTCTTTTCTTTCTTTTTTGCCTGGTTATGTGGGAGAAACTGCCTCTTTCTTCTTTCTTCAGTTTCTCAGTTAGAAGGAACAGTGTGTAGCATTTAGGGGGATCTTTTGGCAGTAGGGCTGTCAATCGATTCAAATATTTAATCGTGATTAATCGCATGATTGTCCATAGTTAATCGCGATTAATCTCAAATTAATCACACATTTTTTTATCGGTTCAAAATGTACCTTAAAGGGAGATTGTATTTAATACTCTTATCAACATGGGAGTGGAAAAATCTGCTTGCTTTATGCACATATTATGTATATATTTATTAGTGGAAATCAATTATCAACACAAAACAATGACAATTTATTGTCCAGAAACCCTCACAGGTACTGCATCTAGCATAAAAAATATGCTCAAATCATAACATGGCAAACTGCAGCCCAACAGACAACAACAGCTGTCAGTGTGCTGACTTGACTATGACTTGCCCCCAAACTGCATGTGATTATCATAAAGTGGGCATCCAGTAAAGGGGAGACTCGTGGGAACCCATTGAACCCATTTTCATTCACATATCTTCGGTTCGGAGAGTTATTTAACATCCTTTGCAACAAGCTAGTATGACATAGTTTGTATCAATGGATTCCTTAGGTTTTCTAGTTTCATTTGGTGCCCGCTACAACCTAATAATCGCAAGTTGCGTTAATGCGTTAAAGAAATGAGTGGCGTTAAAGTTAACGCGTTATTACCGCGTTAACTTTGACAGCCATAGTTGGCAGTAACGGAATGTAATAGTAATAAGTATGTTTTCTTTAGTGTACATACAGAGCGGGTACTCTTCATGGAGCCGGCCGCCATGTTTCTACAGTAGCCCAGAACGGACAATCCAAACACTGGCTCTAGATAGGGACATTTGCGTTTTTGGGTCGGGCCACCGTAGTTCTCCTCCACACTTGGCGCGCGGGAGAAGTCTCAGTTGGTTGCAATCTGTAACCTCACCGCTAGATGCCTCCAAATCCTACACACTGCACCTTTAATTGATTTATGCGGCTACCTTGTTAACAGCTTGCCATCACATCATGTGAGCTCTGTTTGACGTCTCATCCTAAAACGTAGCATTAATAAATGATGGACTGACCCTGCTACACCTCTTTTCCCTCAGCGCCAGTGACTTAGTCATGAAAGTTGATGCCCTCCTAACTGCAGCCCCCAAAGGAGAGGTCAGGAGGGACGTCCAATTTATCAAAAACAGCCACAGGTGGGCAACGTTTTTTTTCTCCTCTGTTTACTGTTCTATTGGTTCTGCAGTCTCACAGGGAAGTGTTTACTCTCCTTTTGTTACAATGGATCTGAAAATTGCCAAGCCATCACATCAAGCAGTGCAGAAAGGCAAATCTTTTGATTTGCGGTCCTGCTGAATAAGGATTGTATAACCTTGCGATGCTGAATGCGCTTTGGCGTGCTGTTCTCCTCCTCAGCGTTCTCCATCTCTCCCCACGTGAAAACGAGGTGTTCTATGATGTTGTGGCCATCGTTGACCCCCTCACCAGGGAGGCACAGAAGATGTCCCCTCTACTGATTGTAAGCTGGATTCTTCTCCTCTCTTCTCCATCGATTCCTAATACAGCAGGCACACTTTAAAATCACTTTCACTGAAAGGAAGGGGACAGAAACACAACGCTTGCCAAGGTGCAAAAGTTCAGATAGAATTTTTATTTCTTTCTATCCTCACATGATGCTATGATCACATTTTCAAGGTTATATTCTGTCATGCCCGTGGTTTATGCTGAAAGATACTGTGGCTTCCAACACCTTAAAAAACGTTTATTGAGTCAGTAAAATTGATCAGAAAAATCGTCCCATTCTTTGTGAGCTAAAACAAGAATGCTTATTTATTTAAGGTTATTTAGAAACAGTTTCCTTAGCGGGCTGAGTTTAACTGAATCTCATTAGCTGTCTGCTGCATCTAGCAGGAGGCTCGCTGTGGTGAAGAATTTGACTTGGGTGAATATGAAAATATGACTCACCATGCCTTTACAGACAGCCAGTCAGACAGCCACCTTCAGTAGCTGTTGTTTGCAGCATACACTTTTCAGTAGTGTACTGTAGTATGCAGTAGAAATTGTGAAGGCAGCATCACGGCTGATTTTAAGGAAGGCAGCTCAGAGTGCTCCTAACCACTGAGCTTGACCACCGTTATATCATGAAAGATGTTATCTAAGGATATTAGAGCTGTCAAAGTTAACGCGATAATAACGCGTTAACGCAAATTAGTTTTAACGCCACTAATTTCTGTAACGCATTAACGCAACTTGCAATTTTTAGTGGGCATGTCTGTAAAGGGGAGACCCATGGGTACCCATAGAACCCATTTTCATTCACATATCTTGACCTCAAAGGTCAAGGGACCCCTTTGAAAATGGCCATGACAGTTTTTCCTCGCCAAAATTTAGCGTAAGATATCCTCCTTCATGATGAGCTAGTATGACATGCTTGGTACCAATATCCTTAGGTTTTTTAGTTTCATATGATGCCAGTATCTTCACTCTAGCTTTATAACTGAGCCTGCTACAACTTAAAAATTGCAAGTTGCGTTATTGCGTTAAAGAAATTAGTGGCGTTAAAACGAATTTGCGTTAACGTGTTATTGCGTTAACTTTGACAGCCCTAAAATATATACATACATTTGCATAAAGCAAGCATATTTGCCCACTCCCATTTAGATAAGAGTATTAAATACTTGACAAATCTCCCTTTAAGGTACATTTTGAACAGATACAAAATGTGTGATTCATTTGCGATTAATCTTGATGAACTATGGACAATCATGCGATTAATCGCGATTGAATATTTTAATCGATTGACAGCCCTAAAGGATAAACTGTATGTGCTTTTTTATTTAAAAAAAAAATCAGTATAGTAAGAGTAATGGGGCAGTGAAAGCCTTCAACCCTTTTGTTCAGCCAAAGGCTGATGTGTGTCTTGTACCTCTCTGCTGGGCTGGGCTGTACTTTGCACCCTGTTTTCTTTAACTGGGTCTCTTCTTCTGTGACTCCTGCAGGTGCTCAGTCAAGTGGTCAACGTGAGACTGCAGGTGTTTATGAATTGCAGGGCCAAGTTGTCCGAGATGCCCCTCAAGAGGTAAGCTCCAGCTCCAACAGTAATTAAATTTTCCTGTTTGGCTTGTTTGTGTATCCTCCGACCGCTGCAGACTTAGCATCTCTGCCTCGCTCCTTTCCCTTTGTAAGATTATACTGCACAGATGCAATCTGCTTAATAACACCACCTTATTGCTTTGGGCCTCCCCTTACATCTCTAGGCAAATTGCTTACAGCTTGCATTGTTGCGGTTCAAGACATGCAGTAAAAAAAAAAAAAAAATGATAAAAAAAAAAAAAAGCAACAACAAATGAAGGGTTTAAATTGCCCATTAACATTCACACCACTGAATGAATGTTAGTCATTATGTAATTTGGTTTTCTTTTTTAATTTGTTCTATAATGGGTTGAGTCAATTGTAGTGGTAGTATACTGAAATAGCTCAAGTGTTTTATGTTTTGTAATACCAAATGACAGAACATTACCAGGAAGTTTACCCTCACTTTGGAGGGACTATTTACAGTATGACCTTTATTGACCTCTGTCAGAGACAGAAAAAAAAAATAGGACAATGCAGCTTTGTTCTATTTTTGGATCTCATCATAAAGATCCCGATCACGAGGGGATGGCGTTTAGTTTAGAACAGCAGAGAAGTTTTGTAACCATAAAGTTACAACTTCCCCTGCTTGATGTCCCTTGCAGAGCCATAAGCCTGGTAATCCTATAGCCCCCCCCCCTGGAGATGCTGCTGTCAGTGGCCAAACATGAATCCTATTCTGCATCAGTGGGTTCATTTCATTCACTGGTAAACTTCTCATAGTGGTAAGACCGCAGCAGAGACCACAGGGCTGCTCATCTTTCGCTCACTTTTCTTCTTGTTGAGAATTGGTCATCTCACAAATTGGAACCAGTCCAATGAAGACTGTGTTTCCCCTAGTGTACTGGGTTTCTCCTTCCTAACTGCAATCTTTCCCCTCGCCACTTTCCTGTGCTGTTGTAGCAGCTCCCATCCCACCCTGGAGTCAGCAGCCTCTCTCTAACTGCTCTGTCATGGTCCACAGAAACAATGGCTGCTGTGGCGGGAATGAACTTTTGAGAAATTCTCCCTGTGAATAAGAAACGATGGTGTACCTTTTGAATACAAGAATAAAAAGTGTTGTGTAATGTTTATCATCTGCCACATTATCTACACTGATTATGACTCCTCGGTGTCAGAGGGCACACTGTAGAAAAGCAATTAGCTCTGTGACAACTCTGAGTAATAACGAAAGAAAGGGAACATTTCTGGTGCACAGACTGCCGCACATATTTCTGTTATTGGCCGAGCAGGAACACTGGCAGTAATAGCATTAGATCCCTCACTTTGAGGAGATTGTATATACCCAGCTGTCACAACAGAGCCCATCTCTCCCGTCCTAGAAAGGAAACTGTTGCACAACATGTCATCATTTTAGTGCTTGCCGAAAAGGACTGCGTTTGTTGGATGGAATTGTTGACTGTTGTCCGGTGGCAAAAAACTCCTGCAGGATATCCCATCGTTTTAGGACTTTCAAATTCTCTACTGTATTGTTAGATATTATGTTGATTTGCAGTTATTTGCAAGGCAAGCATTTACATTTTGGTCATCAATGTTTTGTCTGTTTCTGTCACAGCTTTTACCGCTTTGTATTGGAGTCTGACGTGAATTTCTTGGCCAACGACACCGTGTCTCCGGGACCGGTCGCCCGCTTCGTGGATCTCCCGGAATCTCCCCTTCTCACCCTTAATATGATCACACCGGAGAGCTGGATGGTGCAGGCTGTCCGCAGCCCGCACGACTTGGATAACATCCACCTGCAGGAGGTATCCTGCTACCAGCAATCTTATCGTTCTCACCTCTTAATTAGGGCCGTGGTGCATTCTATTAATCATTCCCCCCGTTTTTTTTTTTCTCTCTTGTGTAATTTGTGCTTTCGCTCCAGGTGAGCGGGGTTGTGACAGCGGAGTACGAGCTGGAGCACCTCTTGCTGGAGGGCCACTGCTTTGACCTGTCGACCGGCCAGCCTCCCCGCGGACTGCAGTTCACCCTGGGCATGAGTCGGGACCCGCTCATGTATGACACTATCGTCATGGCTAACCTGGTCAGTGGACCTTCTCTGCTCAATACTAGAGTTACCAAGACAGTTTTCTTGCACTGTGTTAGATATATGACATGGGTTTAGTAGTTAAAGGTGCTAAATACGGGGATTGAGAGCATTTCTATTGCCTCTCAACGGCTCTCAACATGGCTGGCGGTTCGCAGCCAACGAAAGTGCTGATAGAGATACCAATGTTTACCTGAGGGCGAACCCAAGGGTAGGTGCTACGCTTCCGCAACGATGCCGTTGGTCAGGACGTCGTTATCAGCTGTAACTGCTGTTTGAGAGCAGAGCAGCGGCCGTGAGCTAGCCAGCAGGGCACGCTCACACGCACGAACATGCACTAAAAGCATGCACTGCTGGCCTGTATACTGTATGTCAACAAAGCAAAGAGAAGCTTGGATTACAACACACGCAGAGGGAGAGCGACTTCATTCTCTGCTCAGGTAGACATTACTCCACTATATCTTTACATAACGTAATATACATACAATAGTTGTTTACTGTTATATTAATGCTCTGGATATCGAAATTAGCACCTTTATCTACTATAGTAAGTTTGGAACAGAAATTGTCTGGTGCAAGGGTTGAGAAAACAAGTGTGAATTTAATGCTTTCAGTAAATACTCAGACTCCTGCTGTTTCAACCACAACAGGGATATTTCCAGCTGAAGGCCAATCCTGGCGCCTGGATCCTGAGATTACGTAAAGGGAGATCGGAGGATATCTATCAGGTTCTCACGTGAGTATTCACCAGTATTCTACAGACTATTTTTAATGCCATTGTTGCCATTTCCCATCTCCTTCCTCGCAGACATTAATATCTTTTTGTAAAACAAAAAGTTAGGTAATGATGCTAATTAGGCGGCTTCATCAGTAGCTCAGCATGAAGGTTGTTTTCAGCTACCTCTCCGTTTCATACCGGTAGCTATGAAACCCATCACTATGGTAACATAGAGAGTTGCTGACACTGTAGCAGCTCAAGGTTTTGATGAGTACAGGGAGTTCTGCTCACTACAGAGGGACGAGAGACAAGTAGGAGGAGAGGGGTGCTATTAAAGAGAAGACGGAGTGGAGGGATGATTCAGCCGGTCACCTGCCATGCCATTCACCTCAGACAGCAAAATATCAGCAGCAGAATGTGTTTTAGTTTGGACGGCGTAGGTGTCAAAGGCTGCATATACTAGACAGAGTGCGTTGGCGTTGTCTAATTTCCCCGGACGAGTAGAAACAGTATTGTGCTCTGGTTGCTTTGATGCATTTTCAAACAAAAATATAATTTTCCTCGCGTTGTATTCTTTTAATTCTGCACTTTTACTTGAATCGCTTCTACGTAACACGACAAAGATAATCCCTTACTATCAAGTCGGGATAATGGCTCATATCCCAGCCATGTATGTGAGTCTGCATGGTCAGCTGCAGTGCATCATACTAGATGTCCCTACAATCACAGATATTGTCCTCTCTGGCTATCCTCACATAAGATTTAGGACACATACAGCCCTTGGTTCCTCTGGAATCATATCAGACAACCAAGATTTATTCCCCAATCCTCCAGGTGAAGCTAAGAGGTGATGTCATTTTTCACCTTGGCAGTGTCATTATTCTTGTGGTTAGCGGCACTCTGCTCTGGTTAGGTGGCCGATCAGAGTCTAGTGGGAGTGTCTGTGCTCTCCATTCCCAGAGCCTGCGTTTTCTCCCTCTTCCGCCCCGCGCTGCCACTGCGTCTCGCCCTGACAGCGATGAATGAGATGGCCAGCTCTCCTCTCCTCAGAGCAGGGATACAGATTGATCTCTGGCGCTTTCTAACACAAGCCCTAAAGGCTGAGTTGCATCGGTGACAGCGGAGGGGAGCGAAACACAAGCAGCACTTTGGGCCCAATGAGGAGGGAGCATTTATCATAGTGATAAGGTTAGTTGTTTGCCTTTAGTAAGCACCGGGGTCGTAATGGCTCGCTGTGCATCATAGCCCATTGCTCATCTCTTCCTGAAGTTCGCTTCTCTGGTGTTTTCACCGAGAGACCCCGCAGATCCTGCCAGCCAGAAGACATTCTCCACCGGGCAAATCAGTCCTAAAACAATTACAGTGAAAGGCCAGTGTTATGCAATCAATACTGTACAGACTTTCTCATTAAATCTATCAGTATGTACGGCGTGGCTGGGATGTAGTGATGGATAAAATAATTGTAAGGTGATTCTTAATGTTGATGGAGGGTAATGACTATGATCAGAGTGTGACCCTGGCAGCTGTCCCAGTATCCGCTTTTAAGTGCGTTGCTCTCACTGTCTGTCAGCGGTCTGTCCATTAGCTGCTGTTGTCTCCTTCATGAAAGGAGCCTGTACTGTATATTTTTTTCTTGCACCGTTGCCATGCAGGGTTCGACGTTAATGTTTTTTGTCACTTGCACGGTCGAGCAAGTGGGTCAGAAATCTAATTGCCCAAAGTTTTTTACTTGCTCCTATACAAATAGTTTTATTTATTAGTGGTTATCAAATAATAACAACAAAAACCAAAGTTAATTGTCATGTTTAATCTTTTTTTTAAGTAAATGAATCTGGAGTTTCGCCCACATCTTCTAACGCAGTCATTCCCAAAGATTATTATTATTAGGGTTGTCAAATATATTTGCAGAATTTCTTCCCTTGTCTTTTATTTAACATTTATATCTTCAGTACACTTTTGAGCCTCATGAGGGAGCCTGAATGTACGTATTGTTGTGATAATTGTAGCCTACTTATAACATTGAATCTAATGTGAAAGGCTAGCGTACATTCTGTTTGTTTTACTGATGAGAGGAAAAAAACGAGAGCCTGTTAACTCCACATAAATGCATTTATTTGGTCTCATTTATAAAGTGTTTAACTTGTGTATATGTTTTCAATAACACATGCATAAAACAAAGTTGTGATTTGAACGTATATCCCTTTGACACGACTGGTTTAACTATTGAAGATAATATAAGGTGATGTGGCAATAAAAATGGTCAAGAACGTTCATTTACGCACAGATTTGCTCTTCTCACCGTTTATAGATGAGGCCTGTTGTGAAATGGGTCGCAATTGTTTGTCATTTTTAAAAAGTGGGTCCCCAGAATAAAAGTTTGGGAAACAATGCACACTCACACCACCCACCTAAACTCTTGTTTCCAGGATAATTGAAATGCTCGCTTGCTCTTCAGGTCATAAAGTTTTTCTTTACCCGCTGCCGTTTTCTCGCGAGTGCCGATCGGTACTGTGCATGTGCAACTCTCAACAGAGATGAGAAGGAAGCGAGATGGCTCACTCCATACCTACTTCCATCATCAGCTCTGGAAAAAACAATGTGTTTAATTCTTTTTTTTACCACTTGCCCGATCGGGCACGGTTAGACGTGGCATTTTGCTTGCCTCAGGCAAGCTGGCAATCCTTGTTGTTGAGCCCCGCCATGGCTAAAACGTGTGAACCAACCGCCGTCACTGACACAAAATAATGTGTTTCACTCAAGTACACTATTGAAACGGAAATCTGAGACTAATTGCTTGAGTAGTTCTGTAAGCGGTAATATAGTTATTGGCAGTAATGAGCAATGATGAATTTACATACTGCGGCAGGCCTGAAGGTCGGTAGTCAGCTGCATTACATTGAAATGTATAGAAACTTGCCTGCAAATATCAGCATTGGTTGGTTTTAGATGCTAATTGTTCTGCTCCTCATTCTTCACTTCCTCTGCTGAATGCCGTTTGTCCTTGGCTTGTGAAGTACATTTACAAAAGATTATCTCCAAAGATCTTTTTTCCTGTAAATGCCAGTAAATGTAAAAATCATGTTGACAATAATTATTCGTTGCATAAGAGGATGACTTTTTGTGGTTTCAGTTGGACTTTAAGATATGCCATTACAAAAAGCTTTTTGACTAACGTATATAGAATTCAAAGTTGTATGATGTATGATAGTACAGTCAATTGAACTTTGTTATCCAGACAGTATTGATGGCTATCCATAGACAATTCATTCATTCATTCATTCATTCATTCATTCATTCATTCATTCATTCATTCATTCATTCATTCATTCATTAATTCATTCATTCATTCATTCAACCTTTATTTGGACTTGGAAGTACATTGAGGTAGAGACCTCATTTACAATATAGCCAAGTTAAAAAAAATAATAAACAAGAAATCATAGGCATCAAGAAACACAAAAAGGAAATAACAAATAAAGCAATTATGATTTAAGACAAATAACAACTAAAACAAGAACAACTGGAAGTGAAATGGGATTAAATAAAAAAAAAAAAAAAATTGCCATAAGGATAAGAGTGAAGTAAGCTTTAGATTGTTCTGCATGTTATTCCATGTTGCAGGTGCACAATGGGAAAAACTGGATAAAACATCCAGCACTTGCAAGATTATCCAATAATTTGAGGCGTGTTCGATAAGGGCCCACATTTAAAAGACAACAATGTAAGGGGGGTAAAAAAACTATAAAGGGCCTTATAAATAAATAAAAAGACAGTGTCTATCACGCCTTACAGAGAGAGAGAGAGGGCCACTCAACCTTAGCATACAGCTCATAATGATGAGTATTATAATTATCTCCAGTAATTAATCTTAGTGCATAGTGATAAACAGCATCCAGGGGCTTCAGAGTCGCAGCTGAAGCATGCATGTATAAAATGTCACCATAATCCAAGACTGATAAGAAAGTTGCCTCAATAAGCATCCTCCTACAATGACAACACATTTTATTCCTATAGAAGAAACCATTTTTTTCTCTTAACATGCTCACCAGTTTAGTCACGTGGTACTTGAAAGTTCTCATCGATCCAAATTCTTCAAGAACTAGAAATTATTTTGTCCTACAGTTGTCATGTCTGTGGCTTAGCCTTATATTTTGATTTTGGGGTTGTTTTGAATTGCTGTTATTTTAAATGTATGTAATTTTGACTATTGATTGATATTATTCTCCAGTCCGTTGACAAGTTTCACTCCCCAAATGGGGCTTCGCCTGTGTTAGACCAACTCGCTGCAGATCCTCATTGATTTTCACTCTCAGTGACAGTAATCACTTTCTCACTCTTTATCCACTTTTTCAGGCACGACGGAACCGATTCCCCCGCAGATGCCGGCGATGTCGTTGTTGTGCTGAACAGTTTCCACAGTAAGATCGTCAAAGTCAGAGTGAGTGTGCTTCTTAGACATTTGTAATGTATATTAAATTTCTCGTAGCACTGGACGTTGATCGGCGTACAGTAAAATACTGATTAAAATCATTGTTTTGTGTCTCCTTTGTCATTACAGGTGCAGAAAAAGGCAGAGAAGATCAATGAAGATCTGTTAAGTGAAAATAGTGAAAGCAAAGGCATATGGGACTCCATAGCAAGGTGTGTAATCGCTTCTCACGTACAGCTAACATTTGATTGGTTTCAGTAGGTTTTAAAACCCTCCCCTCAGCTGATTGGCGGTAACCACTGTGAGCTCACTGATTGGTGGGTTCGCTGATGATTCTTCTGTTTGTCAATTATTAGATCTGATTCCTCCCCTCGATCCAGACTGCAATATTATGCTGTAAGATCTAGTCTTGCAAAAAATATGTGCTTCTGTAGGTATGTGTGTGTGTGCATTTTGTGTGTGTTTCCCCCCCCCCCCCCCCAACACTTCCTAACTGTGTGATCCTGTCTCCTCACTTAATGCTTGCTGTGTGAAGTGTTTGGAGCACTTTTGAGAAAAGGTAGGCAGTGTTGCTGCGAACCATTTAACACCTAAAACGTCTTCATTGTCATTAGCATGCAGTGGTTATTGGTTGCTTTTTTGTAATGAATGAGAATGACTTAATGAGATGTTCTAACAGGATATCGTAATAATGTAGAGCTGTGGTGGAATGTGATATTTTTATTTTCGTGTTTTTCTTTTGCATTTTTATTCATTTATTTATGTGGTAATTTTTAGAATATGGCAGCTGAGGATTGGACTAATTAAAAGACAGACAATGAAAAAACACCAAATACTATTCAGTCTGAGTAACAGATGACACAAAATATTGAAATATATATTTGCTTGTTTGACAGTTAAACCTTCACAAGAGCGAGAATTGTTTTCTCATTGATAGAACAGATTGTTTTTTCAAAGGACCCGTAACGATAGTTCCAGAAAAATACATTTTAAAACGCCTGCACTAAATAATAATAGCGGCAGGTTTGCAAAAGTAAACGAATTCTGAATATTTCAGCAAACATTGTGTAGACCTTGACTAGTGATGTTATAAAGTATTATTGCTTTCAAAGTAAAGATGTCTCTCTATACCCATTACTTCATTTGTAACCCGAGGCATTCGTTGTAAAGGGCGGGACTGAAGGCCATGTATTGATCTAACACATCTGAGGAATTAGTGAGGTGGATCCATGCATTAGCAAGTCTAAGTGACAGAGTTGTTACAAATTCTCTCATCTTTAAAGAGAGTTTTATCTCTATAGAGTAATAATGAGCCTGAAAGTGAAAATAGATTTCTCTCCTATTCTTTCCGACACGCTCTCCATCTTTGTTTTGTGATTTATTTATTTTTTTTCTTTTGAGCTTTCACTCTCGCTCTCTTCTTTGTCTCTGGCTGGGAGGAAGATGAAGGGAAGTTTTTTTTTTTCCCTCCTGCTACTCTCAGCCTGAGGAACTTTGAGGGTTTAATGTCCTTTATGCTGTGCTTAGAGATCAGAAACTTCAGGGCCACACAGGGTGTGAGAGAGAGAGAGAGAGCATCAGCGGCTGCGTTACCTGAGGGAGATATTCGGGTTTTAGGTGGAGGGTGCTGTAAAAGCCGCCTCTCACCAAGTAGTCATAAGACCTTGGACGGTAAAAGACGGGGCCTTGGCCATTAATGTTTTTCCAGACTGAATACAGATAATGTGCCGGGTTGTTGTGTAACATGTATTTGTTTACTGTCTGAGATTTTGAGGAAAGATGAGAATGGTTTTGTCTGTGGCTTTTTGTCAAAAGCAAAAATGTGTTATGCAGACCACATACTGTAGCTCAGAAGGGGATGAGGATGCTTTCCACGGTGGAGAAACCGGTTGTGGTTTTGTCTGTCATGGTGTGCCGTGTGGGTAAAGTGTATGTAGTTGTGTTTGTGGTTACAGTGTGGGGAAGAAATGAAGGGGTGAGATTTTTTTTTATATATTTACATGCAGTTTGGCTGTTTTTCTTTTTTCTTTCTTGGCAAAGTATTTTCTTTATGATTACAAAATATTAACCAACAATAACTGACAATCACTTTCCTTCATGCCTGACCAAACTGACCGGCATCTCATCAGTTTCTTTCAGTGTAGTGATGCTTACCCATTTATGACCTGTCTTTTTTTTTTATTCATTCATTCAACCTTTATTTATACTCGAGAAATCATTGAGGGGGCGACCTTTTTGATTTGGAAAAATAATTTGATAGATACATTTGGATATTTAACAGTGTAAAATAAAGTACAAAAAACCAAGAATATTGTAATTACGGTAGATAATTTGTAATAAAATGTAAAATAAAACACAGTTATGTAAAACAAGTTACAAGTAGAAGTTGAGAGATTTAAGATCAAATTTCTAAAATGTCCAAAAGGTATAAGTGAATTGATTTTAAGGATTTTAAGGTATTTTGTTCCAGGAATCAGGTGCACAAGAACAGTTTTTCCAGTTCATAACTCATGGAACGTGAAGCAGGAGACAGTCATGACTCAACTTTTGTGTCTTTACAATGTAGAGTGGATGCCATCACCAGTGCTGTCCCCAGACTTTGTCCCCTAATAGAGTGTTCTGGTGGTCTTTTCTTGCTTTGTTACTGTTTTGGATGGTTTGGGGTTTGATTTTGAGGCTGTCCGTGATGGACCCACCACACCCAGGCAGGCAAACAGCAAGCAAATAGCCCTATAAATAATGGAAAACATGGGAAACTGAGGTGCAAATTACAGTTATGCTTTATATATACTATACATCGACTATCTGTCTTTCTGCTCATTGGCACACATCTTGTTTACGTCTTCGGATGATCTCCACACAGATCGGAGAATGATTCTGCTCAATCTACTGAGTTGGAGGAGAAGCAGAAGTAGAGTTTTGTCCGGTTAGTGTCGTCCACTGCTCAGGATTTACCCAGAGCTTTTATGGATCCTTCCAGTGGTCCAGATTATCTCGAGTGAGTCAGCCAAACGGGCTCTCACCTGACCCTCTAAAGCTGCTTATCTGGGGGGGGGGGGGGACCCACTGTAGCCCTTCATAATGGCTGGCTTAGTCGTGGCAGGCAGTCGGTATCCCCAGACCCTACACATGTGTGGTGACTCCCCAAAAAAAGTCAACTCAACTCGACACAGACTATGAAATGGTAAAAAAAAAATTGTGCAGCATTGTGGGCCATCATTGAGTTTGTGTTGTACGGATGTGACTTGCTCACCAGCCAGTCTCTCGAATGTGCGTGTCAGAGTTGGTTTTAGAGGACAAGTAGAGACAAACAGTATGCTCCCTCCCCTCCCCTCACACCTCCCTCTCACTCACTGGTGTCTTCCCGTAGCCTCGGGGGCCGAGGAGGCCGTGGTCGAGATTGAGTGTGGGAGAGACGCTCCTCTCCTCATCAGCAGTCTGTTACAGACAAGGACACACAGTTTGACTGCAGACACATCTACCCTCCAGCACAAGTCCCGATTTCTGTCCGCTAAATGTGCCTTGCATCATGAGCCACCGCTCTTCAATAGTGGTTAGGGCGGGGGAGAGTGTCCTTTGAATTTTGCCGGTAACATAGAAAAAACATTTTAATTAATCTAGTCGGTAATCTAGATTTTTTAAATGTTGATTAGATTGTTGCTAGCACTTATTTACTTACATAAATGTAATTGAGTGTAAAAGTTAATGGAGGGATTTGATAGGCACTATCTTTGAGCAGGCAAGTTGTATAAAGTGACGCTTTGGGCTATTTTTTTTCCCCTAAGGCGCAGTGAGTTTTTTTTCTTGCTTGCTGATTTGGTGTTTACTAGGTTTGCACCGATCCGACTTTTTCAGTCCCGATACTGATAGCGATACCTGGGCTTTGGGTATCGGCCGATACCAATACCGATCCGATACCGGTGTTTAATTAATAAGCTGTACGCCTCGCTGTGTGGAAGTGACTGGGATCAGTCTGTAACGTTTAAGGCAACACGAGGCTTGACTTAAACATTTCTTTCCTAACTTGTAAAACAAAATGTAACAAATAAATACATATATATACATTTACTGAATTGTTATTTATTATTAAAATAATAAATCGTACACCAGCAATTTGGTAAAAAAAAAATCTTCAAAATTAACAGGAATTACAATTCAAGTGTAAACCTTTTTAATGCAGCAACAAATTGGTCAAAACTTTAACAGGAGTCTATAACGTATATAGTATATAAACATAGAATTGTATTGAATATATCGGCCCCATTAACACCGATGCCCGATCCAGCTATTTAAGTCAGTATCGGCCCAATTTCTGATCCGGTATCGGTGCAACCCTAGTATTTACGTGGCACCGAAGTGGAAGGAGAGGTTCTACAATTAACCCTATTTGATGTTGTCTGCTTCCAGTGTGTTTGGACTGTGTCAAATGTGCACGGTGCACTCATGTTGTGTGCTATTTTCATCACTTTAATTCGTGAAAATCACCCATCACTCAATCACATACAGTAACTCTACTTTTTTAAAATGTTTCCTGCACATTTGAGAAACTGGAAGTAGCAAATTTCGTATTGTTGCTTGATAAATGACTTGAACGATCGATTATCAAAATTGGAGTCAATAATTTTCCTCACAACCAATTGACTGATTGTTGCATCACTAATTAATGCAGTGCAAATAAGCAGGGTTGGAGATGAAAACATCTTCACGCGTTTCAATTCAGTTACATGAAAAAAAAACTTCTCTCTCCTCTAGTAACCTAAGTCCCTCAGGTTGATCCGTTCTCACCAGTTCTTTCTCTGTATCCTAATCCAACAACACCAGGTTACCTGGGCAACAGCCCTGTGTCTGGCAAAGTGCCGCCTGAAGCATCACATTTTTAATTTGCTGCGTGATGTGTTAAGAGCAGAGTCATGACTATTCATAAATGTTTTGGTTAAATTATGCAACCATATAAAGGCTTAAAAGGACACATTTTTGTTAGTTTTCTAGTAGCAACATTGTTTTTTGCGTTGGGTGTCCAAATATTCACTTACAGATTTGTTTTAAAAAAAAAAAAAAAAGAGAGAGAGAGAGAGAAGCACTAGACACTAGAAACACTAGACCACATTTTTCTTTTAACCTTTATCTATCAACTGTACTCTAATACATTTCTACTTGTACTGTTATTTACAACTGGATGTAGATAGTTTGGAATATCATAAATCCAAATAAAATCCCAAGATATGTGTCTAAAACATGGTGACCATAAGACTTGGGAGTATTCAATATGAATTATAAAGACTCTGCGCGTCCCACAGGAGAATATTAGTCTCTCCTCAGGAAAAGATCCTCCAGACTTTCTGCACCATTACCAAACTGTCAGTACGTTATGGTGGGTGGGGGGGGGAGCACTGCTTTTAAAGGGGATGAGAGGAGCTCATGTGATTGGTCATGATTGTTACCAACCCCCCAACACAAGTAATATACTGTATGACAATGCATTTTTGCAACTTATACCCCCCATTCACTCCTGGTGCAGCACATGCGTCCGGCCAGTGAAAAGTGTGTGTGTGTGCTCTGCAGCTTGATTCACAATATGGTGCCTGATGTGTTTATTTCACCTCTACTGTCACCAAAAGCTTAGATGACATGACATAATGTGCATCTCTGGTTAGCTGTTTAGTGATTTGATACAAATTAATAATTTCCTTCGTATTATGGGCTCTCTTTTAGCTATGTGGGGAGGCATAAGAACAAGGAGCAGTTAAAATGTTGCGACTGTGTCTGCTTCTAACACATTGATTATTTAAATTCTCTGGAGGACTTCCAGCAGGAGAACTGAACTGCTGTTAAAATCATGTCGTGGCTTTCCTTCATCATCGTTTCATTTAAATAAAACACCCCAGTTTGCTGCACAGTATTGCATGGTTTGTTTGAAAAATGTTTTATGCCGGCTGTTATAATTGTTATTACTCCTGGCTCTACAAAAGCATGGTGGCTACTAATGGATTAGTTCTGATTTACTGTCACTACACGAAAAAACAACACACAAGAGACTCATGTATCGTGGTCTCATTTACAGCATCACAGGTGGCGGCTCCAAGAAGGCTGACGGAGAGAAGAAGAAAGAGGATGTTCTAAACATATTTTCTGTGGCCTCGGGCCATCTGTACGAGCGCTTTCTGAGGTGGGTCACTTTCGGTTCGCTCGCACGCTTACTTTTCAGGCCCCTACGCGTTACGTTCCTTTTAGCCCTGATCCTCAAACTGATCCTTCACTCGTTCACTGTCTATTTCAGAATAATGATGCTGTCCGTACTTCGGCATACCAAAACACCACTCAAGTTCTGGTTCCTCAAGAATTACCTCTCCCCATCTTTCAAGGTACTTCATGACTCCACACAAGCATTCTGTTGTTTAAAATAACTTGATCGCAGTTCTTCAGAGCTTTATTAATAGTAAGCAAAGGAAGTATCCGTGGGTTGTTCCCTCCTTTGTGTTCAGTCTCAGATTTTCTATCGAGGAGAATCTGCATGACTGTGACACATGTTGAGTTGCAAAAATGTCTCGAGAAGGGAGCGAATTGCATTTTTTATGTTAAAGGATAACTTTGGTATTTTTCAACATGGACCCTATTTTCCCATGTTTTTGTGTCTAAGTGACTAATGGGGACAACAATTTTTAAAATGGGTCCAGTATTGAGGGATTACGCTGCAACTGGCAGCCGTGAAACAAGTCAATGTAACGTTACGTTCACTAAAAGGGCTTGTTTTTGCCACTGACAGGCTCAGATTGTTATTAAAAGTGTGACAACATTATGGAAAGGACCCTACAGAGAAATAAAACGTTTTCCTACCTTTAGCTTGATCCGGCCTGTTTGTAATTGTGTCCAAGTCCCGCTTAAGGAGAAGTCTCATTGTAAATCGGAATATCCGTATACTCTCTCGAATTCAAAGACCTCATCCACATTGTCTAAATAATCTAAATATTCAGCCCTGACGATGAAAGTCTTTTAGATAACACTAAGCTACGCTTTCTGTACTCCAACACGACAAACTCTGCCCGGCTGGCAGTCACATCTCCACCATGGATGTACTCCACTATTCCACCGTTGTCTTACGGCAACACGTCACCTCGCCAGATTTCAGAACGAGACTTCTCATTGAGCGATAATCTTTCCGTAATATCAGACAGTTATAACAACAATCAGAGCCTGTCATGACAATAACAAGCACTTTTAGTGGACGTAAATGACGGTGCCAGCTTGCCCCAATAACACCATATTGCAGCCTGTGAGCAGCTGCTGTCTACAGCGTTGTCCCTCAATACTGGACCAATTTCAGAAATTGTTGTATTGTCGCTATGAGTCAGTTAGTCACAAAAACATGGAGAAATAGGGTCCAGGTTGGAAAAATACCGAAGTTACCCTTTAATGACATCTTTAGTGGATACAAGTTTATTTATATAGTAAATCCAGATGTCTTGCACTGTGTGTTATACCACTGTTGGCTTCAGCCTTGCATTACGATTTGACTAACTAACTGAAAAGAGTGCCAGTGTCTCTGAATACAGTCGTCCAACTGGATCTCCATAAGAATTACTCTGCTTTTAAATCTGCTTTTATCATAGCCGCCTATCAATGTCTGGCCCTCAGCTGGGCCACACAAACTAACCAGCATCTGTTTGCTACCGGGCAACATTTATAGTTTGTGACATACTGTAGTTGCCTCAACAGCTAGTGATAATTGTCTGTAATGAAACCTTGTGCCTATGACTACAGCACTACACCACTGCTAATATCCCACAGTGTAGTACTCTCTCGCTTCTAATCGATTTATGTGAAGCTTTCAACCTTATTGTTAACAGAATTTTTTTGCATTTGTTTAGTTGCTCAGAAAATGTGCTCTAGTATTGGATTTAATTAACCTCTGCTGTTTGTTTTTGGTTATGGTTAGGAGACCATCTCTCACATGGCGGAGTCGTACGGCTTTCAGTACGAACTGGTACAGTACAAGTGGCCCCGTTGGCTCCACCAGCAGACTGAGAAGCAGCGCATTATCTGGGGATACAAGATCCTCTTCCTGGATGTTCTGTTCCCCTTGGCCGTGGACAAGATCATCTTTGTGGACGCCGATCAGGTGAGGATCAAATTGAAGCGACACGGGAAAGAGCTATGTGAGAGTTGCGTCGTCTGAAAGCGAGAGACTCGTCTATATATCAGTCCCGGCTCCGGCGTGAAGATTGGATGTGACAACGCCGCTGAAGTGTCGTCAGTCCTCTCCGTACTTACCGATGTTCTCGCTCTCTCTCTCTCTCACAGATAGTTCGGGCTGATCTGAAGGAGTTGAGGGATTTCAACCTGGAGGGCGCTTCTTACGGTTACACGCCGTTTTGTGATAGCCGCAGAGAGATGGAAGGCTATCGCTTCTGGAAAACCGGCTACTGGGCCTCACACCTAGGACACAGGAAATACCACATCAGGTATACCTTCTTTAAAAACTGTGAAATGGAACATAGCAGCACAAACTTTGTGAATGCCTGGCAACTACTTCTGATATTTTACCTGATGTTCTACTGTATACTCTCTAGAATAACACTATAATCCCCTTCCTTATATCTTTCACTCTATTATATATATATAGGTAACCACTTCTGGCAAGATATGTGGCAGAATATGAAATATTACCATTCAGAACATTGTGCTTCTACGGCCACCGTCTTCCCTGTTGGCCATTCACTCAGTTTATTTAAACTGGGGACTTTCATATAGAGCTGCAACGATAATCGATTAGTTAGTAGTCAGTTATTAAATTAATTCCCAACTATTTTGATCATTTAAAAAAAAGGTTTAAATTCTCTGATTCCAGCTTCTTAAATGTGAATATTTTCTGGTTTCTTTCCTCCTCTATGACGGTAAACTGAATATCTTTGAGTTGCGGACAAAACAAGACATTTGAGGACGTCATCTTGGGCTTTGGGAAACACTGATCGACATTTTTCACCATTTTCTAACATTTTATAGACCAAACAACTAATCGATTAATCAAGAAAATAAATGACAGAGTAATCGACAATGAAAATAATCATTAATTGCAGTCCTCGTTGTTTCTATACTTTGCAAAGCAGAATGAAAGGAGTTACGAATAAACAGAACATTTGAAAAAAGACCATACTGCAAAATATAGTTTATCTCTCACAATCATGAAAACACATCTCTCACTTTGCCTGTATATTCAGTCAATAATCTAGAGGAATTATTCATTATTCTGCAAGAATGTGTGTTTTTTTTTTTTAGTAACTTCCCAAGTTCCAAATATGACAGAGAAGAAAGTGGAACTGTATTTGTGTATTTAGAGGCTGGAAGTACTGCTGTTGTTTTTGTTTGTTTGTTTTTTGTTCTTCCTTCAATCTATCTGGATCTCAGAGACCGTAATAAGTCCGAGAGGAAGCTAAACCTTTCAAAAAATCTCAGGCCATAGAAATTAACCCCTCCACCAGACGTTGGCTCCATAAAAAACACCTTTTAACATTTTTTTTGTCGTAAAAGCGAAATTATTTTTTCCCAGATTCCTTTGTGCAAGCTGAAATCAAATGATATATATACCCCATTTAAAAAAAAAAAAGAAAGAAATTGTGGCTACACTACTCTATAGTACTGTGTTTATCCAGTTTCCATGGTGATTGGACCTCACCAATTATAGTTGCAGTTCTTGTGGCTATATTTTAGCATGAGACTTCTGTGTACAGCCGTGGTACATATTAAATCAAGGTATGAAATAAATAAGTTCAGCTCCTTGCTGGGCGTCTGGCACTGACTTCTCCCTCCGTCAGTGTGGTGGCAGCCGGTGGCCGAACACAGAGTGCACAACTCTGCACTTTACCTCTGGCTTATCAGGACAGGAAAAAGTCCAAAAACCACAGTGAGTTGATTGGATGCCAGTGTGCTGCTTAGCTCTGTGGGGCAGGACAAAAGCAGTGAGGGTAAATGATCTGCATCAGTGAGCCCAGGGGAAAACAGACGATAGTGAATATCCTCTGGCTCTGTTAAATCTAATAAGTGATAAGTGAAACTACACAGTCTACACGGTTGGGTTTATTAATATGCCACGTTAGGTACAATTATCTGAATGCGCCTGGGGTATTTATCTTTATTGAGTCATTATTTTTATTTTTATTAAGTCATTCCTTTGGGCTTTCCCTTGTAGGAAATGGTTCTCTCACACCTGCTTTTTATGTCTTCTCTCTCCTATATTTCAACCAGCGCTCTTTACGTAGTCGATTTAAAGAAGTTTCGGAAGATTGCGGCTGGGGACAGATTACGAGGCCAGTACCAAGCCCTGAGCCAAGACCCCAACAGTCTGTCCAACCTGGACCAGGTATGGAACTCCGAGATGACATCATTGCATTATATCAGTGGTTCCCAACCTATTTTCCTTAAAGCCCCCCCCGTACTTGTGTCTAAGAAAAGGTGACCGCAGTGAAAATGTTGTTTTTGAAGGGCTAAACGCCAACAAATATGGATTGAAACTGAATATTTTGTTAGATTTTGCTACTGTGCTAAAAAATATATATTTTTTAAATAGGTTTCTATCCAGACTTTTTATCCAGTAAGTGTATTATTATGATTTTAGTTATACGTGTGCAAATCTGATTTTGACAACCTCAGAGCAGACAAATCCTGTGATCTTTGGCGCCCCCCCTGACCCGAGGTTGGGAGCCACTGTATTACATGATGCAGAATTTGTTCTCAAGGCACCTCCTGTACTTTTTTGATTATTATTAACGCACCTTTGTATTTGCCTTCTGATATTTTTAGGACCTTCCTAACAACATGATCCACCAGGTGGCTATCAAGTCTCTTCCGCAGGAGTGGCTGTGGTGTGAGACGTGGTGCGACGACACTTCCAAAGCCTCAGCCAAGACTATAGACCTGGTGAGTCCCCGAGCAATTAGATCTACACTGATGTGGGGAAAGCTAACCGGCGTGCCTGGGAATCGCTGCATAATTCATCATCAAATCTAATTGCTCCTTTTATTTAGATTGGTGAAATCCCTTTTGT
The DNA here is from genome assembly GCA_916701645.2 of Sebastolobus alascanus. Classification (NCBI taxonomy): domain Eukaryota; kingdom Metazoa; phylum Chordata; class Actinopteri; order Perciformes; family Sebastidae; genus Sebastolobus; species Sebastolobus alascanus. The sequence goes on from CAKAOJ020000059.1 coordinate 1,204,586, forward strand.
CTTCTTTATTTTTAATCCTTCTTTTGTGTTTAAACATGCTGATAATTGAAAAAAGGTGTTTATGTAACCCTTTTTTTTTTTTTTTTTTACACCATATTTGCAGCTATTTTTGTAATAATAATAGTCAACTGTAGCTGCTGCAGCACTGAGAGACAGGAGCATATTCCCAGCCACTAATGTCCACGAGGCACTTGGCATTTAGGAGACAACTGAGGAGAAAATCCTGTAGTCTCCTAAACTAATTTAGAGAATTACTGGACGGGCTCCAGTAGACTGGAATAGGAAGCATTGTCTCACTGTGGTATAGGACACCACTTGGTAATTCAGACACAAGACATGGGCTAATGTCCTTTTAACAGAATTGGAAATCAAATTAGGTTGAAATGGCTGCCACAGACAGCGCTGGGAATGACAATATGAGTTGTTGGGAGAAAGTGGAACTGGTGGCGTGGGCTGATGTGGTCTTTTTTCCTGCTGCAGTGCAATAACCCAAAGACAAAGGAGCCCAAGCTAACGGCCGCGGCAAGGATTGTGCCCGAGTGGGTCGAATACGACAACGAGATAAAACAGCTACTGAGACGGCTCCGGGAACAGGAAGAAGACACAGCGACGCAAAAACAGACCCCCTCTTCCTCACAACATAAAAAAGGTTGGGAAAAAGAAAAACACAACTTATTGCCAATTTCTAAGACAGAAATTCAACCTTTTTCTTGGGCAAATTTTTTGTCTCTCTCACCTACTTTGCTCATTTTCATTATTTCTTTCCGCCCTCTGCTCAGTAGACAACCGCCGTGATGAACTTTAGCGCCTGCCAGCACGGTTCTGAAGAGGAAAGGAGGCAGCACCTTTTGCGAGCAAGGCCACCTGTGAAGCTCCAAGACAGACAATTCCATCTAAACATAGCCGCGGAGCGTTGCATCCCGAGCCGGAGAAGGATGGGGATATTTTCAGAGATGCCATATCTGCTTCTGCAGTCGATACGTCTTACACAATTAACACGTGATGTAAGTGTTAACTGCCAACTGTGAACTTCTGGTGTGCTATCAGCACTACAATCAGGTCTTGGTTAGTATGTGGTTACCGGAGAATGAAGTGAACACGGGAAGAATAAAGGGGTGGGGGGGTCAGTCCAAAGCACTCTATTAGGGGTTTGAGAATAAATAGTTGGCATATATTGCACTGATGATGTAAGCAAAGAATTAAATGAAGAAGGCACATCTCTAAGAATCTAATCTCAAAGTTTTTTTATTATTATGGAAAACTGTTTTCAAAAAGCTACTGCATTTAGATATTCTTAATTTGACGTTGACTGAAATGCCCAAACCAAAGTTGTGACTGACATAAAGTCTAGTCTGTTTTTAAATTTCATAACTGGCTGCAAAGTTGTTAAATTCGAGCTTTGGGACTGTATGATTGTTATTGAGGAGGGTAGTCTAGGGGAGGGTCTTTTTTCTTTTATAACTCCAAGTCTTTTTTTTTTTAGTTCAGCCTTCCCTTTGCAAGATTTATTACATAAAAAAGGGATCAAATGGCTGCATCAAAAGATGGCTTTCATGGGTTATAAAGGTGCGTTTTACATGCAGAGGATCATCAATCCTGTCTCGGTACCAGGGCTTTATTTTCCTAACCAACATCAAACAGGTAGCTGATGTCTGTTTTTTTTGCGGATCATATTATTTATTACTAATTGAACGTCTCTACTGCACGTAGTCGCTCCTTTATTCTGAATCATAACAGAAGGCTGAACCAAAGTTAAGTTAAATGTGTCATGTAAGAGATAATGTACAGCGAGCCGGTCATTGTTGTGAAATAAACCGCTTCGCGTTGGGGAAGCGGTTTATTTCACAACAATGACCAGCTAGCTGTATATTATCCCGCTTATTACATGGCTACTTACTTAAGAAATCAATAATTTGACACAAAAATGGTCCACCAGAGTCTGAGATCAGAGCTGCGTCCATAGCAACGGTCTGCTATACATAGCAACGGTCTGTTATAAAGAAATAACAGACTGTAGAATGCCGTGTTCGACCAATCGGAGTCGAGTATTCAACAAAGCCGTGTGATAAACAAAGTTAGAATATAATGTGATGCATGTTCAGAATCAAGGGGCTTAGCAAACTTATGTCTGTCTCATGACGCTATATTAGATGACTTTGGCTCAGCAGACCAGACACGACTTTATTACTGCCAAGTTGTGGATCAATGAATCCTCATTTGCACACTAAAGGTCGTGGTTTATGGGTAGAATATAGGATTAGAACTTATTTCCGTATGTTAACGTCTTACGTGCGTCCAGCGTCACTGCTTTACATTTTCAGAAATCATTTTTCAATATTTGAATTTCACAATGAACCAGTGTTTTTGTCTCAGGAATAAGACGGGTGTTGCTGCTCAACCGAAACAAACAGTAGTTTTTGCTGTCTTAAAAGTCGATAAATAAAAATGGGTGCGGGAAGTCTGCTCTCCAAGACACCCATCTTTCACTGTGCTGTGTCAAATACAAATGTTTATATTACTGTCTGTTGGGAAAAGAATAAATAAATCTTTGCTACAAAACCGTCATTACAAAATCTGTTTTGTGACTTCTGTTCTGTCCCCTCGTGTGGCCGGTGGATGTGTGATTCATGCTCTGAAAGGTCTACAATGACGGGATTTTCTCGTGACTGTAATTTTGTTCCTCACCATAACCATTACAGCATGTGACCAAATGCATTTATGGGGAGGAGAAGCAGTTAAGAGGGTTGCAATTAGGAAAAGGTTAGAAGTAATGAAGAAGAAGTAGCATTTCTAAATACCATTTCTCAAAACTTTCAGTCCATGAATGTCACAGAGTGCCTTCCCTTTCCATACAGCAAATATCTTCCCCCTCGGTTCAATTGAAGGTACATAAATATGTCTTTATTTACATTTCAGAAAAACTCCATTCATATAAAAATAGTACTGTACTTATGTACAAATAGAATCTTACGAATGGATGTGAATTGTAGAGTGTGCAATACGTGGAAAGTCAGAATGAACCGCTCGCACGTGATAAAAGCTGCTCCACACATGGCATAGTTGTTAGCATAGCAACAGACCTTCCCCAAACGGAATTCAAAGTTGTATTATTCAACAACGAAGATGCATATTTAATCAAGGTCACTAAAATTAAAGTCACAATTTGCTCCACATTTTTTGCGAGACATTCCCGACATTCCTTATGCCTTATGATCTCCCTTTTAAATAGGGAGGAAAATGGAAAAAAAATCCGCTCCAGCCGTGCTGGATATGAGCTTCCTCAGTTGTAGTTGAATTTAAAGTTGAAGGGTCCGGAGCCAAATGGATTGAAACCCTGAAAGCCCTGGTAGCCTCCGTGGAAGTTCTGATGATTATGATGACCCTGCTGGCTCTCCGGATCCATGGGGTCCTCCCCGTGGTCGAACTTGGTTCTCATCTCTAGAAAAAGAACAGAACAATTTAACAAAATAATATATACTCAGGTACAGAATTAGAAATCAATCCCTCAAGAAAGATTCGGAGTTTTATGACATCTGGGCACTAGAAGTGTGAAGTTAGAGTAAAAATGACTAATCTATTGTGAGGAATGTGTGCTGTACTTTGTTTTATTTTTGTGACCATATTCTCAATTTAATATATGTTATCTATATAATTATATATTTATTTATTGATTGATTTTTTTTATATATATTTTATTTATTTACTTCATTATATTTTCATTGGAAATATATGTCCTTTTAACTTCTTGTGTAGCTATTTACTTTCAATTAAGATTGTTTATAATCATTTTTATATTATTATCGTTTTATACGCTGCCATATGTTCAATTTGGGGGAAGGTTCTGTGTTGTATGTACAATGTGTTAAATGTATAAAATCAATAAATATACGTAAAAAAAATTGAAATCAATCCCTCCAGGAAATAGTAGGTCTGTCCTCAACCAAAGAAATACTTAGTCGACTAACACTCGGACGATTTTGTCGGTAATCGATTAGTTGATATATATGGATATAAGTCATTCAGCATGAAAAAACATTTAAAAAAACAACTGTATGGGGCTGAGGGGTAATTGGCTCCACCCACTCCCATGTGAGAATATTGGGAGCAGGTGTGGGGAGGCACACACCTGGAGCTGATCTGCTCATCAGGGGAGGATTAAGGACAGTCAGCAGAGTTCATTGTGGCACATGATGTGAGTGAGAAGCTCTCAGTCTCTTCTCCTCTAGCTCTCCAGGGTGAACTTTTGGTATACGTTGAACCGGTTTTTGGTTTGCTGGTTACGGGGTTAGGGCTCCTGAAGCTAGAGCTAGATTTTCTGTTGTGTTTGGGAGACTTTGGGTAAATAAAAACCCTGTTGACCGTTAAGCTGACTCTGTCTTTGATTGCTGTACTTCTACTATTTTCCCTGTCCTCTGCCCAGTGTCACCCCCCACCAGAGTCTGAATGTGATAGGTCATTGGGCTTGTCAGTATTAATTGTCTACAAGTAGTAGTAGTAGTTTTCTTAACCAAAATGTTACAGTGTTTTGATGTTGGCCAAATTATTTATATTTAATTGTATGCATGCTGCATGACATCTGGTATTCATCCCTCTGATTGCTGTGGTTGTGGAGCACCTGCCATAATACTCCACACTGGGGAGGAACCAATGTACCAGTGACGTGTTCCATTGTACCAGTGACCGGAGTAAATGGGGAGCGCGCCCAAAGTTAGCAAGTCGGTGGACGGCGATGACGTCAACTAATTTTCTTTGGACGATTTTGCTGGTGCAGGAAAGGAAAACAAAGGCATAAGGTAAGTTAAGTGAAGTTTAATATGTGTAGCGTTTAATGTGGAAAGTTATGGGACGCTGAGTTAAGAGAAAGGAAGCCCCACTGTGACTGTGAATTAGGCAAAATTACAATATTCAAGTTTTTACTGATTAATAGGGCTGTCAAAGTTAACGTGATAATAACATGTTAACGCAAATTAGTTTTAACGCCGCTAATTCAACACATTGATGCAATCGATCTTCCAGAGGTTGTAGCGGGCTCAGCTTTAAAGCCAGAGTGAAAATACCGGCATCATATGAAACTAGAAAACCTGGTGAAGTCATTAGTACCCTGTTTTACTAGCGTGTCGGGAAGGAGGTTAAATAACGCTCCAAACTTGCACTAAATTTTGACGAGGGAAAAACTGTCATGACCATTTTCAAAGGGCTCCCTTGACCTCTGACCTCAAGATATGTGAATGAAAATGGGTTCTATGGGTACCCACGAGTCTCCCCTTTACAGACATGCCCACTTTATGATAATCACATGCAGTTTTGGGGCAAATCATAGTCAAGTCAGCACACTGACACACTGACAGCTGTTGTTGCCTGTTGGGCTGCAGTTTGCCATGTTATGATTTGAGCATATTTTTTATGCTAAATGCAGTACCTGTGAGGGTTTCTGGACAATATTTGTCATTGTTTTGTGTTGGTAATTGATTTCCAATAATAAATATATACATACATTTGCATAAAGCAAGCATATTTGCCCACTCCCATGTTGATAAGAGTATTAAATACTTGACAAATCTCCCTTTAAGGTACATTTTGAACAGATACTGATTCATCAAACACTAACTTGATATTAGTCCAAATAGGAAATGGACATTATTTGTGGTAAATATGTGAAACGAGCATAGTTAAGGCTGTTGGGACCGCCAAACTACCGGTATGTGTATACTGCAATTTGGTTCTGTAAGATTGTTTGGATAAAACCATTTTACTGAAATAAAATTGACGCCCGGTGAAATAATGAAGGTCTCAAGCTAACTGAAGAAAATAGCGAGTAGTGAGCTGTTCCCAGCAGCAGCCCCTCAAGAGGCCTGGCATTTACTCAGAGACTGGCAGTAACAACTTTCCACTGACTCTGCAGACCACAAAACTTTTTTACCTGGGTCAGTGAGAACCTCTTTAGCCTGAGCGATGTCTATGAACTTCTTCTCAGCTTTCTTCTTTTCCTCTGGATCCTGGAAGTTGTCCGGATGCCACTGCTGTGCCTGTTTCCTGTAGGCTTTGATGATCTCCTTTTTCTGGGCAGTTCTGTGACAATGGGGAGAGAGCATTATCAGCACATTTATTACAGATAAAAAAAAGAAAAACGGCTTCTCTTCAGCACAAGCTGGACCAAAAAAAATACTCCAATCCAAGTGTCAGGGTCACCACATTGGCTCTTACGTAATAAACCATTACTTTTTTATCACCGAGAGTGCTTTCATTGCCTTAAAATGTAATCCATCTTGAATTGTCAATAGTGCTTTTGGAACACCAAAATGTTCAAAAAGGGGATAAATGATGTGGTTTCCAGTGCAGCAGCGCTCCTTTGTAGAGCAGTGGTTGTTAAACACAGTAGTCTCAAAACAAAAACAAATTGCTTTCTGATGCAGTCTTATAAAGCAACCAATTTGTAAGAATATTCTTCTCAACTTCACCTATAAAATTCCCTGTCTGGTATAAAGCTAAATAAATAAATAAAAATATCATATAGCCCACCTCTTCACTCCCAGGATCTTATAATAATCCCTCTTCTGAGACTGTTTGAGAAGTCGCTGAGCTCTCTCCAGGCCTTCTTTTATCTGACGGTCGTTCTCGCTGTGCTTCGCAGCAGTCTCGTAGTCCTTAATAGCTGCAAAGTAAAAAAAAAAAAATGGAGGACAGAATCAGTATCGCTTACTCATCCAAAGCAGCTAATGGGAAGTGAAGCACAGTATTTAAAGACAGCAGAAGGAAACACGGGACCTTAAGACCTTGTTGTGGCAAGTCATCCACCCTGCTAGAGTGTCTTTGAGCAGACAGTATTTTAGTCAACTGTTAGCTGTTTGCTTGCTGATACTGTTGTGTTAGAGATGTAATCCTCTGTAGTGAAGTAAGCGATGTAATGTTTGACAAAATCAACAGTTGTGATCAAAGAACATGTAGAGAAAGCCCTGGTTGAAAACAATTCTTACATTTAAAATAACATTATTGTTGCCATAATCATTGGTATTACTGACTTTCTCATATCTCCATCACCATAACAAACTTATTAGTAATCCTATATCTCTGAACAGGTTTGACCTTATTCTGTTAAATAAACCACTTTATCCATCGGTACCTTCAGATCATGTTGCAGCAGCTCCAGGCTGTTTGTGTGTATGTGCACGTTTGGGTGCCTTTGAGGTTTGATCACACCGTGAGGTGTACTGAGGTGAATTTAACACCCGTGGGTTCTGATAGTTTAAAAGCCCACAAGAGGCCCTGGCGTTTCCCACCTGCTGATGTGTTCATGCCACGTTAATGACAACACACACAGCCTCAGTGGGTTATTACTACGGGGCTGACCTGCCTGGAGCGATGGTGATGAGAATCGTGGGTTTAATTGGACGTCTTTTTCTTTTTCCTTTTTAAATACGACATGTTAGGGACTTGTTTTGTCCTCTCATTTGAAATAAAAGCTAACACCATATGTTTGGGTTATACAGTATATGGGAATATTATGGATAAATGTTTGCAGATTATATGAACTAAATGAAAACTGTTGTGGAGCTTTAATACATCTCTTATCTTTTTTTCATGGCTGATATTTTTTTTGCGCGAGTGTTCACTTTTACATCTAACACGCTGAGATAAAAGTAAAATAAAATCCTCTCTGTGTCACACTAATCTCAAGTGGATACCAACAAACAGAAATACATTACAGCTGGTGCCTGTAAAGCACCACGTTAGCTTTTGATGATTTAGTAAATTAATGTATCATTTATTTTCATCTCTAGAAATCTATCAACTTGGGATAAAAACGTTGCTTTTTCAAACACTTCTCAAAGTGGCGTTTCTTGATGCACACTGAGGTTCGTTCCCGTACTGTACCAGTTTGCTTTTCTGGTGATTCGCTCCGCGCCACAATAATGGGAGCGGCACAGTAGTAGTTTTGCACTTTTTAACACACAAGCAGCGCACTATTCCTGTGTTCTATGATATATTTTCGTCACAGTAATTAGTTGAGGCACATAATACTTTATTATGCATTGTTTAATTATTAGATATATTTAGTTGCACGGGAAAAAATAATTTCTGGCGATGTAATGATGCCTTTAGGGTCCATATAATGATATTATCCCACGTTTAAATCATGTAGTAGTATACACATACCGGTAGTTTGGCGGTCCCAACAGCCTTAACTATGCTCGTTTCACATATTTACCACAAATAATGTCCATTTCCTATTTGGACTAATATCAAGTTAGTGTTTGATGAATCAGTATTTGTTCAAAATGTACCTTAAAGGGAGATTTGTCAAGTATTTAATACTCTTATCAACATGGGAGTGGGAAAATGTGCTTGCTTTATGCAAATATATGTATATATTCATAATTGGAAATCAATTAACAACACAAAACAATGACAAATCTTGTCCAGAAACCCTCACAGGTACTGCATTTAGCATAACAAATATGTGTCAAATATTTAATACTCTTATCAACATGGGAGTGGGCAAATATGCTTGTAAGTTTGGAGTGTTATTTAGCCTCCTTCGCGACAAGCTAGTATGACATGGTTGGTACCAATGGATTCCTCCAATGGTTTTATAGTTTCATATGATGCCAGTATCTTCACTCAAGCTTTAGAACTGAGGGTACGGTACGACCTCCGAAAGATTGATTGTGTTAAAGAAATTAGTGGCGTTAAAACGAATTTGCATTAACGCGTTATTATCGCGTTAACTTTGACAGCCCTACTAGCAACATTTACTAGCTGCTATCAAAATAAAGACAAAACTGCCCCAACGAATACTAAAAAAATATATGTGTACTTATTATGGCAGAACAAATACGGTCTGATTCTTACTAGGATCTCTCATCTACAGCAGCTAGCCTGTACTGCATGACAGCCTCTCTTTTTAGCAGATTAACTGCCTATATGAAAGTGTCAGGTATTAGATGCAACTGCTTTCCATCTGCACTAATTTCAATGATGCACAATGTCAAACTGTGGTCACACACACACACACACACACACACACACACACACACACACACACACACACACACACACACACACACACACACACACACACACACACACACACACACACACACACACACACACACACACACACACACCCATTTCAGTTACCTCAATCCAAGCTTCAACTTGCAGCAGTCTATTGCAAAAATAAGCACAAAAAAATCTCTACTCTTCTATGCGTCACACTGGTTGGTTGTGAGTCATCCCTTTACAGTCTTTCGGTTTATGTAGTGCAAATCAATAGTGTGAGTGGTGGAGCCTGACGCATTGGAAACAGTCCAGAGTTTCATGAAAATTGTGAAGATAGACAATGAAAACACTGGCATGGTTTTGAGTACTGCACCACAGTGTCTCCGCCAATATCGATACCAATCCTATACGTCCTTTCTTTCTCTTAAAGCCACTATGCGTAGGATTTGTACATTTTTCAACTTCGGGATCGTCAACAAAAACTCTATTGGTTCTCTACTTATTAATTAGGGCGCTTTCACAAGCCATATTCCGTTTGGCTGGTCCGAATCAGAGTACAATTGATTCTTTTGGGTTGTTTTCTATTTAGTCTGGTTCGGTTTCACAGCGCACAAATTAAAGCGGACCAAATAAAAAATAATAATTTGCTGAGGGGTGTGTACAAAGGAGCAAATTTATCTTTTTCGTCTCGAGGAGAATCACGGACTTGGATATATTGCTGTCACTTTGACTCAGCACTGATCTACTGTGCGATGAGCGGTTACGGATAATGGATGGATGGATGGATGGATGAATGTTCTCTTTGGCCCAGGTGTAAAGCAAACAAACATCGGACCCCTGCAGAAGTCCAGGTCAGTCCTCTCCCACTCATGTTAACCTGTGTCCAACCCAACAAATGCCCACACAGGCAGCCTGCGTTTCAGTTTGCTTGGAAACGGTCCGAGACCGTCTCTCGCAAGCGGTCTCGGACTGACTCTCCCTCACCTGCTACACTGCCGTTACTTGATGTTTCAGGGCATAACTGTATTTTTTTCTGTATTGGATTATAAATTCTACAACATTTTTTCATACATTTGATCCAGTGTTTTTTGGCTAGCATCAGACTGATGGTCATTAGTGAGGGTCGAATATGCGAGAGTTTCAAACTGAGCAGTGAAAATTATTCTATAGGAACCAGGAAGTTTGGACGTTGCATTGGCATCCGTGCACAAAGACACCCGAGACGGGTGGGATGGCTTACATTACATTTCAAACTTTAATTGACAGATAAACATAAAATATAGGCAGGGATTTTTGACAAAAAAAAATATCCATCGGCTGTTTGCGCGGCGGTAGCAGAACATCAGGCGACAGGTAAAATGACGGCTGGGACACACACTATTCCTGGGGATTTCACCATCTGCCATCACTGGACTTTCTACGATATGACAACAGATAAGGGAGACCGTTGTTTCAGCCTAATTCCCCCTCTGCCAGCAAAGGCTTTATGGAGATAGTAAGTGCTGTGTGTGTGAGTGTGTGTTTTGGCACTGCCACTGAAGAATGGCTTTAGGCTTGATAATCAAGAAATTCTGCATAATTTCAGCCAGCAGTGCAGGGCAGCTCTACATCTTGCGGGCTATTCTTACTTCTAACACACTGTGCGCCACACATAATTCTAATTATACTGTATGGGATAAATGCTCTAACAGATGACGTTTGTCTTTTTCAAGCTTTAGACATAGCAGTTATTATATGCTTCCACCAAATTAGATGTGGACAGCGCTGTATTTATCTACATTTAGTCTTTATTGTGCTTATTTAAATTTCAAAGTTGATTTGGTGATAAATAGAAAGATTGTGTTAAATGAGGCACACATTTAATTTGGATGTGAGCATCCATCGCTTTTCTGACTGTACTGTATGCTGCCTGACAGCATTTTCTTTGGATGTTTACATAAAAAAAAAATATATCACATTTTCCAGTAGACATAAACACATTCCAACAAATAAAATGATCAGATGGTAAGATGCTTATATGATATTTTAACTTAATTTCACTGTGTATTTTTTTGTAACGCTACAAGGACCCCCTGTGTTAGACTCCTGCCATGACACCGGTGTAGCAGAGTTAGGATTATCACAACATACACTCACCAATTTATTAGATACACCTCGCTAAAACCTTCATGGAGGTAGGATTTATTACAGTGTTTTGTTGTGTTAGACTGCTTTATTTTTAGCTAGGTACACCTAATAAACTGGCAATTGAGGGCAGATTTCAGTAACTTAATTTATACGGCTGTCATGTCACTAAAAGTTACTAATAAAAATTAGGTTAAATGAGTAGAAAGTAGAGCTATTTAGAAAAAGAATCTTATTTGGCAAAAAGACATAGTGGCCATGGACTTTCTCAACTGAAACAAATATATTCCCAGTGAAGGTTGGTAGACTCACTCAACAGTATTTAGTGTGATCACGGTTCAGAGTGTGTAAATTTAGCAGACGGACTCCATTAAAGGGCAGGTCCATTATTATTATTATTTATTTATTTATTTTTTTGTTGAGGTTTTTAGATCATACTGTAGCTTCCCAGTGGTGTTTCCACTCGAAAAAAACGAAACAGAACGCAGATGGACCCGCCCTTTAAATTGAAAAAAATAAATAGATCTCAACTACATACGGCTTCATCTGACAGACTTACCTTCCTCATACTGTTCGTCTTGGACATAGGCCTCAGCTCTGTCCTTCAGCACGTTAACGTTCTCCGGGTCCGACTGGAGGACTTCGCCACACACTGAGATAGCTCTGCTGGTCTGCTGGCCCTGCTCACCACACAAAGAAAAACACGATGTTTAGATGTATTGTTTAATGAAGTCAAAGAGTGAGTTAATGCGTCTCGTGGTAGCATCTTACCTGTGCCAACGCATGGCACATGCGCTCTTTGGCTAGGAGAGAGAAAAGGTGCACGTTGGGCTCGGTCTTCAACACTGCCTCGTACTTGCTCACCGCGTCTTCGTACCTAAAAGAGCAGGAAGCAAGGTGGGCGTTTGAACAACGCCGTGACGCCGTCAATAAAGCAGAACGCAACATGGATCATTGCACCCACAGACATCACGTCGCTCTGTTATTCGCTCCGTTTAGTCTTGTGAACACGATATCTTACATACGTCAAAATATGATGTGACATCCATTCACACTTAGATGGGATTTGCACGGCTGTTTGTGAGATCAGAAAGTCGGAGTGCTTGAGGGAAAGGCAGCCGTCATTCCGCAGCTGATGCAATCCCCGGTATTCAGAGAGGATATTATTTTATATTTACAGGGATATACAATTGCCAGAACACACACACCTCTGCTCTTGGATGAGCTCCTCTGCAGACCGGATCTGTTTGTTGAGCTTCTTGACCTGCTTGTAATGGCTGTAACACTGTTTGTGATCAGGATCAAGCTTCAGGCACTCACGCACCTCACTGCAAATCAGACGAGAGGAGGAGGAGGAAGGTCAGAACAGACTCATTTTCCACATTACCTGTTGTACAGTACGTGCTATATTGCCAACTTACAGGGGGTGGACAAAAATAACAATAATGATAACAGATTTCAACTATGTGGTCATTTTTCAAGCCCTAGTTTGTATTGTTGTTAAACAAAAATCCTGGTACGTGTCGTATAAGTTAAGTGTTGCTGCCACATTACGTTCTGTAAATTTACAGTGTTATTGACTGAAATATATTTATACTTTGAGGTGTCATTTCCACAGAAATGTAGGGCTGCCCCGGATAACATTTGTTTGGTCTTCGAAGCTTCGGTGAGAAATATTCAAAGGTATTCGAAGCTTTGCAGCGCAGAAGGCTGACATGTTTTGTCTGTCTGTCTGTCTGTCTGTCTCCATCTCCCACGTTTCAGTGCCTGGCACAGCGCCGCTGCCGCACTACAGTACACGCACGCACCTCTACACAAACAGCAAAATCCGTCTGAGAATGACTAATAATAATTAATGTTGAACATGAATAATTAATAATGTTGTGGGATTATTCCTTATTTCATGGGCTATTTGGGGGATTTATACATTATTATTACATACTTAAATAAAAAAATAAAAAACCCGAAGCATTCAAATACTGATTTGGAGGTCGATTACCATGGCAACGGTTGAAACTTCGAAGCATTTGGGTCAACCCTACAAAAATGACCATCAAGTTTAGAGAAAATATTCTCAACAATAAGCAAACACTATGAGCCATTTACTGCAGGACTATTGCTTTGTATCGTGAGATGTCTGCTGTTATTTCCTCCTCATCACATAAAAACAAATGCAAGAAACATGTATTTATAAATATGACTAATATTTACTAATATTACTAATACTAATATGCTAATAGCCCTCTACAGCACTACACTGATATGAAGTAGAGCTTCAATCCATGGCGTTTCAAAAGAAAAAAAAAAACAGAGCATCTTTAGATGGATAATGTCAATGTACAAACATAATTTTGATGTAATCTATTAGAAATTATGCCATGTTTGATTCTGGAGGGAACACCCTAGTAATTGGGAAGTTCTCTCGTGGTGAAACTGTTAAAAATCTTGCTACTTGTCACAATGTCCGATACTGATACAGCGTGGGAGCCTCAAAGAAAGCAGTCTGCAAGTGGGTCTTACTTGAGGGACATCTCGTGGTCTCCGAGATTATAGTAGATGGTGCTGAGTGTGTAGAAAGCCTTGGTATTGTCACTCTTTAACTTGGACGCAGCTTTGAGGTCGCTGATGGCTTTCCCCATCTCTCCCATCAGAATAAAACACTCCGCTCGCATCTCACGAGAGGCCACGTCCCAAACGCACGTCTGTAACGGGCGGAAAAAATATCTCTTACAAATGCTCTGTGGACTCTGCAGTGACGATAACACAGACAGTGTCGTGCTTGCAGGAAAACGAGGCAATGCTGACGAGGTAGGCGCCTTACCTCAATGACAGTGTCGAGCTGGGCGGCGGCTGTCACGTAATCCTGGCTGCCGAAGCTGCTGCGCGCCTGAGCCACCAGTCGCTGAATTTCATCCGACTTTGCCAGCTGACTCTGGGCTTCCCTCTCCTCTTTGTCGCTCGGGTTGGACTTCAGCTGGAACATGGCAAGGCGAGACATTACATTGCATGCTTATGGTCATGATTAAACAAGTCTATCTAGGAAAAAAAAAAAAAAAACTTAGAGTGACTTAAGAGACTTGTATTCAGTCCGTCACCAACACATTCCAATATGAGCTCTTATGTTTCTGAAGAGGTTCTTGTGTCGACCTCTTCAAAGCATTGCCTATCACATCATTAGCAGTGCTTACCATTCCCTAAACCCATTACTTTATAATCATCCCCATCATAGAGGTCATCATATTCACAAGAGCAATCTCTCAGCTAACAACACATCCTTTACAAATAGACCTGGGTATACCCTTAAAGTGTTTCCTGCTTGCTCAGCTTAGGAAAAAGCGTAATGCATAAATGTGATGCATTAAGCGAGGCCAAACGTTGCGGACTGCTGAAGCAGCAGGACAGCATGCACCTCTGGCCAGATCCCTCGACGCTATGCCCGCAAAATGTTGCCCACGTAAAACTGCACAAGCCCAGATGGCTTCTGCTGGTAAATGTGGCTCCTTGCCCCTCTTGAAGGAGGCGGTCTAACACTTGATTGCAATTTTCTATTCCATAGACACTCCCAGTAAGTGACTGTTTAACTTTTATTATCTAATCATACAGTTTAGCAGCCTATAGCACATTGAACTCTTTCATATTAGCCACCTGAGGTTCTGAATTACAGCCGGCCAAACAGCAATACGAGACTAACCACTGAGCTTCAACCTACATATGATAAAGCTAATCAAAAGCAGGTTGATTTGCTGTGTGTTCGATACAAGGAAATGTAAAGGCAAAGGCACTAATGATCCAAACGGCCTCATGAGGCTGCACGCCCGCCACACGTCCTTGGCACAATGTGACACTGACATTCACATCCTATCCCCATACAGAACAAGGAACCTCATTTTTTGCCTGCATGATTACCTCACCTGAGAATACAGCAAGCTTTAAATGGAATCTAGGATTTAATCGTAGATATAACAAGGGCATTTGTGTCTTCTGGGAGTGCTGTGAAACTTCTCTGTAAAATGGTAAATCTAATGGAAAATGCATTAGCGAGCTCCCGTCTTAATCCTCAACGAGCACCTTGAAATGATCCCTGAAGGCCCAAATGAGACTTCGCTGCCCATTTTATTATTATCTGCATATTTTAAGATGGCTTATGGATGCGGGGTATCTCTGTTCTCTAAGGCCTCGTGCGGCCTTCAGTATCCATTTTTAACTTCCTTGCTACTTAGTAGTAAGTCCACTCACTCAATAAATACCAAAAGCTCTCGTGTTGTCAACCTCATAGTATAACTGTACAGTATAGTGAAATAAATAATTCAAATTAAGTGTGCACACTGCATAGAAAAGCATAAATATCCTTCACAACATTAAGCCTATAGTTTTCATGCTTGAGTTTAGTTTCACTAGAACACCAGGCTACAGATCAACACTGACACCTCCTGGCGATCTCTGCTTATCTAGCAAAACAGTGACTTCTCAGTCTTGTTGTTGTTGTGGAGTTTAAACTGGATATTCCTTTACTTACCACCTTCTTAAAGTCACTCTCTGCTTCATCTAGTCCCCCCTGCTTCAGTAGGAGATTTCCTCTCTGAAGGCGTGCCTGTTAAGAGAGGGAGAGAGGACTTGTTTTGCATGAGAGTGCAAAATATACTTATCAACACAGCTGACATAACTGACCGGTTTCCCAGCACCGTTGTGCCTGGGGCTGATCTGAATTATAACATTTTCACACATATTGTATATACAAATATAGGGATGCGTCGATCCAACTTTTTCAGTCCCGATACCGATAGCGATACCTGGGCTTTGGTAATCGGACGATACCGAGTACCGATCCGATACCGGTGTTTGATTAATAAGCTGCATGCCTCACTGTGTGGAAGTGACTAGGATCATTCTTTTATGTGTAATGCATCATCAGGCTTAACTTAAACATTGCTTTTCCTAACTTTGTAAAACAAATGGAACAAATAAATACATAGATATACATTTACTGAATTGTGATTTATTATTAAAATAATAAATCGTACACCAGCAACTTGGTAAGAAAATCTTCAAAATTAACCAGAATTACAATTCAAGTGTAAACCTTAATGCAGCAACAAATTGGTCAAAACAGGAATTAAAATTCCCGTATATAATGTATATAGTATATAAACACAGAATTGAATAGATCGGCCCCATTGTCACCGATATCCAGCTATTTAAGTCAGTATTGGCCCGATATCCGATCTGGTATCAGTATCGGTGCATCCCTATACAAATATACCTGTTTCTTCCAATTACTTGTGTAGATGTGTTTCTCACACCGTTCTGCAAGTCTGCACTATGACATAAAACTGTGTGCAACTAAATGTGAAAATAAATGATTTCAGACCAACAACTGGTGTAAAAAAAGAGAAACTCACAGATGTGAAGTCTGGTTTGAGTTCAATAACTCTGCTCAAATCTGGCAGTGCAGACTTTGACTTCCCCATTGCTAGAAACACTGTAGCTCTCCTGTAGTAGGCCATGTAGTTCTTGGGATCACCGTCTGACAACAGGACAAAGTAAAACAAGTTTGTAATCCTATATCGTTGTGTAAACATCTTTTTAAACTCAGCGTGTTTCTGCTCACTTACCCACAGCAGCATGGAAGTGAGAGAGGGCATCGGCTAGCTGGCCAGCAGCAAGCAGCTTCTTCCCCATCTCCATGTGATTGTCCACACTCCCATCCCTGCCACATTTCACTCCTGAAAAATATACATAATACTGATATGCTGCACCACAAATATACGGAGCACATCACCACAGACTAGTAACCACAGTAACAGTACCCAATTCTTAATGTATTCACGTTCAATTACCGGCCAATGACAGGCGGCGGCAGCATGTAGCATAAATCAGAGAGACTACTTTGACATGTAGGCTAGCTAGCTGTCATACGTAGCGTTACGTTGCTAGTTAACGGTCGGTTACCGTAGCAACATTACACCATGGTAACGTTACCAAATAGGCAGTTGAGTTCACATGTAGGCTAGCTAACTGTCATACGTACGTGGCGTTACGTTGCAAGTTAACAGTCGGTTATCGTAGCAACATTACACCATGGTAACATTACCAAAGAGGAAGTTGAGTTCAAATGTAGGCTAGCTAGCTGTCACATGCGTAGCGTTACGTTGCAAGTTAACGGTCGTTTACCGTAGCAACATTACACCATTGTTAACGTTACCAAAGAGGCAGTTGAGTTCACATGTAGGCTAGCTAGCTGTCATACGTAGCGTTGCGTTGCAAGTTAACGGTCGGTTACCGTAGCAACATTACACCATGGTAACGTTACCGAAGAGGCGGTTGAGTTCACATGTAGGCTAAACTAATGGTAACTAATGAGCTAAAAAACGGGTTTGACTCGATATAAGTTAACACGAGTGATTAGCTAGCTTAACGTTAGCCAACTTTTATCAATGTCAATAGCTAACGTTACCGCTGACATTAGCCATATAACGTTATAACTACAAGCAGGCTGTCAAAGTTCTACGCTAGTTAATAGTGACGTAATTACGCTAACGTCACTTGCTATCGTTAACTTAGCTAAGTAAAGTCTTACCTTCGTATCTCATGTCAATCAAAACAAGAACATACGGGATGTAAGTCAGTATCTTGTGAGCGACATGGTCGATGGACACCATGGTTAGATCTGCATCAGACCGGTCCGATCTTGTCCCGCAAAACGTCAGCCGGTGTTAGTTTAACTAATGTTTCGCTTAATTCTCAAGAGTCCCCACTACTTATTCAGCATCGCTCCTCTTTTCCCTGTCAGTCAGAGCGGAGCAGCGGACTCAAGCGGCCCGGTCGTGGGTGACTGTGATTGGCTGGATTGTTTCAAAACACCGCCCACATGTGTTGGCACAACGTGGAGGAGCCACGGCAGCACAAGACTTGACATATATCGGTATGTAGGGGTGTGTGTGTGTGTGTGTGTGTGTGTGTGTGTGTGTGTGTCTACATTTTTGAGGTCAACACTCATGGTGTGGGGTCAGCTTTGTGGGGAACAAAATGCTGGTCCCCACAAAGCAACTATAGCCAGAAATATTAATCTAGGTGGGATATAATGTGTGCAAGAACCCCAAATAAAATAAACATTTGCCAAAAATAACTCAAAAATAACAAAACATGTTAATCACTTGACTCAATGTGAATCTAGTTAATCAACGCAGCTTCTCGTCATGCAGGAAGTTCCATTACATCATATTTTATTTTTATGATTTGGGGGCATCTGAATCTGTGTATGAGTCCAACCCTCTGGAGTTAGCGTCATTTCTCATTGATCAACTGGAGGATCACAGATTTTATAGTTTCATCTATAACCATGCACATATATAAACTGATCATATGTTTCGTATGTAAAATCATAATCTGCAAAGTAACAAGTAATTTCAGATGTCCGATAAATGTAGTGAAGTAAAAAGTACAATATTTTTCTCTGAAATGCAGTGAAGTAGAAGTATAAAGTAATATAAAATGGAAATAAAGTTAAATGAGTAAATAGGTAAATTGCAAGTACTGTGCTCCAAAACTGTACGTAAGTACAGTGATTGAGTAAATGTACTTAGTTACTTTCCACCACTGACATTTAATAAGTAGTATGTTAATAATCATAATGATGGTCCAGGTGGAACCAGATGTAATTCACATATCTATCCAACATTTAGTTTTATTACAAATTTCTAAAACATCTGACAACAGACAAAAACGCAATCGAGAGATGAGTAGCTTAGTTCCTGCCATTATTAGTTACTTCTGTGTTCATTTCATACATAGAAAGTTCTATCTATATTACTAGTAAAACAATTATTGATGGCTACAAAAACAAAACATCTAAATAATGAAAACACATGTTTTGGGACACTTGAATAGAACAGAGTGCTTTTCCTTCTATGATAAGTCAAATGTCTGCTGTGGAAAAAGGCCCATTCTAAAAAGCTGATATTAGTGTTCAAGTATGGACTTTGAATATAAAATAACTAAAAAAATAAAAAATATAGCCACCCACATATTTCATGAAGGACAGAAACACAGAATATTTTCCACCTTTGAAAAGGGGTCACACATATTCATTTGTAGCTGACGTCTTGGTGGTGGTGGTGATGGCAGAGATGCTGCTGCCTCTGCTGCCTCCGCTGCCGCTGGTTATCGTTGATTTTCTGCTCCCACTAGTCTCTGTACGAGCCGAAGACACAATGCTCTTTTTTGTCGGAACAACTTGGTAGGCATCAGGCAACTGGTAGTCAGGGAATCTTTTTGAGCTGTGAGGTTCAGATTCAAGAAATGGATGGTTATTTTTCTAAATAATAGAAATGCAAACAAAATAAAAAATCTGTGACAGTAGCAGCATTTTACCTCGAGTGGCACCCTTCTCTCCCTGCAAAGATACTGTAAATAAGGCCTCCAACAACAAGTAAGGTGGAGCCTCCCCAGCCGACAAAGACACCAACGCCTATTTCAAACCTGGCAATAAATACAAGAATAATATATAAATGTACAATTCTTTCATAGAATCATCTGGTAAATGTTGTTACGTGACATAATGTGAGTTTGTGATATATTTTATCCATATCACTTGAAAATTGTACGTACTTCTGAGCTCTGTAGTTAGGGTCTTGAAATTCTGCTCTTATTTTGTTTCCATAGTAGGAGAAAGCAACCATAGAGCACATCCCTAAAACAATAAGCACATAATAATTTTAACATTCATCACATAGTGTATTGCAATTTGAGTTGTTGTTTATTTTCAGATAAGTCTGTAATGTCTTACCTCCAATGAGATAGTTCATCCCCCCAGCAAAGGTCACTCTTGCATTAGCAACCTCTGATCCCCCAAGCTTAGTGCACTTCATTCCCACTAAGACTAGAACCGACCCAAAGAAAGCCAGGATAATAGCGATGATGATGAGAGCACGGCACATGTGAATGTCCCCTGTCCAAGAACAGTAAAGCAATGTTACGCACACATTACAAGGTGCAGCAAAAAAAAGACTAAGGAGCTTGTTTTTATTGATCATCATGCCTTTGCTGAAGCTGAAATACATTTTACCTACAATTCAGAGCAAGCATTGATGGAATTCCCTTGCAGTCAGATACTCCAGTTGAATCAGATATACAATCCTTCCACAGGTTGGAGAAGTAGTTTGAAGTGGTCAAGACTATGCTGTCTACCTCCGACCATGACCAGATCTCCGTGGGCATGGTGGAACACACCAGGATCCATCCAGATACACAGACCACAAAGCAGCCGATCTCCATGTACATCACCACAGTCCTGTAACTCATGCTTGCCTTGAAGTTGAGCCTCTCTACGGAGAAAAGGCAAATCCAACAGCTCCTGAACACAAACGACTGTGAACACACAGGTGAGCACACACAAGAGGCCAAGCTTGGTTTGTGTACATCATCACATGTTTTGCCTCGAACTGATTCCACTGTTTTGTGATGGTCACTTTGGTGATGTGTTTTGTTGTTGGTATAATACACACGAGCCTACCAGCATGGGTTCGGTCTTACCGTTTAGCTCTTACTTCAGATGCTGTGTTAAAGTCTAAAAATGCGAACCAGGCAGAGTTAATACGGTTAATAATGTGGTATGAACTCAGCAGTCACATGAAAAAGGGTTGATGATATTTCATGTATAATGGCATTGAAAATGCTCTTTGACAAATTGAGGCTTTTGTTCCTTTTTTCCTTCCCTTTAAATATGTTTGATAACATTGTAAGATTTATTAGTATGTTTTCTCTTAAATTCACTTGTTCTTCTCTATTTTCTGACTTTTGGAGAGTTCTAAGGTTACTTAAGATTTATGAATACCGTTATATTCAGTTACTTTGTATCTTTCTAATCTGTTTAATGTTATTTTCTGACTGATGACATGCACGATTTGAGTAAGTTAAAGGTGATAATCAGTCAAGCCAATTTCTAGTCCTCTCATTGGATGATTGGTTGATTGAGGCAGATGAAGCTGGAGTCCAACTGAACTAAATACTGCTATTCTCATAGTAGTTTCCTCAGTTTCGCTGAAACTTTTTCAACAATTAATTCAGCCGAATGGTAACTTTTGAAGCAGGCATGACAAAATATTTAGTTACAATCTCATGAAATCCAACACAAAAACATAAAGTGCACCTTCAAAACTGACCATAGTCAGTTGAACCAACACCTTTTCTGACAAAGTTATAAAGATTTAACATTATAAGAAGCTTGTGTTTATTGTTTATTGTATCCACGCTTTTTATTGTAGCCCCTTCATGCTACACACTCATAGAACATATATACAAATATTTACATTGGAATAGTATGTAGTATGCAAGACGACTTATATACAAACATGTACAGGTTACTTACAATTAAAGATACAGTGAACAAAAGAAATACAAAATATTACACACTTAATTGCCAAATACATTAAAAATGAATAAATTAAATTGAATAAATTAAGCTATAAATGCCCATTTTGGACCAAATATTTTTCATTTTTCTGTTCAATACAGTAATATGTACAACTGCCAGTTTACACAATTTCTATTTCTAAACAGCAGACCCCTGGAATACACATTTAAATATTTTAAATTTCATACCTTACGAGCCACAGATTGATATCAGCAAATTGTGCAGCTATTGGACAGAAACCACCAAGTTTCTTATACAGTGTGATGTTTCTTTTGTAGCTTCCGGGGCGCTGCTCAGCGGCTGACCCAGAGCTTCACGTCTATTTTAGACCCAGTATACAGTAGCTCTTTTAAGACTCACCAGTGGCTTCAACTAAAAGTGTTTTATATTCACATCCCTCACACATATGCATTCTTATCAAAGGGCTGCATCCTGGAGGAGTTGCTGTAGTCAGGAGGCGGCCTCTGGTTTACAGACTTTGCCTGCCCTCTCGGGTAGGAGGAGATATGAGAATGTGAGGCAGCGCCGTTGTAGATATAGTTTGCCTGACAGTGGCTGTAAAGAGACAGAACACAGATGCGTCTTCATAAATCAAACACCTATATAACTCAACAGAATTGATTCATACATGTATCCTCTGTATAATGTAAAGATAGTATACGTGTCTGTCAAAGCACCTTTTGGTGCGTGTAAAAGAACCTGCGATGGAGAAGCAGAGGATGCTGCCTCCGAGGATACAGAAGATAGAACCTGACCAGCCGATAAAGAGAGCAGCTCCCAGGTCATACTTACAGACCAATACTTAAAGGTTATATTGATAACATTTTTATATAGACTAATATTAAAAAAAAAAAAAATACATCCACAGAGCTTTTAGAAAGGTGCCAAATAAAAGTATAGCTTTTCCTTATAAAATATTGTGATTGTGAAATAATCATTTTAAAAATTTTGACGGGTCCAAAATTAATGTTTTATTTATCGGACATTTGGTTCTCCCTTCTAACAAGGCTTGTGAGCCAATAGTATAACTACGTTGGTATCACGTGGTAGGCCTATGTCTGTGTGCCAGTTAGTGTGGAAAAAAACAGATAAATGGCTGAGTTTGACTCCACTGACACTGGTGTTTCCCATCAGGCTGCAGAATACGTGAATACTTACTGTGGCAATATGAGACAACTGATGTTAGCACATATTAGCTATCTTAGCTTAATCATCTGAACAACATTAAACCATAAAATTAAAACCATTATACTTACCACTAAGAATGAAAGTTACACCAGCAAAGCAGGCAATCCTGGCTTTGCTTTTGTCAGTTTCTCCAATTTTGGTGCATTTCATTCCAACAAGGGCAAATGTAGACCCAAAAAAACCCAGACAGATGGCTGCGATCATCAATGCCATGCATGCTTGGATGTAGCCTGCAAACATAAAATAGAGGTCAACTTATAGTGTTACTATCTGTGGCTCCGTTCTGTGGTTTTGCATTCCCTGTACTCTCACATCTGCACACTGCAAGGTCAATGGGTTATTGACCTTGTGACCAATTTACACCCAAAGCAAGAAATACAATTTGTCACAAGTAACCCTAATTGTTTTCAGGCACTTTGTGGCAGTGTAGTGACTGTCTTAAAATGAAACGTCCAATTCAGATGGGATTTTGAGGCAAATATTACCTTGGAAGTTAACCCCTGAAACCAGTCAGCCATGGGAGAAACCGCCCGAGGTTCCCAGTAAATCTCCTTCATAGCTTTCAAGCTCCAAGAACAAAGGCTAAACATTGACATATTTAGAGGTAAATGAGCTGTTCCTTGAAGACTTGATTTAGGCCTTGGGGTATATACTGTATTAGTCCTGAGTAGCAATGAGCTGCAACTTGAATTTCCTTGCAAAGTTTAGACAGAGAAGGAGCTGAGGTTGAACACTTAAAGCACTTGGAAACTGAGGTTGAATCAGCACTAGTCTAAATATAGCAAAATTACAACAACGATTTCGGGGTATTATGTGATCTTGGTAACACTTTATAATAACAATCATTTATAAATGGTAAATTGATAGTTAATTAAACGTAGTTAATATTTATTTTACTGTTAACAATGAAATGATTATTAATGATAACTAATTATTGGTAACTGAGGATGAATCAGCACTAGTCTAAATATAGAGAAGTAGGCTAAAAGAGAAATTACAACAAGTCTTCAGGCATTAATTAGCATGCTCTTTAGCTAAAAAGAAAACAGAAAATAAATTTGACATGATTGACCGAAACCATTAAAAAGGTCAAGAAATAGCCACAGTCAACAAACAAGCATGCAATAATAAGGGAAAAAAGGAGCTGACCATCCAGTGCCAGCATCGAGGGAAAGTCTTTGCAGTCGGACACTCCCATAAAGTCAGTGACGCAGGTGTTCCACAGATTGGAAAAGTTGGCAACTGTGGTGACGACTACACCAACAAGTGTAGCTACCTTCCAGTAGTCCGTCGGCAAGGTGGAAGACACCAGCACCCACCTCGAAATGGTAAAAATAAAGGCCAAGATCTCCACAAACATTCTGATCATTCTGGTTCCCTGGCTAGTAAGTCTTGTTGAAAATGTAGCTATGATCTGCACCAGTTGGTTCAATGGATAAGCTGTGATTGATAGTTAATGTGTGGTGGACTGTTGTATTCTGTAGGGAGGAGTTTGGCCCTAAACATCAACCATCAAGAGGCTGAACGTGGTTTGTGTACATCATCACATCACATTTTGATAATGTGTTTGTTGTTGATGTGATACAAGTGATATATGAATGACACATAGTTAATCATGATTTATCGCAAATTAATTGCACATTTTTTATGCATGTGATTATCATGAAGTGGGTGTGTCTGTAAAGGGGAGACTCGTGGGTACCCATAGAACCCGTTTTCATTCACATATCTTGAGGTCAGAGGTCAAGGGACCCCTTTGAAAATGGCCATGACAGTTTGTCCTCGCCAAAATTTAGCATAAGTTTGGAGCGTTATTTAACCTCCTTCACGACAAGCTAGTATAACATGATAGCAATGGATTCCTTAGGTTCTAGTTTCATATGACACCATCTTCACTCCAGCTTTAAAACTGAGCCTGCTACAACAGAAAAAATCGCATTAAAACAAATTTGCTTTAATGCGTTATTATCTCATTAACTTTGACAGCCTTAGTTCAGTGTTGACTAGAGGGAAGCTAAAAGATTGTGGAAACCCAGAATTTTCTTTACAGTTGCCTAAGTTGGGGCGACTGTGGCTCAGAGGTTAGCCACCAATCGGAAAGTCGGCGGTTCAATCCCCGGCTCCTCCCGGTCCACATGTCAAAGTGTCCTTGGGCAAGATACTTAACACCAAATTGCTCCCGAAGGCTGTGCCATCGGTGTATGAAAGTGTGGTTGAATGCGGACATGTAGTCCATTTACCATTTACAATACTCATTTGGTATAAAGTTATTTTTTATTATATATCAATTCATAGATATTCCAGGGACATTCTTAATTGTAACACATGCTTTGGTTAAATCACAACAAAGTTAACAACAATGAGTAAACACAAGACAGGGCATTTTATACAGAGTATGACCTGTTTTACCAAAACAACACATGACAAGATCTTGAAAACAACAACAACAAAACTAAAATTGTACATTGCACACTTCATCCTATCTACAATATGCAATGCGCTGATTGTTAGTTAATCAGATTTGGAGATACTAAGTCTTGTTGTGTTTGTCAGTTTGGTTAAAATAAAACTATATATGAAAAAAGAGCTTTGAACTACTACACAAATGCATCTCTTTCTGAGATTTTCGTGGGCGTTGTCTGAGAGAGCTTTGAGAGGTTGGAGCTGTTGGATGGTCTTGAGCCATAAGATCCATACTGCCTGGAGGGTTTGTAGTATCCGGTGTACAGGGTTCTTCCTCTGGAGCGGGGGTCCATGTATGTGCCTCCTCCATAGGCATATACCACTTTACTGTAAGACCAAAATATTGCCAAAGTTAATAATGTGGCATGAACTCAGCAGTCACAGGAAAAAGGGTGAATACGGATGAATTTGAATACCTCTCAGGGCAAATGACTCGGAAGACAGTCACAGCGTAAAACACAGCCCCTAAAAGGATGAAAAAACATCCCACCAATCCTAGAAATATGGGAGGTCCTAGGTCATACCTGGAATTAGTGAAAATGTAAGGAAAAAAAAGTCATGATACATTGTACATAATGTAATTACATAAGCATAACATTTTACCGTGGAATTAAAGGTTGACATTTTTACAATTTAAATCATATGGTGATGTAGATCAGTGTAAGAAAATGTACCGTAAGATTCCTGGCCCTATACTGGCAGCAAAGGTTGTTCTGGCAACCCTGTTGATGTATAAGCAGTAGGCAGAAACGTCTGACACACCTGCATGCAGAAGTTTCGTTGGTATTAAAAACTAATGAGGGCAAAACATTCCCGTCATTTACAGAGACAAGCATGTGCATGTTTTGTACTCACTGCCAATTATATGGAAAAATACTCCGGCAAAAAGCAGCTTGTCCTTGGTTTTATCATCTCCGCCAATATAAGTGCACTCCATCCCAACAAAGCAAAGTACCACACCGAAGAATCCAAGAGTTAACCCGCACATCAGCAATCCTCGTACTCCCTGGACGAAAGCTGTGAGAAGCAGAAAGAAAGGCAATATAAAAATTAGAAAGTATTCAACAGAATATGTACAATTTCTAGAACAGCGTTCAATTTCTCTCTTTCTTCTCTGTGAGTATGAAATGGAGGATGTCCAAAGCTCCTTATATTCACTACGGGGAGTAGACACAATAATCTGAACACTTTTACAAGCCCAACTAAATAGATACTGCTTATGCTTGTACTAGTTATCTCAGTTTTGCTGAGACTTTTTCAACAAGGGTTTGATTCAGCCGAATGGTGACTTTTGAAGCAGGGATGACAAAATATTCGTTGCACCTTACAATCTAAAACAATCCAACACCTTCAAAAATGATCATAGTCTGTTGAATCAACGCCTTTCTGACAGAATTGTAACACAGATTTAACTTTTTACAAATGTATATTTTATTGTGTGCACTCAGCTTATTATCATCCATTGCTATGCTTTGCTCTACCTGTTGAACCACAGGACTTCACATGTTCCTGTTCATTCAGAGTGTAAAACCTTAACATGCACAGTAATTATACCTTAAGCCATTACAGTACATTGAGGTTATGAAGTATAAAAGTACCATGTGTACCTTTTGAAATGTGAATTAAAGTGGCCTATAAATTCTCACAAAACGGAAATGTTAAATTACAGTAGTAATGACTTTTGGTGTTTTCTGTCAAAGTCAGTATTTGTCAGTTGTATTCTCAATGCTCAGGATTTTTAAAGATTTCATTGGGACAAATGAAGCTCTACTGTCTAATGTCAGTTTGTTAAATGCATAACATTCATCAGGCCACATATTCATGTCAAAAAGTTTAACATTAAATTATGTTAATTTTATCGCTTCTTAAAGGGGGTCTATGTGACTTTTTCTCAACCACAAGATGTGACAATAATGGGATGTTAAATGCTAAAAGGCAGGGTGACAGTAGCACAAGTAGAGAAGAATCATAAAGTCAGCTAACCGACCCAGTAATGATATTTTTATATACAGTAGCAATATCGAGCTAAAGTTAGATAACATTAGCAAACAAACCTACTGGACCTGGTCATACCAGACCAAGTATATAACTTTTCTTGCTTCGCTCTGCCTGTTGAATTACTGGTCTGCAAATCTTTCTATTCATATAATTGAAAGACTACCAGAGATAGTATTAGAAACATCATTGCTGAGGGATATACAACATGTGGAGCACTTACGGGTGACAGTCCAGAGCACAGGGAAGTCTCTACAGTTGGTGACGGCCGTGGAGTCGGTGAAACAATCCTTCCACAGGTTGGACCAGTACCAGGCCACTCTGATGATAAAGGAGCCTCCTTGTCCTCCTATTTGGGAGATCCTCCAGTAGTCCATGGCCATGCTGCACAGCACAAACAGCCATCCCAGTGATGAAATCAAGAAGCCAAGCACTTGGATCATACGTTTGTTCATTTCTGAAATCGCTAAATTAAACCAGGTAGCGTCCACTCAGTTGGTTAGAAGCACAAAACGCACTAAACGTCTACTCAGTGGTAAGATGATGAGTCGTTTCCTGTTTCGGGACAGGTTGACATTGTGTCTGTGCCGTGTGCCATTAGTGTTGATGAGGGTTCTTCACCACTGTGTAACATGTTTACTGTAAACTTTCTGGAGTTTGCCACCCGCTTGAGATAATTCAAACCAACTCTAGCTACTTTTTCAGGTTTACATTCATTTTTTGCATCCAAAATAGCAATACTTTTAATATGTATTTACAGTAAGGAAGCTCATGCTTCTAACCACCTTAAAACTTTGATAACTTATTATCACACTAACATATTATTAGGATAAATAGGGTGACTCTCACGGATCTTCTTAAACATAACACAAAGTGCAAACCTGCTGCCCTCTGCAGACGTGATGCGATCACTGACAAGCAGATATGACTATAATCTGCTGGGAAAAAAACAACAAGAAAAAAACACTCAACAGCTTTATCTGTTTTATTTCTACTCACATACTCTTCTAAAAAATGTTGCTTTCTCATAATTCGCCACATATTTCAATCAGATAACGACAAGGTGCAGTCCTGTTCTTGCCTTCTTCAAGATTGCTTATTGGAAAAAAGCATGTTATGTCATGGAAAACAAGAGAATCTGTGTTTGACACAGTTTTAAATATTGTCATTACGGATTTACAACATGTGCAGGTTACTTAAAGTTACAGATACAACCATCAAAGGAAATGTCATGCCCAATATTACACACTTAATTGCCACATACATGAAAAAAAAAAAAATAGATAATGATGCAAAAAAATTAGATTAGAAAGGCCCATTCTGGATCAGAATGTTTTTGATTTTACTGTTTAATCATAATATATACATAATCCTAACATTCAATGCACAGTAATATGTACAACTGTCAAATACAGAAGTTATCTGCTGTATAGAAAATAGAAATTCCCCAACATCAGAGAGTAAACTGCATCGACCAACTTTAAATTCGGACCCCTGGAGGAAACATTTAAATATTCTAAAAGTGAGCCACGGATTGATATCAGCAAATTGAGCAGCTATTAGACAGAAACCACCAAGTTCCATACAGTGTGGTGTATCTTTTAGACAGAGATCTTTTAAGACTCACCAGTGGCTTCAACTAAAAGTGTTTTATATTCACATCCCTCACACATATGCATTCTTATCAAAGTGCTGCGTCTTGGAGGAGTTGCTGTAGTCAGGAGGCGGCCTCTGGTTTACAGACTTTGCCTGCCCTCTCGGGTAGGAGGAGATATGAGAATGTGAGGCAGCGCCGTTGTAGATATAGTTTGCCTGACTGTGGCTGTAAAGAGACAGAACACAGATGCATCCTGTGCGACTCAACAGAGTTGATTCATACATGTATCTTCTGTATAATGTGAACATAGTGTACGTGTTACTTAAACGAACCTTTTGGTAAAAGAACCTGTGGTGGAGAAGCAGAGGATGCTGCCTCCGAGGATGCAGAGGATAGAACCTGACCAGCCGATAAAGAGAGCAGCTCCCAGCTCATACCTACAGACAAAGACCAATACTTAATGATGATTTTTCTTAATTGGTTGAGTCAAATTAAAACACTCTGGCTGTACAGTCAGGCGGTTCTTACTTCTGTGCCATATACATTGGGTCGAAAAACTCTGCGGTTATCTGGTGTGCATACAGGGAGCATGCTGAAACTGAGCAAAGGCCTGAGGAGAACAAGGAAAAAGGGGAATCTAATCAGATCACACATCTAATTACAAATATTACACAGACAATTCCACTATACTTACCACTAAGAATGAAATTTACACCAGCAAAGCAGGCAATCCTGGCTTTGTTTTTGTCAGTTCCTCCGATTTTGGTGCATTTCATTCCAACAAGGGAAAATATAGAACCAAAAAAACCCAGACAGACGGCTGCGATCATCAATGCCCTGCATGCTTGGATGTAGCCTGCAAACATAAAATAGAGGTCAACTTATAGTGTTACTAGCTGTGGCTCCGTTCTGTGGTTTTGCATTTCCTGTACTCTCACATCTGCACATCGCAAGGTCAATGGGTTATTGACCTAGTGACCAGTTTACACATAAAGCAAGAAATACAATTTGTCAAGACAATTGTTTTCAGGCACTTTGTGGCAGTGTAGTGACTGTCTTGGTATGAAACGTACTATTCAGGTGTGATTTTGAGGCAAATATTACCTTGGCAGTTAACCCCTGAAACCAGTCAGCCGTGGGAGAAACCGCCCGAGGTTCCCAGTAAATCTCCTTTATAGCTTTCAAGCTCCGAGAACAAAGGCTAAACATTGACATATTTAGAGGTAAATGAATTGTTCCTTGAAGACTTGCATTAGGCCTTAGGGTATCTATTAGCCCTGAGTAGCAATGAGCTTCAACTTAGAAGTTTAGACAGAGAAGGAGCTGAGATTGAACACTTAAGGTACTTGGAAACTGAGGATGAATCAGCACTAGTCTAAATATAGAAAAATTACAACAACGATTTCAGGTATTATCTTGGTAACACTTTATAATAACCATCATTTATAAATGGTTGATATAAATTGATAGTTAATTAAACTTAGTTATTTTCCTGTTAACAAACAATAAAATGATAACTAATTATTAGTAATGCTATTATTTCTGTTTTTTTATTATTAGTTTGTGTAATATGAAATAATTAGTTCAGAAATTATATATTGTATCATAGCAATTACATTCTGATACATTAGTAAAGTATTTATTATCATTTTATTGTTGCACACATTTATAACATTTTATATACTATATGAAGTATTTGTTAGTAATTATCAAATGATTTGTAAACCTTTAAGATTTTTTTTTGTAAAACATCTAAAAACATTACACAGATAGATGGACCAGAAACCAATTATTAGCCATTGACAAAGTATTAACTATCTAAATAATGTTTAGATGCTTTACAAAGTACTTTGACAAGGTATTATGATCATCAGTTGCAACTTCATAATTGCCATCCAAATAATATTTATAAACACTTACAAATCTATTATTAACAAAGTGTCACAAATATTTATCTATGTAATATATATATAGATGTTTTACAGACAATATCTTTAAAGTTTCCGAATAATATCTTAATCATTAACAGATATTTATAGTATATAAAATGTAATAATGTGTACAGCAATAAACTGTTAAAATAACATGAATTATAGCATTACTAATAATTAGTACACATTATTTATTATCATTTCCTTGTTTGTTAACAGTAAAATAACTATTACCTAAGTTTAATTAACTATCAATTTACCATTTATAAATGATGGTTATTATAAGTGTTACCGTGAAAATAAATTCAACATGATTGACCAAACAAGGCAGAAAAACCAAGAATCCAATGAGAAGGGAACAACGGGCTAACCATCCAGTGCCAGCAGCGAGGCAAAGTCTTTGCAGTTGCTAACTCCAGTTGAATCAGTGACGCAGGTCTTCCACAGATTGGACCAGTAGGTAGCTGTGGTGATGACTGTTCCATCAAGTGAAGATACCTTCCAGAAATCCATCGGCAAGGTGGAAGACACCAGCACCCACCCCGAAGTGCTTAAAACAAAGGCCACAATCTCCTGAAACATGCTGCTCATTCTGGAGAGAGGACTCCTCCACACTACTGTGTGACGGCCAATTAAGTCGGGAGAGACCTGAAATTGATTAATGGTTCCCTGGCTAGTAAAGCTTGTTAAAAATGTAGCTATGATCTGCACTAGTAGGTTCAATGGATAAGCTGTGATTGATAGTTAATGTGTGGTGGGCTGTTATATTCTGTAGGGAGGAGTTTGGCCCTAAACATCAACAAGTGACCAATGGTCTATTATAGCACCTTCCACCCCCTCATCCAGTGCACGTCACTGTGACTCACAGTCATAAATGATGGGGACTAAAAGTTCTGAATGTAGAAAGTAAAATTAAAGCAACGGTAGGCATGCACAATGAATTCTTTGCTCTGTTTGTGAGTGCATGAGTGGGCATGAAGTCCAACACTCAAATTACTTGATTAATAAGTAAAAGTAATGATACCATAATGGAAAAATACTTTATAAATGTGGAATTTTTTAATTTTTTTTTTTACTGAAGTAAAAGTTAATGTACTTACGTATCAAACACATAGTATTAATTCTGATGTATGTTACATTATTAATGTATTAAACTGTAAAATGCTGCCAGTGGTCAAACCCTTCCCACTCCGGGGTAGGTAACAATGCGTCATACGGTATTTCATGGGTGTATCGCCGTAGCATGAGCCAATGATCAATCGTAAGGTGTTCTTGTTATTTTGTCCATCCACACCACAAACTATTTAAAAAGTGAACCAGCACCATTCTTACAGCCTCATTTGAGTAAAAACATCTGTGTTGAGAAACCACAGCAGACATTTGAGATATACAGTACAGTGAATGTGTCACCTTCTACCTTTCACCTTGCACTGCCACCTATGATTAATACGCAACAAGAGTGCTGTAACTTCCTAAAATAGCAGGATTTAGATAACTTATTAACAGCATGTCACTCACTCTGATATGGAAGCCCTGAGTGGCAAGTGAGAAAAAAAATTCTGGTGATCCATTTTCTAAGTCTCATTTTAATTGTTTCCTCTGACGTGTTTATGACTTAAGAACAAATGAAGAAAAGGGTTTTGCCAGGTCATTTTTCAAAGTTCCTTTTTTTTCACCTGTGAAAACAGGTAAAAAAAAATCTAAGGTAAATAGGACTAAAAGCATTCATGTTTTCTTCCCATAGACTGTAAGTGGACGTTGTCACCGTGACGTCATCCATTGGTTTGTGGACTGCCGTTTTGAAGCCTTGTGTATGGCATTTTGGCTGTCGCCATCTTGGTTTTTGGCTGTCATTATCTTGATTTTTTGCAACCAGAAGTGACACGAGAGGGTGGAGCTAAGTACAACCGAACGCTGAATAAGATATTTTTGTTACAATTAACTTTCATGAACTGAAAACACACTGTGAAAGGGTTAAAGCTCTAAGACGAAAACATGGACAACTCCCAGACCGGACAACGCCGTGGTAGCGACCTGTCAATCACAAGGTAGCCACGCCCTAAAGCATACCCTGCTTTATGGTCTATTTTACTCTAAACGTACTATTCTTTCAAGTAAATAATGCAACTACACTTCATAAAATTCATGATTTGAACAGAATGGAGTCTGACTAGTATTTTCTCCCTTTACTGGCCCATTACTGCCTACAACAGGTCTTTGTTTACTTCCTCTGTAGAAGCTGTGACTCAGACACTCTCAGTTTGACATTTCCAACAAAGGATTACACATTTGCTACTGTTAACACGTGAGCCATAATCTGGAACAGAAATAGTTATTTACTTATTTTTTCAGCATAAATTGTTTTTTTGCTACAAATCTGAAACTAAGTACTAAAGTATTTGTCAAGGTAACAAATTTGTGATTATAACAGTAATGACAATGAAAGATAATGATGAAATGTCATTATGGAAACAGGTATATATACCTGAATAACAATAGAGTTTCTAGTTAAAGAAAAATAAATATGTGGGAAAAGTCTGAGTCTAAAGATGAAAGTTCTTTCACTGAAAAATTACAAAACGCTGTCAGACTGTATCCTCCTTAGTGACGAACCTTAAGTAAAGATTTCTTTGCAAAACACTTAAATAACTTAAGAATGACGTCTTTCATAACCTTCAATAGTATTTTCAAAGACTACTTTATGTATTAAACCCATTGAAAAGTGGTACTACAGGAAAGAATGTTTGAATATCTGCTGCACCTGAAAAAACAGTATATCACAAAATATGCACTGAATTTACTCTTAAATTTTAGTTTTGAAAGAATTTGGCAGCAGCTTAACGGTTCTTGATACATCACAGATACATACTTGTGAAACCATTTGTTTCTGCGGTGAAGAATATTTAGGTTAGGTTACACTGTGTTATTACACATTTCAAAAAGCACCTCCACGGTATACAAACAATACCTTGCCATAAATAAGGCTATATTCACACACTATAGCTGCTATATTAACAACCGCTATATTAACAGATGCGTCATACAGCAGTGTGAAAACAGATACTGTTATGTGGTCGCCGTGAAACTCTGACCCTGTTAGCTTACCTGCCAGCTGAAGGATAGTATGATGTGGTCTGCAGTGCAGAGCTCCAATGGCATTTCCAGCACAATTGTTCCACAGACCCTGGAGCACCCAGGTCGCTGTGATGACTGAGGATGCCCGGCTGGTGGCCCTCCATTCATTGGACACCGTGGCGCCAATAGTGGCCCCCAGCCCGGCCAGGCCGCTGACAAAAGCCAGAATCTGCAAGCCTGACATTTGGAGGTTTAAGATATGTATACAGTCTTTTAGCAGATTCAAGAAAATGAGAAGAAATAAAATGGCCCCAGGCGGGCAAATTACACTGTGGACATGTGTTTCATTGAGATGATTTACAGACAGGACATCTTACCTCCTGCGTCTCTAGTGGCGAGGGATGGACACAGGTGTCTGAAAGTGAAATAGTAGGAAGGAAGTGTGACCTGGCAGTTAGTCATTACATTTTGGCAAAGTGGTATTTGAAATGCACGTTTCGGTGTACAAATAAGGT
Source organism: Sebastolobus alascanus (assembly GCA_916701645.2). Taxonomy (NCBI): domain Eukaryota; kingdom Metazoa; phylum Chordata; class Actinopteri; order Perciformes; family Sebastidae; genus Sebastolobus; species Sebastolobus alascanus. Next base: position 1,238,885 of record CAKAOJ020000059.1, read on the forward strand.
CAAGTATCATATTAACGTAACAAAAATAAAAGAGTAATCAGTAATCCTCAAAAGAAGAAGCAATGTGACAAAGTCCACTTACTGGTTCATCTATTTCTGCACACAATATTAAGCAACTGAACGACTAATGATTGCCAGCTCATACGTGAACATGTATGTTGTTTTTCAGGGTCACTGATGTCACTCATGAGACCATCAGTTTTTTTATCTAAAATAGAAGAAGATAAACATCGTACATTTAGAGAAAGTGAAGACACATATAAGAAGAGATGGTGGCATCGGAACGTAATCAGCTGTAATGTGAAGCTCAATAAAGTCATTCAGGAAATCATTAGTGAAACTAAGATTATCGTCAGAAAGATTTGAAATCTGGCAATTGTTTTTTGTATTATGTTATGATTCATTTTTGTTTTTGTTTCTATTACAGAATAGAACAAATACAAACAGGTAATAAAAGTATTTCACTAAATATAACAGAAGATGTATTAGGACTGCATGTGAAGTATGTGGAGTTGATTTTTGAAAACAAGTACACATCAAATGTTTACAATTTCCGTACCAGTAAGAAAAAAAAAGTGGGAGCGGGATTCAGTGCATTTTACAGAAAATATTGTTAGAACAGTCAGTGTCTGTAACTTTCATAATTTACAAATAAGAAAGATGAATCACATGTAGGGGTTTTAAGTGGGGTTCCTTCATTTTAGTTTAGGTTATACCTTATTTGAGATACAATGCCAGGCAAGCCACATACTGTAGCATGTCGTGAAAAATAACTCTCCTGTAGGTGTCACTTCATTCTTTCCATGAAAATGAAGAGATAGTATTACATTTTCCTCTGTGACTTCTGTTCTTCTGTTGAATATTAACAAGCGTCCCTATGACATTTAACTAAATGGGTGAGGAAGTCCTTTCAAAACAGAATTAAATGGGACAATATCTAGACAATTAAATCCAGATGGGACAATCTTAATCATCCATAAATTGTTCACAGGAGAGATTAAGATTAGGATCAGTTTCTCTGATCCACAAGTGAAAGTTTGTTACAGGCGAAATGGTCAAATATAACAGTAAGTAAACTACAATCAACTTGTCTATACTAACACAGGTAGGAGGATAAAAAAAAACAAGAAAAAAGGTAAATAAAACCTTGTAAAGCTTACATTTGTATGTTCAAACAGATTTCTATTAATCATCTATAGATGAAACATATTGTTTGAAATACAGTAATCAGATCAGCAAGGTTTAGCACATTTTGATTTTTGAATACAGGTCAAAATTGTAATTGAATTAATCAGGTAAAATTGAGAGCAAGAATTCATATTCTGTTAATCAGAACAATACATTTTTTTTCCAAAGTTATGTGTGTGTGACACAAGTACTGCACTACTGATACATTATACTTCTACTCCACTACATTTCAGAGGGAAATATTTGTACTCCACAACAGTTACCTGACTGGAAAAAATGGTGGCTTTCACATACTGCACACAGCACAAATCTTCACATTACCAAATAGTTTTTGTATTTTATTGAGTCCTAAAAGTCTTATTTTTTACAACAGTTTTTTTTTATACATTTTTGAGAATAAGTGTCATTTTATTTTATTTTCTCCCTTAGTCTGTCCTTTTTAAAGATTCTATAACATAACATAACATAACATAACATAACATAACATAACATAACATAACATAACATAACATAATATAATATAATAGGTTACATTCTACATGAGTAGGCTACTTTTACTTTTGATACAAATCTGGATGATAATACTTTTACAGTAGTACTTTTGTGTACATAACTGATTGTTTGGTGAGAAAGGACAGAGTTCATTCATGACATGAAGGAGTACTGAGGGAAGTGATGGGAGTCTTCCGTCAGCCAATCACCGGGCGGTGGGCGGGGTTACGCAGCGCTCCTCTCTCCTGACCGTGAGCCAAGCCGGCTGTGTGCTGTGTCTCCTGTAGTAGCTTAATCCTGTCCTGAATGTCTGTAGGTGTGATATTGACAGACATTGGAGTTTACAGCAGCTGTTCTCTCAGGGTTTTCCTCCTCTGAGTCTTTTGTCGATATCCTCCCCGTCACACAGCCCGCAGAGAAAGTCCTCAGGTTTGCTTTTCCTGTTGGGGGGGGGCATGGAACCACTGCGAAAGGAGGCGAAGGATAATCCGTCGGCTTCAGCTAATCTTCTCTCCAAGATTTTCTTCTGGTAAGAAAAGGCGGCCCGCAGTGACAGCCGTGTTTGACATTAATTGAATGGAGAGCCCTCCTGTGTGACAGTTTGTGGCCACTCAAAAGACACGCTGTCCCCTGGACGTGATAGCAGGTAGCTGCTGCTGAGCATCCGTCCATGCGTAAACATAAAACAACACTGTTCCCACACGGAGGAGAGAGCTCAGGCTCTTGGGTATAAGTTTATCCCTGTAGTCTTGAATCACAACAGGCAGGCTTGTGCAGAGTAAGAGTAGTTTGGAGCATGAATTATAGCCTACTATTGTTTCAATAGTAACTTAGTCCCTATAATAATAGATTTAGTTAGATGTAACTTTTCTGGACATAGTTACAAAGACAATGTAAAGATGATGAGAGACAATAACAAACATACATTCTAAATTATAATAATGTATTAAATCATAAACTGCAGCCCCCCGAAAATCCTTACCACAAGATGGATATCCCCATACCCCATAATATATATTATCTTCCTTTCATAATGTTTTGGTCTTAGAACTGCCAATTGCATGTGTAGACAATGCAAAAAGAGAAACATTAGAGGCCATCAAAAGAGTTGCCGACCTGGTGATATCCTCTATGTAAAATGGTTGTAGATATATATTTTGATATGTGGAAAAGTGAATATGAGGGGGTACACACCTAGCCTATTGTACAGTTAGGATGCCATATTAAGTTGCATTGACTAGATGAAATATGATTGCAAACAAATAAAAAAAAGGGGTAGGAGGAGAGTGGGCAAGGGGATGGCTCCTTGCTCCTCTTTCTTTTTTTGTACATCCATTTGTCTTGAGAGGATGGCATGAAAAAATAATAAAAAGTTAGTCATAAAAATAAAATATTAAGTTAAAGTGGGGGCCAGATAATAAACAAACATTAATCAGATAAAATGGATGGATTAGCTCCCAACAGAGGTTACACTTTTTATTTTTATTTTTTATAAATAAGCTCTATTGGTCTATTTTGATGCCTTTTTATGCACTCTGGCACTTATTTACATTAAACGTACAAACATTGTGAATCAAATGTATTAAGTATTATTAAGTTGAGTATCACTGTGGTATGTAACTGTTACAGCTCATACAGGTGGACTACTTCCATTGCATTTCTGTCTTCTGGTGAAAACCTTCTATCTCCTTTATTTTCATGCTATCTGGTTTTCACAGTTTCTTTGAACAATTATTTCAATAACTGTTTTCAAGTACTGAGCATACTTTCATGTACTTCTTCTCTAGTTGGCTGAATCCCTTGTTCAGAATCGGGTACCAGAGGAAGTTGGAGGAAGATGACATGTATGAAGTTCTCCCAGAGGACTCATCAGATAGACTCGGCGAGGAGCTACAAGGGTAAGACATTATTAATTCAGTTTAATAAGGCTTAAGTTCATTTCCTTCTGTCATTTACTGTGATTATCTCAAAGTTCAAATTAGCTATTAAATAGGCTTAGATTCTAGGAGTCACAGACGCCACAGTGATCTGTTACTGTGTGTACTTTACAGAAATCTGGTCTGGTACCATATGTGCACCTTCAATGTTTATAGTCATTGACATTGAAACCCCCCTGAAGGATAATATTAAATGGTAGGTTTGGGTATTCTCCAAGACCCAATCCACCGCTTCAGAAAAGACATAGTACTCAAAACTACTATATTCAAACAACAATCAGAGCTTTATTCTCACACTAAGCAGCAGTCATATTGGAGTGACCCCCTTCTCCACTGGGAGAAAATCCAAGTTTTTAGTAGCCAACCAGCGACTCATGTATGTCCCCACCACTGCCTGGCCCCTCTTAGCTCAGACATATTCTAAATATGGGACAGACAACCCCAAAGGGCACTTCGTTCTTGGAGGGGAACCAAACTATATATAGACAGTACTTCTCAAACTATCACATGAGACCTAGAAAGAGGAGGCCTATGTGCCATCTATATATAGTTGAGGGGTGATCAACTGAGTATGGTGCAAGTACTTCACTGCTAAGGCTAATGATGGGTGATGACACATACAAATAGTTAAGACACTGCAGCTGCAGAAATGAGGGGTTTGTATTAAATTGTGTCAGTTAAACCGGCATTAGGCAGAATGTTTTTGGCATCATTGGGCAAAAAATAACCTTTCAGCATAATTCAAGCACTCTGAGAGAAAACTAGACTTCTGCTCCTCCTCATGGCTCTGTTTTCAGGCTTTAAAAAATCTAGCCTGTGATGGGTGACTTTGGCCAATCACAGGTCATTTCAGAGAGAGAGAGCGTTCTTATTGGCTGTTCATTCAATGGAGGCAGCTGTCAATCACTCGACATGAGAAAGTTTGCTCCGGCTGGTGGGCGGAGCTTGGTATTTCCTCAACTGTTCTCAACATGGCTGCCGGGTCACAAACTTTCTCATTTTACAGCTAAACGGTACACTACAAGATGTTTCTGAAAACATTTGAGGCGAGAAATAGGCATTACAAGAACAAAATATTGACTCATATTTGATCAGCGCTGCCTAGTTTGACAGTTTGATCGGAGTTCGCGGGTGACTGACAGCTGCTCAGAGACGGCAGCCTCCATCTCGGCTCTGATTGGTTGCTTTCCTCCGGTCTGTGAAATCTTGCCGATGCCATTAGGTATGTAAATAATGAAATACTATGTAATTTTGTCCATTTATTCATAGATTAATAAATTAATTTGTAAATACATTTATTAATGCCTAATTTTATGGTACAGTTAGTTATTAATCAATTAAATGCTCTATTACTATTTACGTGACTCTTGTGGTCCTCCATAATTAGGAGCACCGGAGGACACAGAGGCACCTGATTTTTTTTCAGATTACCTCTCTCATGCACCACTGTCAGGATATAGTGACCGTTTTATAAAAATAACTTTTAATCATCTTTTAATCATATTTGCTCCAATTCTACCCACTGCAGCTTCAATAACCACAGCCTACACTTTGCTAGTGTTGCACCAGGTGTGAAATATAAATATTTTCAAGATTCAAGATTCCTTTATTGTCAATACACAGAGTACAGCGAAATTTGAAGCAGTCCTGATGGTGCAATCACACATAACAAGTATAAAAGATAAGATAAAACCTTGTTCAATACAAGTTTAACTACTATAAAATAAGTAAAAATATATATATATATATCTAAAAAAGAAGAGTATATATATATATATATATATATATATATATATATATAAAAAATAACTAGAAATGTTGACCTATGATACAATATATACAATACAATTACAATACGGTCGAGGCAGTATACATTACAATCAAGGCAGTAGTTATTGCGCAGTAATAATAGTACGTATAGTGCACATGAATCGGTAGTGCAGTTGATAAATTACAAGAAATTATATATCTATTAATAATATATTATAATATAATAATATATTATATTATTTTCTAATTCAGTGAAAAGCTAAGGTCTCAAAAAACATCATTCATTTGTAACTTACCTGTATTATTTTGTTTGTGTGGGATGTGTGGTTATTTTATTCCTGCTAAGCACAGCATCGCCGGCAGATGGCGCTGTCGCTGCAGGGCATCGGTAGCTAACCTGTAGCTAACGCCAGTAGAGTAGAAGAAGCCCTCAGACGGTACAATACACATAATGAGTGAGTTCAAGGTGTAACTACACCACAGAGAGCGCTTCTGACTTCAGCTGTAATTACATATTTCCAACAGGTAAACTGACCATGAACACAGCCCTGGTAAATAGAAAGTAGTAGTGTGTGAAGTAAGGCTGAATTGTGGTAATGTTTATAGCAAGGGTGTTTAGTAGCGTGCCCGTGTCAAACAGGCTAAAGAGCTAATGGTTAAATGTATCGGTATGCTAATGCTAATCGGCGCTAGCATTAGAGCCAACGCGACGTCATTGGGTTACAAGGGTTTTTCAAAATAAGAGTTCACACAATGTTCACTGTTGATGTTTTATTGTCATTACTGTGAGTAAGTTACACTGGGAAAGCAAATTACAGTAACTGATGCTTTTGGTATAGACTACTGTTAAGTAAGATGATGTTAGTTCATATTGTATAATTCATATTGGTTTTAAAAGTGGTTATAAGACAAGTTAATATTATTATACATACTAGTCTAGAGCAATGTTAAATACTTACCCATTACTTACCTGGTGTTATAGTGTTCAGTGGCACTATAGGTCGATGTGATTGCTCTTGATTTTCTCACTGAATTGTTTTGATTGCTTACAAACTGGATGTCCTGCTCGTTGACTTGTGTTGTGTGTGACTGTTGTATTTGTCTGCTTGTATTGTTTGTTTTCATTGTTGTAACAATGCCTGTGCTGCCCTCTTGGCCAGGTCACTCTTGGAAAAGAGATTTTAATCTCAATGAGTTTTTTACCTGGTTAAATAAAGGATATAGTAATTCTAAAGCTAAACCGTTACCTATTTATATCTAAAAGGAGTGTATTTCTACAGCTAAACCATTAATTACCTGTAATCCCTGTAAAAGAGAAATTTAATTGAACATTTATCTTGGATAATCAGGAGGGAAAACCTCTGAAAAGAGAATTCAGACGAGTATAGACAGTCATGTGTGATTATGTCATTTTGTATGAGTTGTCAATGGCATTTAAATGTTTATTATTATTAAGTATATGTGGTTATGGTTTAAAGAATAAGGCAGTAAGTTGAAAGTAGCTAAGGCCAGTAGAGGAGAAGTAGCCGTCAGTACATGATGAGTGAGGTCAAGTGTGCATGCGACAGAGAGCGCTTCTGACTTCAACTGTTCTTTCATATTACCAACAGAAATTAAATGTTTTGCACCAGAGTGAGCTTCATATCATTCCTGCCTTTGAAACACTAGCAGTGGTGTACTGGCTATCCGGTATACTGAGACAAATCCCAGTGAGCTGTCAAAACAAACCATTATCAAGCCTCACCCGCGACTGGGCGTGGTTTAAGCCTTCAGCAGACACGCCCCCCAGTGTTTCAGAGCAGAGAACAATACTTATTTTTTTCACCATTTTGAAACTTAATTTGATGTACTTTGCGATAGTTTTGATCGTTCAAATTTGGCTGGGTGGTTAATAACACGTTTTTCTGTGGTGTGTTACACTCACACTCAACACATTAATTTTTGCTTTACTCGGACTTTAACACCCACACAAGCAAGACATAATAATGGATTATTCTGCTTGAAATATGTGGAACTGAATTTTTCTTCTGATTTCTCTCACAACAATCTATATTAACTACATTCAGTAGTGCAACAGTGCATTATTGTGAGTAACACTGCATCATTTTTATAGATTATTTAAACATAAAATCGTAAACTTTATTTTAATCGTCACATACATACTTATATGAAATAAAACTTCTGCATTTAACCCATCTTAGGCATTTAGGAGCAGTGGGCTGCTGTAAAGCGCCCGGGGAGCAACTTGGGGTGCAGTTTTTCCATTCAAGGACACTTCAACATGTGGACAGGGGGAGCCAGTGATCAAACCGCCAACCTTGTGATTAAAGGATGACCCGCTCTATCCCCTGAGCCACAGCTGGGAATAACCATTGCTTTTCTTTTTCGCTTTCTAAAGGTACTGGAACAGAGAGGTTCAACAGGCGGCAAAAGATCTGCACCCACCCAGACTTGCCAAAGTTCTTGTTCAGTGCTACTGGAGATCATACGCACTCATTGGAATATACATCTTTATAGAGGTACAGTGCAATCTCACAGTGAAACCAAACGTCTCCAGAGAACAATGCCGCAATAAGAATTAAGTTTTGCTTTAATGCGGCACCCCCACACACCTGTTTTACGTCTCATTTTTCTAACAGGAAGTTATCAAAGTCATTCAGCCGTTGCTACTTGGGAAGATAATTGAGTACTTTGAGAGTTATGACCCCACCAACACAGCTGCAGTCTATGAGGCCTACAGCTATGCTGCAGGCATCTCCTTCTCAAGCATCGGCTTGGCCATTCTTTCTCATCTCTATTTCTACCACGTCCAACGAGCAGGCATGAAGATTCGTGTGGCCATGTGTCACATGATCTATCGGAAGGTCAGTCATTATGAGACATGTATTGTATGTATAAATTTCATCTGTCATATTCCTGTGGTTTATATGACTTGATTTAACACCTTTGTTCTACAAAGGCTCTTTGTCTTAACAGCAAAGCATTTGCCAAAACTACCACAGGACAAATTGTAAACCTCTTATCCAATGATGTCAACAAATTTGACGAGGTAATTATCTGAACGTATTTTAGGTTAATATCTTGAAATATTTTTTTTTAAATGTGACTTACTCCTTCAATAATATATGACCATACATCAGTAGTTCTTTCCTCTTCATTGTTTTCTTATAGGTAACCTTATATTTGCACTTTTTGTGGATTGGTCCTCTACAAGCAGCAACTGTGATATTATTGTTGATGTATGCAATTGGCCCATCATGCCTTGCGGGAATGGCTGTCTTCTTCATCCTGATGCCAGTACAGACTATGTTCGGACGCTTGTTCTCTACCCTCAGGTTTGTAGTCATTCGCCAGATTTATCAAATATAGAAAACTATTTTCCTCTCTCCTTAAGTTAATGTTGTGTGTTGCACTGTTGCCATTGCTGCAATTTGTGTCTGTTGTTTTAGGGCTGAGACGGCGGCCTTAACAGACGACAGAATACGCACAATGAATGAAGTCATCTCTGGGATCCGCGTTATAAAGATGTATGGGTGGGAGAAGCCTTTTGCTGCATTGGTGAATGAGGTCAGAAGGTACATCAAAAACTAACCTGCCTTCCCTTTTACCAAATTCCATTTACATCTATTAACAAGTTTTTGTAATATCCTCTTAATTGACACTCTGCTAAGTCCCGTCCCTCGAACGCAGACTGGCCTATCATAGCGTAGGGTTTGACAACTATCCGGCTCTGCTCCATAGACTCTCATGTAGTGGTTTCAGATATTCTACATTTTCAGGCTGGTTTAGTAGATTTCGAGCTTGTCATGGTTAACTTTTACACTTTTACACTGAGATCTGTAAGCTGTAGCTTTTATTTTTATCTTTATTACCCGTTTTTGCTGCTGAATAAGTTTGACATCCTGATATATCCTTTCAAAGCATATTGAAGCCCCTTCTTTCTGCTTCTCTCTGAAACTGCTTTTTCGTTTTTTTCCAAAATTAGATAATATTTATTCAGGGAGTGCAGTTAGTCTGTTACCTCCGACAGTTTGACGGAGTAGCAGCGGGGGCGCGGGGCTTAGCGAAGGGGTTATTAAAAAACAAATGCTTCTGTTTGTGAATGATAATCTGCGTTGAACAGTGTTTACTGACAACATGTCTTGTTATTGTCCAGAATGGAAATCTCCAAGATCATGAAAAGCTCCTACCTGCGTGGCCTGAACATGGCATCTTTCTTTGTGGCCAGCAAGATCACCGTCTTCATCACCGTCTGCGTCTACGTACTGACAGGGAACCAGTTGTCTGCTAGCAGAGTGTTTATGGCTGTTTCCCTCTATGGTGCAGTCAGACTCACCATCACGCTCTTCTTTCCCTTTGCCATAGAGAAGGTCTCCGAGACTCTCATCAGCATTAGAAGGATTCAAGTAAATGCACCACAGACGGAGCTCATATTTATACCCAGTGTGTGTTGATCACCGTCTATGGAAACTAAAACTCTGAATGTGATTCTTCTTCTAAGAATTTTCTTCTGCTGGATGAAGTTGCTCCTCAGCACCTGGGGCTTCCTGTGGCAGAGAAGAAGGACTGCATGGTGAAGATTCAGGATTTAATATGCTACTGGGATAAGGTGAGAATTATTGTGGACAACGTGTCGCTCCTTTCTATCTGTACATTGCTCACGTACGACAATCCTTAAACCCCTCGGGGATCTAAGTAAGGATAGAGAGTGGCGCTATACAGATTGTGAGGCGCCTCTCGGACAAATTTGCGATTTTGAGCTTTATAAGTAAACCTGACTTACTGAATAGTTACTCCATGACAGTGTTTCACTTCATTTACTTTTTCTTACAGATGCTAGAGGCTCCAACTTTACAGAACGTATCTTTCACAGTGAGACCAGAGCAGCTCCTGGCAGTAATTGGACCTGTTGGGGCTGGAAAGGTCAGGTCTGTTTTGCATACTCAGGTTTATAGTCATACACACACATGATGATGATAAACCTGAGATATGTTAAGTAACTCAAAATCATTAATAATCTAATACTAGGCATTGTATTAACAGTATATCGTTGAGTCAGTGCTGATGTTTTACTTTTTATTTTATTTTTTACCAGCAGTTGAATAACATATAAAATATCACTGGGGCCATTAGATTTGACTGACACAATGGAGACATAAATGTTTTAATATGTAGGAAATACCAAGATTCCTTTATTTTGACCGTACAATAATCCTGTTGTTGTATAATAGTACTGCTATTATTTCTTATTAGATAGTTAGTTCCTGATTTATGGCAATTTTTCACACTTTTTTTTCCTTTTCGTTATCTCAACCTGTTTCTGGCACTGTACAGCTTGTATAAGCTATGAACCCTACTGTTTCCGGCAATAGAGCTACACCAAATGTCTTTTCCCAGCGTAGGAGAGCTGCTTGCGACATCGCGACGCGTTTTGAGACGCGCTCACCACACATCACAGCATCACAACATAGCTGTCATGGCGTGGCGCAAGCCATTGGAAATAATTGGAAATAACGGGTTTCAGAGCGCAGTGGTGCCGTTGTCGCATTGTGTCTGAAAGGGCCTTCAGTGAGTGAGAGAAGGAGAGAGAAATGGAGAGTACTAAGATAAAGAAATACTCAAGCAGGGGCAAAAGATTAATGAATGAATAAAAACTGATGAATATTAGTTTATGCCAGAGATTCACACAAGTTCACGCCAGAGGGGCGAATTATTCAGTTTTTTTTCCTGAGAATTAAAAGTAAAATTTAAAAGTAGGCCTATTTATCAAAAAATGCTGTTGCAGTATACTTATTATTTTGTAATATTTGTTAATTAAAAGTCACCAGAATGCAGGAAACAAAGTCTTTGAAATTTTTCTGGGGGAGGACCACCAGACCCCCCCCTTTTGGTTTTGGAACCCTCCCTATTTTTGAGGTCTCAAGGTTGGCAAGTAAGTGTATCGATCTTCTCGTCTAACTCTCGGCAAGAAAGTGTATTTAAGTGCATTCCCCAAAATGTTCCCAAAATTGTTCTTAAAATCCTAGTGTTTGTTCTGTGTTTGTGCATGTCAGTCCTCGCTCCTCAGTGCCATCCTGGGAGAACTGAGTCAGGAAAGTGGTGTGGTCAAGGTCAAAGGAGAGCTGACCTACACTTCTCAGCAGCCCTGGATTTTACCTGGTACGATTCGAAGCAACATCCTTTTTGGCAAAGAGCTCAACCCTCAGAAGTACGATAGAGTTCTGAGAGCCTGCGCCCTCAAGAGAGTGAGAATCACTGTTGATTAACACATGCCCCGCTGCATTTTAATACTCTGTAGTCTAGCTATTAGACAGGTTTAGCTTGTAGTGAGTCCAGTTTATGTGAATGATTGGGAAGGGTTGCATTTGGACCCTGTTCAGGACATGGAACTGTTGCCAGGTGGTGACTTGGCGATGGTCGGGGACAGAGGGGCCAACCTCAGTGGAGGACAGAAGGCAAGGGTCAGCTTAGCAAGGTGTGCTGGATAAGTATGCAGCGATGCACATTTGTATTTGTTGTCAGTGACAGAGATAACCTCCATATGTGTGTATTTTTAGAGCAGTGTATCAGGATGCAGATATCTACTTGCTGGATGACCCTCTCAGTGCTGTGGATGCTGAGGTGGGACGGCACCTCTTTGAAGAGTAAGTCTTGTTACTAACATCTCCCCATTGTTTTCCATGAAGAAATCCAATTCCAAGTACAAATCAGTTAATCGGCTGTTAATATCAGATGGAAAATACGCTAGCAGTTTTTCATGTCTGCATAAAAATATTTGTTTCAGGTGCATTTGTGGACTTTTGAGGAAGAAGCCTCGTATCCTGGTTACTCATCAACTACAGTACCTGAAGGCTGCAGATCAAATTGTTGTCTTCAAGCAGGTGCGTCTTTATGTTTGCGTGTTTATTATGCTGTGTCTCAATTTGCGTACTTCCGTACTTACACTTCCTATTTTTTAGTGCATAACTGTGTTCACACTGAGAAGTATGGCAAAATGCAGTGCTATCTAAGTACCCGGATGTTGTACTCAAAACAGTCAAAACGTTGAGTGTGGGCCGCTGGACACTTCTTACCCTCAGCGGTCGCCATGTTTGCTACGTAGAGGAAGGGGAGGGGCCAACAACCTATTTCAAACTTGTGAAAATGGCGGGCAAGGAAGCTGCAGCAGTTGCAATTGAAATGGCAAACACCGAACTATAAAAATTCAAGTTATACATGTGTTTTTTTCACTAAGTACCACTATAATGTAGTTGGATAGAAGCCATTATCGTGTTCATTTGTTCGTCTTAATTGAATTACTGCCGATACAGCATAAGAGTTTACATGTGAAGACAAGTGCTCAGGTGGTGATAAAACTGAAAGTTAGTGCATCAAATAAGCAAATACAAGTTGTTACTGGTTATGATGCTCCATGTATTCTGAATATTTGCCATTCACATAGTTTTAATGATGATCACAGTCGGTGTGTGGTGTATAATTCTGTTAACACTCACTGTCTTGTGGTATCATTTAAGTCTAATTTCATAGCATTTCTCAGCTCAATAACTTTTCAGCGACACTACAGTACACCCGTATCTTTTGAGTATCAAACACTCACCCCTGTAGACCAAAAGGTTGCTTTAAAAAGTTTGTAGTTACCCGAGGGCATCAGCTGTAGTCAGCCTGGATTCACAGTGATTACAGTGGATTCTAGTGATGACCCAGTTTCATGACAAAAAGAAAACAGACTGCCCGTCTTCTGCTCCTTTATTGGCCAGAACCACTCTGTTTTGTATACAGTAGGACACGAAGAGTCACGCTAACCAGCACTGAGTGACCTATGACCACGGCTATGATGGAGCTGTCCCCTACCTGATTAGTATTAAAGCCTCACTAACTGATTTTTGGCCAATATGTGGCAGAATAACTAATGAACAGTCTGACAATTGGGTGGTATTGCTAATGTGTTAGCGTACAGTCGGCTCATCATCCCATTGGAGCAAAGTGTAGCTGCTTGATGAGTAAAGTTCAATAGTCCAATAGTCACTGGCCTTTTAGTTCTGGTTTGGTCTTCTTTGACTGCTCTCTCTAGATGTTTGCCTTTCTGCACTCGCTGGTCGCTAACTCTGTCTGTCTGTTTTTTGGAGCTCAGTGCACTTCAAATTAAGAAAACACATACAAGTAGACACAACACAAGCAAATGAAGAAACATCTCCAATTTGACACATACGCAGGATTTAGAAAACATACTTCACTTCACTTGACGACACACGAAAACATCAATTTGATGATACATAAGCAGCGTTTAGAAAAAGTGCTGCAAGAAGTTCACAACACAATGGAAACTGTTTCAATGGGACACTAAAAAGTGATGCACGCGGCCGGGACACGCAGCGGTTGTTGTTTCTGTTTGTGGATTATTATGTTGTTGAAGTCGGCTATCAGTCAGTGGTGTTGGAAATGTTTTTTTTGGCCTCTTCTAACATTGCGATCGCACGATTCATGCTGTTAAGCTACCATTAGCCTTTTGATTATAATTATAATGTCTGAATAATGCAATCACAGTGATGGATAGCCGACTTCAATAACTTAATAAGCCACAAACCATGACGACAACAACAAGCGCGTCCCAGCCGTGTGCATCAATTTTTAGTGTACCCTGGAAAGTTTCCGTAGTGTTGTGAGCTTCTTGCAGCACGTTTCTGTATTTGCATCGCTTTTTCTAAATGCTGCGCATGTGTTGTCAGTCAAATTGATGTTTTTTTGTGTCGTCAAGTTTGTGAAGATGTTTCTCCATTTACTTTTGTTGTGTCTATTTGCATGTGTTTTCTTAATTTGCAATGTGTTCAGCTCTCAGGGCCACCGCATTGTTTACTGGAAAAAGCATACAAACGGGTTCTATGAGAACGGCTCCTCAACCATACAATGTAATATTTGTGGGTTGTAAAATTTAAACATTGAGCTTTTCTATTTAAAAAAGTTTTACAGAAATAGTCTTTGTGGATTCGTCACTACGAGCGACCCCTTCCAAATTAGTCATTTTAATCAGCGTTGATTATAAAATACAATAATAATATTGATTAGCAGCTTTTACCACAGCTTTGAACCGCAAACAACAACAACAAAAACAATTTACTCTCTGTACAGTGAATTTAACTTTATAATATCCATTAATATGTCATCACGTTATTACTTTCACTTGAATATTTTTCATATATGAACTGTGACTATTGTTTTCACAATCACATCCAACGTGGTGGAAGACATTCAGGAACATTCTGTGAACAAACTCAACGAGGATGTTATTCTGTTACTTGGACAACACATTTGAGAATTTGCAATTCTGCAAGAGCTTAAAAGTGACATGTAAATGTTTAGGCAAAACTTACATAAACGTTCTTTTTACTGGTAATATTGACAGGGGCTCATCTTCTTCTGCTTAAATATCATGTCACTTACAGATGCTGAGATTTCCATGACTGTGTGTGCGCTCTTGTGCTATTAACGGTCTCTTTTCTGTCTTTGTCAGGGTCAGATGGTGGCGCGGGGGACCTACAGTGAGTTGCAGGGCTCTGGACTAGACTTCACCTCCCTGCTAAAGGAGGAGGAGGACCAGGAGGAGGACAGGCAGGACGCGACCCCCATCCCTGGGACTGTCTCCCGCTTCTCCCATAGGCTCTCTGACAACTCAATGTCCTCCATGTCCTCCCTCTCCTCCTCTCTGTACTCTTTGATTGAGAGAGCAGAGCCACTTGCAGTGGTAGGTATATTTGAAACATTACATTACCAAAACTTGGCTATGATTGGTAAAAGGCGGTATTCATCAAGCTTTAAGCATTTAATACATGTACAGCGATGTCATTGTGGGGGAAAGGCTTTGTTGTGCATTCTACCAGCCACTAGAGGGCAGAAGGCACTCACCTTTTACCTGCTGCTCATCACAGCCTGATCTGAAGTGTTGCTGTATGGCTGGCATTGACACTAGTGTCTATCTGTAGGTAGTGCAACCAACGGAGGAGGAAAGCCGCTCAGTAGGAAACGTCGGCGTGCGTATGTATGTGAAGTATTTCAGGGCAGGCGCTAACTTCCTGGTCCTCTGGGTCCTCATTTTACTCAATGCCCTAGCACATGTGAGTCAATTTCTTAAATTCATTTGGTGTGTGTTTTCTCATCAATTTTGGAAAAATACAACACATAATTTATCTCATGTGACAAAATTAAATGATATAATACATTGTCTTGATAAATGTTTATTTGTGACATTATTTTGATTTATAATTTTGTTGTTGCGTTTGCTTGTCTAGATTACATTTGTTCTACAGGACTGGTGGCTCGCTTGCTGGTGAGATTTTTTTGTTTCTTTTTTACACCCTCTGAAAATCACGAATTCTTGCAAAAATTGAGAGCAGCAGGTTCTCTAAGCCAAACTGACATTTTCTGAGCCTGGAAATGGTTGATGATTTAATAGAAGACGACTGAACCAAACTGTTTTTCTTGGCATTATCTGTCACTTGTTGAAACTGACCTTGTGCTTCAGGATTGGAGGAATGTGTTCTGTATAGTGCCTTCGTGTTGCAGCGTTCTTTCTTCGTTGTGTTTATTTGTCCTTGTGGATTTTTGGTTCTTTTGTGGCTGACTTGCAGGGCCTCTGAGCAGAAGCACATCAATGTGACAGAGCACCTCAATGGCAGCTTCCCTCGGCAGCTGGACCTTGACCTGTACCTAGGTGTTTACGCAGGTGAAGCTCACTGAGCGCACATTGCTTTTTGTGTACTGTTGAGGCTCTGAATACGCCAGCCATTCAGTGAACAGATCCACAGTTCTTTGGCTGTGGCCCAAGGCCTTCAAGGCCCAGTGTATGTGTACATGGGCCTCAGCTGTACGGGGAGATAGCAGTGCCTTTCTTGTTCTCTGCTGTTGGATTGCTCTGATTGTCTCCCTGTGACTCCTAGCCTCTCCACTCTTTCAGGCTTTGTATTCACAGGTGATAGATCAGCATTCAAGACAAAAAAAAACCATCACTGAAGGAAAAACTTAAGTGGAATATATCTGCCGTCTTGTGCCATTCAGCATGCTGGAACCTTAAATGCATAGCTGACCTTGGAACAGGTACAATGATAGCATTGTAGTGTGCTGATGGATTTTTTTTTTCTGTGCTTTTGGCAGGTTTAACCGCCACTTCAGTAGTATTTGGCTTCCTTCGCAGCATGGTCTTCTTTAATGTCCTGGTGAGCTCGGCCCAAACCCTACACAGCAACATGTTCAATGCCATCCTCCGGACCCCGGTACACTTCTTCGATATCAATCCAATCGGTAAGTGTCTCATTTCCTCATCGCGTTCTCATTTAGATGATTGATAACTAATAACTTACTTATAACATGATCAAGGTTGTACAGGAATGATGAGATGATTATGAGATGTTTACATCCAGTGGGGACCTGCTGTAGAAGTTATTGTTCTAACATCTCACCACTAGAGAGCAGACTGTTACTTACTTTGTCATGTCTCGATCCACTTTACAAACATCCATTATATGCTTGCCCTTAAACACCATAGTTTATTATTGCTAAGTTATATAAAATATACATACGTTTTTAAATGTTAAAATTTTAATATAAAAATGTAAATAATTGTATACTATTCAAAGATTTCATATTATCATATTATTGAAATGTTTATGGAATATCCCTATAAATAGAATTAATAACTGATAAATTAATCAGAAGATCTAATATGATTTATAATACAAAGGCTGTGCATTTAGTCATACAAGCTAAAAGATGGTTTTCTGTTTGAGGGGGTTTATGGGGTTTAATATCTGGCTGTGAATAAACTGGCATCACAAAAGTCGCTGCTGGGAAGTAAAGCCTGTGTAACCAAGAGGCCATTTCAGTCCAAGAGCTTTGCGATATGACTTAATATATAGCCATAATGTATTTAAAAATGAGTAAAGAGTGCTATCTTCTTTTTATTGTGAGCCCGAACAAAAAGCAAACAATCATATTGAGTAAATACTGTTTGCACTAGATCTTGGACAGTGTTGTGTTTGGACTATAGAGCTGTGTAAATACACACATATTTGTCTTGTGCGCTGTATCAGAAATCTTCGATTATTTCATTAGCTTTGTAGGCTGTAGCTGCTGGGTCAATGGAGTGGGCAGATGGACACGATTTTAAAAGTGTGCAAACACTCCAAATACGTCTGACTTTACTCAGGGAGGGCTGCTGGTTTTTCTCCAGGCGTGTTTCGCACCACCTTTTTAAATAGAAACCAATAAAACCGAGAGCGTATTTCGAGACTTGTGCGAATCAATTGCTAAATGTTTTGCTCTTCTTCTTATTTTATCTCTTTTGATTTTGTGGTTTTAATTAAAGACCTCTATTAATTAGGTGAAGTAATGTCACCACAGTGTGTCATTCATATCCAAAGTCAACTGTCAAGTGGCCCACTTTGATAAGTTTAATTTTTCTGGAGCATTGTTCACCTGTCAGCAGATAATTACTCACCCTAATCTCTTCATAGCGACATGCATGTACAACACAATCAGCTCGGGTGGGAATTCTCAACAAGAAGGGAACTTGTATCTGTATAATGAGTCATAATAAGCCGTTAACACAAGTCTAAATATGATTTGAGGGTGTTCAGGAGCTTGCGGTTTCTTCCGGCATTAGAAGTGGGTGCAGCGACAAAGCTTTCATTTGCAGAGCTGTGTTTGGAGCAAACACCACAGGTCTTAATCTTTGGCTTTTGTTTTTACTGCTGCCGTTTGTGTTACGTATTGGACTACCTGACGGCTTATCTGGGTGTGCCTTGCTCGGTAATCTACGCACGGGAGGAGGACAAACACTTTGAATAATGTAATAATCTGTTTAATAGCGCAGCAAAGGAGAGGCTTAACAGACACTGCTATCTGATTGCTGTTGTGCTGCTATCAGTAACCATTGTATGACCAGTCCAGTCATTACAGCTTGGCCTCCGGGCTGGCAAACAACACTGTGTGTCTGACTGGATTTATAGACAACTGTCCCAGAGAGTGCGTTTCTTTTGTCCTTTGTCCAGTCAACAGTAGATTAAGCATGACCGTGACATTTTTTTAACAATATAAATAAGTTTCACTGACTTAACGTTTTTTTTTTTTTCCTTCTCCCTTTGCTCTGTATTTTTGATTAATTCACTCGAGTAAAAACGAACAGAAAAGACCAGGACAAAGACAGCTGTTGTCAGCTCGGCCGTTTTTTTTCCCCCCCTTCTTTCTTTCTTAATGTTTTGCTTCTGTCTAAAATATATATATATTTTTCTTTTATACAACACCTGCCACTTCCATCACAACTGCTTCCACATCCACTACCCTCATGCAATAAGTGTGAGTAATTTGCAACTGTGTGCCTATGTGTTGTTAAGGATTTGACAACTGTTTACATGTGTAAGTGATATGTGCGCCGCTGCTGAACAGGCCCCG
The DNA here is from genome assembly GCA_916701645.2 of Sebastolobus alascanus. NCBI lineage: Eukaryota > Metazoa > Chordata > Actinopteri > Perciformes > Sebastidae > Sebastolobus > Sebastolobus alascanus. The sequence continues at coordinate 1,257,712 of CAKAOJ020000059.1, forward strand.
GTGTTTGATAGCTGTCCACGGAGCTAAAGGTTACCATTTCAAGCGTCACTGCACAAAGGTCTTATTTGTTATTCTGTGAATGTGGTTTATAACAATAGAGTACAGCAGTGGGTGAATTATGATTGATGGAGAGGCATTGTAGCTCTTCTGTATCGGCTGCTGAATGCCTCTGCGCCTGTTTGAATCGCACGTCTGTGTTATCTTTTGTGCTGTGTGGAAATAGTTGATTTCCAAGTTGTGGGGCTGTTTGATTAAAACCTTTCTATTTTGCAACGATACTATTTGATAAGATGATGACGATAGCACTACAGACCGATTTTTCCCTCCACTATATGAATTTAGATAACTTGATATATTCATGTTGCTCAATGTTAGCAATATATACAGTCTTGTTACAGCTGTTCATCCAAATGTGATCCAGTTAGAGCAGCACAGACAGCGGTGGATGTGTTGAGCTGATGTTGATCCCTGTAATTTAGTGTCATTGAGTGGGCTAATCCCCTCAGAGACTGCAGGCCAGGGCTTCAGCTCATCAGCACAGTCGAGGAGTGGAGTTTCAGTCAACACACACACACACACACACACCTACCGTCCCCCTTTCACGCCGGCATAGTGGGCCATCTCGGTGCGAGGTGTCACTCAGTTTGCTGTTGACGCGGGGAACATTAGATCTTCTGTAGTCAGTGGTGTGAGATTCTAATTGTGTCTACAGAGGCAATGTTTTCAATGTCTGTATTTCAGGTCTGGGATGCAAGAGTGTTAAGAGCGAAGTGGAGGAAGTACTGCAGAGAGGATGATGATATCGAGGTGTGTAAATTGAATGTGGAGATGGAGCCGTGTGTGTGTGTGCAGCACGGCTGATAGGGCTCCCCCTCGCTCGGCACTTCCACTATTTAATTGCATGAAAGGGAAGCAGGGGAGATTGCAGGAGCCTGGCGGTGTGAGCGAAGAGAATGGATTTAGAATGTATTAGTATTGGCAGCAAGGCGCCGGCGGTGGGAGGCTGCCCCGGGCCCCGAGGCCCCTTCATGGAAGTGCAGGTGAGCTGTGCCACCTCCAGCCTTGGCAGCCCCCTCCCCAGTATTCCTTCATTATCGCACTCGCCCGACTGAAAGGCCCCTCCGAGTGCACCGGGGCCCACACATGGAGCGGCTCGGAGTCGTCCCCTTATCTTGATGTTTACAGGGAACAGCGATTTGCCACACGCCCCGCTCTAGCCGGACCCCACTGTTCCACTTCTTTAAGTGTGATTGGGGGCCCTGCTCACCTAATATCTCCACCTAAGGGGCCACCTTAGTTGGGAGGGCTTGATATTTCCTGAGCCTGGAAAAAGTGGCGCAAATCACCCCTGGAGTCTTAAACCATGAGAAATTGTTTGATACTAATGCTGCTGATATCCCGAAACGTCTATACCCCTCGCTACACAATAGGTGATATTGTTGACAACCACCCATAGTGATTGAAGCCATTGTCCCATGCCGATCTTACCTCATAGGCATTTCCATGCAGTGGATGTCTTTGTGTAACTGCATCACTGTAATGCATCCCCTCTATAGTCTGCGCAGGATGGAGAAGGATCTTTACTTCACCCCCTCTGAAACTCTGTGTTAACTGAGCCGCTTGTCAAACAGCTGATAGCTGACTGATGTTCTCTGCTCTAACGCCCTCTAACCATGGCATGATGTAACCCAGAGAAACCTATCCTTTTCTTATTGGCATTGTTTGTCAGATATGCATGAATTTAGGTCATCTATGGCTTAGACAGTAAAATTACATAAAAATATTATTGGATCTTCTACAAACACAGTTTGACAAGTACTTCCCCCCATTCCCAGACTTAAGCAGCGATATTCTACACTGGTATAGTAGCAGCTCTTCCCCCTTGCATGAACCCTCCCCTCGGGATGTCTGCATGCTAAAGGGGCACTCACACTGTGAATAAGATTAGTCTGCCTCCAAGTGTACAACATGCTTACGCCACTTGACTTTGAATCAGTACTGATTTGGAGCATTGCTGGATTGTTGCGGGGAATAATGCTCCGGCTGGGTTTATGCAATGGCTGTTATGGGGAGCCCGGCCTCGTCTGCATGCATGTTTTTAGGCGGGAGCGGCATTTTGGATAAAGCTGTAAGCTGCTTACGGCCGTGGAGAGAGGTGATTACAGGGCCCACCTCCGTAGGACTGACTGGGAGGCTGGGAGGCAACTTTTTTTTTTGGTCAATGCTGCCACGGCTCCGCCACGCCTCCAGAAAATGCCATACCGCCACATTCTGCCAATGTGCCGCTCAGCCGTTCCCTCTCTCTCTCTCTGCGCCGTACCAAGTCCCACCCTGTTTCACGGCCTATTCTGTGAGCCTAGATAAACTCATCTGCATGCTTGCGTGCTTAGTTTAATTTTATCAGGGGTTGTACCTTAAATAGGTGCTTTATTGACATTCTCCTCTGACAGAGATTATTGTTTGCTTAGTGATGTGTCACCTGTGAGAGACAATGGTTAAGTACAGTAAACATTATGACGCCATTTTGGAGGCGTGTTGACAGGGGAATACACACAGCAGAGCTACAGCTCGTCCGTGTCTTTTAACTCGAGCCCAGCTCCTGTACTAGTGGCAATGCTTGCACTGCTCTGGTACTTTTTTGTCTGCCTCTGACAGTCTGAGGGCTTCCTTCAGGGACAGAGATAGAGAAAGCCTTTTCTGTCTTGCCTGCCTTCAGGTAGTGTAGTGTGGGGATTTGCTATCACTGACCCTGCAGTAAACAGTGTGTGAAAACAGCTGGAGTGTAATCTTGTGTGCTGTTGGATCAGAATAGGGGAGCGAAGTTACTAAAAAGAGTCTCAATAAAGGGCCGCCGCAGCACCTGCGGAGCACCAGCCACAATAATGAACACCTGAGCAGATTGGAGGCAACTCAATTAACGTCACTGACACTGCCAGTCAGAACATAAAGGCAGGTACGCAGCTTCTGTTGCCCTTTTGTTTCCGAACAAAAGGTTCCCATGTGTATTCAGCCAAGAGTAGGGCAGTCTTTATGAAATGCTAGACAAATAATGATTCATTGTTTAATCTAGATAGGCCTGTGTTTTTCATCTGATATCACACTCAGCCTATAAGCTCTTTCTAATAAATTGGAGGGGAATTCGGTAACAGTTGCTCAATAGTCTAGTGAGACTAGGAGGAAATTGAAACAAACTAAATATTATTTTTTTCATGGGTGCAGCTAATGGATGAATAATATTTTTTATTTGACTTTGACTTGTTGTCATATAGGACTATTTTAAATTAGATCTGCAAATTACGTTACATAATAAATGCTCCTAAGTGTTCTCTCACTATACAATTAGACATTCTTTCCCCTAATTTTACTATATTTCTTGTGATTGTACAAATGATACACTATACATCTTTCCAACCAATAAGACAAAATTCTGCTCTCAATTGTGTGATTCTATCTTACATATATCTACCCTAATGTCATCCAATCTGTGTTTTTGTGTTTGTTTCCCAGGAAGAATCCTCAACAGGTTTTCGAAGGACATCGGTTACCTGGACTCCCTGCTCCCATGGACGTTTGTGGACTTTATCCAGGTGAGTCTCACCTCGGCAGGTTTGGTCGCTGGCGCTGCAGCATGGGAAGGCCATTTCATGCCTGGCTAAACCTGCTTTGTGGTCCGGGTCCCCTAATCTGGAAACAATTACTGTAGGATTACCCGCCAGCGCGGCCCAGCGCCTGCACAGATTTAATAAAAGTGTGCACATAGGCTGAGGGCGTGGCTCCCTCAGTGTGACACAACAGAAGCGGCATCTTCAGAGAATGTGTTTGCGGACTAAGCAAGTGATTGGGAGAGAAAAAAGGTACCAAAGAGGAAATAAAGGCCACAGGATGATGTGCAGGAAAACAGTGGGGAGGCGAGGAGGGGGGTGGGGGGGGGGGGGGGGTGACAAGGATGATGCGTTGAGTGGCAAAGAGAAGAAGTGTGAGCAGCAGGCGTACGATGTGTTTTGCAGGAGTGGAGCTGGAAGCGTGGTAGAGGTGGAAAGGGGACAGGTCAGTTGGAACAGATCCAGAGCGGGACTTGCCCTCTCCGCGCAATTCACCCGACGCTCTGCTGTCCTATAGGCCCGGTAGCCAAGGGCCACCCTGGTTCATAACCAGGTTAGGTTACCGAATGCCACCCTGCCACCGTGACAGCCATCTCCCACGAAAGCCTGCGGAGATGAGCCAGCTCATGCACCTAGCACCACAAAGAAGGGAATGTTCGCTGCACAATTCGAGGTAGAGGAGCAGGCGTGGCTCTTTGGTTAGGGCCAAAGAATAGAACAAAGGCGTGCTGAAAACGAATCCCCCCTCCACAATGCCTGAGTGATGTTTGTGGCAGATACCCATCTCACAGTAGACAAAAGCCATCTTAAATGCTGAAAGCACAAAAGATCATATGCACAAAAGCTTTTTGTCCGCTATAGTTTCCCTCATTTTGATAATAAGGTGAATAATGGCCGGAGTAAAATAATAAGTTTGTAGAAGGCGCAAAGGTCCAACTGAAAACCGCGAGCGTAGACTAGGTCATCACTAACAACAGAGTTGTGTACTCACTGTACATCAAGTATGACTTTTCCATTCCACCATATTAGTTATTACCCCGTTTATCATGGATTACAAGACACAGTACTATTTTAACCATGTGTCTGATTTGCAGGGAAAACTAGCTTTTAATAACTCAAGAGTAAACTGTCAAAATAAGACTGTATATATGTATATTATGTGCACATGGTTTCTGCCGGTTTTTGCTGCAGCAGAAAGTGGGAAGTGATAGTGATAGTGGACAAAGGTGGCATCCTTTGGACAGAGCACTTTTGTTTGTGCTGCTCTCCGCTCTTGTTTGCAGGTGTCTTTCATGGAGCAGCCTTTAATGCTTTCAGGAAGGACGATTTTCACTCTTTTTATCCAAGTATTAGCACCGCAGAAAAGCTGCTGATCCTGACTATTGTTGCTCATTCGCGGAGGGACATTTCCCCATAGTCATTGTTTAAATGGTTGTCAGGGGGGAATAAAGTGAAACTTCATAAACAATGCCCTAACTGGTTTATCTCTCTCTATGGGGAGAGGCCGCTTCTGTGCGGGGATTTGCACCAGAGCCTCCCCCTTTATGGTGGAGTAAGCACTTCACAGCCCCTCAGCACTGCCCCCATACCCGCCTAACAAGGGGATTCCCTCAAGCTGGGGGAACCTGGTTACACCCCAGAGCCCTATTTTTTTCACAGGTCTCATTTAGTAGTAATTTAGTGTATTGGGGGAAAAAGGCTCTTTCTCTCCTCTCTTTATGGTCAGGGGACAAAGACAGAAATGTCAATTAAAAACACCTCAGGCTTCAGGGACTGTCTGCTTTTGTGTAGACTTGACCTTTAAATCCTGGGTTGCCTCTATTTTCACAGAGGGGGCAGAGGAGGAGGGCGAGACAATAAGGGGTGAGTACAGGGGTCTTTCAGTGGAGGATTTTGTGTGAAGGCTCTTGACCAAGTCACACCACTAACTGTGGGGTCCATAACTACATTCATAGGACCTTCTTAACCATCCACGCAGATTCAGTCCGGCAGCATGTGCATGCTAAGACACCAGCTGACGGTTACTTTCATTTAAGTGGGACTCGCCAACGTTAATTGGCACATAAACATGCGTAAACACTGGCTCATGAATCATAAATTGCAGCAGTAAACCCAACAGTCACCTGGAGAGAGAGAGAGAGAGAAAATAGTTTAGTGAGTGCGAACGAGGAAAAAGAGGGCGTGCATGCGTGCAGACACAAACCCGGCTCAGAAGACACACACGGCAGAGATGGCCATTGTCTAAAAACACTGGCGGGTGGATCGTTGTGTGAGTCTGTATATTGTGGCACATTGTGTGTCAGGCCCTTTCAGTGGCTTTGTGGGATATGAGAACTGCTGACGTAACCGTGAGTGCTGTAGGATGGGATTTCACCGGCTTTCTCTGCTTCTTTACCACGCCGGTGACAGAAGGAGCGAAGAATGCACTGGCTCCAGGCGTTAACACAGGTTACACTGAGAAAACACAGGAGATGGTCCTGTGTGGAAATATATATAGGCTGCGCCATAAATCCCCTTTGAGCATTGTTTTATGACAGTGCCATTGTCTTCCTGGTACAAGGTGAAAAAATATGAGAAAGGCGAGAAGCCTAAAGATTAACTCTACTACTTGTTTTGTTCACTTATTTGTCAAATTAGTGCAAAAATAAAAACTAGAGAACGCCATTGAATGTGTGTGTGTGCTTATGGGTGTGCCTAACTGGCCACTCAGCAGTACCACACATGGTCATTTGATGGCGAGCATTGGCCAGCAAAAGCTCCCAGTGTGTGTATGTGTGGTCTCCCACGATGCTGCGGTCCAGCACCTCAGCTGCTCTGACTCAGACGTACAGGCCGGGTCCGGGGTCCTTTGAGCCTGGGAACTTACATAACAAAGTCCCGATCTAATCTAGAATCTAAACCTCGTGTCAATATGACGGAGATAATGAATTCTGTGCTTTCTCTTTGTGTGACTTGCTGTTTTCTTACACATTTGAAAATGTTTTTGTGTTGTTTTTCTAGAGAGAGAGAGAAAGGAGTAATGTCTGAATGAATTTGCTGGACACAAGTGATTTATAGTAGAGAGAGAGAGAGAGTGAGAGCGAGAGAGACCGCATTTCAAAGCCTTTCTCTTATTTCCAAAATGGGGCTGGAAATCAGCAGCTTGACTGAGCCCAAATAAGTGACTTCTTTTACCTTTTCACAGCACACAAAGGCCTAATCCTAGGACTACTTGAGCCACCAATGTAGACAGCGACTGAGACCACCACAGTATGTGTCAGACCCTCCTCACCACACACAAAACACATTGACTGCAGCTTTATGAAGTGAAAATGGCCCAGAAAGGGAAAATGTGAAGGAGGTGTCCACAGTCATTTCTCCCAAAGAAAGGCCATAGCATCTGGGCATTTAATGCTAAAATAAAGCCCAAAGAGAGAGTAGAATGGATTGGGTCACTTCTATTGTTCCAGGGCCCGAGTGGAACAGCCCTGTTTTGTTTCAGTACCACTGACCCTTGCGACTTATTGTGCCGCTCTGTCACGGAAAAGTGTGGAGTGAAAAAAAATTCCAGCGATGACAGAGGACTTCTTTTGAGGAATTTTCTTTGCCATGCTTTCCCCTCATTTCCTGTTTTGTTTGCACTTTTTTCTTCTTCCCAGTGGCAAATATTGCACACTGTCAGTAAATAAAGGGAGGATGAAAAAGGGGGTTGTAAAAAGCGTACTGATTCCTTGTGTCCGGAGGGATGTTTAATTAAAGGCAAGTGTTTATTTTCTGCTGCGGAACAACAGTCGCTATCATTGCCGAGCACAAATATAGCAATTAACTTCAATTTTCTGCATTTATTTGGACATCAAAGAGCTGATAGGATCATTGAGAAAATAAAGCAATTAGGGTCAGAAGAAATCTCAATGGTCTTTGGACACAGCAGCGCGCCCAGTTTGCTTGAATGACTGAATCGCATGCGTGCGGTAGCTTTCTTTTCTTGCTAAAGAGCAATTAGTGGTAATTCTTTATTTAAACTGTTTGTATACAAAACCTTTCATCCTTTTATCCACTTTTATGTGCAGCGGGATGTGGCTTTGGGAGTTTTCTGTTCCTGTGTGGTTTCATAGGAGATATGGATGTGGTCCGAGGGGGTGAGGTGTATGCATGTAGGATCACTTATCTGAGTCATCTGTGTGCAGTGTGGGTGGGGGGGCCACGGTGTTCCCGATGCTGACATGATAAGCGCCAGACCACGCAAATGGATCACATCAAACGGGGCCTTGGCGACCGTGGGCCCTGGGGAGCAGGAGGAGGCAAGACTCCTATCTAATGGTTCCTGTTCCTCCTCTGTCCCCACAGATGACCCCACTGTCAGATAAGCCTGTCTCGGACCGAGACCGAAATGGGCCCAATTAGAATTTAAATAAACCAATCGACAAACGTGAATGAGCGGTGTCGCCGTGTCACCAATCAGCAGCGGGAGAGTGAAAGAAAAACAGTATATTTGATAAGACATTTGTTCAGTTAATATTTGATCCCCTCAAGGGAAGGCTGGATAACACGCGGTAATGGCTCGTGTGCCACCATCTCACTTTGCAGTCTGGTAGCCTTCCATCAAGGCTAAGATTGAAACTTATGTACTGTGAAATTCTTGGGATCAGTTGTGCTCAGTAGCTTCCACTCACTGTTTGATTGTGTGGGCTCCACTACAGCAATGGTTAGACTAGTAATACCCTCTTATCTGAACTGCAAATGGAATTGAGTAGCTTTTCATCACGAAACTACACTGAAAGTGATCATGCTTAAATGTGTGCTTAAGTGGCAGATAACATCTGTAATTAAGGTGCTAAATTAAATTTTCATCTCTCTGGGCTAGTCTGAGACCACTGAAGGTAACCGCACGATCCTAATCTCCACGTTTTAGGATTCATCTCTTAGGATGTGTCTAATTTCAGGGTGTGAGGTTTCAATTTTTTATCATCTATCAATCGAATATGAAATATGTAACACAGTATACCTTTCAGTTAAGAAGAAATGGTCTCTCACATGTTCAGCGGTGGAAGAAGTATTCACATCATTTATTTAAGTAATCGCACGGTAAACACACTCCATTAAAAGTCCTGCATTCAAAATCCTACTCAAGTAAAAGTATAGAAATATTATCAGCAAAATGTGCATTGTATCAAAGTATCAAAAGTACAAGTAGTGTTCTGCACAAAAATGGCCCCTGTGACTGATATATTGTTATCATTATAGATATAGATATTCTACTTTATATAACGTTAGGTATCGTAATCCTGTAGTTCACAGCCTATGAGTTGGCCCCCCTCAAAGGGCAGCAAGATAAATCTTAGGGGTCATGAGATGATAACAGATGTAGGAAAGAAGAAAAAATTAAATACATTTCTTCTACCAGGTGGCAACCTCCGGGTCTGAAAAGTGAAGCCAATGCAGAATTGCTTTAAACTTGCATTCTTTCTAATAGCCAGCAGGGGGCGACTCCTCTGGTTGCAAATAGAAGTCAAATTGTATAGAAGTCTATGAGAAAAAGAGCCTACTTCTCACTTGATTTATTACCTCAGTAAACATTGTAAACGTGAGTTTATGGTCTCAATCGCTAGTTTCAAGTCTTCTTCAATACAGCATGATGTTCATTTAGTCAATTATGGTCCAATTTAGAGTCAAATAGACCATAAAGCAGGGTATGCTTTAGGGTGTGCCTACGTCACGGTGACTACATCCACATCTTTTTTATTATTTTTTGGGACTTTTTGTGAACCTAAAACAGTTATTTAAATAAAAACACGCAAAGTTTAGAGGGGACAAGTCTCTCTTTGGTGGAACCACGAACAACTCACAGACATCTGAAACATGACAACTGCTTTTTTGTCAGGAGTCCGTTTTGATACCCAAAACCAAACGAAGGTCCCTCCATGAGTCGAAGGCCCGCCAATGTCGATCCTAGTTTTCCCCCGACGTCAGCCACATTCCTGTTTTGCAAGACGGGCTTCACTAGATATAATTTTGGTTTTATTTGGTGCTTCCGTGGAGTTTGTGTTGAACGTCACATCCGTTGGATTTTCCCTGACAAAACGGCCTGCATTTTTCACATTAAAAGCAGTCTACAGGCTGATAGAGGAAACCCAGAAAGTCACGAAAGGTCTCATTTTTTTAGGTTAGGCTACAACCTGTTCACACATTGGCAATAAAAAACGATTAAAAAACGTTTATACGTTTAAAGACTTACAAACAGTCCCTTTGGGTACACATATTCAAGAATTGTACTTGATACTTTCCACCACTGCACTGTAGGTAAATAACAGTATAAAGAAGTACAATATTTGCCTCTGAAATATATTGAAGTACAAGTGTAAAATGGAAATACTTAAGTCAAGTACAAGTACCTCTAAAATACACTTGATAATTACCACCACAGATGGGCTATAGTAAAAGCATTTTATCTAATCATAATGATACTTTTATCAGATTCTTACTTCAGTGTCTAAACACAGTGCAGGTGTGGGTGCTTTGTGTCGTCATCGCCTCCAATCCTGTTTAGGCAGCTCTGGTATCCTGGTCTAGATGTGTCACAGAGCCATTAACACGGGTGATGAGTCACTGTGTTGTTGAGGGCTGTGTGGTTTGAGTGTGATGTATCAGACACCCACAGTGTGGTTCCCAGAGCCCTCTGCCAGTCACTGTGGCCGTGCCTGTTGGCCGGCTGCTCTGCCAGGGAGGCTTACAGGCCTGAAGTGTTGAAGGGAAAGCCCAAGGGAGCCAGGGATATGAGCTGCAGTGGCCAAGTGGTAAATTCTCACCTGCTACTAAGTGAGAATTAGCGCTGTGGTCGTTTTCCTTTCACACTGTGAGTCACATAACCTCAGTCCCACAACCTGCTGTTACCTTACTGTGTGTCTGTGATGGCCTCACACAAATACAACTGAAAGAGTTTCTCTTGTTTAGTCTTAAGAAATAGGCCTCGCTGCCCCGGTGGTAGCCCACACAGCAGCAGCGGAGCTTTTGACTCGACATACCGCTTGTATTAATGTGCTCCTTTCTATTTCTCTTTCCGTCTCAGATATTTCTCCAAGTCGTCGGAGTGATTGCAGTAGCTGCCGTCATCATCCCCTGGATCCTTATTCCCGTCGTTCCCCTACTCGCTGTCTTCCTGTTTCTGCGATGCTACTTCCTGCAGACCTCCAGAGACATCAAGCGCCTAGAGTCTACCAGTAACTATTATTTTTTTTTGGGTGGTGGGGTGGGGATGTCCATTTGTCGTAAGAGACAAAAGCAGACCACAGGAATGCTAATAGACCATTGAAGAAAGCCATGGTCATTAGCATAAAGGCTAAAGGTGGCGGTGGCCTATGGCTCGGCCACACGCAGTTTCCTCAAGAGACGGGAGTTCATGACATCACATACAATGGGAAAAATGCCAAGTGGGCATGACTAGGCCATTGCAGGCTTTAGTTCGTCTATTTTATTCTGGGCTGAGAGCCCAAATGCACATTGGCCAACAGGTTCCATCATCTTAAAGAAACAAAAGTCCTATTAAAAAGCCCAGAGGAAACATTTAGGTTTTGTCTTTGGTTTTGTAAGCCTAACAAATAGAAACAAAAGACCACTCAATTGCAACCTTTCCCTAAATCAAAACTCTTTGGCATCAGGGGCATATTGAAGGTTTGTATGACGCAGTACGTATTTCACTATTGATTATCAAATCACAGTTTTTTTTTTTGTCTGCGCCTTCTGAAAGTGAATATATTGAGAAGAAAACCTCAAAGCTTATAGTAGATTATGACTGACTAGCTCACATGACTAGATACATGAAAGCAAATATGTTCTGAAACCATGTTCACGTTTTAAAAATGATGTTTAAAACTGACTTTACCAACCATAGTTGGTACGAGATGAGGTACATGAATGCGGACGACGTACGAAAACAGCAGGAGGCAAATTAGTGCGGTACTTGACATTTCGAGTCAGTTTTCATTAATTTAAACTGTACTACTAACTATTAGGTAGCTTATAGTTCAGAGTTTGTGTTAAGCTTACGTTAGCACTCATTCGGTGGTTGCCTAGCAACAGTATATATAAAAAAGATGCAGCAAACTGCAAAAAACGCTCTGTCTGATTGGGCAACAAAAAGGCAGTGGCACCTCGTGTTTTCCACCTGCAAAATGCACTCTGTGTGATCAGGTCCTAAGGAATGTATTTGTGTTGAGAAATATAATTTTTCAATGAATGGATAACTGAACAAATGCTAACAGATGTGATGTGTTTTTATAAATTTTTTTTTTAGCTCGGAGTCCCGTCTTCTCCCACCTGTCTTCCTCTCTCCAAGGCTTGAGCACCATCCGTGCCTTCAAAGTTCAGCAGAGGTTTCAGCGAATGTTTGATCAATATCAAGATCTTCACTCAGGTGAGAATGAAAAATTTAATTTCAGTTAAGGATATTAACTTATCATACCCATTCAAAGCCATTTAGAGTAATGTTGTTGCATTCTTTAATATCAGCAATATTAGGCGGTAGAGATTACATGTATTATGTAATCTGTGTGTTTGTCAACAGAGGCCTGGTTCTTATTCCTGACTACTTCTCGCTGGTTTGCTGTGCGTCTTGATGGAATTTGCTCAATTTTTGTCACCATCACTGCTTTTGGCTGCCTCTACCTCAGGGATGGTACTGTATGGGCTTTGGATAAACCATGTGACACATTATTGGCATGTGAGACTTAATTAGTGAAACAAATTGTTTTTCTGATATTACAGGACTGGAACCGGGTGCAGTGGGTCTGACTTTATCTTATGCAGTGACACTTACAGGCATGTTCCAGTGGGGCGTCAGACAGAGTGCAGAGGTCGAGAACATGGTGAGAACATTTACATTTGAACACTTAACTGCAGTTCATGTTTTGAGCGGACATCAATAAACCCATTCATGAAAGAGGGTTTTCTTTACTCAAAAATTAAGCAAACAATTTACAAAACAGGGTTAGACATTAACCATGGCACGGTGGCCTGAACTTTTGTTGGACGCCCTGTTTCTATTTATTCCTGTCGCTCACTTTAAAGCGCCGCAATGGACGAAGAGCGGCTGATTCGTGAAGTTGAAATGAGGAGTTATCTATAGGGATGCGATCGGGGGATCGGCATTCATGTATTCTAGTCGACGTTAGCTGTTAGCAGCCGGTGTGCAGCACAGCCCTGCTTGGCTAAATAATGGAGCTAACTGCTAACGTTAACAGAGGTTCCATTGAGTTACATTATGATGCGCTCAGGCTGTATTCAGTAAAATGACTATTGAGCAAAGGTAAATTCTAACATGATGTCTTCAAATGTAATCTTGTATAATTTAGTTTTTGGTCGAGATATTTGAATAAATCCAGTTTGAAGGAGATGTTTTCACACCAATATAAAATAGATATTAGAGAGGGAATTATGACCTGTTTAATTTCCTAACACTAGCTCTAAGCAGCTTATAATACACGATTAAAAATACTACTGCCAAGACATTTCTTTAATCAAAGCAGATATTTACATAAAAATCCAACCATTTATTTCCTAATCATTTGAATTGTGAGAACAAAGAACTTGAGTGTTCAATGTAAATTAATAACTACATATTTTCATTCTGTTGATGTCACAGTTGAGGAAGGCTACAAATAAAACAAAACAGGACAGTTAGTCTATCAGTATAGATATTTTTAGTAATTAACAAAAGCACCAACAAACTAATATAGTCTAAAGAAATAAACAAAATCTCTAAACTAGAAATCCCCCCCGTGATGTGGCTGGCACTTGGTACATTCTGATCGGCCACTTCCTGTATTTAAGAGCTGTTTTAAGAGGTGCATCTTTTGCTCTGGCCTGATTAGGTGTTCTCGAGCAGCAACCAACAGCGGCACCGTCAGCGCTGGTAACTCCAAAAAATTGAAATTAGAATGATTTAAGTCAAACTTATCGAAAGACAAACCAAAGTGTGACTGTACAGAAGTTAACTAAATGTGTACACTGCAAATAGAAACTAATGTACTGCCAACAGTACTAAATAAACTGAGTAGATAATGTAAACAAAAGCCATGTAGCCGGTCTGACAGCATTTTAACTAGAACAGGAGCCCCACAAGGCACAGTTTTATCTCCTTTATTATTTACACTCTACACCGCTGACTACAGTCAGGCGTCTTGTCAAATCCAAAAATGTTCAGACGACACTGCTCTAGTGGGTCTACTAAACCAAGGCAGTGACCTGGCCTACAAAAGACAGGTTGAATCATTTGTCAGCTGGTGTGATAAAAACTTTTCAAAACTGAATGTTGGGAAGACCAAAGAGCTGATTATTGATTTTAGAAGGAAGAAGGAGGGAACAAGGGCCAAACTAAAAACAGTTTTCTTATTTGAAGGCCATCCATTACACGGTGTTCTTAACGGACTCAGAAGTTCATTCAGTGATCGACTGGTGATGCCTCAGTGTTCTACTGAACGATTCAGGAGGTCTTTTGTTCCAGCGGCGGTCAGATTTTTTTAATGAACATTTTTAGATATGGCCTAGACCCATGGTACCTCTCAGCCGTTGATTATGTCTCAAAGGGCTTCTTATGATGTTATTTCTTTATTGGTGTATTGTAAATACTGTGTTTTTGTTGTTTGTTGTTGTTTGACTTGGTGGCAATCGAAATTCCACACCTGGATCAATAAAGCTGTCTGTCTGTCTGTCTATCTATCTATCTATCTAGCTATCTATCTAGCTATCTATCAGCATTTATCTAAGGTGTGGCAGGAGGGTTACCTACATTTAAATCAGCTGTGTGGAAGCAGGTGTTGCCATCACCGAGTGTTTATGCTCCAACCAGGTTAGCCATGGTTAGCAATACCAGTTAATAACAATGCAGTACTCGGGTATTTTGTGCATACAAACACCGTAGCAACATGTCCACAGATAGAAGTTGGACAGTACTGTGTGTACGAATGATTTAATGAGACACACATAAGACATAAGTGCTATAAACAGTATATTACTTCAGCTTTTTTACTATTGATGCGGGAAGGAGCCATCTTGCATTTTGAGGTCGGGGTTGGTATTCCGACTTTCCGAGTCGGATATCCGACTTCAGGGTGCGTTCCAGTTGAAATTTACGACTGGGAACTCGCGACCTCCCAGTTCAAATGGAATGCAGCATTAGTGAAAGACACTATTGTGTTGCATTGTGTGAAATGTAGGATCCAGTGTTTTTGGACTCATTCTAGAGACTAAAAGTCAACATATCTCGGCCTCTGTTGCCTCAGTTTGTTTTTTAATCTGTCTTTGGTCCCCCTGGAATTGCAATACTAAATCACTGGAGTACTCTATAAAACACTAATTTACTGGTTAAATATGATTCTCTTTGAGATGCTTATATTGGAAATACTAGTAGGGCGGGTTGTCATGTTTACTGAAGCTGAAGTACTGCCATTTTTAATTGTTTCAAGTGATGAAAAAATGTATAAATCAGAAATCTGTCATCACAACATTTGTATTGTGTCCTTCTACATATTCTGTGAAAAACATTATCTATTATGTCTTATTTTTTCGTAGATGACATCAGTGGAGAGAGTGGTTGAGTATGCAGAGCTGGAGAGCGAAGCACCTTGGGAGACGGACAAACAGCCTCCGCATGATTGGCCCAAGGCAGGGTCCATCACCTTTGACAGAGTCAACTTCTCCTACAGTGCCAGAGAGCGTTTGGTCCTAAAGAACCTGACTGTCGTCTTCGCATCCAGAGAAAAGGTGCTTGTCTTTATTCCCACCTGTGCTTGCTTACTGGTGTGCACAGCCCATGACTTGGGTTGATATGCAGCTAGTGTAGAAGGCGTGATGTGATTCTTTTTTTATGTGGCATTATTTTCAAATCAATTATTAAAGGGACACCATATTGTGCTGCTGAATCTTCAGGACTATACCATTTGTGATTCATGGAATACATATCATGTAATTAAGACTGTTCAAGTGGATCCATTTGTTCCCAATTTGCATTTTGAGCTACCTGACGGTGACAACTGTTTATTCACTATGAGAGAGAGGAGAGGCCGAGGGAGAGGGGGCGAGGGTGGAGAGAGAGGGAAGCAGAGGGAGATGGTTGAGGATGATTGAAATTGTGTTTAATGCAGGGGGTGTATTTTGCATGGCTATGGTTGGCCAGGGCGGCTGATTTCACAATGGATGGGTTGATAAGTGTAGAGGCCCTGGCTCTGACAGCCCACGGGAGGGATCTCTGCCACATGCCATGGGGGTGAAAGGCTTTGTGCATCCTGACAGTTCCCCTGACACCCTTTCACAAGGGAAACCTGCACCTACAGTACAAGATCCATTCACTCTGACCCTCACTCCAGTCACACACTGTACATAATCATATAAAAACAGACCATTCACTGCCACGCCACAGTTGACCTCCCATTGTTTAGAGAGAAATAGCTTAGTAAGGGGATATTACTCTTCTCCGAGGTCAATGGTGCACAGTCCTTGCTCTTACATTTCATTAAAATGTAACTGCGCAATATGGTTTTATAAATGAACTTTGACATTCTTAAGTGCTTGTCTGAAATAAGATGAAAGGGTAACGTGTGAAAAGCTTTTTTTTCTTCTAGTTTGTTAGTTAATGAAAGCCAAAGGAAGTGTGACCGGTCATGGTGAACAGTTTCAAATGCATTATGGGACGGTTCTTTTGACAAAAACAAGCATTAATTGATAATTTGTTCAAATAGCTTAAATGACCTTTACATTCATTGCAAATCGGGAATTAGTGTGGCCTTCTAACAGTGCAGCTTGAGGTGGATGGACGGGTGTACAAAGCCTTTGGGTTCTTCTTGTCTCGTACTAGCAGTCAGTCTTTATTCCTTCTTCCTCTTAAGCATTGAAACAGTCTTTCCCTATCCTTAACCAAGTAGTTCCTATTGATATTGTGCATGCTCACTCACAGATATGGCTTACTGGGACACTTAATGGAGTGGAGCTCTTTCCGCTAGTCAACATGTCTGCCGTGAAAAGGGTCTATAGCTCATTTGAGTATGGATCATTTCTTTATTATTATCCACACACTAAATATGTGCATGTAAAGGGTTAGTCAGTTAGGAATAGGGCATCAAACATCGATGGTGGATTGTCCTACAAAAGGGCAGAAGTGACCCGACTCTCAAGGATCATTCTCCTGCCTCCCCTCAAGCCCTTAACGGGTTAGCAGGTTGTTTCTCTCACAAATGAACTCTTGACCACTCCTCATTTTGCTTTGAGTAGCCAGAGTTGTGGCCGGGCTGGGGCAGGTGGCTCTTCCAGGGGTCCGTCCCTGTGACAGAGAAACCAGTGCAAGCCCAGTTGAAATTCATAATATGATACAAGACCCCTTCCTCCTCCAGCCTCGGGCATCAGGTTATGGAGAGCAAAGTGGTTACTTGCAGCCGAGAAAGTTTCTTTGTTTAGTACTTTTCAGAACAAAGATACAAAGAGCTTTGCAGTCAAGGAAAAAAAAACCACAACAGACTGTGTAGTGGCCATTTGTCGCAAAAATCGAAATCAAACTTAAATCAAAGGGCCACTGTCGCACCATGATGGTGTACGCAGGCAAAAGAGTCCATTGTCCAAAATGCAACATGTATGTGTTTTTGGTGGTTTATTTATCCCAAAGAAGCAATGAAACGAAGCACAAAGAAAACACGGATGTCGCTGCCTCTCTTGTGCTGGTAAAAAGCCCACCCAGGTGCATGCTGGTCCTATACTTGCCTACCTACCTACACCGAGCAGCCATAACATTAGGACGGCATGGGCACCCTGACCGGTCTGCGGCTACGCAGCTCCATACGCAACAAACTGCGATGCACCGTGTGTTCTTACACCTTTTCTATCGGAACCAGCATTAACTTTTTCAGCAATTTGATTAATTTGATCTACAGTAGCTCTTCTATTGGAACCTTCAACACGGGCCAGCCTTCGCTCCCCACGTGCATCAATGAGATAATCCATGTTATTCACTTCCCCTGTCAGTGGTCTTAATGTTATGGCTGATCGGTGTATATAACCACGGGTGCCCACAGTTTTACCCAATTCATAAACAAAAGAAAACAAAATACTAATTAATTACGCAAAAAACTGAATGAAGGCTACTAAACAAGAAAATAATTAAACTAAACAAATATCTAGCAAAAGAAAACTCTAAATCTAAATAAAGTAAACCTCTAGAATAATAAATCAAACAATACTAGTTATTATTAGTAAAACAACAAGTAAATACTAACAACAAATAAATAGCTCCTACAGACTGAATACATCTGCTGGGAAAGCATGACCCAATGTATGTAGCTCCTATTCAGCAGCTCCATCTTTGAGTCACAGTGGTTGCAATAATGTTTTCTCCGACTTCCTCTTTCTCACCCCTGCTACCACCTGGGTGAAACGCCTATGTTTGGGTGCTGAGAGGTTTGTGTGTCTAGGATGTTTTGGCTCTGTGGTGAAGCCTTTTCAATGCATGCGTCCCCATTTCTGTTTTACAAGGAGGGCGCTTATTCTGTCAGCAGTTCAATCATGTCTGTGCACTCTTTGCTGCAGCTTCTGCAGAGGAGAGGTCTGTCCTATTCTACTGTCACAGTAAATGTGTCGGTGACATCGTCTTGTCACAAGGGGTTTGGGGAAAGATTTTTTTTCCTCTACTGAAATGTTTCCTACAAGGACCAGGTAAAGGCATCCACTGGTGCATTCCTGCGTCCCTCGTGTGATTCTTGAGGCCCTTTTTAGTGGGACCGTTTCAGCCCGCTGCACAGCTCTCTCTCTCTGTTTGTTGTCAATTTAGATAGCTTTACTGTTTGCTTTTCCCTTGGCTCAGAGAAGAAAGGATTGTGTCCTTTCAGTACACCCAAGTGTTGCGAGGGAGATCTAAGTGGTGCCACATTTAGACAAACCCCATCCTGTAAATACAACAATATTTAGAGTTCGATGAGATCCTGGATCACTGAGCTTGATCCTTCCTACCCTCCACCTAAATGGGGAGTAAAACAACAGATTGTCCATTGGCTAATGGCATATAACAAGCCTATGTGTTGGCAGGCAGCAGCGTGTGGCATCAGCAGCCCAGTTCAGTGGAATAAGGAATATGATTTGCCTTGTGATGCCGTAGGGTACGCTCAGCATTCAGCCAAAAACACTGAGCAGTTTGATCTAGACTGGTCATATTCTGTGAGGGTCTATTTTAGGTGGATGTGTACATGGCATGATTTGGGTGTGCATGCAACAGCCTTACAGTGGAGGCACTGGCTAGACCTGCAGGTATTCACACCACCACTAGACATACTTTTTATCTAGTACTATTATTAGGTCGAAATTTGAATTTGTCCAATACTTGATTTATGACCAAATACCAGTAATTTGTGTGAAGGGAAAATTGGCAAATATTATTTTGCTAACATGCTAAAATAAGACAGTTTAAAGGAACAGTGTGTAACATTTCTGGGGATCTATTAGCAGAAATGGAATTTAATATTCATAACTATGTTTTCATTAGTGTATAATCACATGAAACTAAGAATCGTTGTGTTTTTGTTAGCTTAGAATGAGTCCTTCATATCTACATAGGGAGCATGTCCTCTTCACGAGTCCACCATGTTGCTCCACCATGCTACAGTAGCACAGAACGGACAAACCAAACACTGGCTCTAGAGAGAGCCTTTCGCAAATATTACGTTACCTGAAGGCCACCATAATTCTCCGACACGTTTTTGAAAAAAACGCAGGGGAAAACTGTGGTACCGCCAGCCGCCGTCTGACCTCCATTGCTCCTTAAGATGTGTTATTATGTTAGGAGGACCTCTAAGCGAGGCAAACAGCGTTACCACAGTTTTGCACTCGGTGGCTCATGTTACTGCAGTCTTGCAAAGGGAGGAGTGAGTGGAGGGGTACTCAGTTGGTGAAAGTCTTCAATCACACCACTAGATGTCGCCAAATCCTACACACTGTACCTTTAAGATGATAACCAATAAACCCTGTAAATATCAGCCTGTTAATGTTGTCATTTTGTCCATGTTAGCTTGCTGACATTAGCTTTTAGCTCAAAGCACTGCTGTACCTATAAAGCCTCACAGAGCCGCTAGCGTGGCAGTAGACTCCTAGTGTGTGTGATCAGACCAATATCAGCCTTGCATTAAAACAACGCAAAGGGCTGTGTTGATGGGGATTGGTGCGTGCTGGTGCGTGCTGTTGTGGGTGTATTGCTTCAGGTATCGGTGAGACATGAAATCCAATCCAGGAAGTAACAGATTTCTGAATTTGAAGGCTTCTCAGATGCCAAAAAAACCTGCACAGTGGTTTATAATATTCACAGACAGGATTCTGGAAAGTTATCACAGTGGTAGGGCTGACCCAAATGCTTCGAGGCTTTGAAGCTTCGACCATTGCCATGGTAACCTCCAAATTTTGACCTCCAAATCTGCATTTGAATGCTTCATTTTTATATCTATACATATGTAATAATAAAGTATAAATCCCCAAATAACCCATGAAATAAGGAATAATCCCACAGTATTATTCATTATTCATATTCAACATTAATTATTATTAGTTATTCTCAAACAGATATCGCTGTTTGTTGTGTGCAGTGGACCGTGTGTGTACAAAAGTGCAGCAGCAGCGCTGTTCCGGGCACTGAAACGTGAGAGATGGAGACACACGGACAGAGGAACGTGCTGCACCACGCTGCGAAGCTTCGAATACCTTCGAATATTACTCACCGAAGCCCAAAAAATGGTATATGGGACAGCCCTACACGGTGGCAACAATTTTGTCTTTCGTCACAACGATTTCGTAAACTGTAGAGATTCGGTGTTCACATTATAAAGTTATCTACCAGAAATGTGCGCTTGCAGGTTTGTGTTCCGCCAACACAGCGTCTTGCTGGATGACGTCGCGTTGCGGCAACAGTTGAACCAAGTTCCGGCCTCATTCAAAAGAATGAGAGGGCTGTATATTTTAATGCAAGGTTACTCTCAGTCTGAACACAGCCTTTGTCTTACATCCTGATTGAGTGGCTTGTACAGCTCACGAAATACCCAGATACAAAAAGATGGGTGGTTAAGCCTATAAAGCTTATAGAGCCTTCTTTAATGGCTTCAGCTGTTATCATAGAACCGGAGTTATAATGAGTAACTTACAAA
This sequence comes from Sebastolobus alascanus, assembly GCA_916701645.2. NCBI lineage: Eukaryota > Metazoa > Chordata > Actinopteri > Perciformes > Sebastidae > Sebastolobus > Sebastolobus alascanus. The sequence goes on from CAKAOJ020000059.1 coordinate 1,278,452, forward strand.
TTTCCAACCTACAGACGTTGGCATATGCAATGCGTGAAAGTGTTGGACTACGAAAATGAGCACTTTTATAGAATATAGCACACTTTAAAATAGCTGCCTTGAATCCTAAACATGCAAAAGGTCCAAAACAAAATGATACAGTTGATGAGTTCACCTGATGCCATGTGAATGAGCTTATATAATGATACAACCAAGATACAAGAATATGTTTAGTTTTGAAACGTGACTAATAAATGTTCAACAGAGGCTTAAAACAGTTTTTTAAAAATACGGCATTTTCTCCACAATCTGCCAAATTCATGTGACTACTGTCAAACACGTGATTTGTTATACCTGCTTGTTGTAGACTATAATGTTTTCCATCAATCTCTCTTTATCTCCACACGATACAAGTGATACAAGTACTTAGCCATATGACATGTTCCTTCGGTGACAGGACACAATAAGCACAAGTATGATTAATAGCCCTATGGAGCATGATCATATTTTTCTTTTCTTGTGATTATGTGGAATTCTTTTTACAAATATAAAACTAGTTCTCATTTCTTCACTGTAGGTTGGCATCGTTGGACGCACTGGTGCCGGTAAAAGCTCCCTGGTCGCTGCCTTGTTCCGGCTGGCAGAACCTGAGGGACGAATAACGATTGATGGTTTTCTGACTTCTGAGATTGGTCTGCACACCCTGCGCCAGAAAATGTCCATCATCCCACAGGTGCCCTTTTTAAATTGCCCTCAGTCTCAGCTGTTGTGTGTTGCCACTTGAAACTGCATACAGTAACCGATGGATAAATCTAATCTAAAACATTAGACATCATCATATATTTAAACTTACGTACAGAAATCCTACTTTCAGCGTGATATTATTTAGCGTTTAACGTCTTTGTCCTTTCTCTAACACTGCTGGACTTTTGCTTTGACTTCTTCTGTACTTCTTTTAATTCCACCTGATTGAGAAATGTCAGATGAACACTGGTAACACACACCTTCATGCTTTGGCCCCCTTTTTTTTGATACGCCTGGCTTTTAAAAAGCCAAAACAAGTGAGGAAATTTACAGTCGTCTCTCAGGGGATTTCTGAAAGTGAGACAAACGGATGCCTTGAGACAGTTTAACTTTATTTCCGCTTGTTGAAACTGATACGGCATTAAGAAAATGCCAGCCTGCGGGTGAGTGTCAGCAGAGTGGAGGGAGGGGAGAAGACTCCCACGGCCTGTACTGTGAAGAGAGCAGTTCCCCATCCCTGACAGAGGATTAGCCCTCTACCCCCCAAACATGGGAAAGCTGCTTAGAAGAAGTCTCCCCCATCCTCACAGTCAGAGTCCCCTTGTACACCGTCACTTAGCCCAAGTCTCAAACATTTCTAGGGTGCAGCCAAGATGCCCAAAAACAGTTTCATTAATGCTTCTCTGTGGATTTGATAGGTTTCTGGCATTGCTACTACTTCAGATAAAGTTTTACTTCCTAGTCCAAACTAGTTTAGAGATGGATGTGATGTGTGTTTGATGTGATTTTGTTTGCTCTTTCTGTCTCTCCTGGGAGAGACTTGCACAAATTGGCAGGTTACGAGTCAGAACTTTAACCGCACACGCATCTGTATCACATACCGGATGGCTTTTCCATGGTGTGAAGTCTTACCAGTAGAGTTTCTCTGTATCATGCTCATAGTTTTACAAACTCAACTAGACAGAAGTCTCTTGGATTTACACAAATCCGTCTGAAAGCCTTTTTATTCTCCTGCGAGACGTCAGAGATGAAGTGATATTCAGTCAGCCGTTCACATGGAAAAAAAATCTTGATATAAATTGCTAGTTGCCTTACCTTTTCATGTGGGAGTGAGATATGTATACTATACATTGCCGGTGAGGAGTTTCATTATTTGCCGCCCACAGATTTGATTACGATAAGCTTTTATTAGCATATGGCATTAAAAAAAGGATCCATTTCACTTTCTATTGAATTCTCGGGAACGACTTAGTAAAAAATGATTTTTGTGGCAAACACAGGGCTTAGAATTGGTGGAGCACATAATCGGTGTATGGAAAGCTGTGCTTGAAAGCAGTTTTTCCGACCCAACATTGAATCCTCAATTAACGTGTGTCACAAAACTAGTTTGAATTGGGACTTCAGTTGGCTTTATGACAAGGCGGCGTTTTGGTGACAGAGGGAAAAGCTCATTGGAAGTAAAGAGGTGTAACATTTTCCATAAGGCACAGGTAGCAGGGATGAAGTCCTGAAAGCTTTACTTTTTCTGGATGAAAATTGAGCGGTTAGTCCCGAGCCTTCTGACCTACATGTTTGTTGAGACATGATTTTGTATTTGAGGGGTGTGTGTACACTGCGTAAATCTTCGTGCCTGCATACCTGAGTTTCTGCTCCTGTCACAGCTCTTGCTGTGAAGCTGACCTGTAAGAGAGCAGAGATGAAGGCGTAGATAGTGAGTCACATTCACACTAGAAGCACTGTAACCTTAACGCAGGACACTCAGCCTTTTAGACCCATTGTGTACTTTACTTCTCCTGGTCTAATCTCACAGTTGACAGGTGAACAATTCCTATCTTGATTTGAGGTTAGATTCATATCTCGAGTAAACTGGAGTTATCGCATTGCTTTAACTGTGATGAGGATACGGTTGAAGTCTTATCAGTTTCTGTTATTGCTTCCTTCTCTGCGTCACCTTTATTGCCGTGATAGACTTCTCATTAAATCTTTTTTTCAAATGGTCATTATAACCATTTAAGTGTCATAAATTCAGTGTTATGTTTCAAAGGGAAGGCGCAGCTGTATTTGTTCACTGATAACGCCATATGAAAAGCTTATCTACAGCAGCTCTGTACCATGAGAGGCAATGCGGTCTCCGTGTGACGACCTGGGAGAGTCCTAGCGAGTGTTCGGTAAATCACTTCAACACTGGAGCGGGATTTATGAATAACTATCTGACCTGACACGAGGAGATGCTGCCTTGCTCCTGTTTATCAGGTTTACCACGAACAGAGTGGCGTGTTGGAGCCGTGCCTGTGGACTTGTGGGTTTGTTCATCGGCACTGTAATAAAGAGCTTTATTTACTCTCTTTAAAAGATGGCTGTGCGGCTGAGCCTTGATACAGGTGTGTGGCTCACCATAAATACATATCTTGGACATCCTAGCTGTCTGAGATCTGAGGCTGTCCTTTCATGAGGGTGATGCGATATAAACCCTCGTTACAAATGCAGTGAAGCTGTTACTCTTGGCAGACATTTTGAGATTATCATTTCTAATACAGCTACTGTATGAAAGTCTTTGTATGGTAACAGTGACTAGATGGCGACATATTATATATTCAGACAATGCCACACAGTTATTATCCACCAACAGCAGTGCACAAACGCTGGTTTTCCAAGTAAAAAGATCAACTTATTGAAGCCTAGTTGGCTAGAGCATTGAATAGAGCTCCAGAGTGGAGCAAACCCTTTGTGAACATCTTCCCTCAAACATTGCCTAGCGGCGCTCTATAAAGCTTGTCTTAACCCTTTCATACATCTTCCCCCTTGTCATTATCTTAACTGGCCACGGCCTTCTCTTTCTATATCCATCTATCCACAGGACCCAGTTCTCTTCACGGGCACCATGAGGAAGAATCTGGACCCTTTCAGGCAGCACACAGATGAGGACCTGTGGAATGCACTCCAAGAGGTACTCCAGCGTGGCTCTGAATGATTCCCCCTCGCCGGCCCAGGGGGGGATCCCTCTGTCCCCCCGTACAATGCTGCCATTCAGCCTCCCTGCTCGCCACAAGTCATGGGGGGAAATCCCATTAGGGCCATGGGGCCCAGCTCAATGTGCGGCTTGTAACTGGGAACCATTGAAAGTGCTGGGGGAGATGTGTTTGGGCAGTCAGGCCAACCAGGATGAAGGCTCCCCCCACAGTGAAGGGCTTCAGCTCCTGGTCCTGCCTCTGAATGGGTTTGGTGGCCTGGATTAAAGCTAGAGGCTGGCCACAAGAGAGCACTGGCCAAGGTCATCAGTGGACCTGGCCCTGCATTGTGCCAGGCGGTTAATGGGTGTGTTTGGATAGCTCTTTAAAGACATCCCCACAGGAAGCCTTTATGAAGGGGTAATGAAGGGTTGGGGCTCTGCTCTCCCTCTCTGCAGGTGCAGATGAAGGCCGTGGTGGAGGACCTGCCCAATAAGCTGGAGACGGTGCTGACTGAGTCCGGCTCCAACTTCAGCGTGGGCCAGAGGCAGCTGGTGTGCCTGGCCAGGGCCATCCTCCGGAAAAACCGCATCCTCATCATTGATGAGGCCACAGCCAATGTGGACCCAAGGTCAGAGGACACTTGAGTCTACAAGTAAAACATTTTACATCAATGTCAGTCCTTTCCACATGTAGCTTGTTTACCGTTAGTGATACTCCAGATGGGTATTCTTTTAGCTGGATTTAATAAAACTGTAGCACCAGTATTGTTATACAAACCAAATTATTCTTAAAACAAGACTTCTGTTCAAGCAATTCTGTAAATAAATCAATAGCAAATACTGGTGAAACTGTCATGAAAAGATGCACGAATTTAACACTTTTCAACCATAATGCACACTGCTTGGTGGGAAACGGAGTATGTAAAAGGATTATATCTCTTAAATCGTGTGATTGGAGCATTAGAGCAGACCAATTGCAGTTGGCTTATCGTTAGTCTACTACACACAGGGGTAGATTGATCACAGGGGCGAACTGATCAGAGCAAACAGCTAATAAATAATAGAAAACTAATAATACCTAGGGATGTCACAAGAGCCAACACTCAAAGTCGATCCAAAATTCTGAAAACGTGATGGTTCTCGTTTTTCTACAGTACCGCAGGTACCGTCAGGGCTCAAGACTAACAGCGTCTCGTCATCCCGGGGACGATTAAAAATGTGTTTGGGACGCAGTAAACTTACTATCGACACGTCCAGGGGACGCACTCCTGATAATGCTACAGTGCGAACAACAAATCTGTGTTGAAATTAGCGAGACGAGAGCTAGTTAACGTTTGCTGTTAGTAGGGCTGCACAATTAATCGAATATTAATCGCAATGATGATTTTGGCTTCCTACAATTAAATGAACATGATCAACTGCGAAATTGACGTTTAATATGCGTGCCGATTGAAGCCGGCCGGTTTTCAGCAGTCTCATATATCCGAAGGTCAGACACACACGTGCAGCCGCCACATGATGGTTTTACGTCGGCAAACAGCAGCACCGTCAGTAACGTCACACAGGCGTGTCCGGGAAGTTCTTCAGTGTGAGTGAAGAAGACATACAGTAAAGCTGTAATTTGTCACAACTACAAGTCCAAAATAAGCTGTGGAGGAACAACCTTAAAACAATCTTGGAACAACAGATTCTTATATTATATGGTATTTCATTCCTGTGCATGCTGCTCAGAGTAATCACAGTGACTGGCTTGTCTGCCGATAGCACGGAGATACACACTACACAGCTCCGTTATGGTGTGTTCAGGCTCTACTCAGTAAAATGAGTATTGGGCGATGGTAGATTATAACGCTATGATGATGCGTTCATATGTAATCTTGTAAAATGGAGGTTGCTAATTATGCTAACAGCTAACGTTAACCAGCTCTTGTCCTGCCGATTTCAACACGGGAGGTACCATCGATTTACATTATGATGCGTTCAGGCTCTATTCAGTAAAAAGTATAGGAGTATTGGGTGAAGGTAAATTCTCACGTTATTATGACGTGTTCAAATGTAATCTTGTAAAATGTATTTTTGGTGAGAAACTTGAATAAATCCAGTTGTTTGAAGGAGATGTTTTCACAGCAATATAAAATAGATAATAGAGAGAGAATTATGACCTGTTTAACCTCCTAACAAAAAACACTATGAAAACAATAAAAAAGGAGTGTATGTTGAAATAGATGGGATTTATTGTTTTTTACCGTGGTATCAAATAGGTATCGAGAATAGTGGAATTTCACTGGTATTTGTATCGACTACTAAATTTATGGTATGTGACATCCCCAATAATACCAAAGTAAACAATTATACTGTTAGTATGACTTTTATAAAACAAGATATGATTTGGAATTGGTATGGAATCAAATGAGAAAGTAAAACAAAAACAAATAATAAAAGTCTAAACAAACTGAACCTACTGTTAACATAAGGAGCTCTGCTATCCTTTGTTTTTTTATGCCTACTACTGCACATACCTCACTGCCGATGAGCCATTGTTCAGTGTTAAGTAAAAATCCCTGCCCAAGGGTCTATAGGAAGAGAGTTTTTGTGCTGAGGTGTTGTGTTCCCTGCTCCTTTTAGAACTGACAGCCTCATCCAGCAGACTATCCGGGACAAGTTTCAAGAGTGTACCGTCCTCACCATTGCTCACAGGCTCAACACTATCATTGACTGTGACAGAATACTGGTAAGTAAACAACACAGTAAATTTCCATTGTCCAGTACTTCAACTCAGTATTTTAAATGAGACCACTGTCCTTCTGGAGTCAGTTATTAGGTAACAGACAGAAAAATGGGGTTAACTCCTTGTTTTCACACAGTTTTGTTTTGTGTCTGTAAATCCGTAAATCTGTTTAGCGTACACGGATTACGCCCTCTAGTGTTCAACGCAAGGAAATGCATCTCAACCCGTGTTGTTATATCTATGAGTTAGTCTGTTTTTTGCCGTCCAGTCTAGACGAGTCACATTTATAACGTAAAAGTGAAAAGTTTGATGACATATTTGGCTAACATTGGTAGCATGCTAGCTGTGTAACATAGAGTGCATATAGTGGTTCATACATCTTATAACAAAATAGTTCACAAAACTGCTAAATATGCTGTCAAACTCTTCACTTAGACACAAAATGTATAAATAGAGCTGTATTACATTCATCAATCAGTTTATTAATTTGCTAATTTGGCATGTTATGCTAACGTCCTGTGGCATGCGGTGCATACGGTCTGTCCGTTGTCTGCCGCAAAAGGTACATTTTTTTCAACGTACTTGAGGCAAACTGACTGAAAATGAACAGAATGAGGATTTTCGTAAACACATCAAAGATCGCAGAGGTTCCCATAGGAATTAACGATCTTCCGGTTGACTAACATACGTACACAGAGCTACCGATGTGGAAACGAGGCGTAAACCACAAATACGCAGCTAGAAGTGCAGTGCTTTTAGTCCTAACATTTGGTCATATCCCTTCACAAACTTCGCTCTTATCTGTTATATAAGTTAAGCTCCTGTTGTGTACAGAATATGTGGTATAACGGGAAGTAGCCCACAGAAACATGCGCCTCATATTCACTCCCACTGCCGTATGTCAAACATACCTGAGATTCAAAGCCAACAAACACCTCTTCCTTTCTAAGCAAGGAGCCCACTGCACAATCTTTAGAGTTTTTAATTCACTTGCTCTATTTTGCAGCAGCTGGGCTGATTTCTCCGTCACAGCATTCCCTCTCATTGAGCCTGCGCTCGGGCCACTTGATCTTTGGCCCTTTCCTGCTACTGCCTGCAGAGGTGCCAATTAGTGCCATTTGTGGCAGCATTTGTTAAGCGTCTACCGAGGACGGGGCACGACCCGGTGGCTGCTCGGTCACTGAGAGGGTTGCTGAGAAAAGCCAAATATCACACAGCGGGGGGACTGTTTCACACCTACACTCGTGTTAAATGCCCCCAGATTGTAGCGCACTCCGGGAGAACTCAATCTGGGCCCACCTGAATTGCCTTGTCCAAATCTTAAGCTGTGCCATATTTAGACGCCGAAATGTTTTCCAAAATATAAAACTCCATCTCCTAGTATCCTGTCGATTATCACAGCAGCTGCAGAAGTCTCCCTTTCATACTAAACGCTCCCTGAAACTGGGCTTTAGCGATAACAAACTGCTCATTATTGCTGTAAGGGGATGGAGCTTGTTAAAATTTGTCTGCGATATAATTGTAGTCGTTTCCAAACTGCTTGAATTGGCACTATTCTTTGTGTGGTTTATACGGCGTGTGATGACACAGAAATGATGGTAATTTTCTCGAGTGTCTTCAAGGTGTGATTGTTGGATTTGACTGAGGACCACCCCTGAGCCGCTGAAATGCCACGGTAAATACATGGATAAATCGCTGATCTTCAGTCTGTCAGAGTCAGCGTACTAGACTTTCACTCTGCTTACAGGCTGCGCCCATTGTCCGCGGCCCCTGTCGAGCACAAACAGGCACCGGTGTTTGCCGTCGCATGAGTCACATGAAATGGATGGTTCCTATGTGCAGAGAACTACTGTTTCCCCATTCATCTTGCACCGTCTGCATGCATCACTCAGCAGCGAAACAGCTGAAATGTCAGTTTTCCCCAAAGTAAAGTATACAGGCGGGGACACGCGCTCACACCCAGCATTGTACGCGTGATTGCAGGTTCTGGATGCCGGCAGGATCCAGGAGTATGACGAGCCATACGCGCTGCTCCAGAACCAGGAAGGGCTCTTTCACCAGATGGTCCAACAGACAGGCAGAGCCGAGGCCGCCTCACTGCTGCGCGCAGCCAAACAGGTAACCACACCCACCTTTGTCCCAGGACGGGGCTGTCGCTAAATAGAGTCCAGCCCGTGGCACACTAATCCCAGACTCTCCCTTTAACTCCAGACTTCATTGCTCACCTCCGAAATGATTACAGTTAAGCAAGAGAAGATGTGCATTACCCTGACAATGCAAATACACTTGATTACCATTTTAATTTAAAGTGCCTACTTGGAGCATTGCAACTCCATAACATTAATTTCAAGAGAGAAATTGTCCCCTTTGTAGATTTACATCCTCCGATTTTATCAAAAGAAACTCTCCGTACAATCTTTTTTTCCTCATAATGTAATTTTGAGATCATTTTAGAGATGATTCTAGAAAAGCAGCTTTCTTTGCGCTATATCTATTTGGAAATATTGGGTTTAACTTCATCGCGATTTGGGATAAACTTTCTATGGGGATTACTGTAATAGAGAATGTCCATATTTTTTCCCTGTGAAATTCATTTGTGATGTATTTCCCCTTCAGACACTGCACAGATAAGAGCCAGCTATTCATTGTTCAATTCCATTTTATGTGCATCTGTCTGGGACTACAGATACCATATTGCAACTTCAAACAGGTCTTTGTGAAATAAGAAAAAGTAGGCATCATTTCATTTTCTCTCTGTCCCTCGCACAAATTTATCAGCGGAACTGTATCTTCTCAGCCAGAGGAGTGAAATGAGTAAAATACTGATTTCAAAGACTCAGCACACTGTGGTATTATTTGGTATCGTCTTACCCTGCACACTGGCGGATTGGTAGTGACATTGTTCAAGCCCTTACGTTCTCCTTTCTTTATTGTAGGGTGCTCTCCTTAGATCAGATTACTGCGGCATCCGTAACTGTCTAGCACCACTTATTAAATACTGAGATGGTCCACATGTTGTGTGTCAAGTTTCTATAGTTGTCAGTCAAGGTTTAAATACATTCAATAATCTGATATCAACCTCTAGCTCCTTTTGTCCGTGTTGAAAGAGAATCCCAGAGTAGACGGTATATCTCATGCTGAGGCCAACCTGTTCTCACCTGTTTTCACCTCAAACTTTCTGTTATTGAAATCGTCGGGTCTGTCGGAGCCTCTTTGTACTAAGAAATCGAGCATTTCGTGAGCAAAAATCAACTCAAATGAAACAAATAATTTCTTGTGATTATCTCCCAAAATGTTTCCTCGTGAATTTCACAGGGCTAAATAAGCCACTTTCGCATGCTCCAGCGGGTGACAAATCCCTTCACCCTGCTCCGACCGGATCTGTCATGAATCGCGCCTTAGTCAGATCGTAGCTTAGATTGGACTGTGTGCTTGTGTTTTGTGACACTGCTTCCCCCTGATGCACTTCCAGGTTTACATGAACAAAAAGCGAGTGACAGACGTGCGCCGTGCCAAGGACATCTGTGTCATCTTCGAGACGTCTCTTTGACAGTTTGGAGAGTCGCCGTGGCCCCTCGCGCTCGCCATCACTGACCAAATCTTTCGCCAAAGAGATTCCTTCCTGTGTATTAAAATGTCTTTAGACTCCCAGCAGTGTAGTAATGTGCTGCATTAGATTGGCGTAGTCCTTTGGTGTGGAACAGAAAAGAGGCACGAGGCAGGGTGTGCCTTTATTGACAGCATATTACTGCATGGCTGTTTATTGATTACACCCTGCTATGTTTATGTATGTGTGTTCCGGCCTCTTGGGTAGCTTCAATCCTGCACTGGTGCTCAAAAGAGTGCAGATATTGGATGTGTTTATCCTGGTGCAATAAATTATCGGTGGCTTAAATTATTCTTATAAGGCAAACATTGTTTGGTAGGACTGAGGTCCTTTTTATTATTCGGAAAATGCTTGAAAAAACAAAACAAAGAGAACCTGAGAGGAGACAGCCTTGTTTTCAGTAATTATTGTGCCTTAATCAGACTATGGATTTTTTTTTTTGTAATTACACTGTTTTAATCAAGTAGTCTTCCAGCACTTTGACGATAGTGGTTTTATGTCTACCTCAGCTCTTGTCAGGAAACAACAGTAAAGTTTAAATGTCATGTACTGGCAGTGATGATGACTAACACCAAGAAACGTGGGACAGAAGTTTATTGCCTCTGAAAAATTAACTTTCTCTCTTTACTCTTTTGATAAATGGGCTGTAGTTGCTTTAAAAGCGTAGCACTGACTTTGTCAATAATATGAAATTGAGTATGCCTATTAGGGCTGACCCAAATGCTTCGAAGCTTCGAAGCTTTGACCGTTGCCGTGGTATTCGACATCCAAATCACGATCTGAATGCTTCGTTTTTAATTTTTTTTTTTTTTTTATATATATATATAAAAGTATGTAATAATAATGTATGAATCCCCAAATAGGCCATGAAATAAGGAATAATCCCACAACATTATTCGTTTTTCATATTCATCATTAATTATTATTGGTTATGCTCAGACGGATATCGCTGTTTGTTGTGTGTAGCGGTGCGGCAGCGGCACTGAAACGGGGGAGATGGAGACAAACGGACAGAAGAACGTGTCAGCCGCCGCAACGCGCTGCTCCGCGCTGCTCCGCGCTGCTCCGCGAAGCTTCGAATGTTTCTTACCGAGGCTTCGAAGCCCAAAAAATGGTATTCGGGACAGCCCTAATGCCTATTTATAGCTATGTATTTATTTACATTGTTTTCTATATCTTTGCGTGTGGTTTTGTTAAAGGTAATATATCAGGGAGTTGCACTTTGTAGTTGTTAAGCTATAAATAAGTGATACAAATGATCACTTGATCACACAAATAAAATCCTAATTACATACAATAAAACAATATTGCTTAAACGTTTCAGTACTGTCTTCATTTTGCGTTTAAAACATTGTCTCATCTCATATTACATTGACTCACTAACCATTTCCTCCTGCTGTTGCTCATCTTATATTCGCGTGTCTGAATGGTGTGTTTGCTTCAGGTCAGCGGTTACAACTGGTCTTGACCAAGATGCTACAAATTGGTATGTGGTTAAGGAGAGCAACCTAGTGATTATCCCGTTGAGTCAAGTGATTTTTAAATTCAGTTTCATGGTGCTAAAGTGCCGTAGCTATGTACTCTATTATTTTAGCATGCTGCTAGTGCAATGTGATGATTAAGTTCCCAATTAAATTGTAATTTTGTCATCACCAGCTCAATTAGAAAAGAGCTGTTTGATTCGCCTCGTTACAGAAAAGAGCAAAGCCGGTGATTACACATTCAGAGACGGCTGTCGGTAAACACTTAGCTCGCTATAAAAGGCTGTATTTAACCGGGGCCAGATTTGGGTCGTGAACTGCGGGGACATCGGCTCCTTTTAAAAAGCTGAGTGATTTACACAATTCATTAAAGCCAGTGAATCTTGAGCCAGCGTCATATTAAATGGTTACTTACTCTCAAATAGCCCCTCGGGAGTTGAATTGTTGGCTTGCGAATAGATTAAAGTTTACATTGAAAAGAGAAATTGAATTCAGAGGTAATCAATAGCATAATGGGCCAGTGAGAGGAGCCGGCTGCCTGAAATGAAATTACCATATTTTTAATCTTAATTTTCCACTCTGTTTATCTGACAGTGTGGATGTGCAATCCAAACAGATAATGAGAGAGTGGGATATTGACAGAGAGGTCCTCTGGAGTGCTTGTTTCAGTGATTAAACGCTGTGATCTGTGATTACTTTGTGTCGGGTGTCAGGCTGGCGGCCAGGGGCCCGGGGAGACGCAGGCACATAGCAGCTGGAGCATCATGGGTCTCTGAGGTGCTAATGCACCTGACACAGCATTGACAGCATTCGAAACCCTATCAGGGACTGCGCCACACGGCAGCTGCCACAATAGGAATACTCGTGGCACTATCTACATCAGAGTCAGCATATATCCTCTCTGCTCTGCCCTCGATAACAGCCGACGCAAGAATGGCGACAAACAAAGTTGCACAATAAGTATTATTAAGCAGATACCTTTCCTACGTCGCTCCGATAATAGCGCCATTTTGAGACGTATCCGAATAGGTGTGCGAATAGCAACGCCGTCGACATAGTGCTGATATGGCTCTAATAAATAAATGTGTGAGAAACCTGGCTGTCCACACAATGAAGTTTAATCCGAAAGAAATAAAACACAAAATAAGAGTCAGCACAATGTGGAGGCAGTGAATGAAATGGTGCATTCAACGCCGTAGCGTTGAGCCCATCCACACTTTAAGGGGAGGAGTGATGCGTCGGTGCTGATTCCAGGGTGTGATACATGTCCTATTCAGTTAAAGATGTTTTATTGTCGGTTGAGAGAAGAATAATGTAACAAGTATCTGCAACAACGGAAAGTGGTGTTAAATTGTTTAAGGTTGTTTTGTTACGGGCCAATAAATAAGTAGTCTCAAGGCCGTTTTGGGTTGTGGAGACAATGTTTTTTCGCCAACTTTCTGTTGTGCCAGCATTTTCTTTTGTGATGGATACTGCTGTTTGACAAATGGAAACAAATTGCACGGTGCAGGCGCCTGAATGGCAGGGAGTTGGGGAGTGTCAGGCTCGGTGCTGAAAGACGATGAAGCGAGAGCCTCAGGTTTTTGTGGGCGACTCAGACCTGACTGATCCCAGCATAAAGTACTTGTTGAAGAGAAGGAGAAAAGGAGAACAGGATTTCGACAGGCTGCAGTGAAATTAGGAGAATTGACTATGGCGGCTTTGTTCCTGGCTGGTGACATGGGGTGGGGGAGATGGGGAGACTGGAGCGATTCCCCAGAGACTCTGCGCTCAGCCTTTCTAAAGTGACTACAAACTGAATATCTGACAAGTTCCCAAGGCCTGACATGACTCTGTGTGGAGCTAAGAAAAACAAACAACAAATGGCACGTTTTCTAAGATACATGTGGTGACACTGGATGTAGTGTGTTAGAAAATGGCTTTTTATCTTGTTAAAAATAGGTCCTCAATCCGGAAGATGTTGATGCTATATATTTTTTTTTTTTGTCGCAACAACCTAGTTAGACCTAGTTTCTCCCGTTGCAGACTTTGTGGAAGTAGAAATGTTGGTTTCCAACTTATTGGAGGGCTTATAACTATCAGTTTCTCTTTCATCTTGCGACACAAAAAAATCAAACATTAAACCTGCAGTAGGCAGAATAGTTTTGGTATCACTGGGCAAAAAAAAAAACATAATAACCTTTCAGCATATTGTAATTCAAGTGTTCTGAGAGAAAACTATACTTCTGCACCTCCTCATGGCTCTGTTTTCAGGCTTTAAAAAATCTACTTTGACCAATCACAGGTCATTTCAAAGAGAACGTTCCTATTGGCTGTGCTCCAGCTGGTGGGCGGTGCTTGGTATTTCCTCAGCTGATCTCAACATGGCTGCCGGGTCACAAACGTTCTCATTTTACAGCTAAACAGTACACTACAAGATGTTTCTGAAAACATTTGAGGAGAGAAATAGGCATTACAGTAACAGAATATTGATTCATATTTGATCAACACTGCCTAGTTTGACTGTTTGATCGGAGTTAGCGAGTGATTGACAGCTGCTCAGAGACGGCAGGCTCCAGCTCGGCACTGATTGATTGTTTTGCTCTCATGCACTACTGTCAGGATATAGTGACCGTTTTATAAAAATAACTTTTTTAAATCATATTTGCTCCAACTCTACCTACTGCTGCTTTAACTGTAAGTAGTTCTTCCCAGCATGCACACGTGAGGTTTAATAAGCCACACTGCATCATGGTGCCTCAGCAGTTTAGTGACCACCCCGGACTGGCCTTATGGACTGGTCGACTAATACTGCTACAAACAGTAATTATAGGTCATGCGTGTAATTGATGATTGTGCTTCGTAAACTCCCCAGGCTGTGGTTTGTTTCAAACTCTGTAGAGTGTGAGTATATTTACGTTTTCCATGCACATTAGCACAGAAAACAAGGATGAATCTATTTATATATCACCTTATGTATGAAAAACAAAACTTAAAGAAAACAAGAGGGTTCAAAGAATACTGTTTTTTTTTGTTTTTTTGCTAATGTCACCTGCCCCTGCTACTTTGAACTAAACTGGCTAATGTGGCCCTTTTGAAATGCCACCAAATAGGAAACCTCTTTGCATGCTTTAGCCTTAAATCCCGGGCATGCTCTGTCACCTTCCAAAAGTGCTGTTTGATTCTTCAACTGCGAGAGAAAGAAGCAAAGTGGAGGGCGAGACAATAGCGGAGGGCTTATCTCATCAGTAAATAAGGCTTATTGCTTTAAGCTATAAAAGGCTATGCTTATTGGTGATGTCATCCCTTTGTGGAAGATTGATGAAGCTTGAGGCAGGGGGGCATAATGTGAGTGTGAATGTGTGTGAGTGTGGTGGAGGAGGAGGAGGAGGAGGAGGAGGAGGAGGCCTGGTGCACCAAACTCCAGAGTTTCTAACTTTCCCCTGCAGAGTTTGATATAATTTAAAATGTATGACATATATTTTAACTGCTGCTGCACTAAAATTGCAGTCTTTGGTGGTAAACTAACCCAAATGCACTTCAAAGTTCCATCTGGCCAGGGGGCTTTTATCCTCGGCCATGAGAGCGGTTGATGTTCTGTGCATGTAAACGTGCAGCTTTGGGTAAAGGTGGGGACAGCTTGTGTCCCCCATTATTGTCTGGTTGCATTTACGCGGGTCCAAGGGCCCACTGTGTCTTTTCGGGTTACTTTCTCATCATTTCTCCTAATGTAGAGACCCACAGGGTTGGTGGCAAGCGCACAATGCCGCTGTTGTATGGTTACTGTCAGCTCTCTCAAATAAGGCTTCCTGTTCATTAGACTCCTTTTCACCTCCGCACAATGCGCCGGCTTTGCAGCAATAGCGAGTCGACGCCCATCTCTTCAATGCCATGTGAATAGTTCTAAATAGTGTTTATGCAAGCCATTGTTGTCTATTGTGTGCCCAGTCTTAATGCACAGTGATTTGCCTGCTTTTGTAGCCTGGGATACATTATCTTGCCTATGTGGCTTCAGATGCATGCCTGGCTTTTGAGTCAGTAAACAGTCTAAAAGTTAACTCCCTATGGACAATGCTGGAGATGCCTGATAAAGTGGGACAGAGTATACTAAATGTCCCTCTGTAAAATGGCTTCTTCTTCCCCTGTGTGTGTTTTAAGCTTTGTAGTTCCATCATCTGAAAAATTCACACCTCTCTAATTTAATTTTGAGAACTTAAAGACATTGTTTTTTTCTTCCCTTGTAAATGTAATAATTAGGGCTGTTAAAATATTTAATCGCAATTAATTGCATGATTGTCCATAGTTAATCACGATTAATCGCAAATTAATAACACATTTTTTATCTGCTCAAAATGTACCTTAAAGGGAGATTTGTCAAGTATTTAATACTCTTATCAACATGGGAGTGGGCAAATATGCTGCTTTATGCAAATGTATGTATATATTTATTAGTGGAAATCAATTAAGAACACAAAACAATGATAAATATTGTCCAGAAACCCTCACAGGTACTGCATTTAGCATAAAAAAATATGCTCAAATCATATCATGGCAAACTGAAGCCCAACAGGCAACAACAGCTGTCAGTGTGTCAGTGTGCTGACTTGACTATGACTTGCCCCAAACTGCATGTGATTATCATAAAGTGGGCATGTCTGTAAAGGGGAGACTCGTGGGTACCCATAGAACCCATTTTCATTCACATATCTTGAGGTCAGAGGTCAAGGGACCCCTTTGAAAATTCCAATGACAGTTTTTCCTTGCGAAAATTTAGCGTGGAGCGTCATTTATCGACAAGCTAGTATGGTTGGTACCAATGGATTCCTTAGGTTTTCTAGTTTCATATGATACCAGTATATTCTCTGTAGCTTTAAAACTGAGCCCGCTACAACCTAAAAATCACAACTTGCGTTAACGCATTAAAGAAATTAGTGGCGTTAAAACGAATTTGCGTTAACGTGTTATCGCGTTAACTGTGACAGCCCTAGTAATAATTAAAAGAAAGTTTGGAAAGGAGTCAAACTTAACCTCAAAGCTGATTTTAAATCATTATCTGTGAGGATTATTCTTTCTTTTTTTTTTTTCTCAATAAATACGTAGTAAAGTTGATACTGTTGCTTTGAAAGATTAGACTGACACTATCTGTTGCACATCTGGTGAAGAATGTCCATTCAGTGGGGAGATGTATTTAAACCCTGTGTCTTTATTCTTCAGACTGTCAGTGTGAAAATGAATGGGTAATACAGATAGACAGCCTGGTGGATAATCTGACACACGTCACAGTCAAAGAATAAAAACTTTTAAATCTCGAAGATAACGTCAAAATGATGTGTCTTGTAATGGAAATTGTATGTCTCGTGAATTCCATCAGTTACTTTAACATGGATCTCTGTGTGTTTGTACGCCACAACTTTATTGATTAAGTGTATTTGGAAAGAAAGATAAGAAGCATTTGGTTCAGTTTATGTACATTTTGCTTTGTACTAGCATATTTTCTGCCTTTGGCCCATGTGGTTTTATATTTCACAAACTAGTTCCTGCACATCTTAACTGTTCACTTGTCTTGAGGCTATCTTGCACTTGGAAAATAATATTTCTTGCAATGAGTTAAGTTTAAAAAACTTAACTCATTGTTAAGTTAAGTTTAAAAAACTTAACTCATTGCAAGAAATATTATTAAAACATTAGAAAACTTCTTAAAAAAAAAAAAGTTGGCGGCACCTCAACTGCCTTTTCCAAAAGAAGACAAAATAACCCTGAACATTGAGAGAGCAGGAATGGGCAGCATATTATAGCCTTCATCTGTTTGTGGCATTGTTGTAGAGAGCGTATACATCACCTCCAGAGAGTAACCGATAGGGCCAACCATTCACGTCTTGGATAGATGCACAAAAGCGGAAGATATCTGCGGCACAGATTACATTATACTCATTTCAAAAGCATTCACCGTCAAGTATGCAGAACAGAAAAAAAAAAGATGCTTTTAATGCCGGCCAATGATTACAGGCGAGTGATGTAACTGATAGTTGGCTCATTATTGTTCGGAGATTTGGTGTGTTTGACCCCCTAAAGCATTCTGCTGCCAAGGGAATTTAAAACAACCTTTGGGCTCGGAGGAAAGGAATGGTATGATTGCTCTCTCGGTGACACTGATACAGCGCCGTCACATCGCTGACTCCAGACGACAGGAGAGACTGAGCCGAGTCTCACTTCACCGACACTTAGCAGCAGGCATTTCATTAACCCATCAGAGAGAGGCGAGATGCTGCTTTGTCTTTGATTGCCACATCTCCTTACGCTCATGCTGCTGCTTATACGTCTGACCTCCATTAGCCCACCAGGTGTGTTTCACATTTTATTTAATGAACTGTAGTCATGAGGTAATTCATCGCATGCAATAATACTCCTTGAAGCAAGTTTTTTTTTTTTTTTTTTTTTCTCACACCAAAGTAGTGATGTTGACTTGCGTTGCTCCTGGGCTGATATTTTCATTAAAGGCCCTCTTATCAAATAATGAAATAAAGAATCTGTTTCTTGCCCAATGCTATTACCTCCCACAAATCAAAAGGTTTCCACTGTAATGTCTTGCCTCCCATGCCAGTTAATTAGGTAGCGTTGTGCTACATACTAATGCTGCTTTCATGAGAATAATCTGAGACAATAAACCTGTCTCCTTTGTGTCCTTCTGCAAGCCCTCTTAATTAATATCAGCAAATACAAACCCAAGTTAATTGAAATTTGAACATCCCATCTTTAGAGTTTACAATAATGCAATCGCTCGTGTTTTGTTGCTGTTGTTGAAGTACTATAATAGCTGGTATCATATCTCTATTTAGTATTTCATTGATCGCTCTCGGCGATGCAGCAGAAATATAAAAGAAAGAAATGTCTTAACCATGAGTAAACACAGGAGGCAATATATGCAACCCCAACATTGATTCAGACCGAGACATTAATATTCACACTCCTCCAGATAATCATAGCAAGGTGTGCATGATTTGTTTTCATTGATTAAGTGACATTGCTACAGCTCCTCGCACCATGGTTATTAATATAGTTTGCATTGATATTATTTCTGCATTAACAACAATTTCACCAAGTGAGAGAGATTACAGGACGGATGCAAAAGAGTAGCGTCGCGGTGGCAGAGCGCTTTAATCAGACCCCCCCCCCCCTTTTGATGCAAAATCTTTATAACTTTAATCAATCTTTATGGACGAGCTTTTCAAACTGTATGCAAGTTTGAATAGCATAGTTTTAAAGAGGCTGTGCCCTCCTGTCAGATATCTGATGTGTTTTGCAAATTACAAATCCTTCTAGGAATATGAATTCCAACCCTGAGTGTTCCTTCCATTCATGGCGCACACAGTTCAGATTTCACTTTACATGAATCCTTAGCCCCAGCTAATGTAATCAGGCCAACAATCCCCAACTAGCGTGGGATTGTAGTACACAGAGCCCACAACAAAGCATAATCTGGCACGCTACTATTCCAGTAGGATTTTTTTTTGTCCTCACACTTCTTTTGTCGCGTTGGCCCGCGAACAGAAATAGCTAAACAAAATAAATAAATAGATAAAACAGTGGGTTGTCTTTATAGCCTTTATATGCAGTGGTATTTCTGAGCCAAGAACATTTCTGAAGTTAACAGTATTTATGTTCCGGTAGTGTTGGTCACAGTCTGTCACACATTATTTGCATCTGCATGTCCGATTAACAAATATGACATATTCCTAAGATCAGGCTCCTAGCACTCTAACCACCCACCACGGCAATTAACTGTCTACTAAGCTAACAAGCGTATCACACATGCCTGATGCAAGCCAGTAGAATATCAAGCTCCTACGGTAGATGTATCCCCGTTTACCCTGTGGTGCCGCTGTGAACGCACAGTACACATGTGCGAGTTCATTTCAAATTCTGATTAAGTTGCGGCTCTGGACTGAGGATCTTTGCTCTCACTGGTATCAATACAAGGGTTTACGTTGAGGGCAACTGGCACTTCAAATTCACTAGAGATAAAGAGAGCTGTCATCCATGTTAGAGACTAGTGAGACCTTGTCGGGGTGAAAAGAGTCTTGTCAAACAAATTCAATGGGCTTTTCTGTGTCTTAAGGACAGTTGGTAGTGAATCTACTGAAAGTATCTGCACTGATAGCCTCTACTGTGTGCAGCTAACATATAAACACCGTGCTGACCTTCACACTGCTCAGGCATGTTATCAAAAAAAAAAAAAGTAGCTTGAAAATGCCTGAATACCTACAAAGACAGATTCATAGATGGTAGGAAAGAGAGGCCACACGTATGACATTCAGTCATTCTTATTGTGAGCCGGGTTAGAGGGCGACTGGATTTACAAGAGAGAAAAAGAGGTCACTGACGACTGTACACGCTGTATGTCACAAGAGGAAGTAAAATTATTCAAGTACAAACTCATGTTTTTTTTTTCCAGTAGGGGTCTTAACCGTTGTTGCTGGAAATGTAGATCCATGGATGTCATTTCACCTGCTATGGGTTCAAGGATTATATCCAACATAGCATCTGAAGGCAGAAGGGTTTTTGGGGAAAAGCCAGACAGATTTTTTTTTTTTTAATAGCACGGTTGCCGCCAAACTAAACTATCTGTTCTACTTATTTCTAAAAAAGCATTGACCGTCGGGGCATAGCCAATATGGAGGTTAATCCATTCTAGTGTCTATACTATGGGATGCTTATGGAAGCATATTTGCTTAGGGCAGCCATGCAAATTATTACTTACTGCCCTGTAAGCTGATAACACAAATTAGATACCCATTAAAGTTGAACAATGTATATAGAATGAGAAAAGATTGCAAGTGATACCTGAAGGGATGCTTAAGTCGTATGGCACTAAAATATGCCTCGTGCTTGCAAACTTCAAAAGTGGAGAGATGTTTATCCTTGGGATTGGAAGATGCATAATAGTAATCTCATATGCACAGAGGCAGCTGCCAGGTGGAGGATAGCACACTGCATGTTTATGAATAGAAATCATTACAGGGACTGGGGAGCATACCGGCATTGAACCAGTGGCACAGAACTTTGTTATCATCTACCCCGGCGTTAACTACAGCACTTAAAAAAAGTTCATGTGCC
Source organism: Sebastolobus alascanus (assembly GCA_916701645.2). Classification (NCBI taxonomy): domain Eukaryota; kingdom Metazoa; phylum Chordata; class Actinopteri; order Perciformes; family Sebastidae; genus Sebastolobus; species Sebastolobus alascanus. The sequence continues at coordinate 1,299,034 of CAKAOJ020000059.1, forward strand.
GAGATGTTTAGTAAGGCGTTGGTTGAGCTGTGGTCATTTTGCGCTGTGTTCGCTTGTTGAACAGATCCAGCGTTTGTAAAAGTCCCTCTAACTTTAAGCCCTGACCTGAATGTGGGTTGGAGTGGAGAACAACAAGGCTGTTAATACGATCCTGCCACCTGAGGGGCCTGTGAAATCAGAAACATGCCAGCTTTAACAGCAGCGCCACAACTCCACTGGGCCTCTACCTTCACTAGCCTCTGCTCTTATCAGATGAGCCACTTTAATTCATGTGCCGAAACACCTCTCCGAGGGCGAATACAAATGTAGAACGGCAGCTTTTAGGAGGTGGAAAACCGCCGTTTGTGGCGTGTTGGGCGAGAGAGGAAGTGCTTCAGGCCTGTTTTTGGAACCCCGGCTAATTCTACCTTTTGACTTGCCCGTTGTTGTCTTTGAGCCCCTTTCCCTTTCTGCTCCACTGGCCGGCTGATAGTTAGGGATTCATCTTAAAACCTCCCCTTTGTCTGGCAGACCGTGGAGTCAGCAGTTATTCTTCAACTGACAACTTTGAATGCTCGGCGGTGAAAGAGATGAAGCTGAAACACAAAGGCAAATTAAGGGTACAAAAACACTCGCCATTGTCCCATTGTTGAGGGTCACAAATCGTCAAGTAAAAGCAACACAGCGTGGTTGAAATGTATTCGCCTCCATCCCTGTCCCCCCCTCCCCCCCCCTCCTCCCTCTCTCCCTTCTCCTCTCTTTATATTCATTAGATTCATTATAGGCCACAAAGGATTGCCAACAAAACAGCTTGTGATTTTAGTTGAATTCATCCCCCTCTGAGGCCTGCAGGGAAATTAAAGTAGGTGACTATCACTGGAGGGGGAGCAGACTTGACACATCTGAAGCTTTTCAGTGATGCTAATAGCCAAGCGTATCCAAAATACACAGGAGCTGACCTCAAACAGATTGTGGGGGTTTAAAATCATTAGTTTGCAAATGTAAAAGTACATTGGTTCTATGGTAGAATCAGCCCACTCTGAACCTTTGATTAGTGTTTGTCAACTCCCCTTTCTCTTCGTACTCTCCCGCCCACTTGCAATCCAGAAATTAATAAAGGAGACATAGCGACACTTTGGAGGGAAACGCTTGCATCTCCAGCACCTGTTAAACAAATGCACTTAAGGCAGGAATCAAATTGCAGGCAGGTTTAAATTGGTGTAAAATCTTCATTTAGATGATGTCCCCGGGGCCCGCTTATTACTTGAGATTTATATAGCATTAGTTCTGCCTCGCAAATGTGGTGCACCATTCCACCTCAGTGAAATATGAAGAGGTTTGATAAAAAGCTACAACAGATTCTCTCATTAAAAAAACGTAAACCATTTAAAGATTCATTAATTTAACTTGTGGCACGCAGCTCTGACATGCACAGAGTTCTGTGCTCGTGCCCTTGAGCGCCGTATGTTACACGGTGTGAGATGTTGCCGTGGCTCGTCGGCACAGGTCTCTGAGAAGAAGTGCACTGACGAATTAAAGTACCTCCAACGCTGAATGCATCTCGTTGCATTGCGGATGTTCATTTTGACGTTCATGTACTGATACTAGCATAATCTACCTATAAGGAATTCTTTAAGATTCTTTGCACCTGTTGTTTTTTAGTCAAAATTTGAAGTTGGTCACACTTGCTATCACATGTCATGTCGCCGTGAATGGCACAAATCATGGTGAAGGCTGGAAGGAAACAACCACAAAGGCATTTCATTTGTAGCAGTAACCCTATTGAGTATGTCTGTTTCAGTCACCAATCTGTTTTGTTCTCCGTCCTTTTCAATTTGTTTACATTTGGCCCCTACTGGAGAGGGACAGTCTATTGATTTATTGTCCCCGCTTCCTGAGAGTGCCGTTAAGAGCGCACAAGGCCCCCCCGTCTTCAGGCCCTGCTCTTACATTGTGTCGCCTGGTTGCTGGCTTCTGTTACAGAGACAGGCCAGGGAAAGGCCTTGCCCGAGCATCACAAGGACCCCACAAGAAAAAAAAAGCCTCAGCCGCGCGAAGGCCTGAGAGAGAGAGAGAGAGCACGGCAGCACAATGTAGCTCCGTCTGAATAGCAGACGTCGTGGGACATTTGCCTCCCACAGAGGGCTTTTCTTCTTCTGCTTTTTTAAAATGTTCCGATTCTTACATGCGACGTCCGTTTAATCATAATATCAGAAGTGTTACTCTACAGTATATGTATGGATAAATATATAATATATAAATATATATAAATGACAAATAAGAATGTGTGCGGTGTATGTGTGTATATACAGTATATGTATTTGTATATATGTGTGTGTGTGTGTGTGTGTGTATATATACGTATACATATATACGTATATATATATATATACTGTATATACAGTATGTGTACATACTGTATACACATATACAGTATGTACACATAAACGTGTGTGTGTGTGTGTGTGTGTGTGTGTGTATATATATACATATATATGTATATACAGTGTGTACATATGTGTGTGTGTATATATCTGTGTATGTATATATACACACATATATTTATACGTGTATATATATGTGTATATATATATATATATATATATATATATATATATATATATATATACATACTGTTTATGTGTGTGTGTGTGTGTGTGTGTGTGTGTGTGTGTGTGTGTGTGTGTGTGTGTGTGTGTGTGTGTGTGTTTTTTGCTATATGTATATACACACGCACATTTTTTCTTCTATCAGGGTGGTTTGTATTCCTGTTTTGTGACATCTCCTTTTGCAGATTGATATTTTTTATGAAAAGCACCTGTCTGAAATTCTACAGAACAATTTATAAGAGTCAAAAGAATCGTTTCAGATGAAAGTTGAAATGCTATTGTAAAATGGCCCTTTCACTCCTCCCGCTTGAAGATAAACAATTTCCCATGAATATATGGCTGGGCCCCCTATCTATCACAAAAATCAGAATGTGTCCCATACTGAGCCTATTGTAGTCTATTAAAAGAAATCCTTCCCTGTGGCAACCATTTTGCAGGTTTCAAGTAGATAAATGCCTTCCAAGAGGGATAAGAATGCATTTCTACAAAACTGCATTAAAGAGTAATGTTTGTCAACTACTCCGATAAAAACTTCACAGTCACAATTCTTTTTAGAGGCTGCAAATGCATTGGCAATGTGTAAAGCTGATTGGTCTGGGGAGGCTGCCTACAGGTTAGCAGGCCTCATTTCCAATCTCTGACAGCAATATGTGTCGCCGTGCGCTTCATCCCGATTGCTCATGTTCAACACAAACCATGGTCACTCTATATATGGAAATCTCTGTCTTCGGGGCGAAAAAAAATTAAAAAGGTGAGATTGGCACTTTAACCTCCATGCCCCCCTGAAAATATGTTTTAGTCTGATACATTATACTACTGCGAATTATTTATCAAGAAGATACAAGCTTGATATTTCAGAAAAAATAATGAGATGTTGAGGTGGCAGCTGGAATGTTCTGGTCCAGCGAGCAGCATCTATGAATCGGGGGAAATGAAGTAAATATGGCTGGCTGGGACACACCATGTGCAGAATGTGAAAGAGTGGAGTGCAGCGTGGCGGTGGCACTGACCAAAAACTTCAAATCTCTCCTTTGTGGCGGTCTTTTAGTCTCTTTCGGAATAGTGGCACCGAATGTAGTCGTGCGACGCGACGTCACTTATTATACCAATTAGATATGTATAAATTCAAGTTTTTAAAGGCACTGTTTGCCTAAATGTTTGTGCTTCGAGAGCATATACTGCAGACAAAAATCAGTCGTGTTAAGAAATGGAAATTGAAACATCTATTTTCTGAAAAAAAAATCTCCTATTTATAGTTATCAAACAGCTCAAAAGATGAGAGTCCAACATGGAGCTCTGAAATCTATCAGGCAAAAACAAAACAAGTGTTGTGCTAAGTTGAGTTGAAAGAGCCCACCTGTCGACACGCTGCATTCAAAGAACAAGTCATCCAGTTGTTGCAGTTCTTACAAAGCGAGTGAAGAGAAGAAATCCATTCACACACTCTGAATACAGTTGAATTGCGTCTCTCCTCAGATGACTGTTATTTGCAAGAACAAAACAGAGAAAGGCTGTGTATTAATTCACTTCAGACCCTCAGTCATTGCTTTCACTCCTCTGTTAGTCCCCCACGCTTTGATGAACACACAGCAATCAAGGTGAACCGTGACTTGTTTGATTTTTTTTGTAAGGCAGTGAGTAACATGTTTTTCTTCACAAACCCATTCATACCTGCACAATGCCATTTAAAACCGAGGTGTGATTTTAGAGAGATGAGTCGTGCCCTAAAATAATTATCAAATCGTTCCCTCTTTTTTTTAGGTTTAAATAACATTCGGTTAACGCATTTAAAATAAGTATTAATATTTATTTCATCTCCTGCATTAGACAGGCAGGCTTGTATTGAGTATTTCAACCTGTTGACTGAATTAAGTAAATCAAATGACAAGAAGAAAAAAAGCTTTATTTCAGAGCTTTCCCCCCTCCCCACGCCAAACTCTTGTCTTTGTTTTGATTTATTTCATCCTCTCAGAACATCCCGTTGCTTTTCAGGGCCCCCTTTGTTCTTGGTGAAGGGGTCTTTTATTTGGGAGAAATCTCCCATCTCAGACCAGCGCTTTGGCTTGATGCAGATCTTCATTAATCTCCGGGGCCGCTGTGGGCTCTACAGCAGCCTGCCGTTTTGATGGGAATTGAATTTGATACCGCATTGTGGCTTGTATGGAAGCTAACAATGGCCTGTGTTCCTTCCTGTGTATGTGCACAATCAGAGAGACCCAATTAAATAATTTGGTACAATAAAGGGGAACAAAAGGATACCCAGGCAAAAAGTGAGGGCTCCAACATTTGCATTCTACCTATTTCTGTATCGTGTTAATTAATTCGCTTTGAAACCACAGGGGGAAGGCACAATGGGAAACAGTGCAGCTCATTTCAAAGTATGTCTGAGGATGCTTTATATTCAGGTGACGTGCTAAATCAACATTTTACAATAGAAAAATCTCATTTTTCTCTGAAGCGCCGGAGACAACCAGAAAGTGACTTTTCTTTATATGAAAACAGTTTACGCAAAGTACACTTCATTCTGGAAAGCCATTATTTAAAAATCCCATCATTGTCGGGTTTTTTTTCCTCCCTGTTTTGTGATAAATTATAAAATCCTCTTCTGTAGCTCAGATAAATAATCCCACCTCTGTTTGAATAGAATAATTTTGCATCTAAAACGACTGTCATGATAACCTGCTCTTAATTAACAATGTGTGAATTGTGTGATATATAACTGCTTTTGTTGATGGTAATATGTCATATTCAATGAAGGGTAAATGAATTATCCACGAGTGGCCCGTGATAAGCGGTGATGGGACCCATATGGAGCTGTCAGTGGACCGCTGGTGGGCTCTCCTAGTCCAGCCGCTGTAATTGAAAGAAATGAGCCATGGAGCTGACACATTAGCAGTCTCCCCAGAGATGGACCACACAGCACACACACACACACACACACACACACACACACACACTGGCTAGCACATCCACACACACACAAACACACACACACATATTCTCACTTTTTTTATACATCATCTATACAGACTCTATCTCAGTGAAAGTATAACCCAGACAATGTCAGCCAGGCTGACGCAGGACAGCGCTCTACTGTAAGTGAGACAGGGTGTAAGATTGGGTAGGTCTCCGTCTGGGTTAAGGGGATAATGAGAAACTGCCCTGCAGTGAGTTAATCAGCTCATCGCTCTCCCAGCACTGCCATTTATTTGCTGTTTATTCCCCAGCACAGGGCCCCCGGGGGGGAGGCCTGTCTGTGAGGCAGCACCTGCAGCTTCCCCGACGCCTGATTTAGTGCTGTAAATGCTGCTTGTGGGCCAGATTACGCTGGACAGTGATCAAACCTTATTTGCACTCTGATTAGACAAACTGCTCCCTGCACTGACCGGGCTGAAGCAATTCTCCTTTAGCAATTTTATACTGCTGCCCTGCGTAAAAAATGATTAACACCGCCTGGATAAATGTGGCAGCCATTCACCGCAGCCATATTCCTGCATAGCCTTGCTCTGAACCAGGTATCAGTCCTATACTGCTATAAGCCAACTATTATAATCACAGCTATGAAAAGGTACTTGATATTCATTAAAACCTTCTGGACTTACATACACTGTTTCTACAATAGGTCACAACAGAGTAAGCAAAGAGGCATTACCATTTGTGTCAGTGCATATTTCCTTAAGTATGGCTGGCTGATTCAGTAAAAAAAACAAAACCTAATTCACCTCTCAATATCTCTCAGACAACTTGATCTTATCTCTCAGATGCCAGCTGAAGTTTGAATGAATTTTTAGCCTAAAACAATCAATGTATGAATTTCCCGTGTTTGAATTGGATCTTGGATACATCTTCAGTCATTCAGGCAGAAATAATATTTTAAATTACAAAATATAATACAGAAAACAGCATGACATGCACTTTGTACAGTGCATAGGGGTTAGACAAAGTAATGCAAATACATACTTCAAACACACTTGAGCCTGGAAGACACTAAACATTGCTACAAAGGTGGGTTATACTAAGTCAAAAGCCAATTTGCAGAATTGATTAGCTAGATTAGAGGTCTACAGGTAGCACTTTGGGTTCTCAAAGCAACTTGTACACCCATAAATGATATGGGTGGGGGGAAAAATTCACCTATGTATCGCAATTTCTATTTTTTACAATTTTGAAATCAATTTTTTTAATACCAGAATCGATATATTTGCGTCTATGCGGAGGTAGAAGGAAGTCACCGCTTTTATTGTTGTAGTCTGAGTAACGTGACGTCATATCCCTTACGTATCCGTCAATCAAAACAAACAGCAGTCGGCCGAGAAAGTAGAAAACGGCGGAGGGTCGGCGTGGATACGACCTGCACCCTCACATTTTAAATCCAAAGTGGTAAACACTACACATACAGTAAAGTATGGAAACACTTTGGGATTCACATGTTGCAGGAAAAGCAGAGCTAGACATCACGGCTAAAGCTGCATGCTAACTCTGTCATGGACAGAAAACGTTATCGTATTGCGGTAACGTGCGGTCAAGCCAGCCGTCACTCGCATGTCCTTGGTCTAATCGGCCGACGCCACAACAGTAGAGCACCCATATACTGACATTTATGTTATATGCATTCAAACGGAGCTGAACATGGATGTATAAAGAGAACGGAGCTAACGGTAAAAGTTAGCGACGGACTTGGCGAAGTTAGCGGAAGTATACATGTGTGACTACATCTGGTTTTCAAAATAAGGTGTAAACAAAGGGGACTGTAAATGCAAAATACATATGGAAATAAGATTGATTGTATTATATTCACCAGAATTATAAAACATGACATGTCCCTTATAAATTAAAAAGACAATAGCTCTAATTTGTGAGGGAAAAGTCTTTATTCTTTGATTTTTTGGGTTGTTGGAAAAAATTTAATAAATAATGCCTGACAATGACTGATATATTTGACCTCAGGACATCTCTGACTACATACATGCTGAAAATCAAACATTTTTACTGTATTAATTTAGATATTTTCCAAAGTAAAAGTCCCTAGAAGTGTATGATTCAACTTTTTTCCCATGGTCTAGTGTTAAAAAAGTTAACAAAAATCACAATAAATCGTAATATCGAATCACAACACTTGTAGAATCGCAATACATATCAAATCGGCACCCAAGTATCGTGATAGTATCGAATCGGGAGATAGGTGAATCGTCCCAGCCCAAATAAAATGCCCAAATCCTCTGCCCAAATTTAAAGGCACTGTCAAAATCTGCTTATTTATTTGATATGTGAAGAGAACAGTCTGGAAAATCATCACAAAACCAATGATGGGTATGTTTGGCTTTGACAAATAACGCTAACTGGCATTCATGCTAATATGCACTTAAAGTTGTTGAAAGTTTTCTTCACAGTCAGCAACACTAATTTGATGTTATACAACATACAATACATTTACAACATACAATACAGTTTTTTATTATTTATGACACCGTTATTTACAATATAACCCATGCATATGCACACATGCACAGACGCACACGCACACACTCCTAAGAGCAGACAATACATCCTGTAACCTTCAAACATATTGTGTTTAGAGTAGGTCCCCTGTTGCATTCAGAGTGGAAGGCACTCCAGCTCAGTCATTGTACAGCAGATTTTCGTGCTTTAGTGCTACACAAAGCCGGCTCTTTCCACCAAATGATCAGGCCATCTTAAATGTTGCACCTGAGACTGAATAGGCACGTATGTAGTGCATTGGCAAGGTCTCGTTTCTTTCATCTGCTTCTGTGCAGAGGCTAGCAAAGTATTAATGAAGCCGTTTTCTGATCTGCTCTCTTTACCCTGATTCTGTCCCAGAGTTCCTCTCTATCATTTTTCTAGTATTTACTGTATTACCATAACCCTGATGCAAAGCCCATTTAGAATTGTGCTCGAGCGACTGGGGAGCGTATTAAGAAAATGTACAGTATAAACAGCTGAAAAGAATAGAGATGCTCATAATGGAATCTGAAAGCTTTCATTTTTCCCCTCATTGTCTCTCCTTCCTTCTCTAAACAACCTTCCTCTTTTCAGCTATCAGAGCAAAGTTCTCAGAGAGAAAATGAAGTGCATTCATGCATCCTGAAAGAGGCTTTTAAGGTTGAGTACAGCTCAAACAAAAATGAAGGTGAGCTACGGCTGGACTGAGTATGACTCAATGTTTATAACCTTGCCGTGCAGAATTCAAGAATTCTGAGGCGATGAATGAAGCCGGCTATAAAGCACATCCAAGCCACAATGCGGGGAAATTTATTGGTATTCATTAACACACTTTGTCCGGGTTGCTAACGTGATGAGATGCATTGTAGGTTTTGTGAAATGTTTCTGGATAATTAGACTCAAGTATTCAAAGCTGCAAACTATCGCTGTTGAATTTGAGTTGGGGAACTGACAATGGCAGAACATATATGTTTTTAAGATATATTTCTTTTTTGGGGAGAAATCATTTTTTTTTAGAATAGTATTATTGTATTTTTTATTGATTTAGAGTGTGCAAAAGATATACATCTTGGAGATGAATGTACGGTTGCGATAAGATACAAAGAGTATTTTTCTTAGCTGTCAGGCCCCCCTCCCATTTGTCCCAGCCCCTTTCTCTCTTCATTTTGCTAACTGGTGCTCAAAGCCTCTCCTCCGCTGACCAAGCATCAGCTTCCCTGTGCTGATAAATGGGCTTCTTTGAATTGATGGCAGGCTGGAGGAAAAAGAGATAATCCTAGATAATGTGGACACAGTTTTCATTTCTTGTCACCCAATTAAACTGCAATTATCCCAAGTGCAGGAGAGGAGAAAAGTGGAAAGAATGGCCAAAGAATGGGAGAGCGAGGCTCCCTGGGACACTCTCTACCAGACACATTAGCCCAGATTTGCTCCATCCTGATAAAAGAGACCCATTTCTTGCACTTGGCAGTGCACAGCGAGTGGCAGACCAGCTGCAACCTGGGGTTTAGAAAAGAATGCCTGTGCAATGTTTGTGCCATGCCTCAAAGTGGCTGGGAAGAAAAAGATCAAAATGTATACAGGTTGTCGCCCTATTAAAGCGCTGTGGCTTTTGTGTGGCGCGCCATGTGTCTTTAGCTGAGGACATCAAGGTTTTATCCCTTAACAGCCCGTATAGATTTTTTATATTATTATTATGCAAATGTCCGAGACACATTGTCGGAGAGAACAAGTGTGTATTTTGTGAAACCTTTGTCATCGCTGACTGATCAATGTAGGAACCCTGGAGTTGACTACACAGGGGTTCGAAGACCTTCAAACAATCCCTTAGCGTATCCAAAAGTGCTTTGACTGAGAGCTTGTGTGCACCTACTGTTCCTTAAAAGAATCGACCACTGCTTTTAAAAAAAAAAGAAAAGGGGGACGCTTCCTCCGTGAATTGTTTGCCTCCAGATGAATCAAGGCAGGGTGAAGCTCTCCCCTGGCACAAAATCTAAGAGGTGAATTAATGTCTTTTGTAATTACAGTTCCTCTTAGTAATTATCACACTGGACAATTTATGGATTAACATATTGATTTCACTTGACCCTTGGCAAGGCTTAATTTGGACAGAGGGAGATACTTTTGGCTTGTGCTGGCAAATGCGAGCAGCCCTCAGGGGGGCCCCTGCTGGAGCTTTGCTCTTTAGGCGTGTCACAGCATCTTTAGCGAACGTCCCGTGGGACGACGACGTGACTCATAAAGGGTCCTGGCCTTTGGGTAGGCTATCTGTTCAGAGTGTAGCTCTGCGCTGGTATTGACTTTAGCCAAACATAAAAAAGAAACCGAGCAAAACTGAGAGGAGCATTCGTAAGAGTAATTCATTAATCTTCACGCAGGCGATTAGCGCTTTGAAGTCTTTGATTCTGAAAAGCTGTGCTCCTTGCTTCACTATCCCTCCCCTCACAGGCTGTTTAGATAAACATTGGAAATAAACAGATTAGTTAAAATCATTAGGCAAACATCTTAACGCACAAACACAGGCTGCCGCCTGCCTCGGAATGCTGATAAGTGTAACCCGTCTGCAACGGCATCTGATGATGTTGTCGCGTGTGCTGCTTGCTGTGTGCACAGAATCGGCGTCGGTGGCAGTAATGCATTGCTGATTATGGAGAGGGGAGAATACTCTGTCAAAATGCGATCAATATTTCCTATAAGTGCCCCCCCCCCGCTGCTCTGCATGAGTAATGGCCTGATTAAGCGACAGAGGCTAGTGTGAACGCAGCCTCTCCACTGCTGTGTCCATCAAATAATGAGATCACCTGAGACAGCCACTGTCACCGCTCCCCCCCCCCCCCCCTCCCCTCCCCGCCCACCCCCGAACAGGACGTGCTGACAGGACACTTGCCCTCCCATTGATCATACTGTCATTCAAGCTGGTGCTTATAGGAAACACATGTATACACACACACACACCCACGTGTTGGGATACAAACGGCGAAATGCGGTGCACATATCGCAAGTAACCTTTTCCTGTGTTATGTGTCTGGTATAATGAACTCTTGTTCCAGTTGTTGTAATGGCCGCATGTTTTGTCCTTGAGGTACGCCAGACAACACAGCCTATAATGGGCTCACCTAGAGAGATGTGACATTCAGCCGCAACAATGAGACATATGCAGGAATTCACTTATTTCACTCTTTTGAAAAGTGGGACTTTTTTTTCCCCTCTCTCTCTCTCTCTCTCAATGACACGGTTATTATCTTGGTCACTTAATCTCCTCAAATAAGATTGATTTGTCCTTTCAGGCTGTGTTAGAGTGCCTCTGTCAGAAGGCGCTCAGGCCATGGGAACCATAGAGTTCCAATGCATCCTCGCAATTTTCCCATTTGATGGAGGTCACAGTCACTCGGGCTGCTTCTTTGACATACTGATGAGTAGACGCACAAAGGCCCTTTCATTGTTACAAGTGATAGAGAAGAGCGCGACTACTCGCTCAGTGCGCGACAGGAAGAGATGCGGGGTCGCGAATGTGTCATGCGAATGCAGACACGCACACCGAATTGTCAGATAATTCAATACTTCTAATACTAAGCGAGAATGGTGCGATCATGTTTAGAGAACAGCTCGATTCTCTTTCTGTCTTTGTCTTTGTCAACAGGTGATTAAGAGGTTAGCAAGACAAAGACAGTAAGAACTCATATGAACACTAACATTTCTTAGGATAAGACTTGGCATTTTACTAGTTGTCCCTCAAACTCCTCAGAACACATCAAGTGTTTTGCACAACACTTAGAGTAGTGTTCGCTGAAAGATATATTTATTCACAGCGCCGTTTGGTCCCACTGCCAAGGTCACTGTTCTGGTACGAGCTTAATTAAATTATCTGTATTTTTTTCCTTTCTTTCTTTCTTTCTTTGGTGTAATTTTTATTTAGCCTGTTTTTTTTTCAGAAATCACTTTCGGCTAGACTGTGAGGTCTAACAGACAGACAATGGACAATGATTTGCACAAAAGCAAAACTAAATCCGAGAAGGTCATATTCCAGAGCAGACCTGTGAATACTTTTAACAGCTTTGCAATTTGATTTGATCATATTTAACTTTCACCTTTTCATTTTTGCAGACCTGTGCGTTGAAAGGGCCTTTAATTTGAATAAATCTTGACCTTTAACTTCAACTTTTTTAGTGTTTTCACCTTCCGTTCATTCAACCCAGATGAACATAAATCCTTAGATTCGGTTCCTCATCTCCTATTCATAACACCGGGGAAACGTGCGATAAGGGTCAGAGGTGGTTAATAAGCTGGAAGCACAATACTGTCAACTTTTATACAAGTGTTTTGATGCTGTGTGCAGTGTTAAAGATGAACAAGTCTCCGGATTTTTTTTTTCTCCGCTCTGAAGGACGATGGCACACTGTGAAAGCCCAAATAGCATGTTGTTGCGCTGCCACGGGTTCAAGGAGATTGGATCACTTTTTGTTTGCGAAGCGGCCTCAATTCAGCTTCCACATAAAGAGCGAGAGACTAGGAGAGGACTGAGAGAGAGCAGTCTTTGTGGTGTTGAAGGGAAAGGGAGGATAAAAAAATTGCCTTGGTGCATCAGTTTTCTCTGATCCCAACTGGAACTATAAATGTATCTGAGAGATGAGCTATCTGTGGCGGGCTGTGCCACAAGCAGGCCTTTTCTTCCCTCTGTCCCTATGATGAGTTAGCAGGACCTGGAGTGATAAAGCTGATAGAAGGGCTGCTATCAGGTGGCAGTCTGGGTAATTACAACTCTCTATTTGGGGGGCTTTGCAGCGATGCTGTGGCGATAAGGGGAATATAATGAGGAAGAAAGGCCAGCGATAATGTATCCGCTAAATGGTTCAAAATAGTCTATCATGGGAAAAGTCATCTCGGCGCCTGGAGGGGAAACAAGTATCTGTGGATTCGAACCGCAGGGGCTCTGCGACAGAGAAGACGTGGAAGGTTTGAGCTAAACACGCACCCCCGTGGGGGGGTAGCAGCAATCGGAGTTCAAATATCTGACTTTTCACAAAGGGGTAGGATAGGCCGTTTTTTTTTTAATGATCGAGGAAGTCGTTTTGATTGCCGCTGCTATTTTGTTTGCCCCTCAGGGCGAGGAGATATTCTGCAGTGTGAGATTACATATAATACTTTGACAAGCGGCGGTTTAAAGATGAAGGTCTTATCAACCTCGCGGACTCCACATCCTTCTTTGTAGCCATTCTCCTTCCATAATGTGCTTTCAAAGTTTGTTGTATCTGTCAGTTCAGGTCCTCGAAGATTGAACTGACAATCACTCCTCTTTTCCTCCCTCTTTACTATCATTCAAACACACACACACAAACGCACACACACGCACACGCGCACACACACACACACACACACACACACACACACACTCTCAGGGCCATTTGCCTGTTCCCCAGTCTTTAAGACACAGTGTGTTCTATCTTGTATTGCTGTTTTATTGTGAATTTCAGATTCCCTCACTAGGGATCATGACCACTATCAATAGTATTTCCACTAATGTGATTAAGTTAATACTGCGCTCTATGAGAGGATTATTTCTCAATTCCTCTTGATATGCGTAATATTTAGGTTGTGGTTGAGTAAATATTTTGGTTCTTCACCAAAATAATTCCCACTGAGACAAAGACACGAAAGTCTGCCCTAAGGAGCAATAAAGACTGTATAATTAGAATGATTAAAGAACTGCACAACTAATTTGGCACTTATTGAATATATTTTGAGAACACAACGTTCAAAATAGGTCACATATTTAAACCGCACAAAAAAATATTAACTTTATTCACATTAATTATGTATTTATTCAGACGTTCTGTGTGACTCATTTAAAGTGACGCTGAAGACGCCATTGTCTCTTCACCAATCCGATCATTATATTGCCTTGCACTTAAGCATATTTTCTACGTATTGTGGAAGCTGTAAAGAAACCTCATTAGACAAAATTACTTCTAATCTAAATGCAATCATCTTTAAATAGTAATCAATTGGATCCCTTACAACGCTAAACTGTTTGTCATTAGCACTTTATCAAAGGCTCACTTAAGATAAGATTCTGCAGCTAATGGCGTGTGATAGTGACAAATTGACTTTCAATACTCTCCACGTCATGCAGGAAACACTGTCGGTGTGTGTAGCATGTTTGCTGAAAAATGTATTGACAATTTGTTAGATTTTGTTTCCTTCTTCGGAAATGTCTTTGATATGAATACCTTTGTCTTAATCTCCGGCAATTGGAATTTATCTCAGCCAATGATTAATAAAAAAAAAAAATAGGCTACGTGATGAAAAGAGTTAACTGAAATATACACTGTAATTATGTTTGAAACAATATTATATTTCTCTCTCCTTTTAAAGCTCCAGTAATATAATACCAGTCATGGTTTTAAAAGGCTTTTGAAATATTTTGGCCCAGATTTGTTCTGTTTATCTGCATCATAAATCCTTAATCTGAAAATCAGCTGTAAAAAGTGGAGCAATTGGCATGTTCGTATAAGGATTAATGAAAATCCTCCGATTCAAATGACTACCTTTTTACTGTGGAGGTGTTTTTACTGCTTCTGCCTTGGCCCCGGCCTGCATGGGAGCAGCTATGTAGCTGAAAAAAGGAAGGGGGAAGATCCAGGCAGAGCTGTGATCAGACAAGCAGAAAGAAACCACATCAGGTACACAATCAGGACCCCTCCCTCTCCCTTTCTTCAAGCCTCCCCGATAATGAGCAAACTTTCATGTGGCTGTAAATACTCTCCACTCTGTGGGGTTTGAAGTGGCAAACAGAAGATATTGTTGTTTACCCTGCTCACTTTTTTTTTTTTCACCAGTCAAAGAAAAGCCATCTGATAGCAAGAGGTCAACTTGTGTTCCCTTGAAATCAATTTATTTTAAGACTTGATTCCCCTCTCTCCACCTCCAACGGTGACACTTTGGGAGTAAACACTTTGAAAAAGAAAAAAGGAGGTAACATGCAATAATCTTTATAGATGAGAGCTTTTTTTATGTAGACTGGGATTATCCGGGGATCCTCATCAACTCTCTCCATAATTTGCCGTGCTTTCTCCCAGAGTTAGTGGAGTGTTGAGCAGAATAAACTGTTTGGTGCTATCATGAAGATTCTTGCACCTCCAGGGGCTCCTATTTCAGAGTGATGGCTTTAGCACTTTAGAGTGAACTGTGTGCGATCTCTCCGGGTAGGAATATGTCCCCATGGGCTTGTTGTTGCTGCTGTCTGCCTTCTATTTGCATGATATTTTTCTATTCAGTCTTATCATCAGTGTGCTGTGAGGTGGGAGTGCTGGCTCCGTCTCAGAGGCTGGACCCGGGCTTTATCGGCAGGTAATTCTCCCACTCTCACTAACTCATCTTGAATTATTTAAGTGTTATTTCCAGGACCCAGGCTGAGGTAAAAGAAGGTGGGGGGGGGATTGTTGTTGGTGTTATTTTTTTATCAGATCATAAAATTATTAAACTGAATAAATTAATGTTTTCTCAGTCTGTGAATAATAAGCTGTTTTGTGAAATAGATACAACGAATCTTGACATTTTGATGAGTAGAAAACATGCTGCATGGCTGCTCCCGTTAATACAGGCTCAACTAGGCCCTGGCATCATCTGGAATCTGAAAAACACATGTTATTAAAAAAAAAAAACAGAGGTTCAATGAGAGGAGGTATTTCTATCAAAGAATCAAACAAAAATAGTAAAATGAAACAAAACTGCAGAGAGAAATGGAACATAAAATCTGCAGGGTGAAAAGCAACGTGTTTCAGACACTGCATTGCTCTATAACAGTCAACTCCCCGATAAGAACTTTCCACCGTAACTTATTCATATAATTCATAGCAATTTTTGCCCGTTTGTGTCATGAGAGGCATGTGCTCCTGCGGAGCGAGTGGAGCGCTTCATTGCAGTAATGTTATCGAGGTGAATGACAAGCCGACAAAAGGGGCGCACGGTGTTGAGAGATGCTGCGACTCAGTTTAGGCAGCAGGTTTGTCTCTCATCTGGTCCTCTTGGCTGCGGATCATCCTCACCTTGTCAGGTTTCCTACTTGAGACAAAAGAGCGATCCCCTCAGTGAGCTCTTTTTTTTTTTTTTCCTGCGCTGCAATTAAACAATCCTTGTTGGCAGAAAATTTAAATCAAAAGGGCGTCTCTTGCGCAATTGCGCATCACTTTTGGATAGAAATTGCGCATCACTTTTGGATTAGTCACCTTCTGAATAATCGACTCGTTATAATTATTAAAAGTAATTATTTGTCCAATATTTTGTATTTATTAATAATAAAAATAATAATAATAATAACAATTCCACATTATATGTTTTATAAAGAAACTGTCCTAAGATTAGGCTAAACCGTTAGAATAGAGCAAGTGAATTGAATTTGACATCCATTTATATCCTAATTTAAACGCTCGACCTACAGCCTAATTCCTCATTTATAATATTGTTCGATACAGCCCTTCTCTATTTCCTTTTTTTGTACATATATAATTATGTACAACGGGGAAGGTGCGAGAACAAACCACTTAAACCTACAATTTACTCAACAAGTCCTGCAGATAACTGTAATTGCTTAGTTGAATATTCGACAACCTAATTTCAGTTGTCGACTCGCTGCCCTTGGGAAAGTCCTTTGAAGTGAAAGTGAAAAGGGGGATTTCAGGAAAGTAATTAATTTCACCGAGCGCGATTAGAAACACTTCAGACCTCCTCGGCATTCGCGTATTTACCACTAAAATGCCACAATATCAGAAAATTAAAGAAGACATTCTTTACCTCTCTTGTCGTTTTTTAGGCACTACTTTTCAATGGCAGTGCCACCCATGGGGGGGGGGAGCGAAGGGGCAGGCAGGCAGGGAAGGATGAAAGGTGAGAAAAGTGGAGTGACACCAAAGCTGGTTCAATTAAACAAATGAAACGGGGAGGAAGAAGAGGCGATTAAGCATGTAATGATAAATAAAGGGAGAGCGCGTCCTCAAGTGTTTGATGGCTCAGATTCAATGCAAGTTCAACAACACGCACCTGTCTGCCGCGCGCAGTCCCCCAAATGTGCCAGTGCGTCAGTGAGAGGCTCATACGTGCTGCCACCCGCAGGTATTTCAGGTGCAGCTTAAGTCAAATGTAGTTAATTACTTTTAATTGAACTGAACAATTCCGACGTGACAAGTTGCTAATTAGAATTAATATTTCAGAATGTGAAACTAATGAGTTGAAACAACACCGAGGTCAAAAACACTCGCGCATAATAAATAAAGATATATGAGATGCGTTTCCCGTTCAAACAGGGTGGGATTTTTTTTTTCTTTTTTTTTTTGAAGTCGTCTGCGTGCTCGGTGCCAATGCGCATGCGCCAGTGGCACTTTCACTACCTGCCACACAATCCTGTATTTCACATGGGGCAAGCGGGAGTTCTCATCCACTTGCGTAAACGCTGCTGCTGAGTGGTGGTTGACAGTCTCAGGCGACAAGAGGAAAACAAGACAGCGGGTTTTTTTCCCCTTCTTCCCTTCTTTGCTAAAGGCGTATCACCGGTGGATGCCACCATGGAGCAGAAAACATAAATCGAGCATTCGTAAAGGACGCTGCCACTTGTACTTTACTGAACATATTCATCGGTGGGATGAAGAACTGAAGTCTTAAGTAAGTACCCAAAAACACGAGCTCTGCTGTTGTTGTGAAGCTTAAATGAATATAACTTGGATTGTTAAACTTTTTTTTAAAGAGTCTTGTGTGTGATTTTGTTCTCAAGTAATTTCTTTATTTTTCTACATTTTTTCCAGCGAGTTTGTGCCAACATGTCTAAACCAATGGATCACGTCAAACGCCCGATGAATGCTTTCATGGTTTGGTCCAGAGCCCAGCGCAGGAAAATGGCTCAGGAGAACCCGAAAATGCACAACTCCGAGATCAGCAAGAGATTAGGAGCGGAGTGGAAACTTCTCACCGAGTCTGAGAAGAGGCCATTCATCGACGAAGCCAAGCGGCTGCGAGCGATGCACATGAAGGAACACCCAGACTATAAATACAGACCGAGGCGGAAGCCCAAGACTCTGATGAAAAAAGATAAGTTTTCTTTCCCCGTGCCCTACAATCTCGGGGAGCACGACGCGCTCAAAGTGAACGGGCTTTCAGGAGCACTTTCCGAGTCCTTCCTCGGGCACCCGGACAAGGCGGCAGCGGCCGCGGCCGCCGCGGCGGCGAGGGTTTTCTTCAACCCGTCAATGACGAACCCCTATTCCTTTTTCGACCTGGGATCCAAGATGACCGAGCTTTCCCCACCTTCGTTTCCGTACGCGTCTCCGTTGGGCTACGCGCCGGGAGGCGCAGCGGCTTTCGCCGGGACCGGTGTCGGCGGCGGGACGCACGCCCACACTCACTCACATCCGTCCCCGGGAAACCCGGGCTACATGATCCCTTGTAACTGTGCGGGCTGGCCCTCAGCAGGACTCCAGCCGCCCTTAGCATACATCCTGCTCCCCGGGATGGGAAAACCTCAACTTGAACCGTACCCTGCATACGCTGCAGCATTATGATAAGGCCCGCTTTGGACTTCTGAGAAAAATGAAATGTGAAAAACAAAAACAAAACAAAAAAAAGCTATTCATGCAAGAGTTTTATTATGCATGCACAAACTTGTACATGTGATGAAGTGCTCGTCGTCTCAGATATCACATGTGTATGTATATTGATTAATGCCTTTATCTAAGGTACTGCTTATTTAGAGAGCTCTCTAATCTATTATTACCCAGCCATCACCTCCCACAGTCCAGAGGGAAAAGGACTAAAGGATGGCACAAAGTGCACACATTTGAGAGCATTTTGTGAAAACCCATTTTGAAAGGTACACTACTCGATTTCTATCTTTTTTGCAAGTTGCACCTGCTTTGACTAACCTGTTGGAATCAAGGGCAGCATATTACAATGAGCATATTAATCACAGGATTTCCTCTCAGATAAGTTTGTTGGGTTGTAATTCATGGATCAAGGAGGATTTATCACACCATTTCTCCCCTCTTTGACTGACTGTAAATGTGTACAGATAAAAACGACTAGTTTATTTGCCGTTATAGGCTTAGTGTTTGAGATAGGGCCAGGAAACCTAAACGCATTTCACTAGAAGTGCGCTGTATATTTTGAGTTTTTAAACCGTTTTATAGATGTCTGTAATATTTATTGTTTAGTGGAATCTATGGTGACCCAGACAATTTTAAAAAGGACAAGACTAGTTCTGTAATATTTGCACATGAAACGTAGAGGATGTAATTTATTTTGAAGTTGGGTTTGATTCATCAAACCGTTTTTTTGCTCCCCTCCAAACAGTAACAAAAAAAAATTCCAAAATTAAATTTCCAATTTAAATGCAGGTGGAAGTTTATTATTCTTCATCCCTCCCACTCCTCGTATCATGTGCAGCAGAAAAAAAACGTTTTTAACTAACTCTTATGGAATTTGTATGTTTTTTTGTGTTTTCTTTAACCTCCGTTATGTACTTCAACCTATTGCTACTGTTCACTTGTTGAGCAAAGGACTACAATAAAGCGTATTCGGATTAAACGGAAGGGAATCGCGGCTGTAGTTCTTGATGAGATGAACAAGATTGTTATCTTTTCTTTTCCTGCTCCTGCTCCTCAGTCCAGGTGAAGTGTAAGGTATCCTCCAAAGGCCGCTTTTGTGCGCCCTTTGAATGGCAAAGACTGGGGGTGGGGGGATCTAAATCAGCCCATTGTAATCAAGAGCCAAAACCTTATTTATCACAATTTTAATCGTGAATAGGAGGGAAGATAAAACTGTGTGGTACTCTGAGCTTTCTTTTCCCATGCAGGAACAAAAAAAAAAAAAAGAAAGAGAGAGAGAGAGGTGCTTTTAGGCTGCAGAACAAGCTCGTCTTTGAGGCTTTAAAACAACCTGAGCTGAGAAAAGAAAAAAACACATTTAATATGAATTAAAAGGGACACACTCTTTTTAAAAAAAAAAAAAAAAAAAGCATCACCTGTCCTAAGGAGTGTGTAGCAGGTGTGTGTTAATGGATGCACCAATCCATATTAGATCTATAACGTGTGCAACCTGCTCCTCCTAGGTTACACTGAGAGATTAATTCATAAGGATCAGAGCGATTATGCAAAACTAATTTGGACAGTCCAGGGATAATTATCTCCGCCACGGTTAATTAAACCCTTTCACCACTATGTTCTTCATTGTAACACCCCGATCACTTCTTCTCTCCACGGAACTTCCTTTCTTGGCCCCGAAAATTACGCGCAAGTGACCTTCATTTACAGTCTGGAGAAAAAAAAAATAGTTTTGACACCAGAATTTCTTATGTGACTTTGCAGGCCTATACATTTATATTTCTTATTATTAAAATTGATCATGGTTATATTTATTTTTTATTTTGTTATGCCACAAAATGAATTTGTGTAAATAACAAAATGTTTTAAAATAATACAAAAGGGCAAGCCAGTAGCTGTGTGATCCAAACACAAGAGAGGGTCTGTAAAAGAACTTGCATTACGAGTTAGTGGCCATTTCTTTCTCTTTCTTTGGCCTTTTTATTATATTTTTTTTTCTTGAGGAAAAAGGGGAAGAAAGCTGAAAGAACTTTTTTTTTCTTCTTCTCTGGGAGCGTTTAGACGGTCGAGGAGGTTTTGTCTGGGAACAAAACGTGGGTTGGGAGGTTTTGTGAGAGTGTTGTTTGTTGAAGTGGAGCTCAGCAAAAGCGGCTGCTTTCCCTCATTGTGATGAAAGCAATCAGTGGTATTTGGAAAACTGTTAGCATTGTGCACTTCTTCTGTGTCCGTTGTGGAGGATTTCTTTTCACAAGGTTTTTTTTCAGCCGATCCAGCTGGCCGGAGTGAATAGCACTGCAATGTGTACACGCTTTGTCCCTCCAAGCCCTTCAAGTAGCCCACATTGAATAGAGTGAGTTGACACTGCATGACAGTGAAACAACATAATAAAAAATACATGAGCGCATGAATAGAGGCAGGCGCATAAATAAATAAAATGGGTGGCCAAAACTGGATAAACTGAATGACAAAACGGTGAAAGGGGAACAAAAAGATATTTAACACGCTAGATTAGCATTAGAATGCAATCTACAAGCCAGAACAATTGATGAATAGGTTTACCGGCCAAGAAAGAAATGGACTAAATGCCTTTTGAATAGATAGCCTATGTTTTTTTTTTTTTTCTGTCTAAGACGGGAACTGAATGGGAAAGGTGGAGATGCAACTATGGAAATAAGTGGGAGAAAACTTTTTCTTATAAACTGTTTTTCACTCTTTATCCAAAGATCCTCAGCAAATCAGGGGCAATAAAATCTGTTTCCCAGGATGAGATTAAGATTTTGTGATAAATAAAAAAATATTTTATTAAACCAAATCTAAACATACTCCCTTCCTTGACTTTTCTTCTCTCACCTCATACAGCCCTGAAATAAGTTTATTAATTGAAATCAACTCTTTAAAATTAATTCACACATGGCCCACTGGTCTAAATATTCTCATTCCACACAGTAGTGAGAATAAGTTTTTATGTGGCTGCATAGATGATGGGTGCACATTGTGATAAGCATCTGGCCCTGATGTAGAAAGCTGTGAAGGTGCTGAACAATGTGAGCACTTGGCAGAAACACTGGATAAACCCAAGCGATGAAGAAGACTTTAATTGAAGACTTTATTTAATTTAACACTCTTAAACAAACGAGTCTTTATAGCTACTGTAGTAGCAGCCATTAGAATCCCCTTTTCTTGGCATTAGGAGGGAGTTTGAATAAGAAAATGTATACCTTTAGTGAGAGTGTTTACATGAGATAAAGACTGGTCCTCCTGCAGAAGCAGTCTGCGTGTTCAGTTTAGTTGATGTCTGTTTAATTCAGAACAAACAAGTTCAGTTTTGAAATGATAGCACCGTTAAGTGGTTTTAATTTAACCTTTATTCATATTGTTTCAAGAATACAATACGCAGAGAAGGCCGAGAAAAATGTGTCTGTAAATATAATTAATAATTTAAAGCAATAATTCAAACACCAATGTGTTTTAAGATATATTGTAGATAAACAATAACTAAAAAATAGGAATTTAGTTTATATTTTAATAAGAAATTAATATTAAAATCCTAACCAAATTGCCTCGGTGTTTGACTGTAGCCACTAGCTGTAAGGTTTCTACAGAAGATTTAAAGCTATGGCTGCCTCATGTTTCCATAAGCCCCCCCATCTGATGCCCTGATATCATTATGTCTTAGTGTTAAACCCTTTATGTGCCTGTAAGACATTTGTAGAAGTGAGATTAGGCAAATTAACATACATATGTATCACCGGTTCAACCATGTTGACCTTAGAGGGACGTACAATGGTTTCCCCATCCCTAATTCGCCCAGGGCTGCCCCACAAGCATGTGGATTATCACCTGGCTTCAATGGCTTGAGATGGATCATTTTAGTATTTTTCTGACATGAATAATACATCAATATCATCTCTTTGAGGATATTTTCTCTAGTTGTTTGCGGGAAGTCTGCTCCTTGCTCACCTGGTTGTCATAGCATGTGTGTGCTGCGTGCAACGCTGGGAGATATACAGCCAGGGCTGGCTTCTCTGTCAGGAACCTCAAAGAGTCTTGATCACTGACTCCTCCATCTCATTTTAGGCAAATCAAAGTGTGAAAAGTCTCTCCTGAAGCAATATCTCCATCATCAGGTTGGGTCAAGAATGTTTATGAAGGCTGTGTGCCATATTACCTGTAATCTCCAGAGTGTGAAGTGCTGTAGTTCTTACTTCTCTATGCTCCCAGGAGGGGAAAGAAATGCCAAAATTATCTCGCATTGCACCTTTTCCGCAACCCCTCAACGTGGCAAATCAAAGCCTCAAAACCGTGCATGTCACTGTGCCCAAGGTCACCGAGAGAAATGAGAAATCTCTGTGTACTGTACAGTCCATCCCTATAAACATGCCACACAGCCTCTGAAGTCTGACTCTGCTCTTAAGAAGTCCAAGTTTGTTTAATAGTACATAATGCAATAAGTCGATGGACCCCTGCTGGAGTTCAGAGAGGGAACGCTTGAATTAGGTTGGGGGCAGGTGGGTGGAAGTAGGGGGGCTTGGTGATGGGTTGGGGGGGGGGGGTAGTTGAGGTAATCATGAGTTTTGCAGGTGAGACGAGTGAACTGTCCTCACAGTTGTCTAGCAGATTGTTTGGCACATCCAAGAACGTTAGCAACAATATCATAACCCAACTGTTATTTATCACTGTGCATTTTAGGACACTTATATCAGTAGAATATTTCTTTATTTTAATACCCTGATCGTAGCTGATGAAATCATCCTCCTTGTGTGGAAACACACACTGCTGGCCACATTGCTGATGTGAGAATACACTATTTTGCGAGTATTGCAGATGATTTAACCCTATTGTTCTGTTTGGGGTCTTGGAGACCCGGGGCCCTTCGTAACAGCTCAAAAAAACATGCATAGCATTGCTTTATCAGCTTAATATTTGTCATATTTTTTCTCTTCTCTCTTTGGGGTGTCCGCGATTTCATATGCTCTCTATTTGTACTTTCTGTTAAGCGCTTCCCCTCCCAAATCCCAAATAAGTGTGTTCACAAACACCCTTGTCAGAAGTGTATTTGTATTTCTGTTAAAGGAGTTTTATAACAGTTTGTTCATAAGAGATCTAACAGGGAATTAAACCTCTCTGGCATCTAACAGACCTCAAATATAATAAGTAACGTCACAGACATACTGTACATTTATTTAACTGACTTTTTGGCAAACAAAAGAAATATGTATTTCTTCATACATAAGCTATATAACATATAAAACATGAAATATGTTATTGTTAAGTGTAATAATACAGCTTTATGGTCATTTTTGGATTTTCTTTTTCCACATCAAATGTGCAATTGGCAAAAGGGAAGAGATGCAACTTTGATTATTTTCTACATACTGGGTTTTAATAAGAGCAGAAGAAAACCCAAAAATAATACTAAATTTAATAAAAATGAGCTTTGTGGAATCCCAAACAATGAGGAAGTAAAGTCAAAACACAAGGGTTGACTTTTCTCATCAATAAATGAACAAAATATATATCGATGGCCCCCAAAATCTGAAGAATTTCTGAAATACTGTAGATTTTAAGCATCATATCTAGATAGTCTGTAGTCTCTCTGAACACATATGAGGGAACTATTTTGAGGTGAGCTATAAAGACCAACATGAGGCTGTTTTATCGGAGTCAGTTTTAAAACAGAAGGAGATGTGATAAGTGAGAAACAGGCTCTAAAGCTCCCACTGCTGTCTAAAGGAACTCACTGCACTAATAACTTTATATTCATATTTAGTATTTTAAGAAGGAGCGTTATTTTATAAGCCATAATTAGACATTACAAAGGCTGGTTTGAAAATATACTATTTAGTGTGAGAATACTATATACAAGCACATGTATTTACACTTGAGGAAAAAGGAAGGACAGATGTTGTAGGTGACACAATTGAAATTTTGACACGATTAGACTATTTCAAAAGACCCTATAGCTGCTAGGTAGGCAGCAAAATCATTAAGTTAATAACCCAAAACATGAAGCATAGGATTATTCTGTGAATACATCAATAAATTAGAATAATGTCAGTGAGCAGCCTTAAAAAATGTTCTTTAAACTGACATGACATTTTTTGTTCCATTTCCAAATGACCGCTGGCAGAGATTGCTGGCTCTCGTATTAATTCTCAGGTTTTCAAGGAAAAATATATCTATCATAAGTAGAAATAATGAAGTTGAAGAGCTGATGCCCCGAGGAGCAGTCACAAAGAATTATATCTTTCTATAACACAGGACACAGGCAAAAGATAAGTACCTGTCAGTTGGCATACTTTCTGCTACATGTGCCTATCAATAAAAGAGATTATTTTCCCCAGTTATTACAACAAAGATCTGGGGGGCTCGAAGATTGCACCTTTAATGAGAAGGAACGATTTCCTCCTGCACACTCACAACCACACTTGAAGTGAGTGAGCTGTAATGCCATCAATTTTGCCTCTCAAATTTTTTTTTTCCAAGAACTTATTAAAATGAAATATTGCCAACATTAATTCACAGGGATTATTTATTACATTTTAACAGGATTATGGTGTGCAAAGCTTGATTTGGGATTCACACTCTGTATTGTGATATCGTGGTTTAGCAGTCAAATTCTGCAGACTTGTTGTAATTAACGGCTGCAAAATAGATCATTGCCAAATGATATGTCGCTCCATGGCTAATCTTTGTGTGCTGAAATGTTGGAATGCCGAAGGACGCGTTCGGTGGATGGAAACTTGGATTTTGTCTCTATCGGCAGAGGGCGGCTTGTCATACTGTGTGCACTACTTTTCTGTTAAAGAGGTGATTTCTTCGAAGCTGTGTATGCTATAGAATTTGAAAGCGTCGGGTGTAGTGATGTCTAATAGAGCTGACATTGATCTCATGTCTCTCACTGCTTGGCTTTTCTTTACACACACACAGTTTTGCAGCCCTGGTGTGTAATGCACTGGAACAACCATATAGATGCTTCAGTAATGACGAAATAAAGAATGCAAGTACCTCGGTGACAGCAAAGCTATGATTCGTACGGGCACCTTATCATATTCAGCAGAAAATCCAACACATCTTTAATCTCAAAACACGGCCGGTTCATGAAACGTGCCATTAGTTATACTGATGAAGGAGCATGACTTCATACCTTAATTGGGAAGTAATGTGAAGGTCCTCAGAACAAATCTATTATGAATGGTCCTACCAGGCGTCACACGCGGGGGTCCTTCAGACATCCCATACTCTTTAGCCACATCATCACGCTGTGCCTGGTCATATTGTGTTGTGGAAATCTTCCATGTTCTTTGTTACCACAGAAAGGGTTGCATTGAAGGTAACAGCTTTCGAACGTTGTCTTTATACTTGCTTTGTTTGCTTGTGTGTGGGAAGAAAATGGATCTATAAAAGAATGTGAAACAGGGAAAGCAATCAGAAGTGTGGCCTTCACTTTCACTGTGCTGCTAGCAAAAATGTTACAAGGCTAGGAGCTGCTGAAGCCGTCTTCCTCGCCACTGAGGAGTCTGCCTCTCTAAATGTTTTTCTTTATTCTTCCACATGTAAGATGCGTGGTTTTATTCAGCCTCTTCTTCTGCAAAGCAAATAGCTGTCCAAGTTGCCAATAGCAATTAAAAGTATGGCATACATAATAAGCATATTACATGTTGCTATATGTGACAGATCCATGGAGAAGTCTGGAACTTTCAGCATTTTAATTCAAGCACACTGAAGTTGTTTGTATGGAAAATAAAATGGGTCAAGTGGAACAGTGCCCTTTGACAGTCCTTCTCAAACTGGAATGAAACCTGGGAACAGCGGCATCTTCTTCAAAGAGATGGCACCCATACAAACTCTTACAGGAGACACAAGTGAACTTGAGTGTCTAAAAGCAGACCTCTACACTTTGATATTAGCGCAGACAGGTGTAAAAATATACATAGCTAACACAGAGCAATAATAAGAGATTTATGTATGTAGGGCGCAAAGGAAACGCCGAGCCGTTGCCTGGTGCTGTCAGGTTCATTTTCCTGTTGCGTCATTCACCGTGCCGGCGCACAGTGGAGCCAAATATGGCAGAATCCTCTATTTCTCATACCACGTGCATCATGATCTCTTGTCAGGCAAACAGATGTCTGAGCACCATGGATTGTTGGATGTTTGTGTAAGAAATGAGTAAACAAGTTGAAATATTTCCCCCTTAATTTGATGCACAATGCATCTTGACAGCTAATTCAATTCATGCAGATTTAAGACCCAGTGTCACATGTTTCTGCTCAGATAAGTAAGTTAGTTTAGTGGCAGGCGGCTAATAACTCCATATCGCCACTCAACGCGGCGAATCAGGCGTTTCTATTTGTCCTGTAATATTATCACCTCGTTCTGACCCTATCTAACCTTTTACCTGTACAGTCAATACACTCAGAGGTGATAAAAGACCGTGAGTGAATGGAGTGTGTGTAATGTTGCAGCCAGCAGCGATTACAGAGGTAACATGAACACTTGGAAGCGATACTGAGACAGGGCTTTTTGTGCCTCCTAAATTGCTGGACAGCTCCAGGGCTGACATTTAAAACATAACATCACCAAACAAAAACACATTAAAAGAGAAAAGCTGAGCAGGGGGCTTTAAGCAAAACCTGAAATTCGAGTTTTGGCGAAGGCAACTGACCCAAATTTCCTGCCCCTTCTTCTCCTTAACATGCTTCTGCAAGCCTGGGCCCTGGGGTGTCGTATCCCTTACACAGGGATTGCCAGTGCATTTACATAGCATGGTTAATGAGAGATCAACACCAGGAAAGCGCCTTGAATATAAAGCTTTCTTGTAAAAATAATGAGCGAGCGATTGATCCATACTCAAACAAGCCGGTTTGCTGAGTTAATACCAAAGGCAGATTATAGCCAGTGCCAAAAGTGCCCTGGCGTGCGACGCCTTTTGCTTAGAGGGTCCCCAAACTTGTCATCACATTAGCACATGGTCAAGGAGTACATCCTACCACACTCATAATCTGCTTTCCTGCACAATTAGCCTTCTATAATAAGGCAGCTGCCTGACAGCCGGCAGGGAGAAAAGAGGAAAATCACTGAGTTTCACATAGGATGGATAGATCGTTTACTGCCACTGAAATATAGCCTCTGAGGTGATTCTCTCTCCAACTCATCAGCTTCTGCTGGTCCTCACATTAGGTCTGAACGTTATGACAACATGGAGGCTTGCTCTTCTTTATTGTGCCAAGCATCTATTGCACTTTGATGAAGCCAGACAAAGGAGGGTAAGGGGGGTGGGAGGGTGGCGAAGAGAGAGAGAGATAGAGAGGCAGAGGAAGCACCCATGGCCATGCTAGATGTGTTTTTTTTAGCTCCGAAAATCTTAGAGAATCAGATGTTGGAGAGGGGAGAATGGCAGGGGATGGCAAGTTTTCTGAATAAAATAATAGATAATTTCATTCCGACAAAGGCGAGGAAACTATGGGCAAGAGAACAAAATAGCAGGAAGGGATGGAGAAGGGAAGGGGTTTGAAAAGAATAAGAAGAATTCAGTGCTGCTTCTTGCAAGGGAAAAGAAAAAAAAAACATTGATGACACCCGGTTCCATTCTTCCGCTCTCCCCTTTCTCTGCTCCTCGCCTCGCAGCACGGCGGGCTAAGCTGGGAGCTGTAATGTCATTAAATTGCAAATGCTTTTTTTTCATTTCCGACACACACTGTTTACTTATCTGGCAAAAACATATGTTGGAAGGAATCCGTTAAATTCTGCCCATTGCCTTGGGTGAAAGTGCAATAGAAACGGGCCCACTGAGCTCCTTCTGTCGTCTCCTTTTAGCACTTTGCCTTATCTACAAGGCTGCTTAGCAGCAAACTGGCGAGTTCAATGAAAAATGAAGATACAGTGCAAGATTAGGGAAGAACAGTGAGGGGAGAAATGCTTGGAGAGAGGGTCATCCCATTGCAAATGATTTCACTCCTCTCCATCTGCATAAATGACTATTTTTAAGGCATCTCCAGCGTCTGTATATTTTTCTCACTCTGCCACACATTTAATTTCACGCCCCGTGTTCTGAATATGCTTAAATGCATATCTCTGATGCACCTTTAAGCCAGAGGAAAGAGGATGGGGGGGGAGTGGGGAGGGTACGAAAGCAAAATTAAAGATAAAATGGTGTGATTTGCACTACAAGTCTATTACTTTATGGCATTTACATATAGTTTACCTCTGCAATTCCAAGATTTTTTTTTCTACCACCTTCCTATCAGTATTTGGGCTTGTATAAATATGTATAAATCTTTGTTGAGAAAAAATAGAATTCCTAGCACTGCACTGGAAAGTTTGAAGGGTGCACTTTCTTGCTTCAACTTCTTCTCTTGCTCCCATGAGATTGTCAGCATATCTGCTGGGGGTGCTCTCTCCCTGCTTGCCCCCAACAAAGACACAGGCTTCAAGCACTTTGTGCCCCATGATCCCCAGATACTCCTCCCCTCAGTGGAACGAGTGGGGAGAGGGATCCCGGGTCAAGGCTTGGCCATAGCTTTAGAGGAAGGGCCTGGCTACGCCTGATGCAAGCGAGGAGCAGCATCCTTGTCAAACAAGTGGGTGAACAGCTCAGTGAAAGCACAACATGGACTCCAAGTACGTCATGAAGATTGTCATAGACGGTATTTACGGAGGACCCCCACACAGGTCTCTCACAGTGACATGATGAATAGTGACTACATGTGTGCTGCTATCAGGTGGATGTGTTGTTCTACAGAGGAAGTTTGAGCTGCGAGTGGAAAGCCCGCCCCTAACAGCAGAGAAGAGGAAGGCTGTGAATTGGCCTGGGAATGAAAAGGAGAGAGAGAGAGGCTATTCAGAGCACGATTCCTTTCCTTCATTGTCTGCCCGCTTAGATTTGAATACGCTCACTCAAAGCAGACGAGAAAAATGCTTCAGACCCTCGCATTGTTGGCTTTCTCTCTCTTCTTTTCTATTTGCAATTAAATGCATTTCAAATGGAACAACTGTACAGAAAGCATTCGTGATAAGAAGGAATTCCATTGCCTTTAACCTCCTTTGTAATGGCTTTGCAATTTTTGAGCACTCTTATTATGAGAATTGCACAATCAAAACATATCTTTGAATAGAAAATGCCATACAACTTAAGTATTGCTTCATTGAAAATTAAATTGCATTTAAAATCATTTTTAGTTCTCTGTGTTCCTCGTTTCCTAAGCCATTTCTTAGTGTTTCTGTTTTTTTGGGGCTTTGTGTGTAACATTGTGCCTTGACAGGACCCTTGTGTCCTGAGCGGTATCACACACACTGGTCCTAAGCATGGGATGAGATCAGTCAATTAGAATTAATGTCATCTGGTCATTTACAGCTAAACACCCTCCGTACGCATTGTGTTTGCTTTGTGTGCAAAGCATCAACTGCAAAACCAATCTCATCCTCCAGACATGAATTTTTGAAGGATTTGAACGCTGTAAATAACTCCAAACCCTCTCTTACGAGGTTTACCCCTGGAGCACTTTGTAACTTATCAGGGCTGCCTTGTGCCTCCTCTAATGCTTGCATTATGCTCAAATGTAAATCGGTAAGCTGCCAGAGAGGTGGGCGGGAATCACTGAAGAAAGAATCACTGAAGGGTCTAGCCAATATTCTGATTGGGGCATAGCAAAATAAACAGTATAGTTTTGTTTTTTGTTTTTAGAAGCCAGATGTTTAGTTTTTTGTTGTTTTTTATGAACAAAAATATATCACACTACTCCGTTATATTCACAAACAATAGCTCTTTAGTGTTACACACTTCCAGAGATCCTAGCTTAAGGAATAAAAGGAGACTCCCGCCTTTGAAATATTATAATATTTCAAAAAGTTTCCGAGGGTTGTAGGTTTTCATTTTCAAAGTGCCAACACCAGTATTAAAGGGAACTCTAATATACTCTGAGTGAATGATGCCCAGGGGTCTGTTTTGTATTTCTAATTTCCATCTCTAATGGTACAAGAGACTGATTAGTAATTAGGACAGACTCATTTAAATGCATGTAATGAGCATTATAGGTTTCCCATATACTGTGCACTTCATACTGATGAAAATGGATAGC
This sequence comes from Sebastolobus alascanus, assembly GCA_916701645.2. Classification (NCBI taxonomy): domain Eukaryota; kingdom Metazoa; phylum Chordata; class Actinopteri; order Perciformes; family Sebastidae; genus Sebastolobus; species Sebastolobus alascanus. Next base: position 1,329,742 of record CAKAOJ020000059.1, read on the forward strand.
ATCTTCATCAATTTGAACGCATGTTGACCTTTAATGGCAATTAATCTACAACGCAGTTCTTCATGCTGCTCGTCCTTGAATTGGCTTTATAGTGTAATGAGTATATCGTTGGAATCTCCCAAATAATTGACCTCAAGCATGTTTCGCAGCATAACTATTAATCTTATTTTCCAGTGAATAATTTTATCACTTTGCGAGAGAAGTGGGTTATACGAGTACAAACTAGTGCAGAGGGATGTGTGGCCCCTAGATATTAATTTGGAGATGGATAGGAGTCTTAAAGAGGATTAAAACTCTATGCAGGCTAGTCATTTCATATGACTGCATACCACCCAGCCCACTGTATATACTGTCAGTCACTGCTTGGCATGGTTTAGATTTGAAATGGTGACAGTTAAAGTACAAAGATGTCCAATCCTAGACTATTTCATGGCATATTTCTTGGAGCATCCTGAAGGAAATGCAAACTGTTAGGGCCAGTCACTCCAGTGAACCAAGGCCACCAGAAACAGCAACACTGCCCCCCTGCTATTGTCTACAGACACTGCATCTCCCTCTCTGTCTGCAAAGATATACTGACAGTGAATATAAAGGATACTATAACATAGCTACCTTAAGTACTGTTAATATTTGCTTAGCACATTTTTAAAGACCTTCTTTTTGACATTTGTGGCTTCTTCGTGCACAAAAAGGATAAAAGCCAAAACTAGAAATGTCCACATAATATCAGGAAAAAACATAACTGAAAACACATAGGAGACTTTTGCGGGAGATTTGAACAGTGTTGTTTTGGAATATATACACAGGGAGTGTGTTATAAATGTAAAAAAAAGAGGAGATTAATCAGGTTGATTTCTAACAGGATAGAATAATTTTCGGTAGTGGAGAGGAATGTGGAGTTCTTATAAATTAGGAATGCCAGGATTTAAAAAAGAAAACAGTTTTATCTCAATGTTACATTACTTTACAAATATTGGTTAGTTAGAGGTGTTTTGTTAATTAATTAGCTAATTAGATAGGTGTCATAAAAGTAATGTGAGACATTATGTAATTTTATAGGTGATCAAATGACCTGTGCTATCTTTTTAAAGTTATTATGAGCCACAGGCAGATTTTATTTTGAAATCACTATATTGTTTTATCCTATCTGTTTGTTTTATAATAACGTTGTATATGTGAGGTTCCATGCTACAAATGGCTGAACCTCAACATTTACGTGACCCCGTTGTCCATTCTCCTTCATTTTTTTTTTCAAAGTTTAGTTCATGTCCATTTTCACAGTAAAATGCATTAGATGTGGTGCTCATTTAAAAATAAACCTAATATGAATAAGGAGAAGAAACCCAAAAGCCTAGCGGGAATTCTGGAGTGGCTCCTCACTACACATCATTAATGAAATAACACTAAATAAAAACAAGCAAAATATGCAAATCTGTTTTTTAATCAGTTTCTCTGTTCTCTTTAAATGTAACTGAAGTGGCCTCAATTAAGAATTTCAAAAGGCCTTTTCTTATTTAGCTAGCACATATTCCTAAAAAATGTATGCAGAGTGGGTTAGGTGTTAAGTGCAATATTCACAAAGCTGTCAAGAAAATGGGCATCCAGCCACATGGTAACAAGTAGATAATTCCACAAATGAATACTCACCTACGTCTGTGATTCTCTTTGAAAGACTATTAGTAACAGAATGGTTTCATTTGTCCTGCTTCAAAGATGCATTATGGACTATTATGCACATCCTTATATTGAATAAGAGAAGGGGAACACCATATGAAAAGACAGTGAATAGATGCGATGAGTTTTATAACTACTAAGTGATATGCAAATCAAAATCTGTTCTTGTCACTATTCCTTTGTTTTTTGTTATTAATATATCTTTCCATGTTGTCTCTTCAAAACATCCTTAGATATTAGAAATTGTTGACAATTATTCATTTACTATCCTAATTTTCCAGATATAATATCTTTTTTTATTTTTTAACCAGCATCATCCTTTTATTAGAGAAATATTTGTCACTCACACAATCATGTGGTAGCTAATTTCTTCATGGCTCTCTGGCACCATCCTGTGTTTCAGTGGGAATAATGGATTCTGTTTATTTACACATTTTTTGAAGAAGTCAGTTTTTGGGTAGAAGAAAAGAGCTAGTTAAAATAATGAAAACAAAGTATCTGAAAGAATACTAATAATTTTGTTCAGATAATGCAATAACAGAACATGGATATTTATGCACTGCAGTTTCATTAAGGGTCAATCAAATGGTGTTCAATTCAGTGTTATTGGAATTATTTTTTGAATAAATTGCTTAATTGCTTAATTAAAATGTGGTACATAAGGTTAAAACAATTGAATAATAAAAAAATAAAAAAATTGAAAAACAAACATTTTCAGATGCTATATCTTTAAATGTTACTAGTCCAGTGTTTATTAGTATGTTGATAGTAAATCGTGTTTATTTACAATTCTGTTTCTGCACTAATTTTTAGTATTAACATTATGGACTCAAAATAGGGTCAAAAGTATTGTAGCTATCACTATATCTGAATGCATGAATACATGCAAACGTGTGAATGAATATGTGAAAACATTTTGTATGAATACATTCAAATGTGTAAAAACGTTCTGAACACATAGATTAATTTTAATGAAAAAGATTTGCACAAATAATTTCCAATGTGAGTGCATAAAGAAGATTTGCACAAAGGTTTCCAGTCAGCCTACAAAACAATTTTTCGGCTACAAAAAGATTTGCATATACACATCTATCAGTGGGTGAAAAAAGGTCACACGTAACTCAACTGTATGTGTGAATCTTAAGTATGTAGCTTCAAATCAAATCTATGAGTACAAATCCTATGGGTGCAAGTCATGGATGTATTATGGCACAAATATTTTGACCGTATTTTGACGCTTTTTAAAAAAATAATGCTTTCTTTATTGAACACATGCTCGTTAACAGAGGTGAAAAAAGATACATAGACAATTGTATAAAAAAAATTAGACAAAAAGAAAGCAAAACAAAAATAATTACATATTAGTTTTCTAATTTAAAAGTCTTAATGTTTTTTTTGTTTTTAACATGGCGTAAGATGGTGCTATACTGTTTGAATTCATTAATAAAGTGCAGGAAAGTTGGCTTGGACCATTTTTCTTATGAATATGAAATTTTCCAAAAAATAATAAATAATTGTATGATATAGGCTACAACATGCTAAAACATAGCATTGCATCAAACATTTATTTCAACATTCATCTTAAGTTTATTTTGTAGAAAGTTGGCTACATCAATCCAGAACATTCTTATACATATATACAGTGAGAAAAAATAGATAGGAAATTCTCTCTTTTTCAAGTCCACAGAAATCACACTTATAACCAATATCCAGCTCGAATCTTTCTAACACAAGTTTTACTGGATAAATTATACATAATATCTTGAAACTCTCTTCCTTGAGTTTGTTATTGATGCCGCATTTATCACAAATCCCTATTTCGACGCTTCCTCCTGAATGGGGATGCTCAGATTGACACATCATTTGACTATCCAATCACGGAGCCAGGTGGGAGGCGAGCCTTCTGGGTCGTGTCCAGGTAACCCGCAAATTGCGAAAACTCTCGCGAGACTTACTGCCCTATCACCTATCCTCCTACTGAGTGTGACTGTAACCTCCATGCTGTAACCGGCTGCATACAATAATGACCAGCGTCAGCCGTAAATATGGCGTATTTTCTCTATTTTTCGCGAATTACTACGGATAGATTACAACGACGTGCATAGAATTGTCGACGTACTTTCACCTGCAACCAACAGCGAAGGTTTCAAGTCGTTCATATCAAGTTATATCCACAGTTACGAGGGTGAGTAGCTAATTGAGCCTAGCGTTAGCCGAGCCTGTAGCCTGGCTTGATGTCTGTAATGTTATTGCTATTCTTCATAGAGTTTGGCTAGATTTAAATACTGAGGGCGGGCAGTAGGTGCATTATTATTAATGACCATGATGATTACTTCCTGTTAGATCCGATCTGTAGGCTACTTGTAGTTTTCAGACCAAGTTGGGATTTATTTATATTTGTTTGTAAATCCATATGGAAATGTGCTTGTATCTGGCATTGGATTCTAACCTTTATTATTTTATGTCCGCCTTGCAAACCACATAATGAGCACACGTTTTGATAAGTGTTATATATATATAGATAACCTTCATTATTATAATAATTATTATTATCAACCACACAAGATGTGTTTGTTAACAGCTGAAACCATCATTGCACAACATGAGACTAAGACAATCTAGCGTTAAATATTACAATTACACAGAAAGTTGTGACTTTCTACAACAGGTGGTGTTTGCTGTCAAAACTAAGAGCCAATCAGCTCTTTGATATGGCGAGAGCCAGGCGTTTCCCATAATGCACTAGGTCTTGAAGTCGGTGGAGAGCAACTGCGGCGCCTGGCTCTAAAATCTGTGGCCGCCTCGATCTCGTGAGGTTATCGTTACCCACGTGTGCATGACGTCGGAGCGAGTCGGCATCAAGTCGGACACAAATCTAACCGGCATGCATTGCGCAGCGATCGCCGGTGATCGATTCTGCGCAGGACTGGCTCATCTCGAACGAGCCTATTGGTGTAGTGTGTGTGAGGGCGTTAAGCTACAGGTACATGAGGAAGTCAGACGAGTCCCATAGTCTAGGATGAAGATAGCAGCGTAGCGCAGACCCAGCACACCGCCAGGAGGAGCCTGCCGACGTCATCCAGCGAGCAGATGACGAGGTGGTGCCAGGCGTCGTGGACCAACTGTGTTCCCAGTGCAGTGTAATCGTGGACCGTGACCACTATGACTGTATGCTATAGGAGATTGAGCTACCCTACGTTTACGAGATCCCTGTGGGCTGCAGCGGATCACCAGAAGACATTCGTCTTTACACCAGGTAAGACAGATACCTCTTTCACACCAATGACCAGGGTCGGACTAGGGTTATCAGAGCCATGTTCAACCCATCTTTTGTAAATTCAAACCAGGCCAGTGAACACGGGTTAATCCCTGGTCATGGCAATTCTGGTTCACAACCCGGAAGCAATGCATACCAATTAGCTCAGGTGCTAGAAATGGGTGGGGGGGTGGGGTTCAAGGTCTGGAGGATTATAGAGAGAGGGGATGATAGTGGCATCATCAATGTGTGCTAAAACGTAAAATGTCACAGGAGGATGCGTTTTTGGAATAATATGGTTTAATATGGTATACTACATATAGCATTTTTACTTTTGTAAAATGTTAAACTATGTTATGTTACATGGAGCTCTAATGTATGCAAAAAGATACAGATTTACAATATCAATCAACACTCGTGAACTTTTTTTTCCTCTGTCTATCTACAGTAGGCTACTCATTTATCATATTACACTGCATTGCGCTATGTAATATGATAATATAGGCTACATTTACAAAAGGATTAGAAACGTATGGAGACTGAAATGTATATTTCAATCCCTACCATCCCAGCAAAGATTAGTTACACATAGTAGCCTACTAAAGTTGTTCAGCTGGGCATGTGGCAGCTGTTTGATAATGTAAGAGCTTGTCCAAATGTAATAATATGAGTTTGCATTTCATGAAGTTTGCTGATTGCTCGATAATGTAATGAACTAGAACTGGGTTTGGTACTTTATAACAGATGGAACAGGCGGCAGATGTATCTTTTTGCAGGTTTACTTGGGAAATTAAAAAAGTTTAAAAAGGTAACGTTACAAATGGAGCATGTGCAAACATGCTTTAAAACAGATGCGCTCACAGCTGGCTGTACCGTGTGGTGGTCGTTGTGTGCCTCTCTCATTCAGCAGCCTTGTTACTGTATGTCTGTATACACTACGTTTTCCTTCACCATCCCGGTCATCTACCACTTAATTTCTTCCTCATCGCGGATGGCCATGAGCTCCCACACCTCAAAGTCTCGCCACGCATCCATGTTGTTCAAATCGTCCGTTGTTCACCTCAAATGTATCTGAAAACATTCCTGTTGCCGTCGCACCGCTTGTTTGAGTTACGGCGAACTGTGACAATTGCATCTCGAGTCACGACTGTGTGCCCCCATTTGCAACCACATAGACTTGTCCCGCGCTGGTTGTTAGCCACCATGGTGCGTGCCGTTCACATTGAAATCGACCCTGGTCTGACCTACCTCTCGACCTGGGTCACGAAGCATAGTCAGTCAACGCGGGTTAACCCTTTCAGACACACAATCAATGCTGGTTCAACCCTGGTTGAGCCCTCGGTGTGAAAGGGGTAAGATAATCCAGCTCACTAAGTAAACTCCTCAACTCAGTAAACTGCTTAAGCCACAAATGCTACTATACTATGCTATACTAAAAGACATTAGACGTACCAAACACATATTTTTGCAAACAATAGTATTTCCTATATCACGTAAATGTCATGCCTGATTCCCAAACTGCAAACACTTGTTTGGCCACAACTGTGATTGTTTAGTTACACGAAAGGTTAAAGGAACAGTGTTTAGGGGGATCTATTGGCAGAAATGGAATATATAATATTATTAAGTATGTTATCTTTAGTATATAATCACCTGAAAATAAGAGTCTTTGTACTTTCGTTACCTTAGAATGAGCCGTTTATATCTACATAGTGAGCGGGTCCCCTCTCCACGGAGTCCACCATGTTGCACCGCCATGCTTCTACAGTAGGCCAAAACGGACAAACCAAACTCCGTTAACTTTTCCTGCTTGGGTCAGAGTCGATAATGTTACTTGCTCCTGTCGCCGCTGCTCTCTCTCTTGCTTCACCACTCACTTCCCTCGTACACACATACTCTAAGCACTCTTCTCTTACAATAACTGGCTCTAGAGAGGGCCATATTTTCACTGGCACAGCTTTTCTAGCCTTTACGGCACTGGTGTAGCAGCCCAGGAAACTCGCAGACCATTTGCATGCATTGTAAATCTTCTCACATGATGCTACTCAGCCAATCAAATCGGTGCATTCCGACAAGCATTGTGACTCGTGTCAGTGAGTGAGATACACCAACACACACACGGGAGAGACGAGTGAACAGTCAGAGAAATAAGTGGCGTGCTCTAAAAAGAGACAAGTAGATAGGGAAAACATAGCTTTTTATCCAGAATGGACAGATTCTTGCATGTTCATTCTTCGCACGGGCAGTTCAAAACCAGTATTGTGTCATATGTTCAGTGACTGTGGCAATTATTAAAAGTGGTAACGTCTTTTTTGAAGTTGAGGCTGGCATCTTCCATCACCTTTTCCGACCACAACCACTTGCTTTGGCGCTTCACTTCTTCTGCTCTCTCCAGGCTCTTTCCCAGTTCCCTGCTTCCCTCCAGATACAAAAACCCACACACCGTGCGCACATCCACGCTCATACGCCAACCATACTGGCCTGGGAGAGTGTGTCTGTGGGAGGGAGAGAGCCGCGGGAGAAGCGAAACGCCAAAGCGAGTCTCATGCCGGCGGCTTAAAAGAATTACAACATTTATGCTCGATGTTGGCGATAATCATTTACTACATCCCACGAACAAGCCGAAATACATCGAGTATATTTGATATATTGCGCACCCCTATAATCAAGCAAACAAACACATGATCGTCCGTTGCTAGCTAGCTGTAAGCTAGCTAACGTCTGTACAGCTGGGGGCGAATAAACTTACGATCCAGCGGTCAAATTCACCTGAATGGTGCAAGGCAAAAACAAGAGATTATTGTGAGAAGAAACATGGCGTTTTTATATTGATTTTGTTATAGTTTTCCTAATGTTATTGTCAGAGGAAATCTGTGGATGAGCGCTTAGCGAAAGTGAGCAAAAGCAAGCATAAAGGCTCTTGAACAACATCAGGAGGAAAGAAAAAGATAGTGGCGGATGGGCAGGAGAGCAACAGCTGATAATAAATACAATACTCACAATTTGTGTAAGATTGAGGAGTTTAAGAAACAAATCTATTTAAATAACGAAGCTGCTTGCAGTTAAATGGCTAATGCATGTGTTGTCAATGGTCGTCGCTCGTCTCACTTGCTGTGTGATAATCTAAGTTTCTGTACAGACTTCATACATGATTCTGTTGATATAATTTCTCTTGCATAAATATGGTTTAAGTTAATTAATCTCTGCGTGTGTAACATGTTGATTTTCCTGCCCAGGGACTGCTGATGAAATATAGCTATCTAGCTAATTCACGGGCAGTCAATGACTGTCCATTGTCCCTGTTTAGTAAACTAATAAATAAATAAAATGTTTAGCAGCAGTTTTATTATTTATGGAGCAGTTTTAATTTACAGCACATGATGCGCCAATTTTTTTCGTTGCCTCACATTAGCAACTGCTTTAATACTGGAACATTGCTCCTCTTAAGCAGAATTATCTAATTTTAGGAGGCGGAAATATACTAGTAATGGCATATCAGTTTACTGAGTGATTTAAAGATTTGTTGATATACTGTATATCGATAGTTTCTACAGTGGCTAATTAACCCCCGCTTGTAACCAATTTCATTACAGCATTGTGATGACTGAAATAATTCCGGACTAGGGTTGCCACTAACGTCAAATTTCGACTATTTTACCGATTAGTCGATTAATCTAAACGATTAATTTTCCTCCAAAAAATTAAATTTACCATTTCATTTAAGTTCCTTTTATTTTGACAAACTGTAGGCTATGCCATTGTATAATGCAGCACAAAATAAAATGAAATACACTACCCCTGAAATATAAAAAAAAGATATTGTAATAAAGTATCAAAATATGCTCCCCATATTCTTACAGTACACATACCCCTGTTTGTAATCAAAATCGGTAGACTCTAACGTTTTTCAACAAGGTAGCATAAATCGTCATAACACGTCACCAGCTCTGTGTCACTGCAGCGCAGGCACCAGGCAGTAACCTATATGCAGATGAATGGCATCAGGCTTCCTTTATGCTGCAGCGCATGGAGCTCCCCCTGCTCACCCGCTATAATGCCATAAAAGTACTAAACATTTTATAAAAAATATCATAGTATATTGTCTTGAAAAAGTCATAGCATAGTATGCCATAAAATTATAATAAGTCCATTAGTTTTTCCTAAAAACACACTTTCATACAAACTTGATTGTATTAAAATTACTAATTAACAACAAAATAAATGAAAATGAAATGAAATGAAAGATAATTTATCAGTGCAAATATCCACTTTTTATTTCATACACCAAGGTTGGCTTATATATGTGTGCAACAGGGTTCAATTTAAAATTGATGCCACTCATAATTCTGATGACTTTATTTAGTTTGTGTGTTCAGGAGCTCATTTGTCTTGTTTGTTGGTTCTCAGAGAAAAGACGTGAGGCGTTGGGGGAGGACCTGGATGGAGACGAGGACATTAAGGTGAGGAGAGGTTGACCTTAAAAAACAACTGTTTGTACATGGCTAAAAACTTCAACAGTCAAATTATATGACAACATACTATACTATGACTTTTTTTGACATACTATAGTATGACTTTTTTTTAATTTTTTTCGACATACTATAGTATGACTTTTTTTTTTTTTTCGACATACTATAGTATGACTTTTTTTTTCTTTTTTTTTTCGATATGCTCCATGACTTTTTTTAACATACTATAGTATGACTTTTTTATTTTTTTTGACATACTATACTATGTCGTAAAAAATAAAGAAAAAAGAAATATTATATTACGTCAAAAAATATATAAAAGGTCAGTATGTCGAAAAAATTAAAAAAAAGTCATACTATAGTATGTCGAAGAAAAAATTAAGTCATAGTATAGTCTGTCGATTCATTTGGTGGAAAAAAAACTCAGTTTAAAATTTCGACATTTTTGTGAAAAAGTCATACTATAGTATGACTTTTCATGAAAATTGACGAAAATTTAAACTGAGTTTTTTTTCCACCAAATGAATCGACAGACTATACTATGCCTGTTTTCATGAAAATTTTGGACATTCTGTACTATGACATTTTTTTACGAATATTTTCGAAAATTTTCATGAAAAAAGTCATGTCGAAAATATTTGTAAAAAAATGTCGTAGTATAGAATGTCGAAAATTTTCATGAAAAAAGGCATAGTATAGTCTGTCGATTCATTTGGTGGAAAAAAAACTCAGTTTAAAATTTCGACATTTTAATGAAAAAGTCATACTATAGTATGACTTTTCATGAAAATTGACAAAAATTTAAACTGAGTTTTTTTTCCACCAATTGAATCGACAGACTATACTATGCCTGTTTTCATTAGAATTTTCGAGATTCTATGCTATGGCATTTTTTTACGAATATTTTCGAAAATTTTCATGAAAAAAGTCATGTCGAAAATATTCGTAAAAAAATGCCTAAGTATAGAATGTCGAAAATTGTAATGAAAAAAGGCATAGTATAGTCTGTCGATTCATTTGGTGGAAAAAAAACTCAGTTTAAAATTTCGACATTTTCATGAAAAAGTCATACTATAGTATGACTTTTCATGAAAATTGAAAAAAATTTAAACTGAGTTTTTTTTCCACCAAATGAATCGACAGACTATACTATGCCTGTTTTCATTAACATTTTCGACATTCTATGCTATGGCATTTTTTTACGAATATTTTCGAAAATTTTCATGAAAAAAGTCATGTCGAAAATATTCGTAAAAAAATGCCTAAGTATAGAATATCGAAAATTGTAATGAAAAAAGGCATAGTATAGTCTGTCGATTCATTTGGTGGAAAAAAAACTCAGTTTAAAATTTCGACATTTTCATGAAAAAGTCATACTATAGTATGACTTTTCATGAAAATTGACAAAAATTTAAACTGAGTTTTTTTTCCACCAAATGAATCGACAGACTATACTATGCCTGTTTTCATTAAAATGTTCGACATTCTATGCTATGGCATTTTTTTACGAATATTTTCGAAAATTTTCATGAAAAAAGTCATGTCGAAAATATTCGTAAAAAAATGCCTAAGTATAGAATGTCGAAAATTGTAATGAAAAAAGGCATAGTATAGTCTGTCGATTCATTTGGTGGAAAAAAAACTCAGTTTAAAATTTCGACATTTTCATGAAAAAGTCATACTATAGTATGACTTTTCATGAAAATTGACAAAAATTTAAACTGAGTTTTTTTTCCACCAAATGAATCGACAGACTATACTATGCCTGTTTTCATTAAAATTTTCGACATTCTATGCTATGGCATTTTTTTACGAATATTTTCGAAAATTTTCATGAAAAAAGTCATGTCGAAAATATTCGTAAAAAAATGCCTAAGTATAGAATGTCGAAAATTGTAATGAAAAAAGGCATAGTATAGTCTGTCGATTCATTTGGTGGAAAAAAAACTCAGTTTAAAATTTCGACATTTTCATGAAAAAGTCATACTATAGTATGACTTTTCATGAAATTGACAAAAATTTAAACTGAGTTTTTTTTCAACCAAATGAATCGACAGACTATACTATGCCTGTTTTCATTAAAATTTTCGACATTCTATGCTATGGCATTTTTTTACGAATATTTTCGAAAATTTTCATGAAAAAAGTCATGTCGAAAATATTCGTAAAAAAATGCCTAAGTATAGAATGTCGAAAATTGTAATGAAAAAAGGCATAGTATAGTCTGTCGATTCATTTGGTGGAAAAAAAACTCAGTTTAAAATTTCGACATTTTCATGAAAAAGTCATACTATAGTATGACTTTTCATGAAAATTGACAAAAATTTAAACTGAGTTTTTTTTCCACCAAATGAATCGACAGACTATACTATGCCTGTTTTCATTAAATTTTCGACATTCTATGCTATGGCATTTTTTTACGAATATTTTCGAAAATTTTCATGAAAAAAGTCATGTCGAAAATATTCGTAAAAAAATGCCTAAGTATAGAATGTCGAAAATTGTAATGAAAAAAGGCATAGTATAGTCTGTCGATTCATTTGGTGGAAAAAAAACTCAGTTTAAAATTTCGACATTTTCATGAAAAAGTCATACTATAGTATGACTTTTCATGAAAATTGACAAAAATTTAAACTGAGTTTTTTTTCAACCAAATGAATCGACAGACTATACTATGCCTGTTTTCATTAAAATGTTCGACATTCTATGCTATGGCATTTTTTTACGAATATTTTCGAAAATTTTCATGAAAAAAGTCATGTCGAAAATATTCGTAAAAAAATGCCTAAGTATAGAATGTCGAAAATTGTAATGAAAAAAGGCATAGTATAGTCTGTCGATTCATTTGGTGGAAAAAAAACTCAGTTTAAAATTTCGACATTTTCATGAAAAAGTCATACTATAGTATGACTTTTCATGAAAATTGACAAAAATTTAAACTGAGTTTTTTTTCCACCAAATGAATCGACAGACTATACTATGCCTGTTTTCATTAAAATGTTCGACATTCTATGCTATGGCATTTTTTTACGAATATTTTCGAAAATTTTCATGAAAAAAGTCATGTCGAAAATATTCGTAAAAAAATGCCTAAGTATAGAATGTCGAAAATTGTAATGAAAAAAGGCATAGTATAGTCTGTCGATTCATTTGGTGGAAAAAAAACTCAGTTTAAAATTTCGACATTTTCATGAAAAAGTCATACTATAGTATGACTTTTCATGAAAATTGACAAAAATTTAAACTGAGTTTTTTTTCCACCAAATGAATCGACAGACTATACTATGCCTGTTTTCATTAAAATTTTCGACATTCTATGCTATGGCATTTTTTTACGAATATTTTCGAAAATTTTCATGAAAAAAGTCATGTCGAAAATATTCGTAAAAAAATGCCTAAGTATAGAATGTCGAAAATTGTAATGAAAAAAGGCATAGTATAGTCTGTCGATTCATTTGGTGGAAAAAAAACTCAGTTTAAAATTTCGACATTTTCATGAAAAAGTCATACTATAGTATGACTTTTCATGAAAATTGACAAAAATTTAAACTGAGTTTTTTTTCAACCAAATGAATCGACAGACTATACTATGCCTGTTTTCATTAAAATTTTCGACATTCTATGCTATGGCATTTTTTTACGAATATTTTCGAAAATTTTCATGAAAAAAGTCATGTCGAAAATATTCGTAAAAAAATGCCTAAGTATAGAATGTCGAAAATTGTAATGAAAAAAGGCATAGTATAGTCTGTCGATTCATTTGGTGGAAAAAAAACTCAGTTTAAAATTTCGACATTTTCATGAAAAAGTCATACTATAGTATGACTTTTCATGAAAATTGACGAAAATTTAAACTGAGTTTTTTTTCAACCAAATGAATCGACAGACTATACTATGCCTGTTTTCATTAAAATGTTCGACATTCTATGCTATGGCATTTTTTTACGAATATTTTCGAAAATTTTCATGAAAAAAGTCATGTCGAAAATATTCGTAAAAAAATGCCTAAGTATAGAATGTCGAAAATTGTAATGAAAAAAGGCATAGTATAGTCTGTCGATTCATTTGGTGGAAAAAAAACTCAGTTTAAAATTTCGACATTTTCATGAAAAAGTCATACTATAGTATGACTTTTCATGAAAATTGACAAAAATTTAAACTGAGTTTTTTTTCCACCAAATGAATCGACAGACTATAATATGCCTGTTTTCATTAAAATTTTCGACATTCTATGCTATGGCATTTTTTTACGAATATTTTCGAAAATTTTCATGAAAAAAGTCATGTCGAAAATATTCGTAAAAAAATGCCTAAGTATAGAATGTCGAAAATTGTAATGAAAAAAGGCATAGTATAGTCTGTCGATTCATTTGGTGGAAAAAAAACTCAGTTTAAAATTTCGACATTTTCATGAAAAAGTCATACTATAGTATGACTTTTCATGAAAATTGACAAAAATTTAAACTGAGTTTTTTTTCCACCAAATGAATCGACAGACTATACTATGCCTTTTTTCATTAAAATGTTCGACATTCTATGCTATGGCATTTTTTTACGAATATTTTCGAAAATTTTCATGAAAAAAGTCATGTCGAAAATATTCGTAAAAAAATGCCTAAGTATAGAATGTCGAAAATTGTAATGAAAAAAGGCATAGTATAGTCTGTCGATTCATTTGGTGGAAAAAAAACTCAGTTTAAAATTTCGACATTTTCATGAAAAAGTCATACTATAGTATGACTTTTCATGAAAATTGACAAAAATTTAAACTGAGTTTTTTTTCCACCAAATGAATCGACAGACTATACTATGCCTGTTTTCATTAAAATTTTCGACATTCTATGCTATGGCATTTTTTTACGAATATTTTCGAAAATTTTCATGAAAAAAGTCATGTCGAAAATATTCGTAAAAAAATGCCTAAGTATAGAATGTCGAAAATTGTAATGAAAAAAGGCATAGTATAGTCTGTCGATTCATTTGGTGGAAAAAAAACTCAGTTTAAAATTTCGACATTTTCATGAAAAAGTCATACTATAGTATGACTTTTCATGAAAATTGACAAAAATTTAAACTGAGTTTTTTTTCAACCAAATGAATCGACAGACTATACTATGCCTGTTTTCATTAAAATTTTCGACATTCTATGCTATGGCATTTTTTTACGAATATTTTCGAAAATTTTCATGAAAAAAGTCATGTCGAAAATATTCGTAAAAAAATGCCTAAGTATAGAATGTCGAAAATTGTAATGAAAAAAGGCATAGTATAGTCTGTCGATTCATTTGGTGGAAAAAAAACTCAGTTTAAAATTTCGACATTTTCATGAAAAAGTCATACTATAGTATGACTTTTCATGAAAATTGACAAAAATTTAAACTGAGTTTTTTTTCCACCAAATGAATCGACAGACTATACTATGCCTGTTTTCATTAAAATGTTCGACATTCTATGCTATGGCATTTTTTTACGAATATTTTCGAAAATTTTCATGAAAAAAGTCATGTCGAAAATATTCGTAAAAAAATGCCTAAGTATAGAATGTCGAAAATTGTAATGAAAAAAGGCATAGTATAGTCTGTCGATTCATTTGGTGGAAAAAAAACTCAGTTTAAAATTTCGACATTTTCATGAAAAAGTCATACTATAGTATGACTTTTCATGAAAATTGACAAAAATTTAAACTGAGTTTTTTTTCCACCAAATGAATCGACAGACTATACTATGCCTGTTTTCATTAAAATGTTCGACATTCTATGCTATGGCATTTTTTTACGAATATTTTCGAAAATTTTCATGAAAAAAGTCATGTCGAAAATATTCGTAAAAAAATGCCTAAGTATAGAATGTCGAAAATTGTAATGAAAAAAGGCATAGTATAGTCTGTCGATTCATTTGGTGGAAAAAAAACTCAGTTTAAAATTTCGACATTTTCATGAAAAAGTCATACTATAGTATGACTTTTCATGAAAATTGACAAAAATTTAAACTGAGTTTTTTTTCCACCAAATGAATCGACAGACTATACTATGCCTGTTTTCATTAAAATTTTCGACATTCTATGCTATGGCATTTTTTTACGAATATTTTCGAAAATTTTCATGAAAAAAGTCATGTCGAAAATATTCGTAAAAAAATGCCTAAGTATAGAATGTCGAAAATTGTAATGAAAAAAGGCATAGTATAGTCTGTCGATTCATTTGGTGGAAAAAAAACTCAGTTTAAAATTTCGACATTTTCATGAAAAAGTCATACTATAGTATGACTTTTCATGAAAATTGACAAAAATTTAAACTGAGTTTTTTTTCAACCAAATGAATCGACAGACTATACTATGCCTGTTTTCATTAAAATTTTCGACATTCTATGCTATGGCATTTTTTTACGAATATTTTCGAAAATTTTCATGAAAAAAGTCATGTCGAAAATATTCGTAAAAAAATGCCTAAGTATAGAATGTCGAAAATTGTAATGAAAAAAGGCATAGTATAGTCTGTCGATTCATTTGGTGGAAAAAAAACTCAGTTTAAAATTTCGACATTTTCATGAAAAAGTCATACTATAGTATGACTTTTCATGAAAATTGACAAAAATTTAAACTGAGTTTTTTTTCAACCAAATGAATCGACAGACTATACTATGCCTGTTTTCATTAAAATTTTCGACATTCTATGCTATGGCATTTTTTTACGAATATTTTCGAAAATTTTCATGAAAAAAGTCATGTCGAAAATATTCGTAAAAAAATGCCTAAGTATAGAATGTCGAAAATTGTAATGAAAAAAGGCATAGTATAGTCTGTCGATTCATTTGGTGGAAAAAAAACTCAGTTTAAAATTTCGACATTTTCATGAAAAAGTCATACTATAGTATGACTTTTCATGAAAATTGACAAAAATTTAAACTGAGTTTTTTTTCCACCAAATGAATCGACAGACTATACTATGCCTGTTTTCATTAAAATTTTCGACATTCTATGCTATGGCATTTTTTTACGAATATTTTCGAAAATTTTCATGAAAAAAGTCATGTCGAAAATATTCGTAAAAAAATGCCTAAGTATAGAATGTCGAAAATTGTAATGAAAAAAGGCATAGTATAGTCTGTCGATTCATTTGGTGGAAAAAAAACTCAGTTTAAAATTTCGACATTTTCATGAAAAAGTCATACTATAGTATGACTTTTCATGAAAATTGACAAAAATTTAAACTGAGTTTTTTTTCCACCAAATGAATCGACAGACTATACTATGCCTGTTTTCATTAAAATTTTCGACATTCTATGCTATGGCATTTTTTTACGAATATTTTCGAAAATTTTCATGAAAAAAGTCATGTCGAAAATATTCGTAAAAAAATGCCTAAGTATAGAATGTCGAAAATTGTAATGAAAAAAGGCATAGTATAGTCTGTCGATTCATTTGGTGGAAAAAAAACTCAGTTTAAAATTTCG
This sequence comes from Sebastolobus alascanus, assembly GCA_916701645.2. Classification (NCBI taxonomy): domain Eukaryota; kingdom Metazoa; phylum Chordata; class Actinopteri; order Perciformes; family Sebastidae; genus Sebastolobus; species Sebastolobus alascanus. The sequence goes on from CAKAOJ020000059.1 coordinate 1,346,593, forward strand.
ACATTTTCATGAAAAAGTCATACTATAGTATGACTTTTCATGAAAATTGACGAAAATTTAAACTGAGTTTTTTTTCAACCAAATGAATCGACAGACTATACTATGCCTGTTTTCATTAAAATTTTCGACATTCTATGCTATGGCATTTTTTTACGAATATTTTCGAAAATTTTCATGAAAAAAGTCATGTCGAAAATATTCGTAAAAAAATGCCTAAGTATAGAATGTCGAAAATTGTAATGAAAAAAGGCATAGTATAGTCTGTCGATTCATTTGGTGGAAAAAAAACTCAGTTTAAAATTTCGACATTTTCATGAAAAAGTCATACTATAGTATGACTTTTCATGAAAATTGACGAAAATTTAAACTGAGTTTTTTTTCAACCAAATGAATCGACAGACTATACTATGCCTGTTTTCATTAAAATTTTCGACATTCTATGCTATGGCATTTTTTTACGAATATTTTCGAAAATTTTCATGAAAAAAGTCATGTCGAAAATATTCGTAAAAAAATGCCTAAGTATAGAATGTCGAAAATTGTAATGAAAAAAGGCATAGTATAGTCTGTCGATTCATTTGGTGGAAAAAAAACTCAGTTTAAAATTTCGACATTTTCATGAAAAAGTCATACTATAGTATGACTTTTCATGAAAATTGACAAAAATTTAAACTGAGTTTTTTTTCAACCAAATGAATCGACAGACTATACTATGCCTGTTTTCATTAAAATTTTCGACATTCTATGCTATGGCATTTTTTTACGAATATTTTCGAAAATTTTCATGAAAAAAGTCATGTCGAAAATATTCGTAAAAAAATGCCTAAGTATAGAATGTCGAAAATTGTAATGAAAAAAGGCATAGTATAGTCTGTCGATTCATTTGGTGGAAAAAAAACTCAGTTTAAAATTTCGACATTTTCATGAAAAAGTCATACTATAGTATGACTTTTCATGAAAATTGACAAAAATTTAAACTGAGTTTTTTTTCCACCAAATGAATCGACAGACTATACTATGCCTGTTTTCATTAAAATTTTCGACATTCTATGCTATGGCATTTTTTTACGAATATTTTCGAAAATTTTCATGAAAAAAGTCATGTCGAAAATATTCGTAAAAAAATGCCTAAGTATAGAATGTCGAAAATTGTAATGAAAAAAGGCATAGTATAGTCTGTCGATTCATTTGGTGGAAAAAAAACTCAGTTTAAAATTTCGACATTTTCATGAAAAAGTCATACTATAGTATGACTTTTCATGAAAATTGACAAAAATTTAAACTGAGTTTTTTTTCAACCAAATGAATCGACAGACTATACTATGCCTGTTTTCATTAAAATTTTCGACATTCTATGCTATGGCATTTTTTTACGAATATTTTCGAAAATTTTCATGAAAAAAGTCATGTCGAAAATATTCGTAAAAAAATGCCTAAGTATAGAATGTCGAAAATTGTAATGAAAAAAGGCATAGTATAGTCTGTCGATTCATTTTGTGGAAAAAAAACTCAGTTTAAAATTTCGACATTTTCATGAAAAAGTCATACTATAGTATGACTTTTCATGAAAATTGACAAAAATTTAAACTGAGTTTTTTTTCCACCAAATGAATCGACAGACTATACTATGCCTGTTTTCATTAACATTTTCGACATTCTATGCTATGGCATTTTTTTACGAATATTTTCGAAAATTTTCATGAAAAAAGTCATGTCGAAAATATTCGTAAAAAAATGCCTAAGTATAGAATGTCGAAAATTGTAATGAAAAAAGGCATAGTATAGTCTGTCGATTCATTTGGTGGAAAAAAAACTCAGTTTAAAATTTCGACATTTTCATGAAAAAGTCATACTATAGTATGACTTTTCATGAAAATTGACAAAAATTTAAACTGAGTTTTTTTTCCACCAAATGAATCGACAGACTATACTATGCCTGTTTTCATTAAAATTTTCGACATTCTATGCTATGGCATTTTTTTACGAATATTTTCGAAAATTTTCATGAAAAAAGTCATGTCGAAAATATTCGTAAAAAAATGCCTAAGTATAGAATGTCGAAAATTGTAATGAAAAAAGGCATAGTATAGTCTGTCGATTCATTTGGTGGAAAAAAAACTCAGTTTAAAATTTCGACATTTTCATGAAAAAGTCATACTATAGCATGACTTTTCATGAAAATTGACAAAAATTTAAACTGAGTTTTTTTTCCACCAAATGAATCGACAGACTATACTATGCCTGTTTTCATTAAAATTTTCGACATTCTATACTGTGACATTTTTTTACGAATATTTTCGAAAATTTTCATGAAAAAAGTCATGTCGAAAATATTCGTAAAAAAATGCCTAAGTATAGAATGTCGAAAATTGTAATGAAAAAAGGCATAGTATAGTCTGTCGATTCATTTGGTGGAAAAAAAACTCAGTTTAAAATTTCGACATTTTCATGAAAAAGTCATACTATAGCATGACTTTTCATGAAAATTGACAAAAATTTAAACTGAGTTTTTTTTCCACCAAATGAATCGACAGACTATACTATGCCTGTTTTCATTAACATTTTCGACATTCTATACTATGACATTTTTTTACGAATATTTTCGAAAATTTTCATGAAAAAAGTCATGTCGAAAATATTCGTAAAAAAATGCCTAAGTATAGAATGTCGAAAATTGTAATGAAAAAAGGCATAGTATAGTCTGTCGATTCATTTGGTGGAAAAAAAACTCAGTTTAAAATTTCGACATTTTCATGAAAAAGTCATACTATAGTATGACTTTTCATGAAAATTGACAAAAATTTAAACTGAGTTTTTTTTCAACCAAATGAATCGACAGACTATACTATGCCTGTTTTCATTAAAATTTTCGACATTCTATGCTATGGCATTTTTTTACGAATATTTTCGAAAATTTTCATGAAAAAAGTCATGTCGAAAATATTCGTAAAAAAATGCCTAAGTATAGAATGTCGAAAATTGTAATGAAAAAAGGCATAGTATAGTCTGTCGATTCATTTGGTGGAAAAAAAACTCAGTTTAAAATTTCGACATTTTCATGAAAAAGTCATACTATAGCATGACTTTTCATGAAAATTGACAAAAATTTAAACTGAGTTTTTTTTCCACCAAATGAATCGACAGACTATACTATGCCTGTTTTCATTAAAATTTTCGACATTCTATGCTATGGCATTTTTTTACGAATATTTTCGAAAATTTTCATGAAAAAAGTCATGTCGAAAATATTCGTAAAAAAATGCCTAAGTATAGAATGTCGAAAATTGTAATGAAAAAAGGCATAGTATAGTCTGTCGATTCATTTGGTGGAAAAAAAACTCAGTTTAAAATTTCGACATTTTCATGAAAAAGTCATACTATAGTATGACTTTTCATGAAAATTGACAAAAATTTAAACTGAGTTTTTTTTCAACCAAATGAATCGACAGACTATACTATGCCTGTTTTCATTAAAATGTTCGACATTCTATGCTATGGCATTTTTTTACGAATATTTTCGAAAATTTTCATGAAAAAAGTCATGTCGAAAATATTCGTAAAAAAATGCCTAAGTATAGAATGTCGAAAATTGTAATGAAAAAAGGCATAGTATAGTCTGTCGATTCATTTGGTGGAAAAAAAACTCAGTTTAAAATTTCGACATTTTCATGAAAAAGTCATACTATAGTATGACTTTTCATGAAAATTGACAAAAATTTAAACTGAGTTTTTTTTCCACCAAATGAATCGACAGACTATACTATGCCTGTTTTCATTAAAATTTTCGACATTCTATGCTATGGCATTTTTTTACTAATATTTTCGAAAATTTTCATGAAAAAAGTCATGTCGAAAATATTCGTAAAAAAATGCCTAAGTATAGAATGTCGAAAATTGTAATGAAAAAAGGCATAGTATAGTCTGTCGATTCATTTGGTGGAAAAAAAACTCAGTTTAAAATTTCGACTTTTTCATGAAAAAGTCATACTATAGTATGAATTTTCATGAAATTTTACAAAAATTTAAACTGATTTTTTTTTCAACCAAATGAATCGACAGACTATACTATGCCTGTTTTCATTAAAATGTTCGACATTCTATGCTATGGCATTTTTTTACGAATATTTTCGAAAATTTTCATGAAAAAAGTCATGTCGAAAATATTCGTAAAAAAATGCCTAAGTATAGAATGTCGAAAATTGTAATGAAAAAAGGCATAGTATAGTCTGTCGATTCATTTGGTGGAAAAAAAACTCAGTTTAAAATTTCGACATTTTCATGAAAAAGTCATACTATAGTATGACTTTTCATGAAAATTGACAAAAATTTAAACTGAGTTTTTTTTCCACCAAATGAATCGACAGACTATACTATGCCTGTTTTCATTAAAATGTTCGACATTCTATGCTATGGCATTTTTTTACGAATATTTTCGAAAATTTTCATGAAAAAAGTCATGTCGAAAATATTCGTAAAAAAATGCCTAAGTATAGAATGTCGAAAATTGTAATGAAAAAAGGCATAGTATAGTCTGTCGATTCATTTGGTGGAAAAAAAACTCAGTTTAAAATTTCGACATTTTCATGAAAAAGTCATACTATAGTATGACTTTTCATGAAAATTGACAAAAATTTAAACTGAGTTTTTTTTCCACCAAATGAATCGACAGACTATACTATGCCTGTTTTCATTAAAATGTTCGACATTCTATGCTATGGCATTTTTTTACGAATATTTTCGAAAATTTTCATGAAAAAAGTCATGTCGAAAATATTCGTAAAAAAATGCCTAAGTATAGAATGTCGAAAATTGTAATGAAAAAAGGCATAGTATAGTCTGTCGATTCATTTGGTGGAAAAAAAACTCAGTTTAAAATTTCGACATTTTCATGAAAAAGTCATACTATAGTATGACTTTTCATGAAAATTGACAAAAATTTAAACTGAGTTTTTTTTCCACCAAATGAATCGACAGACTATACTATGCCTGTTTTCATTAAAATGTTCGACATTCTATGCTATGGCATTTTTTTACGAATATTTTCGAAAATTTTCATGAAAAAAGTCATGTCGAAAATATTCGTAAAAAAATGCCTAAGTATAGAATGTCGAAAATTGTAATGAAAAAAGGCATAGTATAGTCTGTCGATTCATTTGGTGGAAAAAAAACTCAGTTTAAAATTTCGACATTTTCATGAAAAAGTCATACTATAGTATGACTTTTCATGAAAATTGACAAAAATTTAAACTGAGTTTTTTTTCCACCAAATGAATCGACAGACTATACTATGCCTGTTTTCATTAAAATTTTCGACATTCTATGCTATGGCATTTTTTTACGAATATTTTCGAAAATTTTCATGAAAAAAGTCATGTCGAAAATATTCGTAAAAAAATGCCTAAGTATAGAATGTCGAAAATTGTAATGAAAAAAGGCATAGTATAGTCTGTCGATTCATTTGGTGGAAAAAAAACTCAGTTTAAAATTTCGACATTTTCATGAAAAAGTCATACTATAGTATGACTTTTCATGAAAATTGACAAAAATTTAAACTGAGTTTTTTTTCCACCAAATGAATCGACAGACTATACTATGCCTGTTTTCATTAAAATTTTCGACATTCTATGCTATGGCATTTTTTTACGAATATTTTCGAAAATTTTCATGAAAAAAGTCATGTCGAAAATATTCGTAAAAAAATGCCTAAGTATAGAATGTCGAAAATTGTAATGAAAAAAGGCATAGTATAGTCTGTCGATTCATTTGGTGGAAAAAAAACTCAGTTTAAAATTTCGACATTTTCATGAAAAAGTCATACTATAGTATGACTTTTCATGAAAATTGACAAAAATTTAAACTGAGTTTTTTTTCCACCAAATGAATCGACAGACTATACTATGCCTGTTTTCATTAAAATTTTCGACATTCTATGCTATGGCATTTTTTTACGAATATTTTCGAAAATTTTCATGAAAAAAGTCATGTCGAAAATATTCGTAAAAAAATGCCTAAGTATAGAATGTCGAAAATTGTAATGAAAAAAGGCATAGTATAGTCTGTCGATTCATTTGGTGGAAAAAAAACTCAGTTTAAAATTTCGACATTTTCATGAAAAAGTCATACTATAGTATGACTTTTCATGAAAATTGACAAAAATTTAAACTGAGTTTTTTTTCCACCAAATGAATCGACAGACTATACTATGCCTGTTTTCATTAAAATTTTCGACATTCTATGCTATGGCATTTTTTTACGAATATTTTCGAAAATTTTCATGAAAAAAGTCATGTCGAAAATATTCGTAAAAAAATGCCTAAGTATAGAATGTCGAAAATTGTAATGAAAAAAGGCATAGTATAGTCTGTCGATTCATTTGGTGGAAAAAAAACTCAGTTTAAAATTTCGACATTTTCATGAAAAAGTCATACTATAGTATGACTTTTCATGAAAATTGACAAAAATTTAAACTGAGTTTTTTTTCCACCAAATGAATCGACAGACTATACTATGCCTGTTTTCATTAAAATTTTCGACATTCTATGCTATGGCATTTTTTTACGAATATTTTCGAAAATTTTCATGAAAAAAGTCATGTCGAAAATATTCGTAAAAAAATGCCTAAGTATAGAATGTCGAAAATTGTAATGAAAAAAGGCATAGTATAGTCTGTCGATTCATTTGGTGGAAAAAAAACTCAGTTTAAAATTTCGACATTTTCATGAAAAAGTCATACTATAGTATGACTTTTCATGAAAATTGACAAAAATTTAAACTGAGTTTTTTTTCCACCAAATGAATCGACAGACTATACTATGCCTGTTTTCATTAACATTTTCGACATTCTATGCTATGGCATTTTTTTACGAATATTTTCGAAAATTTTCATGAAAAAAGTCATGTCGAAAATATTCGTAAAAAAATGCCTAAGTATAGAATGTCGAAAATTGTAATGAAAAAAGGCATAGTATAGTCTGTCGATTCATTTGGTGGAAAAAAAACTCAGTTTAAAATTTCGACATTTTAATGAAAAAGTCATACTATAGTATGACTTTTCATGAAAATTGACAAAAATTTAAACTGAGTTTTTTTTCAACCAAATGAATCGACAGACTATACTATGCCTGTTTTCATTAACATTTTCGACATTCTATGCTATGGCATTTTTTTACGAATATTTTCGAAAATTTTCATGAAAAAAGTCATGTCGAAAATATTCGTAAAAAAATGCCTAAGTATAGAATGTCGAAAATTTTAATGAAAAAAGGCATAGTATAGTCTGTCGATTCATTTGGTGGAAAAAAAACTCAGTTTAAAATTTCGACATTTTCATGAAAAAGTCATACTATAGTATGACTTTTCATGAAAATTGACAAAAATTTAAACTGAGTTTTTTTTCCACCAAATGAATCGACAGACTATACTATGCCTGTTTTCATTAAAATTTTCGACATTCTATGCTATGGCATTTTTTTACGAATATTTTCGAAAATTTTCATGAAAAAAGTCATGTCGAAAATATTCGTAAAAAAATGCCTAAGTATAGAATGTCGAAAATTTTAATGAAAAAAGGCATAGTATAGTCTGTCGATTCATTTGGTGGAAAAAAAACTCAGTTTAAAATTTCGACATTTTCATGAAAAAGTCATACTATAGTATGACTTTTCATGAAAATTGATGAAAATTTAAACTGAGTTTTTTTTCCACCAAATGAATCGACAGACTATACTATGCCTGTTTTCATTAACATTTTCGACATTCTATACTATGACATTTTTTTACGAATATTTTCGAAAATTTTCATGAAAAAAGTCATGTCAAAAATATTCGTAAAAAAATGTCATAGTATAGAATGTCGAAAATTGTAATGAAAAAAGGCATAGTATAGTCTGTCGATTCATTTGGTGGAAAAAAAACTCAGTTTAAAATTTCGACATTTTCATGAAAAAGTCATAGTATAGTATGACTTTTCATGAAAATTGACGAAAATTTAAACTGAGTTTTTTTTCCACCAAATGAATCGACAGACTATACTATGCCTGTTTTCATTAACATTTTCGACATTCTATACTATGACATTTTTTTACGAATATTTTCGAAAATTTTCATGAAAAAAGTCATGTCAAAAATATTCGTAAAAAAATGTCATAGTATAGAATGTCGAAAATTTTAATGAAAAAAGGCATAGTATAGTCTGTCGATTCATTTGGTGGAAAAAAAACTCAGTTTAAAATTTCGACATTTTCATGAAAAAGTCATACTATAGTATGACTTTTCATGAAAATTGACAAAAATTTAAACTGAGTTTTTTTTCCACCAAATGAATCGACAGACTATACTATGCCTGTTTTCATTAAAATGTTCGACATTCTATGCTATGGCATTTTTTTACGAATATTTTCGAAAATTTTCATGAAAAAAGTCATGTCGAAAATATTCGTAAAAAAATGCCTAAGTATAGAATGTCGAAAATTGTAATGAAAAAAGGCATAGTATAGTCTGTCGATTCATTTGGTGGAAAAAAAACTCAGTTTAAAATTTCGACATTTTCATGAAAAAGTCATACTATAGTATGACTTTTCATGAAAATTGACAAAAATTTAAACTGAGTTTTTTTTCAACCAAATGAATCGACAGACTATACTATGCCTTTTTTCATTAAAATGTTCGACATTCTATGCTATGACATTTTTTTACGAATATTTTCGAAAATTTTCATGAAAAAAGTCATGTCGAAAATATTCGTAAAAAAATGCCTAAGTATAGAATGTCGAAAATTTTAATGAAAAAAGGCATAGTATAGTCTGTCGATTCATTTGGTGGAAAAAAAACTCAGTTTAAAATTTCGACATTTTCATGAAAAAGTCATACTATAGTATGACTTTTCATGAAAATTGACGAAAATTTAAACTGAGTTTTTTTCCAGAAAATCATTAAGAATAAAGTCATACCTCTGCCTGTTGAAAATAAAAAAAAGGTATGTCGAAAATCTTTAAAAATGAAGCCATACCGGACCTGTCGAAAATCACGAAAAAAAGTCATGTCAAAAATGATTTAAAGTCATACCGCGGCTTCCAGAAAATCATTAAGAATAAAGTCATACCGCTGCCTGTTGAAAATAAAAAAAAAAAGGTATGTCGAAAATCTTTAAAAATAAAGCCATACCAGACCTGTCGAAAATCACGAAAAAAAAGTAATGTCAAAAATGATTTAAAGTCATACCGCGGCCTGTAGAAAATCATTAAGAATAAAGTCATACCTTTGCCTGTTGAAAATAAAAAAAAGGCATGTCGAAAATCTTTAAAAATGAAGCCATACCGGACCTGTCTAAAATAACGAAAAAAAAGTCATGTCAAAAATAATTTAAAGTCATGTCAAAAATGATTTAAAGTCATACCGCGGCTTCTAGAAAATCATTAAGTATAAAGTCATACCTCTGCCTGTTAAAAATAAAAAAAAAGGTATGTCGAAAATCTTTAAAAATAAAGCCATACCGGACCTGTCGAAAATCACGAAAAAAAAGTCATGTCAAAAATGATTTAAAGTCATACCGCGGCTTCTAGAAAATCATTAAGAATAAAGTCATACCTCTGCCTGTTGAAAATAAAAAAAAAAAGGCATGTAGAAAATCTTTAAAAATGAAGCCATACCGGACCTGTCGAAAATCACGAAAAAAAAGTCATGTCAAAAATGATTTAAAGTCATACCGCGGCCTGTAGAAAATCATTAAGAATAAAGTCATACCTCTTCCTATTGAAAATAAAAAAAAAAAGGCATGTCAAAAATCTTTAAAAATGAAGCCATACCGGACCTGTCGAATATCACGAAAAACAAATCATGTCAAAAATGATTTAAAGTCATGTCAAAAATGATTTAAAGTCATACCGCAGCTTCTAGAAAATCATTAAGAAAGAATTCATACCTCTGCCTGTTGAAAATTAAAAAAAAGGCATGTCGAAAATCTTTAAAAATGAAGCCATACCGGACCTGTCGAAAATCACGAAAAAAAAGTCATGTCAAAAATGATTTAAAGACATACCGCGGCTTCTAGAAAATCATTAAGAATAAAGTCATACCTCTGCCTGTTGAAAATGAAAAAAGAAAGGCATGTCGAAAATATTTAAAAATTAAGCCATACCGGAGCTGTCGAAAATCACAAAAAAAAAGTCATGTCAAAAATGATTTAAAGTCATACCGCGGCCTGTAGAAAATCATTAAGAATAAAGTCATACCTCTGCCTATTGAAAATAAAAAAAAAAGGCATGTCGAAAATATTTAAAAATGAAGCCATACCGGACCTGTCGAAAATCACGAAAAAAAAGTAATGTCAAAAATGATTTTAAGTCATACCGCGGCCTGTAGAAAATCATTAAGAATAAAGTCTTACCTCTTCCTATTGAAAATAAAAAAAAAGGCATGTTGAAAATCTTTAAAAATGAAGCCATCACGAAAATCACGAAAAAAAAGTCATGTCAAAAATGATTTAAAGTCATACCGCGGCCTGTAGAAAATCATTAAGAATAAAGTCATACCTCTTCCTATTGAAAATAAAAAAAAGGCATGTCGAAAATCTTTAAAAATGAAGCCATACCGGACCTGTCGAAAATCACGAAAAAAAAGAAATGTTAAAAATGATTTAAAGTCATACCGCGGCCTCTAGAAAATCATTAAGAATAAAGTCATACCTCTGCCTGTTGAAAATAAAAAAAGTCATGTCATATTCATGAAAAATAAAATATTTCATGACATTATGACGTACTATATTATGACATTTTTTATTTAACTCTTTTAATTATTATTTGTTCATGTCATACTATACTAGGGTTTTTTTTACGTCATTTTTTATGACATACTATACTATACAACATGACATTTATATGACATACTATATTTTTTTTTATGGCATACTATACTATGCAATATTTTATGACATTTTTATGACATACTATACTATGAAATATTTCATGACATTATGAAAATATATTTTTTGGCGTACTATATAATGAAATTTTTATGATACATTAAATTATTATTTTTTATGATATACTATACTATGAAATATTTAATGACATTATGACAATATATTTTTTGGTGTACTATATAATGACATTTTTATGATACACTAAATTATTATTTTTTATGACATACTATGCTATGAAATATTTCATGTCATTATGACAATATATTTTTTGGCCTACTATATTATGACATTTTTTATTTTATTTTTTTTAATTATCATTTTTCCATGTCATAGTATACTACAGTGCTCCATTTTCTGTGAGTGGGAGTTTAAATTTCACGTGGTTGCATTCATGTGAGTGCATGATGACTATTATCATTGATGTCCGGCTGGAGAGGAGACATCAGTCACTGTCAATTCCATCCCCGCCTCCAAAGTCTCAAAAGTCAACTTGGTGAGCGAGCTTTGAGCAGTTTCGAGCACGTAGGAAGGGACAAGCTCGCGCTTGTCTGCCCCGTGCTCACCGGTCCGCATTTGTGCAGGCAGAGCAGAAATGCTCTACTGTGATATTTTTATTTATTTTATTTTTTATGACATTTATGACATACTATATTATTTTTTATGGCATACCACACTAACATTTTTTGTGACATTTTATATTATTATTATTATTTATGGCATATTATACTAGGACATTTTTTATGACATTCTTTACTATGATATTTTTTATGACATACTATATTATTATTATTTATGGCATATTATACTATGACATACTTTAAAGTTTCTTTGTGGCATACTTTGTGACATTTTTTATGACATTTTTTACAACATTGTTGTTGCATGCTATACTATGGATTTTGTTTATGAGATTTTTATGGCATACTATACTATGATATTTTTATGACATATTATACTATGATATTTTTCACAACAATTTTATGGCATGCTATACTATGACACTTTTATGACACTTTTTTATGACACACTAACCTATGACTTTTTTGTGACATTTTCATACATACTTTATTATTATTTGTTATACTATGAAATGTTACAGTACCTAAAGCGAGGCCCATAATAAATGTTTTTATGAGATACTGTCTTTTATGGCATACCATACTATTATATTTTTTATGATATTTTCATGGCATAATATACTTTGAAATTAACTTTGTTCAAGAACTTTCTCAGCAACACACTCTCGCGAGGTAGGGAAAACCCTACTGTTTATTCTGGCATCATGTTGGCTAAAATGTTGGTGACATTGTTACTTAAAAAACATGTAAAACACAGCGGGCAATATTGAGGTCAGCAAAAATAATTGAGGTCATATCCATATATCATACGATAAGTTGATAATGTAAAAATGATTGAGTTCATGTCCATATATTGTATGATAACTTGATATACTAATCATTTTGACAGGCGTAACTATACTATGACTTTTTATGAGGGCTTTTTTATGAGATACTATACTATGACTTCTTTTATGACATTTTTATGACATACCATACTATGACTTTTTATGGCATACTAAACTATGACATTTTTATGACTACTACAACAACAACAACAACAACAACAACAACTACTACTACTACTTAAGTTACTACAACAACTACTAGTGCTACCACAATGACTACTAATAAAACTACAACTACGACAACAATTACTACAACTACTACGTCAACTACAACTACTAGTTGATTTGATATTCACCAAATGTTTGTTCCGTGTTCTCCAGTTCTCGTCTCCTCCAGGCCCTTCAAGTCCCTTCAAGTCCCTTTGTTCATTCAGCAGTCTGGACAGAAAACAGAGATATTTACATCAACATTTACAAAACATATATAAAGTCTCTCCTGCTCCAATAACAGACCCTGGTACAGCACTTCTTAAACATACTTTTGCCATCAGTTTTCATGGAAGATAGATCAAAACCTTGTACAACACAAAACACAAGTAGGTAGGGACTGTAAGTTTTTACACGTATAAACGTGTTTTAATCGTTTTTTTATTGCCAATGTGTGAACAGGTTGTAACCTAACCTAAAAAAATAGACCTTCCGCGATTTTCTGGGTTTCCTCTATCAGCCTGTAGACGGCTCACGAGTGCCTTCAGGGCTAACAGTGTGCAACCATAAGCCCAATCCCAATGTCCCCCCTAAGGCCTTAAACCCTGAACCCTCAGGGACTTGACTGACGTCACCTGGTAAATGGTTGAGTGTGAGAGGCTGCGAGGGCTTGAAATGGTATAAATATGAATGGGACAGCACTTTGCGGCGACATATCACGTTACCTTGACGATGCCAATTGTTGGTTTTTATTTTTCGTTTTTTACTGCCTATCGGATCGTCTTCCAGGCTCTTGCCTTACGAGACTAGAGGTAACTGTCAAATAATCAATATTTGTTTTTGTCATTAAGCAAAATTAAAAGAACTGGTTGATGAATAAACCAGGTGTGTAATATAGTCTAATGCTTGCATTCCTCTGATTTCATGTGATTTTTATGTACTGTCGTAAATCCTTAATGTTAATGTTTCTGTGTAAATTTAAAAAATATGCCTGGCTTAATACCCATGTGCCGTCCACTTTGTTTACCTCTTTCTTTTCTTTTTTTACGCCTACAGGCTTCCCCTGGTAATTGTGGTAACCCTGTGTTTTGTCACAACTCCAGGAATTGTGGGTAACTCCCTCAGGGAACTTGCTTTTTTATTTTTATTTATTTATTAATTTAGTTGACAAGGGACAATACATGTAGGCATTGTTACACTTAATTAAACTGCAACCGATGTAGTGTATATAGGACTTCTAGCCATAGCTAATTTGCAGACCTTACGGAAAGTGTTCATAAAGGGCTCAAAATGTCTGGGAGAGAGCCCTCAAGGACCTGGCGATTGGACAGTGGGACAGCCCTAAACCCATAGGCGCAGTTTGAACCTTAAGGTTGGGGTTCACAAAAAAAATCTAGAGGGAATGTAATGTGTACAACGCAGAGAGGTCTAATGTATTGGGATGCTGTGTATCGCCTATCACACCCTACAAACAGAATGAAACACAAACGTCAGCGACAAAATCAGTTTGATTGCATTGTTTTCTATTGGAATGAACTAGATGGCCACCAGCGACGAAGCTGAATATTTGTCAGCCGCCCTGTTTCTATTTATTTCTTATTCCAACGGACGAGGAACGGCTGATTCGTGAAGTTGAAATGAGTTATCGGATACGATACCTCCTCATTTCACTAAAAACACCTAAATAAGATGACAGCTGGCTGGAGGGAGATCACCAGGAGCCTGAAAGTTTACTTAGGCTACTGTTGGCTGTATTGTATGTCATTTCCAGTAAATATCGCAGTATAAAACCTGTGTTTTCTGTTTAAAAAACTCAAATGTCGGAAGAGAGCAAGTAGCCTACTACTCACCCATCTTTTAAGTGGTTACGTCTCTAGTCTGATCTTGACTGCACAGCTGATAGGTACGTGGTTTGTTTACATGAAGTAACAGATGTGCATGTTTAACGTTGTGTGGACAGAGAGTGTCTGATGTTATTAGGCTATAAGTAAATAAAAAGACCACAATGCTATCTTCTTATCTTGTTGGTTTCTTATTCTGTCAATATGAAGGGTTAGCAACAAGGTTGATATTATTCATCATTACAATAAATTATTAGTTCTGTGTTGTTATAAAAAAAATATAGATGCATTTCTAGGGGGTTCAGTGAGCCCCCGGGACCAACGCAAACTGAGCCTGTGCCTAAACCCTCACGGACTTTACAAAACGCGCCTCAAAGTCTGTGAGTCTGTGAGTTGGGCACATTGGGATTGGGCCATGGGTTAGAAATGGAGTCCGCTAACAAACGACCATCCCCCACCACAACTCAGACACCAACACAAACGGACGTTCTGAACATCAGAGATAAAGATATTCTCGGGATGTGTAAATCACACTGAATGATGTCTCAATGTCTGTGTTTATTACAGTTCATATCCTAGAAGTTAGAAGATCACAACGAAGCTAAAGAGGCCACTGAATTTAAAATATGTCATACGCTTTCAATATTCAACATAATGCAGCTGGTAAAGAGAAAAAATATCCTACCTCAGAGCTTCGGCACAGAGAACACGTTGTCTCAGTTGGTCTGTATAATGTTCCTCTTCTTCCCAGATGTCATCCATTGAGGCCGCACAGCTACAAGTGTGTGACAAATAAAAGCACCTGTCTTAACATGCAACACAACTGACAGTTAAAGTAAAAACCATACATCTTTCATTTAATTTCCATTGATTTTGTTGTTAATCAACTAATCATTTTAATACAATTAAGCTTGTATGAAAGAGTGCTTTTAGGAAACACTACATGACCTATTTCTGTGACACTGGGATGTGGCATCTGCTTACAGTTATAGGAATAATGGTCAGACTTTGTGGCCATTTGTATCACATACATTTTTGTTTTGTTTTTATAAATAACAGATATGCTGACAATAGTTGTAGCCTATGAATTGCCTCAAGGAGAAAGACACACACACACCACTTGTTTCCAACTATATTCCTGCCAGATACAGTGGTGGAATAATTCAATCAATCATCCATTGATCTATAAATTCTCAGTCACCATGTTGTCTCACCAGTGGTAGAAGATCCTATTGGAGAGGTGAGGATGTGACTTTGTTCTGATAGCTTTTGTTTGTTTTTTTAGTCTTTGGCACTGGCACACACTCAGACCTCTCCAATATGAGTAATTCACACACAGTGTGGGTACCTTCACTTATCATTCATGTCTACCAACATGGCATGTTGTCCTGTAATATGGTCCTGAATTATTCCAGTAATCACAATGCTTTAATGAAATGGGTTAAACAAATCTCCTCAAAACCATGAAAAACCATATACATAAGAGGAAAAACAGTGACACCTGGTGGGCCAAGTAAACAGGTGCGTGCGGTGGGGGGACTAAACCTAAACAGACAACGAAAATGTTATAACATTCAACAAAGGAACACAAAACAAACACTTGCCTGCAGAAGACAACAATCCATTTATTGCCTTCATTAATTGCCTCTTTCTGCACCTCAGCTCCTAAACATGCAAAATAACAGACTTTAAACCAAGAAATTTACGCCCAAATCTCTGCGTCGCTACGTAAGGTCACATGACACAGGGCGGCTACCTTAATACAAATGAAATGGCGCTTAAAAAGTGAAATGAAATCATCCACAGAACTCATGTTTTAACTGTCAGAACGACACAAAACTGCAGCGTAGTGTGATCGTGTTAACAGTTCACAACATGCATTAAAGTTTACAACATAAACTGGTTCAATTACCAAAGAAAAGAACAAAATAGCGCGGCGGCATGTCTCCACACACCTTACCCTCAGCTGGTCACGATGCAAAACGCCGAGGCAAACAGCTGCTACGGAAACCCACGAGGTACATAAGAGGTGATGCGCAGCGACGTCATTAACCGATGATGACGCAATAAGATTAAATACTCACACAATTTGAAAAAGAGGGCATTTCCCATCTATTTTTTCACTGTATATATACAAGAATGTTCTGGATTGAGGTAGGCAACTTTCTACAAAACAAATGTGTTATGTAACGCTATAATTTAGTCGAGATAAGATTGAAAATAACATAACATGAAGTATATCATTTCATTATTTATTATTTTTGGAAAACTTCATATTCATAAGAAAAAATGGTCGAGCCAACTTTCCTGCATTTTATTAATGAATTCAAACAATATAGCACCCTCTTACCCAAAGCTAAAAAAAAAAAAAACCTCATTAAGACATTTCAATTATTAAATGAATATAATATGATGTATATAATATAAACTCTGGCATTATGAAGTGTATATGTAATTATTTTTGTTTTGTCTTCTTTTTTTGAATTGTCTATATGTATCAATGAGCAGGTGTTCAATGAAGAAAGCATTAAAAAAAATGAAATACTCACACTGAATCGATAATGATAAAATTCACGAATACAATGGAAATAAAAATGCATTTTTAACTGTTACACATAGACTGACCAGAGACCAGATTTGAGCTGTAAACTTAAGATTCACACATACAATTGAGTTCTGGGCTTTTTTTCACTTACCTACAGATAGATGTGCAACATGCAAACCTTTTTTTGTATAACTTCTTCATGCATTCACACAATGAAAATGATTTGTGCAAAATCATTTGTTCACAAATCATGCACAGCTACAGATCTCCTGTTGGATTCAAAAATTAAATCAGATATTCTTTTACACATTCACACATTTTGAATGCATTCATACAAAATGTTATCACACATTATATTATAATACACAGCTACAATACTTTTGACCCTATTTAGATTCCATACTCATTCATATCTATGCACTTGTATTGTTTCACATCCCTAAATTAGTTTGCTAAACCTTTAAGCAGGTATGTGTTTTTTTCATTTGATAACATTTCATTTTATCTTTTCTTTAATTGGTTTAATTGATAACGCTTTTTGCGTGCAAAACATCAAATTTTCCTTAACATGACAAGCCATGACTGTGATGAAATTCATTGGTGAATTCATTAGAGTCACATACACCCTGGGCCTGATCATTCTTTCCCCGGTCACGTACACGCTGGCTGACTTTTTTTTTTTACTGGCGTAAATATGAAATAATTTCTCTGGAGACATTCCTTCGGACTTCTTCCAGGAATTCCGCTCACTAATCCTGTTGAGTGCAGTGAACCTCACACGGCCTGTTGTGTAAAAGACTCAGCGGTCACACATGAGTTTTCTCATGAGGCCATGTTTATGTCTGCTCTATGTACAGACTCATGTTTATCTGATACTTTAAAGGTACTTGGACTTGGACGCTGTCACTTTTTCAGTAATATAATGACCCAAAAATATGATTGAATGTGATTTAGATTGCTAAGTTTAGATTCAGACCCCAGGATTTTTTTTATTATTATAACAAAGCTCAACTGTTTTATTTTCATGCATTTACAGATAAATCATATACTGATATATAGAATGTAAACAGGCAAACTGACTCTGTGGAGATGCTTGGCAAACAATGCATTTATATGATTGTAGTATTACAGTAAAGAACAGCTTTATCAGTTATAAAAAATACTCCAGGAAATGATGATAACAGGGGAGGGATAGTGATGGGACAAATGTTTATGTATCTCTTAATCTTATAGCTCGTCAATTTATTGCATAACAACAGTAAAATACTTTGTAAAGCACTCCATAACTTTCTCTTTGGCGTGGTGGACTACAGACTCCCCGTAACTGTACTTAAGCTCTCAGCAGTCACATGCAGACCACAGGAATGCATCAGGAGTGTAGAGTCAAAGAGACAAAGCATCAGGAGTTTCTCCCATTATAAAGCTTCTTTGATTGGTGTGGAGCTCCTGCTTCTGAACAAAGGCTGCTTAAAGGAAAACTCCAGCTGAATCATATTTATATCTGAAGGGCAGTGAGAAACAAATCATATGCCAAGATCATCCTCTACCACTGTGACGAAAAACACAGAGCAAGTGATTATCTTCTTTTTAGTCACACGTACAACCTCATGGACGCTCAAGAATGAGTGTGTGTGGTGGATTTGACCTTTATGGGTTAAGAGTTCAAAACAAACAAACAAAATCAGATGACTTTATTAATTGTCACTGATTTCCCCTCCTGACTTTTTTATTCAAAAAGGAGATTCGTATGGGAGGGGGTACAGACAGAGATAATAATACAACAGAGCAGGGCTGCCCCCTCTTAGTCGACGAAGATTTCTTTAGACGATTAGTCGTTTTTTATGCTTTTTTCATACTGAATGACTTATTTCCAAGAATCTTATGAGCACATCTCTGGTAAATACAAGATTCACAGTGTTTTTTGTGTGTGATTCTTTGTGGAGAAACTCAGTTTTACAGATCTGTGGATCAGATTAGTGGACAAAACCGTTATTAGAATTAAAATTGTGTTAGTCAACTAAGAGTGTCTTTCGTCGAGGACAGCCCTACAAAAGAGACAATCAACAAAAAATGTGTTTACCTCCCTAAATTCAGTTTTAAACCTGTATTGATGTTCTGAACGAGCCACTCGGTCACATGAAATCCAGTCATGTATCCTCAGCATCATCCACTCGATTCTTTGAAGAACTCTTTGACGGAGTTAGATTCAGTTTTCTACGAATCATGAACAGAGAAGGAATATTCTGCCCTTAGGGCGTTTTGGTGGTTCAGACTCTTTCAAAGAAACTAAACTTTGATCATAACCTAGTGCTAACCATCTCTAAAAAGGCACTGTGAACACTACATCTGCTTTAACATGTTGTTGAAGTTGCATGCACTGTAATACAGGTGTCAGTGCTGATTGGATTTTTTTCAAATTCTGCGCTGCAGTACTTTGAAACAAAAAGCTATTTGGTGTCACAATAAGCAACAGATTTCCAATAATTTCTTAGTTTTATAGACTTCATTTGTGTGATTATTTATAGTTTATTTCTGTGAATTACACAAACAGTATTCAAAATTCACCATATTGATTTATTCTCTCAAGTCTCAAGATAAATGTGGGGGGTTGTGAGACGATCAATGGGGTAGGAAAGAAGAAAAAACGAAGTTGTGCTACTCAAAATTCATAGTATCTTTTTTGTAAATATTGTCTATTTTTACCTCTTTGGTCCTTACCCTGTTATTTAAATGAAACCATTTGAGAAGTTCAGAAGGGAAAAATCTCTTTAGGCCAAACTAGCCACTTCCTTTTTTTTTCTTAGGGGGTCTTAAGGTTTTTTTTTATAAACTTATCATATATTTTTAATGTAAAATCTCAATCGGAATAGTAACTATAGCTGCCAGATAAATGGACTGGAGTAACAAGTACAACATTTCGCTTTGAAATGTAGTGGCGGGGAAGTATAATGTTGCATCAAATGGAAATACTTAGGTAAAGTACAAGTTCCTAAAAATGTACTTAAAGTACTTGAGTAAATGTACTTTTCACCACTATCAGTATGATAGTGAGTGAAAGATAAAAACATGATGCTAGAAAAAAGTCCTACAATTCCTACAGTTGCTCTTTCCTCACCTCACATGCACAGCACATGGTATCAGCTGAGACCTGGGGTGAAAAGTTTGATAAATGGAACAAAAAGACTCCTAAATAAGCTACCGAAAAAATCTGAAAACTAACTTCTGGCTGGATTAAAGTGATTAATCCTCCATCTAAATTTACATAACAGATTTACAGTAGGGGCTCTGGCTCCAAAGCTGATTTTTCCAGACAGTTTTTTTTTTTTAAATTACGATAGTTGAGAATGAATCAAATAATTTGTTTTGAGACAAAGTTTCTATTTCAAATGTATTATCAGAATTTTGTTTATTTTGTATTTGACCAATGTCCGCACAGGTGGCTGTACCATCTGCTCTGTTTGAGGCAAATCTGACTGTTTCTTATCTTTTTTCTGATTTACTTAACGTAAAAAACAGACACAATTCAGTCTTTTTGAACAAAGTGGCCATACAACACTTTATAGTCCCTTCAGGCAGTTCCTTGGTATTCATCCAGATCTTAGTCCAGCTCACAGCTCTGCTGTCAGGTGATGATCACAAGACCGAAGGCTTAATCCTCCTCAGCTCTACAAAAGCAAGAACAGAAATTAGAGGCTTTCGTAATGTGCATGTAACCAACTGGAACACAACATGATTTGGCTTTAAGTGTTGTTTCCACTATCACTGAATCTAAATTGAAGATCCACAACTGGGGACCATAGCAGACTGAGATTCCACACTCTTCTGGGGGAACTAATTGGCCGCATTACTGCAGAAAGTTGATGTACAAACTGATTCGTCACCGCTGACTGGAGGAAACAAACAGGTGAAACATGATGAACGCTCTGGGTTTTGGTTTTCTTTGTTTGTTCCTGTGGCCTGAGCCTGCAGAGGCTCAGTTCCCCCGAGTGTGCTGCACAGTCGAGGGGATCGTGTCCAAGCAGTGCTGCCCAGCTCTGGGCTCAGATCCTGCCAACGTGTGCGGCTCTCTGTCGGGGAGAGGAAGCTGCTCGGCTGTTCGAGTCGACAACAAGCCCTGGGGAGGACCGTACAGGCTGAGGAATGTTGACGACAGAGAGAGGTGGCCGACCAAATTCTTCAATCAGACTTGCAGATGTACTGGTGAGTCATGCACACTTTTATTAAACTGGCTCATGCTGAACCTGGAACACCATCAACATGATTTGACGCGTTCAGTTTGCTCTCTCTGTTTGCAGGTAACTTTGCAGGCTATGACTGTGGTCAGTGCAAATTTGGCTGGACCGGACCAAACTGTGACCAGAGGAAAGCCCCTGTGGTACGGAAGGACATCCACTCCCTGACCCCCGAAGAGCTCCAGGAGTTCCTCAATGTCCTGGAGCTGGCTAAGACCACCACCCACCCAGACTACGTCATTGCCACCCAGCACTGGCTGGGACTCCTGGGACCAAACGGAACCGAGCCCCAGTTCGCCAACGTCTCCATCTACGACTTCTTTGTGTGGCAACATTACTACTCTGTCCGAGACACTCTTCTGGGTAAATGAGCAGGGTCACATTTCCTGACTGAAAACTCTTGTAACTGGTTGGTTTATGTGGTTGACTTTATTGGGAAATTGACGGGAATATCATGATAACAAAAAAAATAGGAATATATTATTGTTATTATATCATATCATTTATTAAAACTGGCTCTGGTGACTGAATAATACTTTTTTTTTTGTTAGCCCTATTAAAGATTGTTCCAGGCATTTCCAAATAACATGACTTAATATGATCTGTAGACCTAATCCATAATTGTTTTTTGACCACATACATTTGACGTATATTCAGATTTATAATTGTGGAGTTTAATCAAAAATTTCAAACTCTACTTTTTTTTTTTAATTCTTAATTTATCATAATTGAAAATACACGCCTGGTTTACTGTGTTTCTCAACATTATTGAAGCAATAAAACTTTGAACAGCATCAGAAAACATTAATAATATGGATTGGTATTAAAAACAATTAATTTAAGAGGGACAGTAGATCGTGTTTTGATTTTAGGTGTTTTCTTTTTTTTATTGTGACTTTAATTATATAAATTCCTCGGGAGAAATCAAAAGTAATTAGTTTACTCATTCATGGATTAAACAGGATCCATATTTGTTTTACATATACTAGTGTGTGATGTGCACATTATTGCCTTGTGATCACATCAAACACTTTGTTTCCCTGTAGGTCCTGGCCGTCCGTTCAAAGCCATTGATTTCTCACACAAAGGACCAGCATTCATCACCTGGCACAGGTATCACCTCCTCAGCTTGGAGAGAGAGTTACAGGTATGTATAATCCTCTGAAAACATGTTATTAAACAAATTGTTGTTTGGCATCATGACTGGATGGGATCAGTAACACTACGAGGGTTTATCAGTTGGGAATATACAAGTACACTTTTGTCACTGAGAAAATTAATATCCCTCATTTGAGGTGCTCAGCTTTTCACTGTGTTAAGCGAATATTATTGAGCTATTGTTGAATTGCAATTATTGGTACATCAGCGTCTGATACCTCGGAGGTTCTTTCTAGGCCACAGCTACATAAAAACCTTTTATCCACCCAGTTTATCAATCAATAACATTTTGGTGAATAGGTTCTTAAAAGTAAAAAGACATTCTTGCATTGAATGGTTGAAGGTTATCACTCCACCCTAAGGAGCAGAAAACCTTCCTAAAATAAATTTCATTTGTATCACATACAGTACAAGAGTTTTTTTAATGTCACATACTATCCTTCCATGAGGATATTTCTAATTTTTGAATGAATGTGGAAGAGAATTGGTCCAACATTTGAAAAATGGAGACGAGAGTGATGAAGGCTCATGGAAGACGAGACATAGATATATAGATCCGAGACTGGATCCAAATTTAAAAAGTCACAGTTACAGTGTAGCAATCAGGGCTGGTGCATTGGCTGTCAAAAGTCCATATTGATGACCAAATTAAACATTTTAATTCTAATGTAAATTAATATAATAAAATGTGTCCGTTACCTGCAGAGATTGACCGGCAATGAGAACTTTGGGGTCCCTTACTGGAACTTTGCCACGGGGCAAAGTGAGTGTGATGTGTGTACCGATGCTCTGCTGGGGGGCCGAAACCCAGACAACCCGTCCCTCATCAGCAACCAGTCCAGATTCTCCAGATGGGGGGTGGTGTGTGACAGGTAGGCACAAATCACTGATGGGAGGAAACAGACATTAATGCATGTTTTGATTGGTAGAAATCACATTTTAATATTTCGGTTATTTTATCAATTTCCAGTTTGGACGAGTACAATCGCCTGGTGACTCTTTGTAACGGCACCAATGAGGGTTCCATTCAGAGGGGGATAATGGAGGCAGGTAACATGTCTCTGCCCACCATGACCGACGTCAGAAGCTGTCTTGGAATCAGAGACTTCGACAGCCCTCCGTACTTCACCAACTCCTCCTTTAGTTTCAGGTATAAAACTCTACTGTTAAGCATCAATAATAATTTGAAATGCATACCTGCTATTTCTTTGCAAAACTACTGTTTAACAGACTTTGTGACCAACAGGAATGCTCTCGAAGGGTACGACAAACCAGATGGAGAACTGGACGAATCGGTCAATAACCTCCACAACCTCGTCCACTCCATGCTGAATGGAACCAGCGCTTTGTCTCACTCTGCAGCCAACGACCCCATCTTTCTGGTCAGAGTCTGATTTCATGCTTTACTCTGAAATGACACAGTAAAGTTGCTGTCATTAAAAATCACCGTGGTTTTTCCGGTTGTTTGTCTCGCAGGTGCTCCACGCTTTCACTGATGCCATTTTTGACGAGTGGATGAGAAGGTTCGTTCCATCAAATGCCACCTACCCAGACGAGATGGCCCCCATTGGTCACAACAGGGACTACAACATGGTTCCCTTCTTCCCTCCGATCACCAACGAGGAGATATATGTCACATCTGAGCAGCTGGGATATTCCTATGCCATTGCCCTGGATGGTGAGCAAGTGTTCAAATGATTAGCTTACGGGAAAAGTTTGACATTATGGGAAATATTCACTTTCTAGCCCAGAGTTAGACGAGAGGATCGACTCCACAGTTATATTTGCACGGTAAATGCGAGGCTAGCTTAGCTTAGCATAAAGACTGGAAACAGGGGGAAACAGCTAGCCTGGCTCTGTCCGAAGGTAACAAAGTCCGCCTACTAGCACCTCTAAAGTTCACTAATTAACCTGTTTATCGCATGGTTATCTTTGTTTAATTCGTGCAACAAAATCTCAAACTATAGCCCCATTTAAATCAAAGGAACTTTCGGGGTGGAGTTTGCAGGTTGCATGAGACCTTCAACTCATGTACCGCTTCATTCATAAAACAAGGATCATTTTAAGACGAGGGGAGAACACTTCTCTTTGTTTGAGAACATTGAAAGTAAAGTTAGGCTTTCCCGACTCATTTAAAAAAAGACAGAGGGAAAAAGAGAGATCGTGTGAGCGAACTGAGAGGGCGAGTGTTAGAAGAGACAGACAGCGCGGCGGTGCCATGAATGAAAGAAAATACAGTTACTTTCTGATTGTTTGACAGCAGTTACGATCTAAAGCAAAAATAACCGTCAATGTTGCTGTTTCACATGTCAGCGGACCAATTTGACTAATCTTTGTAGGTCTTTATACCTTTATTGAAACACAGACAACAGTGGGCTAAAGGAACCTTTACTTCACTGAAAAGTAGTTCCCGGGAATAAAATTACCAGGAACTCCTTGGTGGAAAGCCGGCTTATTACTTTAAACTTATTAACTTCCACCTGATTTCAGATAAGACCACAAGACTATAAAATAATCTCTGAAGTTTGTTGAGCTCTTGATTGACAAACAAAACAGTTTTTTTCAATATATATGAGAAAGCTGGCAAAGTAGAGCAGAAACTCAAGTCTTGTGAATGCATTACATTATGCTGCAAAATGATCATCCTGCTTTTCCATTATTATTTTTCTGAGCTTGAGAAAACATGCTTGCTAACGGCATTGCCCTCTTTGGTAGATAATTTTTTTTAAATTGCCATAGAAATATTTTTTTTTGGTTGCAAACTACGGTAAGGGCTTTAAAGTTAGTTTGGAAGTCAGAAGTAGTTAATAGTTGAGCAATGTTGTCATTGATGTCAATTCATTGCCTAATTAAACCTATCAAATCCCCATTTTAAACATCTTATTTTAACATAATGATTGACATTTACATTTTCTGCTGCTAAAAGGTATGGTATATAACTTACTCCACCTGTGCTTCATCTTTACAGCAGATGGCGGGCCGGCTGTGTTTGTGCTGGGCTCCACTCTGGGGGGAGTCTTCATCGGTCTCCTGGCGCTTCTCCTTATCTTTGTGCTCTACCTGCGTCAACGGAGAAACAGAGGCTTTGAACCCCTGATAAAAGCAGACTTCACAAATAGAAAGTACACAGAGGAAGCCTAGATTCCCCCTGTTGCTCTGAAACGCACTTCAGTACTTATACATACCCGAGAGAGATGGAGCAGCCAATCACCAATGTTCTGTAGGCCCTACTGTGATGCAAGAGGAAAATATTAATCCAGTACATTAAGTACACTTGTACTTTTTAGATATTACATCAAATTTCCTATAAGAACAAATATGAGAATCATGTAATATCCATTGACAGATAACAATAGAAACTTCCCGAGACCAATCAAAATTAATGTATACTTTAACTGGTTTAGTGAGCTGTTTTTAATAAATATTTATTCTCAAGAACAGTAACAAAACACAAATGCAATCATCTTAATTGCACTGGAAAACAATAAGGCATATTTGCTGAACTAGTTCTTCGCCCCTCTTAGTTTGAAATTAGATTCAAACTCCGAACAAACTTCACCTCATTAGGATTTGACTCCATACAGAAATGCATTGATTGTAAAAAAAATGTTGACTTATAGCGTTTCCTGCTAATTATATTTTTCAGATAATTTGTCTGACCAGACCTCCATTTTCAATATTTTATTGCAAAAATATTACCATTAAAAGTTCAATGATACAAAACATAAAAAGGGCATCCTGTAAGATCATAATAAAGAATCCTTTTAAATGACACATTTGACATATTTTCCTCTATATTTTTTGTTCTTGCAATGTGGATGCAAACGCTGACTTAAATGCAATAAAGAAAAGCTCAACAAATATTCACTGATATACTGCGAAGGGCATAACACTTGCTTAATTCCTTGGATATGTAAGCTTAGCTGGCCTGCTTGTTATGGAGCTGACGGGCTCTCAGAGAACAGTGAACGTACATACAGGCTGGTTTTGTCCGCCCCCCTCAGCAGTGCCAGGCCTCTCACATTCTCTGTAAGTACGCTCTACTGAGGAGCTTCACTGAAGCATTCAGGCCTGTCCGGTCTCCACAGATTCTCATTTCACAGGTGACTGTGGTCGGCTTCCAGCCTGTCTGTGCTGCAGACATAACCATTCAAGCTTTACCGATAAATTTAGGGGCCCTTTCTTTGCATTTCCAGTAACCACTTTGTGCTGCTTCTTCTCTTAATAATTCCCTCACCTTTTAAATAACTGTGTTAATACATTTGTAAGAATAAAACAATTAACTTTTTACTACTGTCTGGCAGCATTTCAGCTTTGTAGCTTTTTATGCACATTTTAGTGGCTATTTTATCCAAACTGTGAAAGCAGTTACAGGATAAGCTTTGGATATTCAATCACGTATGCAATAGTGGCACCGTTTTTTTTGTTCCTGTTTATGCAAATCCAGAATTTCTGGAACACCTAAAAATGTGTAATACTTGTGTGGAAATACTCGCAGACTATTCTGCGGATGCAGAAGAAAACGTTATAGGCCCCGATTACTGTAAATGAATATAAAGATTACAGCAGCAGCAGACTTCCACCTGTGATGGTGATTCTGTATCGAGTGGGTGTGCTTTTCATACCGCAATGTCCATTTACACATATACAGAACAAGGTCATGATTTTCCATTACCGTGCCTTTATAAGGCATTATAATATCAGCAGAGTATGTTTAAGAACATTTTATATATCTTGTATAAATGGTTGATTTGTCTATCTCTTTATTGAGTGGCTTTGCCTGCAGGTCACTGATGCTATAAAGTGGTTAGATAGAGGTTGACACTGGGTGACTACTCACTTAATGGAGACATGAACCCCTACTGAGAAGAAATAACTGAAATATATTATTGATTAATCATTATATTAGTGAGGATTAGAATTTGTTTAGCCCTGTCTGACATTAATTAATTAACACACCAGGACAAGCACCCCATGACACTACAGAACCAGCATCACTACAGTATGATGGCATTACTGTATATTAGTGTCAATAATTGCTCCATATAGATTTTGCCCAGGTTGTCTCCTCCTGAAGCAAAGCTTGAGAAACCAGCATGATATGATGATAATAAATGTGTTGCAAGGCAAATGAGTATATAAAAATGTTTATCTTATCCCTTTCAACAAAATGTGAGCTTGAGCACAAGACGACTGTTGAACAGAGCAGATCCATGACCAACCCATGATATATGTACTTAACCTACAATCTTGACAAACGTCACGGTTGAAATTACTGTGAAACATAAGACGATTCAGTGACTGCATCTGATCTAAAAACAAACACGGATTCGTGACGACTTTGATGAATATTCAATCTCTTCTCATCAAAAATCAATAATTGGCACACGATTTAATGGCAATGGAACGAGGATTCAATTAAAATTTGAGGTGGAAACCACGTGTTCCTGTTCCAAAATATAATGTTAAACACATATTAACTTATTGTGCCTCTTTTAGGTGCATCAAATAACCACATTCTCAACATTTTTCAACACACAAACAATTTTTTTTGCATTAAAAAAATCAAAACAATCAAAGTGCGTGTTATATTTTTCCACATGGAGACCTACATTAATACCTGCCATATGTGCAAGAAATCTCTGAGGCAGAGTTTGTTGGGTCGGCATCAGTGTTAGATGGTGAAGTGATGCCATAAAATGTCAAGTCTAAGGATGGCACTGCATGA
Organism: Sebastolobus alascanus; assembly: GCA_916701645.2. Lineage (NCBI taxonomy): Eukaryota > Metazoa > Chordata > Actinopteri > Perciformes > Sebastidae > Sebastolobus > Sebastolobus alascanus. The sequence goes on from CAKAOJ020000059.1 coordinate 1,374,627, forward strand.
TCTTTGGGAAAGTGGGAAATCATGATGCATGACTGCTCTTTTTCAGAGCAGACTCCTCGAGCCTCCAGGCTGGCAGCCTGAATACTGTCTGCTTGACTGTAGCTCCATCTGCCTGAATACAAAAACTGCAAAAAAACAAAAAAAACAACCCTGCTGTCCATGTTTAGCTGGTTCCTCCAGCATTATCTCCATTGTCGGTGGAGTGCCAGGGCTGAGAGGGCCAGAATGGTTGGCAGGACTACAGAGGGTGCACGGAGCGGGGCAGAGTCATCCACAGGCCCGCTCCGGTCGGCTTCCACCACCGGGGCTTCGGTGGCAGAACCGTCCATGTCTGTGGGGCAGACCTCTGTGCAGCCGCTGCCACTGCCTGAGCCGCTGCCTTCATCGCCTGCAACACCATAACAAAATAAAAGCCAGACTGAGCACATTAGTCAACAATTCAACAAGATTTTACAGTCCTAAACTGTTGCCTTAAAGCTACAGTATACAACTTTTTTACATTCAAGTTAAAGGAAGAGTATGTAACACTTACTGGGCTCTATTAGCAGAAATGGAATATAATATTCATTCATTTCATTAGTGTATAAATAACCTGAAACTAAGAATCGTTGTGTTTTTGTTAGCTTAGAATGAGCCCTTCATATCTACATAGGGAGCGGGTCCTCTTCACTGAGTCCAATATGATGCTCCGCCATGTTTCTACAGCAGCCCAGAATGGACAAACCAAACTCTGGCTCTTGCAAGAACCTTTTGCGTTTTTACTCTCATCAGCGTCGTTTTAAGATGCAGCTCTGATAAACCCACTGTACACTATCCGCCCAGCACCAACTGGAAGGCAGACAAAGTTAGCGACCAACTGGTGAACATAGTGGAGCATTCAGTTTGATATTTCTCTCAAGAGGTGGTGGAGGCCCAAAACAGAGCTAAAGGAAAGTCGATATTGGACTCGATCAAGTTGACACACATTTCAAATTAACGCTAATACTGCTCTCTATCTGCTGGATGTTTTTGCTAACAAGCTCAACATATCGACTTTAAAAGGTGATAATACAGCATGTCATTGTTTTGTTTACAGCTTGTTTCCGCTGAAACTGTTAATGGAGGTTCAACAATAAGATGCCGTATACAATACCACTCTGTATCTGTTTGTGACTCTGTGCTCTCTGTAAATCCCAATATGACTGTTGAACCAAATCGTGTTCTCTGATGGATGGGCTTTTTTTTTGGAGTGAATTTAAATGAAAGAGAATACGGAACACCAAATACACTGCCTCCAAATTTTTCCATAACTGTCTTCATCAGCTTTTCACATACCTTGATGAAGACAGGACCGGACCTATTGGCACTGTGTTTTTTTTTTACACACTGCCTGTGTTAGTTATTTGTTCCTTCAGTGCCTCTTGTGGCTTTACTGATGCTGATTACCTCCGCCTCAAGGTCGGGCAGTATTTCAAAGCAGACAGCTTATCAAGATGAGTGACAGGTTGGAGAATCAACCAGGGCGGAGAGGACAAGACTAAAAATACATTTCCTGCCTTAAGACAAAAAAGTAGCATGTTGTCACGAGTGTGTGTGTGCGTGGGATATTGCTTACTTGAGTCTTGAAAGTAGATATCATTGCCGTTGTAGGCGTTTTTCAACTTGTTGGTCATCACCCTCAGAGCCATGATCTGCTGGCGGATGAAGGTGTCTGGGCGGGTGATGTCCACAGCCACCTCAGGGTTATTCACCTGGTTGGTCAGTCCATCCTTTTGAACTTCAGGGAAGTATCTTTTAGGTTAAAAATACAACAAATAAAATAAACGTAATGTCTTATTTTTGACAAGAAGCTTGTTAGAAGGACATGGAATCCGGTGAGTGCTCATTAGTCAGAGAGAAACAATATTTGTAACACGAGACAAACTTATTACAGACTCTGAGCTCTCTTGCGTGCAATTAATATTCATTATCAGAAGTCCTGCATCAATAAGAACAATGAGAAAGGCTTACGGTGGACTGATACACAAATATTTTTGGGTTTTAAGCTATGGGTCTAACTCTCATACAGCGCTCTAGAATAGCTCTTTGAGGTTATTACAGTGTTGGCAAAATTTGACCTAATCATGTTTGACCTAATCATGTGGGGTAACGTTCTGACATATTTGTGAGATATTTCTCCAGGGAAAACATGTCAGCTGCCCGCATTCCTGTCTGATAAATAAGCAGCAGGCCATCATGTGAGGCCGTTCCACAAATCGTCTCACACAACAGTATTTGTTTCCCATAAGCCCAGGTCACTCTGGGTAATAGTCACCTCTGAAATGGCAGCGAACATTTGATGTCCGCCGGTGATATTCTTTTCCTCTTGGTCTCAGAAAATAGCAGCAGCTTCCTCATCCAATTCCAATATACAGGCTTAAATTATCAGCTTTAAGGGCTATTCAAATAATTTAAAATATGAATGCTGAACATCTTTTGATCATACAGTTGATGGTATGAATAAAAGTAGCGCAAATCAATTGACTGTGACCTCAGTCATGGCTGCCGGCATTTGGAGCGCTCGTGCAAATATTTTCCTTGAAAATGAAATCCGATTATCAGGCATGCTGGTTTCACATTTTAAAGAAGAATGAAAACACAATTCCATAAAATAACAAAGAGAAAAAAAGCATTTTAAAAAGCAAATTATAATATATAGTAAAGGGTGAATCCAAACCAAAGTTATCAACCATTATTTAAGAGACCACTTCCTATTTGTTTAGTTGACAAATAACGAGTCAAAGTATGCCAAGCTTTTGCAGAGCTGAGTTTAAATCAGGGGAAGTAAATAATCTGGTGCTTAATTCTAGGATTAGACTGATTAACATTAGTCGGGTTGAACAGACTTTGGACTTCTAAGTAACCTTTTGTATTAGCCTGCATTAGCCTCGGGCCCTGGTGCACTTACCTGCCCTTGGTGTGTCCATTCCAGCACTCGTCATCACTGGCATTTCCAGCGGTCACTCTGTCCTCCACACACGTTGCCTCGGGCAGGTTGGACCAAAATTTCTTTGACAGCTTCAGTTTCTCTTTTATGTCAACCACCTAAGCAAAGAGAGGGGTCGTTACATGGGAGGATAATAAACCCTGTATAAACAAATGAAGTCTGTGTTCCTATAGAGCAGTTGCAGCTGAAAATGATGCGCTGATCTATATACACTGAAACATAAAAAAAAGGGTAACGTTTCATTCTACAGGTCTGCAAAAATTAATTTATATTCTGCTATTTTCCAATAGCTGGTAATTTATTTAATACATTTCCAGGAAAAGAATACAAAGTTAATCGATATGCTTTATTTCCATGTTTGCTGAAAAATAGATAATAATTAGAAAATAACTTATTAGAAATTTCTTAAAAGATCTCCCTGAATCATTACATTAGCTACCAGGTTACATTTGTGTAGACAATAAGTCACACAAATGTGAGATTTGTGCCTGATCAGAAGTGTCTTCTATTAGTTTTGGTTTTCCAACTCCGATGAAGAGCAGCGCACAGCCGCTTCTCAAGCCTAAGGGCCCTATTTTAACCATTATATGCCATTTTAGCATATAGTCATTAAATAATATTTATAATAAAGTAATTTTCGATCAATTTTGAGGTAAATATTGGGGTAATTTGGCAGTGATTCCAAAGAAATTTCCAATAGGTTACTTGCTAATTATCAACTAGCTACCATGAAATTTGCAGACCTGTAAATTAAGGGTCACCAAAAAAAGAAATATTAATTGGACATTTATACACAATTTGTTTAATAATACATTATTTATCCAGAGTAATAAAAAAGATAGCAGTGTGACCAATGCCTTTTTCTTTTAAAAATTGATGACAACCCTCCCACACACCCCTACTCCTGTATTCATGCTGTAGCCCTCAAAGCATTACAACAATACTCCTAATTACCATATATCCTTGTAAAAGCATCTGAGAGAAAATACAGACACTGAAAGATACCCTTGAAGTTTCGGATATGACAAACGGTAGGTATAAATCTCGCATTTGTGTCCCCTAACTGGGCTTTTTTTTTAAAAAACTCTCATGATACATCTCATTTGTAAACTCATTATAAAACTGCCCCACCGTCACTTATTACCACATCTTATCAAAGGGATTACAAATCCTGGGATTTAACCCCGAGACATCTCAACTCTCTGACTCCCCAAAAATGATTTGGGTTTAATTTTCCTTCCACGTCGACTATCGAATGTTTGCATCATGAAAAGTAAGACCATGCAGGCTCGCAGCAATAATTTCAGCTTGAATGTCAGACTTAAATGCTCCTTTGCATCCCGGCCATGTGACACAGTCAGATATCGTTTCCTGACTTGAGCCTGTTGAACTCCAATCTTTCATCAAACACAGAATTTGACATATTTCACTGGAGCTGAGGGAAAGCCTGATAGCAGCAGGTTGGCCCCATTATCTTTTTCCGTCTGACTTGCTGCTGGCTTACGTGAAATTGTAGTGAACCTGAGCAGAACATGAAAGGTGCTGTACTGACTGTGTGACGCTGCTGTAGGCCCCGACTCTGCTTTTGATGTGTTAATCCTGTCACACTGATGCCAAAGCACTTCAGCAGCTCTGATGCTGCCCAGAGGGTCAAGGCTGCACTCAATGCGAGAGATTGACTGGCAATGTTTGACTAAACCTCGCACATTAAGTTTAGTTTAACAAGTGAGAGATTCACAGTTTTTCTCGGGATCTGCTGGCAGAACCCGACCTGTAAAAAAAGTGTGAACTAAACTGGGAATGACAACCTCACCTTTAGGTAACGCAAAAATTTAATTAGCGCCTCCACTAAACATGGTACTGCCATGTTTCATGTGGCTGAAAATAGATATAAAGTTGACTTATTTAATGGGCTGAGATGACCAACAATGATTATTACATTTCATAATATTCTATAATGCTCAGTATTGACACATAAGCTGTACTCATCCGTTATACAGAGTGACTGAACATTGAATGTTTCCCATTTCAACCACAACAAACACATAGTCTGAGCAGTTATATAAAACTCCCTATTGAGACGGATTTAAAGAAATCCACTGGGAACAAACTAAAAGTACATGATGAACCTAAAATACATCTGATGCTTAGAAAATGTTTCAAAAGAGGAGGAAAGGTTGAGTCTTTCACACAATAATAAATACGCCTCTGGGAAAAGTCTGCCTCTCACTTCATTGCGCATTGCCCATGAATAAATAATACGACTGCAACAAGCAGCCCTGGCCATGTAACCAGCCGCAGTGCACACTAGATGGCACTATGTCTTTAAGAAATGGAGAGACACGATGAAAGCAACCAGAAAGAAAATACAGAGAAAGTGAGAAAAATACATTTCAAATTGAAACCAATTAGGTTTACTAATGATGTTTCTTTCAAATCAAACTTCACATTCACATTAATCTCCATGTGGTCTAACATAAAGACCGCACTTGCCATGGAAACAGATGAAATTAGGAAGACTAATGAAAGACTTGCGTACAGAAATCTACAGTATCAACAGGAAAACCAGGTCCACGTTATCATCCCAGTATGGTGATGGTATGTGAGGAAGGAGGGAGGACGTGCGAATGGAGCGGAGATCATCATTATAATCAGCTCGCCTAACTGACAGGGTTGATATTTTCATTAAAAATAACAATGAGGATCATTGAAAAAACACCTCCCGTTTGCCTCACATCAGGATATTACAGTGCATTTGTTTTCAGTGACATCCTAACAGATGACTATTATCACAAAGTGCGATAGCTATTTCAACCTATGATGACATTCAAGGGTTATTAGTGTGCGATACCTGTGGTTCTGTAATAAGGGCTGACAGGGCAGCTGATAGAAACATTTACTCACTGGATGTGAAAGCCATGATCATTTATATTCTAATTTTTTTAATGAGCTTGTACACTTTAGTAAAATATTAAAACATTGCCAACATATGCATCTTATTGTATTAGAAGTGCTGGGAAAATACTTCCGTATGCATTAACTGTACAGAGGTTTTACTGAATGCACTCTTCCACTGATAAAGAATAATGTTTTAAATATGTAATATTGCCACACACTAAGGCTGCAACTAAAGATTATTTTTATTGTCGATTAATCTATCATTTTTTATTGATTAATCGATTAGATGTTTGGTCTATAAAATGTCAGAAAATGGTGAAAAATGTCGATCAGTGTTTCCCAAAGCCCAAGACGACGTCCTCAAATGTCTTGTTTCAAAGATATTCAGTTTACTGTTATAGAGGAGGAAAGAAACCAGAAAATATTCACTTGACTTTGAATTTTTGAGATAAACTGAAGGATTTAATTTCCCTTTGTGGTTTGATATAAATTCTCATATTTCTTAAGCTAAATAAAACTTTTTAAAACCCATTAGACCGTCTGAAAAATGTAACAGTTTACTTTAAGTCACCATATTCAGCATTAAGTATAGACAAATTTAATAAATGGTATAACACAGTATAATGTGGTTGTATGCAGCTATTTTAATGTACAATATTGGTCAACAACTATAAATTCTCCTGTTTAGATATATTTTATAATATTACAAGTGTTTTACTAGGTTGTTATTCACTCACCAGCCTCCACTTATGGGTGACACAGGAGGACTTGCTGACCAATACTGTATATTAATAAACATAATAGGACCCGCTCCGTATGTAGATATAAACGGCTCATTCTAAGGTAACGAAAACACAACTATTCTTAGTTTCAGGTGATTATACACTAAAGAAAACATACTTATTAATATTATATTCCATTTCTGCCAATAGATCTCCCTAAATGCTACTCACGGTTCCTTTGAACAGCTTTCAAGTACATTATAGTGTGGTATAAGCTATTTATTAAATCGTATATACTGCTTAAGAATGCTTAATAGAGGGACTTACTGTAAAGTATTAATTATGTATGTTTTGCAGAAAAAAGACCTCCAGATGTTTTGGTTTTCACAAAGATCATTGGTTTTACCCCCAACCCAACTTATCACACTCGATAATTTTTCTTTTATATAACCTGATTTCTTTCTTTTCCTCTTTTTCTCTTTTTGCAAAATCTTGTTATTACATTGTAATAGTACTATCACATTATGTGAAGTCACAGCTTAATGATGCGTCTTTTTCTATCTTATACTGTTTTACACTAAAATACAGAACAGAAAAATTGAATATATTTTCCACTTTGCAAAGGTCTTTGCGAGGAGGGCTCGTCCTACAGGGCTTCACATGGCCTTGCTGTCTTTCTGTTTTATGCATCACATCATCTATGTTCTATATTTCTTAAAGGCATGATATATGATATACGGTATGTCCACTGCAATTTTGTGAAAATGCATGCTTCGGGATGTCCTAATAAATTACCTGTAATACAATATTCTGCTTCACATTAAGGACTATGCAGGTACAGTAGTAGTATACAGTAGATAGAACGTCAAAGGTAACTGGGTTTACTATTTTAGTATTAACAGTTTTATTTAATTTTAATTCATTATAAAACAGAAAATCCAGTTCCCTTTAACTTATAGTAGTACTGCTAGATATTCACATTAGGGATTAAAAACATTGAAAATATTAGTAAATGTTTAAATGATGTTTTAGTGGACGATTTAGATATTTGTCTCACACTTTGCACAATATACTGAAGAAACCTTTGAAAAAGAACATTTAAAGGACACGTCTGGCATTGTTCTCTATTTTTCAGTCAACAAATCCCATCAAAAGACCAAAATAAACACGGATTTAGTCTCTGTTTCAATACTTTCTGCCTTCCCGACCCCATCTGTGGGACTCAAACACATTGGTTCTTACAGAAGATGTAAATCTTTAAAAGCGGTTTACACATATATACTTTCATTATTAAAAAAAAAAGGCTAAGTAATCTTTTAAAACAGCTGGGCTCTGTAGTTTTTAGCAAATGTTACTCAAACAGGAGGAAACAGTACTTTTGTTGGGGACTATTTTCAGTATTCGATTAATACACATTTGGTGCCGGTGAGTATTTACAGTAGCGTGATGGTGTATGTGGGATTGACTCAAAATAAAGTACAGTGGCCGTGTTTATTGTAATGAAGGAACATGTCGCTCAGTGCGGCTAATTGATGTGTTTTTAATAGTTTGTGGACAACATGGCAGCTCTATGGCACACAGGAATACTGTGAGATATATCAGGCTTTCGCTACAGAGATAATCAAAGGATTAATTCATTGTTGGTTTATGTCTTTTCATGGGACTTAATGATAACAATGCCAAAAATACAAAATCCCACCAGACTTATCCTTTAAAAGTACTTGTGTTTAGCTAAAACAAGGACAGATTTGTGATTAAGCATCAATTTAAACCTTGAGGATGAAAAGCTGCAGCAAGGTGTAGTTTTGACCGCTCTTCCTCCTCAGTCATATTTTTTCTCCTTCGCCCTCCGTCGCCCTGCTTCCTGTCATGAACCATATATTACTTCAAGCTGTTTCTCTCTCTCTCAGCCCCCTCACTAGTGTCTCCTCTCTCTTTGGTCTTTCTCTCTGTTACCACAGTCCTAAGTGAAAGTGAAGGTTTCATGGCTAGCTGACCCGTGATCTTAGACCAAACTCCTATTCTAAAAAGCTTTGTAAAAAAAAGAAAAGCCCCTGGTCTGTCTTTCAACTGTGATATAACAGTGTATGCTCAGTAGCATCTGTCCTCTTCCATCTTTTCTCTTTGAGAACCACAATGGAAATGAGCTGTAGAGCATGATCGTAATTAGTTTTTCTGCCACTTAATATATGATAATTTTTTTAATGAATGTTAATTCAATCATAAATGTAATCAAATCAATCATCTGTAATGTTCTTCTCTCTCTGTTCCTGTTCTGTCTCCTTATAGGAAAACAGGATGTTTACCAAACAGCCAAACGTTAAAGCTGCAGTGGGTAGAAATGGAGCAAATATGATTAAAAAAAAAGTTATTTTTATAAAACGGTCACTATATCCTGACAGTAGTGTATGAGACAGGTAATCTGAAAAAAAATCATGTGCCTCTGTGTCCTCCGGTGCTCCTAACGGCATCTGCAAGATTTCACAGACCGCAGGAAAACAACCAATCAGAGCTGAGCTGGAGTCTGCCGTCTATGAGCAGCTGTCAATCACTCACGAACTACAATCAAACGGTCAAACTAGGCAGCGCTGATCAAATATGAAACAATATTCTGTTACTGTAATGACTATTTCTCACCTCAAATGTATTCAGAAACATCTTGTAGGGTACTGTTTAGCTGTAAAATGAGAAAGTTTGTGACCCGGCAGCCATGTTGAGATCAGTTGAGGAAATACTAAGCACCGCCCACCAGCCGGAGCACAGCCAATAGGAATAGGTCATGGGCTAGATTTTTTAAAGCCTGAAAACAGAGCCATGAGGAGGTGCAGAAGTCTAGTTATCTCTCAAAAAACTTGAATTACAATATGCTGAAAGGTTATTATGGAAATTTTGCCGAATGATGCCAAAAATATTCTGCCTACTGCAGGTTTAATACAGAGGAATAATCCAGCAGTAAACAGCACTGAAAAGTAGCCCATAATGTATTACAGCTCACACAGCTTAGCATGCCATGATCCAAACATAGCATCACCTTTGCTTTTTTTTTCCCCACCCCAAATAAAATCCACCCAAACATACTGGCTATACAGTACAATGTTTACCCGCTGTAAAAAAGTAATTGGCTAGCTTGAACGGACAAACATGAGGAAATGTTGACAGAGAATAATCATTTCCAAAAACAACAGTATGAGTCAATGAGATAATGGCGTTAGCAGGCTTAAAGGCTGTGTTTACAGATACTCCAAGTATTCTTTGCAATATTTATCACCAGTCTTGTTCTTGTGCAGGCGCACACAGGCAGGCCATGGGTTTTTCTGCTAAAACTGGGTGGCAGCTGTGTGCCACCTTTCAGCTCAGCACAGACATGCGAGCGAACTGCGCTTTGACCAGTGGTTTTCAGATGCCCTTGCCTATTCTCAGATCAAAAGCTGACGTGTCACTGGCTTTGAAGCTGCAGTCACACACCCGGCAACAGCACAATGTCAGCGGCCTAAGCTCTTATCTGGCTGCGGGATGATGCCGCAGACGTGCTATCTGCCTTTCAAAAAAAAAGAAAAAGAAATATGTGGTCAGACTATCTCTCTAACTTTTAGTCTCAAAACGCATCACGCTCACAGCGCTGCCAGAGCTGACCTACAGTGTTCTACTGGCTGTTCTGTCAGCTGGTAAATCTCCCTTTTCTCTCACTCACAAAAAGATTATCAGGCACTCTGTCTCACCCTAGAAACACCTCTTTCTTGTAAAATTAACAATTAGTCCTGTTTCAAGCGCCTGTCTGGGGATGTCGTCGCAGCTTGACAAAGAGCATATCCCTCTGCTTCATGTCGGAGCTAAATTAGTGCATGTTCAATCTAATCATAGACTCGGCAGCAGGTCTCGCCACGAAACCACAAGGGGCAGACAACTCCTCGATCAACTTATTTTCCCTGGCAACTGCTCCTCCTGTCTGCGTTAAAATAGTTTTTTCATTTGATACGAATGCAGTGTTCTTCCTGCAGCTCAATTACAGAGGTCAGGGAGTCGGTTCGGCTCATACCAAGACCTTGGCCGTGCCATGAGTCTCTTCCTGACCAGTGACCACTTTTGGGGACAGGCCGAAGAGTTTCTCACAAGGAGAAAGGCCGCAGTAAGAATAACTCTGCCTCTTCATCACATTCTTGATCAAGTTATATTGTTGACTGGGCCGATCCTAAAAACTAATACACTCGGTGCACTATGCGGTCATGTAGCCAACAGATCGACTGCCACAAGTGTCGAGTATCAGGGTGCTGACGCCCTGTGGGTGCATGTCCCCAGACACGGCTATTTAATCTGGTGTCTAACACGTCATAAAGTCCCCCTCATTGGTTCAGGTCTACCCATAAACAGCAGATTCTCTCAACCAAGACCTGCCATCTGGACTCTACAGCACTTTTAGCACATAAAAAAATCGGTAGAGTAGAAATAATATTGGCTAGCCCAAAGCATACCAAGTAAATGACCTCTGTGATAATGTTTTGAGTAGCAGTTGGCCCCCCTTTTGTCGGGTCCCGTTGTGTCCTTGTCTGGAAACATTCACTTCGAAGGTGACTGGCAGTGTTGCTCAGAGCAGGTAACTACCACAGTGCATATAGATGTGGGCTGTTTTCATCCAATCAATACCCATCAACAGAGGGCAAAAGCAAATATGTTTCCCCCTCTGTGACTTCACAATAGATGAGACTAGAAAGACATCGCCCAGCTGTTTATCTTGCACCGCTCACACAGATGGGAGTGGTACACCAAAGCAAATCATGGTTAGAAAACAGCACAACCACTTGCAAACTAAAATGCAGTTGGATATGACAGTGCAGCGGTGGTTTCCGCGCTCCGCTGCCCGGCTACACTCCACGTGTTCATGACGAACCAGTTTTAGCATCATTCTGTGGGCCATTGCCCTTTCTTCATCTCTCAGCTGGAGCCGCCCTCCTTGTTTCCCTTGATTACGGCTGATTATGTCCTCGCATAAATCTGACACAGCAGAATGCTGCGACATGATTTAACACGGACATCTCGACGACGCCTCGGCCCTCGGCAGTGCGTATATCTTTCTTATATCTCCTGGTGACAGCACTGTCAGTGACAGCGCTGTGATATTGTTGTTATTATTATGCTGCTTCCTGGGAGCGGATACTTGACATAAAGTGAAATTCTATTGTTATTCAAAACTGGCCATTATTCTGCATTTGTTTTGATTTTGCAGCCTGGGTTTTGAACAGTAGCAGAAATGCTGCGAGATCCACTTTAATGGTATATCTGACAGAAACTGAGGAGAAGATACTGTACTATAGAGGTAATAAACAAAAGTAATGAATATTTATCACCTATCAGTTATGATTTAAAAACTCCTGCCTTAAACAATACTGTACAGTCGGTTGATGTATTTGCACGAGTACATTATGTTGGATTTGCTGCCATCTTTTCAAATTTGGTTTTGATTCCATACTTTAGTGACAGAAAGCTGAATACCGAATTTAATCGCTCAGTTGTGTGACACCCTGGAGGCATAACTTTATTTTCAACTTTCAACAGCCTTCATAACTGTTGTAGGCGAAACAATTCATCATGCTTTTAATTTAATGTGACGGTGAATCTCTGTGTACCTTGAAAAAAAAAAAAAAAAAGATAATGCTGGTTCCAAAAATAGCTGTAGAAGCTGTGTTGTTACAAGAGACGCATAATTACAAACCAACGACGTTCGTCTCTTTAGGCTAATTTGATCAGGTTTGATCAGAAATAATCCACAAAAATGCATCACATTTAAAAAAAAAAAGCACCCCAAAACAAATGATGCAGCTGTCCTTTGTGATTGTAGGGACATCTGTGGTCATCCAGAGGTTAAAATTATTCAATACAAACAGTATTTTTGCCCATATTTCACATATGATTAGGTCTTTCCTCTTATAAAGGAGAAATTGCTGCATGTTATTGTAGCTCATGTAATATTTACATACTGTCAATGTACAATAGGACACACTCAGTGGCCCATTTTACATAATATTGCCTCAAACCATTTGCTCAGTCCCAAGGTGGCTACACAGTTGGACAATATGATGTATCATGGTGAACAAAATTTATCGCGCAGTGATCCCACAGTGAGAAAAAAATGAAAGAATATTGATGAAACAGTGGTGAGTTTGCGCTTGTGATTCGCCCAAGGCCACGACAGGAGAAGTTTGAAAAGGGAGATGATTAAAGGGAAGCTATGCTCTGTGGAGAACAGAGCAATCATCGGCCAGCCTGCTCTCTCCCTGCTGCCCTTGTTCCCCAGAGAGGCAGGCAGCCTAGAGTGTAATGGGGCCAATGTGCCTCATTAATGTATTGACAGATATGAAAAGTAGCAGAGCCTTTATGGCACCAGCATTAGTCGCTGAGAAAGAGGGGACGATGCATGGAAGGATATTAGTAAAATCACCTCAGCTTCTTTTGTGAAAAAATTATAGTCTTGGCATTATAACCGTTGACTTGGCCTCTGATGTTACCTTAAGAGGGGATGCATTGTAAAATACATGAGTTGTAATGATTATTGTCATGATGATGGCATATGATGAAAAAGGGAAAAACTGAACCATTTTAGCTAAATTATTAGAAAATTATTATTTTCAGTATGGGCAAATTAGGTAAATGAGTAGGGAGGGTCTTCTGTGGCTTTTCTCCAGGCTTGCTTGAGATTGCAGGAGGAGACGGCTTTAGGTGAGCTTTCAACTTGTTGGGCATATTAAAATTGAGGTATAAATGTACATGGCATATTAGAAGCAACTTAAATATTACACAGATTCAACAGTCTTCACTTCTTACAAAACTGTTCAGGGTTTTTATGCTTTGCTTTAAATGTGATGCCGTTCAAATTTCTTAAAACTTTTAAATCCAATCCTCTGAGTGTTATGAAATTTTCCTTTGAAGCAAAAAAGATTCCCAAAGCACTCTGAGTGCTTTAATAAAAGCCTTTAATAATGCATTGCTGACACCTACACATTCTCAGCAAAAACATTAATCAAAGAGTGTTAAGTTAATTTAACACTTCAGAAGCAAGTTAATGAATTTCACTGACTACATTTACATGCACACTAATATTCCACTATTATTCCGAATATAACAATATTCCGAATGGAGCATTTTCCGATTAAGACGTGGGCTATGCCGATATTATTCAGGTTTTAGGAGCATTCTTTGGACATGTATACAGCGCATTCGGAATATGCGTCTAAATCGGGTTTTTTACGGCAGTTTGCGACACACTGCCTCTTACCTGTTTAAATTCAGCTCTGTGCGTTATACACAAACCAACAAGCCGACAGTTGCATGCCCAAAAGAAAAGCCCACATTTCCGGTCAGAAGGAGAAACACACCTACTTTTAAACATTATGAAAGACTTGGATATCAACAGGTTTTTGGGTATGCGCAAAAATCGCAACGGCGACCTTTTCAAGATGGTGGTTGAAAGAATGAAAGAGGGAGGCTGTGTTCGCACGGTCGAACAGGTCCGCCACTGGTTACGTTAATAAACGGGAATATTAGTGGAATATTCATTGTCAATAGCCATGTAAACAGCTTGGTAGGAATATTGTCTTTTCGGAAAAGCAAAAAACAGAATATGTTGTGCATGTAAACAGTCATTGAGGATGGAAACCAGGTGGCAAATGTACTTCCTCTATCAGCAGCAGACTCCAGCTTGGTTTCCTTTTGTTTCCATTTTGACCAGTTTCTTATAATTTCGTCCCTATTTTTGTGGTTGGTGGCTGCTTGTGAATTTCACATGGTAATTGCTACTCAAATGCGCACAAATATAATCAACTTACAAAAATCTAAGTCAGATCCATTTGCAGAATAACTTCTTTGATTCTTTGAAACAGTAGCGCAGACATACGTAAAATGCCTGTGTTTGATTGGCCATTCCTCTCTGGGCATACAAACATGTGATTGTGAGTTGCTCCTAAAAGTTCCTTCCGAGTTGTTTGACAAATATTTCTCATTTTTCACTTTCGGTGTAGAACGCTTTTCTCCTAAGCTGACTCCAAAGAGCTTTCTTAAATGAACTTCACAGAACTTTGATAAATCACTTTGGGATACAGACCCCAGTTCTCCCTTTTTGAAGTTTACTTTCAACCACCTTGGACTACAGGCTTTGGAAACGGTGAAAGGTGGTAAGGGTAAAGTGTGAGCATCAGAAATGGTTTTAGAAGTGTTAACCTTAGTTTTCACACACATGCATGCATGAAATATGTCTGGATTTGTCTCAGAGAATAAATCAATATGATGAAATTTTAATACTAGTGACTTTTTTTTATTACTTCTATAACTCCTCTTAAATTTTCTAATATATTAAAGAGGCCTATGAGTTAAGTTAGCACTAGCGAGGCCACAGCTTTCAAATTCTACCCGTCTCCTTGACAACATTACTTGTGTTGTGAATGACAGTGAACTGTGGATGATAAGTAGTCTATGGTTGTTGCACCTCTTGGCTTAATACAGCATGTGTGATGTCTTTATCAGGACCAAGGCCATAAAGCTTTGGTGTACTGTATGGCTGTAACCCCAGTTCTATGACAGTCTGATGGAGATGTTTTGCATTATTTAATTATGCCCTTCCACCTGACACAAAGTGATGGCTGTGCAATGAGGGAGCGCTCTGCTTTCTATCCGTCTGCATGCACAGCTCCCTTTTCTCTCACTCAGAAGGTGAGAGTTTTTTCACTCATGCAATCAGAGAACCACGCTCACGGCCACAACCGTGTCTGCTTTTTGCTACATTTATGATGTGTCATACATTTATGAGCAGAAACATGAAGTGTTCATCCTGGAATTCATCTGCTATGGTGGAGGTGGTGATTTGTGGTGTCTGTGGTTACTGGTCACCTTCAGTGGGTTTTAATATAGCAGAGAACCCAGAGGTCCAGTCAAAAACAGTCAAGTGTGCAGTCTTGATTGTACAACCGTACGCCCTTTAGTGTGCATGAAGAGAGACTCATCTGCATGGTAACACACCCACACAAACTGGCCCTTTTCAAAACCTTTATCTAGATTCAATAAGATTGAATGCTTTTTGGCTGGAGCGCAGAGGGCCAGCCCTACAAATGCAAAAATCTGTCACTGAGTGAGTGACTGAGTGATTACACGGTTACACGATTGGTCGGCCGAGTGTTGGAGTTTCCTCATTGGCCGTTGCTCTTTCAAAATGAAAAGGCGGGGGAGAACAGTCCTTTATGCAAATGAGCCCGTACAGCCCGATGTGTCCGGTCACGAAACTTGGACCAAGCTGTCGAACTAGGCGATCTAGTTCTAAAATTAAATGAGATTCAGCAGCGGCATAGCCTATTTCTCGCTTAAAATGTTTTCAGAAGTAGATTTTGGTGGATTTAGTTTAGATAGTATAACAGAAGGTTTACTGCTCCACACTTACACAATTACAAACACTGACAACTGGAAGCTGTCCAGTAATATTATAAATTTGAATATATATTTGAATAGTAAAAAAAAAAAACAGATATTCGACTATGAAAATTAATATTCGTTTGTGGGAAAAAAGCATTGAAAATTCAACAACAACTGTAATGATGGCAGAAAACTCGGCTGCAGAGAGAGTGACACCGTGTCCTAACAGCAAGCGTTACGGTACTGTACGTCAGAGACGTACGTTAAGTGGTTACGGAGAAGTAACCTATTAAAACATGGGTGAGTAGTACTTGCTGGCTTCCGAAAACTTGGGATCAAACTGATGCTTGACATGTTCGCTGAGTGTTTTATTTTGAAATGAACCTGCAATGGGGCTGTTTTTGAGAGATGTAGCCGTTAATAGCGGGCAGTTAGCCAGCAGCCAGCAACAACGACAGTTGCAGCTGTTCTCATTGGCTGCGCTTTGAAAGGTCAGCGGCACATCGAGATCAAAGTTGAAATTATTTGAACTTTGAGCGCAACGCTCGGTGGCGATTTTGAGCAGTGTGTCACGCCAAGGGCTTCCGCCTTGTATGCAGGTCTGGTCATTGGTAGATGAAGTATTCAGATCCTTTCCTTTCACAAAGTAAAAGTAAAAATACCACAATATATAAATACTCCATTACAAGTAAAAGTATGGTATCTCTCACGCTCACCCATGGTGGCTGAACTGCAGAAAATTAATTATATAACAATGTTTATTCAAATTTTCTGAGTAGTTTGTGGTAGTTGGACAGAAATTTGTTTTAAGAGTAGACTCTTTGAGCCGAAAAAAACACACTGATATCTGATTTTCTGCTGAGAATGAAAACGGTCCTGACAGCTCCGATGGAGCTCAGGACTCATCCTCAGAACGGCCACTATGTTACAAGTTATTATTATAAAAAATGCGCTGAATGCTAAAAATCCAGGGTCCCCACAGTCGGTATTTTCCCCGGGAAACGGCAGCAGATTTTAGTGAGAAATCCCGGGAAATCCCACAACTCCTGGCATCCAACCCATCCCACATCAGCTCCACCCGAGCGCCCCTCTGCTTCCCTACAGTAACTGGCGACCAGCAGAAAACCTAACAACAAGTTTTAAAATGTCCCTGTAAAACCGTGTGGGTGATGGACACTGAGTCAGTAAATATAAGTAGATAATGCTTCAGCATGTTGGCTGTTTTAAAGACACTAATGTGAGTGCTTGAAAAAGAGAACATACAGTACTATCATTGCTGTGCGGGAACAAACACAGATGCACATACAGCGTGCCAGTGCCTTTATGAATCTGCCTATTGTGAAATTTAAAGTGTCTGCAGGTGGTGTAAAGCAACAGTAGACCAGAACAATAAGACCAGAGTATCATTCTTTAGAAATGGAAGTTATTGACCTTGTCCTTGTCCATAATACCCATCATACAGTCACTAACCACTAACCTTTTAAATTCATGTTTGTTTCCAAATTTCTCTGGTCATAAATAAATAAGAATTCAGACCCCTGAAGGGGTGATTTACATTTAATGGTATATGTGGAATCTGTCAGGTTATCATTTTACAGTAGTCAAATATTTACATTGAGTGTCACCCCTTGCAGAGTGCATTGTTTAATTTATGGTCAAACAATGCCTGGCTGAACTATCATGCCACATATGCACTTCGAGACTATTTATTTTTGTGCGGTCTTAGAAAAAGCACGAGTTATGTTAGAATCTGTGGAATCTACATAATTGCATGGCTTGGGCAAGAGTCAGTAGATACAACAACTCAGAGAAAGGAGCTGTGGATAGGCCCACTTTGCTTCCATTAAGCTGTATCCAAAACAAGAATGTTTCAGTGGCTTGACATGTTCCTGGATTGCAGAAATATAATGCCAGGGTCAAGATTTTGGGAAAGGAGTGGTTGTGCTCTTTTTTCCTGACAACTGACTTCACAAACCGCCCACGGATGTTTCACTCAGTGTTTCCTACTGACCATGGCAAAGAATGAGAGAGGAAAAAAGATTGTGTGCATGAATATTCAGCTTCACTTAATGCTATACTAGTACAAGTTACCCATTTACTAAGTGTAAGGATGAATAATTTATCCTAACATGAAAGTGAGCAGAGACAGACAGTTTCTACACACAATAGATTCAGTATGCAGCTTGATAGACTGTTCCAATCCAGTCAGATCACTCCCACCTAGCTGAAAAAACTACCTTTTATTCTACACTCTTCACACACTTACTCCCGATAAGAGTCATGAAAGGCTGGAGCCAAAGCAAGGGAAAACCCTGGGCAGATCACTGGTCTCTCACAATGCTAACAAACACAGACAGACAATAACAGCAGTATTGACCTGCATGGAATGGTTGTAGGACACCGGAGTACCCGAGAGAGAGAGAGAAAAAAGCAAATATGGGGAAAACCGAGATTAAAGTGCAAAACTTTCTTGCTGTAAGGCAGCAATTCTAAGCATTGATCCACCATGCTGCCACCTTTTCTTACAGAGAGGGCTCGCCAAGAGGACAGGAGTGATTGTCTCTTTCGGACTTGAACCGACTACTGAAATGCACATTGGCACGATTAGGCATACCGCAGACCTGAGGGTATAACACACAACAAACTGTCCTTGATCTAATGTCACAGTAAGAGGTGGCTTTTGGTTATTTTCTATAAAGTCCAACTCCACTCAAAACGTTTAGCTCACTTGGATGTTTGACCTTCACCGTGCAGAGTGATGTATGTGCAGTCGTATATTAGAAGGCTGTATTCACAGTCATCTGCTGAAAAGATGACTCTATACAATATCCAGAGCATTAATATGGCAGCAAACAACTATTAGCTATGTAAAGATATAGAGGAGTAATGTCTACCTGAGCAGAGAATGAAGTCACTCTCCCTCTGTGTGTGTTGTAATCCGAGCTTCTTTGTGCTTTGTTTAGGTAACATAGCCGCTAGCTCAAGGCCGCCGCTTTGCAGTGCTCTCAAATGTCAGTCACAGCTGATAACGCCGTCCCGACCGACGGCGCCATTGCGAAAGCGTAGCACCCACCCTCCGGTTCCCCTTCAGGTAAACACTGTTAGATCCGTCAGCAACATTGCTGTTGTTTTTACTGTTAGCACTGTTAGCGACGAGCCGCCGGCTCAGCCGTCGCCATGTTGAGAGCCGTGCGGTGGCAATTGTAATGCTCCCAATCTCGCAATTAGCACTGAGTTTAGGGCGAGCATGATTTGTGACATTACATCTAGTTTGGCGGATCAGATTCCAGCAGGTACCAGTTTAAAAAAGGAGCGAGCAGTTCAACCACATCTCACTGTTTTATTTGAATAATTATCAGAGGCCTGGAGAAGTAAAACTGTGCAGTATTTCACAAGAAAAAAAGCAAAGCTTAGATCATCATCTTAAACTTAATGCAAAAATAAACACACAATTTTCTGTTTATCTTGTTAATCCTACATTGGGCCCTCTTATTTACTTTGTGACCACAGGTTGGGAACCACTGTGAGTGTCTCGCACTTTCCATGGAGACTATTTCCAACAATATTATGTAACATGTTTTTTTTTCTGTTTCGGGCAGCAGGCGGAATTGCTGTGGCAAGTTTAGACTAACCTTGGGGTGTATGCAGAATGTATGCTGGATAGCCACCGTTGATTGTTGACTTTGGTTTCCAAAAATGTTTACTTTCGCCAGCAATACAAAAAATGTTTGACAGGCTGAGACGGGCAGGGAGAGGAAGAAAAGAGAGTGGCATGGGTAAATTATATCTGCACAGATGAAAGGGGAGCTATAATTTGTTAACTATTATAGAATCATCAAGCTTCTATGATATTTGTGGGCACAGAAAAAACAAAATTATCATATTTGAATGTTGAGAAGCAGGTGAAAATTGGATTTAAAGCTAAGGTTGGTAATGTTGAGAAACCAGCGAGAGTACGCTAGATTTTTAAAAAGGATTCGACCGAAAAACCCAGCCCAGTGTTGCAACTCTTTTCCAATGAGCATTTCAAATTTTTGTCGGTTGCTGTTTGTAAACAAGCAGCATTCAAAGTTGGCCACGCCTCCACAGCTCAATGAGCCGAGAGGGAGAGAGAGAGAGCAGCGGTGGTCGAGTGAGCTATAGAGTGACTGAAAAGAGAGAGCGGCGTTAGTGAGAACAAAGCAGCGGATCAGAGAAATAAAATGTTATTTTCTGATTGTTTCCCGGCGGATTCGTTCTAAAACACACAACTAACTCTCTGCGGGAAGGTGCTAATTGCCAGATTTATAATGACCGCAGGCTTCCTGTCTGCTGGCTGTGGCTCAGCGCTGCTCTCGTCAAACTACAGACACACACCGATCATAGCAGCACTCACAGCACAGAGAGGAGCAGGGGGGGATCACTGGAACACACGCACATAACACAACCCGTTCTCATCCGTGAAATACGGACGCTTTGTATGTGGAGACTTGTGCCTCGGTGTCAGAAGCCGAGGGGCTCGACAAAGTGGCAGCATTTGACCACCTGAACGGGCTGCACACCCTGCGTGCTGTTATTGGCTGGGGGGTTACACCCCCACATGGGGCACAAAGCTTCTGTGCTGACGCCCAGAAGCGTCCCGAGTAAAGCAAAATAAGAAAAAGGAGAAAATACAGGCAGAGGGCTGCAGGGTCTCTGCAGAAACAGACACCGCCACACACTTTGGGTCATAAGTGATGATTGAGAGGGATTATTTTTGGAACCAGTCTATACATTGTTTTTTTAATTTTTATTATCATTTTTAGTTTAATTCTTGCATATTATACCTTTAATAAAATGCAAACATTTTTGATTGAAATCAGATTTGGAAACATTTGTAATGCAAAAAATTTACAATATAGTACTTTATTAATAATCAGAAACTAGTATTTTTTTCCTGTTTTGTTGTGAAAACCAGTCTAAATCAATCATGCCTTTTTAAAAATGTCAAGAATTTCAGGTATTTTTCAGTGAAATTCTTTAAAATCTCAACGAGTCTTAGACATACATATAAATGAACTGACCTAGCGTTAATGAAGAGAGCTTTCTGAATTCATCAAGGATGTTGGAGCTGGCAATTGATGACTTGGGTTTCATTTATTAATAATCAGGGAAGAGTGTGTACATGAATAACCTTGTAGATGCTGTTGATGTCTTAATCATTTAAAAAAAATCAAATAGTATCTTCTGAAAGCTATGTAAAAGTGGGTCCAATGCTATTAACGGACATAAAGTTATGTATCAAAGGATTCCTTTATGACTAATATTGTTCCCTACAGGCTCTTTCTGCAGTCTGGCCTTGTTTGTGTCTTGCTCTTATTGTTTATAGTGCCACACTGATAAAAATGCGAACCGTGTACAACACAAGGGAGACAAAAAACGACCAATAAAACTACACTAAATTGAACTGCACCAAACTTGTTACAAATGTCAAATTAAAAGCTCCACCTCTTATCTATAATGCGCCTCTGAGCCTGACAGTCTGTTTTGCCTTTATCCCCTCTTTGGACATTCAAATCTCCATTTCTCTCGGAGCTTTGAGGGCGTGTGCTCTGACAGAATGTCAGGCAATTAAACAGTCATGGCTCATTGAGCTGGAGGTGGGCCCGCTCCTCCAGGCTTCTATATAGGCAAGAGAAGAAATGAACGCAGGCTCTCCCTTCCATCCCTCGCACATTCTTTGACTCACAAACTTAGCGGTAAATCCACACAAGAAGTTCTTATCAAAAGACACCTTAAACAATTGTCAACTTTCACAAGGCTGAGCAGTGTCACTGTCACGGGTAATTATCTTGTGCCAGAATGTAAACGAGGACAATGTGTGGGACAACAAAGACGTGCTCTCACAGGGAATCCAGTCAAGTCCCTGCTGCAAGATAAACACATAAATGCTGTCACATTAATGATGGCACGAGGCGGCAGCTACATGATACTAACTCCTTCACGCCTATTCTACACCACAGAGGCATGAAAAAACAACAGGCAGCAGGTTCAATTAAGACACACACTGACAGAAAGCTTCAGGTAAAAACAAGTCACAATTCTTTATCCTATTTTTGTGATATTTCTGTAGCAGGTGGTCAAAACCTGCATTTTAACTTCTGTATTTTGTTCACGCTGGATATGAAAAGAGAATCGAGAACCGTGGCCAAACTCTCCGACTGCAACCGTTACAGACTGACACTTTGTTCAACACCCGAACCTTTCGAAAAGATTACTAACAACCTATTGGGGTACTGCTGCGTTGACATATTGAAGGGAGGAAGCAAGAACTGGATTCATGAATAACAATGGCTTATAAATTGCTTTTCATACAAACCACCCGCTGACCACCTGTATCACCTTAACTCTTAGCAACCACAGAGATACAATGGAAAGTGATGGGAAATACATGTGTTTAGAAAGTGTATGGTCTAGACCTGCTCTATATGAAAAGTGTCATGAGACAACTCCTGTTGTGATTTGGCACTATATAAATAAATATGGCTTGACCTTTTTATATACCAAACAAACAATAGCATGCATCCTTACTAAAATGCAACCTCATCCAAATCAACAGGGAATGTTTGCAAATATCAACCAGGTAAACCATCGTCCTGAAACTGCAGAGGTTAAGAGAAGAAATGTAAAATGTAAAATGTAAAATGTAACAAGTGGCTACTGAGGAGTCCACATCTTTCTTAATATGCTAATGCGACCATAGTGAAGATCCAACCCGGTATCACGCCTAAGCGTGTAACAGACGCAAACGCAACATAAGAAAACACATGACAACGTCACTACGAAACACATGACAAACATCTGTAATGTTACGTAACAGCGGTCTCGAACACTGGTCACCTGGTTGAAAGTCCTGTGTTTGTTAGAGCCATCCACCTCCCCTCTCACTCGCTATTAGCGGTCTTTCTCCCCTGTTATTCTATGTCATTACATTGCAGTCAATACAGACTAAATGGCGTGAAAATGACACGCCTACAGCAAGAACGGCGTTCTCGTTACACGTTTTTGCCTCGCGCATTATCGTGTCTTTCAAACGATCAAACGCCTTTTCGTGCGACCGGACTGGAAGATCGCATCCAGCTGCAGGCTTCATTTGACAATAGCATGGCTTAAGTGACCAAGAATTAAAACATAATCATGTGGCAAAACATGAATTTGACAGAGTCACACTTACTCAAGGACCAGCGTTTGTCTCTTAAAGAATGATAAATGATCACTACAAAGCTATACTCTTCCATTCGTTCACTTCTTTTTTAACAACATGTCTGGTGTAGTGGAAATTTCCTTTAATAAGATTATCTCATGTGAACTAGCAACCTCAGCAGTCAGTATTGATGTGTCTATAGGCAGCAAGACCGAGAGAAGCACATTCTCTGCCCGCCAGTATGGTGGTTGTCAGAGGCTGAGACGTCAACTGCAGGACCTCAATAGAAATGCATCAAACGTTTCACAAGTTAGACATATAAATGTGAGACTATGTCTAGGCCATTCATGGATTTTCAGGCCAAGTTTCTGTGTGTCCTTGCCATGCCTTTGCTTGCTTATTAACAAACCAAAGCTGTGGGAGTGACTTCACAGCAGATGTGTGTGGTATCTAAAACACATGACCTCAACCAACGTAATTCAATGTTAGCTGAGCAAACCACTGCCGCCATTAAAGTAATTCAATGTTACCACAACATGACTCATCACAGTGGTGAAGGTTATGTTTCACTGCCTGAATTTAACTTTAACCATCTTTGGTTGAGCGTACTAAATGCTGAATAATAACCACTGTGGCTGCTTCATTTACTGTAATGAAAAACTATTTCACACAAACACTCGTTCATTTATGAGATTAAACAGTTTAATTCTACTGTTATGGTATTCATATAAAACACTCATCAGTTTCTAAACTGTTTTGACAGGCTAAGGTGCAGCATAAGTGTCTAAATTAAGCCTTTAAATTGTATCAAACACACAGGAGGAGAATTTCAGCAGCTGTTAAAGACGTACAATAAATATATGCTGTAAGCGTGTTGTTATTAATAGGAATCAGGTATATTTCATGCAGTAGCTTCAACTGTAGAGGCCTTCTGACTTGATTTTATGTCTTTAACACTGTTTTTCACAGCTCATTATCAGAAACCTAATCCAGAGAGACTACAAACGTCTCCCTGAAAAAAACACAGCTGTTGGCTGTTTTTACATTTCTTTTTACAACATTGAAGTTATCAAATATTAATAGTTATTGACCTTGTATTTCTAGGAGACAAGTTGAAGGTTTTATCACTGACTTTACAGTCTAAGAATTCTTTGAGCCAGCATCTAGTTGCAGTTAGAAGAGCGGCACCGTATTTCCACACTCGGCTGTGTTGATTGCCATACGCTGTATCACTTTACACAGTAGCTGACAGGTTAGCAGCCAAATATGGTCAAATATGAGTGGATATGAAGTGCCATTTATCATTTCTTACAGTGCGTGACTTTAATGCAATTTTTCAAATTGTAATTGACTTGCAGTGACAGTATATAATCAGTATTTTTATATTAACAATGGACCACATGACTACTTGCATGTGAAAGGGGTTGTTTGTAGTGATGAACCCACAGAGAATTATCACCTCATTCTGCAGTTCCCCTCAGTATTACTGAGCTTTATAGAACGTTTCAGCTCATGTGCACCTATTTAACAATACATGCAAAAAAAAATACACAAAAAAAATCTATTTCTTTGTATTTTTATATCAAAATTAGGGCCGTCAAAAAGGAACGCGATAATAACGCCTTTACGCAAATTCGTTTCAATGCCACTAATTTCTTTGACGCATTAACGCAGTTGATCTTTTGGAGATTGTGGGCTCGATTTTAAAGCTAGAGTGAAGATACAGGTATCACATGAAATTGGAAAACCTAGGGAATCCTTTGGTACCAACCATGTCGTACTAGCTTGCGCTAAATTTTAGTGTGAAAAAACCGTCATGGCCATTTTCAAAGGGGTCCCTTGACCTCTGACCTCAAGATATGTGAATGAAAATGGGTTCTATGGGTACCCACGAGTCTCCCCTTTACAGACATGCCCACTTTATGATAATCACATGCAGTTTTGGGGCAAGTCATAGTCAAGTCAGCACACTGACACACTGACAGCTGTTGCTGCCTGTTGGGCTTGAGTTTGCCATGTTATGATTTGAGCATATTTTTTACGCTAAATGCAGTACCTGTGAGGGTTTCTGGACAATATCTGTAATTGTTTTGTGTTAATAGATTTCCAGATCTGACAGCCCCAATCAAAATCCAATCATCTTTTCTCCCTGTAAAACAAAATATCACATGTGCTTATGTAAGCTAGTACCAACCAATTTACACCAATAATATCATGACATTCATCCATCAATCAATCTGCAACTTTTAGCGACGAGGGAGGTGCATCTCTGTAGCTCCGCATCACGCTACATTCTGAGCCCGCCCACATTTCTGTGGTCCAATCAAATGCAAAGGATTTGATTTAAGCCCCTCTCATAACTGTTCACTGGGGAACACATCTTAATACAGGAGCTAAAGACGCTATGACTTCCGTTTCCCGGGGACTTTAAGGCCTGCAACTTTACGATTTACTTTACAGACAGCTGCTCTAATAAACCCACGATACACAACCTGCTCAGCACCAAACAGCAGGCAGACAAAGTTAACAGCTAGCTGGTGAACACTGTGGAGCATTGCATTTAGCAGCAGCTAAAGAGGCAGATATTTTCTCAGGAATTAGCGGAGGCCAAAAACGGAGCTAAAAGCAGAGTGAATAGCCGTCAATTTGCCAGAACCATGACTCCAAATGAACGCTTATGTTGCTCTAGTTTTGATTCTCAGCAGTCACCTGATTGCGGCTGAAATGATGGATGTGAACCGCGCAGAGCAAAAACACAAACCAAGCATTTTCCTTTACGGCACATTACCGAAATGTCACGATTTGCAGCTTCCTGGGGCCACTATGATCAGCGAGCATGGATGTATCGGGCACAGGGATGTTGATAATAGAATTTGCCGCTCAGGTACACTGGTCTAGTTATCGCATGTTAAAAATAAGCTCCTGTCACTGAGCTCCATCTTGTGAGATTCTCCAAGCAGGCTAATTGCCCAGTTATTCATGAGCAGTCTGGAGCCCCCATCTTCACTGTACTGTTACAGCAGATGCTGGTTTCAACACTCCCCCACCAACTCTTCACAGCTCTTCCCTCTGCCAGTTCTGACGGAGCAGGTCACCTGCTGATGGGCTGGCTTCCTCAAGGAGTTGACTCTATTAGCTATGGCAATGAGGGTCTTGGACCGGGATGTGTCTAGAATAGATGTGGTGGTTGACAAAGGATCGTTTTGGATCTCCAGAGTGAAATCCTCACTAGCTGAGGACACCATGGCATGTGTTCAACAATCCCCGTGGTGTTAGCAACTCAACTGTAAAACGCCATGTTTAACAGCTGATACTTTGATGCTATAATACACCACAGCGGCCATTATCGAGGTAGCTCCTGCGGTAGATCCCCTAATAAATTAAAACAAAATGCTCCTTCACAGCCAATTCTATGAGACTAGGTGACACTGACTCCCATATGAGATGGAAATGAGACTGTGAGTGACGCTTAGCACACCGAGTGCCGCATACCACTGGGATTTACAGGTCACAATGCCTGTCGTGCTGTAAAGCTCTAATGCTTAGAACACAATCATACCAACCACACAATATTAAAACATCATTTTCGCTTTGTCATAATGCATGAAACAGTTGCAGACAATAGACCCAGCAAAAAAACAAGTATGAGTATAAAATGTTGAACCTTACACTGTGTTGCATCGCATTCCAAACAATCCTCTGGTTTGCAGCATAAAAGCAGGGAAACAGAAAGTCTTAATTAATTCAGTGTAGGTGGAAGAAATCGTTGACGGACACACAAAACAAAAAAGCTAACCGCTCTATATGAGACATCAAAAATGTGTGGAGAATCAATTATATTGTGCAAAAAAAATATAATTAGCATTGAGTAAAACAAATAAGTCATTTATTGTTGTGGGACTCTAAGAGCCAGATGGCAAAAAAGCTGCTGCTTTTCAAACGATGTATTCATTAACTAAATAACCTGTTATTAACCTGACACAAAGCTCTGAGACATTTCCTTTTGCATGTTTTAAACACTGTGGGCGAGACTGCCTTTCCACTAAACTGAATTCATACATTTGGTACTTTTCAATAATGCAAAAAAAAATATCGTGCTGTACTGGTTTCTTCGTCATAACTGAGATACAATTTGAAAAGATTTACTTTGAAAAGGACTAAAGGGGAGAAAGGAAGGGCACTGTGTCTGCAAAGGTAATCCATGATGAGAACTGTCTCTCAGCTGAATTGGTCTGTCAGCTCCGTGTTAACCTTTACCCTGATGCAGCATTTTAGGTTTCAAGGTTGTTTGAGATGGAAATCCATGTATCAAGATCCAATCCAACAAACATGCGGCTAATCTGATAGAAAATAAAGGTGCGCTTTACAGCAAACAATTGATATGGTCAGCCTCACAAAATCTATCCATCTCTGCTTTCATCCCTTTCTTTTCTGTTTGCCAAGTACACAGAGATGAGAAGGGCACTGGACGCGGCGCACCCGCACCTTCCACTGCCCTCTTGGGGTAAAGCTGTTGATTCGTTAACAAACACAAATCGATAGAGGGGCCTGAATGGAGGACAAGTACAAAGAATTAATTTCCGGCTCCAGGGGCTTACGGTGGCAAATCACCAGCTTTAATCAACAGTGTCAAGTCAGAAAGACAAATGATGTTTACACTGAGGCAGTGTCTCGCCTGAAAACAGCAGCACTGGCTCTGTCTCCTTACCAGTCTGTCCAGGCTTGTGCCAGCTGCAGTGGTAGGCCGCTCCTCTGGGCTGTACGGCCTGAAGCGAGCGTTGAACACATCCGAAACACCGCGGGTAGACCTAGTCATTTCTGCGGGCTTTGGCTGGCCACAGCCTTGAAAAACCTGCAATTACAAAAACATGGGCACCCAATTGTCAGGGGTTTAAATTACTTGGGAAGCGGAAAAATAGGGAAAACACGCTGTTTTGTTAAGGTCTTGTGAAGCATTCGCCCCACATTACCAACGTGACAGTGCTCTACGTCAAGTTGAGGTAACCACGTTGATAGGTGAATCAACCAGGAGCTGTGACCAATGCTATTTAAGATGTTAGAGTTAAGTTTTTACAGGCTTTTGGGAAAATACCACATATACTTAAACCATAAACAAAACTGCATCTGTTGCATGGGAAAGCCAACAGAGCATTTAGCTTTGAATGAGAACAGGCATCCAAAACTGCGTGGGCAGAAAAAATTCTTCACAACCACCTACATTTTTTTTTTTTTCTTTCCGACTACAATTTTGTGGGCAAAGAAAAATGCAGTAAAACACAGGAAACACATTAACTACTGTTAGTTGAACTAAGATTATCTGACCAAATTCAAACATATAATTCAAATACAAGACCTAAACTTGGACATAATTAGAACGTGTTGCACTACACACCTTAGACACAGTCCAGTAGGACTTCCCCCCCCTTAGTTTCGCTTCAAGTTGGACTTCAACAGCCTGTCTGAGGTGTTACTTTTGTAATCTGGGGAATAAACATAATTGACATACCCTGTAGGAGACCTGGGCACTGTTATCTTGCATATTCATGATGGCCTCTGAAATCTTGACATCAATAGGCTCCATGACAGATTCAATGTTGAAAGGTCCCTCCAGCCTCTGTGCCACCAGCAGCATGGCATCTGTCATAACAGTGGTAAAAAAAAAGGTGGTGAGCAACGATGCAAACAGACACATTCAGTTGAAGAAACACTTCAACACTGGTATCCAAGTGGTCAAGCACTCACATATACATATAGCAATTATTGTCAAGTTCTTTTAAACACAAGACAAGATTTATTATGTGGTCTTGTTCACATGTGGCAGGGTCCAATATTAGAAGCACTTGAGAGAACCCAGTGCACTGCAACTTAAGAAAATACAAGCAAATAGAGAAAACACATTCACACGTTGGATTACACACAGATTTCGGGTAAATTGTTTTCATTAATTTAAACTGTACTATTAACTATTTGGGTCATGTACAGTTCATGGTTTGTAATAAGGTAACATTAGCACTCATTTGGTGGTTGCCTAGCAACATATACAATAAAAAGATGCAGCATACTGCAAAAAACATCTGATTGGGCAACATAAAAGTAAGGTGGTGCGCCTCGCGTTTTCCATCTGCAAAAAGCACTCTGTCTGATCGGGGCCTGAGAAGTTCACTGCAAATGTGGAGAACGCAATCATAAAACACGAGCAGGAAAGGTTCCACTGGATATACACCGATCATATGTAAATAATAAAGAAAATGAATGATAATTAGAAAAACGACCTCCTACTAACTGTATTTTGGAGAAAAACTGAATCTAATTTGTGTGAATAATTAGTCAAACTTAATAAGAATACATTTCCAAAGACCAATCTGACAGTACGCCACCTCAGAGTGTTCAGATAAGTTTACTAGAATGATCCCACTGGTATGATACCCATCAAAGGGTTAGATAAAGCAGTTATGTTATTTTAGAGAGAATATGAAAATATCGATATATATAATACACCGTGATATAGCCTAAAAATATCGAGATATTATCTATAAGCCATTTCGCCCAGCCCTATTGGGCATTTTTCACTAATTTCTGACATTTAAAAGACTACATGATTAATACACTGAAAAAAAGTGTAGCTTCTCAGGCATTGTTTCACCAAAGGTCATAGCTTCAAACAGCAAACTATTGTGTCTTTCCTTCTGATTACTCCACAGTATTGTCAATTACCTCCACCTCCTCATCACAGTCCACCAACACACACTGACTGTAAGAAGCGTGAATGCTTCTTGGGGCAAATTCAATTTTTATGTAGATCAACTCAATCAAGTCAACAAAATGTTGTTATGCTGCATGCAACAAACAGCTCTGATGAGTGATTGATTTAATAAAACTTTTGAAAGCCAAGCATTTTTTACATCCGCGGCAGGCGATGAATACTATAAGGTCAATGGCTCATTAATATCCTCGTGTGGACACAAGCCAGAAGGCCTTGTTGAACATGAGACGGTTACCATTATCTCCACAGAGTCCATTTGTTTTCATCACTTTTAATTAACACCTCTGATCATTTCAAAAAGAGATTCAAAATATTTAATAATTACAGCTGTGATGGCGCAGATTTTACAGTAGCTCAAAGTAGTTAGGCAACAGCTGTTGCTGTTAGAGGTTAAGTGCGTTAATTGATATTGCCATGAAACAGAAACAGTGCTAAAGTGCTCTCAAGCCCACAGGGTTTATATACTAATGTGCCACAGTCTCTGTAATGGCCGTTCTGCGTTTTGAATGGCGTGCCACAGGGAGTTGGACATCACTAAACCACTAACTCATAACTGAGCGAGTCCCAGGTCTGGAGACAGTACTTAAGTAGTCTGTCAGGAGAGGTTTCTCCATCCATAGACCTCCCAGGACAAGACCTCACCAGCAGTCTGTCGTAATGACTCTACAATTACGTCCTTACTAAATAAGGTCATCCTGTCATTTGGAGTCTACAGAAACAATGGCCCCTTACGTGCTCGCATCACTTTATTTAATCTGCAATAAAATGAAGTGAGCAGAGTTCTGTATTTTGAAGAATATCTTATTTATTTTGGCTTGCTGCTCACATCACCCCACCCATCATAAGAGAATAGTAGAATTTATTCCCAAGCTGTGAAGGCACAGATAATATTTCAGAGAACAGACCAAAAAACAGTGATGGAAACTGTGTAAAAAAATATATGTATGAAGATAATGGACTTTAATTGAAAAAAAAAAAAGACTAACACTCTGTGTAAAAGGTGGCCACAGACTTAAAGGGGAAATAGGAGACAAATACTACAAAAAAAAAAAATTACACCTCAGTTCTTTGATAGCACGCCTGTCCAGCTTTTCATTCTTGTGGGACCTGAGATCACTAATGGCGGGGGAAAAGAGCTAAGAAACATTAGCGCAGCTCTGGCTCGATTTCCTTTCCAATTATGTCGAAGTCTGAGCCTTTGAAGAGCTCTTCTGTTTGTTAACATAGAAAAATCTAATAGCCTGTGAGGCTTGCTGAGATTTTAATATACAGACTATGTCGGAGCCAAATGGTTTTCTGCAGGAGCACTTCCATCGCACCACTGTGCGACCATATGGCCTAAGTGCAGATGACACCTGTACCAGCAGAGAAATCAAACAAAAAAATAAGGTTTTCTACTACTTTGCATTGATGCTGATCAGATGCTATATTGCTTTTCTTGATGCTAAACTGCAATTTAGGCACAACGCTTTCTTTGTGTTCTTGTATTTCTTGAAAATAATTTGAACTTGGCATTTGCCATATAGCTTGCTGTTTAATCTGATTATGATGTAAATTCATTCAACTGCCTGAGGTATGTCTGCTTGCTTGATAACAAACACGTAACAAAAAAAATCGCAATTCAAGCGTGAGCTTAAAAACTGTCAAGTGCAAATACTGGAAATTTAGGTCAAGGGAGCCAACTGGGAACAACTCATATTTCATAATGTGAGAAAAGAAGAGTGCCTCTAGCATCAGAGATGATGGAAACCATGGTGACTTGTCTGCAACTTATCAGATGGGCTCGACAAACAGAGGGAGAGCCGGGAACTTTGTCTTCATGCATAACTGAGGGAGAGCAGACAGGGTGCGACAGGAACAGAGAGAGAGAGAGAAAGAAGAGAGCAGGAGAATGGGAAGTGGTGATTGGGTTGAATCAGGCCAGTCCCAGAGGAAGGGCTCCTGCACCGCGTGTGGAAAACCTCTACCTACATGGAGAATTAATGACCATCATTTATGAGGAGCGCATGGAGTCCAGTCCGCTGTGGCATGGCTGCCACTCTGAGCCAAATTTTCCCCTGCATCACTTTTGCGGCACCGAGATAGGCCACCGGCCAGCTGGAGGAAATCTTTTTATCATCACGACACAGCCATGCAAATAGACGCATCTTGTCCTATTCTGAGCCGAGGGCTTTAAAAACAACAACTGAGACTGTGCCTGGATATCGACATGTAAAACTAAAAAAGACACCATGCCGTGAAGCCACAGCGTGATCCAAATATTTTTGTTTCATATCTGAGGTTAATGTTTCAGTTTGCGATGTGAAACATGCTTATTTGCACGGTCTTGCTAAACAGTAAAATAAAATCCGAGGAGGTAATATTACTCTGGGCTCTGCCTCTTTATCGAGATTGATGTCCACTTAAATTCAGGCTATGTCAGCCAGAGGCAACCTCCGGCAGACAAGGACAAATAAGGAAAGTGAACAGGCCCATCTATGGCCCTTTGCCTGTGAAGAGCTCCACAGAATGAAAAATGGCTCTAGTGTAATTTGGATTCTGTAAAGCATAGCTCATCTGAGGTTCAGTCAACCAACTAATGGTGCTATATGAAACTGTATAAAAATGGATAAGAAAAAAAGGCATGTTGTTCCTTGGTCACACTTTGTCCTGATCAAAAAAAGTCCTTGAACATACACATATGTGCACGCACGCACACACACACACACACACACACACACACAAAGACACGTTTCCACATAATGTTAAAAACAAGCTTTCACTTTTAAAGTATTAATAGCAATAAAAGAGAGACGGCACACTCGCACCATCAACAATTATTTTTTCTTATCGAACCATAAAAGCTTTTTCAAAATGAGAATTTCTTCTTTTATAAAAAAACCCTCATATACAATGGAAGCTGAATTTCTCCAAGACTACCACAGACAAGCTGGTGGTGACGCTTGCTTTCTTTTGTCAACCTCCAGTGACTTGTTAAGGGCAGTCACAGAAAAGGACAACATACTGTATATAAATAAAAAAGATCCTCTGCTGATACAAGAATTACAAAAAGAAGGTCACGAATATATAAATGCGGTACATACACAAACCAGAGCTTTTCTACAAGCTCAAATGGAGCCCACAGGATGGAGCGTATCACTGTAAATGCAATCTATTATAATGAAGGCATTTCTAGTTGATAAAGAACTGCTTTTAGAGGGGTTTTTTTGCTATAGCGGCAATGCTGTTCTGTCAGTCAGTCGATCACTTTGGTCCAGACTGAATATATAATTATCTCAAATGGATTGCCATGAAATTTTGTGCAGATATTCATGTTCCCAAGAGGATGAATCCTGCAGACTTTGGTGATTCCCTGATTTTTTCTATAGCACCATCAGTAGGTCAATTTGTTCCCTTTTCCAGTGTAATATCTCAACATCTACTAGATTTATTGGGCGTAAATTTTGTACAGACATTCAATCCAAGACGATGTATATTTTGGTGATCTCCTGACTTCTCTTGACTTTTCCTCTTGTGCATCCCTGAGGTCAAGATTTGTGAAAAGTGAAGCCAATGCTGAAGTGCCTTAAACTTGCATTCTTTCTAACAGCCAGCAGGGGGCGACTCCTCTGGTTGCAAAAAGAAGTCTGATTGTATAGAAGTTTATGAGAAAATGACCTTACTTCTCACTTGATTTATTACCTCAGTAAACATTGTAAACATGAGTTTATGGTCTCAATCGCTAGTTTCAAGTCTTCTTCAATACAGCATGATGTTCATTTAGTAAATTATGGTCCCATTTAGAGTCAAATAGACCATAAAGCAGGGTATGCTTTAGGGCGTGGCTACCTTGTGATTGACAGGTCGCTACCACGGCGTTGTCCGGTCTGGAAGTTGTCCGTATTTTTGTCATACAACTTTAACCCTTTCACAGTGTTGTCAGTTCACAAAAGTTAATTAGAATTTTCGTCGTCTAGAAATGTCTTATTCAGCGTTTGTAATTAGCTCCACCCTCTCGTGACACTTCAGGTTGCAAAAAGCCAAAATGGAGACGGCCAGAAACCAAGATGGCAACGGCCAAAATGCAGAACCCGAGGTTTCAAAAAAGGCAGTCCACAAACCAATGGGTGATGTCACGGTGACTACGTCCACTTCTTATATACAGTCATTGATTTCAACAACCATTGGATAGTTTGCCAAAAGATTTGGCAGATTTGTGCCCTTCATGAGATTTGTAATACCTTTAGTGATACCCTGACTTTTTATCTAGAGCCGTCATCAGGTCAAAATTTCTATTTTCCCCAATACTTTGGTTTATGACCAAATACCTGCAAATCTAATAGCATTCCCATCAGCCTCAGCTTTACTCCGTGTTTACTGCTAATTAACAAATGTTAGCATGCTAAACTAACATGGTAAACATGACCTGCTAAACATCAACATGTTAGCATTGTAACTGTGAGCATGTTAGCATGCCAACCTTAGCATTTAGGTCAAAGCACAGCTGTGCCTAAGTACAGCCTCAGAGAGCTGTTAGCATGCATGTAGACGCTTACGTAGTTGTGTTTAAAAATAAAGCATGACACACTCATCATCATTTTTTTTTCCATTTTTCCAATACAGATTTGCAACGGAGTGATAACAGCACACTAAATAATATGCAAGGCTACTAATGTAAATATATACTGGCGCAGCACTGATACTGTACTGCACTGCTAATGAAACTAAGTAGCATAATCCAATAATGAGCCATTCCCAAGCAGATCGTGTTACTAATGGGGTTGGAGATGTCATGGAATTTCAGTCTATGGATGCTGACAGGAGTGTTTCAACTATTTTGCCCACAAATACGTTGAAGAAGTCCTTCCCCCCAGTCAGTATCCTTGTTTTCACTTTGTCAAATCCATGTTACGGGGCGCATCGACACCACAAAACTCAGATGTGATCTGGACAGGCTCAATAGCAAAGACAATTGAGCAGCTCCGAGCAAGGAACATTTTTAGGCCTCGCTGCTCATAACCAGAGAGAATAATTCACAAAATTTCTCTCGTTCTGCACTAAATATAACTGTATAGACAAGCAAAGAACTATAAAACAAAATGGAAACTAAATGCTGTTGCTACAGAAGCCTTTGCACATAAAACAGAGCAAGAGCACAATATGTTCCACAATATTTGTTTGACGTCTTTAGACAAACGACCTAAAAGGGTGGCATAGGCGGGGTCTATACTCTGCCAGAAATAACTCCTGTTTGTGGAAGCTATATAATGTAATGTAATTTCCTCAGCCCCCAATTTTCAAGTTTACGGTTTTCTCAGAGCTGGAAGTACTATACTGCAAAAAGGGCAATTCCAAAAATATATCTTATTTAAGGGTCATCAAAAATAATTTTATTCTTATCTATAATCTTGTCAAGCACCATTTAAAATTTGTGTCAAGGTAAACGTTCTTGATTTTTTTCAAGACATTCGCTCTATTTTCAGTGGGAGCTGAATGTCTGAAAAGTGGTTTGCACGGATTTTACAATAAGATTTATTAAGAAAACTAGATGGTTTGTTTATTCCAAGAACCAGACCAAACTGAGCAACAACGCAACACTGCAAATTTGTTGTTCAATGCAGAAACTAAATAAGTAAGCAGGATAATCTTAAAGTTGAAAGATTTAATTGGACTTCAAAGATTTTCTGAGTTTTCAAGTTATCTTAATAATTCAACAGTCTTCGATTACCACATATTAGGTAAAAAAAGCTTCCAAAGTTCCAGTTCTATACTAAAAACAACAACATAAAAACTTGGGTGGTGAAACAAGCCACAAAGATTAGACAGCGCAAACAACCATTATAAATCCATTTAACTCCAATGGTGTGGGTGAAATAGCTTTTACGCACCGCTGTTCTAAATCACTGCTGTTCAAAAGCATCTATCCTCTGGATGGAAATTCAGACTTCACACAGGAATAGAACAGAGGATGCCGCTAGTTTGCAGGTATACAGTGCCTACTCCACATATTGGACCCCAAACTGGGTGAAGACAAAGATAGACAGTCGTATGAGTATTCTACATATTCAATTAAACTTCTTCTAGCTGTGGGTGTTCCAAGTTTGAGGAGCTGAAATGCCAACTAAATATAAAGACTGGTGGCTGAATTTCTGCAGCCTGTGAGAGTTCAAGCTCTCTGATTTCAAATCCACTGTAGCTCTGATTGCACAATCAGATGTGTTATTATTAGGCATACAACAGAACAGATGTAAGGCAGCTTTCTGTCTCCCTTTTTCTTCCTTGATGATACAGAATGCAGGAGGGCAAAGCAGAGACGTCTACAGAAATCTGTAGACAATCATAGAAATCAGTGACCGCTTGCTAGACTACTGTAAAGGCAGAAGTAATTAAAAATGTATTCAATACAGTATAACACATTATTTCCAGTGGTGAAATGTAACTAAGTAAGGTACTTGTACTCTACTTGAGTATTCTCTTTTCATGCAACTTTATACTGCTACTTCACTACATTTCAGAGGGAAATATTGTGCTCTTTACTCCACTGCAATAATCTGACAGCAAGAGTTACAAGTTACTTCACAAAATTAAGCGTTTTGCATACAAAACATGTGAAGTACTTATAAAATATGATGCTTTGTTATACATTGAACTACCCAGCAGTATATACGGGTAGAGCTGAAACGATTAGTCAATTAATCAATTGACAAAAGATTACCTGGAAACCTCTTTGACAATCATTCAAGTCAGATTTCATGGTTCCAGCCTCTCAAATGTGAGGATTAACTGTTTGAATTATTTTTATTATCCACTTTTAATAATTTCGGACTATTGGTTGGACACAACAAGCACTGTGCATTTTCAGATTTTTCAATTACTCATATATCAATCCATTAATGGAGAAAATAATCAAAAGATTAATTAGAGTCCTGTACAAAATAGTTTAAACTGCACCTCAACCAGCTGCAACATTAAAATGCTGCTTACACATGAATGCATCAGTAATACTAATATGATATAATATATAGTTAAACTCATAGGGGCCTTTTTTCTGCATTGAGTACTTTTACTGTAAGTATCTGATAATACTTCAACTTGTAAGGGAGTATTTTTAAAGTGTGGTATTAGTATTTTTAATTACATAAAAGTAGGGATGTACCGATTCAACTTTTTCAGCCCCGATACCGATACCGATAGCGATAGTTGAGTATCGGCCGATACCGAGTACCGATCCGATACCAGTGTTTAGTTAATGTCTCACTGTGTGGAAGTGACTGGGATAATTCGTTTATGTGTAAGGTAACATCAGAATTGGCTTAAACATTGCTTTCTAACTTTGTAAAATAAAATGTAACAAATAAATACGTAAATATAAATTTACTGAATTGTTATTTATTATTTAAATAATAAATCGTACACCAGAAACTTGGTAAAAAAAATGTGTAAACCTTTTAATGCAGCAACAAATTAGTCAAAACTTAAAAAAGGAATTCAAATTCCAGTATATAATGTATATAGTATATAAATATAGAATTGAAGTGAATAGATCGGCCCCATCGTCACCGATACCCGGTCCAGCTATTTGAGTCAGTATCGGCCCGATATCCGATCCGGTATCGGTATGGGTGCATCCCTACATAAAAGTTCTTAATATTTCCTCCACCACTGATCATTTCATAGGAGACTGCTGTAACAGGTTAATCGGCGGCTGTAACCGTTCATACTGTAGAGACTCAAGCCTGCAACTGTAGTTCCATATGTGCAATTACATTGCATTACCAAATAGAGATAAGCTTTAGCTCTTTCAGTGCACTTGCTCTCTGTTATTCACCCACTCATGTGCTCTCTGTCTCTGTCTCTCTCCCTTTGGCAGATCAGTTAGAGAGTTGGTTAAATCTATTTTAAACATTAATAACACTGAATTAAATGTGTTTGCTAAATAGAAACGCCTCTTCCCTTAAGCTGAATATTTTCTGAGCCACATACAACCCTGGTCGGGAGGAAGGTCACTAAGCCAGGTTGGGTGATGTGTGTTGACCTATTCAGATTGGCTGCCAACGCATGTTTTGCCCGTGCCACTGTGTAGGAGTGAAACGGAGTATTAGCTTGCCTTAATTATGGTAAAGTGTAAAGGTGTGAGTTATACAGTATTCACTGTTTGAATTCATGCTGGTAAAACCACAAAATTCAAAACCCTTCGGCATCCTCGTGAGCAAAAAATATTTTGGTCTATTTGTGTGGTCTGACTTCCAGCCATAGGCTGTCCACTCAGTGCGTTAGGGAAGGTTTTTCCTCTCAATATTTTATTCATGAGGACTTTTTTTCACAAAGGAGAGGATATGTTGCTGGCTTGAATTTTCATAAACAGTGAGGTTGCGGCTGGCTCCAGTTACCAAGTGAAACAAATCACCTAATTAAAAAGAAATGAGCAGATAGAATCGATGCAGATC
Source organism: Sebastolobus alascanus (assembly GCA_916701645.2). Classification (NCBI taxonomy): domain Eukaryota; kingdom Metazoa; phylum Chordata; class Actinopteri; order Perciformes; family Sebastidae; genus Sebastolobus; species Sebastolobus alascanus. The sequence goes on from CAKAOJ020000059.1 coordinate 1,412,953, forward strand.
GCTTCCAATGTGGTGACATGTCTCTTCGGGGAGAACGGTAACAGCCTGTAAACACCAATGCTACAAGATAGCAAATAAAGCTGTGGCAGAGTCAACCAGTTCACTTATGAATGACGTTAAACCGATCGCGTGTCTCACTCTGTGAATATAGTGGAGGTGCGGGAGGAAATGTTCCATCACAGGTGTCAACCTGTCAACACAAAAAAAAAATAATGACACGAGGGGTGTAAACCGCAGTGGACAATATTCATCAACGCAGCATGTCATTGGTATTCAAACGACCCGAGAGGAAGAAGACATTCGTGCAGACAGCCTGATAAATAACATCAAAATGGTTAAAAACAGCCTGCTTCAGAACAAAAAAAAATACCCAACCGTAAGAGTTTTTAAACAACACAAAGACAAGTAAACACTGTCAAAGTGATTGTCTTAAAACAGACATCCAGTGATTTATGCAGAAAGCGTAATGCTCTATATATCCCAGAGGACTTGGCGTGTGGGTTCTGATTATGTTCGGTGGAGAGTTCTCAGGTACGGCGAACAGACTGACAGCTGTTCATCAGACGCTCCATGCTTCAGTTAATTCATGTAATTAAAATCTAATCCCGCTCTTAATCTCATCAAATTGCACATGTACTGCTTTTATAAGTGCATATTTATAATGATAAGGCGTATTTATTACAAATTAATTTCTAAATCAAATTCTGCTGTTTGCATTTTAGAATACACACGATATACTGCTTTAAAACATACTGTAATTAGCATCTGGTTCCATAATTAATGCTCTGAGCAAGTCTTGTCTTTAGGAGCAGAACGGGGAGAGGTCAGCGAGGATTTGTCCTCCAGTGGGAACAAATGGATTATAGACTGGCTACTCAGCAGAGTCCATTTAATCTACTGTATGATTTATTCAGATTTGATTTATTCAGTGTAACATTAAGGAAGAAATACAAATTACAGACATCCTAGCTCTGTTTAGCTTGATGTTTCCTAAATCTATAGGTATCATTTTAGCTGTTGAATGAATGACCAAATAGGCTATTTAGTAACACTACTGACTGAGGAAGAGTGTTTTATATCAATATTAATAATGACATGACCCTGTGGAACTAAAGCTATATTAGTTCCAGGAACAGCACCTTTCAAAAGTAATCTAAAATGACAATGTAAGACAAGCGTCTATAAAATTGACATTGGCCTTTTGGAGCCTGCAATCAGCTTGTGTTTTAAACTAAATTTCGTGGTCATATCTTATTTGCTTGTCTAATTAATTTCTTGCTCAGGGGCAGTGGCGTCGCCTGGCCTTGGCATTCGGAAGATTTTTTTTCTTTAGCCCTGAATAATTCTCCACTTTGAGCGGTTAATTGTCACTAAGAAGATGGCAGTGTTGTAATTTTGTATCTTTAGTGAACGGAACGGCATTACGAGAGAGAGAAAGAGAGAGAGAGAGAGAGAGAGAGAGAGAGAGAGAGAGAGAGAGAGAGAGAGAGAGAGAGAGAGAGAGAGAGAGAGAGAGAGAGACAGAGAGAGAGAGCGAGAGGGCTTACAGGAAAATACATGGAAATACTCACGTCTTATTGGCTAACAGTTCAGTCAGTCATGGATATACAAAGATTTTTTACAGGTAAAAGAGGGGAAGGGGAATATTGTGATGAGGGATGCACCGATACCGGATCGGATATCGGGTCGATACAAACTCTAATAGCTGGATTGGGTATCGGTGAAATTGGGGCCGATCTAGTCAATTCAATTCTATGTTTGTATACAATATACATTTTATACTGGAATTTTTAAATTGTGACCAATTTGTTGCTGCAATAAAAAGGTTTACAATTGAATTGTAATTCCTGTTAATTTGGAAGATTTTTTACCAAGTTGCTGGTGTACGATTTTTTTATTTTAATACAATTCAGTACAATTTTATCTATGTATTTATTTGTTACATTTTGTTTTACAAAGTTAGGAAAGCAATGTTTAAGTCAAGCCTGCATCCAGCCACTTCCACACAGTGAGGCATGCAGTTTATTAATTAAACACTGGTATCGGATCGGTGCTCAGTATCGGCCGATAGCCGAAGCCCAGGTATCGGTATCGGGACTGAAAAAGTCAAATCGGTGCATCCCTAATTGTGATATACATCGTTATCTAGATATGAAATTATCTATTTTGTGATAGAAGATTTTGGCCATTTCGCCCAGCCTTATATTGTCCCATTGTCATTTGATATCTTGTTATTATAAACATATTGATCAAAGATGCTTTAAAAAAAACTGCACTTTTTTTTAAGCTGTCATAAGCCTTGTCATAATCATGTGATTTAGGATGGCAATTATTCCATCATTTATTGTACACTGGCTTAACAACAAATCATTAATTTCAAAGGAAATGGAATATCGAATCAAAATGAAGAAACTTGAACCTGTTATTTTTCTAAAAGTGCAGAAGCAGAAAATTGGCAAATATATTCAGAGACATTCTGAAACATTTCACAAGTCGGAGGAATATATAGCAGTGCAGCTGCTCTTCAAACACACATCTGTTTCAGCTTGCCTCTTCGGTGCCACACACTTACATTACGAATAAATGAAGGTGAGGCCTTGGTTGATGTGAACTTCGCGCTTTTTTTGGTTCAAGTTCTGTCACAAGTTGAAATTTCTTCAATCAGAAGGTGTTATTTCCTGCGAGTGGAGTCGTTCAGGGGGAAGGTGTTGTAGGGAAAAATCGTTGCTATCATGGGCACAGCCTCTCGGTTTAAAGGATTTCTCACTCTTTTGCTTGGATTAGTTTTCACCTCCCCAATATCTTGTCTTCTCTGGTCAGTGGAGCAGCTTCCATTCAGACCAACCACAGGATGAATCAAGATGAATATCTTAGCTGCGAGTCTGTACCGGCTCTGTGTCAGGACTCTCAGGTGTTTCTCGCAATTTCTCTCTGAGCCCTGGAGCTAAAGCTTCTTATTCTTTTTCAGTGAGCTGATACAACCCATTTTTAGTTGACCGCACTGTAAATAACGGCAAGATGACTGTCATGTCGGAGTAATAATCATTTACTGTTATGTAAGAGGACTATGTACAGTACTGTACGATTCATATCATCATCATCTATATGGCATTACACATTACATTATGCTGAACATGACGGAACCCTCCTGACAATTTTACACCAAGAGCCAAGTCAATACCTTTTTTGTGGTTAGGGCCTTAAGCTAATTGAAAATCTTTCATCCTATAACGAGCATGAAATGTCAGAGCCAAAAGATATGGAACTGGCATTTAATCTACACTGAGGAACAATAATCCAATTGACAAGAGTACTGATGAAGACAGAATGAACGCCGCTCCACGATTAATGGCAGAAATGTAAAATTGTTAAATTCAAGTTGAGCCGTTTCTGAACTGTATTCCTCGTTTGTGGAGTACACACAGAACGTTTTAGTTAGATTGAAATACACATGCTTGGTCTGAGTGAGCATGCAGCAATCTATTTCTATTTACACTTAATAATATGTATTGTAATATATAACAGGTGTAGAGACATAGAGAGTGTCATGACATTGAAGAGGATACATGGTTTTTAAATAGATGAATTACATTAACATTACAGGACATACAGACAAAACAGACTGACAGGACTTTGAAATTGATTTTTTAATGCCATAATCAATATATTTGCTTCATTTGAGTCTATACGGAGGTAGAAAGAAGTTACCGCTTTTATCGTTGTAGTCAGAGTAACGTGACGTCATATCCGCTCCGTAACCGTCACCAAAACAAAACGCAGCCGGCCGCAGCGAGCCGAAACGACAAAGCAGAAAACGGCGAGGGTCTGCGTGAATAGGACCTGCACTCTCACATTTTAAATCCAAAGTGGTAAACACTACACATACAGTAAAGTATGGAAACACTTAACCTTAACCATAACCATAACCATAACCTTAACCATAACCTTTTGCTGCAATTAGGCGATATGATACGACATTAGCATAATGTTAACTGCATTTTTATCCCAATAACCCCGGTACTGCCTGTGAAATACATGACTGAGTCAATGAATGGTTACAGGTTTGCAAAGCAGACACACCATCGTCTTCCTTCTACCACTCTACAAGTTAACATTCAATGGATTTATGTCTGCCGCTGGGTCTGTCAGTACCGCAAACTTCTCTTAGATTATAACAATTAGTGTGCACTAAATATCATTTAAAAGTATGGTGATCACACAATGGATTTCTTGCATGTTTATGATGTGATGTTTTGACTTTGGTTCAATCACTGCCACAGTCATGAATTCAATTATGAAAGATCATATGCTGCTGTTGTCATAACACATCACACGCCTGAAATCTATCTATACTGTTGTGCTGAAATGCAGTGTGAGCTAAATAAAAATTAAAAACAGTATAAAGCTAATTATGACAATTTTACTTAATTAAATAGAAACAATTATTCTACATACATTTTTTATTATATATCGTTAAGTATAAAGTATATAATGCATTATGTATTGACAAATAAAATAAGAACTAATGTCAAACAAATAGATTAAATAACAATGTTGGATCTGTGTGAACAAACAAACTCGTGTACAAACTGAATACATATCGAGATTTCTTGTGTCAAATGCAGATATCTCACTGCTTTCATGAGAGGCCGTAAGGCAGTGGGCCAACTTGTGTATTTAGCCACTCTTGTATGCAGTTTTATCAACTTCTGACTGAATTCTTCTGAATTCTTTTGAACGGACAAATCAAATGTTTAATGATGTAGGTCAACTCAACACATAACACAACACATATTTCCAACATGCCCCTCTGTGTCTTGCAAGATAAAATATGGCACCCTGTGGTTCTTTTAACGACTTGAACAACAGAGAAAACTATATTACAATATTCAGTTAAACATGTTACAATGTCATTAACAACCGTAACTAAGAATCCCAAGAAATAACATCCATGAATTGACTGAATTAGTCACGAATGTGCACATTGGGTCTCTATACACTGCTTTCCAAACAAGCCCAAGGAAAGCTAATAAATACAGTCGTCCTTGAAAATATGTCAAGTATAATCTTCATGTTAGCTTCAATAACTATGTAATGTGTGTGTTTTCAAAAACATATGATGCTGTGCACTACAATTTTGAAGCTAGAAAAGATAAGATTTGCTCTACGAGGACCTCAGGCTAATTTTAGCAGCATATGGCAACCTTTCATTACATATCTGCTTGAGCTGCTGTGAGATTTGTAGTATGGTTTGTTTTCATCATTTGCTATAAAATTTGTTTACTCCAAACTGCCGCGCACACACACAAAAACACCTTGTCTATCATTGTTTTTTTTTAAAAAAAAGTCTGTTTATTAATTATTATTTGGTTTTATTATTATTACTATTATTATTTTAATATGGGGATTATCTTACTATACATAGCTTGATTGTCCAAATAGCTCTTAATATTTGCTGAATACACCCTCATTATATGTCAAACTTATTGCATTGTAGGATATATGGATTTGGCTATAAAGCTAAACCTGCATCAAGCTGTCAACCTATCTTAGTATTTGTCGACTTGGTTTAAACTGCAAGTATATCTACCTTTAGAAAACTTTACCACATAAATTACTACTAGCCTCTTTGCGATTTTTATTCAACAAACTATCACTGCATGTTTCAAAAAGTACAAGATGTCCAATCGATCTACCTACTACCGCACGATCCCAAAAGAAAACTCTGAGGTCTGTATGCCCTCTTGGACTGAGGGCACTGAAATCTGCATATGTGCTATTTCAGGTTTTGAGTGGTCGTAAACTTCATTAATGTGTGTTTACACTCCACTACACCCCCGTTTTTAGAGGAAAGTTCCCCAACAACTTGCCCTTTCTCCTTCCACACTGCAGTTGCTGTGCCCTGTGCTTGTTTAACACACAGAGACATTCAGGCCACCATGAATCATTTAAACAGATCTGCTTCCACATCGATATTAGCAGCAAACACCCACAGATATTGCTTTCTTTCCTGCCTGCCATACAATGTATAGTTACAGAAACAAACTGTCAGACACCACGGACAGAGGTAGAGTACATCTTGCATTAGATCATCGCAGTCATCTGTTAAAATGGTTGTTTTCGAGGGCTTTGCAAAAGAAGCAAACCTCATCAATTACTAACAAAATTGAAGACTTAAACAAGAAGGCATATGCTTTGACAGATATTAAAAAGACATTGTTATCTCCTGAAAAAATAAATGATTTACTTTTATTTTCCATTATGCACTTTTTCAGACATCTCTATTGTGGTCATTGCTAATGAAACTCATTCCTCACCTTCATCCTTAAAGTCTACATCAAAAATATAAAGCTGCAGCGGGTAGAATTGGAGCACATATGATTAAAAATAAAATGAGAAAGTTTGTGACCCGGCAGCCGTGTTGAGAACAGTTGAGGAAATACAAAGCACCGCCCACCAGTCGGAGCAAACTTTCTCATTTTACAGTTAAACAGTACACTAAAAGATGTTTCTGAAAACATTTTATGCAAGAAATTGGCATTACAGTAACAATATTGATTGTAATCATATTGATTCTTATTTGATCAGCGCTCCCTAGTTTAAGCGTTTGATCGGAGTTCGCGAGTGATTGACAGCTGCCTCCGTTGAATGAACAGCCAATAGGAACACTCTCTCTCTGAAAAGACCTGTGATTGGTCAAAGTCTCCCGTCACTGGCTAGATTTTTTAAAGCCTGAAAACAGAGTCATGAGGAGTTGCAGAAGTCTGGTTTTCTCTCAGAACACTTGAATTACAATATGCTGAAAGGTTATTATGGATTTTTTGTCCAATGATGCCAAAAACTTTATGCCTACCCTCGGTTTAAGAGATAGTTTGATGAATCAAATGACTTTGCTATGAGAAAAAATGTTGGTAGTGCTGCTGATCCAACTGAGAATCAACCCTCCACCCTGAAGCTCTTTGCAGCTTTCACCCTCTTTGAGCTGCTCGTTGTCTTGGATCGCTGGTCCATACAGTCCCAGTGGCTCTCGCAAAGACTGGCACAAAACTTTGTGCAGCCGCTCCAAGGTCACAAGCTTGCACAAGCTGGTAGTACACTACACGCCCAGCGTAAAATGGCCGAGTGCCAAAGACAACGAGGGATTGGTGAGGAGGACTGAACATCAAGCCAAAAATAAACCTAAACAAGAGCTAAAAGGAGAGAGAATACTGGAGGTATACATTTGTCAGATGCTCTCACTCTGCTGGATGTGTTTTTTCGCTTTCGATGTGAGTATTCGCTTGTTTGCTAACACACATTCGATAGGGGGATAACAGGGCTCCAGAGTGCGGCCATTTTGGTTGCACATGCAACCAAAAATCTGTCAAGTGCGACTAAACATTTTCAGTGGTCGCAACGGTGCGCCCGACATTTAGTAGGTCTGTCTCTGTGTGTGTATGTGTTTAGCATCACTCTTTTTTTCCCATCCGAATTCTGCAAAGAGCCGCGCCCTACTCTGCCTCTGACCCTGATACTCTTCTTTGCTGAATGCGGATGGGGAAAACAAATAAGGCATGTTGTATGTATATGTGAAACCCCACCCTATAGTCCTCCTCGAGCGACATCACAACCTTAAAACAAACCGGTAATTCAAAATGAAGAGAACGATTGATTGTTTTTTCTGTCAAGAAGAATGCTGCGGTGCCCATTACACCCGTCCCCGGGCCCAGCCCAGACCCCACATCATCGGCGGAGGTAAAACGCTCCACCGCCCGTCTCCCCCGTACCCGGTAAGAGGCCTAATCCTGACGTAACATCTTCGGCAGAGATGGCCTCATCAGAGCCAGAGCCTACCACATACAAAAAAGGCCAAAAGAATGGCTTGTCCGGTTTCCATGATATGGCAAAACGGCCAACATTTTGCATTGCATTCATTGCAAAGAGCTCGGCCAAAGCGGCTGGGAACAGTCCGAACAGTTACGAATTGAAACGTTAAAGAAGCACAGTGTCTCCAAGAAACACGTCCTGTGCCGTGACAGATGTGAGGCCATCAGAGCAGCCCCCCCCCTCCCTGCAGCATTTCAGCGCCAGACAGCGGCAAACTGAAGCAGTGAGGAGTCAGAAATGGTAATAAATTTAACACTGCTTATTTTCTTTAGTTTCTGTTATGTGACATATTTCCGAACGAAACAGAGTATGTGGGCTGGGGAATAATTTCGAGAGAGATTTGATCAAATCCTTCAGGGATTTGATCAAGTCGTTCAGGGGTTTGGTCAAATCGTTCAGGGGTTTGATCAAATCGTTTAGGGATTTGATCAAATCGTTCAGGGTTTTGATCGCTCAAAAGTGAGTATGACTTGCAAGCATTAGTTTTGGGAGAATCCTCAACCAGCGATGTTGGATCATAAGGTGGAGGATGAGAGGAAACTAACAAATTAGATCTCAATCATGATCTTCTGGAAATATAACACAAGACGTTTTTGCCACAACACACACCTCTGACCCATGATATCGCTCTGCTAAAGATTACAACCAACAAGTTTGACAATAGGTTTTATATGATGGGAGGCTTAGGTGGTTGTCCCATATCATGTTGGACTGGATACATTTGCGTACATCCGGTATGCAGGAGGATGACGTTTTACAAGAGAAAAGAGAGGGATATTGAAATATGAATGCTCTAAAATGCTTTTTGGTCACATATTTGGCATATAACAAGAGGTAACAAAGCAATTCATGTAAGGACACAGGATCAGAACTTGTATTTTTCATTTTACTGTGTCTTTGATTCTGCCCAAAAAAAACAAAACATTTTGTAAAATCTGCTATATCATATTTTTCTTTATAAAGGATTTCAATGTTTTATTTGCCACAGGCTGACAAGGAACAACCACAGCTCCTGTTTCTCACAGCAGCCCAGTCACGTTTTCACTGTCATCACTTTAGCTCAATCCTACAGGAAGAGTCTATCTAAATAACAGCAGGAGTCATCTGTGTTAGGCATTCTATGAAATATTAAATAAATATATAAATATTACATTCATGTTTGTACTTTCTGTCTCTGAGCTGAACAAGTTCCCATTGAACTTCTCCTCACAAAACTTGACACTCCCCGCTGAGCACTTCTGCCCTATTACAAGTCCCCATTTAGCCCAGCAGGAGAGCAGAATCCCATGAATAAAATCTTTTCATGCAAGAAAACGTTGATAGAAGAATGACGAATAAAGCAGCCTCTTATCCGAGGGCCCAATGTGTGTCAATGGAACTGATGTTGTCAAAACATGATAACAAAACAGCACCAGCTGTAACCTCTCTTAAAATAGAAAGTCAAACTCGACCACTTAACACACCTATTTCTGTAATCCTGCAGACTTAGAGGTAAACATTTTGACCTGAGCCATATTTTTACATTTAATATCAGTTCATTTTGAACAAAACCATTGTAAAATGATTTACTATAGTTACATACAGCTTGCTTTGGCCCCCCCGGAAAAAAAATAGGATTACCGCCTCGCGGTTGTTTGCCTCTACCAACCAGTCAAGTTGCAGTTTACATCCATGTCTGTCCAAAATGTCATCACTTCATCATTTTATCCTGTTAGACATTTGTGTGAAATTGTCACAATTAGCATATGAATTAGGACTGTCAAAGTTAACGGGATAATAACACGTTAACGCAAATTCGTTTTAACGCCACTAATTTCTTAAATGCAACTTGCCATTTTTAGGTTGTAGTGGGCTCAGTTTTAAAGCTAGAGTGAAAATACTGGCACCATATGAACTTGTCAGGAAGGAGGCTAAATAACGCTCCAAACTTACACTAAATTTTGATGAGGGAAAAACTGTCCCTTGACATCTGACCTCAAGATATGTGAATGAAAATGGGTTCCATGGGTACCCACGAGTCTCCCCTTTACAGACATGCCCACTTTATGATAATCACATGTAGTTTGGGGCAAGTCATAGTCAAGTCAGCACACTGACACACTGACAGCTGTTGTTGCCTGTTGGGCTTGAGTTTGTTATTATTTGAGCATATTTTTTATGCTAAATGTAGTACCTGTGAGGGGTTCTGGACAATATTGTCATTGTTTTTTGTTGTTAATTGATTTCCAGTAATAAATATATACATACATTTGCAAGCATATTTGCCCACTCCCATGTTGATAAGAGTATTAAATACTTGAAGAATCTCCATTCAAGAATCTCCATTCATGATTGTCCATTAACTATGGACAATCATGCGATTAACCGCAATTAAATATTTTAATAGATTGACAGCCTTAATATAACTTCTTGAATTATGGTCACAGTGACCACCAAAATCTAATCAGTTCATCCTTGAGTCCATGAACGTTGGACGTTTGTGTCAAATTTGAAGAAATTCCCCCATATTCACCCCATTCATTAGACCCATTTAACCATATTGTAGAGCCATACACCCAAGGATACATGGGAAATAACAGAACAGCAGCACCCAGGTGAAAAACATCTGGAGTGATAATGGAAAAGACTTACCAATGTACAGGTTCCACTCTGGATCCAGATCAGCTTGATTGGCCAGGCAGCCCTTCACCACATTCAGGCAGTAGTTCTTACAGGGTTTAACTGCCGGCATAGCCTGACAAAAGGGGCAGTACAGCATCTTGGTCAGTGCTCGAATACATGCTGGAGTGCTGCTTACCTGCAAAAACACAGAGGGTGACAGCAGTGATTAGCACCTGGACAGCTCCTTCAGGATCCATAAGAATCACATTCTCTCATTACATAATTGCATTAATTCCAGGAAGATTTAAATATTTGTCATTTTCTTTTTAATTAATGTTACTGAACACACCAGAATTGAGGATTATTGTCAATTTTAAAGTGAGCTGTCCAGAAAAAAAAAAAAAAATTCTCTAATACCAGTTATTAGAATATGATTGTCACTTTGTTATTTTGAAAAAAAAGTTGTAAAGATTCATATTAGTGTGCAAGCCACAAGAGGGATGTTCTGCTGATCGAAGACTTTTGAACGTTTGTGAGCACTGTCAATCACAGCGTGAGATCATTGACAGACAATTTAACCTGCATTTAAATGTCAAGTATTAAATAAAGAGCCATCTTTATTTGCCCACTCATCACGCAGAGTTAGCTGTCAAGCGTTCTGTATTTCAGTTATCGAGCTTTCTCATCTTCAAATATTAAAAGGACATGATGTCATCACACACAGCAGGGAATAAAAGCTCCAACTGATAACTAACACATGCTATAGACAAGATAAGCATAAATGTCACTGACACAATATTTCTTAAGTGTGTTTTCACAGATAATCACCCAACAGCAATGACATTTGATAAATTATGTTTAGCACTTCATCCTCACTTTAGCTACTCGTTTGGCTCGCAAGAAAGACAGCCTACATAAAGCAACATGCTTTAAACAGCCCAACAACACATTGAAACATATCATTGTTTTGTAGAAACTGGATTAATGTATAGATAATGAAGTAGATAGCTAATGGAGTGGGCTGTACAAGGCAGCTCTGTTCAATTCCTCTTCATACTAGCTTTTGGTTTCAATTTGATGAGATCTCAAAACTCTTTCTTAAAGGGGCTATATGTAAGAATCAGAAATTGCTTGTTCACAGCGACGCCTGTGGCCGCAATGTCAACGAAAGTCAGCGTCCTGTTGCTCGCGCACGCGCTTTCGGCTCGCGCTACATTGACATGAACGAGCACCGGTCTAAACAGTGAGGCGACACACGTCAGCTAACACACAATATCACTCTATATTTCACCTGCTTGGCAGTAATGTTAGCTGACCAGACGAAGGTCTCTCCATGAATCAATGCTGATCCTAGTGCTGGCTTTTCCTGCTTCAGCCGATACCGACCGCGGAGGGAACGGGGGGGGGAGAGACCAACACCCGGTCGGGATAACGTAACTCGCTGCGGAGCCCCGTCACTTCACAAGACACGGGAAACCTCTGTTGGTCTGGAGGAGCGGCAGCATTTATTTCTGCACAAACGTCCACTGCACATTCACTAGATATTCTCAGAGCTAAACTAACTCTCTGCAGTGTGTAGTGTGCGCGCGTGGACGTGAGAGGTGGAGCGAGCCGAGCGGGCGAGAACGAGCGCGGTGTGCAAACAGGCAGGAGCAGAGCTGCAGGAGCAGCGCATACCCACACGCGAGCGCGCATTGGATACCGACCCGTTAAGATTTATGCGCGTGATAAGTTACAAATAGTCCCTTTAAATTGAGCCTGCATTTGTCTTTTTATTATTTAAATTATTTATTGTTAAAATAATAAATCAATACACTAGTAATTTGGTAAAAAAAATTAACAGGAACTACAATTCAAATGTAAACCTTTTTAATGCAGCAACAAATTGGTCAAAACTAAAACAGGAATTCAAATTCCAGTATATAACGTCTATAGTATATAAACATAGAATTGGATTTAATAGATCGGTCCCATTGTCACCGATACCCGATCCAGCTATTTGAGTCAGTATCGGCCCGATATCCGATCCGATATCGGTGCATCCTTATATTTCAGGACATATGATCAATACTAACTCAGATGTCTTACTTATGCTGTGTTTACGAGCTCCTTGTATGTACGAGATGTGTCTCAGTTCACAAGTCATATGAGACTTGAGGCACATTCAAGTGGTTTCGGTCAGAAACACAGGATTATTTTAGTGGGTGAAATTTTAATTAATTAATTAGCCAGAAATAGGGATGTACCGATACCGGATATCGGGTCTATACTGACTCAAATAGCTGGATCGGGTATTGATGACAATGGGGCCGATCTATTCAATTCAATTCAATTCAATTCAATTCAATTCAATTCAATGTTTAAATACTATATGCAGATACTTTATATACTGGAATTTTAATTCCTGTTGAAGTTTTGACCAATTTGTTGCTGCATTAAAAAAGATTTACACTTGAATTGATTTTTTTACCAAGTAGCCGGTGTACGACTTATTATTTTAACAATAAATAACAATTCATTTAATTTATATCTATGTATTTATGTGTTACATTTTGTTTTACAAAGTTATTAAAGCAAAGTTAAAGTCAAGCCTGATGTTTCCTTACACATAAAATAATGATCCCAGTCACTTCCACACAGTGAGGCATACAGCTTATTAAACAAACACTGGTATCGGATTGGGTATCGCTATCGGGACTGAAAAAGTCAGATCGGTGCATCCCTAGCCACAAATACATTAATAATGCATTGAAGTGGGTGGAAAACAGAAAACATGAGTCAGTTTAACAATCAGTTGTGGCTCTAATTGAGTGTTTTTTTCATAAAATGTTTCTATGTTAAAACGAAAGCAAGCCATCCCATAACATAACATGCTTTTCAAATGGTTTCCAAGACAGATTATCATTCCAGACAGATTGATTACCATGAGAAAGAGGTGCAGATCTAGATACAACTATGTCTTTTTAGGGAGAAGACAAATTAAAAGAATTGACTGTAGATTAAGCGTTTTTTCACATTAAACTCTGTGAAATTACAGTTGAGTTCGACCAATGCACACTTGGTGATTGTTGGAAAGAGTAACGACGACGGTTTAGGTGAGTTTTATTTTGTTTCTGTCCAGTTTGAATGAAGCGTTTTGCGATGCTCCGCTACGTTCAGCTGATCTCAAGATAAACAAAAAAACACGTGGATGATGGCGCAAGCTGAACGGAGAGGGGGGAGGATGTCTGCGCTCTCCGAGTGCCATTCTAGTTGTACATAAAATAGACTTGACTGGTGTGACTTTGGCGAAAAGCGGGGATTGGACAAACTATAAATAAATGCTTTCATCTGTCTCATTCAGGACGTATTGTGACAGCGAGGGAATACCCACAGAACAAACTACAGGGAACAGCTAACCATTGGCTGAACCAGCTGTTCTCTGCTGTATTACATTCAGGCCACATGTGTAGACTGTGTGCGTACCAAGTGCAACATCTTATCAGTGATCTGTCTGTTTTACCATGACGTGTGAGCTAGTATGGTGACATTTTAGATAGCAAATACAAACTTCACTGCGTGACCTAGTACAGCTGATATTATTAAATGATTTCTTAGAAGCGTGCTGCACTCAACATTCTTATCCTTAACAGTCAAATGCTTGCTCTCTGGAGCCCTGTCAAGATGTTTGAAATGACAGCCTCTGGGTCGCAGCTAATGGACTTTTTTCTGTGTTGAATGAAGCACCAACAAGCATCTTGTCAAGCATCTTTTAGGCTGAAAACCCACCGTTTCAGGCTACACCCAGACATGCCGTGCAAGCACTTCCTAATGTCTAATTTTCTTTAAAAAAAATAAAAAATGTAACTAAGTAGGCAACGTGTACTGTGGCGCTGAAGGACACTCTTGCTGTATTTTTTTTATGCACTAACAACTTTTGAAGACATCTAGCTCTTGTTCTACAGACGATAAAAGCACTCATTGTAAGTTGCTTTGGACAAAAGCTTCTGCTAAATGAATGTCATGAAAGACCTTGAAAGGCTGTTAATACCTTTAAAGCGGACAACTTACAGGATTGTTGTGTTATTGTTGCTAGGCAACTATAGAATCAGCCAATGGTTGGCTCTCAGAGCATAGAAAAAGCAGCCATATAAAATGTTGTTAAAGGTGCTCTATATGCTATCCAGAGCATTAAAATAGCAGCAAACAAGTAATTGCTATGTAAAGATATAGAGGAGTGATGTCTACCTGAGCAGAGAATGAAGTCACTCTCCCTATGTATGTTTTAATCCGAGCTTCTCCGTGCTTTGTTGCACTGTTCTCATACGGCGGTTAACCCAGGTTAATACTGGTAGCTCTGTCAGCACTGTTGTCGTTGTTTTCACTGTTTTCACTGAAATTCTCCCAATCTCGCATTTAGCACCTTTAAATAGGCTTCTTGTCCTCTATGCTGCTGAAATAAGCTTCATATGATTTAAGTACAGCCAAATATACGGTTGCTGTGGCTAAACAAAACATGTCCAAACAAGTAGACTAGCTGGTTGGAGAGAACATATGTAGCCTGCAATAAAATAATAGGAAAAGCAGCTTCTACTGCTATTCTCAAGATCTTTATCTGTACTTCTACATTTCTATTTATTAAAGTAAATAGTAGGGCTGTCAAAGTTAACACAATAATAATGCGTTAACGCAAATTCGTTTTAACGCCACTAATTTCTTTCACGCAATAACACAATCAATCTTTCAGAGGTTGTAGTGGGCCCATTTTTAAAGCTAGCATGAAGATACTAGCATCATATGAAACTTATCCTAAGGAATCCGTTGGTACCAACCATGACATACTGGCTTGTCGGCAAGGAAGCTAAATAATGCTCCAAACTTGCCCTAAATTTTGGCGAGGAAAAACTGGCATGGCCATTTCAAAGGGGTCCCTTGACCTCTGACCTCAAGATATGTGAATGAAAATGGATTCTATGGGTACCCACGAGTCTCCCCTTTACAGACATGCCCACTTTATGATAATCACATGCAGTTTGGGGCAAGTCATAGTCAAGTCAGCACACTGACAGCTGTTGTTGCCTGTTGGGCTTGAGTTTGCCATGTTATGATTTGAGCATATTTTTTTATGCTAAATGCAGTACCTGTGAGGGTTTCTAGACAATATTTGTCATCGTTTTGTGTTGTCAATTGATTTCCAATAATAAATATATACATACATTTGCATAAAGCATATTTGCCCACTCCCATGTTGACAAGAGTATCAAATACTTGACAAATCTCCCTTTATACACATGTTGAACAGATAAAAAATGTGCAATTAATTTTCAATTAATCGTGATTAACTATGGACAATCATGCGATTAATCGCGATTAAATATTTGAACCGACTGACAGCCCTAGTAAATAGTAATATTGTTGTAAAGTAATTTGTTAAAGCCTAAACTATGAAAAGTTAAAGGAAATTCCCTATGTAAAGTGAGTAGAAAACTTAACTGAAAGTTTCACTCTCAGTGGTATCTGACTGGAATAACTTCTTTATCTATAAAGCATTTCTCAAAATAATGTTATAAGTCATTTGCAGTAAAGCAGGTATAATACAGCAACAGATGGTTAAAAAATTCAAATAAAATAAGAATGGGATGACAATTAAAATTCCAATTACCCAAAAAAGAAAAGATTTTTATGATTCAAAAGAAGACCGAGAGGCCCAGCCACCTTCTGTAACGAACAGCGATGTTGGACCCAATAAAAGGAAAAAGAGCCCCCCCAAAAGATCTCAAGCAGCGATCAGAATTAGCTAATCACAGAGCAGGAGCCTGACCAAGCAAAGCTTTTAAAAACAAGCAATAAAATCTTAAAAATCAATTCTAAAACAGACAGTTAAGTGCGGTGCAGCAAAGATTATGGTCAGTTCTCCTGGAATGGGAAAAAAAAAGAAAGTCTGGCAGCAACATTTTTTCTTAGCTGTAGCCGGTGGATATTTCGCCTGGTAAGACGAGAATAAAGTGAGTTACAGTAATCAGGCCTGGAGGAGATAAAAACACGGATGACCTTCTCCAGGTCTGCAAATTAGAGAAATGGCCTGATCTCGGTGATATGTGTTAATGTTTGATGTGTCGGGACCTCTACGCCTTTCTCAGCCCAGTGCTACTATAAGTATCATAAAGAGAAGACTGGAGGTATTTTTGTAGCTCCACGGAGTCAGGCTCCAAGGAAGGCTCAAACACACCCGCCCTGACTAACAGGCAAGCCTCACACGTCACCTCGGCGACAACTGGTGTGACTTGTCACATACTAACTTGACACTGAATATTCTAACAATGCTGCTGCCAACATCTATCGCATCTGACACAGGTGTAGTGCAGCCTTACAAAATAGACAGGGATCTGTTCTCAGCAGATTTAGAGGTCATGAGGAGAAATCATAATTTTTTCAGTAGAAATAGTTCCTCACTCTTTCTTTTTACAAAAAACATTGTCAATAAAAACTAACGATGCAATTCGTATCATGATACAGGGGTTACGGTTCTATATATTGCGATATATAGCGATACTTTATCGCAATATATGTTATTTTTTTTTTATCTAATTTTAGTAAATTTGTTATAGTATAAAGAACAAACCACCATATGCATAAAACCTGAGTAAAAAAAGTTTTTTTATTATGCAATCAGAAGAGTGGGAACTGAATTCGAATTTATCACAGTCCCTGTACCATCCAACAGAGAATCGATACAGTATCAAAAAACATAATACTGCGATACTCAAGTGTATCAATATATTCTTACGCCCCTGTCTATACTTTCAAACTTTGTAACTTCAACAAAAATCGTTTTCCTTCATTAGGAATCATCACATTAATTAGTGATATTTTAAATAAAGCAGCATATTTGTCCACTCCCATGTTGATAAGAGTATTAAATACTTGACAAATCTCCCTTTAAGGTACATTTTGAACAGATAAAAATGTGTGATTAAGTTGCGATTGAGTTGCGATTAATCCTGATTAATTGTGGACAATCATGCGATTCATCGCGATTAAATATTTGTATCGATTGACAGCCCTAGATAATATTAATGATGATTGAATGAATGATTTTATCAATAGTAAAAAAAATACCCTCCACACTCTAATAACTCTACACAAATATAGTGTAGTGTGTCACATTCCATCACGTTTTGAGTTGTAAAAATCTTCCAAATAATAATAACCAACACTAGTAGTTAATTTACAAATCAACAAATTATTTTCATTGCATTGTATGAAAATAAATAAATACATAATATTTATTAATATAATAAATAAATAGAAATGCAATTAAGTGACTGATAGACTAAAGGATTCCTCCGGTGGCAATGGTTCATTTATGGAATATACTGTACACTGGCAACATACTGTGAAATGTCATAACATTATCATTTGACAAAGCTGTTGCAGCCCAGTAACAGTGACTGTGGATTTAATGAAAAGACAGCACAACATTGCCACATTGTTTACTCCTTTGCTCCTGTCAAATTCATTGCCATCTGACTACAGTGAGCATTCAGGTAACAAAGTTGTTAGTGAAAATATTCTAAATATCAATAACCAGACGGATGACTATAAGATTTTAATCACTTCAGATAAACAGCAGCAGATGTACTGTTTGGGTAATGATCTGGGATAAGTATGAGCTTTGTTTGTGAGATGCAGACTCCAAACACGAGTTTCTGCTTCCTCAAAGCTCCGCCGGGTTTCATGTTTTGTCTCTTAAGCTGTGAAAAGCAATAAAGCACTACATCATCTACTTTAATTCAATATATATCCCGGCAGCAATAAGCATGGATGTCACATCTTAGAGGCGCTGTGCAACAGACACCTCTAGCAGGGTGTCTTATTCCATTATGCTCACACCCAATCCCTCATGATGAGTTTATACCCTGGGGATCAAAGGGCTGCGGTCCCAGACACATGACCTGGATCTCAGGTCCCACTGAAATGTCAAGAGGTGAGGCTGGGACATGCCGGCTTGTGAGACACGCAGGGTGTAACTCGGTAAACGCATACTAACAACACATCCTCTGTGGCTGCTTCTAAATGAGCCTCACCACTACTACTGGTGGTGAGGTGGGAACCGATACACACAGTGAAGGGAGCATGTTTAAAGTTCAACGAGTGCACCACGGTGGGGCTGCAAAAAAATTAAATTTTGGATTTCAACAGTAGTGTCTTCTCCTTAGTGTCTCTGTCTCTGATGATTGAGGGTTACTATATTCATTGCCTTCTGTTTATATACTGTACAGCAGGTCTATAAATATTCATAATAGTGTTGATAATCCAATCTTACTGATATCAATATAGTGAAAAGAAAACAGGGTGGTTGGGGATTTGCAGCTTATCGGGACTTTTTCTCAGCCCATAAAAAGGCATGTAGAAACAGCACTGTTGTTGTTGAGTATGACTAAATCCAAGCCTTAGCCTCTTGCTTTTCCTTTAATCTTACTTTGCACATGATCAAAACTACACACACTCCCAGGGCAGTAAGATATACTGCAGAAGCTGCATTAAGATTACATCGCATCAAACAGAATACTAAAGCTACAGCATGATTAATGGCTTCTGTATACTGGGTGAACAAATATTAGGAAATAGAGCAATAAACAGTGATGGCACAACATTTCTTTTCTCTGCTTTTTTCATTGTCTGGGCATTTCTCCCGAGCAATCCACATACCCTTCAACACTGTTTTCTAGACAGCACCTGAACAAGGCGCCTCGAGCCCCAACCTTCCTGAAGACATGCACCGAGAGAGCACACATTAGTCAGAAAAGTATCTGGGATGAACTTGTTCGCGGCGGAAAACCAGGGGGAAATGTGTGCTTGCTGCAGAAACGCCAAACAAGACCTTGTGAAAAGCTGGATACACACAGCAAGTCTTAATTTGAGATCAAATGCTGAACATTTTCCAACAGAATCAGCGAGTGCAATTGAATGAAATGTGTTTGTTTTTTTGAAAATGACAGAAGCAAGCAGTTAATTGGGTGTTTTATAATCCAGTTAAATTCTTACTAAAGTGGTGAGCAGTGTTACCTTAGACACTCTCTGGGCCACCTCCCGGCCAACAGAGAGCCCTTGGACAAATGTGCGTGCGG
This sequence comes from Sebastolobus alascanus, assembly GCA_916701645.2. NCBI lineage: Eukaryota > Metazoa > Chordata > Actinopteri > Perciformes > Sebastidae > Sebastolobus > Sebastolobus alascanus. The sequence goes on from CAKAOJ020000059.1 coordinate 1,432,530, forward strand.
CGATGAATGCCCGGGTAACCTGAGCCTTGAGCTTCCTGGGCACGTCTCCAAAGGGCTTGAGCTGGTCGGTGTACTTACTGATACACTCCAGATAGTCCTCAGTGATGACGTACTGGGAGTTGAGCAGCGTGAACATGCGCTCCAGCAGCCGCGACCAAAAGTCATTTAGCATTTCCTCCAGGTTAACATTTCCTCCTGTGTAATAGCGCTTCAGCTCCGCAAACAGGTTCTCAAAGACCTCGGAGTTCTGCATGTAAGGCTTGCCGTAAGTCCTCACAAACATCTCGTTCAGGGACCTCTCCGTGTTCTCCAGTAGCTCCAGGAAGAATTCTGAAGGAGAAAAGAAAAAGTGTTACTTATTTGTCTGAATTTCTTTCATGCGTGACTGTGTTGCCTTATATTATACTGTACAGGGCATACATAGATATGGGTTGATAAGACGCACTTGGAACCTAGGAGGATAATGATTAAAATAGAAATGCAGCAAAATGACATTAACTGTGTCTGATTGCAAGATAGAACACAGCTTAAAAAGGAAGTCTACTTGATTGCAATGCCGACACCAAATACGCCGACGACCAGAGAATACCAAAATAGCAAATCAATTACGGCTTCTGATGTTGATTTCATTTTGAAGAGACTTCCCAGCTTTGTTGATTTTTATCTCCAGTAAACTACTTTTAACATTGCAATGGGAGCCTTCCCCGTATATATTTCTGGAAAGCAATAAGTTCTGTGTTTGCAGTGCATGAGGTCAGTATTTATTGTCCCTATATCACCTGTAAACCCAAAATACACCTGTGTACCTTGATAGAAAGGACATATATTGCTGAATGATTTCCTATACACTGATTCACACTGGAGTACTGCTCCATATGTTGGAAGCATAAGGCTGTCGGATGAAGCGCCACAAATGATCCTTCAGTATGATTTTTATTCCACAATACAGTTTGTCTATAAGGTTTGCAGCCGTTCTGCGTTTTTCTTTTTAGGCGCCACTTGTTGTTTGCCTCATGACCTCTATAACTCACCGCAAATTGGGAAGAGATGATAATATTCCTGACCATCTGCTATCCATAATGATAGTCCTCGCTTTCAAGGGCCAAGATTAAAATTTAAATAGGCTTCAAAACTCTGCACATTTAACTGCAAAGTGAAATAGTTCGAGACTAGACAGAGTCCCATAAAGGGTGGTGGAGGTTACAGAAAGTATTTTATATTCCTCAGTTATTGTCTTGAATAGGGCAATATGTCCCATCCAAAGCTTTAAAACTGAATTAATTGATTTTTTTTTTTGGCCACTTGGAGACGGCGGAAAGCTGTAAATACAATATTGACACACTATCACCTCATAAAGTTGGTACATGTTAGCAAACAGTCGCCTATTTACACATCATCTACCAGACAGATTAGCATTTCTTTGGAGCTCTGTTTCTGGGCTCAAATTTGAGTCAAATATTCACTCTCCTTTCCGTTCTGTTTTGGTTTCTGCCAACTCCTGATGGAAACACTATGTTGACCAGCCAGTCGCCAACTTTGTCCATCTGCTGTTTGGTGCAGGGCAGGTAGAGTACAGTGGGTTTATCAGAGATTTGTCACTGAAAACAGCTACCGGCTGCATCTGGAATAGGGTTGATGGGAGCGGAGAGACTGATTTGTTTGTTCATTCGTCATATGCACAACAATTACAGCAAGCAGACGTTGGTAATGAAAATCTTGGGTCTCAGGTACCCTCAAAAATGCTCATTAAAAATGTATATATAAAAAGTAAAAGCAAAATGAGAATCAAAGACATAAAATAGTGCAAGTTAAAATAGCAGTATTTCAAATGGATAAGCTGAACGTAAACAGGATGTAGTATGTACGTATATGCAAGATAAGAAGTAATAAATATATATTAGGGCTGTCAATCGATTAAAATATTTAATCGCGATTAATCGCAAATTAATCACACTTTTTATCTGTTCACAATGTACCTTAAAGGGAAATTTGTCAAGTATTTGATCTCTTATCAACATGGGAGTGGACAAATATGCTGCTTTATGCAAATGTATTTACATATATTTATTCAATTAACAACACAAAACAATGACAAATATTGTCCAGAAACCCTCACAGGTACTGCATTTAGCATAAAAAAAAATATGCTCAAATCATAACATGGCAAACTGAAGCCTAACAGGCAACAACAGCTGTCAGTGTGTCAGTGTGCTGACTTGACTATGGCTTGCCCCAAACTGCATGTGATTATCATAAAGTGGGCATGTATGTAAAGGGGAGACTCGTGGGTACCCATAGAACCCATTTTCATTCACATATCTTGAGGTCAGAGGTCAAGGGACCTCTTTCAAAATGGCCATGCCAGTTTTGCCAAAATTTAGCGTAAATTTGCAGCGTTATTTGGCCTCCTTCGCAATGAGCTAGTATTACATGGTTGGTACCAATCGCAAATTGTGTTGTGTTAAAATGAATTATAATATATATATATATATATACTGTAATACACACACACACACACACACACACACACACACACACACACACACACACACACACACACACACACACACACACACACACACACACACAAAGAGGTGTAAACAGTTAGTAGTGTAGAGTTTATAGAGCTAAGGTGACTGAATCAAAACAGTTGCGGACTGTAAAACCAAAACAATGAGCTTGACTGACTCTAAAAGATTTGAGGCGATAGTTCTCTGTGGGTTGATCAAGCAAGCAAAACCTTTTCACATAACACATAGTCATTTGTTACATTGCCAATATAAAAATATTAATTAGTGCAACTTCAAGGTCTCTAATTTCACTGTGGTATTGGCTAGTGGAAAGAGCAGCAACGGTGTGAACAAAGCCAGCAGTAAAACACTAAATAAGGTGGACATAATTAAATATAATGAGCTGCGTGGGTTGTCCCTGTAATAGCATGCCAGCTATTGATACCATGAACGCTGTTACTACTGGTAATTTCTCTCTGCATTTTACAGTAACTGACACCCTTGTGTATCTCACAATCGACATGGTCTGAATTAGCATCTGCAAAGTCCATTATCAGTCCATCTGTTCCAAAGAAGGACAGAATTACGTGCCCAAGTGACTACAGACCCATTCGCTCTGACACCTGTAGTCATGAAGTGCTTTGAAAGACTCATCCTGTCCTTCTTCAAACGTCCTGCACCTCCTGCCACACGTCAATCAAGCTGATGACACCACGGTCCTCGGCCTCATCAAGGACAATGGTGAGTTGGCCTGCAGGAATACTGTGTCACAGCTGGCAGCACGGAGTACAGATAACAACCTAGAGCTCAGTGTAAACAAGACGTTGGAGATGGTCGTGGGCTTCCGGAAACACCCACCTTCACATCCCACCACTACTCGTCAACAACGCGGCAGTAAAGGTGGTGGAGTCTGTTAAGTGTCTGAGTACCACAATCACCGGCGACCTAGGATGGGAGACCACCAGAGACTTGAAGAGTTTTTGTTCCCTAAGCTCTCTCCTCAACAACACATCCTAGATCCCTCCTTCATTCCCCAACCGCCCATCACTCATCTGCAGCTAATGCCCAACCTCCCCCCATCCCCCTACATGCACACACATGCACTTACACACACTGTATTGTAATTATTGTAATTCAAGTGCTCTGAGAGAAAACTAGACTTCTGCACCTCCTCATGGCTCTGTTTTCAGGCTTTAGAAAATCTAGTCTGCGACGGGAGACTTTGGCCAATCACAGGTCATTTCAGAGAGAGAGCGTTCCTATTGGCTGTTCATTCAACGGAGGCAGCTGTCAATCACTCGCGAACTCTGATCAAACAGTCAAACTAGTCAGCACTGATCAAATATGAATTAATATTATGTTACTGTAATGCCTATTTCTCACCTCAAATGTTTTCAGAAACATCTTGTAGTGTACTGTTTAGCTGTAAAATGAGAAAGTTTGGGCGGTGCTTGGTATTTCCTCAACTTATCTCAACATGGAGGCCGGATCACAGCCCTAATATTATTCTTATCTTTCTCTAACTTTTTAACTTAACCTTTTAACTTTTATCTTTCTCAGTTTTACTGCGCTGTATCACTAAGTCAAATTCCTGTGTACATTGTACGATTCTAAAGCAATTTATGGTAGCTAGGTCACATGACCACATATCCATTAAAAGGTCCATTCTGCCCATCTGGGCCATTCACATTACAGATCACTTATCAGAACGGCCATGACAATACTGTAATGGATTTGAAGTGGTCATTAGTGCTCAGCAGTGCAGGTGAAACCACAAATTACAGCAGCAGAGAAACAAAATAGCAAGACTCTCCATGATACCACACCAAATCCATGTTGCACACCAACAGAAAGTCAAATAGGAAAAATATTCCTCATCTGCGAGGAAGTAGAACATCCAGGATGTTATTTCATGATGTTATTACCTGATTGAGACAAATATATTTTTAGCTGCAACCAGCAGCCACTATAACTCACTTGATGTTAGCTTGGAGGGTAAAGGTCACATTTGCCACCGGAAAAATGCAGGCGATTCCAATCCTGCATAATTCTATTCGGTCCAAAACTGCTTCTGATTTATCACATGAAACACGCTTGTTAAAGGCTTGCTTTCTCTATTCTTATCACAATTAATTATTGTTCATTAGCACCTCTTATCAGGTACCCCTGAGTGTTAACTATATAGACGTCCTCTGGGGATCTGATTAAATTAGCTTTACTCTCACACATATTTTCCTGCTATCTTAAGAGGATATCTTATGACTTTTTCTTTCAGTAGCACACACAGTCTGAAGGACTTGTGATGTTGGTCTCAGTAATTCTGGAGACTATAGTAAATGAAAGACTACAGTGAGCTTTAAATATGCAAAGCTCCAAGCGTGATTTGTGCTTCAGAGACTCGTTGTTGGTAATGAAAATAGTCAGTGGTGCTGAGCGATATGCGCGCTGATTAATTACAGCTTCAAAAGTAATTTCATTTTAAAAATGTGCATTTTGGGAAAAAAAAAAACATCTTGATGCAGTCCGGTTCTTTGCCCAATGTGTCTGCTGAAATATTTATTCAATATAACCAATGTAATTAAGTCAAAATGTATTGTTAATTTGGACAGCCTATTTGATGTAATTCTAAGCTCTGTTTTGGAGTGATTACGATGAATAATTACATTATGGATGAGCGCAGTATAATTCTGTGACTAATATATTTAGTTGAGAAAGACAACTTAATCTAATTAGGGGAAATTCATGAGGGGGATAGTATTTTACAACAACAAATTTGGTGAAATGTCAGACACTAAAATAATCAGGAAAGCTTACATAAATCCTTAACACATCTTAGTAATTAAGAGGTCTGTCCAAATGAATGGCTGCGAGAGCTGCAAGCGGAGGATAATGATGCTGAAATGCTGGACAGGGGTGATTCTAATACTCCCAACTTGCAGAGAGTTCATTACATTTCGCTGATAAAGCTCAGTTTGGCTCGCTGTGCGCACAGAGCTGTGCAGAGGTTACAGAGCCATTCTCTCTGTGATAAAGAGAAAGCCTGTGTTTCCGCGCTTCCACAGCTGCTTGCTCTCACGGAAACCTGCTAATGGATGCTCTCCCAGATGTCAGTAGTAGTCTCAATTTCAGCAATCTTTAAACAGAACGCTCCAATTTTAAATCTTTGAGCTAGATGATGAAAAAAAAAGTGCTTTTCATCTATAAGCAAACCGCAGTTTTTGGAGACAATATGGAGACTATGAAGCATATAACTAACAGAGGTAGCTGTGGATGGGATGACATCTACTGTGAGAACCCTTGAGGGAAGTGCCCTGCAGAATTAATTACTGCAATGTCTCCTGAACTGTGACCAGCCATAACTTATGGGGATAAAGGGTTGGTTTTCCACCACAATTCACTTTTCTTCAGTTGAGTAGCCTCATTACAATCTATGATAAAACCATAATAACCGCCTCGCGCCAATCAGTCAAGTTGCAGTTTACATCTATGTCTGTCCAAAATGTCCTCACTTCATCATTTTATCCTATTAGACATTTGTGTGAAATTGTCATGATTAGCATACGAATTAGAGTTGGGTCTATTTCCGGTTTTGCCAGGTCCGGTGTAGGAGCTTACGCCAGTTTGATTTTATGCCAACCGGCTGAATCAACATTTGTCATTATGACACGTTCTGGAAAATTAAAAAGTAGACGACACCAGCAAGCTGTATCGAAGGCGACACGGCGCTAAATCCAGCTTGTATTGCATTAGTAATAAACAACATGACAATGTGATAAACATAATATTATGTTTGTTTATAAACGGACTAACGGAGCCACTAGTGTCTGACAGGCCGTGAAGTTATCAGTAACGTTATAGCTAGCAATACCATTTTTTTCCCCCCGATACCAATTCGGATTTCGATCGGATACCAGCGTGATAAAAAGAAATAGTTAGTATTATTATTATTATTTAACAGCTGTGGCAAACTACCTGTAATCAGTTCTTCTTCGCTGTTCTAAAACAGTAGTTGCCAGTGGCAGCCATGATGCATCCAGAGCGACAGCACAGTGAAGGCTACTGTTTTGGAGCAGCGAAGAAGAATTGATTTCCGGTTAAACTAGTTGATTTTTTTCTGGGTTAATAAATTATGGTATCGGATCGGTACATAGACTGACGTAGCAGTGCAGTGTTTATTACAGTTTAGGTTGTCGGTGAATAAATGCTACAATGCCTCAAGACCCAAGACAAGCTCCCGTGGCTCGCTGTCCACCTACTGATTAAAGTGAAGGGGGTTAGCCCCAAGTTAGCAACAACTTCAGCCCAGGTCTGCTTGTAAAATTGGTTCTGAATTATTTCATGCATTTCTAAGCATTCTCCCAATTTGTACACATTTTGCAGAAGTATTATGGAGCTGCTCAAAAATGCAAGAAACCAGTTGCATTTGCATTAAGTCTATTGAATATAAAATCAGATATTCCTTGAGGGACTGACCAGTACTAATACTATGCTGCATATAAAAAAAACACCCATACTGTATTAAGCACCGTCTTTGGTAGCTCCTGTGCAATGATATTTATGTACGGTGACAATTTTACAATATATTGTTTTGAGTGCAGCATTGTGTTTCATGGCTATACACCAACAAAAGTTACCAAAAGAACCAAATACACTCACAGGAAGTTAATGAATTCAGTACAAGAAGATTTTTCAGATCATTTGTTCGATGTCGTCTATGTAAAAAACACACGTCAAAACTATCTGTAATTGATCAGTGAAGCTACCGCGAGTAAACTGCAAAAACGACTTGTTTGGCCCTCGTGCAGCAGAATAAACAGCCTGTTATCTCCTGCAGAGCCACTCAGTGTCTTCTCCTACAGGACTACAGCCAATCAAAGAGGGAGCCCATTTCTCACTTTGTGATTACTGAAACTGCGTAACGCATTCACGGCTTGGTTTGAGAACCTACTGGAGCTCTCATGTCCGTGCATGAAACTAGCAATTTTGCTGTCAAAAGGAGCACTTCTAATTCTACATGTCAATCATAAGTGGATCATTGATTTGGTCTGACAGGAGGCGCCGGTCTACAGAGGGCTGTTCTAAGTGCTATGCTACTGTACAGAACATGACAGGCTGACCTTTTATGTCTCCATTTTCATGTGTTAATTCTTGCAGCCTGTGTACTGTGAGTCACACAGTGGCAGTTAAAAGCAGAGCCAATCAATGTAAAATCACTCTAAACGCTAGATAAAAAAAATTAAATGGTATGCTGGTGAGTCAAGACAGAAAAAAGGTCTAATCTTATGTAATGTAATCTAATAAAATTATATTTGCTCATATTTGAAAGATGCCCAATGCTGGTTCATAAATGTTAACTGGGATTTGGCCTGCTGTCCTAAAATTAAAGTGCGTATATTTCCAAAAATGTTGCAGCTTGTCCATCAGAAATCCTACAGAGAAGGATCACTAAAAATCCTGTAGTAGTAAAGAGATGAATCCTATCTACTCTTCCAGTCTCCAACTGGATAGTCCGACATGACTTCCTAACTAAAGGAGGGTTTTGCTGAGCAAGCATGCCCTTTTCAGCACTGCCCAGCTCCACATTCATCCAGTCAAACACATCCACACATGGTAGCTGGCCAGCACAGTTCAGACCTCTGTGGTTGGCAGCTTTTAAGGACTAATTTAGGGTTAAGTGCTTTGCTCAAGGGCACACCGACAGTGGATACAAGTATTTGTATTTGTTCCAAACACTTAAAACTGACCCAGTTTCAGTCGATATAGCACCAATACTGGGTTCATTTTACCCAGTAACGTTTTTTTCACCCAGTGTTAGCGTTATTTTTTCAAGTTTTACCTTAAAGGGCAACAGCGGCCATTTTTAAAGCAGTGATATTATTCTGGAGGCTATATAACATGATGGAAAAATACTGCAACTTGCTCTTGTATGTGCATATTGTGAGGTTTCAACAACATTTGCAATATAAATAATCATGCTGTCACTTTCCGAATCTATTTTATGTTAACAATAAACACTTATGAGACAGGGAAACTGTGTCATACCTTTCTGACTTCTGTCGTCTTCCAGTAGTTATAGTTTATGAAGGTGTTGTCCTTTGGAATGGAGCAATCCACTGGAACGGAGAGATCCGTGACAGGATTTCAGCGCATGTTGTGGCGGTCATCCCACAGCTAGCTAGCGACAGGCACGGCATATTGGTAGCTAGCTAGTTAGATAGTAAAATAACGTTAGCTACAGCCGATTCCGTAAATATGGTACTAGACTTTAGTTTACCGTGTATAGCACGGATGGGAATAGTCCGAAATGCCTTACTGGTGTGCTACAAGCCAAATCCTGTCATGGATTGCTCCGCTCCAATGGACAGCACTTGCATTAACTATAACAACTGGAAAACGAAAGAAGTCAGAAAGGTATTACACAGTTTCCCTGTCTTATAAATGTTTACTGTTAACATAAAATAGATTCAGAAAGTGACGGCATGTTTATTTATATTGAAAATGTTGTTGAAATTCTATACCCCATTCAGTTACTGTTTACCGTGATGACGCTGCGACCTTGTGGTTTCCCGGCGCTCCCTCGCAATATGCACGTACATGAGCAAGTTGCAGTATTTTTTCCCATCATGTCATGTAGCCTCCAGAATAATATCAATGTTTTAAAAATGCCCGTTGTTCCCCTTTAAAATTGTCACAAATTTGTCATCAATTGTACAAAACAAAGCATACGACATTCAAAACTGCAAAGGATACACATTATTAACAAATAGTGATATGTGGCATTAACAGTTAGAGTAGATTATAACAGTGCACAACCATAGCATATTTAAGTTTGGGTAAATGACCCAACAGTAAGAGAAAAACAACAATATCACTGGGTCAAAACACTCAATTTTCTGTGGTTTTCTACACATGAGTATTGGGGTAGTTAAGTTAAGTTAAGTATTGCACTGGTGTCAATTTTGATGCAGTAATTTGTTGTGTGCAACAATACAACTGATGCCATTCTGTGCCAGTTGCTAAATATTGACTGCCAGGGTTTTTTTTGACGAGAGATAACAGCATGAGTCGGTAACTCCGAAGAAGATCAATTGTGGAGGGTGGACCTCATTAATATTCTGTTTGGCTACCCAGCAGCACCACGGTGTTCATGGTCAGAGGAGGGCCAACAATTGATTAGCAATTAAGACCCCTGACTTAGTGTTTAACGAGCAGGTGGAAAAGAATGCTCTGTGCCAGCCATTTATCTAATTTCTCTGAGCAGTTGTTTCCTCCGGGTCTTGGGAATAGGAATAGGTTATGCATTACGGTGAAAACAATGAGAATATTCAGACTTTCTGATGGCATTAATTAGCAAACTGGTGAAATGTATTCATAAATTGCAGTAACTGCGGCTGCATACGTTTGGCACTGATTTTTCAGATGATGCTGCCTTCTCTCAGATTCACACAGCTGTACAGTTCACCACGGGTTGTTGTCGATATTTCTGTATTTGTGCTGGCATGGTCCTGGCATAGTCGAGACTGTGCCCTCTCACTGTGACACGTAGGCTGTGGTGTCAGGTATGCGTGGGCTGGCCGGCTACTGTCAGCTACAGTAACACTCATCGCAAGCTCTGCATAAAGAGAAGAGAATGTACACATACACTGACTCCGTGTAGGTGGGACTCCAGAGCCGGGTGCTAAATAGATGGTAAAGAGCATCTACAGGATCTAACAGCTCTGTCGTGTTTGGATCTTTAACTGTGTGTTCGAACACAATTATTTAGCTAACACTGCTTTATGAAGAGAAAATATTGACAAAGAGATATTGTTTAAGGAACATTAAGTCAGAGAAATGCAGAATCTTACAATATACAAATTATGCTTGAAATACGTGAAAGATGCATGTTGTTCTAATATTTATTGACTGGTTAAATCTCAGCTGATATCTCCCGCTCAAAACCAAACAATTTCCAACACTCAGATTCAATTAATGATGCATAAAGATAAAGGTGGAATTCAAATCCAGCGATCAATATCTCAGATTTCCCGAGCGGCCGGTCAGTCGAGGCCCTCAGCAGACACAACGTCTCCAGACAGCGAGAGGAGGGCTACTGAGCTGAAACCTGCATATGGCATCTGTTTTGACGCTCATGAAATTATGGAGAATGGCAGCAAACCCCAAGAGGAACAGGGTTGCCTGGAGTCATGCATCTAAGTGCTGCTGGACAAACCCCATTTCCTCCATCACTGGAGTCCTCCTTATGACATTCACTATCCTGACAGCGGCTGATCAAAATAACACTCATTTATTTATGCGCACTTCCAGGAATCACTAAGCTAAAGAAGTGTATATTCCTGGAAAAAAAAAAAATAGACAGACATCACCCCGGCATTGTGACATTGAGTTTCTTGGCAATGTGCAAACATCTGAGAGTTGCATGCTGTAACTGAATAGCATTCGTTTCATATTATATGTTGGATAGTTTGAAAAGACTGAGCATAGAAAGACAAGCCATTGGTGAGTATTGAATTGCGCTATTAATCAAACATTATTCAGCTGTTGACACTGGATATATTTAGATAGCCCCTTATGGAAATCTAATGCTTCGAACTCCTACTTTTGGACAAAGATTAGAATTACTTTGGATTAACTGAATCTTTGGGAGGGTTGCTGTTCAACCCTGAGATCTAATTAGAGGTTATATTCATGTTGACATAAGGTGTGTTATGTAATTTAGATATTGGCTTAGGGTTAGGGTGCGACACATAGTGTGTATTATGTAACAGTGTTATATTGTGAACCCAAAAAAACCCTTAAATCTCATTAAAAAATGTGTTATATATGTGTTGGTATTAGGGCTGGGTTAGAAAAAAAATAAAAAAAAATAAAAATTCTGATTCAAATCGATAGGGGTGTAAGAAAATATTGAAATTCTTGAGTATCGCAATATTATGTTTTGTGATTCTGTATTGATTCTCATAAATACTGTATCAATTTTGTATTAATAGTTTGCATGCAAAGATTTAATCAGTCAATACTTTATTTCATTTGCAAAGAGATGCACCCTCTCAGTGCATGAGCCCTCTCAAAGTAGTGCTATGATGTTGGATGTTAAAGGGACTGTGATAAAAGCAAATGCATCAATGCTTCTGATTGCATAAAAAAATTAACTTTTTTACTCAGATGTTATGCATAATAGTGTTGTGTTCTTTATACTATGATAGTTTTCCTTGAATTACATTTTTCAATGGACTACAACCATTAAAAATATATTTTTTTAAAAAGCTAGTGTGACCTTTTATTTTAGTTAAACATCTGATAAAACACGTTTGTTGTGTTGTATTGTGTCAATAAAGTCAATTTTGCGTTATTAGTGTGATGTTGCGTACCATAATTTCAGTAGTCTCAGCTCTGCACTGATAGCACCAGTCTTCACCGTTTTCACAGACATGTTGTTGTTTTGCAATTTAAATTAAAGCAAGCAAATATATTTAAAATACAGAGCAGAATAATGTCAGCAGAAGTACTTATAAGATGCTTGATTTGTTAATAACACTCAAACTTTGATTTATGTTGTTTTTATGTGCATTTGTTCCTACCTGAAAGCAGGAACCCTGTTTTATGCTACTGTACAGCCTATACTATACAAACCAAGTCACAAGAAGACAGGATTATGTATTAATTATGCTAAGTGTGATCCATATACTGTAGACTAAATGAGCTTGATTCCATTATCAAATGTTAACTTCTATCAACACTAATGTTACAGTGCTTGTAGATGGGAACATGTTGGGCATATACAATACCCTTCTATATCGATGATTCTGCTTTTTGTGTTGCTGCTCCTTGACTGAAGAATAGCCTCTCGCTTAAGTCTCAGCACACATCGAAAGCCTCTTTAAACTTCAAACTCTCTTGTTTGCTTTGGCTTCTCTAGATTTTAGATTTTGTGGTTTGTACATTACTCTTTTCTTTCTCCTGTAAAGCACTTTGTATCCACTACTTTGGAGAGTTCTTTAATAAATAAAGTGTGCTTATACTGGCACTGATGAATTACCCATTATTTCAGTCAAGGCTGCCAAAGTTTGATTGTTACATGGTTGCAGCTTTGCTATTGCTTCATGATTACGAATGGCAAAGCAAAATATGATCTGGGGTGTTACATTCATGCCAAGGGTTATGTACAAATAATACGATTGGACTGTGTCGTATGTGTCTTATCACTCTTACTGTACATTAAAAAAGCATTATAATCCAATGTTCTCTCATAAAAAAAACTTAACCATTTTCTTTAAGAAAAGTTAAGAGTGCTCTATACGATATCCAGAGCATTAATATAGCAGCAAACAACTATTTGCTATATAAAGATATAGTAGACCTGTCCAGGGTGTACCCCGCCTTCGCCCAATGTCAGCTGGGATCAGCTCCAGCCCCCCCCCCCCCCCCCGCGACCCTGAATAGGATAAGCGGTTACAGATGATGGATGGATGGAAGATATAGTAGATAAATGTCTACCTGGGCAGAGAATGAAGTTGTGCTCCCTCTGTGTGTGTTGTAATCTGAGTTTCTCAGTGCTTTGTTGATATAGCCGGCAGGCTTGCCGTGGTAGTCGGTGTTACCGGTGGCACACAGTGTTCGGGCATACACCGATTACATTACCGGCCCACCAACCCCCAACGTCGTTCCACTTTTTTTTTTATAGAAATAAAACACATTTATTTCATTTTCGCTTATCAGCGCCGTCTTTTCAATACATAATCGGACGACGGACGCTACAAACTGAGAGTGAAAGTGTTCATAAGTGTCAGCACAGAGTAGCAGGTGTCAGATTTCACACGCACGGTACGAGAGGGAGTTGACGGACAAGACGGTGGTGGACGATTTGGTGTCAAAGCGAAAAGCAAAAAGTGCCCATTTGGCTATATTTCGGATTTAGACCCAATACGATAAGGTAACTATAAGTTAATGAGGGCGGGGCATTCACAGCCAGTATGCATGGCGCAGCGGCGCCGGGTGGAAACCTGCGGCCTGCAGCGAAAGCTCGACCAGAGAGGCCAGACACACAGACACCCAATGTTAAAGATCAAAGTAAGCGCGCTAAATATATGGAGCATTATCTTTTCTTGTAAAATGTCCGGTGTAATTAGTAACACCTGTGTTGTCACAAGTTTATTAACCTGTGGGAAAATTTACTCACTATGACATCCCTAATAGCCGGGCCAGCCGCGTGTACCTTTTAGTGCATGTGAGCGTGACCCCACTGGCTACGACGGCGCCGTTGCAGAAGCGTAGCACCCGTCTTCCTGTTCACTCCCAGGTTACCACATCTGGATTAAAATATGGATTTGTTTTCCGCCACACTAAAGAGCCTAGTATTTAGCCTCTTAGCGGCTTTTTGACTGCAGTCGCTACACCGTTGTTTTCACTGTTAGCGCTGTTAGTACCGTTAGCTACAAGCCGCCCACTCAGCCGTCGTCATGTTGAGCGCCGTGCGTAGGCAATAGAAACGCTCCCAATCTCGCGTCTAGCACCTTTAAGTTTTGTCCTGCCATCCCTTTGAGAGAAAAGAGAATTTGGCTACAATAATCTTTACAATGTTTCTGAGTGATAAGTCATTAAAAGTTTTATTCTGAATTCCTAATAAATCGTTTGACAACGCTGACAGGAGGCTATGCTTGACAGTTTTCATCTCCACCATCGTTCAGCATTGTCCACAGTGATAAGCGTGATAAGCTGCTGCTTCCCACACAGCATAATGGTTGGAGCTGGAGGGATTATTGTTTCTCATTAAACTATAACTAGAAGGAGCTAACTCTATAGAGAAGGATACCAACAGGGACAGGTGGAGAGGTACTGTGAGTCCTGGTTCAGTAATGAGTACAATCCCTCCCATGTGTGGTGGTCAAGACAGTCAACACGGGGCTACGACAAGATCACACAGAGCACAGGACCACAGAACAGCCGTAATAATGCAGAGTTTGGCTCTGTGCTGCTGTTCGAGCTGTCAATCTGCTGTGCAAGAAGCCATGTTTGTCTAATCCAACAAGAGGGTTCTCCACTCCAAGGCATATTAATGAGATTTTCACATCTCGCCTCCTCTTGAGGGAGGGCAGCTACAGAACTACAAACAGTGAACCTTTTCAAATTAACACATACAGTCGAAATCCTTTCATTTTCCTTTCTGCAGCATTTTACGGTGACTGACCATTAAAATTGTCGAAAAAAAGAGACAAAGTAGGAAAATGTGTTAAGCAAGAAAAACAAAAAAGACTTACCATCAAATCTTTTATGTCTGGAGACAAAGGTGCTTCTCAATTCATGACTTATTTCATCAACCAGATTCTCAAAGTCCTGTTTGCTCTGCTGGCCAAATTTGTCCTCCATTTCCTGGGTACAACATGTGTTTCCCTGAGGACAGACACGAAGATGTTCGCCTGAAAAATAGACAAAAAACACTGTTTTTGCATCCATACTAAAAGTGACACTGACTATACACAGTCTGTACACAGCAGCGTGACTGGAGGGTATAAATTTAGAACATTCAACTGCAAGAAATCCTTTCTTTCCCACCACAGTTTCTGTCAATGTACAATTTGTGATTCTGATCTAAAAAAAATAGTTGTTTAAAAATTCACAGGAAATTCAGTTACACTAAAATCCTGAGCTCTCACTTCAGCTGGTTGGGTGCTTAAAATTACTCAATGATTCAATAAAACCTTTACAGCAACAGCTCTCATTTTGGACACATAATCATTTGAGCTGATAACAGTATTTAACTTTTATGTTCTCCCATACAGCCCTCTACGTTACAGGAAGAGTGTGAAAGACCACACTACCAAAATCCCACCGTCAGGTCTTAATTAGCAGCAGTGCATTCAAATTGACGGTTTGCTAAGTCTCGTCCCCACTTAGTTACTGTTGCTATGTGTGACAAGCTTCCTGTTGTAACAGGGCATATGTGCAGACTGCAATGATGCCCGTGGCAGATTTAACATTCAAAAATCCTCGTAATTTTTTTAAACAATGAGCCCTTGATTTTCAGACAGAGGTAGACAAAAGCCGGCATCTAATTTGTAGGTGATGACCGTTGACTTTTTCACCTGAAAGGACGATAGTCACTAGCAGATTTAATGAACTGTAGCTAGCTGCAGCTCATTCAGTCGACCAATCAGTAGCCTCACAGAAGCGTGAATGTGCATACCTAATGACCAATCACTGATCACCTCCTTATCTTTTGTTTTTGTTGTAAATAATGTAACTTGACTATTTAAGTTACGTTTTTCAGTCATTCTAGTGTCTGGATCTTCTCCATTACTTCAGTTCCACAGTTTATACAATAGCCTACATACAAATTAGAGGTAGATTTAGATGAATATTGATGAGATGATAGCGACATGTAAAATAGTTATAGCTAATGATAAAGCTAGTTAAGATTCAGTTAAGGTTAGCATGACATTTTTTTTAATAATAATTACACAATGACATCTCATAATCTAGCATCATCTAGCGACTTTTCGCTGGCTTTAGGTACTTTTCATGGATAAGAGTTGGCAACACTGGTTTAAACTAGGAATGTGATGGTGAGGAAACTTTCCCAACATTCACAGTTTTTGGTTTTGGTATTGGTTTTGTTACCATAGACATATTCAGACTTCTTAAATAACCTGCAAAATCAACAACATGGTAAGCACAAAATGTTGTGGCCTTTCTCTTGAGACACCACAAAAGAACATGTAATGAAATACAGTAGCAAACAAAAAGGGGATTTATTGGTAACCATTTTGTGAGGTCAAAGGTCACTGTGTAGATGATTTGGAACTTCAGTTTGTTAGATGGCCTTTTAAAACATTTGAACACTTAAACTTAAAACTATACAAAACAAATGAGGGGGTGAGAGTAGATGTGCATTCACCACATGCCAATGAATTATAGTTACTCCTATTCCACATAACCCTTG
This sequence comes from Sebastolobus alascanus, assembly GCA_916701645.2. Classification (NCBI taxonomy): domain Eukaryota; kingdom Metazoa; phylum Chordata; class Actinopteri; order Perciformes; family Sebastidae; genus Sebastolobus; species Sebastolobus alascanus. The sequence continues at coordinate 1,448,979 of CAKAOJ020000059.1, forward strand.
GTTTCTCAAAACTGTAGCTCGCATACCAACTAACATTTAAAGTGTCACCAACATGAAACCCCTGTCAAGGACCATTTACCGCCACATGAAATGTGCATTTTTGTCTGTAATTTTCTCTGTACAGAAAATGCGTTGCTAATTTAAGAAACGGAAAGAGTAAGAAAAATGGCTTGTGCCTTGTAGGACTAAACATGATTCTGTGTAGAAGAGGAATAATGGTAGTGTTTCTCATTTGGTCTGACAATAAGAGGTTTCATTGGCAAGGGAAATATCAAAGTTAAAATCAGTGGGGAAAACAGATAATGCATTCCTTTAAAATACTCTCTCGTGTTACATAATTGATGACATTGGGAAAATACTGAAGTGAATCAAAAGTTAATGATCTACATCATTTCATTTTCCAAAGTAGCCATTCTAAAAGAGCCACAGATAAAGCAGACTCAGTCTGAAACAGCATGTATTTCTCCATTTCACAGTCTTAAACCTATGGAAGTATATGACGACAAAAGATCTGAGAGAGCACAAAAAACTAATTTCAGCGCTACTCAATCTGCAAGTCAACATTTGGGAATTGTCTGTGTGTTCCAATACCCGTGCTACCATACTATTTAGTATGCTGGAAAGAGGTTTAGTATGTCCCAATACATAGTATGTCAAATGCAGTATGCCAAAAATACCAGGACGTTCTACTACATCCGGTCGCATTTTGCAGTATGCAAGCCATTATGCTTTTCTGGCTATTCTTACCCACAATCCTCTGTGCAGGGTATATATGAGCAAGAGGGTCAAAGTTCAAGCACAATGCTATGACGAAGTAGTATGTCCCAATTGTATACATACGTACTTTGTAAGGGCAGCTGCAGTACGTACTAAAAGTAAAAAGAAAAAGTATGCGATTTGGAACGTAGCCTGCGTAACTAATGGTGCCTTCAAATGAAACTCGTGAGCTCATGTTTACAACATGGGAAGTCGTGTACATGCTTGGCTTTCAAGTGGTTAGGTCGTGAAGAACACCGCTGCTAAGCAACGGCAATATTAACGTTACTGTCGGCGTCTAGAAGCCACAGAGGCGAACAATTTAGCAAGCTAGCAGGTGGGTAACATAATGCAGGAAATGCAAAGGCATTATGACAGAAGAAAAAGATGATACTTTAAAAATAAAAGCTGGGACACTGGCATTTGTTAACCACCAAGTGAAGAGAAAGAGCAATATTTGGTGTCCGTCCTATCTTAAAAAATCAAAATGCGTTGAAACGAAATGGCAAAAAATCCCATGCCATCATTTATGAATGAGGCATTGTCATTTCTGAGCAGAAAGCTGCCCTCAGAAATCTAATGAGCCTGATGTGAGGTGGCTACTGTGATCTGATCTTACTCCACTTGGGATTCAAAAAGCGAATGGTTCAAACAAAAATGAATAATGCAATTATAATAGGCTGCGGCTACATTCAGAATGACAGCATTTTCAGAATAGGCGTAACACAAATCCGACATACCGGTATGAATAAACCAGGCGACGGTAAGGGGATCAGTTGGATCGTCACAATTTGGCTCAACTTCAATCTACGGTGCAGATCCACACGCCCACAATAATTTAAATTGGAGCCTAAACGATAATGCATATAGGCATAAAATATGTTAATCATATGTTCTAAATAGTCATATGACTTATATGGATGATGCTTCACCAATTTTTCAACTGTGTCCCTTTCATATACAATATAATCATATTTCTCTTCCCCACACAGAGCACAATGAAATGAGATTTCCCCTAAAAAAAAAAATGCAAATCTAATGTACATTGTCTACAACCAGCGTGAGCTTCAAATCAGGCAAGCAGCTGTAAGCAGATGGAAGCTGTAAAATTCTCACTGCATGCAGCAACAGATAGATTCACTTAGTGAGCGCCATACTGAGTGAGCAACAATATGATGAGCACGAGATCGTTTTGCACATTGGGGTCTACAACACCCAGAATTTATGTAATAGGCTATATGTAATAAGCTAACTGTACCCAACATTGCCATGTATTACATCAGCCAGTGAACCTTTGCACAAAAAATACCAAAGAGGAAGAGAAAGTGCCATCATATGGGTCACCAGCTTTTTGTGGACCAAGCATGCCATTCAATTCCATTTCCTACACAGTAACACCAACATGTCTGCGTATAAATGCTGCGACCTGAATGAAGATATTCAGCAAACTGCAGACTTTTGCACTTTTGATGACTTTAGAAAATGAACAAGCATGTGCTGCCGGAGTCTTGCAGATCAAGAAACATGTGTGGAAGCTCAAGATAACATAAGATAACATTGTACTTATCAACAAGGGGGAAACCCCCCCAACCCCCAGCAATTTCACCATTACTACATTACATCCAGTACACCATGGAGCAGACTAGACAACCCAAAAAGGTCTTGGGTTAAGCTAAATATTCTAATACATCCTGTAGAAGTCAACACTGGTAAAAAAATATATATTTTAAGCCTACAAGTATTTTGGTATGAAAAAGTCGTAACATACATCTTTTAACTTTTTGTTTAGCAGGACATTCTCTCAATATAACAAAGTAGAACATGATTTATGTTTGTCCTTTATAAAGCTTAATATCGGTTGACAAATCATAATAGAAAAACTGTGTGCAATGCTGATCATTTTGTTTAAATGATGTTCGGTAAGTACAGCGATGTTTGTATGCATGTGTGGGGGGTGTCTGTGTATGTGTTGAACACTGGGGGCAGTGAGAGACGCAGGAGGAATGTTTTAGTTGATGGCTAAAGCAACACAGACTTGTGAAAAATAAAAGAAATGCAGTTAATTTCTCTTTTCTCTCCGTAAACTGAACATAAATCTTACTGCTCATCTGACAGATTAACTGTATAAGAAATGGAAAGTAGCGAGGGAACATCTTTGTGTGTGTTGGTACACGAGGCATAGAACTATACTGCATTTATACTGTACATTCAAGAAATATCTTATTCATTTCTTATTTATACCATTCTGGCATTTATATTTAACACACTTAATAGAACCCACTTGTCAGCATTTTAGATTTACTTATTTGCACTGTGGTTATTTGTTATATATTGCACGTCTTAATGCAAATATTTGTACTTATTTCATATATATTCTAATTTTCTTATTTTTAATTTGAGTATTTACTTATATTTCATTATATATATTGTGTTTATATTGTAGAATTATGTACACAATTTACATGTTACTTACTCCTTTATTTCTACTTTCTTACATTTCTTTATGTTTATACAAAAGCAACTGTATAACGCCCCAATTTCCCCCCAAGGATCAATAAAGTATTTCTGATTCAGATTAAACAGAGGGTGGTAAAGAGAAAGCATTCATCTTATATACTTTCTAATTTGACTTCTAAATTGTTTCATCATTTTCACCATGTTTTTCCATCAAAACATTTTTTAATTTGCATGGAACTCAAACTTGTGTATATAAGTGTCACATTTTCATGGGAGTTTGTTTATAAAAATGTTTAATGTTTAATTAATGTTCATATTTCATTTCACAATAGGCAATGGGTGTTGTCAAGCATGTGAACAGGGATTGTTACATATTTAATTTTCCCATAAAAGTGCATTTTTATTGTTCTGATAAACAAGAACGTGTTTGTGAAAGTATCTAAAAATTAGAGTAGATACTGCCAAAATAAGGAGACATTTATACGCAGTGTAATCTAGGGTATGCTATGCATCTCCACAAAAAGGCTTTGATCTGAGAGGAAAGGGAGACTTCAGTGCAAATATGTCACTGGAGCATTCAGGTGGACCTCCCATTGCAGATGTTTAGTTGAATAAAGCCCATAACTGCATGAAGCTCACAACTCCAGCATCATAGCCCCGCTGGCTTTACACACTTCCTCCACTGACGACAAGCCTGTACTGAATGACTGAAAAGCAGCTGAAATGTGTATTTCAATTCACCACATATTTAAAAATAAAGTTATGGATGGATTTAGGAACTTCATTAATATCACACACAGTCTACTGGCAAGTCCCTCGGGCTACATATTTGGAGTGCAGCCTTTTCATCAGACATGTCAAGAGGGGGGAAAAAAAATCCATCTTGACACAACAAACCTACTGTGTGCTCCAGCAGTCTCAACAGAGCAAAAACATCACTTAAAAATAAGACTGTCGTACATAGACATATGGGAAGCCGGAGCTTTCAAGGGACTTCACCACTCAGCAAAGTGCCACAACCTTCCCAGCCAAGGTTAAAACAGCACTGTGGCTTCCCAGATAATCTATCTAGTGGAGCACAGACCACAAATTAGCAACAGACAGGAGAGAGTGGGGGCCAGACAGTTCTTTTACAGCAAAGAAAAACCGCTGCATCTTTAAGTTGGTTGTGGTGTCATATTTATTTATTAATTTATTTGACAGGGACAACATATAGGCATTTTTACACTTTATTAAAGTGCAACCGATGCTATATATATAGGACTTCTAGCAAATTTGCAGACCTTGTCCCTGGTTAGGCTTTTAAGAAAAAATAAAAATACATAGTAACATCGTACATTACAATCAATTTACATATGTATGTTTTCAATCAGTGATCACAGGTTTGGTTTAGTTGCAGCCAGTGTTTTTCCTTTTCATTAAACGTTTTCCGGTCAGGTTGTATTGTTATTTCCGTTTTTAAGATTTATTCCTTTTACTGAAGAAGATGACTGACCGAAGGTTGTTTTGCGCTGTGCCACTCTGCACTTACCATTTGTTGATCCCCTTGTGGCTATTCTATTGGTATTCATTTTTGTGACATATGGACAAAGTATAGCTGGGGCGAGATTGTCCACACATTTACAAATCAATTCGATAAGAGAAAACTTGATAAAACTATCAAAACTGAGCAACTTATACTTTTTCAGAATTATACAGTGGTGCCATTTCATTTGCTTTTTATCCATTATTTTCAGTGCTTGTTTATATAGCGGATATAACAGATTTGACTGTGAAGCCTTGCTCCATACATTAACACAATAAGACAAGTGTGAAGATATCGTGGCATACATAAACAGCTGAGTTGCCTTAAGGGGTATGTATTGTCGTATCATTCTAAAACAGTTCAGATTTACCTTTACTGTCCTGCATAACACGTTTATCAAATTTGAGTTGTGAATCCAAAATGACACCTAGAAATTAAATTTAATATAAAGATTTTTTATACAGCAAATTAACTTATTTTATCATTATCAATTGTGTCAATATGCAAAGACTGAAAGCAGCAATGAATTGGTCACACTAACAAATATGGCCAGCAGCAAAAGCCTGATATATAGAATATACATTTTTGCCATAGACCTCCATTGTAGTACAAAAACTATTAAAAAACACTAGTTTGCCAGATTGTCGCACTGGTGACATGTTTCTTCTTTTTGATGAACACTGTAGATTATTTTACCCCAAAGCTCAATTCATGGGGCTTGAAATGAACCAATGAACTATCTTTTGAGTCTCCAAAAAGTATATATCAAAAATATTCAGCTCCACCTGCTGCAACTTTCTGCATCCATGACCATGTATACCGTTTGGGAGAAGTTTATCCCTTTGAGATGCATAAACTCACATGTGCGCAACCAACTGGAACACCCCAGCAAACATCCTTGTACCTGCAAGTACCACACTATAACTCGTTTTAGCGTCCAACTGAAATTAAATTGCATTAAGTCATTTCACCCAACTTACACTTATTCGTTGGAATACCGTCAGTTCCCCGACAGCCAATCAAATATTTGCATAAAGTAACATTAGTAACGCCAGCGTTCTGCCAGACGGCACTGATTAAACTAGACAGCAGTCTGCTTCACAACACCAGGGCCACCGCTACAACCCACGTTCTTAAAGTCTCCTTCTTATCTAACTTACAAACATGTAACATGGCTACGTCTCGCCCTGCACCTTGTTAAACGAGCCACCAAACAAGCACTGACCGGGGAAAAGTGCGCTGCTAATGCCCGTTTGTAGGTTAATGCTAGATAGTTAGCTAACGTTAATTAGCTAGCTGGTCAGATGCTACACATTATGTCACTTCGGTCCATGTAGACTCTGGCGTGGTCCTTACTCTTAAATGCCACTGCTATAACACAACACACTGTCTGTCCATGACTTGAAAGCTAACGCTACAGCGAAAGTTTGTGTACTTTGTTAGGACCGTAGACTGCTCCCCGTGCGTGAGTTTCGCAATTTGGGTGTTACCAAAGAGTTTGGCGTTACCTTCTAGACACCCAAAAGTGAAGGCAAAACATCTCGATCGCCCCTTGGCGGCTGGCTGACAAAATAAAAAGTCAAAGTGCACGTCAAATCAATTTTCTGTCATTTTAGGTAGTTCTTATCACGCTGGTGTATGAGCAAGTGTTCATTTTTCTGGTAAGTTCGGTTTTAATTAGTCACTTGATGCTATAAAAAGGGGGCGAGACGTCATGATTGACAGCTGTGATTGACAGCTGCTTTCCATAACCATAAATATAGATATAGAGTAGGGCTGTCAATCGATTAAAATATTTAATCGCATGACAGTCTACAGCATAGTTAATTGCGATTAATCACAAATTAATTTTTTTATCTGTTCAAAATGTACATTAAAGGGAGATTTGTCAAGTATTTAATACTCTTATTAACGTGGGAGTGTACAAATATGCTGCTTTATGCAAATGTATGTATATATTTATTATTGTAAATCAATTAACAACACAAAACAATGACAAATATTGTCCAGAAACCCTCACAGGTACTGCATTTAGCATAAAACATATACTCAAATCATAACATGGCAAGCTCAAGCCCAACAGGCAACAACAGCTGTCAGTGTGTCAGTGTGCTGACTTGACTATGACTTGCCCCAAACTGCATGTGATTATCATAAAGTGGGCATGTCTGTAAAGGGGAGACTCGTGGGTACCCATAGAACCCATTTTCATTCACATATCTTGAGGTCAGAGGTCAAGGGACCCCTATGAAAATGGCCATGTCAGTTTTTCCTCACCAAAATTTAGTGTAAGTTTGGAGCGTTATTTATCCTCCTTAGCGACAAGCTAATATGACATGGTACCAATGGCGCTTGCAAACTCAGTGTTAACAACAAGTATATCTCCAGCTTTAGGGATGGGACTATGCCGATGTCATTCATAGCTAGGCCTACTGTAGTCAGTTGACAGTGAGGATGGTATTTTTGTTGATTGCTCATTTTCTAGTCATTTCTTTAATCCTTCCATCCTCTTCTTTGTCTGAAAGTAAACAACACTCATAATCCCTCCTACAGTCAATAGTCTTTCAGCTGCTTCTTCACTCACAGCTCTTCAAACGATACAATTCATCGCCCAGCTTCTCCAGCAGTTGATCTTCCAGTGGTCACACTGCATTTTCTCCAGAAAAGGCATGCTATAGTTTGACACATTGCTTTGATGCAAAATTTCTGGAGTGACTGGATTAGGGTTACAATTTGCTTCTCACTGCAGTCATATTAGTATCACCCCCACAGAAACAAAACATATAATGGAGCAGAAACAAACCAGTCCTGCGGCATAATCCACTTCTCTGTCATTGATTTGTGTGCCCAGTATGTCTTCTCAGTACAACAGTAAGTTAAAGTCACACTATAGCTCTGGTCTGCTACTGGAGACAATGTACACATATGCTGCTGGTTCATGGCTTTGGGAAAAAGGATTAGAAAAAATCCTGCTGTGCCGTTAGTAGCTGGAGATGGGAGTTGGCGATGCCCTCAAGTCCGCCGCCAGACATTATTGGCTGTACACAGTTCCATTGTTAGCAGCATTTCTATGGAACTCAGCAAGTTTCTCCAAATAAACTGTAAATTGGCACCGATACTCTTCTGTATTTTCTACCATTTAAGTATATTGTACAACTACAACACATACACACATGATTAACTGTTATAGCTGTAGCTTTAGGCAGAGGTGACACATTAAACAGCTTGTTGGCATTGCTCACACACTTTAATAGACTACTCTATCAAAAAGTATGCACATCTACAAGCCAAGTATACCTTTCTGTGGGCCTATAAGGCAAGAATACTTAATTATACTTTTCTTAAGTATATCTCGATCAAAAGATTAAGTACAAGTAGCCCTATAAGCCAAGTATACTTAGACTTTTCTGTATACTTGTCAGTATGAGCCAAGTATACTTATACTTTTCTGTATAATTGTCAGTATGAGCCAAGTATACTTAGACTTTTCAGTATACTTGTCAGTATGAGCCAAGTATACTTAAACTTATCTGTATACTTGTCAGTATAAACCAAGTGTACTTGGACTGTTCTGTATACTTTCAGTGTAAACCAAGTAAACTTAGACTTTTCTGTACTTGTCAGTATAAACCCAGTATACTTAGACTTTTCTGTATACTTGTCAGTATGAGCCAAGTATACTTATGTATACTTTTATTAAGTATATCTCTGATAGTATACTCTCTTTTTATAAGTTTAAAAGAAGCACACTTGAATAAACTTATTGTTGGTATGGGTAAATTGTCTGTCTCTCACTCACACAGTGAAATGCAGGGCCAGTTATTATTTTTTTTTGTAACGTCACAGAACTGTGGATAACTGTATAGATTTTGAAATGTTTTCTATGATGAAGTTTACTATAGCTGTAAGATTTTATCAGCTTTTCTATCACCCCAGGTCCCAGGTTTCAAACAGAAACAATAGAACGATGTGAGGGTGACCCGAGAGAGTTGCAAAGGGTTTGTGGAAACAGTTGTGAAAACAAAAGAGTTCTTCAAGTAAGTGTCTGAGCACAGCTTTGGGATAGCTTATTTTTTTATTCATTGGATCTGCACTGAGCCCAATCTTATGCAGATGGCTTTTTTGTTTGTTTTTTGCTGGTATGGTAACAAGTATGATTTCCACCTGAAGCCGCCTGTGATCCTGAGCAAGCCTAAGAGGGAATTATTTCCCACTAATAGCCTTGTATCAAAGCTCCCCTCGAGCTGTGAGGGTGAAACAAAGAGACTTGTCCCGGCCTAACCTCACTGTACTAAGCCATTCCCTGTCCTTTATTTGTCCGGGGCCAACAGCAGGATGCATAACTTCACTTTGCATGGCACCAGATGTGTAACATGCATACAGAGCAGCAGATCCTGCTCACATTAACATATTAATAACAAAAACAAGAAGCGGATTCAATACATACTAATGTTATGTCACTAGTGTATGCACCAAAACTGTGAAAAATGTAAAGCTGAGTTTTAATGAGAGAGGTCTATGCATGCACTCAGTGATTTATTAACACCTATACAAGCTGTCATCAGAAGTCGCAATTATTTTATGTCACTCTCATGTCTGTAATAAAGTGTCAGTCAAATCAGCGAGCTGATTATCGCTGCTGATGAAGCTCTACAACAATATTTAGACTGTATCTTCCTCCTGCTGAGATCTGTTCACATTTTACAATGCATACGTGCCATTTAAAAGAAGGATTTTTTATGTACTGCGAATACATTACAAATACGATTTCCTTTGTTGTAAGCATTGGTAACCTTTCCCTCATCTTTCACAAGGTTAAATAGTTTTCACCATGTGAAGCTTCTCGGTGGGAATTTGTTTGTGTAACAATCCTACATAATAGAGTTGAATTTGTTTTTTTCTGTCCCTGTTTTATACTCCCTGTTGTTTGTATGCATGTTCATTTACTTATTAATTTGTGAGACACAGTCTTTCATGCATCTGTTTCCATTAGCTGTTCAGAACATTCAATGAACATCTCCACGTGTGCCTTTCAAAACCCCTTTATTTCTGAAATTGCTTCGGTCACACCGGTAATTTCTTTGTCACTGAGAGATAGCTCTCTGATTCAGCGTTAAAGGGATAGTTCAGGTGTTTTGAAGTGGGGTTGTATGAAGTACTTATCCATAGTCTGTATATTACCTACAGTAGATGGCGGTCGGCGCGCCCCCAGCTTGGTGAAGCAGACAGGAGTTACCGCACAGAAGTAAAGCAATGTACTTCTGTGGACGGGGCCGGCAGCAAAACATATTTTAGCCATCTAAAATAAAGGCTAACCTAAAATGTATAGCTGAGACTTCTTTTAGGAGGCTAAAATACATTTTGCTGCTGGCCTTGTCCACGGCAATACATTGCTTTGCTTCCGAGCGGTAACTCCTGTCTGTTTCTCCAAACTGGGGGCGCCGACCATCAACTACTGTAGGTAATACATTGACTACGGATAAGTACCTTATACAACCCCACTTCAAAACACCCAAATTATCCCTTTAATACTTAAACTCTAACCTTTTCCCTGCTCCCCCATTCCCCATCCACAATAAGCTGTGTAGGAAATTACCTTTTAAAAACTACACATATTAACACATAATTATTTATAGTTAAAATCTGTCACGTTTAGCTGTCATCTTTCATATCTCACAGCCTTGCACCTATATGCCCAGCCCTTAAAGAGTCAGTGTTAAAAAAAAACAGTTACAAAACTCAACTTTGTATGCAAGTATGTCTACTTTTTCGATACATCAATGCTATTTGCTTCCTCTGACTGTGAAGCACACAGGTAAAGCAACTGAAATGTGACAAATTTAGGAGGGAGGACGACTATAGGGAGGATTTCATCAACAAGAATAACACTTTCATGTCCCTTTAAGCAATATTATAACTTGTCTTTAGAAATACGCTGTCTGTGATACAATCGGGGTTTTTTTTTCAGTCTGTATGAGGACATTATGACAAGTACATCTTTTTCAAACGTATGAGTCTGCCTGGAGAATTAAGTGTCCAAGTTCCTGCACATATCAGAAGGTAGGCCAACTCTCAGAAGTATTCATCAGTGTACCTGGCCAAAGAGACCCACAGCATATGTGCACTGCCATCTGTTGTGTCCCATGGTTCCCCCCGACAAACTTTTTATGGGTTCACACTTGAAGCCACACTCAGACCCAATGAGATCAACATTCCTAGTGTCAGTGCAGTTTCTTCTTCCTCGTCACATCACTTCATCACCAAAAAGGCAACTATAAATCATCTGAATTTTGGCAGATTTTTAATGATATAGTCCTGCACTTCAGGACAGGAAGAGTCTGTGTGTTTAAGTCAGAAGCCCTTCAAGTTTTTGGTCAAATTCTAGTCAACTAAAACTTTTTCATTTTTGTCATCAATAAATTTGTCAAAAAAATTGCCAATATTATATATTGTCTCCTTACACAACAACCAGTGGGCTACCTCCGGGTCTGAGAAGTGAAGCCAATTTAGAAGTGCCTTAAACTTGCATTATTTCTAATATCCAGCAGGGGGCGACTCCTTAAACTGCAAAAAGAAGTCTGATTGTATAGAAGTCTATGAGAAAATGACCCTACTTCTCACTTGATTTATTACCTCAGTAAACATTGGAAACATGAGTTTATGGTCTCAATCGCTAGTTTCAAGTCTTCTTCAATACAGTATGATGTTTTAGTAAATTATGGTCCCATTTAGAGTCAAATAGACCATAAAGCAGGGTATGCTTTAGGGCGTGGCTACCTTGTGATTGACAGGTCGCTACCACGGCGTTGTCCGGTCTGGGAGTTGTCCGCGTTTTCGTCTTACAACTTCAACCCTCTCACAGTGTGTTTTCAGTTCATGAACTTTAATTGTACTTAGCTCCACCCTCTCATGTCACGTGTGGTTGCAAAGAACCAGGATGGCAACGGCCAAAATGCCAAACTCAAGGCTTCAAAACGGCAGTCCACAAACCAATGGGTGACGTCACGGTTACTACGTCCACTTCTTTTATGCAGTCTATGACAACAACATGTTCACTCTTACTTTCCAGAACAATCCAAGTAAAGAGAGTCAAATCTTTCTGCCCATTTTTATACCAAACCATGAGCTCTGAAAATAGTCTGATTTACTTCATTGGAGAAAAAAGGTAAACCTACTGTAAATGAAAACAAGTGGAATAAAGTCATTTTATTTCAATTCTATTCAATTCTGCTTTGCTCGCTGTGGTCGGAAATGGCTCTGTTGATGTTTGCTTAGGTAAGTCTAACCAAGAAAAAGGCTGTCCAAGGCTAATTCAATTCTCCGCTTTCGCCAGACGGGCAACAGAATCGGCCTTCGACCAGTCAGAGCTGCACACACAATATTGCATTTCAACTCCAAAAATACAGTGCTGCTCATTTTCTGTTATCATATAGACAGCTTCTATACAACTTCTTTAGAGCTTCTATCTGATGGGCTGGAGCGATTGCATGTTTTTCCTGATAAACATCTTGTTGCAAAGTCTGAGCTAAAGAGATTTAGGCTCTGTGAGACTTGGGTTATTTTTTTTGCCACATGATTGAATCCATAGCACAGACACAAAGCAGCATGCACTTGTAAGCACCATTGCAGAGAGGAGGCAAATTAAGGACGCCGGCTAACTGTGATGTCTCAAGACGTATGCGTGGACAGGCGAACTACGAGTGAATGAACAAATGCATGACCAAATGAATTAATTAATCAGTCTAACTGCAAGGAAGGAAGTGGGTGGATATAGCTGTATGAATAAATTAATATGAAAGTTATTTTCTGGCTTCATTAGCATCACATCTAGAAATGATGCCCTGTAAGGATCTCATTATATCTGGCCGTAAACAGACATAGATCGCTCACCTTCTTGTTAAAAATAAATCAAGAGGTTAGCCAGAGGTTGCTGTAAATCACTGTCTATCCAACACTCATCATATTCACTCAATGCCATGTGCTTTCAGACATCCAAGGCACTCAATGTACATAGTTTCTGTTTCACCTCTCACTCTATAGCACACTGAAACATGTCCTCCAACTGATGGATAATCAGACTTTGGCAAGAAAATGACAATGAGATCATATCCTGAGGAAGACAGTAGGCTACACGAGGATGGAACTCAATGCATATGAACATCGGAATGGATCCATAAATCTGTGTATTCCACACAGTCTTCACTTTACACTTTTAATAATGTCTCTAGAGGGTTTTGTGTACAGAATAGCCAAGTTTCCCACTCAAGTTAGAACTTGCATCAATCAAAAACTGAATGAAATTATTCCTATCACATTTTGGATCATGTCAGAAGTCATAATGAAAGGCATGCTCGCGTTTTAAATAACTGGGGGATGCTGATACAGAGGAGTATGTGTCCTTGGGTGAATGAGGACAGGTTCAAGAGGAAATGAATTCTCACTGACATAAAACAGTCTACAATAAAAGCAGCACAGTACAATGGTATGATGGTATTCTTCATCCTCAGGAGAGTCAGCGTGAAGGGAAAAAGGACAGGAATAAAGATGTTGGAGCAGTTTCATACTCCCAGCAAATGTGTCAGTGTCTTCTTTTTTGAATATGTCAAGATATTCCACTGCAACATGCCATGTGCAAGGCTGTGTGCGTGATAAAACAGCCAAGTGTTGACTCAACGGTCTGGTATTTCATATTGAAATGTTTTTAAATGTGTACGATAAAGAAATCTCTTTGAGGAGAGAAATATGAATGCATCACTGGCCTCAGTGCAGAAGAAACATTTTTAGGAGACTTTGAAGAAGTTGTTGTGGAGAAATAGGTTTTGAAGACAATATATATATATATATATATATATATATATATATATATATATATATATATATATATATATATATATATATATATATATATATATATATAAGACGAAAAGTCTGAGTATTGTAGCACAGAAGAGATGACCATACAAGTTAAAGGTGACTGAACACATTTTTAGATGAATCATTTACTCTTTCTTTGTCATATATGATAGTAAATTATTTTCAGTTTGTAAGCTGTTGTCAGGCTATTAAATACGCGTTCTCATTCACTATAAGCACCATAGATGTGGGTCAATAGGGGCCTACTACACCCAGTAGAAGATTTTATCAACTATTCACATGGTAGATCACCGAAAGAAGGTATAAAAGAACACAACAGAAACCTCTAGAGACTGTCGTAATTATGACAGGAGCAGAAGTGGAAGTCAGGCGCTGTAGTATAGATAGCGGGAAACTCTTCTCTATATTGGGTGGAGGTCAGGGGTCATGGATAGGACACAAAACACAGGGTTTTCACCCAGGAGACTGGAATTCGCATCCCGTGTGAAACCAACAACATGCAGTTGTGTTTGGTTGCCAAAACCTACTGTAAAGAAGCTTTTTTGTGTGTTTAAAACGTATCGTTTCATTCAATTTAACGTGTTATAACATGTTGCTTTCAAGTTTCGCAGTCACTTTTACAACGTAGTAGGCATAGTAGGCCCCTAAGGACCCACATCTATGGTGCTTATAGCGACCGATAACACCTATTTAATGGCCTGATAACAGCTAACAGTCAAATCGGGTGGTTTTGGACTGTTGGTCAAATTTCACCTTGGGCTTTGGGAAATTGTGATGATCTTCTGACATTTTACAGACCAAACGATTAATTGAGAAAGTAATCAGCAGATTAATTGATTATAAAAATGATCAGCTTTAGCCCTGCATTACATCGTACAGTGAGGCAATCCCCTACATGTAAAACAACACACAGACTAGACTTCTCCTCATATAAATCTTTGCCAAGAAGATAAATATACAACCAAAAAGCACAATATCTTTGACCCCGAGGGTAATGGCTATGGAATATTCATGTGCCATATACCCTTCTGCAAGGGTGCACCAATATCATTATTGCAGCTAAGATTAATGTATGGACTTCCCTGACACCATGTGCAGCACATTTAGGAATGACAAGCACCGCATAATCAGCATGTGTAGCACTATGTCTGGCTTTGATATTTATTGAGGAGCGTGTAATAAAAAGCCTAGTGGAGGCATGAGAAGGCCGGTGTGGATATTCGATCCACATGGGCAGCACGCCTAGAAGCCCCCGAGAATGAGACGTGAGCGGGCAAGCCACTCTCTTCGGCGTCAACTTGCTAAGTGGAGCATGGCAGAGGACTGCACTACAGGTAGCAGCTGGTGGCTGTTTGGAGACCCGCACTGATCATTACCTCTCACTCAGCATTTACAGCTTAGTTTACAGACTCTGGCCATCATTAGCCCTGCTAGCTTGTTACAGGGCAAGTGTCCTCTAGTCAGCAGACTGCTTAAGTGAGCGGGAGAGGACACAACTGCACGACACACAACTCCCCACCGCGGCTTGCTGAAACACACCACGCCGAAGCGTCCTCAGGAGCAGCAGTGTAAAGGCAAGCATCCTCTCCAGTTGCACATCATGTCTAGTCAGACGTTGTCAACAAGACAGGAGTGGCAGACTCGTGGCTAAAGATAGATCCAACGGCGGCGACGAGGCATTCGAGGGGGCTTTGTTTCATGATGGCTAGGTTTTGACAGGCAGATGAGGTGTCGGGGAAAAGTACCAGCTATACGTCACAGCCAAAAGCCTGAATTTGATCCGCGTGTCAATGAAGAGACGCACATTGATCCTGAGGATTGTTTTCTGAAAAGTCAGTGAAAATAGACAGAGGAATTCTGTCAGGAGAATGTGTAAAAAAATTCTAAAAAATAAATAGATAAACTGAATCAGACGAGGTAGTCAGATATCAAGTAAGAGATATGTGCCAAATGTGTCTGAATAAAAACGCCAGTCATCTGGTAATCTTACACAAACAACATAACTCTGGTGGCATTTTATGATTTGCAGGTGAGAAAAAAATATGACAGTCAATCTCACAATTTTTCCAAGGTAACACCTCTCAAGTCTCAACTACCTTCCACTTCAATCTGAGGAAATTAATAAATTCAATTCGAGCTTATGTGAACAGAATGATGCCCATATCAACTGAATTTGGTTGAAAGAGATTATAATAAGATATAACACACAAAAAGGAGTTGCATGCCTATTTTTTATTTTTTGTATCAAATCAGACCAATTTGTTGCTGCATTAATAGTGTTACACTTGAATTCTAATTCCTGTTAATTTTGAAGATTTTGTTTTTACCAAGTTGCTGCTGTACGATTTATTATTTTAATAATAGTTCAGTAAATTTACATCTATGTATTTATTTGTTATATTTTGTTTTACAAAGTTAAGAAAGCATTGTTTAACACATAAAAGAATGATCCCAGTCACTTCCACACAGTGAGGCATACAGCTTATTAATTAAACACTGGTATCGGATCGGTGCTCGGTATCGGCCGATACCCAAAGCCCAGGTATCGCTATCAGTATTGGGACTGAAAAAGTCAGATCGGTTCATCCCTAGTAGTATTTGTTGTCTATACTGGTCAAAAGTTTTAAAAAAGGAAATAAAAAAAATAGGATCAGGGACTAGAGGAAATGTGTTTATGCCAGCTTGTTAAATGAGGAATAAAAAAGCTCTTTCTCAGTGGCTCCAGGTTAGAATTTAATTGGACAGTTGTTGACAGGAACCATTAGATCAAAAATAACATCTATTCAATCTCTTGTTGACAACAGGAGAACTCATTCTTTCACATTTCAAATGATTCTTAAACCATGAAACAGCTATTGCCACGCCGTCTCAGGAGAATCACTTCAATCCATTATCCTTGTTTTTCACAGACGATTTACCTCAAATGAGTTGAGACAAACATTAATTCTTTATGGCTGTGTTCGCACCATCATTCCTTCAGTAACCTATATGATAACATCTGCTTATCAACGGTATAAACAAGGCACGTCAGACTTACGGTATTTGGTCAAGCTTCAATAGCCCAGTTTCTTTTTCATGTGCTTTGGTTTCCATTCTTAATGTATTCAGAAATTACACAGAAGCAAGCTTTGTTGCTATATTGAAACAAATGAACGTCAACTTAAATCTTCTAATTCCCTTCTTCACATAGTATGCGCTGTAAATTAGCAAAACAAACAGCACTGTTAATAATTGCCAGCTAAAATCCCTTTTAGGCATTGACGTTGGACATAAATCCTGCTGAAGGCACAAACGGAATAATTGAAAGCTTGGGTCACAGACAGGATTAGGGTTCAGAAATATTATCCAGAACCTACTTTTAGCATTTAAAAAAAAAAATAGTAACCCTGAAGACATGAGTTTCCCTCCTTTTCTAAAGAAACCCAGACACATCTAAATTCACAGACATCTTCCTTTTGGGAGCTGGAACAGAGCGTTGATGCATAGACTGTAGGTTCCAGAATGACAGAATAAAATAACTTGGGTCATGCACTGTTGGTCAGACAGAATAAGCTATTTGCATGGCTTTATGAAGGTGATCATGCAAGTGGTCCACTTCTATATTTCCTAGGGCTGTCAAAGTTAACACGATAACACGTTAATGCAAATTTGTTTGAACGCCACTAATTTCTTGAACACATTAATGAAACGTGCAATTTTTAGGGTGTAGCGGGCTCAGTTTTAAAGCAATCATATCATATAAAACTAGAAAAAACCTAAGGAATTCATTGGTACCAACCATGTCATACTAGCTTGTCGGGAAGGAGGTTAAATAACGCTCCAAACTTATGCAAAATTTTGGCGAGGAAAAACTGGCATGGCCATTTTCAAAGAGGTTCCTTGACCTCTGACCTCAAGATATGTGAATGAAAATGGGTTCTATGGGCACCCACGAGTCTCCCCTTTACAGACATGCCCACTTTATGATAATCACATGCAGTTTTGGGGCAAGTCATAGTCAAGTCAGCACACTGACACACTGACAGCTGTTGTTGCCTGATGGGCTGTAGTTTGCCATGTTATGATTTGAGCATATTTTTTATGCTAAATGCAGTACCTGTGAGGGTTTCTGGACAATATTTGTCATTGTTTTGTGTTGTTAATTGATATCCGATAATAAATATATACATACATTTGTTTAAAGCAGCATATTTGCCCACTCCCATGTTGATAAGAATATTAAATACTTGACAAATCTCCGTTTAAGGTACATTTTGAACAGATAAAAAATGTGGGATTAATTTGCGATTAATCACGATTAAATATTTTAATCGATTGACAGCCCAAATTCTTTCATTTGAAGAAATCAAATGGTCCGTATATAGCTGACAGTGACAGACATACTGTGAATATCAGATGATGACGAATTAAAGAGGACCTATTATGCTTTTGTGCTGTTTCCCTTTCCTTTAGTGTGTTATATAGTTTTTTGTGCATGTCAAAGGTCTGCAATGTTAATGTTAAAAAGCCCAAACGGATAGTTTGGCCGGAGCTCAAACAGAGCGTTTCAGACAGAGGGTGAAAAGAGGTGCTGCAGCACAGCCGATATGAGGAAAAATAAAGCGTTTTTTGAACATTAAAGCATGTAAACATGTTCTAGTAGAAACGCAAAATACAAGTATGCTTCTTAAAATGAGCATATTAGGCCCTCTTTAAAGCCAACATATAGAATATATATAACAAAGGAACAGTACAAAAAAATGGAAGAAAACATGCATTACCAACAGCTTATTACATACACCTGTTCCCATCATGTATGTAAAGAAATGTCAATCTAATGATGTCCAGTTTAATCCAAGATCAAGATGACACATGTCTGACATAAGGTCAACTGCACATTAGCTTTAAAATTATATGGTTTATAGCCCATGAAATCTTGTTTCAGATTTCTCAATACCATAAAATATTCATGACCAGTACAAAAACATCTTTTAAATTATTAATCACTTAGAGTTTAAGACTCAAAAACTCCCATTTGTTAATCTGCTTCATCAGGACTGTGTAGGTGTGGTTGGATCAGATTTGATTGACAACACAAGCAAACAACAAGAATATTAAGGGCAAAACTAAAAATACAGAAATCTCACACATGAAGTAAAGAAAAGTGTTCGAACTTTGGCAGAAAGTTTTGTGTTCATGTTGGACCCCACGGCTCATAGTAAGACACCGACTGAGAAAATAATTTTTCATGGCCTTTAATGCAGAACTATTGGACCTAATACACCTCTGCACGCCGTACAATATCATACAAAACTTGATTTAAGGGTAAAAAAATAAAATTGTGTTGCATAAATTTAAAGTGTATATGTAAAATCTATATGCTTTGAGTGTTGTGTTGTTCTGCCTTCCAACGCTGCAACCCTCAATGTTTCCTACAGCTCTCAGAGGGAACACCTGCAGAGAGAGCCCATCATGAGGCCATTTTGGCATTCATGAGCATGATTGATGACACAGAGATGGAGGCAGCGTTTGAGAAATCCCCTCTGCCGCGGGAAAAATGATGATTGTTTGGGTTCTTCCTCCCTGATAGTGCCCCCCCCCCCCCCCCGCTTCTCAGTGGGACACACTCACATTACATGATATAGCAGAATTGCAGCCTCAAATACTGGTGCGACCGTATTTAAACTAAAAAAATAACTGCCAATCCCAAAAGTCTAATTATCTGCAATTTTATCACAAATATTTGGATTTGTTTGCAGAGCGAGATGTAAAAGAGTAAACACACCACAAGCACGTCAGGAGCTGTGATCCCTCTCAGGACTTCGCTCCCCAGATCAATCTCCACATGTGTGAGTGACAGGAAGGTCACGATAATCTGACGATACATCACGGTGACGCTGGCGTGTGCTGCAGGGGCTAACAAAGTCACCTGGCCATTCCCTCCGCAGGCACTCCCATTTAGCCCTTTCTAATCCTCTCCATCCCATTACATGACAATAGAGAACCTGTGCACATTACACGCTTCAGCGGAGATCATTTGCCTCGCTGTGCAGGCCGCCAAGGATCACATAAAATATCAGCACCGTTATTTCTGTCCCCTCTCCATCTCCAGTAAACAGAGCTGGTCGTCAAATGACATAGCACAGAATATCACATTCTAAGAAGTTCCATTGAATCCAGCAGTCTGCCGTGTGACTCACTTTCCGTATCTTCCCATCTCGTCTCAGACGTTGGGCAATCCACGGAGTGGAAACTGAGACAGCAGGGGCAAGACTGATCTTTAACC
Organism: Sebastolobus alascanus; assembly: GCA_916701645.2. Classification (NCBI taxonomy): domain Eukaryota; kingdom Metazoa; phylum Chordata; class Actinopteri; order Perciformes; family Sebastidae; genus Sebastolobus; species Sebastolobus alascanus. The sequence goes on from CAKAOJ020000059.1 coordinate 1,468,856, forward strand.
ACAGCAATGAAGAAATGGATTTAAAAGGCTAAAGTTTAACAAATTTGTTAACAGTAGGGCTGTCAAAGCTGCAAAATCCTTTAAACGCCACTAATTTCTTTAACGCAATCGGTCTTTCGGAGGTTGTAGCAAGCTCAGTTTTAAAGCTAGAGTGGAGATACTGGCATTATACGAAACTAAAAAGCCTAAGAAATCCACTGGTACCAACCATGTCATACTAGCTTGTCGCAAAGGGGGCTAAATAACGTTACAAAGTTATGCGAAATTTTGGCGAGGAAGAACTGTCATGGCCATTTTCAAAGGGTCCCTTGACCTCTGACCTCAAGGTATGTGAATGAAAATGGGTTCTATGGGTACCAACGAGTCTCCCCATGAATTAAATAGACATAAGTAAAGACTGCTGTGGAGAGGGACATGCTCTGGGAAGTTTTAGATGCCAAAACACCTAAAGACTTTTAGAGAAATCCACAAGTTCATGCTCCGGAGGTTTAAAATGCCTTCACCACATCGCTGTTGACAGCCTCCAGCCTGGCCCGGTCAGTGGGCAGAAGCATCGTCTAAGTCATGTGGAATTACTGTACCAACTGAGCCTTTAGGCTTTGGATCATAACAGCATTTCTGTCAATAACACTGGCCCCACTGCTGTCATTCCACCTGACCTGGTCCCTTCTGTTTGACTAAACGCAACAGCAAAACTATGGGGTTGCGAGCTTTTCATTTTTAGCTTGATGAAAAACATATTGCTGCAGTGGCTGAGCAGTCTAAGTGGTGCTGAGCGCCAGACTCCTGCAATAATACCCTGCTGTTATGTCCCCACTATATTTGGAATGGTTGTAATGAGTGTTTCATATTGGCCAAAAAAACATACAGTATGATCATAAAGTGAAAGGCAACAACTAATTTGAATAAAAAAACAGTCAAATCTGAAAAAGCAAAAAGGCAAATATCTCTTAATGAACACGAATAGCATTCATTAACATTAATGTGTTTGAGAATTTAACAGTAGTCTAATGGGATTAGGTAAAAAAAATGTGGCATATATGTAACTTCATAAGAGGAAACCAGCGGTTTCTGTCTAATTTGATGTCTAACATGGTCTCTAATGGCAAAAGCAGCGGGAGCACACACACATCCCTCTGTCACTATGATTTGATGTTGTCAAACAGCAAAGAGCAGCCATTTAAGTATGTGGAAGCCTCATTTGTAGAGGTGGACCAGTAACATGAAGGTTGACGTTTTTTGCCAAATCATCAGTGAGTTAATAGAGTGTGACGGCAGCTGTAAGGCTGACAGAAACAATAAGCTACAAGGGAAACGCCTTATAGAAGAGCCGCTCTACACCAAGTCCCAAAGGGACCAACCAATCTACAAGTACTGGAATATTAACTCCCAAGTAATGTCGTGACTGACGATGGTCCCCGCCTGCCGCATGGACGCTCTTAACCCCTTCAGTGCCACCTCCTTAACAGCTAATATTACAAACATGCTACATGAAAATAATGAAAAAAGGCCACACAAATTTATGTGTGCAGTGTTTATGTTGTAATCACTTTGTAAAACCCCAAAAACGCAAACAACTATACCACAATGGAGTGTACTCTTTTTGTCCGTCATAGACCTTTTAACTATACATTAATTCTACTTCGATTGTGTACTTAAAGCTACAGTTGGTAACTCATATTTGCTCAAACTGTCACTGTATCCTGACAGTAGTACATGAGACAGATAATCTGTGTGTGTGAACTCTGATCAGACTGTCAAACTAGGCAGCGCTGATCAAATATGAATCAAGTTTCGCTGTAAAGGCCAAAACCAAGCACCGCCCACCAGCCGGAGCAAACAAGCAAAGTACACTACAAGATGTTTCTGAAAACATCTGAAGCGAGAATTAGGCATTACAGTAACAGAATCTTGATTCATATTAGATCAGCGCTGCCTAGTTTGACCGTTTGATCAGAGTTCATGAGCAGTGATTGGCAGCTGCGTTAGAGACTCCTTCGCTCTGATTCGTTGTTCTCCTTCGGGCGAGGTGGAATCTTTCAAATGCCATTAGGAGCAGTAAAAAGAGGCAGAGGAACCTGATTTTATCACAGATTATTTGTCGCATGAACTACTGTCAGGATATAGTGACAGTTTTAGTAAATATGCCAAAGGGTTATTTTTATTAAAGTTACCAACTGTAGCTTTAAATGTGCTTTTACACACTTTGATTAGAGGAAGTTAATGATAATTCAAAGCAGCCAGTGCCTGATTTATCCCAAAAAAATAAAGGAGCAACTACTCTATTCTCAATAGACTTGATGGAAATAGTACAGAGAAGTTAAGTACCAACCAACCATGAGATCAAATTCAAAATCAGCTCAACATTATATTAATCTCCAGAGTTTAATCAGTGAAGATGTATTTCTTCTGATGCCACGCTTTCAAATTATCTTTTAAATAAAAGGTATTTCCACCTTTACCTTAGTCAAGATTTGGCGTAGCTCGCTTATTGTTTGCATGAGTGAGAGGCAATAAGTCACAAGCCTGAAGGGCATGCCCATCACTGTGTGAATTTGCTGAGGTGTTGATAATGCGTTGTCTCTGCGGCAGACACGTAAGGTTATGACTCATTCAAAGACCACATCAAAAGACGTTTATTCAGGGTGACAACGTTGGGAGATGAGAGAGATTGAATTTTTCGCTCATTTGGGAGATTAGTTGTGATGTCCGGGACACGGATCCAAAGGATTTAATCAGTTAGCTATTCAGCCCATCTCTGAACAGGTGTGCCTGTTATCAAATATGCAGCCTTTTGCTTGTGCCAGATTTCCTGCTTTATATGGAGAGTGATTGGCCCTGAAGCGCAACAATGACGACCTGGAGAGACAACTCAGCTGGGGGAATGTGAAAAAAACAAAACAGGTTTTATTCCTAATTACTTTTCTTCAGATGCAGACATATTCACATCATAACAATATGACTTTCGCTAATCATGTGAAATCACATATTTAAGGATTTATTTACTGATATATAAAATATTATTGCGGTACTTTACATGAGTCTTTTTTATTAAAATAATCTGAACTGCTAAAACAGAACGTATTTATATCCACTTACAGCAAAAATATGTATTTTTTTTACTCAAGTTTCCAAGTCCTGACAGCCACTTGGCAATCCACCTAAACATTATTAAACCTGTATCGTTCATCTCTGTCCATTTAATACGCTAAATGTGACATTCATTATGTTAAGGTATTTGAAAATAACTGCTCCAAAGGGTATAGTGGCTGAAATTATGGAGTTGACTCATTGTTATGGACTGCCTGCTGAAGCACTGCAAGAGCCAGCAGTTCCACTTCACCTTATCACTTTAATTTTCACAGGACAGGAGTTAATCTGCACAGTTGATCATTCATTATCTCTGCTTGGTTAGCACAGTGGCAGCAGCAGACCTCTATACTGGACACAGATCTTAACCCACCACCACCACCAACACAGCCTGGGGAGACTCTTTGCACATTCAGTATTGATGCTGGCTGATAGCGCAGCATGAATAGGGGTCTATATAATCAGTAAACCAGCTCACATTAACTGAAAGCTGCATTTTCCTGATTACAGCAGGCCTGTCACCTCACTGATGCATGCTTCAGGGGGCAGGAGGCTGCGCCAGCTGTTGGTGACCATCCAGTCAGGTCAATTAGGGCTATTTTGGTAATTGAGTAGCCTATATAAGTTGAAAACTTTGGTCAGAAACTTAGTGAGTGACAGGTGGTTGCAGGTGCTGTTAGCCTATAACAGATCTGTCTGATGCAGCCACAGGCTACCCCTGCAGCATTCAACCAAAGTCCTACTGTAGGAATGACTTTGCATCATAAATGAGTTACAATGGGATATGTTTTGTTTTTTTTCTTTTTACTTTTCCATCCAGTGTGTAACATTAAATACAGATGTATTTATCACACAAAATCCTAGTGTTTGTTCCCGAGGTTATTTTAGAATGCTCTGTTGAGCAGGTCGAAGTGAGTCCAGCCTTACCTGAGATCTCCTGGAGAGGAACATGTGCGAAGCTAAAGCCCTTCCCGACGCAAGCCTCCCTCACCTCGCTGCAGTTCCGAGCCTTGAAATCGGCTCCCGCTGCAACAGACAGCACAGAAAAAGTGCAAATGATGGTCTCTAGTCTGAGCATTGTTCACTTCTGTGAAGATCCTTATTGTCTAAGGTTCTCTGCGGTATCCTCACTGGTATTTAAAAAAAAAAAAAAAAAAAAAAACTCCCCTGCAGTAGGTCTGCAGGTACTTAATGACTGGGCGTTTAATGGTTGCAACTCAACTATTAGTGTTTACCAACAACACATTTCCCAAAAGCAAAAAACGGGGTTTCTATCACAACCGAGAATGGTAGAAAAAAAAAAAGTCCGCAGAAAAAGAAGAGGACAGAGAGTGTGGAGGTGCCACATGAATCCAGTGTCCAGGCGGTGCGTTTCCCCGGCGTGCTGTCTCAACTTCGCAGAGCAGACGAAGCCGCTGGTCGCTGTGTTGGAGTGGGAACTGCTGCGTGGAGGGGGAGAGCGCTCTCTGTGTTCACATCAGATGCACCGGCGAGGCAGAGCGGGACACAAAATATGGAGTGGAATCCAGCCTCATCCATCCACTATAGCGGGGGCTGCAGGAGGTCGGCACCAACCAACAGAGATGTGATGATAAATAAATAAGGAAAAATACATAGGTAGGATGGCAGGTGAACTCAGGGCCGGCTCTAAAGCCCTTTTGGTGCCCTATAGGCGAAATTCGGATTTGGAGCCCCCTCCCCCCTAATCAGACAACACAATGGTTTTAACACAAAAATTAAGAATTTTATCTTCATTAATAACTGTATTTACTATAATATAAATAAACATTTGGTCTCTGATATTGTTGGCGTAAAAGTGTATAGTTAGTTTCACTACAATTTACACTTTTATTAACCGATAAGTGCGGTCGGGCAGATGAAAAAGTGTGAGAAAGAGAGCTACAGGGGTGGAAAGTGTATTTATTTGTTAATTTGTTACCTCAAGGTAGAAAATGACGAACGGCACCCACTGGCATTTTTTTTAATTACTTTTATTATTATTTTTTAAATTAATAAAAAAAAATTGAGGGCCTCCCAGAAGGTGGCGCCCTAGGCGACGGCCTGTATGGCCTATGCCTTAAGCCGGCCATGGGTGAACTGTGGTGTGTAATAAAAAAAAAAAACAGGTTTTGAGAGATGACATTTTTGTGAAATTGTATCAGCTGCAGTACAACTAGGGCTGTCAATCGGTGAAAATATTTAATCCCGATTAATCGCATGATTGTCCGTAGTGCAAATTAATCACACATTTTTTATCTGTTCAAAATGTATCTTAAAGGGAGATTTGTCAGGTATTTAATACTCTTATCAACATGGGAGTGGACAAATAGGCTATTGCTTAATGCAAATGTATGTATATATTATTGGAAATTAATAAACAAACCAAAACAATGACAAATAATGTCCAGAAACCCTCACAGATACTCAGTGACAGTGACATATCTTGAGGTCAGAGGTCAAGGGACCCCTTTGAAAATGGCCATGCCAGTTTTTACTTACCTAAATAGTTTGGAGTGTTATTTAGCCTCCTTCGCGACAAGCTAATATTATGGTTGGTACCAACGGATCCCTGAGGTTTTCTAGTTCCATATGATGCCAGAGCCCGATACAATCAAAAATTTGCAAGTTGCGTTAATGTGTTAAAGAAATTAGTGGTGTTAAAGTGGTGTGACAGCCCGAGTAACAACACATGCCTACAGCTTTACATGGACTTCTACCTATTAAAGGAAATCTGTGAAACCTTGTAGGAATATATGGGAATGCTAGTGATGCAATGCTTGTCATACTGCAAATCCTATTGGTATATTTTAGCTGTTTTTAGGGCTTCAAATAACAATTATTTTCATTGTCGATTAATCGGTCGATTATTTTTTCCATTAATCGATTAGTTGTTTGGTCTATAATATGTCAGAAAATGGTGAAAAATGTCGATCAAAGCCCAAGATTACGTCCTTTAACGTCTTGTTTTTTGTCCACAACTCAAAGATATTCAGTTTACTGTCATAGAGGAGTAAAGAAACCAGAAAATATTCACATTTAAGAAGCTGGAATCAGAGAATTTGAGCTTTTTTTCTTAAAAAAATACTCAAACCAATTAATCGATTATCAAAATAGTTGGCGATTACTTTAATAAATTGACAACTAATCAATTAATCCTTGAAGCTCTAGTTGTTTTTAATATAATATTTGAGCGTTTTCTTTAACAACATTTGAATATTTGTGCAATGTAAAATGTGCTTTATTCGTCTTCTATTTTCTGTTTCTAAATATGATTTGAAACACTTCCTTTATTTGGCCTATGTGGTTATGTTCCTGTGACGGGGATTTTACTGAATTCAGAAAATGTAAATGCTGACAGTTGTTTTTTTTCTTCTTCACATTCATCTGAATCTGAAGCGAAACAGCAGTTGCACGGTATCAAACTGTATTAACTAGAGGATGTAAAGGATGTGATGAAGACCAGAAGGCAAGCTTTCATGGCTTTATTGATTTCGGAACAGCTTGATCCGAGGGTAGATCAACAGTGGATTAACATGGCTGCCGTCACTGTGCACAGCAGGGTTCCTATTGAGACGAGATGCCACATTTTGAAAGGTGCTTTTGAAGTGATTTGTTTCAAAGGGTGACACCGCAGATTTGGGATCAAATATCCAAATCCACTGCTTTTATGAGGTCATTGCTTTTAGGAATGTTAGTAATTATTGTAAAAAAGTTTATGTATGTCCATATTGGTGCAATAAATCCATTAGCCACAGTAGCAGTTTTGTAGCTATCTTCCCCCCGAGCCAAACACAACATTGTTGACATTGTAAACGTTGGTGGAGGATCAAATTCAGAAAACTTGTTGTTCAGAGCATTAAAGGTCTTATTGATAACATTTTTATGTAGACGAATATTTAAAAAAAGATTTATCATGATTGTGAATTAATCATTTTTAAAAAATTGGCGGATCCAAAATTAATGTTTTGTTTACCTCTGTGGAAGATATCTGACGTTTGGTTCCCACTTCTAACAAGGCTTGTGAGCCAATAGTAAAATGACGTTGGTATCACATGGTATCTATGGGGTCGTCAGTTAGTGTGGAAAAAAAGGATAAATGGCTGAGATATACGGTAAGTGCCTGGCAACGACTTGTTGTGAAGTAAATGCAATGGAACGAGGGAGGGAGAATGCAACATCTGTAGCTGAATGTTATCAATGTTATCAAGCAATATTTGCTCTGTAAAGATATAGGGGATTAATGTCTACTATTAAATAATATATATATATATAAATATGTGTGTGCCCCATTGGCTAGCTAATTGCTGCCACTCTGCGGCGGTTATAGCTGATAATGCCGTCCCGACCCACGGTGTGTCGTCGCAGATGTGTAATGCCCAACCTCCGGTTCCCCTCCAAGTAAAAACGGTTAGCTCTGTCAGCACTGTTGCGTTTGCACTATTTGTGCTGTTAGCACTGTTAGCCGTTAGCCGCTGGCTCAGTCGCCGCCATGTTGAGAGCCGTGCGGAGGCAATCCCTCAAATATACCATTATCAGATATACCATTTAAACCAAATGTACACCTCTGTCTCTGTCTCAGATGATTGGAGTGTGTGTGGTCATGTGCATGGTATCATTGCAGATATTACAAATAAAATAGTTGACTATTGCTCACGTGATCTATTGTACAGATGTAGTTCCATATGTTGACGGTGGTTAGTCTATAAGCCATCCTACAGCTCCCTTCAAGAATTCTGCACTCTTCTTTTGTAGGATGACTTTTTGACCCGTACATGTCACAGATAATTAAACGTATCCAACTTTGAAACTCAAGGGACAGTTTTAACTTTTTAATACCATGAAAAATTAATTTCATGGGAAATTCTCAGCTAAGATAGCTGTCAAGTTGCCTAACTAGACTTTAAAGTGCTGCAGGAAGGGTTTCTGTCTGAATGTATGTGTGTGTGCATGCATAAGCGCTGTCTGTGCACACCATTCGTAGTACAATGTATGCATATTCTATTTTCAGGTACATTGCGTTGCCAAAACATGTTTTTACTCCAGCTCTTTTGGGATTCCCACGCACCCCCAGACCAGCCAGAGAGATGTAGACCCTCCCATGTGTTCTGAGTTTATCTTAAGGTCTCGTTCCAGCTGGTCATACCCAGCTCTCCTCCAAAGGAGGGTAAAAAAAAAATAGTCAGTCACAAACTCAAGAGCAGTTGAAAGGCAGGAAACTGAGGATGCGCTAAAAATGGAGTTTTATTATCAAAACAAAACCACAAAGAGTTCTTGGCAAAACAGTAAACACTGCAGCCATCGAGGTGACTAAACTATAACTTTGGCAATCACTTGATAGTGCAGGAAGCATCAAACAGGATGGATGGAATTATACTCCAAACTGTCACACTTCATCAGTAGCTATGAAGAACATATTATCAGGCAAAGGCACACTGAAAACTTAGCAACAAAGAGAATTAACTCATATGATACAATAGTTAACCCCTTACCCTTCCGTTCTCTTTTTTTTAGAGGGGTAGTGGTGTGGGACAGGGGATGTTCAGGGGTAGATAAAAAGTCAACAGTAGGTGCCACATAGAAGTGGTGAACATCATCTGAAAGCATGGGAACCTGAAGATTGAAGAATGGAGGTGCAGCTCAGCACTATTTGTCAAGTTATTTAAGTCATTAATAAGAAATAAAAATGAATAATTGAATTAATCAATTAAAATAAATTCAACAATAGAATATTATAATAGCAGTATATGACGGCCATTCCCATGAACTATTATGTCTCATAAATTGTTGCAGCAACTTTTGTGTTGATTCCATTTGTTACACAGATTTAGTGCTAAATTTAAACTTTTTTTTTTTTACCACTCGAGAATTGATCAAAATGATCAATTATCCCTCAAAAATACCACATTAAGACACCAATGACCTTAAGGAACACCATAGAAAATACTATGCTGTGATTTGGGATCAAAAACATTTGACATTTGGAGATTTCTGCAAGAATTGCATTGCTCATTGGATCCACAAGAGTCTCAGCTTTACAGTGATACCCAATTTATACAATTCAAAGACTGTTTAGGACCCCTGTATGCAGAAATATTCAAATACACCATTTTAGAATAGGCAAAAATAACACATTTATATTGCATGCAAAAAACAGCATGTGATTATCATAAAGTGGGCATGTATGTAAAGGGGAGACTCGTGGGTACCCATAGAACCCATTTTCATTCACATATCTTGAGGTAAGAGGTCAAGAGACCCCTTTGAAAATGGCCATGCCAGTGTTTCCTCTGCAAAATTTAGCGTAACTTTGCTGCATTGTTTTGCATTCTTCGCGACATACTAGCATGACATGGTTGGTACCAATGGATTCCTTATGTCTATTTTCATATGATATCATTATCTTCACTCTAGCTTGAGCCACAACCTCTGAAAGCCAGAATAGTGGAATGTTAAGGTGTTAAACAAGTTCAGTTCACTGACAGCTGCTTAATCAGCACCTTGGAGAGCACCACATCCTTACCAGGTACCTGAAACACCTCATCTTAGCTACGACTAAAAGGTAAATGTGCAGCTTTGACATGCTTTAACATACTTTTGTGATATATTTTATATATTTCATTGTGTTTTTCAAGTCTGTGTGTGCACGGTGTTTCACCTAAGACCAATGTTGAAGCAGAAGAATCGACCTGTAAGAGCCAAATTCGACTGTAAATAATTGAGATCAATTTGTTATTATGTGTATAGTAGTATTGCATAGCTCTGTGAATTGATTGGTGATTCTGCGTTTTATTAGTTGTCCAGGTGCATGTGCAGTTGGCTTAATAGGAAAAGCAAAATAACTCATGATCAGTTAGTTAAGAAGGTTTCCAGTGGAACCAGGTTTGACTGTAGCATACGAGAGGAGAAACAGACAGGTGTTCTTTTCTCAGAAAAGCTCAGGGGGATTCATGTTTTTGGGTGGAAATTGAAAATTGATATGGAGAATGTAGATAAACTGACAAACCCATGATGACCTGATTTCTGCCTCTCTTCGGAGTCATAACAACAGAAACGGGAAAATTACTCAAAGTATTCTACCTGACTGGAAGTGGTCTGATGTGTTGCAAGTACAGAAATGGATGACGCCTTTTTTCTGTTTTTTGTTGCCCTGTGACATCTTTCGTTCGAGACAGCGATTAAAATCCAATACAGCTTTTGTCAAATTCAGTGAATATCCAACACAGTCTCGCGGCAGTTTGTGAAATAGTTACAAAATTTAATCGGATTCGCGTACATAGACACAGATTTCCCCTTTTCTTTCGTGATGCTCAGCACGACTTTCAATAACGTATTTTTCATGTGTTTTCCTACAAATGTCCAGCAACACGTGACACGAACTCCGGTCTCATGGGCGAAAGTCCAGTGTATTTTGACCCACCCATCCACCCTGACCTCCTCCCTACGCGGCGTTCGCCGCTTTCTATACTACCCGGTTCATAATTACGTGGATTACATACGAATTGATTTCGTGCTGACCATCACGGAAAATAATTTAAATTTGTGTATGTATGCGAATCATGCATTACATTTCGGGACTATTTCACAAACTGATGTGCGACTGGGCTGGAATATCTCCTCATGGCCCGCTATCTGTCCGTTCGAAACATGTGGTGTTCACACACAGCCATGGCTCTGTATATGGCGGCATTGTTTGTTGGCGTTCGTGCTCATGTACAGGACAGGGGAAAGGCCATGGATGTATACTTTTAAGTATGTGATTCATTCAGTAGTTCTGGTAAGTTTGCATGTGTGCCTGACATGTTTAATTCTTGAATGGTTCTCAGTCTGAGAGCACCACATGAAGTATATATTTTTGTTTGGTCATTTAGCCATGAACCCTTGTAATGTTTACTAAAATTTGGGGGAAATTTTGGTAGATATTGTTGAGACTTGGTCGTGGTCGTCTTAACATGCTGATACAATGTAAATATGAACAGTAATCAGAGCAAAGCATTAGTCCAGTTAAGATGTTTTTATGGGTTACTTATATGACTGTTTTGTTAGTAATCCTGGATTCATGCTATGATGCATAGTCTGATTAATGGCGTCTTCACAAAACATTTCATATTCATGTATTCAGATAAATCTGTGTTATCAGCTATTCATTTCACAGAAGCATTAGGATAGAGCATGTGCAGGGATGGTTTAGCTGAAAGCACATGATGTTGATGTTGAATCATGTACTCATCGCTGTAATTCAAACTTGTTAACTGGATTGACCGCATTGAAAATACTACTAGGAGGATTGTTCCTATATACAGTACCTTTTCTTGGATCTCTGTAAAATGCTTCCTCCTATTTCTACGCGTTATCATACCAGGTCATCTGCATTGATAAATATCAGTGCACCTACAGTCTAGTCTGAACTCAGCGAAACTGCCTTTTTCATACAAAGCACCCTGACCTTGGAATAATCTCACAAGATCAACTTCTTCTACAACCGCTGCTACTGTATCACCACCACCTTCAAAACATGTTTCATAAAGAGTGTAAATGTTTATAATAGACAAAAAATGTTTTTCAAATGGATGATCTATCTCAAGAGAAATCCTGGTTAATTAAATACAGGTTAAATTAAGAAGATATAATACATCTAAAATTATATTTATATCGTAAAACATGGAACTTCATATGAACTATTAAAGAGGACCTATTGTGATTAGTTTCAGATGCATACTTTTACTTGGGGTTTCTACTAGAACATGTTTACATGCTTTAATGTTCAAAAAATGATTTATTTTCCTCATGGTGTCCTCTGTCTGAAGAGCTCTGTTTGAGCTCCTGCTCAAACGCATAATTGGTCCTCTTTAAGGCAATGGTTCCTGTGCTTTGAAACTTTTGTTTGCCCTTTCAGGTGTGTGTTTTCCTACATGGATTTCATGTTGTATTGTAGATGACTCTCTTGCGATATATCACATACAGTATTATGTAGTTCTCTTTGTCATGATACGCTCAAATTCAACTAAATATGTTGATTAACTTATGATTCCCTACCCTACTAGAGAGGATTAGGTGATTAAAAAAGAGACAGAGAGAAGAGAGAGCAAAGCAATAAACAACTGTTGTCATAAACAATTATATGCACTGATCATCTCCAACCTAAAGTTTTTGTATATTGCTATGAACTGCACAAACCTCATAAATATCCCTTCTGAAATACTACAAACATGGAATTTTAAAGAAAAATAATCCTAAAAAATCTTTTATTCTTGGACTGAAGCTCTTGAAGTGAAAGAAACTCCCCACAAACCAACTCACTTCAAACGGAGAGTCTCTGAACAGTCAGTTATAATTCATCTACTTTTTAAACAGTCAACTTCTCAACCTGCCAAACCAACCCACCCCTCACTGGGGGACTCTGAACATTTATAAACTGGGAAATAACTGCATATGAAAAAAGTGTTTACTTGTGTTTATTTTCTCAGCCTCTTCAATTTTTTTATTTGATGTCTGTTTTTTAGTTGTATTTTTTTTTGGCATTAAACAATTGAAATGCTTCCTGGGAGAAATAGCCTACACCTTCTGCAACTGTGTCCCCATTCAGATATCTCTGAGATATAAAAACAGGCGTTTGCACGAGTAGTCTGGAGCTGTGGGGAGACATACCATCTCCTGCTGCACTGAACAGATGCTCAGAGCACAGGGATCTTAATCCACTCCCAGTGGAACGAGATGCTGTGTTTCAGCAGAGTACCCGCTGAGAGTGGAATAAACAAACACAGGCTTCACCGATGCAAAATTACTAATCAAAGTAATAAGAGTTCTTGAGCTCAAGGGGTTATAGTCATCAAAACCCTTGACCGTATGCACCCACTCCCAAGTCTGCACCGGTGGCACCTCTGTGGGCACCTCTGCTTTTACTCCAGGTGAGGTTTAACCAAATCGCTTGCAGAGCTCCTTTTGAATTGCTATTGCCTAGACCTCCACCTGAGACCACTTCGCCCTAAGAAGCATGAGGCTCAAAACAACGTCATGGCTACTAAGGCTCACAAACCCTTCCACTATAATAAGTCTGCATTTCAAGTGGAATATGCCCCAACATGATTGTCCATAGTTAATCGCGATTAATCGCAATTTTTTTTTACAAAATGTACCTTAAAGGGAGATTTGTCAAGTATTTAATACTCTTATCAACATGGGAGTGGGCAAATATGCTTGCTTTATGCAAATTAATGTATATATTCATTATTGGAAATCAATTAACAACACAAAACAATGACAAATATTGTCCATGTGGGCATGTCTGTATGTCATATATCTTGAGGTCAGAGGTCAAGGGACCCCTTTGAAAATGGCCATGCCAGGTTTTCCTAGCTAAAATTTAGCACAAGTTTGGAGCATTATTTAGCCACCTTCCCAACTAACTAGTATGACAAGATTGATGCCAATGGATTCCTTAGATTTTGTTGTTTCATATTGCATATTGTTTCATTCGCTACAACCTAAAAATCACAACCTCCGTTAATGCGTTAAAGAAATTAGTGATGTTAAAACAAATTTGCGTGTGCAATTATCGCGTTAACATCCTAGTTTTAACACACACATTTATTCTAATTCTAACTTACCAATGTGTCTAAAATGCAAAAAATGTAAACTTGTAATCAGCGAAGTATTTAACATTGTCATTACTCACAACAACAGATAGCTAATTATGTTGTCTTCAGAAGAAAATGGATACCACACTAAGCAGAATACTAAAAGCAGCTCAAATGTCAGTTGAAATGGAGATGCTGAAAGAAGTTTATTTGAATATATATCAGTTTATTCCTGTAGGGATAACATGACTCAATAAAAACTGAAAAATTAAACACCTCACTTGTACACACGTCTTTTAACTGCAGATTGTAATTATGTTTAAAAAGAACTAATCACATTCAACAACAGGCGCAAAGCTAATTGCTGTCACCTGAAATCAAGTCAAGAAGTGTTAATTAAATCAGTTTAAACTATATTTTCACTGAGGGTTTCCTTATTGCATATTTCACTGTGCAGACTCAAGCGAGAATAATAATCTGCTATTGTCGTGCATTAGTGTTTTGAATTAATGTTTATGGTCTTATTCCCAAAAGGTTCAGATTAGGACAAAGAAATTAAAATAATTTAGAGAACTTAATTATTATACTCCACTCTAAAACCTTAATTAATCGGATGAGTCACAAGACCCTTGATAATTTGAGGTCGTTCCTCCATGAGGGATTCTACGAAAGCCCTGAGAGGCAAGTGAGAAAAGAATTCTGGTGATCCATTTTATAAGTCTGATCTAAATTGTTTTATATCCTGTATTTATGACTTAAGAACAGGTGAAAAAAAAAAGGTTTTGCCAGTTTTTTTCATCTGTGAAAACAAGTGAAAAACAAAGTTTTGCCAGGTGAAAAGATTTTTTTTTTTTTTTTTTTTGTCAGGATCATTGTGGCCACAAGAGGCTGAAGTGCAACACTACTGTTCTGAATAGGACTAAAAGCATTCATGTTTTCTTCTCTTCTTCTTTCTTTCGTCCTGTTTAGAACATGGGGTAGTTACACTTAAACATTAACATTTAAAATAATGATCCTGGCTCATTAATTCATATGTATTGGCTATGTCCAAGCCAAGAACAATTTTGGAAATTGGTGTCTTACAATGTATAATTGAACCTGACCCCCTGATGGAACGAGTTACATTTACCTGCCGCAAAACGTAATGCCCCTGCCTTCGCCTCCCTCCTAGCACGTCGTGCTATTTCATTTAAATGGAAGAGGCTACCCCGTCCACACATTCCAAATGGCTTAGAGACTTGATGTCATGCCTCAATCTTGAGAAGATTTGGTACTCCGTACACGGACCGGACCAAAAGTTTTATGAGGATTGGGGTACCTTTCTCACATATTTTCAAAGGCAGTTTCTGAGTAGCGGACTTCTGACTTTTCTGCTTTCTGCTGGAGGAGGACTGAGTGTGTTTCCACTCTCTTGCTCCTTTGAATTCCTTTAACTCATATTCACTTAATTATGGGAACTATAATTCTGTAGCTCATATTATGGAAATTGTTAGGGTGCAGAACTAGCTTTTCTTGTAACAGTGTATTATTAATATTTATTTATTTCATTTGTCTTTCTCCTTTTCTTTTTTTTTCTTGATTGTACAACATTCATTCCACCTACGTCTGTATTGTAATATTACTTGTGAAAATTCAATAAGAAGAACTTTGAAAGAAAGAAAAATGATCCTGACAAAAAAAAAAATATCTGCCAAAAAGCTGTAAAATGAGAAAGTTTGCTCCGGCTGGTGCGCAGTGCTTGGTATTTCCTCAGCAGATCTCAACATGGCTGCCGGGTCACAAACTTTCTAATTTTACAGCTGAACAGTACACTACAAGATGTTTCTGAAAACATTTGAAGCAATAAATAGGCATTACAGTAACAGAATATTGATTCATATTTGATCAGCGCTGCCTAGTTTGACTGTTTGAATGGAGTTCGCGAGTGATTGACAGCTGCTCAGATTGACAGGCTCCAGCTCGGCTCTGATTGGTTGTTTTCCTCCGGTCTGGGAAATCTTGCAGATGCCATTAGGAGCACCGGAGCACACAGAGGCAATTGATGTTTTTCAGATTACCTGTCTTATGCACTATTTTCAGGATATAGTGACTGTTTAATAAAAACAACTTCTTTTAATCATATTTGCTCCAATCTCGCCAACTGCTGCTTTAAGTTATAAACACAGGAGAGAAAACAATTAAGATTAAGACTTACAAAACGGATCACCAGAATTTCTTTTCTCACTTGCCTCTCATGCCTTCCATATGGATAGCTGTACCATGATTAAAAAATGCCTACAAACTCCACAAATACACTACTAATTTGGGTAGAGTCAAGCCAGTTCATGTATATTCTACACTTTTTTGGGGCTTTTTAGGAATTTGTGAACCTTTAATCTTGTCTTAATTATGTGAGAAGATGATCTCCTGAAATCATCTTTAAAAAAAGACACAAAACCAGCAGAGCCCAGCACATAAAGAGCACAGGAAGAAAAGTATGATGCTATCGTGCAGTGGGGCTGTTTCTCCTCACTGCTGGGATGAAACTGCTGTACAAGAAGTTGCTCTTGTTCCTTTATAATACACATAATGCATATAGTATGCACATCTGGTACAAGAATAATCCTTGTTCACTGTAAGGTGTTGATTCATTCCCATAGAGTCACTTATTCTGACTTCTTATGATGCTAATGAATTGTCACATTTGTACCCACACCTTACAGGTACATACAGAAGTGCAAAACTGGAGGTATACTGGATATGTGATAAAGATTATGCGTCCCTGCATCAGCACTCCTCTCCGTCTTCTGTAAAGTATGGCCAGAGAGGTCCCACACATTCTCCACAAGCCCGAGGCAAGGGAAGACTCTGACTATGTTTTCGTTACTCATTCTTCATCACCTCAGGAATTGTTCATTGCATTAGAAACAAACATGTCTTTGGGGCATGTCTTGGGCCGAGGATGAGAAATGAATCTATTAATATAATGAAGAACGATCAACAGTTACAGTATGCAAATACAGCAAACCACAAAACACATTTTCTCCATGATAAATCCTGTGTGTCTGTAGCATAGTCAGGTAATACCACCCACACGAAAGTGTACTCTAGTTTGCAATCCTCAAAAGCAAAAATGAAATTAAACCTGCAGTTGGCAGAATGTTTTTGGCATCATTGGGCAAAAAATCCATAATAACCTCTCAGCATATTGTAATTCAAGTGTTCTGAGAGAAAACTAGACTTCTGCACCTCCTCTCAGGCTTTAAAAAAATCTAGCTCGTGACGGCAGACTTTGGCCAATCACAGATCATTTCAGAGAGAGAGCGTTCCTATTGGCTGTTCATTCAACGGAGGCAGCTGTCAATCACTCACGAACTTCGATCAAAAGGTCAAACTAGTCAGCGCTGATCAAATATGAATCAATATTCTGTTACTGTATTGCCTATTTCTCACCTCTAATGTTTTCAGAAACATCTTGTAGTGTACGGTATTTAGCTGTAAAATAAGAAAGTTTGCTCCGGCGGATGGGCGGTGCTTGGTATTACCTCAACTGATCTCAACATGGCTGCTGGGTCACAAACTTTCTCGGGCGAGAAATAAGCATTACAGTAACAGAATATTGATTCATATTTGATCAGCGCTGCCTAGTTTGACGTACAATATTTGATCGGAGTTCACGAGTGATTGACAGCTGCGAGCTGCGATGCAAGCTGAGATGACAAGGCTCCAGCTCGGCTCTGATTGGTTGTTTTCCTCCGGTCTGTGAAATCTTGCAGATGCCATTAGGAGCAACGGAGGACACAGAGGAACATGATTTTATTTTTTCAGATTACCTGTCTCATGCACAACTGTCAGGATATAGTGACTGTTTTATAAAAATAACTTTTTTTTAATCATATTTACTCCAATTCTACCCACTGCAGCTTTAACTCACATACAAAATTCACAGCTTTAAATCATTATCCTCTCCAATCTTGTACAAAATAAAGCCCAAACTGACTTAGAAAATTAATTAGCATTCTCCTAGAATTGGATTGCAGTCTAATCTGAATGTGGACCACCGTGAGGAGAGGAATTCCACCTGGCAGAACCTGCAAACACTAGCAAACAGCCAAGGTAAAGCAATAAAGCTGGGTAGATTAGCACATAAAGATAAGTGTGCTGTCATTAGACCTGACCATTTCAGTGATTTATCTGCAGTCTGATGGCCCTGGCTGCCCCAGTCTAGTCTGGGCTCATTTATGGTAGTGGTGTTTAAAGACCGTGGTTTGTTTCAAGTACAAACACTTAGCTGTCCATAATTAAGAACGTTTCATTATGTTGCTGTAGGTTTTGCAAATATCTGATGATCACTTAAATTTAATTTAATGATGACTTAATACGTTTATTTACTACAATTACTCTGTAATTAATTTCACACGCAAGACACTACGCAGAGGGACATTGCAGGCAACATCCTTTAATAGTAAGTGACATTACATTAACCTGCTTTAAAATAAATATTTATATTTTTATATTTTTAATCGCGATCAATCGCATGATTGTCCATGATTAATCACGATTAATCACAAATGAATCGCACATGTTCAAAATGTACCTTAAAGGGAGATTTGTCAAGTATTTATTACTCTTATCAACATGGGAGTGGGCAAATATGCTGCTTTAAGCAAATGTATGTATATATTGATTATTGGAAATCAATTAACAACACAAAACAATGACAAATATTGTCCAGAAACCCTCACAGGTACTGCATTTAGCATAAAAAAATATGCTCAAATCATAACATGGCAAATTCAAGCCTAACAGGCAAAAAACATGGTTGGTACCAATGGATTCCTTATGTTTTTCTAGTTTTATATGCTACCAGTATCTTCACTTTGGCTTTAAAACTCAGCCCGTTACATTCGTAAAATTGCAAGTTGCATAAATGCATTAAAGAAATTAGTGGCGTTAAAAAAAGGTTTGCGTTAACGCGTTAACTTTGACAGCCCTATATATATTTTTATCATATCACTGCCTGCAATTATACTCTCCATTTCCTTGGACTGCAAGTTAAAAGTCATCCGTCTTCAACCGGCGACTTGTTATTTTATATCTGCATTTGGATCTTCATGGGATTTCTTCATTCTACTGATGTTCAGCAAGACAGATTTAATATGCTGTGCAATCCTTCAAGCTTTGCCCCTTCCCTCCTCCCAGGGCATCTAATGCAGCATAATGAATCAGTGGCAGATACTCTTAAGTGAAGCCTGTGTCAACGTCGATGGTATGGATCTCTGAAACTTTCAGAAATGAGCCAAAACACGTCGTGCATTTGTATACTACCGCGGCGCTCGTTATAAATGTCAGATGAATTTTCAAAGGCGTGCACTGAGCTGACTAATTACTTAATGTCAATTGCTCAGAGCAACTAACATAAATGCCACACAACATGTCTGATGGTTAGGTAACTCTATAGTCATACACAAATGTCAGAATAATAAACGCAACATAAAATCAATAGGCTTAAGGGTGAGATTTTAGGTTTATCCTTTTTTCCTCTTTCACACTTATACCATCTGATAACAATTGCCTTATATTGTTCTATAAGTGTCTGTTCAACATAAAATACACTCAAACTAGATGTGAATGTTATATTTTTTGGTTATGTATTGTTTACTAAGGCAGAAATGTTTGACATTTTTATTTGGCATTAAAGCAGCAGTAGGCGAGATTGGAGCAAATATGATTAAAAAAAGTTATTTTTATAAAACGGTCGCTATAACCTGACAGTAGTGCATGAGACAGGTAATCTGAAAAAAATCATGTGCCTCTGTGTCCTATGGTGTCCTCCGGTGCTCCTGATGTCATCTGCAATATTTCACAGACCGGAGGAAAACAACCAATCAGAGCTGTTCTGGAGTCTGCCGTCTCTGAGCAGCTGTCAATCACTCGCGAACTCCGATCAAACAGTCAAACTAGGCAGCACTGATCAAATATGAATCAATATTATGTTACTGTGATGCCTATTTCTCACCTCAAATGTTTTCAGAAACATCTTGTAGTGTACTGTTTAGCTGTAAAATGAGAAAGTTTGTGACCCGGCCTCCATGTTGCAATCAGTTGAGGAAATCAGTTGAGGAAATACCAAGCACCGCCCACCAGCTGCCTCCATTGAATGAACAGCCAATAGGAACGCACTCTCTCTGAAATAACCTGTGATTGGCCAAAGTCTCCTGTCACTGGCTAGATTTTTAAAGCCTGAAAACAGAGCCATGAGGAGGTGCAGAAGTCTAATGCCAAATACATTCTGCCTACCATCGCTTTAAGGCTTTTCTTAAATATATTTAATTTTACAGTAAATAGAAAAAACTCTGTCAGGAAACAACACATATTTCCAACAAAGCACGCCACCTTTTTTTTATATAAATACCTGATATTATTACAAAATATTGATTGATGTGACAAAAAAAAATTGTTTGCTGATGTCAGATGATTGTATTGTTCAATTAAAGTGGCAGATCAATAAAACAGATGTGAGAATTTCATGAGGGATGGTATCCGAGTCTCTCTCTTTTGAGGGCATAAGTTTGTGTACATGCAACCTGTCCTTCCCATTGTAACACGAAGTGACTTCAATTTTATTTTTTTTCATGAAAATGCAGTCGTCAAGGAATTCTTTGATTTAATACAAATCATTTTCTTGATGCTTTTTGATGATTGAATAAATACATTGTAAGGATTTGTATCATTAGGGTAATAACAGACTGATCCTGGACCCTGAACTGGCTTAAAATCTTCCAACAACATTGATCCAAATCTTGAAAACTGGCCGCTCGGCACCTCACATCCCCAGACAACCCAGTTGAACTTAAGGCAACGTTTGGTTGGTTACTTCAGTTTTTCATTCAGCACAGCAGACTGACATTCATCACAACTGTGCCGTCATGAACAGCAGCAGGATGGATCAATACAACCCAATTAGAAACACAGTATCTCTTGGATCAAAGGCCTACTCCGGTCTTAGGAATCTGACTACTAGACGATACGTTAATATAGAACCCAGTTGTTCTTGTGACAGCGGCTTCGCATCCTTTGACACTCCTCCACTGCCACTGCCAGAATACCAACAGTCTTTCATTGTTATTGCCCTTATGCAATCAATTTCAATCTAAGGCTAGTGGTCAATCACTCTCCAATGGCGGACACACAGAGCCTGCAAATAAGAGTGGGGGGGGGGGGGTGGAAATAGGCTCGACAGAGGAGTCCGACGCCTCTTTGCTGTCTGAGGTCTGTTGTGCTGGGCTGAGCAGACTATAGCACAGGGGGTTGTAAACAACACAGCTGGGACAAACAAACCAAATCCTGACACTCCTCGTCTCCTCTCTGGTTTAATCCTCCGCTAGCTCTGCACTGTATCTGCCAGAAACCAGAATGATTTGGACTATTCTGGGCGCCTGGAAGATGTTCTGAAAATACATTGCAAGTCAAATTACCTGCGGGAATCGGTAAGACACAACACACCTGATGGCTTATAAACACAGATAAGACAAGATGGATGGGAACAGAGAAAGAGCGCCGAGATCCAAACTGTGCCGTTACTGAAATGTCCAAGTAAGCGCACTGATAGCGTGCGTGTCATTTGTGTTGTCACCTGTCCAGGCATGTTTATGAAAAAGCAGAGGCAGCCAAAAAAAAATTGGAAAACAGTGTGTATGCATGTTAATGTGTGAGGATGTGTGTTTGTGTGTGTTTAGGTGGTTGGGGTTCATTTTCGCCACCAAGGTCCAAGAGGCAGATTCCAAAACAAAAATCACTTCACTGTACTTGAGATTAATTCATCTCGCAAAAAAGCAGCCCAACAATCAAAGTCTATTATTGGCATTATTACCGTTTACTTGTAAACTAACTTAAAGGGATAGTTCGGGTATTTTGAAGTGGGGTTGTATGAGGTACTTATGCATAGTAGGTGTATTACTTACAGTAGATGACGGTCGGCAGTAGTAGGTCGGCACACCCCCAGTATTGAGAAAAAGACAGAAGCACCGAGACCGGAGCAATGTACCGCTGTGGACGTGGACCTCAGGCGATCCCGACCGACTTTACCGTATTTCAGAGGCTGTAGCAGATTCTAAAGCTAGAGTGAAGGAACAGATATCATATGAAACTAGAAAACCTAAAGAATTGGTCCCAATCATGTCATGCTACCTTGTCGGGAAGGAGGCTAAATAATGCTCCAAAGTTAGGCTAAATTTTGGCGAGGAAAAACTGGCATGGCTATATTTAAAGGGGTCCCTTGACCTTTGACCTTAAGATATGTGAATGATATTGGTTCTATGGGTACCTACAAGTCTCCCCTTTACAGACCAGCACACTTTATGATAATCGCATGCAGTGTTGGGAAAAAAACATGCAGTTTTTGAATGCAGTATAAATGTCTTATTTTCGCCTACTCTAAAATGATGTGTTTGAATATTTCTGCATACTGGGGTCCCGAAACAGTCTTGAAATTACATAAATTGGGTATCACTGTAAAGCTGAGACTGTTGTGGATCCAATGAGCCCAACTGTATTCATGTGTGATGATGTTAGTCCCCATAGTAGCCATTTCATTGTATTGAGACCATTTTTTTTTTTTAAACTTGACCTCACTGTATACAATGACCTGTTGTGACCTCTAGGATAATCACAGCGTCATGAAACTTTACAACCACAAACTAGAGACCTAGAGCATTTAAAGGATGGATGGCTTTCTCTGGTAGATTGACAATAAGGGGGTTTCTGAGCATTTTTAGAACAGAAGTGCTCGCCATCCAATTGCCGAAAAATGCAATTCTTGCAAAATTCTCCAAATGTCAAAAGTTTTTGAGACCAAATCAGAGCATAGGATTTTCTATGATGTTCCTCAAGGTCTTGGTGTCTTAATGTGGTATTTTGGAAAAATTATTGATATTTTTTATCAATTCTTGAGTGGTAAAAAATGGTTAAATTTAGCACCAAATCTGTGTAACAAATGGTATCAACCCCAAAATTGCTGCAACAACTTATGAGACATAATAGGGCATGGGGATGGCCATCATACTTCTATCATAATGTTCTAAGCCCTTATACACTTTCACAGTTTATTTAAATGAATGAATGAATTAATTCATGTTTATTTCTGATTAATGACTAGAACAACTTGACACACAGTGCTGAGCTGAGCATCTCAAATTAATCTTCAGGTTCCCAGCTTTCAGATGATGTTCACCACTTCTATGTAACATCTATTGTTGACCTGCTATCTCCTCCTAAACACCCCCTGTACCCCCCTAAAAAAAGACAAAAACGACTCTATTGTGGGTCTCGGAGGGGTAAGCCGGGCACTTGAATCTGCTGCTTCTTTCTGAACAATCAATCAAAAAGACTCCTAAAATTGCACCAGAATGCTGTAAACAAACACGTTCTACGGCTCCCTCTATTAATAAAATTACAGCATGCGCTTCAGTATTGAAATTCAGCTCCTACGATATATTTACATTTTCAAAGCCCTCTCACCAGGGATATCCTCCGTGTATTGTCTCAGACGACAGCATCTCCCTTTCCTTTGCAAGAAACGTCAGGAAAAAAAGAAATCATTGCCTGCCTTTCTGTGCCTCAACAAAGGCCACCACAGAAAAGTTGATTGTGTATTTCACAGATGCACCCCAGCGAGAGAGTTTCGTATATGTTGCTGTACCCCAGGCACTGCACCAAACTATTTGGCATACTTCTCGAGATAAACACAAAACAAATCAGTTTCAATGCTCGGTGTGCAGCCAACTGCACATTTTGGATGTAATTAATTATGTTAAGTGTTTCCAATTTATGTATCAAGAAAAGTTTGCTGTATGCATTGCACCCATTTATATCCACTAACCTTTATTTGGCCTTTAAATTTGACCTTAGTTTCACTCTTCCGTCATAATCTTGGAACATGATGCAACTATTCCTACTTAACTCTTGGACCTGTCATGTGTTGAGGTTTGCACGTGTCTCATTGGGTGTGATAGCTAAATAACAACCTGTTTTTTTTTTTGTGCGCCTGCACCAGACTAATAACTGGTCACGAATGTCATACGGCACTTAACTGATGCACTTGAGCATTTCTTAGTTTCAGGTGATCTGACACACCCTGAAAACAAATCAAAAAGCTGTGAACGAGTCCAGAGGGGCCTGTGAATCTTCTTCTGATTAAAGTGAATTTCCATCAAGGAAGTGACACGCTCGGAGAATTCAACACTGCCAGTATGGAAGGGTCCAGGCACCTTGGGGACCCCAAGTCTAATTTGCTTCAAACCTAAAAGGCAGATAATAGTGCTGATCTGACAGCCAGCCAATTCCCAGCTCCCCTCATCAAGAATACATTCAATTTCAAACATCAAACTGCTTGCAACAAAAATGAAAAACCCTTTGAATGAATGAGAATTGGATGTGGGGGGAAAACCTTACGGAATCCTTGATATACTTGACAAGTTTGAAACACTATTAGTGCCTGAGCGTATGTATGGTCCAAAATTTTAATTAGATGATGTTTTATTTGAAAGTCACAAACTTATTCAAGTTTGAAGAAAATGCAAAAGGTACATTATTATTACATTTATTTGTTTACGCATTTAAGTCAAATGTGAGATTGAGAGCCAAAGTTTTACTGTCAGCTTATGCTAAGGTAGTTACTTTTTCAACTGACAAATGTTCCTTTGGCTAAACCATAGACTGTATATAAGAAGTGGACGTAGTCACCGTGACGTCACCCATTGGTTTGTGGACTGCCGTTTTGAAGCCTCGAGTTCGGCATTTTGACCGTCACCATCTTGGTTTTTGGCCGTTGCTATCTTGGTTTTCTGCAACCAGAAGTGACACGAGAGGGTGGAGCTAAGTACAACTGCATTTTTAGGCGACCAAATAGGTTATAATTAACTTTCATGAACTGAAAACACACCGTGAAAGGGTTAAAGTTGTAAGACGAAAACACGGACAACTCCCAGACCGGACAACGCCGTGGTAGCGACCTGCCAATCACAAGGTAGCCACGCCCTAAAGCATACCCTGCTTTATGGTCGATATTGCTCTAAATGGGACCATAATTTACTAAATGAACATCGTGCTGTATTGAAGAAGACTTCAAACTGGCGATTGAGACCATAAACTCATGTTTACAATGTTTACTGGGGTAAACCACTTGGTTAAGGTATTGTGGGTTTAAAAACATTAATATGAAACTATAAAACACGCTGCTATTGCAGAGTAGTTGTAAATGAACATAACTGGCAGTAGAAAGGGTTTGGATCATACTGTAGTTGAAATCAATGCTGGTGCAGTCAAAGACAAAAAAATTATGTAATTCAAGGGCGAGAAGATAATGGAATTAAAAAGTAAAATGGTACATTAATCGACTTCTGTCTGTAGCCAAGAAATTGCATCAACAGCAATCGACAGATTTCTGGCAGTTTACCGTGGCCTGTAATTGAAATAAATAAGGCAGCCAGTAAACCAGCTAATTAAAGAGGAGAATCAATGGGTCAGAGCAGAGATCTAATGAGGAAGCCGGGAACATCTTAATGGAAATCTCTAACAACATCATGCATGGCCATTTTGGACAGTGAGGTTTGAAGCCATATCAAGTATCAGCACCTATTAAGGTCATTTTGTGCCACGAGGCAGGAATAACCTTATACGTATCACATCATTAACTCGAGGCTGTGGTGGAAGTTTGGTCGCGTGATTGTTATAACATATAGTCATCTCTAAATGATGGCATGAAGGTGAGGATATGTGTCATTTCGCAGCATACAACCTGTTTCTTTCCTCCCCGTGGCCTTGGTATCTCACCTACAAACATTAGTAAGAATAGAGCAGAGAGCCACATTACCAGGTAGTTGATGGTTTTTGGTTGGCGGACATTGGCCACTGATAGTTTAGTTTGCTTCTTGTAAATATCTTAGTTGAGTTGTTTTTTAACCCTTGTGCATCACTAGGTTTTAATATTTTGATCATTTTGGCTGTGTTAATGCATATGGCATACAGTTGGGCAAGGATGTGAGTTTGTTTTAATAATTTCTTGAAGTTCAACCTCAGCTCCTATAATAAATCTATAATAAACAGTTTAGCCAAAATACAGACACTCTGACCATTAAGGACAAAAATGTCCTTATTATACCACAATTTCTGATCCCAGGGCTATTACAGCAAAAACCCTTGCATTCTATTATATCAGGCTTTCAATCTAGAGCCCTGGCTTCAAACTTGTACTGTTTCACTATTGTCCATCAGATTGAGCCATTTTCTCATGTTTGCCCTGTGGGGAAAACACATGCTATTTTCCTGGTTTCCGTTAGGGGCATTGCTGCTGTATTATACCCCTTTCACACCGAGGAATCAACCAGGTTTGATTGTGTGTTTGAAAGGGTTAACCCGTGTTGACCGACTCGGCTTTGTGACCCAGCTCGAGAGGTGGGTCAGACCAGGGTCGGAACAGGGTTGATTTCAATGTGAACGCCACGCACCTGGGCCGCTAACAACCGGTGCGGGACAAATGTATTTGGTTGCAAATGAGGGCGCACAATCATGACGCAATTACCACAGCTCAAACAAACGGTGCAACGGCAGCAGGAAGGTTTTCAGACACACCGGAGGTGAACGACGGACGAGAACAACACAGATACCCGGCAAGACTTTGAGGTGCTGGAGCTCCTGGCGGTCCGCGGTGAGGAAGAAATTAAGCGGAGCACTACAGTGTTTGATGCAATGCATTAAAATCAATGTTGTTGCTAATCAATGACATATCCCAGACTGTGAAAATAAAATCCCCCTAGCATTTAGTATACAGAAATTAATTCAATTTTTTTTTTGTCATAAAAAATAACTGTGGCATCATTTAAACAAACTGACAATTCAAGGGTTAAAATTCTGAAAATGAAGGAATATTTGATCAGGACTGAAGTTGGTGAAAAGATTTAACTCAGTGAAAGTAGAAAATAATATTATTAACATATAATATTTTTATGTTAGTTTTTGACATGGACATTTTTGTCCTCTAAGGATATCAGAGGATCTTTTTTAAAGTGAGGCACAAGGGTTAATATTCCTGATCTATTTTTAACAAGTGATAAGCAGTTTTAATAATTTGGACATGAGGCGTGACTTATGACAGATATTATCTTGATTTAATAATTGTGATGGCTTTTGAATTTTATGTCTTTTTATTTAATTGCCTTTTGTAAGTCTGTTTGAGAGCAGTGAAATCAGCCCTGCATCAATAACCACTAGTCTTACTTCACTGCAATGAGGTAAATAATCTTTGTGTGTGTGTTTGGCCTCAAGTTAACATTATGCCTCTTTTCTTTTCTTGTTATAGGACTTTTCCACTGCAACTTTGCCTGTAGCCATTGTTTTATTTTGAATATTGATCTCTAATTTAATTTGTTGTTTTTCCTCTCCTTGTTTTCTCCTTTTATTGTATTTAATAGAGTGTGGGCAAATGAATGCTATTATAGCTTTGTTCTTGTTTTCACACTGGTTGCTATTTTTTTTAATTGAATTTGTGCCAAATCTTTTTTTTTTATATCAATTTCCATTACAGGGTGTTGTTAGCAGATGTCACTGAGAGCCTGTTAAATGAGTGTGGCCTTCCTCCTCCCTGCACTTGGTGGTAATTGAGTGCACATTTACCTCCTGTTGGTTTCCTCTGTCTGTGTGTCTGTGTGTGTTATTTAGGTGTTAGTGGCGGTCTTCCGGTTTCTCGCGGCCTGAGGTAACCACAGGTCCATCTGGATTTTATAGTTTTTGTAAGATTATTTATACTTTTTATGTAAAACTAGCACTGACCAGTACTTATTTGGTACCTTTACCGAGACAAATATGTATACGTGCTGTAATTATAGTGTAAAACAGTCTCCTGTTCATCCTTTAACTAGAATTTGAATAATTGTAATGAAGGGTCTTGTTATATAGCCTGCCGTACCGATACATTTGCCCATCCTAAACTAAAATCCACATCAGTCTTCATTTACAAACTTACTCCGTTTCTCTGGGCTCTTTTGCTCAGTTACAGCGAGATGACGTGAACTTGCTCAGTTCACGCTCCATTACCGCGGCGGCGCTGCCACAGAGGTCACAGCTCATTAATTCAAAGCCTGTATGACTGGTACTGGGTTGATGGAGGTTAAGACAGAGGCTCTTCATTTGCAGGAGAATAAATGGACCTCGTAAGAGATGCTACACGCCTATATGGTATATTCCATTATTGTGTACGGTTCTTATCGGTGAATGCAAACTAAAATGATGCTCACCTGTTTGATGAGCAGCTATTGCTTGCGGTGAAAATCTCCTTTAATGTAATAAAACTTTTTTGTTTTCACAGTCACCCTGAAACAAAACATTAGAGATGCACTTATGCAGCTTTAGATGCGCCTGGAACACAATCCACCCACTAATTCATCAATAAGCTCCTCAAGCCTTCTGTTTTCATGTGATCCCACGCATTTCTATACTTCTTCTTTGATTTCCTCTGTTCTTTTATAAGGAAATGCACGCATAAAGCCCTTCAGATCTCTACACTGACATGCCATATGTACATTGAGTCCGCTGTGTAAAGAGTGCAGTATATTTTCTGGCTGTGACAAACTTTACTGTAGTCTTCACAATGTTTGGCCCAATGCACTGTGATGGCTGTCTCTCTGGTGGGCAAGTCACTTAAGTCCTTTCAGAACTTAGTCTGGCAGCATCGCCAAGTTTCTTGTCAAAACTGTCAACGAACAGTTAATCCCGACCAGACTGCTACGAGCACTCTTTGGATCACATTAGCAGAAAGGCTGAATATTACATCTAGGACAAAGGGCATGCCAGTAGTTGTGTGTGTGTGTGTGTGTGTACCACAGGAGATCTTTCCGATCTACATTCAGAGCTGCCTCGCAGCCGTTATGAAATGTGATGGAACAGAGAGCTGTTGCTGAAAGGAAATATTAGTTTATTTCTGACAAATGGTACGTCTTTAGCAGCAGCCAGTGATGTGCGTGTCATCCAGAGTTAGCCCCAGCTGTCTCATTTGACATTGCCTGCAGGAGTACGAGTGTCAAGTGTGATGTTCAGACAAGTGGGGTCAAACCATCAATTCTCCAGACTGAAGATGGTGACAGATAATTGCTCGCAGCTCTTCTTTGTAAACTTTCAGAGGATGGAGCTGAAATATTATGCTAATTCAGACAGAGTAATTAGGAGACGTAGTAATCTAATAGTAGCTCAGAGGAGAATCGCTCTGCGATGACAAATGATATGATTCATTGGCCACAGTAGAGTTGTAAACATAGAGTACTGCAAATGTTAATACCTGTCTTCAGCAATACGCATTAACATGTAGAATTATGTCAAATTACATATACAATTTGACTACAGTGAGGACTTAAAATGGCCTGAGCATTAAGCAAAATGTTAATTATAGCTGGCAAATGGAGAGTGGTTTTATAAATCACTGAGGTCGTCTGCTTCTCACCCACAGTGCCCGCAACAGCACATAAGATGCAGTGTTACAAGACCACTTCTTTCCCCCTTTGAGGCGATTTATTAATTAATGAGACACTGCTAAGAGGCTCGTGTCTTTCTCCTCTCCGTTGGTTTCCTCGGAGAAAATCAATGTGTCATCTGAACTGTCAGTAAATCTCTCCTGCCACAAGGTTTTATTTCCCAGAGACCTCTGTATCAAATATTTCATACAGTGTGCAGAAACACAAAGGGACAATGTCAGACGATGAGATTACATCCCCACACAGATGGTCCAGGACCGTGACACGCGTGTCAAAGAACTTTCAGTTCTTATGCGGCTTAAAGGAATTATACGCTGTTTTTAGTCTTCATCCCTTAATGGTATACAAGCAACAAGTATGGTGCATGGTGAAAGATCTGTCAACGCTCACTACAGCGGCCTATCTGGAGCACCCCAGATTGACAATACAATGTCAAAACCATAGACTGTAAAAAATATGGACAAACCCTCGGTGACGTCACCCACAGGTTTGTGAAGAGCCGTTGTGAAGCTCAAAGTGGGTGGCTCCGGCCGTCGCCATCTTGGCAGTGAAGACACGGCCTAATGGTACATTCCATTTCAACAGGGAGGTCGAAATTTCCGAGTTCCCAGAATTTCAACTGGACAGCCCCCTGAAGTCGGATTTTCAACTCGGAAGTCGGACGATCCTCACCATCCCCGACCTCAAAATCCAAGATGGCTTCTCCGCGCATAAACAGTAAAAAAGACGTAGTAAATACTGTTTATTAGCACTGTTGTCTTATTTGTATCTCATTAAATCATTTTGTACACACAGTACTGTCCAACTTCTATTTGTGGACATGTTGCTACGTTTTTTTGTATGCGCAAAATACTGTAATGTGTTGCTAACAATGGCTAACCTGGCTGGAGCAAACCCCATTAAGTTTTCCGACTTGTTGTGCTGGAACAGGGTCAACATGGGTGTGACGGCATTTCCAGCTCCAACCTCTGGTTTCCGAGGTAAATGGAACGCACTATAACTAACGGCTAATCCAAAAAAGGGCAAAGAGGTGGATCGTCGGTGGCCGGGTGACGCAGCAGACAACTAGCAGCTGGCAGCTAGCGACCTGGTACGGCAGCCATCTGTCACTCAAAGAGGCCACGCCGAACTTTAAGCCTTAATATAACTTAAATGAGCGAGTTGTGTAAAAATTCACCCCCTTACAGTTGTCATGAATGGGGATTTTAGCTATAGAGACCAAAACCGTTTTTTGTACAAGGCTGTAACATGTTTATTTCTGCTGTTAAGTCGTCCATTTTAGTCATTTTCAGTGCTCAGCATTGGTGAGCCAGATAGAGGGAGACTAAAATAAAGCAGCTATAACCACTATGAGCAACTAAATGTTTCTCAATCTATTTATCACTGCAGCCAACGATAAAATCAGTGGAGCATTCGTTGAGTCGATGTTGTCAGTGTGACGTTCTCATACATTATCGTCCATGAATGCAGAACTTCAAAGATTTAACACCAAAAGGAGTTTTTCTTCAAGCGGACGTCGTCCAGTATGTGTTCGGAGAGAATATGTTCTCTGAGGGGAAATGAGTTATGCTCAGAACTAAAATGAAAGCTTTGGCTCTCTTCGATTGAACATAACTCTAGCGGTGAAATGCCTTAAGTGAGATAAGACTAAGCCAATGTTTCATGTTGCCATTATAAAACATAAGAATGGGCTGAAAAGACTCAGCTGCAATCTTTTCTCTTCTTTGTCTTTTGGAAATAAATACATATTTCTCGCAAAAAAAAACGTCTCGCGGACACACGATGCCACACAGTGCTCTGTCATTTATCTGACATTTCAGTGTTGTTGTTGGCCGTGACTTGCTGTGTAACTGAGGACAAACGGTAAGGTGTGGATGGGTGAGGAGTAAGGATGCGTCAGCCTATGTGCTATTCTTGTAAATGTGTGAATATGTTTTCAGTAAACAGAAAGCGAAACAGACAATGTGATATACTGTCGTAATCACGCGGCAGTTGTTAATAAAGCTGATGTGTCAGCAGTAAATAAATATGAAACAGTGATTGAGGTATAGACGGCAGCCTCCATCTCATCATAGCAATAGTTTATCAAATGTAAGACCGTATTTACCGTAAACCAATTTACTTTTAATTAGGATCTTCACTTCAAAGTATTCTTTCTCTTCTTTTTTTTTAAGGAGGAAATACATTAAAGGGATTTCTGTATTGGCTTTCACTTGATCCACCATCTGCCATTCAGAAACCCTCTGAAAACATTCGCTGTATTTGTTCTGGAAACAGCCTGCTTCCTGTTTTGTGTTATACAGTAATCCACCAGATTTCCCCCCACAAAACCCAATCTGCCGGCAAATTACTGTAAAAAATGCTGTGTGCGTATAGGCCATTTTCTCGTGGTTTAAAATGGTATGCAGTACGAGCTGACCATTCACAACAAGCTATTTTACTGTGTAGTGAGGTGTAGCTGAATTTCACAGTAATGGCTGTGACCTGTGGCTGTTGAACCACCAGCTGTGCTGCCCTTTGTTGATTTGTTGTTATGTGAAAAATCAATTTACAGGACTACTTATTACACTCACTGTTTAGGTAACTTCTAACAGCGTAATTGAGATATATACAACACGTCTTCCAAACTTAATGACATAATAGACTAAAATGTTTGTTATTGCCTTCAAAAACAACATATATGACTGTTTTCTGAACTGGCAGAACAGATTGTTTGTCAGTGTCTCTAAAACTGCTACAAATGACTTTTACAAAAACAATTCACAAAGATAATTTTCTGATCTGCCACCATAGCTAAGGTTTGGTTCGGGGTCGCCATAAAAATACTTGGTTAAAGTAAGGAAAAGATCATGTTTTAGGTTAAAAAAAAGGGATTTATCACCTGACTCTGTAGTTCCCCTCAGCTCAATGTTCTCATCAACAGAAGCGGGCAGTTGTTTCGCTGAGAACGTTTGAATTAAAGGTGCTGTGTGTAGAATTTGACGCCATCTAGCGGCGAGGTTGCAGATTGCATCCAACTGAAACTTCTCCCGCGTGCCAAGCTTGTAGAACTACGGTGGCTGACGCGTAACTGAAAATCGCAAATGGCCCTATAGAGCCTGTGATTGGTTTGTCTGTTCTACTGTAGAAACATGGTGGTCAAAACTGTGGCTTACCCGTCCCTGGCTACCAATATAAACATTCTTCCTCAAGCATTATAATGCACGGAAAACTGTAGCACATCAGTAGAATGGAAAAAATCCACATGTAGCATGCTTAAACAGACTAACGATAAACAAATCAATTACCCGCCCCGTATGTAGATATAAACCGCTCCTTCTAAGGTAACGAAAACACAACGATTCTTATTTTCAGGTGATTATACCCTACAGAAAACATACTCATTAATATCATATTCCATTTCTGCCAATAGATCCCCCTAAATGCTATACACTGTTCCTTTAACCCAACCGTACTTTACAGTACACTATATATCAGCTAAATGCTAATACATATGCTTAAATAGGTTAGTTCTGATAGGACAACACACATGAAATGAGATATTCAGCTGATAAAGATCTTTGCACACCAGGGGGAATAGTGGGAATAGCACCAGATAGTGTCGTAGTGCCACTGTTCATGGATGGGACCAAAAGTACCAGATGGTACATTTTGGATAGTTCACACCGTGTAATACTGATGGAATACACACAGATGTTTCACCACCATTTGCCCCGTATGGCCTTTCGACAACCCAAACCCAAGAGATAGTAGCCAATTTCATTGCCATCCCAGCTTCTCTAAATCCATAAAAAGACATTATGCTCTTCCATACTGCAATTTGGAAAGAGAACACCGAGAAAAGACAGCTGCTACACTACAGGTATGTCCAGAACAGCATTATTTGATGTGGCTGACAAAAGAAAAAAAAATCCCAAATACAGTGAAACACTGTGGTTGTACAGACTAGATATCGCTGTCCCCTCAGTAACAACCCTGAAATTGACTCTCAGACTGCTGGGCCAAAAAACTGTGGCGCAGTTGGTGCTTCAACATCTGCAGTGCTGAAACCTCTGCCAGTTCTATCTTACTGCCCGGCCTACTGGAAATTAGTTGAGCAGATGAAAAAAGATTGGAGAGGTTTTCAAGCCAAAGGGAACTTTGACTCCCCAAGGACAGCAAGTGAGAGACAGGTGACAGTGGGGGTGAGTGAAAAATAGGACACAGATTGGTAGCTGTGAAATAGTGTGGTTAAAGACATTTCATGTGATTTAGCAGCCCAGTATATAACCACAGCAGTGCTCTCTCTTGCACATGATGCCTTTGGGGCCCTGCTTGACACTGCAGCTTCTCACCACCATATGCAAACTGGCCTATATTTCACAAGGACATATTTTTTTGGGAGATTTATACATCAAGATCCACATATAACTTGCAATTACACATTTGATTTGTTATATAGTAATTACCCTACATAGTATTTCTTGTGGAAAGGTTATATGGTTGAAACCTCTTTCATTTTAAAGGGATAATTTGGGTGTTTTGAAGTGGGGTTGTATGAGTTACTTATCCATAGTCAGTGTATTACATACAGTAGATGACGCCCCCCAGCTTGGAGAAGCAGACAGGAGTTACCACACGGAAGCAAAGCAATATACTGCTGTGGACGGGGGCGGCAGCAAAACGTATTTTAGTCACCTAAAAGAAATACTAACCTAAAAAATCACTATCACTTTAATTGTACGCTATATTTAGAATATTTTTGCCGGTTTACCTGGCCGCGAGACAGCTATACAGTCTATGTTTCTGATGGGGAATTGAAGCCGTTATCTATGCTCTCACCAAAGCAACCAGACTCCATTGAAAAAAACTGTAATTTTACCTCGCAGAACACGGGAGTTGCAGGTCTGCCGCTGCCTCGATCGGTTAGTTTGTTTGTGTTATTGTGTGACTTTGGTTAGTTTGGAATGACCAAAGTTACGCAATAGCACAAACTAACCATCGAGGCAGCAGTAGACGCGGAACCCCGTGTTCTGCGAGGTAAAATTATAGGTAAAATAATAAATAAAATGTGTTCTCTTATGCCTCCACGGTGAACGGATAATCCAAGAACTTGATGAATTGAAGTAAATTCATATCAAAACATCCTTTTACAAACTCTCACACACTTTAATAGGCTACTCTATCAAAAAGGTAAGCACAACTACAAGCCAAGTATACCTTTGTGTAGGCCTATAAGGCAAGAATACTTAATTATTCTTCTCTTAAATATATCTCGATCAAAAGATGAAGTACAAGTAAGCCTATAAACCAAGTGTTCTTAGACTTGTCTGTATACTTGTCTGTATAAGCCAAGTATACTTAGACTTTTCTATGTACTTGTCAGTATGACCTAAGTATACTTAAGTATACTTTTGTTAAGTATATCTCTGATAAGTAGATAAAAAGTAAACTGAAAGTATACTCTCTTATTTTAAGTTTAAAAGAAGTATACTAATAGCACACTTGAATAAACTTCTTTTTGGTAAGTGAGGTCTGTATTACTAGCGAGAATTATTACTTTATTACTTACTAATTATTACTAGTATAATTATTAGCCTACTGACTCCAATAAATCACTATGGGGTCCATCTTGACATCACAACAGATCAGGTGTATCTACAGTATATAAAGCAGACAAGAAGAGATTGTTTGCTAATCTCGAACGTTCTTTGAATTCTGTCCGTGTCTCCCTTCACAAGCCACATAGTCAGCAAGTGTTCTGGCACAAAAGATTGTGATTAAGCTCCTTGTGAAAACTCCTCATCAACCTGCTCAGAAAATTAATTGTTTTTCATGGCTAATTCAAAAGTGCATTAGCATAAATTGACAGCTGCGGTGTGCCATATGCATACGTAAAATTGGAGTTCACACCGCGGTCGGGCGCGATCCTTGAGATGGAGCCGCGGTTAACTCACAGAGGTCAGCTGAAGGAGCAGACCCCCGTCAGAGTGAATGCCAGCAGTGGATTGCAGCCTCAGCAGCACGGCTGACACAGGCTTTTTTGTGTCTGTTAGCAGAATTAAACAATCCCCTGAGACATAACATCAACACACACAAGGTCCCTTCTGAATATTCAATTAGCCCTACAACAAGTACTAAGAGGAGCTAACCAGGTTTCTGTAAGATAAGTCACACCCCGATAACCATGAAAGTACTTGTATTAAAAGACTCTCCGCGCAAAAAAACAAATTGATAGCTACTAAATTGTGACCGTCGTGATTGCCCAAATGACTCTGTAGTTATAAGCGGGCACAGTTGGGGCTGGGTAATTACTATCAGGACAAGAGGCTGTGTTCAGGACTTGCGTTGATTAAGTGTTTGAGGCCATCTGCAGAGAATTGGGGGCTATTAAATTTTGATGAAACCAACAACAGCAGCCAAACCTCCGTGAAGAATGACTCACACTCTACCTCATACATCCTCTTTCTCCGAAATCCTTGACAGAGTATCAACAATGATTGCACCGGGGGAAACCAACAAATTCAAGCGCGCACAAACAGACTCCCATCAGTCCGATCCTCCAAGGAATCACGGCTTATTGATTATCGTGTTAGGTTCGGGTTGTTACTCAGAGGAAAGGAGAGCGTCCAGACAATGAATGAACAGTTAATATGGCCGTTGTGTCCTATATCATCTCCTCTAATCCAGGGAGATGAGGGCAATAACTGTTCACAATAAAAGGTCAGTTTTGCATATGCCTGAGCTGAAAAATACCAGTCATGGGTTAAGGGGCTAGTAAAATGAATCATTTCTAGCCATGGAGGAAGAGGCAGCGAGAGACAGAAAGAGAGAGCGAGGCCGGACTCTGAATACAGATTAGGGAGGAATAGGTCCACGAGATGTGAACAACACAATCAAGCAGAAAGCCCAACACTTTTAGCAAAGAACACTTTTGTTTCTTAATTAGAGTCTGCATTTGAATGACTTGAGACAACTGGCATCTGCAAAGAGACAGGCGTTCATTTCCCAGGGCAACAACTAATGAACTAATATTCTCTCATCACCACCTCATAGCAAAAATTTAATACGATGACATGTCCCCAAACAACATGGCCTATTGAAATATTTAATAACCTGAGCGTGCCATCAGATGTTATGTTATTATTAGACTATTCTTGAATAGAAATGAGGCTATTTCACCATATGTTGAATTTAATGAAGCGACTTCTTTTCATCTTCGTTTTGGATGAAAAACAACAGTGTTGATATACCGCGGCAAAGTTAGTTTATAAGTTAGATATTTGACAGACATTCAATCTGGACCCAGCGGCGTCTTCTTATTCAGTTTCACCCGATGTTGGAAGTGGGAGGACGGTTAGCTCACCTCCCAGCCCTGGCGTTCAACTGCTGAGGGCTGACTTAGGGATCATCACAACACAAAAACTGTGCTTTTTGAATACTTTCATGCTGACTTGCCAATATGAGTGAAGATTATTATTAAAAATGAGGGCTGTCAATCAATTAAAAAATATTTAATTGCGATTAATCGCACGATTGTCCATATTTAATCGTGATTAATTAATTTTTTATCAGTTCAAAATGTACCTTAAAGGGAGATTTTGTCAAGTATTTAATACTCAAATATGCTGCTTTATGCAAATGTATATATATTTATTATTGGAAATCAATTAACAACACAAAACAATGGAAAAATATCATCCAGAAACCCTCACAGGTACTGCATTTAGCATAAATAGATATGCTCAAATCATAACATGGCAAACTCAAGCCCAACAGGCAACAACAGCTGTCAGTGTGTCAGTGTGCAGACTTGACTATGACTTGCCCCAAACTGCATGTAATTATCATAAAGTGGGCATGTCTGTAAAGGGGAGACTCGTGGGTACCCATAGAACCCATTTTCATTCACATATCTTGAGGTCAGAGGTCAAGGGACCCTTTTGAAAATGGCCATGCCAGTTTTTCCTCGCCAAAATTTAGCCCATATTTGGAGCGTTATTTAACCTCCTTCCCGACAAGCTAGCATGACATGGTACCAAAGGATTCTTTAGGTTTTCTAGTTTCATACTATAACTGAATATTCACTCTAACTCTAAAAGTGAACCTGCTATAGCCTCTGAAAGACAGTAAAGTTAGTCGGGTCTCAGAGGGTTAAACGCGAGGGCTGGGAAGTGAGCTAGCTGCCCTCCTACTTCAAACAACGAGTGAATAAGAAGACGCCGCTGGGTCCGGAGTGAATGTCTGTCGAATATACAACTTATAACTAATTTCACCACGGTTAACGTCCACATGCTGACATGCTCACAATGACAACGCTAACACGCTGATGTTAAGCAGGTATAATGTTTACGATATTCACCATTTTACATTAGTGTGTTAGCATGCTAACATTTGCTTATTAGCACTAAATATAAGCAGCTGAGGTGGAAGGGAGTGTCATTAAAAGTTGCAGGTATTTTGGTCATAAACCAAAATATTAGAGAAATTTGAATTAGATGACATTAGCTTCTGACACTGAAACCCACAACCCACAAAAATCAACCTCATTGTGGCGCCAGAGGAAAGACAAGTCATGTGATCAGAAAAGTCATTAGGATTCATCCCCTGGGCAACATGAATGTATGTACAAAATATCATCTCGCAATCCATATAGTAGTTGTTGAGATATTTCAGTCCGGACCAAAGACGTGGACTGACCGACACTGCCATCCCTAGAGAGCCATGCCGCTAGCATGGCTAATGTGCACTTCCAAAATGGATTAAGTTTGTCTACCACGAGCTTTCCCTTAAGTGGTTTATATAAATATTCTGTATTAGAAAGACGGAAGAATGCCATATCAGTTGATCTCTGACAGTTTGGTCACATCAACACAGCTCGAAAACACCAGGTGCCATCTACCTGACAACCCACAATCACGCGGCAATCTGTGTCTAATAAAGGCATACGATTTTCTAGACATCCAAGTAAATAGAGGTTGCTAGAGCAATCAGCATGGGCTGACAAGCAGGAATGCATTCTTTGAGTTCATGTCCTTTCTGGATGCTTCCCATTTATCTCGACTGTCAAGTAAAGAGGACATTATAATGAAAGGTGAACACTCCAGTGAATGGCTCGCTCTCTGCCAGCCTACCATGCAATGCAGAATATTGAAAACTCTGCTCAGTGGCCTGAGGTTGGCTGGATGTGTGTATGTGAGTGTGTGTGTGTGTGTATGATAGGTGGAGCATTCATCTTGTTAAAATCTGTAACACATAACTGCTTGTGACAATGGCATTTAGGGTCAAGAGCAACAGAAAACATCATTCCAATTCATGTAGAATAAGAAACAACACCAAGAAAATTGTCTTGATTTTTTAAAAAAAGGTCAACATTTGGGGATACAAT
The DNA here is from genome assembly GCA_916701645.2 of Sebastolobus alascanus. Taxonomy (NCBI): domain Eukaryota; kingdom Metazoa; phylum Chordata; class Actinopteri; order Perciformes; family Sebastidae; genus Sebastolobus; species Sebastolobus alascanus. The sequence goes on from CAKAOJ020000059.1 coordinate 1,507,387, forward strand.
TCAATTGCATTGGTTTATTTTTTATTTATGACTCATCAAATACAAAACTCAAGCCGCAATCATCTTTTACATAATTAAAACTGAGGTTGAAATATTTTTGTTAAATTTGCTCACTGCTTTATTCAGTTTGTACTATCATTTCATTCACCTTACAGTTCATTGGCCACTTACTGTACCCTGCCATAAGCACTTTATTAAGTATGCAGATACCTCCCTCTGCTGGAGGAAGGGGTAACTGCACATTCAATTTAAAGGAACAATCAAAATGAACAAAAACTATTACCAATACTAAACTTAAAAACCCAGGTTTGAAGCTTGACACCAGTCACACACTAACGGGCCTTATAGTAACGGGTAAAACTTTTATTTTAGAATCAGTGTTATTATTATCCCCTTTTTAATAATACTAACACTCTTATCCCCCTTTTACTATAATACCTTCTTGTGTTTTCTTTCTTTTGTTTTTTTTATATGTAATACCTTCTTATCATATGTTCTTATTTTATGTTTTTGTCATGTACAATCTTCGCCTGTTATGTTTTTATTTTGAAGCACATTGAGTCTACGCCGCTCGTATATATGTGCGATAGATACAACTTCATTGATTGATAGTACAAGGATTAACACCCACCAACAGCTAAATCATTTTTAAAATACCTGCTGCAGTTCATGTAAAACTTGCAAACGTTTATGAAGATGAACCCATAATTTCATCCGTGACAGCGTGAGGCTGCTGTGATCCCATCAGAAGATGATCTCAAGTTGATTTATAAAAAACAAAATTTGGATCAACAGTTGACATCTAAAGGTTTTACACTGTTTATTTCTTATTCAAAATATTTTTTTTTTAAATATATTTTAGAAATCAGTTTTACCGTTAACTGTTTTACAGCACATAACATTATCATTAGTGTTTAGGAATTCCTTTTTTTTTTTTTTAACAATAATGTATTATTCTCTGGGTATCTATAGTTGCCTTGATTCCAAAAATGTTTTCCTATAGGGACAACATGAAAATTACCTCAACTTATAGGTCAGAGATATGGGGTTTCCATAATTTCTTCCACACTATGCACATTATTTCATCATAACTCAACCAACCATGCTTACAAGGCATTTAAAAAGGCAAAGACAAGTTAAACCCGCAAATAACAATACTATAGTGAAGAACATTAAGACTATTGCGTAGAGATAAAGAGGACAATTTTAAAAATATATAATTAACAAATTTTGACAATCTTAAACAGCACAGATACTTTAAAGAGTTTTAAAATTGAGGAAAAATGAACAAAAAACACTGGTAAAATTGAAAATGAAATCTGATTTTACATCCACCTTCATGGCAACACGTTTTAACATGACACAAAATCATTTTTTTCATGTTCAGAAAAAATAAAATCATACCCCAAAAAGGGGGTGTATGGATTTTTTTTAAATATAAAAACTATTTTTCGCAGTAAAGCACCTTTTTTTAAAAAAAAATCTTCTCAGGTATTCAACCACGTGATCAGTGGGTTATATATCTGGTGAAAAAAGCAACAGATATGTCAGTGAGCCAATGACAATATTTTATTTTTTAAAATTGAATTGTCACAAACGGTATCATTACTATATTAACACACTTTTAGTGACATGAATAAAAATCCTTAGACATCTACATAAACTCTTAAATCTGAAGTTAATTAATTAACCTACATTAAGCAGTTTCACAGTTCCAGATAACAGCACATCAGACGAGATGGTAACATGAGGATGATAATTCAAAAGTCCAATACAACCTAGACGCATGTGGGTCATTTTTCACAGGAGAACTTGGTGCAGAACAATTCCCCATGTCCTCAACAGGCCGGGACAAGTGCAATACCACACAGGTACAGAGCATTGCTACCTCTCCCAACCTGCACAGAAAGGGATCACTTCCGACAGATTGATTTCAGTTCTATGATCAGTTTTGCATGGATTTGCACAGCAGTACAGTGAAAAGCTGAAAGCAAACCAGCAAAACTAACCAGAGACCCATGTGTGTGTAAGCTACCTCTGCAGTTTTCCCAAGAAGAATCACGCATCCAGAAGTACTTTAAGTGCTCACACTGCAGTAGAATTTCATAGAACTACCTGCACTATAAGCACTTTAATACTACTGAAACATTTAACAGAGCTGTGGTGGAAAACCTGATTGAATGACCACCGTGGAGGGCAGAAACTAATCACAAAGAGGATTCAGATGGAAACACAGGCCACCATCAGTTTTGCATAGATTTGCACAACTTATTTCTTCTTGGAGCGCAACTATGCAAAACTAACGGAGAACTGCCACAATGAAAAGCGTGTATAAATACACACAAACGGACTCAGAAGAGATGAGAGTCCCAGCTCCTTATGCCAGAAGGAGCACTTAGGGCAGTAGGTGCTAGTCTACTCCACTATCTGCACTAGATGCACCTTAGCATAAGCACTAGATGAAGTCACGAAAGTGCAAGTTAACAATGATTTGTCGCAGTCCCATCTTTGAAAAAACGAAATTAAACAAAGTTCAACTTTACATTATTTGGTCTGTATTTCACTGCAATTAATTACTAAATTAAACTCTGCAACACTCAGTAGCCAAACAGATTTCATGTACTGCTGACAGGATGCCTCACAAATATCAAACATGTTTGATAAGAGGGGGCATCGCTCAAGATAGTCGCCTCATTCAGGAACAGTGGGAGCGAACGTCACAGCGGGATGGTGACGAGGTCCTGCCAGATGTGTATTTATGTGAGTATTTGGATTCGGTCTATTCCTGCATAAGCATAAACCAGTCATGTCGGTAAAAATACGCCTGCTCCTTTGGTTGCCATTATCAGAATAGTGCTGAAAGTGCCTTCACTGCAGTAGATATTATAAAACTACCTGCACTGTAAGCACTTTGACACTACAGTGACTTCAAACTGTTCACGGGGAGTTTTCAATCACAGCATGAATTGGGATGCCTTTAAATCCACAATGAGGGGAGCTTTCCAGAGGAGATACAGATGTGCACAGGGGGTCTGCAAGCATAAATGGGACATAGCATCAAGGGTGTGTTAGCAACTTCAAATTCATTCTGAAATCAATGGTTTCTTTATCACCTAAAATACATTGTTTGATAAATTCAATCGTGTAGTCAACAAAGTTTTGAAAATTATTGGTCTCAAGATTGCAAATGCCAGGTGATGTCTTGGAGGTGCTTGTTTACTTGGACCAAAAACTCACAGATAATCAGTTTGCAATGATACAAAACAAGGGACAAGCAGCACATCCTCATTTTTTTTAGTCACCTGTTACTTAAACTGATCAGCCACTTTTGCACTAATTCAAATTGCTAGTAACTTTAGGTGCATCGTAGAACTTAACAGTTCAACTAATACTGTTATCTCCAGCCACAATGACCTTTGTTATGACTCGTTTTGTAACCTCCGCCAAGGTGGTTATGTTTGCAGTGCTGTTTGTCTGTTAGCTTGCAAGATCTCGCAAACGTGATGTAACGTTAAAGAAAGTTAGACCATAGGAATACTGATCAGTTTTTGGTGCAAATCGTGCCAGTCGTCATGAGACTAATTTACAATTTTGAACATTCATTCTTGCACAAATCCCTAATATCCCAAAGTAGGGCCGTGTATTGGCAAGAATCCGGCGATACGATACGCATCATGATACAGGGGTTACGATTCAATATATCGCGATACTGTAAGCATTAAGCAAGTTGATATAGTGCGATTTTTTTAATTGAATTTGAGGAACACTGTCATAGTATAAAGAACACACCAGAAATAAACCATTTTTGAATAGGCAAAAATAACATTAATACAGTATGCAAAAAACTGCATAGGTTTTTGCCCCAAACTGCATGGGATTATCATAAAGTGGGCATGTCTGTGAAGAGGAGACTCGTGGGTACCCATAGAACCCATTTTCATTCACATATCTTGAGGTCAGAGGTCAAGGGACCCCTTTGAAAATCACCATGCCAGTTTTTCCTCGCCAAAATTTACCCTTTGAGCGTTATTTAGCCTCCTTCTTGACAAGCTAGTATGAGGTTTCATATAACGCCGGTTTAAAACTACAACCTCCGAAAGATCGAATAGTGGCCGGGGCCTGATGGCAGGCTGTCGGATTTTGAAGAGGTTAACTAAAAACCGATAGTGTTTTGGAGAATCGACACAGTATCGCACAACATAATATCGCGATACTCATGTGTATATCGATATTTTCTTACACCCCTACAGAGAGGTATCCTCCAACCCGCCTGATTGCCTATTACTGTGCATTTTGATGCAGACAAGTTCAGAAAACAACCAGTAAACTTTGTGATGTTAAATCACACGGCGTGCACGACCACGTGTGGAAATGCCTTCAACAACAAAGTTCAATGGGAAACGTGTAAGTGTGAACCAGGGCTTCTAGAGGATAGCAACACTTGCTGCTCCAGTCACATTGCTGTACCACCCCTCCCCCACTTGCTAACATGGCGCCCAGGAGTCCGCATTTTGAGCGTTTTTATAAAACCTACTTCCACCGACTGGGATAAAACAACACGAGTGTAACTACAAATTGGTGACGCGTTAAAACGCCTTTGCACTCAACACTTAAAATCAGGTGCATGTGAAAATGTGCGCTCATTATTATGACCTGGGCGGTGTGATATGAGCTGCTGCAAAACTTAACGCCAGAATCCAGCACACAACAAGCTAGTTAGTAGCAGCACCCGAGGAGGGCTCCCATCAAAACAGCTCACTGCAAGCATGTGCTAGCCACACATGCTAACGGGGTGTAAACCTGCGAGCACCGTATAGCTTCGAGAAAAATTAATACCTGGCAAATATATATAATGCAACAGACCAGTTATATCTTAAACATGTGGGCAAATAGCTAAAAAAGGACGCAAAATATGAACACAGGCTACGTTTGGCTAATTACCCTCCATCCACTTCACAGCACTCTTAGCTGCTGAGTTAGCTTTTACCCGTGCAGCAGGCTAACGCGTATTAAATAAGCAGTGCGTGTTTCCCTTGTGCTTGTGGACGCTCGCATTTCCACTTTAAAAACACATATAATGTGGGTCAATAAAGCCAATAATGCAACTTAACGTTATCTTCTCGTCGGTTTTGTTAGCGTTAGCAGCTAGTTAGCTATAGCAGAGGCCTGCTTGCAACACCCCATGTGCTACTGCTTTGTTCTGGAGGCTCTTATAAAGTGTAACACCGCGGCGCACGAATTGGGACTGAGAACTTCATATTCTTGTCAACACGTGGCCCGACAAACCGGGAGCACACGAGTGTTAAACTCGCAGCTACTACTGAAGTGTGTAACGCGTAATTTTCATCACTTCCCCGAGGTTAACGTTACCGACTTTGAGAGAGAGGTGCAGCAGCCAGCCAGCAGCAGCAACACATGCTTTTTCAAATCTCCCTCATTCTCCAAACCCGTGGAGGAGAGGTTGCCATGCGAGATGCGCCCCTTACAAACATTGGTTTTCAAATGCGGAAATTGACGATTAAAGGCTTTTTTCCCCCATCACGTAAACCTCGAAAGTGTGGCTCCGGGGTCGTATACACATTTCACTTTCCTGACATTTACAGCATCTCCCTTAAAAAAGGCTAACAACAGGTTTCTTGCCAATAACATGCCGCGTAATAAGACACTAGCTTTCTAAAAAATCCACCATCTTCACTCACTTGTAGAGACTTACCGTTTTTACTCACACTGTTTCAGTGGGGGTATCTGCAAAAACTGAGAAAAGAAAAAAAAAGACTTCGCAAATTGAGTAAGATAATAAACCCAAAAAAGCCCAACCATGTGCTACTATTATGATTTGCGAGGAGTTTGTGAATCGTAGTAAGATTGCGAAAGTGGCGCGAGTAGGGTCTAGGTTTAACCATGTGGTGAATGAAGGGCGGCTCCCAGCCAGCGTAGCTAAACCCCAACTCCTTCATTAGCATAAATCAACTACTTCCTCTCCAAGTGCCACTCTCAAGTTTCACCACTTGATTTTTACACTGTTGATAAACACGCAGGGGTGGCGAAATACACAAACTATTTCATTAGGAAACAACAGAGAAAAAAACAAGGAAGAACACATAAGGCTATATACAGGAAACGTCAAAACAAGTTGCACAAGTCGACGCCATAAAGTTTTATAACCTGATTCTGTGGAGGTTTTTTCCTGCTTAATGTTAAGACAAAAAATGTCTTATAAATACGAATAAACTCTAGAAATAAATATACCCCGTCATTCCAACGAAATAAATAATTTACTCATATTAATTTATAAACATATGGCACACAGTATTAAAGTTATTAATCTTTCCAAAAGGATTTTCTGTTTACTGTTTACCGACTAATTTTCGGGTGTATTAGCTGCACAATATTTGATTTTTTTTGTATTGTGGGGTGCATTATAAACGAAATTTAACCCTTTAAGTCATTTTCAAAACGTACGTTTATAAGATGAGAATTGCACAGATGGAACAAAATCGTTGGCTTGATGTGCCTGAATTAAAATGATTAACTGCAGTATAATAGATAGATAGATAGATAGATCGATCGATCGATAGATAGATAGATAGATAGATAGATAGATAGAAAAATGTACATATCAACACAATATAAAGAATATTGGAATACACTATAAATATACCCGACTACTACAACTAGCATTAAAACAAATCTAAAATATGAATAGAATAATATACATTAGCAAAGTGTGCAATAACATACTATACATTAGCAAAGTGTACAAGTTACAATGTTTTGTTCTTAAATATAAAATAATTAAGGTAATACATGTGCAAATGTAGATGTGCAAAATTCAACATATGCAAGATTATTACTAAAACAGAATGGAGTATGGTTGAGACAGAAACTATAAAGCTGAGAGTTCTCTGGTACAGAGGTGAGGTGTTGTAGAGAGTTATTGCTTTTAAGCAAGGAAAGATGTCCTGTATCGGTCCTTGTGACAGCGAAGTCTAATTTGCTTCTGCAACCTACTGTTGAAAAGGTTTTCTTTTCCATTTGATATTGTGGACAATATTAGGTTATAACTTATATATAGGCTGCATAACACAAACATAGCTATAGAGTCAGAATGTTAACAATATGCCTTAAACAAGGAACAAATATAAAATAGTGACTTTACTTGAATGAATTTGTCCTGACCACTTCTTAAAAAGTGTATATTGCTATCTGTTATGAATGTTTGTGGGTATAGACACATGAAGCCAGGTGATATTATGAAATTTTAGGCTTTAGTATTATATATTTAATCAGAAAGTCACATTAAGATCTCATTACAAGTGTGACCTGAGTACAGAAACAAATAAATAACAATGGTAATGACATAAAAATATATTAATAAAGTAACAAGATTTAGTATACATGTAGACAACTGCATGAGAAGTTATAAATAAATGCTTCTAAGATATAGGCGTAGGTATAAAAATGAGGTAAAAATACAAGAATATTATGTAAAAAGATAGTGTGTCAAGTTTCATAGGGAGGACCTTTGGCAAGAGACACTTTAAACTATGTTGGTGGGAGTTCCTTTTTATTAAAGTCTTTGCTGACATCAGTGAGTATTCCTAACATGTGTAATCTTTGACTGACATAAAGTTTCACACTGATGCTAACATGAGAGAGGGTAACATATATGGCCTTGAGTTAGAGAGTAATTTACAAGTATCATAAAAATATTGCGATACAAAGTTATTTGATTTCAGATTAATTGTTACACATGTACTTTTTTCATTACAGCATATCTGAACTGAATACAATGTTAGACGTATAAAACTTTAATAGTCCTACACACAACAAAATAGCTGCATCGCCTTTAAATACATACATTTCGTCATTATAATAGCATAACATGATTTTGGATCATTATTGTAATTTGTATCATTTGTATGTCACAACAAAACTTACAGTATAATGTTGAATAAAATTACAAGCCAATGCAGTTTTATTGTGGCCTGCTTTTGTGTTTCATTGAAACTACAAATTACTCTCTACCCATATAATTTGTACTCTGGCCATTTTTTTTACATTATGCAGCCGTGTTAGAATCAGTATAAAACTTAATTTCAGTCAAAGATGCACATGGCAGGAATACTCACTGATGTCAGCGAAGACTTTATTAAAAAGGAACTGCCACCGACGCGGTTTAAAGTGTCGGTTGCCAAAGCTCCTCCCTCTAAAAGGGCACGAGGAGTGTTCCTCCTTAAAGCTGAAATGCGGGGTATTGTCTTGCTTATGACCACGGGTCAGTCTAGGTCACCTTTAACCTCTAGATTCAGTCATGTGTGAAGTCAAAAATGGAGGCACAGAATTTGAAGTTGCCCTCCTGCTCGAACAGATATAAAATACAAGAATGTTAAAAAGTACTGCAATTTAAACTATTATTTTTGGGAGTTTTGTTTAAATATGACCCTATAAATTGACTGCAAAATTAAAAGAAACGGTAAATAAATACGGATATAATGTTCAACATGTTATTCCAAAAAGGTGAAATTCTGAAATACAACTATGATGCATTTCTGTGTCATATAGTTACACTTTATTCCACTTTAGTTTGAGGATGAAAACCATGTTAAACAGTGCTGAGGAGGTGAGGATGACTTAACACTAAACACTTTCTGATGCTATTAAAAGGTTTGTTTACCTCTGCATTTTTTTGTAAGTACAGCAGTAAAAAGGCATACATTGTAAATCAGTTGAAAAACACACAAAAAGTTGTTCATCTATAATTTAAATTAATCAAATGAATGAAGCGTATATCTACATTTTAAATGGTCAAAAATGACTTCTCACTTAAACACTAAGTGAAAAGTCTGGGCTGGGGGACATAATTGGTCCACAGGGGAGAAAACCGCAGTTGAAAACTAGTTTCTGGCAAAAGTGTGCATAGCTTTCAACAAATTGAACATAATGTTATTATAATGTCTGACCTATCACTAAGATTAATTCAGTCTAAAAAATATAGATATAAAACGCAATGACATGTTATGAATGAAAAGACAATTGTTTGGGAACATTTCTGATCTGATCCTCCTTTCAAAACAATACAAGCCATAGCTCAGATTAAAAAAAGTAAATATTCATGAGCCATTCCGATCAAAAAGTGTGAGTAAAACAGGTTTAAAACAGTGCAGGCCACCCTCAGACGTTGCTTCCCAGTTGCAGTTTTTGTGGAGAGGATAAAAAGATGTATGTGCTCATTAATGTTTACTGCTTAATGTGCATTGCCAAAGTGAATAAGCATGGTGTCTCTGTCTATGTCTGAAGCGATTCCCTAAAAAACATACATCTATTAGTAGGTCAAAAACAAGAATGCAGTTACTATTGCTGGTACGATTTTTTTTTGGTATGATTAGAGGAAAAAACATCTGTACTTATACATTTGCATGCTATACGTTCAAAATGAATTCACATGTTCACATGTACCAAAAAGGAACCATTAATGACCTGTAGCATAGATCCTGACATATATTCAGGATACAGAAAATATTTGAATAAGTGGTTTTCTCTTAGCAGAAATTATTTGTGGAGAAAAATAAAACAGTTTTAGCTGGAAATTGTAAATTACAAGTGTTTGCAAGGAAACATAACTCCAAAATCAATAGATGTGCTAGTGTAATACAAATATGCTTTACGGTTGGATGAAGTGAAAGGGAATTCTTCAATCGAAATGTTTCAATATTATTGAGCTTCAGAAAAACATATCAGGAACAAATAACAATCAGGCAAAATAGAATAAAAACAGTAACAAAGTAACAATAGACTGGCCTTTTATTTGTGACAAAAAAGTCTTCAGTTACAATTATTATATAATTACAATTATTCTATAATTACGTTGGTAATCAAACACTATGTAAAAGTACTGGTTTGGTGTTATGATTGCTAAACAACTTAAATTATAGGCTACATTTAAATTCAAATATATTTTCAAATATATAGTTTAAAATATATATTTTTCATTTTTTGGTATGAACAATTATATTAAACAATTTTTTGCTATAAGTCTTAAAATCTGTTGATATAAAAATCGTAGTTATTGTAACCGCAGGCGCTATGCTAACTTTGTTTTTATGGTAGTGTTTTTTGGGGGGTTTTTTTCTTTCCAAATTGCGTTTCGTCGCCCTGAAGTTTGAACCTACCCGGCTGTCGTAGGTCACGGTTCAGTCATGGCTGCTCTCCACGGAAGCCACATCAACCTTTCACAATAATGTAACACCACATGTCCGACGCGACACTTTACAGTCATTTATTGCAGAACCTATCAGTGACACTGAATATTCCCATACATGATTACCATATGTACATCACAGCACTGTATTTTAACTGGTTTGTAGCACATCGATGGTTACATCGTCTAACTAATAATGTCTAGGTTCTTATTTTGAAGGCTGAAGTACTTGAGTTCCGGTCGCAATTGTAGCATGCATGTCTGTGACTGAATACATCCACGGTTTCCTCTCCTCATGACTTCGTGAGGCTTTTACATGTTCAGACTGTTTATAACAGTCCCGTCTTGATGCTGGAGAGTTAGAGGTGAGTTTAACAGTCTGGTTAAAGGACATATACATGTGTAATGTGATTTATTTTAGAATTTATTAGATACCTAACAACTTAGCCTACATTAACGTTACAGTTCATTCTGCAATGTGGCTGTTTTCCTACTGTAACATGCATGTTAGAGCACACCACTGAATTATACAAAATAATCCTCAAGTTTAAAAGATGTGGAGTCCCCTATGTACTATTTTATTCATGGTTTAGAATTGAAGAGGCAATCTGACAACAGTTAACAGTGACATGTCCTTACCTGTTTAATTAACTAGTTGTGTTAATAAATAGTCAATTAATTAGTTGTAAATATATTGTGTGTTTGTGTTCATTCACTCAAACCACAGGGATTCTGGGTTTCAGGCAGGAAATATTCAAAACAGTTGTTTATAAGCGGTGTTCTGTAGAAATAGGCTATAGTAGCACTGAATGTTTTGTCATATTCACTTAGTTTATAGCCTACTGTGCTTGACAGGAAATTTAGTTTACCTTCAGTAAATATTGTGCAAATGGCCTTGCTTGAGAAATCTTAAAACAGTTATCTGTAGTATTGGTACAAAGATTTTAGAACATAATGTTCCATAAATGTCTGCTAAAGTGTACAACATATATAAAACAGGTTTATACTTTTTATTTTATTTTATTTTATTGTTAAATCAAAATTGAGTGGCTTAAAACTGGACTGCTTTCATTATTCCACATCTACCCTTCACCCTCTTTTAGAAGCAGCATTTTCTTGGCCGCTGAAACCCTAGACCAAATTTGATGTGAAATTGATCTACATATAGAATAATCACCCCCCAAAAACAATATATAATCTTTGTGGTAAATTACTGTCAGGCATAGTAGGAATTGCATGCTTGCTTGACTTAGCACTTTTATTTTGGCGTTTGCTGTCTATTGAAATCATGCATGAAAACTAGTTTCTGGCAAGTGTGTGCATATCTTTCAACAAATTGAACATATGTTATTTTCATGTCTGACCTATCGCTAAGATTAATTCAGTCTAAAAAATATAGATATAAAACGCAATAAGATAAGAAGTATATCAGATTTAAAATGTTATGAATGCAAAGACTTACAAAAACCAAATATAAAGTAAACATATCTGAGCCACTCAGACCAAAAAGGGTGAGTAAAAACAGACGCAGACTTAGGTTTAAAACAGTGCAGGCCACCCTCAGACGTTGCTTCCCAGTTGCAGTTTTTGTGGAGAGGATAAAATCCTAGACCAAATTTGATGTGAAATTGATCTACGTATAGAATAATCCCCCCCCCCCCAAAAAAAACCCAATATATAATCTTTTGCGGTAAATTACTGCCAGGCATAGTAGGAATTGCATGTTTGCTCGACTTAGCACTTTTATTTTGGCGTTTGCTGTAATTGAAATCATGCCTTTGTCTTTTTTAGTCTGGCAGATTGATGGCTGCCTGTGTGCTGTGTCGACGGGTGCCAAGGCTACGCTACCTCCCAGGCTTGAGAAAGGACTTTGCCCAGGCTCACTATGTGCCTGTCAAGCAAGAGGATGAGACTGATGATCATGAGGGGAAGAAAGGAGTGTTGCAACACCAGGAGGCCTCTCCCCAAGGAGGATACAGGCTGTATTACAACCCTTCCTCATATCGTCGCTCTGTGTGGAGCTCCGCAACCTCCCGGAGCCAAACAGATAATGATGAGGATGAACAGTGCCTCTCCACTCTCGTACCTTCCTTCTGGCAACAGAGCAATCACTACAGCGTGAGTTGCTCGCGGCACCTCTCCAGCTCGAACAACACGCTTCTCGATTTAGCTTTCCACAAAGGTCCCGAACCCGAGATGCCGTCGGTTTCGCCGTACCACAGGAAACCCACGCCGCCAGATGTTAAAGTGGACACACGTGCCTTCCTCAAATGCCGGCCAGGGTATTCCTCCATGACCCCTGACCTCGACCAGCGGCCTCCCCCGATCGAATGGGAGGAGGCCTTGCCGGTGCTCCAAAAAGTGACCGTTTTAAAAGGCAGCATGAAACCATCTGACGTGTCTCGGTTCCTCGCGGAGCTCAGCCGCTTGCACCCGGACAAGGTGTCATTGGCGCGCAGCGACCAGCGCTTCGTCATGCTCCTCCGATATTCCGTGGAACACCTTCGCCTCTTCACTCAACCTCAGCTGCTGGCGGTGCTGCAGTCGTTTGTGTGGCTGGACATGCCCTCGGCCCACTCCGTGCTCGGGCTTTACGAGGCCGAGCTGAGCCGCCGGGCCGGCCAGATGAGTTTGCACCAGCTGCTGTTAGCTGCCGACTTGTGGCGTTGCATCGGGAGACAGGTCCCCCGGTTCTTACAGCACCTGTACGATTCAGTCCGTCTGCATCTGGGACAGATGGGGGTCCCTGAGCTGGTGCAACTGTTGTATATAATAGGAGAGGGCAGGCAGTGCCCAAAAGACTTGATCCATCCCGTAGAGCAGCTTCTCATGCGCCATTTACACCAACTGCACCCCGAGGAGGTTGGCGCTGTGTGCTTGGGGCTCTTTAAATCCCAGACTTCAATATCTCAGGGTGCGGTGACCCGTGTTGTCGATAAGGCACACTCTTTTGTGGAGGAGATGAGCGACTTCGCCGTGGTGAATGTGCTGAAATTCCTGCGTTTCAGCTACGTGTATCACAGGGCGTGGCTGCAGGCCATGGCGCGGGAGGTTCCCCGACGGGCCCACGGGATGGGCGTCGAGGGGCTGATGCACGTGGCTCTGGCCTGTTCAGCGCAGCATCACCGCGACGATAACATCCTGACGGCGATAGCCGAGAGAGTTCCCTCGCTGGTGCCGCACTGCAGGAGCAAAGACTCGTGCAAACTGTTGTGGGCCTTTGGCACGTTAGGTTTTCTCCCTGCCCAGAGCCCGAGCTTCTATCCGAGCCTTACGGAGGCCCTGAGACGGAGGAAAGCCGAATTCCATCGATACCCAGAGCATCTGCTCACCGGTCTTCTAGGCCTGGCCTTTGTCTCTCAGTTCCCAGAGGACCTAATTACGTTAGCTCTGAGTCCTGACTTTGTCAACTTAGCGCTGAAATCCACACAGCTGGACCTGAAAAAGGACTTGTTCACGTTAGATGAAGCCGTGGCTCTGGAGCTGCCTCGGTGGAGCGGCCCGCGGCTGAGCCGCGACCTGAGAGAGGAGGTGGCGGGGATGCTGTGGAAGTTTGCTCAGTCAGATATGTGCCAGAAACCAGAGGTTCTGGAAGCGGAATCTGCTCTGCGGGATCTGCTCGGAGGAGAGGAGTTTGTATTAAAGAGAATGATTCTCCCCCACACTCGCTCCATCGACCTGGAGGTACACATCGACTCCGCTGGACAGCCGATACCTGTGAACCCAGCATCCCGCACAGCCACGCCGTCTCCAGAGAACACTTCATCCAAATGTTCTTCTCATCAGGGTTGGGGAAGAATGGATGTAGGGGTAACTATAACTGAGGAACTTTTAACACAGCTAATGAATACCAAAAACACCACCGAACCTTTAACCACATCTCCTACGGTTACGCCTACATTTCTTCACAGAGTGGAGCACGATGAAGGTGGGAGACTGTTCGACACAGGGGTAGACCTGACCAGTGGCATTACAGAAACTCTTGCCAAAGCCAGTAGCCTCGGCTCAGCCCCTCGGGACTCCAACGGCACAGTCAAACTTGCCATCCAAGTTTCCAGCAGGAACCACTATTGCTGCCACTCACAGCAGTTGTTGGGCCTTCATGCCATGAAGAGGAGGCAGTTGAAGTTGGCAGGCTACAGGGTCGTAGAGCTTAGCTACCAGGAGTGGTCTCCCATGCTGAGGAAGAGCAGGACGGAGAAGCTCGCACACCTGCACTGCAAAGTCTACAACTGTCTGCAATGATTCTCTGACCTTCAAAAGGACCGGCAAAGTCGGACTGCATACTATGTATGTGCAAAACACAGAAAACAGTCTGTTAAGGAGAGGAACAGTTCTTCAGGATTTTTGTCAAAATGTGTGACATTTCAAGACATTTTTGTGAAAATAAAAATAATCCAAATTAAAAAAAGTATTCAACTCCTCACTGTTCTGATCAAGGTTGTGGTCTGATATCATTACATACAGTATGTTGATATGTATTTTCTTATTTTAGTCTTCCTGCAAGAATTTGCTAATGCCTTTCAGGATCTGTAGAAGAGTAAAGAGAAGCAATGTTTTGCATCATACTTAAATCACACTCGCTCATGCACGATGGTCTTCTCAGAGGTCAGTGCGTCTGTTTCAAGTCGTTTTAGATCGCTGTCCTGCTCCGCACGTCAAAGGTCAAACTCGATCTTTTCGACTGATGACTGTAACAGACTTCTGTGGGTTTTTTTTTTAGTATTGTGGCTGCTCATGAACATTGGAATCTGTTATGTAATTAAAATCCTCCGTCGCGATGTAATACCAAAGGGGAGCCAAAATAATTCACAGCAGAGTGAATGATCACAATTTCAGTGAAGCATCTACACCTAATACAGAACTTGTTCATCGTATTCTTTTCATGTACATAAAATTGGCACCTGTAGTACTAACTCACTCATACATTTTGAACAGCTTTTTATTTAAGATTGATATGACAATAACTACAATATGAGTTTTTTTTACTGGCGGGCCTGTTTCAAAGCGCTGTGATTGATGACTTTGTCTGGCCTGCCTTTATACGACCACCACCTTTTATAGGTTTTTAAAGGTTTCTTGTTGCAGGATACAGTGTCTAAATCATGTTATAGTCAAGTCAAGTCAATTTATATGTATACTGTATATCCCAATATTACAAATGTGCCTTGGCTTTACAATCTGTACAGCTATACAACACCCTCTGTCCTTTATGACCCTTGCAGTAGATGAGAAAAAACTATAAAATATAGGGCTTTCAATTGATATTTAATCGCAAATTAATCACACATTTTTTATTTGTTCAAAATGTACCTTAAAGGGAGATTTGTCAAGTATTTAATACTCTTATCAACATGGGAGTGGGCAAATATGCTTGCTTTATGCAAATGTATGTATATATTTATTATTGGAAATCAATTAACAACACAAAATAATGACAAATATTGTCCAGAAACCCTCACAGGTACTGCATTTAGCATAAAAAATATGCTCAAATCAAAACATGGCAAACCCAACAGGCAACAACAGCTGTCAGTGTGCTGACTTAACAATGACTTGGGCATGTCTGTAAAGGGGAGACTCGTGGGTACCCATAGAACCCATTTTCATTCTCATATCTTGAGGTCAGAGGTCAAGGGACCCCTTTGAAAATGGCCATGCCAGTTTTTCCTCGCCAAAATTGAACACAGGTTTGGAACGTTATTCAACTTCCTTCTCAACAAGCTAGTATGACATGGCTGGTACCAATGGATTCCTTAGGTTTTTTAGTTTCATATGATACCAGTATCTTCACTCTAGCTTTAAAACTGAGCCCGCTACAACCTAAAAATCGCAGGTTGCGTTAAAGAAATTAGTGGCGTTAAAACCAATTTACGTTAACGCGTTATTATCGCTATAGTTATTAACTTTGACAGCCCTAATAAAATAATAATAATAAAATAAATAAATAATAATACAATAAATAATAATAACTTCGAAAGATTTACTGAATATTTTTAAGAATTTATAGCTTCCAGCTGCTTTTCAGTAGCTTCCTAACTTATAAAATAACAAACACCCCACCGGTGTGTGGTTTTCTATTAAAAGATGGTTGTTTATTCACAAAATAACTCTTTCAGTATTATATCATGTAATGCTACCACTATCTGCAACCCCAAAATGATGTAAATAATGAATATTGTGCAAATACCTCCCTGAAAGACTCAAAAGTTATTAAATGTTAAAGGCTTCACAGAAACAGAATGTATAACAGCTTTTATGACATATAGTACATTCCACTCTCGCTTTTTTGTGACAACCCTTAATGCAAAACCTGATTTATATGGCAGATCATGCAAAACTGTGAAAACTACCTCTGAAACAGTCTGAGCATACAGTATAAGTGACAGAGTGGCTGCAGCCCCACTGACTCTGGGAAATGAGTTCTTTCACACTGGGATACAATTGATGTCCCCATGTTCGACTCATCCAAGCCATCAATAGATGACTTTGCTCCAGAGGTCATCTGTCCGTCTCTCATTCTGCCACTACAGCGAGATCAGGGAGTGTTCACAGTTTGTATTTTTATCTGTAGTTGAGAGGTAGAAAGAACGTTTCTCCTTGTTCTTTGCCACATTGTTCTATCACCTTGTATAAACATGAAGTGGTGTAAGAATGGCAGAACAACAAAAGTGGGTTGCTGAACAGATCCATTTATATTTTAAAGAGCTGTCAGATTCACATCATGAATGTTTATTTTTTGTTTTAATTATAACTTGTGAATGCAATGCAGTTCAACAGCCCAAGGTAAGAGATGCATCCCATCAAAACTCACCATGAATCAGTGGTAGAAAAAAAATCTACAACAACTATTGTAAGACGTGCAAAAACTAGGCTTCCAAATGCATAACAATGAACAAAACTAGAAAAAAAAAATAATTTCGTATGAAAAAGCATTGTTTATTCAAGATTCAAGAACTTTATTGTCATTATGCAAGCATAACGAAATTGTGTTGTCCTCAAATGGTGCATTGTATTAAAAAAAGACTACACATATACAATAAATATCAGTGCTAAAAGGTGCAGAATCAATTCTATACAATGATTCTGCATTGTTTATGTCTTGCTGACTGTCATATCCAGGTTGGGGGACATCCGTAAACAGGATATCCTCCCTGAAGAAAAAGCTGGGATGAGACCTTGGTGTAAGGACACACTGGAGAAACTACAGGTGTGTTGTGTTCCCCTTAAAAATGTTTCTCCTTTCCCTCCCTCCCCCCCTCCTTTCCTTTGTGACCCAGAAACCGACGTTAGTGCTTCCATCTTGCCAGCTGTCCCAGTACTGTAGGAGACAAAAACAGCTTCAAGGTCTCCAACTAGGAGACATTATTGTCTGAGGGAAAGGCTAGACAATCCTGCAGGGAGAATTGTTTTAATGGCATGCCCATAGACACAGCTAGTGTTCTTAAAAGCTGAATACACCATCTGATCATCTGAATGTTCTTACTCAGAGAATTAAAGAGATAATGCTACAGCGTAAAAGTAGCCCAATGTGCGGCCTATATCTGCCCCGTGCACTTCGTATCTCTTCGTCGATTCAGTAGAGTGGAAAGATTCTGGCTCCAAATGACGTCAAAATCTCAAGATGGCAGATCCCGTATCTGGGATATTTTGGCTTCACTTCTGTACAGTAGGAGGAAGTGGAGACGCGATCTATGGTAGAAACCTAGACAGAATTTGGAGCACTTGGTTTTATAATTGGTTATTGGACTGAAGATTTAAACCTGCAGTAGGCAGAATATTTTTTGGCATCATTGGGTAAAAATTCCATAATAACCTTTCAGCATATTGTAATTCAAGTGCTCTGAGCAAAAACTAGACTTCTGCACCTCCCCATGGCTCTGTTTTCAGGCTTTAAAAAATCTAGCCCGTGACGGGACTTTCTCATTTTACAGCTAAACGGTAAACTACAAGATGTTTTTGAAAACATTTAATGCGAGAAATAGGCATTACAGTAACAGAATATTGATTCATATTTGATCAGCGCTGCCTAGTTTGACCTTTTGATCAGAGTTCGCGTGTGAGATGCCATTAGGAGCACCGGAGGACACAGAGGCACACGATTTTTTTCAGATTACCCGTCTCGTGCACTACTGGGATATAGTGACCGTTTTATAAAACTAACTTTTTAAAATCATATTTGCTCCAACTCTACCCACTGCAGCTTTAAGTCCAAACTCTCTTCAATTCTGTCTCCTTCCCTCACTTCCTTTAAGTCACTTGCTGATGGGAGGCAAAGTGGTATTAAGGGGAGGACAGGAAATGAGCAATGGGAAAGACAAATTCAATCAACACTACATCTGCCAGCATGCGTGGGAGCGCTTGATGACCCCCTCAGGAGGAGCTGGAGGAGGCTGCTGGGAAAAGAGACATTCTGGTTGCTCTGGTGCTCCCTGATCAGAATACAGTGAGAGGAGAATGGATGGATAGAGAGATGCCAGCAGAGGGCACTCTCAACTTAGGAAACAGCACATTATGTCTAACTGACAATGATGAAATAGTCCCATGATATTTTTTTGTAGAATATGTAACTCAAATTTCTATAAATGCAACAGTTTTAACAAGCTCAGGATAACATATAAGGGGAACGTTCATTTTACATTTTGTCAATATTACATAATGCTTTCAACAGTATAATTAATTTGCAGACCCAACAAAAGAGACGTTCAAGCACGGTAAGTACAATTTTTTTAACAAGGCAGAGAGGAGTCAATAAATACCTCTGCTATTCTTCAGAGATCTGAAAAAAAAAAACTATAAAAGAGAATTCACATTTGGGCCCTTTCAAGTCGGTGCCATCCCCGCAGCTACAAATTTCACACTTCTGGGTGTGCAGGGAAGAGGCATGCTTTTGAAGTTGAGATGATTCAGTTTCTCATTTAGCACCATTCTCTTTGGATTCAAATGCAACTCATTGGACGGCCAAATAATCCACGGGAGAAAACGTCTCACTGATGTCGTGTCAGCTCTATTATGTTTGCAGGTTGACACTAACAAGGGCGAGCGTGTGTGGGGAATAGGAACGGCCTGCCACATTGCACCAGTTTCATCGGAGTGTTTGGAGTAATGGGAATGATTATCGGCTCAGATCGGATCATTATGCCGTTTGTTGTATTGCATTTCTGAGTAATCTACCGAGCAAGGTGCTAAACGTTCTCTTATTTGTTCGTGACTCACCGATGACAAGAAATGTAGGGAGTTATTAACTTGCTATGAACAAAAGTAACTCGAGAATAATCATTAGGCTTAGACGCTGTTTTCAAACGTGACCAGTATTTCACCCGTTAATGGAGGAGGCTCTGGTACACTGAATGCTCTCTCAGTAATCCCTGTCTTATTTGCATTTCAATTCTTTTGCAGCCTGGAAACTAATCCAGCGCAGTCTGTTATGTAGCCGAAATTTGCATCAACATTTCTTAAGTCATCTCAACACAGAGATACTACTGTCTCTCTACTGTAATTCCTTATTGTGCGAGACTGACAAATCCTAATGTCACATATTCTTTAATCATTTATGCAACGCCCCTACTGCTACTTGTCACAGAAAAAAAATCCACTTCATAGACTTAAATCGAGTTTGAACGCAAATGATTTTCCCCCGGAGAGTGACGACAAATGAACCCCATCGCAATTTTGCACGATGACGGCGCCAACCACTCCTGAATGTCTCTGTATCACCCTCTCTCAACGCCACTTCCTTTTCTGACCCCTTCAGTGGCACTCAATAATGTGTCTGGATCCTTGCCTTTAAGATTCCAAACACACACACACTCTGCTGAACCAACTGCTGCCGGGACGCGACTGATAGGGGGGTGTTTGCATTCAGCACTTGTCTTTGCTGCTATTGATAGGCCTTTATTAACTTAACCAAGTTCAAGATTCGCCGTTTGGTTTCTCGTGCATTAAGGGGATAAAACCTTTTCACCTCGAGAACAGAGTGGATTTGGAATATTAGTGGGTTTTTTTTGGCACCTTACAAAAAAATAAAAGAGAATATTTGGGAAGAATGAAATGCACTATTACTCCAGCTAGTCTCCCATAGAAATATATGATATGATATGACCATCTAACCAGAGGCAATGACATTCTATTAAAGGAGCAGTGTGTAACATTTTGGGGGATCTATAGAGTGCTCCAGGGATGATGTATTTTTGTAGGCCAACAGGAAGTTAGCATCGCCCAGGGTTCCCTTGACAAAAAGCCAATGGGATTTTTCCATTAGTAACTTCCTTTTTTTTCTAGACACAAAGGCTTCAAAATTAACCAATGGGATATTTAATGATGTATTTTATATCGTAGAACAAAACCTTAAAATCTCTTAAGCTTGTGTTAACCGAAGATCTTATTTCAGGCATCTAACTAAAAATCCATCGACTTGCAGACGAGGGAACCGGAAGTGCTAAAATGCTAACTCTTTTCCGGATTTTAGGACTCATTCCTGTAGGACACTGTTAGCAGAAATGGAATATAATATTCATAACTATGTTTTCATTAGTGTATAATCACTTGAAACTTAGAGTTCGTTGGCTTAAAATGAGCCCTTCATATCTACATAGGGAGCAGGTCTTCTTCACAGAGTCCGCCATGTTGCTCAAACCAAACCCTGGCTCTAGCGAGAGCCCTTCACGTTTTTACGTTACCTGAAGGCCGCCATAGTTCTCCGACGCGCTTGCAAAACTGCGGTAACGTGAGCCGCAGAGTGCAAAACCGTGGCAACGCCAGCCGCCGTCTGACTTCCGTTGCTCCTAAAGTAGTGCTATTATGGCAAGGATGACCTCTGAGCGAGGCGAACGGCGTTACCACGGTTTTGCACTTAGCAGTTCATGTTATCGCAGTCTGGAAAGGGAGGAGTGAGCGGAGGGATACTCAGTCGGTTGCAATCTGCAGCCACACCACTAGATGCCGCCGAATCTTACAAACTGTACCTTTTAAGATATAACTTCACATCCATTGCCATTGCAAATCCTGGTTATTAGTCTGGTACTGTAAGCCACTCTTTTACTGTTAACAAGAACACAATTTAAATCAAACACAAGTTTAAGTATTCTAGCTTTGTTGGAATCTAATTTGACTGTGATATTAATACTATACGATACCACAGAGTGTAGAGAGCCTTCTCATAATAACTTGCTCTGACAACTGTCAGCTATATTGTGTAAAAGGAAATGTAATACCTAATAGTTTTCTATGTGATATCGTTGATCTTGTATCTAGATTAAGTGCCTGCCTTTCTGTATGTCTTGTCTTGTCATGACAATGAACACTTTGTTTTGCACTCCACGGCTCACATTACCCCAGTCTTGGAAAGGGAGCAGTGAGCAGAGGAGTACTCAGTTGGTTGCAATCTGCAACCACACCACTAGATGCCGCCAAATCCTACACACTGCACCTTTAAAGCATTTGACATGACGTAGCAATGGGATGCTAAAGAATTCCATTTGTGTGCAAATCTGGCTTTTCATGATGAACTTAGTTAATTTATGCTTTCCATAGAAACATTTGGCCCATGAGAGGATCCATCATGACCAGAGGGCTTATCAAAGAAAGAAGGTTGAACACAAACAACAGTAATAATAATAACATGCAGCTTGGCTTCTCAGTTCAAAAGTTCAATAGAAATAAACATTTGCGATGGAGAAATTCCAGTAATTAAAGCATATGCTGTTGTGATTCAAAATCCCCTCGATCATACTGCAGGGACTATTTTTAGCAAGCTTGTAAAAGATGAAGGTATTGTTAATTAGCTTGTGTTTTCGAGCTAATTAACATTATGTGTCCCCCCCTCCCTGTGTGAGATAAGTTCAGGATGACACTTGCAGCACTGCGTTGCATAACGGCATCGCTGTCCCTCTACACTCATCACTTGGTCACACAGATCACTACTGCTCAAAGCAGGATTGATGTAAGCTCACTAAACACAGTGGAAGTGTACAGCAGAGTCACTGTAATACAGTTCAACCATGGCATTTGCAAAGGGGCCATGCCGGTATAAAACTCCCTAATCATGTAAATTCTGGCTGACATATCAGAAGGCATTTCAAGGTCAGTCTGGGTTCATGGCATGACTGTGCTTCATGGCGTTATCATATTTATGTTTCTCATTACAGCAAATCCCAATTTTGCTACTATTTATAGCCGGCATTTTTTTCAGCAAAAGCCATTCTGTGCATTTGCACACTGTAATTGTCTCTCTATATTGTAGTTTCATTGTTGCTGATGGAGTCCGCCTTGCGGCATTCAAATTTGCTACCCACACACAAGGGATTCACAGAAAATGATGGACGCACATTTTGGACTTGATGCGAAAGACATAAGCCGGTGTCAGGCGACACTGTTAACCGTCTTCTTTACCAAAACTAAGCTCGCAGTTTGTATGGGTGCACTGTATACAGATACGCAACTTATGTTGCATCAAGGTGTGTTTGCTGCCCCCAGTGGTTGATGCATGCGTCGTTTCAAACGGAACTATTGGACTCTGTATCAGGCGGCAACCTCCGGGTCTGAGAAGTGAAGCCAATGTGGAAGTGCCTTAAACTTGCATTCTTTCTAACAGACAGCAGGGGGCGACTCCTCTGGTTGCAACAAGAAGTCAGATTGTATAGAAGTCTATGAGAAAATGACCCTACTTCTCACTTGATTTATTACCTCAGTAAACATTGTAAACGTGAGTTTATGGTCTCAATCGCTAGTTTCAAGTCTTCTTCAATACAGCATGATGTTCATTTAGTGAATGATGGTCCCATTTAGAGTCAAATAGACCATAAAGCAGGGTATGCTTTAGGGCGTGGCTACCTTGTGATTGACAGGTCGCTACCACGGCGTTGTCCGGTCTGGAAGTTGTCCGTGTTTTCGTCTTAAAACTTTAACCCTTTCCCAGTGTGTTTTCAGTTCATGACAGTTAAATGGAACCTTTTTGAGTTGGGTTGTACTTAGCTCCATCCCTCTCGTGTCACTTCTGGTTGCAAATTATCGAGATGGCGACGGCCAAAAACCAAGATGGCGACAACCAAAATGCCGAACTCGAAACTACAAAACGGCAGTCCACAAACCAATGGGTGACATCACGGTGACTACGTTCACTTGTTATATACAGTCTATGTTTCAAACTGAACTATTGGACTCTGTATTGATAAAACACAATTGCTATGACAACCAGTAACCACAGGTGCCCCCAAGTCAATCCGGAGTGAAATCTTAAGAATTATATCTTTGAACCAGCATTCATAGATTTTTTTTGGCCTATTGGAGGTAGCGCAACAAGCTGTGACATTTTTCATAAAATCACTGTTGCACATTTACAGACTAAAACCAAAACAATCAGCTGAAAGATGCTAAAACACTCCATAGAGCTGAGGGGGATTGTCACTATACATCTTTAAAGTATAATCTGTGAAAATCAAACAGTTAAGTCACTTAAGTGGGGACAAATGCCTGTGTTTGACCCTCATATTCTTGTTGCTAATTAGGCTACACTGATAAAATGCAAAAAAGTAAAAAGGACATACTATAGGCTACAAGCAAAACACTCCATAACGTACCTTCAGGTGTGGCTCTGAACGCTTAACATTACCTGTAAAACACAAGGCACTCCCAAAGGATACACAAGAACACCTACAAGATTTTGCAAGCCTATTTTGAGAGCTTCAGACGAAGAGATGGATGAATTTGCATGGGTTCATGTATTCTCTTTCAATTATCAGCACTTAAAAACTTTCGACAACAGCTGAGTCACTGTATTCAAACTTCAGTTTGACACATATCAGGATTCAGGATGCTTACTCTGCAGGATGGGTGAAGATGAGAAACAGCTGCAACTGACAGACTAGGAGTTGCAATTTTGGCATGGATCAATGACATCCTTATTTTGGGCACATTTAGCTAGTTATATTCAAGAGCATAGAGTCATCAAGTAAAATGTGTCATAATGGCAGCATGTTCAGGACCTAATTAAACAGTACACTGTTCGACAATGCACTAATAGGGCTGTCAAAGTTAACTCGATAATAACGCGTTAACACAAATTCATTTTAACGCCACTAATTTCTTTAATGGTATCACTGGTATCATATGAAACTAGAAAACCTAAGGAATCCATTACCAACCATGTCATAGCTTGCGCGAAGGAGGCTAAATAACATCCAAATTTACCCTAAATTTTGGTGCGAAAAAAATGGCATGGCCATTTTCAAAGGGGTCCCTTGACCTCTGTCCTCAAGATATGTGAATGAAAATGGGTTCTATGGGTACCCACGAGTCTCCCCTTTACAGACATGCCCACTTTATGATAACCACATGCAGTTTTGGGGCAAGTCATAGTCAAGTCAGCACACTGACACACTGACAGCTGTTGTTACCTGTTGGGCTTGAGTTTGCCATGTAATGATTTGAGCATATTTTTTATGCTAAATGCAGTACCTGTGAGGGTTTCTGGACAATATGTGTCATTGTTTTGTGTTGTCAATTGATTTCCAATAATAAATATATACATATATTTGCATAAAGCAGCATATTTGCCCACTCCCATGTTGATAAGAGTATTAAATACTTGACAAATCTCCCTTTAAGGTACATTTTGAACAGATAAAAAATGTGTGATTAATTTGCGATTAATCGCGATTAACTATGGACAATCATGCGATTAATCACGAATCACTAATTAATAATGTTGTATGTCCTGACAATGATCTGTTACCCAGGTTGGTGAAATAATGTGAAGGAAAAACAAAAATATGAAAGATGTCTAAACAAAAATAAATATCAAATTTACATATTTAGGTAATTTTTTTGCAGTGAGTACAATTTGCTGCCAGTTAGATGCCACATGAACCACCACACTGCATGCATGTTTCCCATTTCATGGAGTAGCTATTGAGCTTTGTTGATATTTGAATGCTAAGCTATTCCAAATATGATAGCACTGTAACATTATTAACCCCACCATGTTTGATTTTAATTTTAATTTTGACACGTAGAAGATTTATAAATGCATACAATGCCATTTCTCCTCTATTAATGACATTAGAGATTGTTGTATAATGTTCAAATTTCAAATCAAATGTCGTCAATTTTATTTATAGCCTAATATCACAAATCACAAATTTGCCTCAGGGGGGCTTTACAATATCCGTCTTCGTCTATGGGAATTTCTTGGTTTATTCCGAATAAATCTCCATTAATGACCATGTCCTGTGCTGAGATACTAAATGCCCACAGCAGAAAAAGGAATACTGAAAGGGTCTTCTCATCATGTTCATGTTTATCCTGCCTTTTTTTCCCCTGTCTGTCACACTAGAAGCTCATCAAGCAAACAGACATTTAGCTTCCTGGTTAACGCTATATTTAATGTTGGCAGTTGAAATGAGACTTGAGGACATGGGGTTCTTCTGTTTGACAAATGTATCGTGTATTTATGTTATGTATGAGCTATCAGAAATAGAAGCAGAAATGCCACAAAGGAGGTGATGCAGGAATTGCAACATCAGGAACTGGAACAAGCATCCAACCATGAATCCTACATGCCTCTGACGTTAAAACAGTTCCTCTATTCTATGTAACCAGCTTCAGAATTTTTTTTTTTTTTTTTTATCTCAAAGCTGCATTTTGTGTAAGATAGAATTGCAAAATAGCATAATCAGAATGTGTCTCATGAAATGAAGAAGTGCATTATCCTTTAATGGCGCTCCACAGAGTGATGCACATGCAGCCAACCCCTGAGCCTGAGTTAAAAACGTGTCCACATCCCTTCGCTTTAAGTGCACGGAAACCATCTTCTGCTTAATGGGAGTACATATTTTAGTTTGTAATTAGACGCTAGTAGCCCCGGAAGACAAATTCAAAGTGATGGGTTAACTATTGCGTAATGATTAATTAAATTATCTCGAACACTCGGGGATCAGGTAAACACAGAGACAGACGCACAAGCGGCACACTAACGCACACAAATGAATTCTGTCCGTACTACATTATATCTTCAAGAGGCATGCTGGGGAAGACAGTCGATGAAAGAGCCGGAGAAATTTAAAATCTTTCCAATGTTCCA
Organism: Sebastolobus alascanus; assembly: GCA_916701645.2. Lineage (NCBI taxonomy): Eukaryota > Metazoa > Chordata > Actinopteri > Perciformes > Sebastidae > Sebastolobus > Sebastolobus alascanus. Next base: position 1,533,666 of record CAKAOJ020000059.1, read on the forward strand.
ACTTCCTTTTTTTTATAAATAATTGATGAATTTTACAGTACATTCACATTGCCTTGACATTGCAAAAACATTGTGCTCTGCTGCACATTATTGTAGAACATTTCCATTTCATGACCGTGCCGATGGGAGGGAAAAGAAGAAGATGGGGACTTTGCCGGCGTATTGTAATAGTATTCATTTACAGAGTGGACTCAGTTGAATCAAATATGAGTATTGCATTTCTGAGTCATATCCACCTCATGACAAATAATGACTAACGGCCATCTTGACAGAAAGTGGTGTGCAAGAAGGACATTTTTCTGCGCCACAGTAGGTGCCAAAGTGCTGCTAACGGACTGAGAGGAACATTTTAAATGGGTGTTGAGCTATCAAAAGGCCGGAGTGGACAGTAAATAAGAGGGTCTACCAAAGGGGGGCCCACAACAAAAACAGTAAGGAAGCTTCACATTCCAAAGAGAATGTGAAGTTTCTTTGGAATCTCTCATTCCAAAGAGAGATTGAAAAATAGGAGCTATTTTAAGTTACCCAGAAAGTCTTAAAGAAACTGCAGCTCCAAAGCGGTCTTGTATTACACAGATATTCTTTCACATTCCCAGAAATAACAAACTAAAAATCAATGACACTCTGTACTGTACGAATGCAGGACATTTCTTGTTGTCTCTCTCCCTCACTGTACTTCTCGTGAACCGTTCTAAGCCGACGCAGGTTTCTACAGCTGTCAAAACCACATATTTAATGGATTTGACTGTATGGCAAAGTGGTTGACCTCATTCCTCGGGATTGATGCATTACGGGACCTCCTGATCAGAAAGGGGTTTTAATAATTTCCGTCTTCGTGGCTTATTGCTTATCAACGTATCCTGCTGCTGATTAGGCTCCGTTCCTGCTTTAATCCGGACAACTTAATTATACAGGAGATGTCAGACTCCCAAGGACGCTCTTATTTCGAGTGTGGTAAAGCCAAGTGTGAATATTTGATGTTGGCATCCTCCTGTGCCATAGAAATTCAGTCTCCAGGGAACGGGGAGAAGGACATGTATGCAGGATGAATGTGATTTACACATGCATGAAAAAATCTCATGTTCAAAGATTGATAATCCGAACTGAACCATAATGTATATACAGTAAGAAAAATGTAAAAAAAAAAATCTAGCTAATGCACAGTATATTTATGTTTAATATACTGTCTGTAAATAAACAAGAGTCCCTAAAGAAAAGAGGCACTCATCACAGCAGGTGTTGTTGCTGCACGAGCGAGGTTTTACGTTGATTAATGTAGTTAATATGCTTCTGTCCTAATAATAAAATTGTAGTGTGAGAGACCATACACGAAGTGGTATAAGTTGCTATAGCAACCAACCTTTTCCCTGCTTGACTGTTTTCCTGTGAGTGGATGCTGCTTTGATCTGGTAGCCAGTGGCTAGGTGAGGAGTTTAACTGTGTTGTTACCGGTGGGAGAGTCCTCCCTGTGGGTAAAAGAGCCTGTCAAGATCACAATCAACACTCTGATTAAAGGGGAGGAAGTTTGTTGTGATCTGTTCGCATGAGTTCATCATCTTCTAGGAATCCATAGCCATCTTTGAAAGGTTTGGAGTAATTCATGGCATGATATTTAAAGCTGCAGTGCGTAGAATTGGAGCAAATATGATTAAAAAAAAGTTATTTTTATAAAACGGTCACTATATCCTGACAGTAGTGCATTAGACAGGTAATCTGAAAGAAAATCATGTGCCTCTGTGTCCTCCGGTGCTCCTAATTGCATCTGCAAGACTTCACAGACCGGAGGAAAACAACCAATCAGAACCGAGCTGGAGCCTTGCCGTCTCTGAGCAGCTGTCAATCACTCGCGAACTTCGATCAAACGGTGAAACTAGGCAGCGCTGATCAAATATTAATCAATATTCTGTTACTGTAATGCCTAATTCTCACCTCAAATGTTTTCAGAAGCATCTTGTAGTATACTGTTTAGCTATAAAATGAGAAAGTTTGTGACCCGGCAGCCATGTTGAGATCAGTTGGGAAATACCAAGCACCGCCCACCAGCCGGAGCAAACATTCTCATTTTAAAGCTAAACAGTACACTACAAGATGTTTCTGAAAACATTTGAGGTGAGAAATAGACATTACAGTAACAGAATATTGATTCATATTTGATCAGCGCTGCCTAGTTTGACCGTTTGATCGGAGTTCGCGAGTGATTGACAGCTGCCTCCGTTGAATGAACAGCCCAATAGGAACGCTCTCTGTCTGAAATGACCTGTGATTGGCCAAAGTCTCCCGTCACCGGCTGGATTTTTTAACACCTGAAAACAGAGCCATGAGGAGGTGCAGAAGTCTAGTTATCTCTCAGAACACTTGAATTACAATATGCTGAAAGGTTATAATGGAATTTTTGCCCAATGATGCCAAAAACATTCTGCCAACTGCAGATTTAAGACAAAAGGACATCTAGTTCTTCGACATGTTTTGTTTTTCTTTTGCTGTGTTACAGTCAGAATTTTTGGAATTAAAGGATACTATAAATATGCATGTAAACCCCCACACAAACTCAGGTATTTTCAAATATGCAGGATATGTGATGAATTATTAACGGACATTGTGAAATCTAAAATAGTGTCTTTGAATTATTCATCTAACATTCTTATGAGTTTTTCCATTTTGCAAACCAGTGTGGAGATTGATTTGTCTTCACGCACGGTTAAAGAATTTGTATTGATTTTAACATCACTTTAAATCTATTACCTTTTCATCAGTTTGCTACGCAGAGGAGCCGCTTTTAGTATCAACTGAGTAGGTTCCTCACGTACTCAGTGAGCTCAGCTGCAGCAGGTGGCTCTGGTGTTACAAAATAGATGCAAATGTATTTTTTCATGCTTTCCAGAGGGGGCGATCACTTAGTTTACACCTGAGTGTGTCGCCACAAGAATGTACTGTGTTTTCAGTAGAGCAGCTCGTCTGTAAATGTGGTGGTAAGTTCACATTCTTCTGTGACAGTAAACAAAAATACAGACCTGCGACCAGATTGCAAGAAAATCTAACTTTCTCTCTACACACACAGTTAAGCTGCTAGCTTGCTTTGTGTTTCATGAACATAAAAAACAGTTTATTTGATCACTCAACTAAGGCCGTCACAATGTTTCAACTAGCCTACATGTAAAGGGGATTGTCTTTTCTCCTCCATGTCACCGTGGCTGAGTGTTGTGTTGATTGATGGAGTGAGTCAGGCCTGCAGTCACCTGAGTCTCTGTAGCTGATGCTGCAGAAGCAGATACAGCTGTGTTCAAGATTCATCAGGGATCGGCAGTGTTCTCTTTGGATGTGCTCTCAACCATCTTAGTGCCAACCTCAGCTATATGACATTGTGTTTAGCAAAAGCACAGTGCTTTTTGGTTTTGTTGGTGAACTTAGATTTATGCCAGTATTTCAAATCCTTTTATTTTTCTTTTGTTTTAGATATATTATTAAAATACAAGTTTGAAAGCATTTGTGGTGCAGTTCTCTAGCATGACAGTGACACAATCTTTTTTTGACCACAGTGGACAATATCATTAAGCATTCATATTGTTTAAAGAATGCATGACAGAACAAGACTTATGTCTAATTAATGATCATTTTCATCATTAAGTTGCTGTTTGTTTTCTCGCAGAGAGCCGCAAAGATGTGCAGCACACCTCCTGAAATATGTGACTACTTGCCAAGCGCCGTCAAGCACATCAGAGCCGGAAGGTGGGATTTCCGGACAAGTACAAGTCCCTCACATCCGTTACAACTACAACAATCTTATTAATTCTAGACACAGGAGCGCCTCCTCATCATCCAACTCTAACATAATCTAGCCATGGATTTGTGTTGGGCCAACTAAAATGGAACTATTGAATCAAGCCTAACAAATAAATCAAAGACCACCTGACAAAGGATTTGAAAACCGCGGGTCCAAATCAAAAAGAAATTACATGCTACGCGACATCCGCCGCAGTACTATGCCTGGCGTGCGCAAGAGATACCTGCACCAGCCCATACAGAACGCATATTAATGGAAATCCATCCAGTAGCCATCGACACATTTCACTTAAAACCACAAAATGTGAAACTCATGGTGGTGAGAGAGGAAAAGTCAGGAGATCATCAAAGTTATTAGGATTCATAGTCTGGGAACCAATATCAGTAAAAAAAATGTTGTGCCAATCCATCGAGTAAAGATATTTCACTGGGTCATGGCAATCCAGTAGTTGTTGAGATATTTCAGTCAGGACCAAAGTGGTGGACCGAATGACCAGCCGACTGACAGACATTGCCATATAGAGACATGGCTCAGACGCACAACAAGCTTGAACCCAAAAGCACCACACAAAGATAGTCAGAGTCAAATAGATGTTCTCGTTTACGGAGTTCTAAAAGCAGGAGAGGGTCATAACCAGACAAACTTTAGCCAAACTTGGCTAAAGTGCAGGATGCAGAAACAAGGGCTGGAACACTAGGGCAGATGCAAACTAGACAATCTGACAAGGAATAAATGGAGATAGGCCGGTATATATACTGCTAGGCTGAGAAATGGGAAGCAGGTTTGTATGTGGGCGGGGAGGGTCAGGTGATGGAAACGGCAGGAAAGGGGTTACCGCAGGGCATGAGTGGCTGGATCTAGAATGACAGGAAGAGTTATATAATATAGTAGTATATAGCAGAGAAAACAGAGTGAATGTTAGGGGCTGGCTAGAGCTGTGACATAAAATCACTATTATCTAAATATACTGTTGTTTTAACCTTGAATGTAAATAATAATAATAATTATGTATTCAGTCGTGTGTGTGTGTACGTGTGCGCGTCTGTCTGTCCACAGCTAATCTCGCATACTACTGGACCCATCAGCCTAATATGTTTTGTGCTCATTTAGGACTGTATGCTCAAGGACCCCTCGTGGTTGCAGTTATTCACATTTTTTGAAAACATATTTTATCAACTGTTTAATAGCCCTCCTCTCTCTCGCTCTCCCTTATCGCTTAACGGTTCAAAGTTGAGACACTTTTTGGGGAAACATTACATTGGTGAAATGTAATCGTTCAGTTGTTCATCATTAAAAAGTTGTGTCAAATTGGAATACTCAATTTCTGGTATGACCCCTTCAAAAAATAAAATAAATTTACAATTTTTTTTTTCACTTTACCTAAAGCAAACAATGACCACTTAGTGACCAGCTTGTAATGTATTATATCTATATAAAGAATGTCATTACTTCACTTAAAGCACCCAATGACCACTTAGAGTAACTTATAATCACATTTTAATGTATATAACATATATATGTACACATATATGCATATAACAGTGATTATAATGCTTTCTAAAAAGATTAATGTATTAAAACTATGGGAATTATAATACACTATGATCCTTGCAAAACATGTCAGTGAGTGACCAGCAATTATGAACTATTATGATAATTGACCATACAAGTCATTATAAAATGCTTTATAATGTGTTATGATTATTGTTATGACGCATTATGAATATTTATGAGTGCTTGTAACTATAATTATGCAGTGCTAGAAGCAGATTATAACATATTATGAGTAAGTTTAGAATACACTATGGACATAGGAGTCATAGAAAGTGTTACCGAACCATTAAACAGTCGACGTGAAGCGTTACACAAGTGCAGTTTCGCTGCATGGAGCCGGTGCAGACAGCTGCATAGATTAAAATGAGAGTGTATCTGTAGCATGAGACGTGCGAGTGAAAATGCGTCTGATATGCCTGAGGTCTAGACGGGGGACAATTGCAGTTTGTATTCATTCAATCAAACATTACAGCAGTGGTCGTTGCAGACACACCTGGCAGAGATCTGCACTCTGCTGAGTTCACCTTTCTAGTTGGGGTTGTATCAATGTAGATAAAGATAGATGCACTCATTATGCACAAAATCATTATGTACAAAACTTCTGAATCATTTTGATTTGAAAGTCCAAATTTCAATAGGGCTCCATTTAAGTGTATTTACCTGTTGTATCAACAGATTATCTGCTAGATATTTTCAGTTGACCATCAAATGTTCAACAAGGTTTTGGTAAGCTAGTTCAATGATTTTCAAGTACTGCAAAACTCACAATCACAGGGCTGTTTGTAGATTACTAAGATAAGGTTTAGGTTAGGGCACATACTGTAAGAGAGCAGTTTAAAAGAACTTGGTATGCTTAAAAGCTGCTTTTTTTTTTATTCCATTATGACATCTTTCAAATAATTCAAAAGGCATACGTTTTTGTTTGTAGAAAAGTGAAACAATCCTTGTCAAAACTGGTGAAGTTTTTAAGCGTCTGACTGGACAAATTTGACATGTCTTTTGGGAAATCTCGGAAATGTTGGCAGTCAACCAACAATAGCCTGTCAATTATCCAGTCAACAGTGAATAACTGAAGTAGTGTCTTACATAAATTGCTAGGAGCTTCATCAGTATACCGGAGCTAACGCACGCTGGTGGCGGGTCCTCTCAGTCTTTTTGGCTTGTTAGGAGTTGTGTTGCACAATACTTAACACAAGGAAGAACTTGAAAGAACTGTTTTGATGCACTCGCCGCCAGCCCGCAGCGCACAGCCTTCAGCAAATAATGCTTTCCAGTGTAGTTAATGAGGAAAGATATGGATGGTCAAATGTAGCTAACGCTGAGGCACTGAGTTACCACTCTTTGAAGTGCTGCTTTTTCAATATTAATGATATTCATGACCTATTTGCTACTTCACTTTATGTAAATGCCCGATGGCCTCGTTGCCCTGATGCATTCATAGAGGATATGAAGATGCTGTTCGCACAACAATAATATAATTAATAAGGGAGTATATGCTTAAACTCTGTAACGAGAACCAAGGATTTGGCTTTAACGCCGTATTCGCAGTTCTTTTGGACGTCTGGGCAATTGCGAAAATGAGCGTCAAAGTCAGGATCTCATTATATTATAACAACAAAAAAAAACTCTAGGTGAAGACATTTGTTTGACAGCTTGTATACGGCGGTGCTCCCTGGGGTTCAGGAGATGGTTACCCAACACCCCCACCTTGCCATCTGTCTGGATCCATTGTAGCTTGTTGTAAATCCCACAAGGATACTCGCAGCGAAGAGAGACAGAAACACGGAAAAGTGCTTTTAGGAACCACAGCACACCCTCAGCTTGTCACGAGAGTTGAGTATAACACGAGAGTCTCGCTATGCCTTGAACTATATACTGCTTAAAAAAGTTATCTTCAGATTTAAATATAATAGTGTCTGAGTTGCCACCAAGTAAACAAAGAGGGAAGTTTTTTTTTTTCTACGAGTGTTTGTAGGCAATGCTGTGTACATAAATATCTCTTTCTGGGTGTTCTGAGATGCACTGAAACATGTGGTTATACATAAATAGGATGATCAATGAAACTGCAGTCACACTTAAAGAGGACCTATAATGCTTATTTTCAGGTTTGGGTTTCCACTAGAACATGTTTACATGCTTTAATGTTCAAAAAACACTTTACTTTTCTCATACCGGCTGTGCTGCAGCACCTCTTTTCACCCTCTGTCTGAAACGCTCTGTTTAAGCTATGCCCCTCCCCCTCCCGAAAAGCCCAGTCTGCTCTGATTGGTCAGCTAGCCCACTCTGTTGTGATTGGTCAACCGAACCAAACTCTTCGGACTCCGCTCCAGCTCCGCTCTAACTAGCTTTGTTTGAGGGCGTGCCAAACTAGCCGCTAGGAAGGTATTATGCAACTTTGTTACTTGGTGACATCACCACGTTACGGAAGAAAAGGCAGGACTTCAATCAAGGAGTTTCAGGCAGTTCAGGAGCAGTGTTTCTGTGGGGGAGAGTGACTCCCTTTGGCGTGGACTTTGTAACTTTGCAGACCTTTACATGCACAAAAATGTATATAACACACTAATGCCTAAATTTACTTCGGGATCAATAAAGTATCTATCTATCTATCTATCTATCTATCTATCTATCTATCTAAAGGAAAGGGAAAAAGCACAAAAGCACAATAGGTCCTCTTTAAATTTACAGTGCTTCTATTATAGACGTGTTACTCAAACTACTGGGTGTTGTAAGTAATGGTGGCCAATGGAAGACAACACAGGAATAGGAAAAGAAAAATACAAAAACAGAAGAATAACTAGAAGTTATTTACATGTTTCTATGAAACAGCTTTAAGAGAAAGATGATTCAAGTGGACAGTAGCCTGTGTCTGACTTGTCAGGGTTTATGTTAGTTTATAAACCATGTCCTGTGAGGTGAAGTTACCGAACAAGATGCCAAAAAGCGTGTGCGGTGATGAGGGTCACAGCGGGTTCCCCTGTCACCCCAAGTTTCTATTCTGGTGCAGTGTCCTTGAGCAAGATACCAAAATCCTTATCAGCTCAGTAGGTGTCGTATCATTTATCTGACACCGTGCCAGGGCGAAAATAAGGCATTGCATGGGGTTTAGTTATATTCAAGCATGATAAGACTCCATTAAGAAATTATGCATTTTCCCCAAAATTAAAAAAAAACAAACAAACCCTAGAGTGTTGTTATCGGTATCGGAACAACTCTAATAAAATTACCCTCTATAAGGTTTAAACCACAACACCTACAATTATGGATTGAATGTCAGCCCATTAGAGGGAACTAAAGTAATGTTACATGAACTCATATAGGCCACTTAGTACACTATGTCTCTTTCTTTGTAAGTATGGCCCTCAAAGGAAATCCCATTAGGAAATGTGTTAGGGGAATAATTATCATAACAAGTCAGGTTTGATCAGATTAACTGGTACTTGTCAGAACAAACTGAACATTTGAACATTTGCAGGCGAGTGGTTAGCCGCCCTCCTCCAGCTGTCGGCTCAGTTTTATGAGACGGTCAGGAAAGAGAAGAAGGAAGTGTGCAACAGTGCAGCAATAACTGTATTTAAATTCAGGCTGCCACAGTACACGGGCAATCTGTACTAGTGCACTCACACATCAGAGCACTTGATTCAAAAGCTTCAGATTTATGTTGGTGTATGAAATTAAGACACTTCCAAGAAAATATTGTATGGAATAATACTAAATTGTTTTAGCTGTGAAATTATGTGATTTTAATTGATGTATTAAAGTAATTCTAGATTTTAAACTTACATGTATAAACTTGCCCTTAACGGTTTTGTTCAAAGCATCAGTTGCCACTGCTTCCGTAGAAAACTGTGCCCTTATTTTTAACCGTCTCAGATCTTGAGTGTACCATTATTGTTCTGGCAGGGCTGCTTTTTCATTGTGAGATGTGCGTCTCTCCCTCTCTCTACTGAATGAGGGAACACAAACAGGGCCCTTTCAGGTCACATCTTTTTCAAATCAGGAGGAGACACCGCTATAGTGGATCGCCCGCGTGTGCCGCATTTAGAAATAAACCCGCCGTGAGACAAGAAACAGATTTAGTGTATCGACGTAAAAGGCACATTTTTACAACATATTCACAAATGTTGTCCACGGAGGCCTGTTTGTTGGCACTATAAATTACAGGCTAGAAGCGTGCCAGTCTGTTATAGCAGTTATATTGACACTTCAGGCCAAGATACAGAGAGAGGACGTGCCCTTGATGTGCTGAAGAGCCACAAGGAAAATGGGCTGATAAAAAGAGGGTTGATAACAGGCATGGACAGAGGTTAATGCAAGAGGAGCGACTCTGCAGGGCAGCGTACGAGCTGCACAGTGTGCTAGGGACTAAGGGAGGGACAGCATTATATTCAGAGTGGATCATCTTGAATTGGGGAATGTTATTAATTGTCTGGATGCTGGCAGGAGAATGATATTATGCATACAGCCAACAGTCTGACATTGTAATACAGAGCTCTCAAGAGCTACGAAAGCCTCTTATAAACATCAATTCACTGTCTTCACAACAGTTTATTTCACCTTTTTTTTTGCCAAAGCTTCTTTTTTTTTTTCTTGATGTGAAATATCATTCTCATGTTTAGTGTAGAGCACCATAAATGGGAGGATGAAGAGGGATTTTGTCACTTTTTCTCACGTTGGCAGTCATAAGCCTGGATAAGCCCTCATAAATATTAGTGTGCCTCTCACACATACTGTTTCCAGTTGTTGCAAATATACTGGCAAAGTTAGCACATCCCAAATCTAAATCTCTGGGGTTTGCAAATACCGCTCTACCCCAGCAGCATGAAATATCTCTTCAAATCAATCTAAAACGACAGACCTTACCCTGACATATACAGGCACATCACTGGACATAGATAAATGTTATGTTCAAGATGTAATGCATCAATTATAACTAGGGCTGTCAGTCGATTAAAATATTTAACCACGATTAATCGCAAATTAACTTTTTATCTGGTCAAAATGTACCTTAAAGGGAGATTTATTAAATATTTAATACTCTTATCAACATGGGAGTGGGCAAATATGCTTGCTTTATGCAAATGTATGTATATATTAATTATTGGAAATCAATTAACACAAAACAATGACAAATATTGTCCAGAAACCCTCACAGGTACTGCATTTAGCATGAAAAAACATGCTCAAATAGGTAAACTACAGCCCAACAGGCAACAACAGCTGTCAGTGTGTCAGTGTGCTGACTTGACTATGACTTGACAAACTGCATGTGATTATCATAAAGTGGGCAAGTCTGTAAAGGAGAGACTCGTTTTCATTCACATATCTGGAGGTCAGAGGTCAAGGGACCCCTTTGAAAATGGCCATCTCAGTTTTTCCTCGCCAAAATTTAGCGCAAGTTTGGAGCGTTATTTAGCCTCCTTCCCGACAAGCTAGTGTGACGCGGTTGGTACCGATGGATTCCTTCGGTTTCTTAGTTTCGTTTGATGTATCTTCACTCTAGCTTTAAAACTGAGCCCGCTGCAACCTCTGAAAGATCAAATGCGTTAATGCGTTAAAGACATTTGTGGCGTTAAAACAAATTTGCGTTGACGCGTTATCGCGTTAACTTTGACAGCACTAATTATAACCGAAGCCCTTCACTTCACCGGTGAGTTGTATGAGGGATTTCTGAAACAAAAATGTTGCAAGAGGAAAAGAGTGGATAAAGGTATTGCCACATTGGTTGGCTGAAGTCCTTGAGGCAAGCATGAATACACTCTGAGTCAATAATTTATGCGCCCAGACAGGCACACATTCAAACACACACAAAGTGAGAAAGAGAGAAAGGGAGCGTTGCTGCACTGAAGACTGAAAAAAGCTTCAGGGACAGACAGAAACACACAGTCTGAGACTAACAACTGGAAGACGTACATATGTTGCCAGATGTGAGATTCTGCTCTTTTGCTATGAAAGAAACAGAGACATATCAGGGAGGTTTGAGTCAGTGGTGTTTCTACTGCATTTGCTCTGACTGATGTAAGCAGATAGTAAAGGTTTTTTCCCCTTTGGTGAATGCTTACAGTCATTTGCTGTCTTCACACAGCCTGACACATCTCTTCAAGCTTACATAATGTAGATCTGCCCTAATTTCCCTCTCCCGAGCTGAATTGGGGTCCTCAAGCAGCTAAAGCAACGTTAACACCATCAATCTGACGAACAGATTCACAAGGTGATGCACTGTTGTCTTATTAAAATGGACATTTTTTCAGACACGGATCGTGTGTTTGTCAGTCACGCTTGAATCCAATGCAGGGCAATGTATTCTATGCTGTCATACACAGTGTGTGCAATTTAAAGACATACAGTAATTACATAAATGTCAAAGAGCTGAGTTACAAATTAGCTCAGCCTTTGTCAGTGTCATACCTCTTGCTCTGGAATTGTTTTTTCTGTGTCAGGTAATTGGATGTTTCCATGGATACCGCGATGTCTGCCAAGAATGTAGTTTCTCTGCAAGTGTCTGTGAGCATGCAGATGTGTTGGTATTGTTACAGTAAGGTCACAACGTATCCTTATCCCAGCTGTACGCACATCACAGTTGACAAAACAAAATACATCCTTTGTTGCCGCGAGACGCAGGAGAATAAACACCCTGAAATTCAAAAGTATACAAGAAACTCACATTTGGTAAAAGTACAAATTGTAACACTGCCCTAGGCCTGTTCTGCTGCTGCTGCTGCTGTTTGTGCAGCTGTTCGAACGCTTTAGGCGTCAGATAATCATTTCGTTTATACATGAGAGAATTGATCATTTGAGTTCTTAGTCAAAATGTCTTTGGGTGAGGAAAACTAAGGCACGATACAGTACTAACTTTGCCACCTCATTGTTGATTATGCAACCTTTTCCTTATTTCCCATTTGCCTAATTTGAAACCATGACAATGGCTCGATCTGAACATTTGAATTGGATATTGTAATTTAGTACCGTTCTGAAAAAATGCCAATGGGGGCTTGGTGCAACATTTTCAAAGCGGTCCTCCCCGTGCACTATGACATTTACTTCACACACACACACACACACACACACACACACCACAGTTTAGAGTGTGAAGGGAACACAGAAACAAGGGTATACCAAATGAATGCATATCTTTTATTCATCAGCTAACAACTAAAGAAACAGCACACTGTAGATATATTTACCCCACATATTCCTAGTTGCACCGTGTTTTTGCAATAAGAGACCAGGTTTTTGCTTTTTCAGAGCCGACGCGCGTTCGCATGGAAATGCTGATGAAGTATTCTATTTACAAATCAGAGGTTGCCATAGAAAACCGCCGTTTCATATGAGAACCAAAGACAAGCCAACAATAAAAGTGGGAATAAGAGTTAAGACACTAACTGGATCTCTTCTTCTTCTTTGCAAATCAAACATTTGCACATATACACAGGACAGTCACATCTCAATTGAACATATTTTTGGATTATCAGTATTTGCAGTCTCACGTGTGACAAATATTGGCATTTGGTCATTGATTACAAAAAGCAGAAAGAGCGAAACATATTACAAATGTCTTGTTATATACAGTAAACACTGTGTTCCATTGCACAGTTACCTTTGCAAGATAGATCATACAAATTGAAAGAAAGGTCATGACAAATAAAATGCTAAAGGTGTTTACTCCACTGGCAAATGCTTTTTGTGATGTGCTGTTTTCTCATCGGTTGCATTAGTTTGCACAAACCTGACCACACATTTAAAAAAAAGAACTATTATTTTGAGAACTGAAACGATTAACTAAATGTCGGCCCCTGCTCACAATAAAAAAAAAACATGTTGCGTGTATCTGTCTGTGCAGTGTTTTCACCACTAACTTCACAGCAATATATTGATAAAAAAAAAAGCCTACATGTAACAAAGTACAAACCTGTGTAGGTTCATGCGGCACTGTGTCGATTTCTGATGAATTCCCAAAGAGCGGACACAGATCAAGTGACAAAATAATCACAAAATGAACTCTGAACATGTGAAAGGCAACAAACCGAGAAGACTGTATACTTGATAAACAGCATGACTAATGCTGCAGTGTAATGCACGGTGACATGCAGACAGAATCCAGATACACCATGTCCTCTAATTAGCTGAGTTAAGATGACAGGTCCAGTGCATTAATACTGCATATGTGGTGAATTCACTCTGCTCTCAGGGAAAGTCAGATTTCTGGGCTTTTACTACTATTGACCCAGAAATTGGTTCGACTGCATTATGACTGGATGATGTGCTTAGATTCCTTTAGAGCATTTATATGCATAAGAGACGACTCTATCCACTCAGGCGTCCATTTGTTGTGCTTTTCAATCTAATAGCTCTTGCAGACCTTTACACATTAGCTCCGCAAATTCGTTACACTCTCCATCAATAGCCCCCTTTAAAAAGAGCGACCGCTATTGCAGTCAAATGCCAGATTTCATGCGACCCCCGCACCAAAACAAACAACGCCAAATAATGAGACAGTGTTTTCATTGTGATGCAACACATACACACATATCCACCCAGTATTCCCCTGAAAAACACATGTAATTAAAGAATATATGAAGTTTTAGAAAAAACAAGTGGTACAAAAGTACCTCTGAATAGTCTTGAGTGTTACATTTCAAATAAACATGTATGTGATATTATCAAACATCATGTTTGTGAGTGTTGGTTGGTGACTGAGAGGATGAGCTGTTGGCATTTTATACAGATTGTCTACTCTATATATCTATGCATAGTGCAAGACTTTTTAACATGTGGTACTTTTTATGTATACGCTTACCAAACCTACTGCTATGGCTATATGCACATGTGTTACCACCGTATTGTGCATTTTCAGAAAGTGACATCATTGTTAACCTGTAGAAGTCAATAGTGCATTTTTTTTGTAAAAGAAAAAAGAAAGAAAAGAAATATTTGTTTGTATAAAAATATGCAGTTATTTAAAATATGTTATACACTGTGTGGGCCCGAGGCCGACAGATGTGACACATTTTCAGCTGTATTTCAAACAAAAGTATATGGAGATACATTAGACTCTTATTGTATTGCAAATCTACTCAGATGTATTGCAACTGGAAGACAATTTTTAAGTTTTTTCAGATATACAATAAAGAAAAAAAAGGTTGTAAGGGTAAAATAAAACACAGGAATGTGCTTCAGTGTACTCCTCCGGGTGTCAAACTTTGCATATATTATGAGCTGATTTTTTTTTTTTTTTTTTTGTGAAGCGCTTTGGATCTGGTACAAATAAATAAAGACACTCATTACAATTCATCGATTTTTCAACAAGTGCGTTTCTGTGCCACATACAGTATTTGTGACCTATGATATAGACCTTTAAAGCTAATTTTCTTTCAGTTACAATACATCTGAATACGGCTATAATCTTTTAGTCACAACATTTCTGAGTACAGTTACAATACATTAATATTTAACTCGATCCAACATGTGCAACATGTGTCCATAATCAACAAATGCGGTTGATTTGGAGAGATTCTGGGAGAACACCACCGATTACATCTGCTCGGTATATTTTTAGCATACATTAATTATTCTCCTCCCAAATCTGCAAACAAAGAGAGCAGAGATTTACAGGCCTCGTAATCTGTGATTTGAGATATTACATTGGAATTTGTTTTATGATCTCATGCATTTAGTATGATCATCCAAGAGCTGTGCGTGCTGGAGGAAAAACTGCCTCCCTAATGTGACTCCATTTTCCACCAGAGCACAACTTAACAGGTGTGACTTTCACCTGCACGCAGGTCAAATTCATGGCTACGGGTAAATTTACTTGCAGAATGAATTTGATTTAATCTCATGTGTGGGTTTCATCTTGAATCAGTTTGACATAACCGGGGAGCCATACATATAACTGTAACAAAAACCCGGTTTATTTTGGGTGAAGAACATATCGTCTGCACGCTTCATTAACACTCGGCTAATTTGAGAGTAGAAGCTCAGTCTCACATTGTTGTCAATGAAAACAGCTCCAGGATGTATTTTATGTAGGGATGAGTCATAAGAGCCCCAGAATTTCTGCCTGCTTGTTCATATTTACAAATTCAAACAAAACTGTTAAAACACCACGGGGGTAAAGGGATAAGTGATACTTCAAAATGAGTAGTGTTCCCCTTTATTACTCAGACCTGTGACACGATTCCCAGAAACGCATACTGTAGCTTCACAATGCGTTGTACTAATAAAAGGTGATGAAATAGTGCTGCCTGTTTTTTAATCTGATTCCTGATTCAAAAGAATACATTGCATCGATGCATCTGTCCAGGGGACGAGTCTCTTAAAACTGCGTAAATGTTGTTCGTTTTTCGAGAACCTCAAGGTAATCTGGATCAATGTGAAGCTTCGCTTTCAGTTCCCAGTACTCGCTCCTGTTGGGCTCCACGTACACAGTACTTGGTGCCGCACAATAGAGTATCGTCTGTTGTACTCTATCTGGTTGCATGTATTGATGCCTTGATTCAAAGTCTGAGGCGTGCTGACTCGACGAATGCGCCGCCGCGTGTCTGCATGGTAACGTATTGCTGTAGCGTGTGTGCTTGTCAGGCTCGAGCACGTCTCTGTAGTAACACTGATCGTCTTGGTGAGGGGTGGAGGGCTTGTTAAGAGGCTCTGGAGTGGTGGCACTGTATTCCGAGCTTATTACATTACTGGCTGCCTCCTCATCAAAGCCGCTCAACTCATCAAAGTCTCTAAATCCGTCCGCCGATTTACCGTCCGTCGGGGTTTGGGCCGCAGTTCTGCATGTGGATTCCGCGGGAGGTGGGATGTACTCGTACACATGTCCGGCGGACGTTCTGACTTTAGGAATGGATCCTTTTTTGTAAAGGCCGTACTCCATGTTGAGAGAGCTGATGCAAGCGTTCATGTGGCTGTTGTGCTCGTTTTCACTCTTTTGACGTCTCTTCTTCATGACCACGAACAATCCCGCGGCCACGAACACGGACACGATGAACATGAGGAGGAGGGCGAGGATCATCACAGATAAAGGGATGGCGCTGTATTGCGTGTCAGAGTCCAAGGATGTTTCTATGGTGATGGTGCTGCCAGGGAAAGACTCTTCAGAGGGGGGGATCATGGAGGCAAGTACCTCAGAGTTATTGGGGCAGAAATTAGCCGTCTTAATGTATCTCATGTCCTCCCCGGCCAGCCTCTTGGGCGAACCACAGATGACATTGTTTACCACCGTGCCCGTGCTGAGCTGCTCCAGCCACATCTTCAACTCCAGTATGCTACAGGAGCAGTCCCAGGGGTTCTCGAACAAATCGACCTGCACCAGCGCCGTGAGCTGATCCAGCACGCCGCTGACCGGAAGATATCGCAGGTGGTTGCTGCGGAGATTTAGCCTGGCTAACGTCAGGCCAGTTAACGTTCCCACTGGTAACGTTCTCAAGAGGTTGTTGTTCAGAAAAAGCAGCTGAAGTTTAGGTAGGTGCTGAAAGGTGTCGGAAGCAACTCCTTTAATGACGTTGTACTCTAAATATAAGAACTGTAGCGTCTCCAGTCCGTAAAACATGTCAGCTGTAAGGAAGTCAATCAAATTCCCGTTAAGGTACAGTCTTCTCAGATGTGTCAAATCGCCAAAAGCTCTGTCGTGTACGCGAGATACTCGATTGTTACCGAGATGAAGCAAATCTAATCCAGTCGCCTCGATGAAATCTGATCGACGCACCACAGGGATGTAATTCCCCGTTAGATACATCTTTTTGGGGTTGTAAGGTTTGGGATGTAAGTCAGAGATATGCTCAATCTTTCGCTCCTGGCAGTTCACGTTCAGGCCGAGGTCTGAAATTTGAAGGTTGCAGGTGCAGGCAGATGGGCAATCTAAAGGCACGGGGGATTTGGTTTGATATGAAATAATTTGCCCGTAGTTTTGCGGCTTATTAGACGGGACGCGAGTGGTGGGCCTTGATTTTAATTTGCCCGACTGGCGTGGTCCCTTGGTGGGTCTCGATGAGGATCGCGCGATCCCAGATGAGGTGAAGGAACCGGTGACTAGAGCTGGCGTGGTCCTATAGTATGCATCGGTGCTCAAATGTGGCATCTCGTATTCAGCGATGGCTCTCCTCGGGCACAACTCCTGTTTTGAAACCTCATCAAGATCTCTCCCGTGGAGCCGGAAAGGGAACTCGCAAACGACGTCGCCGACCAAAGCTGTGTATGATATGCTCTCGAGCCAGGTTTTGAGAGCAATCAGCTCGCACGAACAGTTCCACGGGTTCTCCTCCAGCTGCAGCTCCACGACGCTGTTCATGTGCTCCAGCAGACCCGAGTAGGGGAGCACTTTGAGCTGATTCCCCCTCAAGTCCAAATGAGTCAACGGTACATACTGGAAAATGTTCACGGGCAGAGCAGATATTAAGTTGTCATTTAGAATCACGACCTCCAGATGTCGGAGTCGGCTCAAGGCATTAGGCGCCACATGAGTGATGTAATTGTAATCAATTTGTAGATACTCCAGACTTTCAAGGCCAAAGAAAAACCCTTCCTTCAAGGCATCAATTTTGTTATTGTTGAGATGCAATCGTTTTAATCCCTGAAGTCCATTAAAAGCTCCCGCTTCAACCTCAGATATGTCATTATTCCCCAGATGCAATATTGTAAGTCCCTTGTACTCAGCGAAATCATTGGCGGATAGCTTTCTCAAAAGGTTCCCTGTGAGCAGCAGATGATACTGGGAGAAGTACACTGGGCTCATGTCCGAGACACTCACAACTCCTCTGTTTTCACAGCTCACTGTGAGTATCCCCTCCCTCTCCTCGCAGGCACACAGTCTCTGACATGTTTCTCCATAGCTGGCAAACATCTCGACGGTGCACACCGACGTTGCACTTAGCAAAACATATGAAATCCAAAGATGCATTTTCCCGCAAAAGAGCGACGGCCCGAAGCTCACAGTCCTGCTAAGGTATCCTCAATGTCATCTAGAAATAAAAGACATACATGTTGATGTGAAACAGGCAGACTGCACTGAAAGCAACTTCCACACACACACACACACACACACACACACACACACACACACGCACACGCACACGCACACACACACAACAAGCTGCATGAGTCAAAGGTTCATTTGCTGTTACCCAGGGGTAACTTTCTATCTTGTGTGGCTGACTGCTGATTTTTAAAATGGCTCAAACAAAGCCGGACACAAAGCAACTCCTTCAAGCTATATGTAAATAACAAAAAAAGCAAGGTCAAAGGAAGACATGAGCACAAAACAATCGTCTGTGAGGGGGAAGCCACGTCGCGTTTTTGCTTGTTAATACATCCAAATGCAATTTTTAAAGATGTGTAAATTAACGGTTAGCTGAGATTCTGCATCACAGTGTCAAAACATAAGATGATTTTTGTATAAGTCCTGGTAGAAATACGTACCTCACAACGCACATTGATGAAGATGTAGGCTCGTTGGGTATTTTAGCGCATCTTTTTTTTTTTTTTTTTAATAATTATTTTTAATCCGTCAAAACGAAAAGGAGGAAACGGGATCTAGTCAGTGCGAGGAGTGCGTCGGTCGCCTCTAATGCACCGGGGAGGATGAGAGAAACGCTGATCAACCATAACTGCCAAATGCGCCTCTTTTACCACGCTGTGTGCCGGAGGAGACGCAGCTATATGCCTGGTAACAAAGTTGCTTATTCGCTCTCTCTCTCTCCCTCCCTCTCTCTCTCTCCCTCTCTCTCTCTCTCCCTCCCTCCCTCCCTCTCTCTCTCCCACTCTCTCTCTCCTTCTCTCTCTCTCCGTGGACGCTCACGCAAGCGCGCACGCTCGCTCGGTGGTCGGGAGGATGTCAAGTCATTTCATGCACAAAAGAATCAGCTCACTGGAGCAGCGAGCTACATCCGCTAAAAAGATGTTGACCTACCTACAGAAAAACATGTCCCAACAATAAAAAAATAAATAAAAAAAATTAAAATCAATAATTCAAACAAGTCTGTTAAACCGCTTGTGTTATTCATCCTTAAAAAACAACACCGGAATGACATCAGTTTTTTTTTTAATAATCTGTCATATGTTAGTGTAGCTAAGGAGCAAGATATTGGTCTTTATTTACAGGAATCGATAAGGCCTACATCTTTCCAGAGCAGTTTGTAGGCGATATCCTAGCTGTTTTTATTTTTGGATATCCCTCCACAGTCACAGGGTATGAGGTGCCCTGCAGGTGTGTGTACCACTTTTGCCAGTCAGAGGTCAGAGGTTGTTAAACCTGCAGTAGGTAGAATATTGTTGGCATCATTGGGCAAAAAATTCCATAATAACCTTTCAGCATATTGTAATTCAAGTGTTCTGAGAGATAACTAGACTTCTGCACCTCCTCATGGCTCTGTTTTCAGGCTTTAAAAAATCTAGCCCGTGACGGGAGACTTCGGACAATCACAGGTAATTTCAGAGAGAGAGCGTTCCTATTGGCTGTGCTCCGGCTGGTGGGCGGTGCTTGTTATTTCCTCAACTGATCTCAACATGGCTGCCAAACTTTCTCGTTTTACAGCTAAACAGTACACTACAAGATGTTTCTGAAAACATTTGAGGCGAGAAATAGGCATTACAGTAACAGAATATTGATCCATATTTGATCAGCGCTGCCTAG
Source organism: Sebastolobus alascanus (assembly GCA_916701645.2). Lineage (NCBI taxonomy): Eukaryota > Metazoa > Chordata > Actinopteri > Perciformes > Sebastidae > Sebastolobus > Sebastolobus alascanus. The sequence continues at coordinate 1,553,627 of CAKAOJ020000059.1, forward strand.
TTTGACCGTTTGATCGGAGTTTGCGAGTGATTGACAGCTGCTCAGAGACGCTCGGCTCTGATTGGTTGTTTCCTCTGGTCTGTGAAATCCTACAGATGCCATTAGGAGCACCAGGGGACACCGGAGGACACAGAGGCACATGATTTTTCAGATTACCTGTCTCATGCACTACTGTCAGGATATAGTGACAGTATAGTGTTTTATAAAAATCATATTTGCTCCAATTCTACCCATTACAGCTTTAGTGGTTTATGGTTCAGTCAGAATATTTTGTAAAAAAAAAAAAAAAAAAAAAATCCAGGTATAAGCAAACGCTTGAATGAACTGTCACACGGATCGCATTTCAGCCCAAAACTGCACTAAAGTGCTTATATGGTCTGTGCAGAGCAGCCTTAATAATCATGTCATCCTCTGCCTAATGCATGAACACACTATAGGGTTTGCCATGGTAGGATGTTGTGTATTGATCACACCTCCCTGTGCCAGCAGAAAGCTTTCAAATTAGGACTAATAGCCTACTCTGGAAATGGTGCAATATTTGCCTGTTGGTTTATTAAAATTAAATAGTAAACTATGAGTCACACAGAGTTTGTTTTCACCTGGCATCTGGCACGAGTTCTCGCAGCGGTGTAATTAGAGTGAATTATTCAGCATCTGAACTGGTGGCACATGTTGCATAAGAAATGTCGCTGTCAGTTTAGTGATAGAGCAAAAGGTAGCTAAAGAAAAAGACCTGTCGTGCCCGTGTCAACCTGACGTGGAAGCACTCGCGTGGAAGCATGTCAAGTATCGCGTCGCGTATCGCCGCGTCCTCGTGGAGCTGTATCCATCATCCTTCCCCGCTTGGCTCTCGCTCACATGGGAGGAGAGCAGGCACATCAGGGACACTGCCTGTGGCTCATGTTAAAGAGTATGAAGGCTGCATTCAGCCTGCGTGCAATTCATTTGTGCTTCTGTTTTCCTCCTGCCTTCAGAGGTTTGCGCTGCATATCGGGGCTAGGCCCTCGGCATTAGCTAAACCCCATCATTACACCCCATATTTCTGCATAAATTAGCATTTATGTTTGTTGCAAATATGATAAGCAAATTGTGCAGCTGGCACAAAATAGCTGTCATCACAATCATCTGAATGAGAGAAATCAGGTTTATTTTTTGGAATATTAATGTTTGGTTGTGCGAATTTTGTGTCCTTGCATTTTGTTTAGGCTCACACACACACGTTTGTATCTCTCTGCAGTACAGTATGATAATTCCTGTTCATCCATGGTCACAATGTGCAGAGGGAACATGAGGCACACACAGGCGATGCATGATACGAGCCTCATTTACTATCTCTCCAAGTCTACCACGACACTGAACATAATCTTCGCCAACTGGGAGCATGAAGACAGCCACTCTTCACACGCACGCACGCACGTGCACACACACACGAGCACACTAAAGAAATCAGCATAACAAATGACTGGAAGAGAATGATGATGACTAACAATTATGAGCTCCAAGGTCAGAAATAAACAAATGGAGTTGGAGCCGTGCCACGGAGGATGATGGGTGGTGCTCCTGATATATGTTCCTTACAGATGGTGCGTCGCACTTTGTCATCGTGCGTCCAGCTGGAGCACACGAGAACACTCGGCATTCTCAGTCAACTTCTCTGCTATTGTCTGGCAGGATTACATTACTGTCAGGGCTCTCACAAGTCTGCGTTGCATCAGAAGTGATGTTACACAGCAAACAAGTAGACAACACTGAGCTTTTTAAGATTATAGTGTCAACACATTATGCACAGAGTCTTTTTTTCTGCTACTGCAATAGTATTATCCACAGAGAACAGTCTACAGCTTTTGGCCCTATGAATATTTGCACAAGTAGTCTGACCACTAAACATAAAGTGCCCTCTAGGGTGCCCTTCCAGTAGAGAAAACATTATAAAGTGTCCACTAGGGTGCCCTTCCAGTGGAGAAAACATTATGAAGTGCCCTCTATGGTGCCCGTCCAGTGGAGAAAACATAATAATGGGCCCTCTAGGGTGCCCTTCCAGTGGAGAAAACATAATAATGTGCCCTCTAGGGTGCCCTTCCAGTGGAGAAAAGATTTTAAAGTGCCCTCTAGGATGCCCTGCCAGTATAGAAAATGTTATAAAGTGCCCTCTACGTAGGTTGCCCTTCCAGTGGAAAAAACAATGTTAAGTGCCCTCTATGATGCCCGTCCAGTAGAGAAAACATTATAAAGTGTCCACTAGGGTGCCCTTCCAGTGGAGAAAAGATTTTAAAGTGCCCTCTAGGATGCCCTGCCAGTATAGAAAATGTTATAAAGTGCCCTCTACGTAGGGTGCCCTTCCAGTGGAGAAAACATTATAAAGTGTCCACTAGGGTGCCCTTCCATTGGAGAAAACATAATAAAGTGCACTCTAGGGTGCCCTTCCAGTGGAGAAAATATAATAAAGTGCCCTCTAGGGTGCCCTTCCAGTGAATAAAACATAATAAAGTGCCCTCTAGGGTGCCCTTCCAGTGGAGAAAACATAATAAAGTGCCTTCTATGGTGCCCTTCCAGTAGAGAAAACGTGATGAAAATAAAATTGAGAAAACATGATGTAGTGCAATATACTGTAGGCTACCCTACATGCTTGAAAACTTTGTGCGCGCTGGTGCCCCAATGTGTGCAGCGGTGCCCTTTTTTAATTATTTTTGCCCCTGCCCCTCAGATAGGCTGAGTCCGCCACAGGGTCTAAATATAAATTCACGTAATAAGGAAAAAGAAAGAGAATACAATTTGAATCACTATTTACTGTACTGTACAATTAAAATTGTATTTGCAGGCCTGTGTAGAAGTCTGGTACTGAAACAACCTGTGACCACAAAGACAGCGAGGAGCTGCAAGGGAAGGACATCGCACACTGACACACTGCATAATGTGTAACCTTTGAAAACACCGTGTCCATCGGGGAGGTGCAGTGTTTTTCCAACAAGTCCCGGGTCCCCCCCTGAACTGAAGCCTCTACTGAATGACAGAAAGAGGTCTTTTATGTCAGGGATAAAGAAGAATAGAGGTGGCTACAGAAAAAAAAGCAGAAGAGGAAGATCAGTGAGGGCAGAAGCAGTTACAGGAGGAAGACCGAGGACAGACTACAGCAGAAGGATGTGAGCGAGTTTGTAGGAGCATGAAAAACGTCTTTGGTTACAAGAAATCTAACAGCAGGCCGTCTGAGAACATGCCTCCCAGAGTATCTCTGGTCTCCCTCGAGGAGGTGGGGGAGAAAAAGATGATGGCCACATTATCAGCCATCACGGACTACACTTCTCACCCCCCGCATGGATCCTAAAGTGCCAAGGGCAGCTATACTTCCCTGGCAGGCAGCTCCATAAATAAAAGGCACACTACAACATGGTTTTCATCTCTGCTGCTGCCACAAGGCTCCACAATCTCAACTATTTTCAGCAGACGATAAAAAAAACACTATGAACCATAGTGTTTTTGAACTATTAATATTATTGTCATCATCCGGCATTATCTGGTCAAACATATGTGCTGCTTTGACACATTGTTCTCATTCAAGTGTACATTTCCATTCAAATTCTACTCATTACAGTTATACACTCATTACTGTTATATATGAACACTTTTTCATATTTACTTCAGTGCACTCTCATACATCTTTAATTGCTTTTTACACACTGTGGGATAGTATGACTTTATGTTGTGCATCTAATGTAGAAATGACATAAAATGCTTGAAATTAAATTTTCTTATCTTGTTTCCTATAACCAGGATGGCTGCTCTTTTCCTCGCACTGGGGCTTCTTCATCTTTTAAGCTACTCTTCAGCTTCCCACTTCACCCACCAACCTGCACACTCTTACCTCATCTGCCACACCACTGCATCCCGACTCTCCTCGACCTCGAACATATCCCCTAACGCCACAATCTTTTGTAAAGAACGGACATTGACCCAGTGGCATAGGCAGAAATCACAGTGTGGGTGGGCACAGAGAAAATCAGTTGGGCCTAGCCCGTACAAGACCAAACAAATAGGTTCTGAAACGCATATGTAAACCAAAATAGGCCATTACAACTATACTTGCCGGAATGCACCACAGTGTAATCATACAAGGCTTAGACATCATCATCAGAGGTAATGTTACAGGCACCTCACATGTATACATGCATACCGTATATCCATCAACGTTGTTTATATAAAACAACCTGTCACATTAATCATGCACTATTTATTCCAGCACATTTGCACTCTGCACCACTACTGTATTATTGTTTACAATTTACAGAAACAGCCTGACACATTCTATGTTGTTCCTTTGTTGCATTCTTTTTATATATATATAGCCCTATATTTATCTTCTTTCTTTAATCTTGCTCCGCTTTGTTGACCTTGTTTTTAGCTGCATTTCTATTCTATTTCCGTATGTACAATGAGAGCAAAATAACCAGAGTCTAATTCCTGGTAGCCTACAGCACATGTGTAGGCCTGATCATACCTGACCAATCAAGCTGATTCTGATCCAACAAGACAAACATTAACAGCATGGCATAGCCTGGCACAGCGGCCACATATTCACACACACAGCTGGCAGCAACATCAGCATAAAAAATAAAAAAATAAAAAAATAAATCCATATAAAAAAATACACTTTAACATAGCCTGGCACGGCGGCCACATATTCACACACACAGCTGGCAGCAACATCAGCATAAACTACACCCAATAAACAATAATAATGAAACAGGTCACTAGTCCAAAATTGTAAATGATCTTACTTTTGATGATGACAGCAGGAGACGATGCAGGACTTGGTGTTGAACACTGAAATGAGTCTCTTTCAAAGGAGAGCAGGGACACAGAGTTCAGTCTGATATGAAGCCCCTGAGGCCAGTTTTTTATCCGACTGACAGTAGAAAAGAGTGTTTCACCAGCAGGCCTACAGCTTGTTATGGGTAAGGTGACGAGGGGCCACATAATGGCGTTATTACTTTGGCACTTGTTGAGGAGAAACTGGAGGTCTTGGTTGAGAAATGAAGACTGAACTTCTTGCTCCTGCTCCTCAGGCTTCTGTTCCTCAATGCACAGGTGTTTTAGTTTAACGAGTGACCGTGTTATCTGGTGACTTTCAGCCGAATGCATCCGTGAGCTCGTAGTAACTTTTATGTAACTGGTTGACGTGGATAACGAACACAGAGGAGTATTTCTTCTAAAAATTGATAAAGTAAAATTCAAGGCTTTCTGTTCGTGTTTTTGAACAGCTGTTGTCACTACGAGCAATCAGAGGAGAGATGCCGGCTGTACTGAAGGAGGAGGGGCTGCTCGCTATCTGCCATTTGCTAAATGCGCTGCCACTCAAATTATCTGACCAATCAGGGAGCTTAAACAAGAAGCAAAAAAACAAGAATTGTTTTAATGGTCGTAGTCCCCCCTCCAGAACCCAAACCCGAGCCCTGTAAACCGGAACACACATCACAATGGTTTTAAGACAAAAGTTAAGATTTTTATTTTCATAAATAACTGTAATTATTATAATATAAATAAACAATTGGTCCCTGTTATTGTTGGCTTAAAAGTATTTAGTCAGTTTCACTACAATTTACACTTTTATTAACAAATAAGCACGGCCGGGCAGAAAGTGTGAGAAAGAGAGTTACAGGGGTGAAAAGTGTATTTCTTTCTTTATTTGTTCATGTGTTACTTCAATGCAGAAAATGAGGAAGGGCGCCCACTGACATTATTATTATTATTATATTTTTTATTTATTATTATTATTTTTTTTTTGAGGGTGACCTGTGCCCCCCAGAAGGTGGCACCCTAGGCGACCGCCTATCAAGGGGGGTGGTAAGAGGAGATGTCACGCGTCATCAACGCATCATATCTTTGGGGTATAACACATGCGCAGTAAAATCTGGACTGCACCCGCCGAAATTGAGCCAATCGCAACGCACGACCGCAGCTCCAGTTACACTGCACATGTGTCATACCCCATACCACAAGAGCTGTGTCCCAGCCTCTTTCAATAGGCCTTGCCGCCTATATGGCCGATGCCTTGAGCCGGCCCTGACCTGGGCCCACCCACAGCTACGCGGCTGCATTGAACTGTTCCATTTGACCCTTAGAGGACTTCCCGTTGTTTTGGTTTTTTTTAAATTGCTATTTTCCCAAATCCTATTACATCGTCAGTCACCTGAGGGGGGATGGTCTCTCTTTGAATTAGTGCTCCTGTGGCCTCTTATATTATTTTTTCCAAAGTCCCAGATTTTTTGTTTGAGCGTTTCCATGTCCTCTTAGTGAGCTGAATCATAAGTTGTTGCTGTTGTGAGCCTATAAAACCCATTGAGATATATTGATGTAGTATTAGCAGATACAAATAAACGTCACAACAATGGACAAGTGCAACTTGATTGAATTTCTTGTTCACCTTAGCACAATTTTGCTATATTTCTATATTGGTATAACACATTCTTATTGCATATATATTTATATATATTTTAGGTATATATTATTTTTATGACCTGTAATATTTCTCTTTTTTACTGGACTGCCCTGCTGCTGTAGCACTTTAACGCTCCCTTGTGGGATCTATAAAGTTTTTCTTATTTCATAGCAGCCATAATTTCACTGACTCAAGATCATAACATTTTTTTATATCAAGAGCCCATCAATAGATACTCATCCAACTGTGGATGCCTGCTTTAGAGGAAGTTTTGTGTTATTCTGCCTGTTTATGATGTGGGTGGAAATGCTGTATTTGAAGTCTTTCATTCTTCTCTAGCTAATAATAACCTGCAGTTCTCCCACATCTTGTCTGAGTCCTCTTGGAAATGTTTCAAGGACCGCTGGTGGTCCATGAACCCCGGTGTGGGCACCGCTGCTCAGAACAAGAAACTGAATCAGAGCCTTTGTTTTTATGCCAGCTGCTATGGCACCACCTGTTGGTCAAATGTAAGAAATACAAAAGGAGAAGGGAAGATAGAGGACAAAGTGAGGATTGTAACTGAGAGTAACTGGTGGTTAATGACGATAGCATTCAGATGTGCCCTCATGTATGAGCAGCACAAAGCTGGGAGACACATGAATATAAAACATCATGAATTCATACATTTTTTTTTCAAAATCACTAAATTCAAATGACTGATTTGTCTATATTATAGTTGATCCATATAGATGACAAGGACATGACACTTTGCAATGATTGATAGTTGGTTGTAGAGATGCACCGATCCGACCTTTTCAGTCCCGATACTGATAGCGATACCTGGGTTTTGGGTATCGGTCGATACCGAGTACCGATCCGATACCAGTGTTTAATTAATAAGCTGTATGCCTCACTTTGTGAAAATGACAGGGATCATTCTTTTATGTGTGTAAGGAAACATCAGGCTTGACTTAAACATTGCTTTCCTAACTTTGTAAAACAAAATGTGACCAATAAATACATAGATATACATTTATTTAATTGTTCTTTAATAATAAAACATAAATGGTACACCAGCGACTTGGTAACAAATCTTCAAAATTAACAAAATTGCAATTCAAGTGTAAACCTTTTTAATGCAGCAACAAATTTGTCAAAACTTAAACAGGAACTCAAATTCCAGTATGTAATGTATATAGTATATAAACATAAAATTTAATTGAATAGCTCGGCCCCATTGTCACCGATACCCGATCCAGCTATTTGAATCAATATTGGCCCGATATCCGAATCCGGTATCGGTGCATCCCTAGTTGGTTGGAAAGAGAATAACGACAAGAAAGCTACATTTGAAATCATTATTGTTCTTCACAGGTCAGGTCAAATGAAATGGCACTCAAAAGAAAAAAGAAAAATACTTTTACCTGGTTGGTTAACAGTTTAATGTATGACCTAAAGAATACAAAGGAGCTGTCTGTTGAAGAGGTGAGTAGTGGTCAACAAGAACCAGGAAACAACTATTACCAACAGTCATGGTGAAGATGACTGTTTCGTTCTATAAGAAGTAACTTACTCAAGTTAGAATTATGGTAGTTGTGATGGTTGTTGTTATTATTATGATTGGGCAATTATGTTTTAGTTAACCTGAGCCAAACCAAGCAATCTAAAAAAATGACATGTAATTTTACCTCAAACCTCAAGGTGTCACTGCTGACTAAGGAAAGAATTTTGTTTATCTTACCTTCAGTGCTCCTTCCTTTGTTATTCCTTTCTATCACTAGGATGAGGATATGGGGAAATTTAATTATTCACAGCTAGAATAAATATAAAACTAATATGGACTAAGTATGTCAAACAAAAACTCACAAATGGACCAACTTCAAAAGCTGTCACGTGATTAGATGCTTAATGCAAATCTTGATGCTCTGATTTACAGCTTAGGGTGACAGTGTTTGTTTGGCCTGACTGTTCAACAGCAGCACATTGTAGGTTCTTTTTAGTGCATTTTCCTGTCATATTTTTCATCATTTCATCATCATTTGTTTGTCATATACTAACAGCACTGCTCGGGGGAAATAATCTCTCTTAATTTGATAATAAATTCTGTGCATTTCATTTCATTCTGTCTTTTGAAGTAAAACAGCAACAAGTTTATTTGCTTGTGCAGAAAAACACACAACACACATTAATTAGAGTTTAAAGGCAGGGTTGGTAATATTCTCCAAAAACATGTTATGCTATATTTGTTGAAATTCTCTTTACATACCGACAGCAATCAATAAATCAAATGCTCTAACAAAAAAAAAAAAAAAATCGGGTATATGTGGCTGTCGCAGGACTGTGATATACCCATCCAATCATTTCATTCGGCCCAAATGGAATGATTGGACGGGCTACCTGCCTGCCTGCTCACACTCTGCCAGTGAACTCATTGCGCGTAACCGGAGTCTTCCACAAGCTGCTAGCTTGACAGCTGTGAGTACTAACAATAGCCATGTTCGTTGTTTATGTTCATTATTATATGTTTACGTTTATATTGATAATTTTGGGGGAGTGGCTTTGAAGGGAGGCCGACTTGGCGACTTTCTCGCTAGATTTGGGGACTTTTGTAGCTAGTGCTGCTAGCTACTTTCATTGGAAAAGAGTTGGCAACACTGGGCTGGGTGTAGCGACCACTATCAATCAAAATGCTGTTAAGAGGCTAAGTAGGCTCTTAACTGTGATTCGTTCAATGAAATCAATGCTTAAGTCCAGACGTGTTTATGCTGTTTATTAAATTAAAAGAATTACAAGCAATAACTGTACTGGAATAACTAACGTAGTTGACGGTCAACAGAAAATATCGGAGCCTGACTCAACTCAACTTTGTCTCAATCCCGCCGTCCAACAGAACAGGACAGAACAGGTAAATAAAGTGAAACCACACCTCTGTGCCAATTACCGGAAGTGACAGTAACCAAAAAGAATTTGTGCAGCTTAAACAAATAATAATAATAATAATAATAATAACAATAATAAACAAAATAGGCTAAATACACATTTTGGCTCCTACACTGGGTTTTTCAGTTGGATCACTTTTTTAAATCTAGTGTACTCTCGCTAGTTTCTCCACATTACCAACCCTAGCTTTAAGTATTTTAGAAACACTATGACAGGAAGCATAAAATAATTTCGCCTCACGTGACAAATAATGACAAATAAACACTGTAAGTCACCACTTGAAAATGCCGCATGTTCTGGTTGTGGAAACCAGAGGGCCGTCTGAAAGCACAGCTATCTTCACAGTTCCCGCTCAGGGCTGATGGGAGCAAGATAAAGTCTTGACATATTCACTAAGGTCAATTGCTGTGTGGTGTCTGTACCCAGATACCATGAGGGCTTCCTACTACCCCCTTAATTAAATACTACATCCACCTTATCTCCGTTTCTCATGCTGACAAGACTCTCCTGCAAACTGAAGACATCTTTTCGTCGGCTGACAGATCAAATGCTAATGAATAAACAAACTAGCCACAGTCACAATGCAAGTCTAGAATGAACAACTTATGCCGAAGCTCTCTGAGGATTGCAAAAAAAGACACTCCTAATCTGATGCAGAAAGATCTCTGCGATCTTTGACTCCGATGACTAAGAGCCGCCAGAGGTAATTACCTTGGTCAGAGAGGTCGTCGTGGAACATAATGGAAAAGTAACTGTATGGGGAGTTGAACTTAGTTACATGTAACCCAGTCGGGGCAAGGACACTGAATTAAATTGCTAGAGAAGAAGGACTATGTCAGAATCAGATTTATTGCCAAGAAGGTTTTCACATATAAGTAATTTGCTTTGGTGTATGCTGCAGGAATGAGCAACACGCTCTCATCCCAACTCGTCACGTACAGCCGCTTTGTCACGCCCCTTGGCGTCACTTTATTTTCGGCATCAAAACCACTATAGTTACCCCTTGGCGTCACTTTAGGTTTAGGCAACAAAACCACTATAGTTAGGTTTAGGAAAGAACTACATGGTTGGGCTTAAAACTACGTTTGTACAGTGAAAATGGCACTGAACGTTGTGAAGACGGGACACAAACAAACAGCTGATTGTAACGTGACGCTCGGAACACGAACAACGGTCTCCTGGATGAAATCCTTGTGTTTGTTGGACACCATCCACCTCCCCTCTCGCCCGGCCGGTGAGTGTCTTTTTGCTCTTAAAACTACGTCACCACACTCCCGGCGCACTTTTCTATGAGCGTTTGCTTTTGCCGTGGATGGGTTTACATTGTCGTTAATGGAACGCCCGGTGCGTCTCATATCGGCGCTAAAGAGTGCCGTGTGAGGCGGTAATATACGCCGACGGCCGTGGCAAAGCCTCAGTATTTAACGCCCTGGGAATGAGAACAGGCTGGAATGAGTCCTAAAATCCGGAAATTAGCATTTTAGCACTTCCAGCTCCCTCATCTGGAAGTGAAGGGAACCAGGGCGATGCTAACTTCCTGGTTGACCTACAAAAATACGCCATCCCTGCAACACTCTATTGGTGCATAACATAAACATAATATGAGAAAATTAAAATAAAAATAAAAGCAAGTATTGCAAAAATCAAGAAACATAAATATAGAATAGAAGAATATTACAATAAAAATATGAAAAAAATACTTTAAAAATATGTACAAAATATCTGAATTAAAATGAAAGAGCTGTGCAAATGTGCAAAATTGTCCAAGGAATGTGCAAAGGTTCACAGTATGAAGTATAAAAACAAACAAAAAAGTCAGCTGTGATCGTCTTAAATGAGTAAAGCAGTGAAGAGAGACACAGCTGCGTTATGTTGTCGTTCAATTACTGTGACCTACATGTGTGACAATCAAAATCTGACAGTTTTGTCATTTTTGTCTTTGGAGTAATTGTTTTAAAATTAAATTCTGGCCAACGCGGAGCCACTTTGATTGTCGAGTGTTGACACTCTGCCGACTTCTCCCCAAAGAAACAGGTTGTTACAGACTTCCCTACAGAGAGGAGACAAACAGTGGGTTGTAAAAGTGTGGCAGCAGGGTACTTGAGCTTTATTTAGCTATGTGCCTTTAATTCACGGGGGGATTGGGTGCAACGTTGATTGTTCACAACCACAGCATTAAAAAAAAAAAAAAAAAATGGAGGCCTCTACGATGTTGCCACGGTAACACACATTGTGCCTTTAATGACAGCCTCTGCTCACATCTTTTGGGTGATCATTTGCAGCCATGATAGCATCCAACCGATTCCCCGTGCTGAATAAGTTATGGGGTTGCACATGTTTTACTCGTTTAGTATGCGTTCCTAATGAGAAACACATTGTGTCATTCACTTGTTTACACATGCTAATTGGCTCACTTTGCATGCATGTTGTGTCATGTTGTCTGACAGTGTGTCGCTGTATGTTTAAGAGTTCTGCGCGTGCTTGCGTGCATGTATCAACATGTTGCTTGATGTTATCCCTGATCACCAGGGATGATCATCCAGCTGACCATCACCCCTCTCCCTGCTCTCATGTGGATTTAGTTAAAGCAGAGCGCCAACAGCATGAGTATTTCCATCACGTTTATCAGACCATCCACCATCCAAACAGTTATGGAGTTGCTTTCATTTTCGGCTCATATTTGTATAGCCTCAGGCAGTAACCCAGAGTGATACCTAGTGGCAGGCAGAACTCAGATAGTTGTACATCACTGACGTATTAATGTCTTTACTCAATTAAGGTGAGAGTGCATGTTTGTGAAATGTTATTCCACCTAATAGCCCAGGTTTCTTGCTGCCATTCATAATCAATATTTCATCTGGATATGCACAGAGATAGGAGCATACGCCGGTATATTCATTTAGCCTGGATTCTCTTGTATAAGACAGTCTGCGCTGCATACTTAATTGCAAATTCAAAAGGATGAGGGGATAATAACTTGCTTGCACATGTGCGAATGTGTGAGCCGGCAATACATCTCAAGGTCTTCCTAAAATAGAGACAAATTTTCATTTTAACACATTATCACCCCATTAAGTCATTTGGAAATTGGTAGCGAGCAGTCTCTTGAAAGCTCAGTCTGTTCATCTCAGAACTGAGCTCCATGGACTTTATTTATGCTTACCTTGAGGCATCTGTGTGTGTGTTTTTGCAGTCTCTTTAAAAACCTCCTTCAGTAAGCAATGGTGGTGTTATGAGGATTCAAGAGGCACACATCGCTACAAGTTCAGAGATAATCTTTGGAGGTAGAATATTGGCCTCAGTACACCTTTGCTCAAAGGAAAGGTTTGTGTTTCGTTTAAGCTCCTGGAAATGACACGCTCCACTCCTTTTTTCTTTCTTAAAACAATGTTCTTTTGGGGTTTATTTTGACCTGTTGGAATTTCAAAGAGGGGATATTCCAGCTGTGGGCTACCTCTAGGACCTCAAATACTTAAAAGGACCGTGTATTCGCATGTTTGGGGGATTGTTTTGGGGGCCTTGGATTTCACGAAGACTTCAAAGAATAATGGGATAATTATTGCACTTACCACCAGAGGGAAAGAGAAAGGGAGAGAGAGAGTCACACACTGAGACAGACAGACAGAGAGAGAGGGAGGGAAGGAGGGAGAGAGGGAGTAATGAGTGTTCAAAATAGACAATAAATCTAATAGCGTGCAAATTGAATGGAAATGTGCTTTCACAGGAACATCAAATCTGTGATTAATATTATCAACTTTGATGCTGAGAGTGTGTGATCTTGTCTTTTTGGGGGGGGTTATTTAATGAGAATTTCCTATTGTCAGAGTTTGAAATTGCAGTATTTTTTCAGCATGGAGTGTTCAGCCCAGGTAACAACAAAAAACAGCTGTTGCAGGCTTGGCTGATAGCAGCACGCTCACACTGATTAAATTGCAATCGATTTCTTGCGAAAATGTCAGGAAACGCCGGGGTCTAGTGCCATTTAATGTGCGTCAGATGAGGGCCGAAGGTAAGGGTCCGTGTTATCACTCATATGTCACAGAATGTGTGGAATGACAGGGTGGCGCCGGGAGTTTAATTGGCGTTAACACTTGTGGTGCAGAGCGCGGGCTGAGTCTCCAAGGCGATGCCCAGTCAATGCGAGTCAAGAGGAGCACTCAACAGGCTTTGAAGGGAAGCAGTTATATTTACTTACTGAGATGGATTTGGGATGGGGGGGATTTTTATAAAGCCTTACAACATAGAGTGATGGGAGGCGTGAAGTTCATAAGAAATAAAAAACAGAAAACAATATCTTGGGTACACAGACATCAGGATCAGTCAACACTGGGGCTCTCTTGAGCAATAGAAACCCTTTAGCTGATAAAAACAGACTATATTGACTAATAAAACAGAGCCTATGATCAATATGCCTGTAAATTGCTTTTGTTGGATAAAGTGCCACTAGAACTGTATAAATATAATCATGCAAAATAGCCTCCCTAAATCCATTGGTTATCTCGGCCCTCTTCATACACATGGCTATTATTGCAGCAGCACTATCAAATAACTTGTGTACAAAAACAAATGCAAACACAAATGAAGAGCAAAATGACAAAGCAATTGACTTAAAACATCTTGGCGGACAAAAGCCATAAATACTAATTAGCCCGGTAATTGACAAGGAGGGGGCGGCCAGCCCTGGTCAACCTGCCCAGTTAAAGGTATCAAAGACATGAGAAGATTATTCTTTTGGATTACCTAAATGGCTTTGCAGGGGGAAAAGCCATTAATCAAAGGAACCCTCCGGTCAGGAAATAGCTCCATAGAAAATATCTACAACCGTCTCATTTCAGCGCGGAGATTTCTGGCGAAGCTATAAAGCACGGTTTCATGAATGACTGGCCCCACTCCAAACCCATTAATGATGGGATGATTGAACTCTCGTTGACAGAAGAGCCTGACGCACTAAACAAGTCATCAGGTTTGTCAGCAAAGGTTGTTCTGACAGACCAAGGTCACACACTGGATGTCTTGATGTTGCTTGTTAACTTTTGGAATAAACATGGCGTGGGCGCTCGTAATTTTGGCAAATGACAGATAGCAGTTGCACACGAACCTCCAGCCCGTTCTCATTCCGCCGCACAAGGCAACCTTTAGCGCCGGTATGAGACGCACCGTTCGGCGTTCCATTAACTACAATGTAAACCCATCCGCGGCGTAAACGCTCAGGGAAAGTGCTGTAGATTAAAGAGCAAAAGAGACACTGGGTCCAACAAACACAAGGCTTTCATCCAGGAGACCGCTGTTTGCGTCTCGTACGTTACGTTACACTTTCACTTTACAATCAGCTGTTCGTTCGTGTCCTGTTCACGCAATGTATTCTCATACAACGGTTCGTATGATATCTTACGGAAAAGTTATTCCTCTTTTTTCATTTGTTTTCCAATGAATTTCCAGCAATTTCCAGTCTTTTCAAAATGTACTTCCGTCTTCACAGGAAACAACTTCCTTAGGATTAGGCAACAAAACTACTTAGTTAGGTTTAGGAAAAGATCGACTTGGTTAGGTTTAGGCAACATAACTACTTAGATAGGTTTAGGAAAACATCAACTTGGTTAGGTTTAGGCAACATAACTGCTTAGTTAGGTTTAGGAAAAGATCAAACGTTGACAACGTTGACTTCTGTTTTCACACGGGACACGAACGCCGCTCTCCTGGGCGAAAGTCCAGTATTTTTTACATTACTTACCAATTGATTTCATGGGATAAACATGAATTACAGTGCATTACTTTTTGTAGGTATGAACAGTGAATGAGACCAGCCTGGTTCACAACATCAAGTCACATTTTCACTGTGCAAACATAGTAATTTTCAGTCCAACCATGTTATTTTTTTCCCAAACCTAACTAAGTGGTTTCGTTTCCTAATCCTAAGCAAGTGTTTTTGTTTAATTCACAACATGTTGTGTTTACTGCGACAGAAAGATGACGCTGAGGGGTCTGACAAAGCATCAGTATGTGCCGAGGTGGGAGTGAGTTGGAACCTCACAGACCCCGACCTTTAATCATTTCGACCATACATAATCATTTGCAGAGCACATCAAGTTGTCCAGGAAACAAAACCTGACTCATACTGTATGTTGGTCCATTAACCACTGTCAAACAGAATAAATGTGACATATGCAAGAGAGCTGCAAAGAAACACTCACTTCAAAACATTACGCACCTCCACCAGAGCGTCAACATGGAGACAATGAATCTATTTTCCCTTGAGAATTTGCTGTCGCGAATTTCATGGTCATATGAATTTCCTGATGATAAGTTACTCTCTCTGCCTCGGCCGGTAATGCTGTGTTTCATTCATGTAAAACGCTCTCCTCTGGATGTTGTCCTCCTTTGAATCGACTGGGGGGATCTCCAAAACTCCCACATGAAGCATGACAGATAAAGGAAATGGAATTCAGTTGGAAGTTGTCTCAAGCAACAGATAATTTATTCTCCTTTTGTTTCCTTGTTTTTCTTCCTCTCCGCATGGGGTAGGAAAACGCAAACATGTGTTGGTGTGGGCTAATTCATCACACAACAATATGATGGAAAGGATGCATCACATAAATGTATGTTGTTCGTGAATTATAAGATGTTACTACTTGATAATCATGAAGTTAAAATTCTTTAGAACTCGCAAAGCTACAAGAGTAATGAGCGAGGTGGAGTGGGTGGATGAGAGGGTGAATAGGATGTGTGGGGGTAGGTGTTAGTTTGCATTTGTTATCTGTCAGTTGTGTTTGTGCCTTTCTGTGTGAATGGAATAAAAAGCTAATACAAAGCTGGTCACACAGAAGACATTAATCATATCCTATGAGTTCATTTGTAGCTGAGAGCTATCATTTATTATCAAGTTCCAGTTTTGATGGATAGTTTCTGAGCTTTAAATTCTCTATAATTCTGCACGACATAGTTTGTCAAAAGATGCTTTCTTTTCTGCCACTGAAATGGCCAATTACCCCTCTGCACTGTGGTGCTGCTTTCTATCAGTTTTTAGGCCTGGAGGACAGCCACAAGTGTCAGGGATCAGTGTGCTATCAAAGCCTCGTGGGACTAGTAGTTGTTGGATGCATGAGAAAATGATTGCTGTTTTATTTTGGTGCTGGAAATGTGAGGTGATCAAGTCTTGACTAAATTTAGCTTAGCATATTGGGCAGAAAAACCCCAGTTATCATGTTACAGCTTTTCAGAAAGGCTATGAAAGAAAGTCTGTGTGAGAAACTGTATTGTGGAGCTGAGGCCAGTAGAACAAAGGCTGTAGCTTGGAAAAGGGGTGAGACTTCTGCGCTCCATGCAAAACTGCCTTAAGATAAAGTTCTTAAAGTGGCTGTCAGATGCTGCACTGAAGTCAATAGTGAAACTCCCATATACGGTTCTTCAGTGCTCCCTTTTATTTCCTTCAGCCGGAGAAAAAACAGCACTGCCCTGAAAGGAAGGAGATATCGCAGTCCCCGCATGTCCGCTTCTCCAGCAATATTTTAAAGATGACACTCAATTCAGGTGTCAGTTCCAACCATTGTCACTTCATTATACGCCAAGTTTTCTCTTAGCTGGATTATTTCAGCACCGCGGTGGTTGTCTCTTCCCAATTTATGATTTCTCCGCCACACTTGACCCCGTGACGCGGTTTCCATCAAGGTCAGAGAGAAGTGGTTATGAAAAGAAAAAAAACAACATTGTATTCAGATCCAGCTCTAATCTCCTTTCTCAAGATGACGGAGGCAAAGGATCACATATGACCGAAGAGTCTTTATAATGGATTGGAAAAAAAAAAAAAAGATGACGAGAGCCCACGCAATCCCTCCACCCTCTGGTGCAAGAGCTAAATCCCCGAAGGAAACTCCTCATAAACATTCAATTTGTTCGAGGCTGCTCAAAATGTGTTCAGTTTCTCATTTATTGTACCTTTGGTGCATATCCAGTGGAGCGCTGTGGTAGCATGTCGGCCAATCAAATAACCTGGAAACAGGTTTCCTGATTCTGCCATGACTGCCATCATTTCCACCCCTCTGACAGGCCTTCCAATTTAATTCAATTTAATCTAGCTAAATTATACATTGAATTAACTGTATATTAATTCAATTTGATTTGGGTTTAATCAGTGACATGATTTGTTTGTTTAGATCAGCAGGAAGGTTCATAGAGAGGCTGCTGGATTGTGGGATTTAAACGTCATGCTGGATGGTTACGTTTCATATCCCTCACTAAAGGGAGAAAAAATAAGGGATCAAGGGAATGTAAATGCTCCCTCACCTCATCTAAGCCAGAATGAAACTCCACTTTGGCTGCCATTTTCATCCACCCATGTGGAGTTTTCAGGAAAGGGAATAGTGAAAAGAACACATTTGCCTTCACAAATTGCATGAAATCCTGCCCGGGATTTAGTGATAAGGGTTTAGGGCTTGAAGAGACGCACACATTCTGTCAGTGCAGCTTTTGGTAGACGCCATTAAAGCACATTTTATCAGCAGTAAAATAGTGACATTGAGGAGGTAGTTGTCTAATCACCAAGGTTATAATATTCATAACGATTACACTTATAGTGTTTTTTCTGAGTTAGATGCTGCGTCCTTGTTGCAGACAGGCCGTAATGAGAATTGAAACGAGAGTGGATGGGACAGGAGGTATTGCATCACTGTCTGATGCGGGGTCTTCAGTCGGTGCCAGTTAAAGCAGGCAGGTTTGAAACGGGGATGCGGCTCATTTTAGTTGAGCTGCCTCTGCTTTTGGCTTTGTTCAGGCTTGAGGTAAACAGCACACAGACATCGCATGATCTGACTTTAGATGTTTGACGGTGAAATTATTTCACAAATGGACTATTTGCTAAACTTAAAGGTGCTCTATACGATATCCAGAGCATTATTATAGCAGCAAACCACTACATGCTATGTATAGATATAGAAGAGTAATGTCCACCTGAGCAGAGAATGAACTCTGCTCTCATAACACCGTCCCAACCGACGACGTTGTTGCGGAAGCGTAGCACCCACCCTCCGGTTCCCCCTCAGGTTAACACTGTTAGCTCTGTCACCATTGTTTTCACTGTTAGCGCTGTTAGCACAGTTTGCTGCCGTCGCCATGTTGAGAGCCGTGCAGAGACAATAGAAATGCTCCCAATCCTGCATTTAGCACCTTTAACTGAAGAATGCAACGTATTCTTATACAACGGTTCGTATGATATCTCACAAAGAAGTTATTATTCCTTTTTTGTTTCTTTTTCCTACGAATGTCCAGCAACATGTGTCAATTTCCGTTCATTACATGCATACAGTCTTTTCAAAATAAACTTCCGTCTTCACAGGAAACAACTTGATTAGGTTTGGGCAACAAAACTACTTAGTTAGGTTTAGGAAAAGATTGTGGTTTTGCTTAAAATATCTCCGGACGTGGCGTTATTTAAAGTTAAGTATGTAAGTTATGTGACAAATAAATCAACGTTGACTTGTGGTTTCAAACGGGACACGAATGCCGGTCTCCTGGGCGAAAGTCCAGTATTTTTTTTTACCAACTCATCCACCCCGACCTCCTTCCTAGGCGGTGTTCGCCGTTCTTTATATTTCCTGGTTCACGATTAAGTGAATTACACACAAATAGATTTTGTGGGATATACATGAATTATGGTGCATTACTTTTTTGGAGGTAAAGCTACAAACAGTGTATGAGACCAGCCTGAAGAAATGATACATTTTACTGTTACAAATTCTGAAGGGAGAGCAGCCCGACCGACAAGAAGCAGAACTGTGGATCTCACTGTAGTCGCAGCTCTGGGGTCAATATTGCAAACAGAGTTTCGACTCCAACACAAACAATTTAGATCCTCGTGCTCCCGCTGATCCAAACATTTACTTATCCAGATTTACTTCCAGTTATTGCCTGAAAAGACAGAGCAGGCTTTTGCCCGGCAGCAGAGTGTGGATGCTGTTAGAAGACGCACCATATGATTGATGACTTAACATTTGACATGGTTGTCTGTCAACTAGCTCTTTGTGTTTTATCACTTTCACACAGTGCGCCTACTGACACAAATTTAAGATTCAGGTCAACGTTGAGACCTTTTTAACCTCTAATCAGCATAGATGTAGCACCACGCAAGCACTGAGGATTCTGACTTTAATTATGGACTATTATTATAATTGTGGGATGAACACAGAGGTCACAGGATCTTTTCAAATTGACCCTTACAGTTCTGTTTTTGTTCTCAGCTTAGACTAATGTTCTTTGTGAGGTTTCATATAGGAGAAGCAATGCTATATTTTACAGTTATCTACATAGAAATGAGCAGAAACCCTTGATGAAAGGCCATTTATTGTCCATTAATAGATACTTCCAAGGGCATGCAGGCTGTTACAGGAAAACTCATCTGTCTTCATCATTTTTGGTTCGGTTTTCGGATGATATAGTGACGATGAACGGGATTGAAAAGAGAGATATAATACCATTGCATGCAATTAGATTCAGACCCATGCAAGAGCTGAAAATGGAAGATTTCCCAGGGGGTTGTACTAATCCACTCAAGTGCCATGGCACCTTGTCACGCACCTCTTTAAACAAATCATATTTTTATCTTGGCGTAAGGTCACACTATTTATATGCATTTCTGCGGCTGCCAAAATTATTAGTTGGCATTACTTCTTAAAACATTATAGACAGTTCTGGGTAGCAATTTACCTTAACTGGGCATTCATAAGGAACCCATTACACATCCGTGAATGCACTGTGCTTGTGGAACAACAGCACCATGGGACAGCCATGTCGAGTCTGGGGGTCTCAAAATTGCAGTGTAGATGATGAATGCATTTAGCGAGACTCCATCATCAAGCAGCTGCTGGTGAAAATGAAAAGACTGGCAACATTCATCAACACTTGCACACAAATTCAAGTGTGTTTCATGACTAAATAGGTTGCACATAATCATCGACACCGCACTAATAATGCGATCCGCTGTAATAACACTGATGCTTACCATGTGTTAACCCGCGTCAGCGGCTACATGTACTTGATTCTCATTCCTGTCCCACTTACTCACCTGACTTTTGCGTCGATGTATGGAGCTGCTATAACTGGCCTATAATAGTTCATACAGACAAATGCTCTCATTATGAGGTTAAGAGGCTTGGCTTGCTATGATATTTACCCGACTTGCACAGCATTATGGTTAACCTACTTTTGCTCATTCAAAGAGGGGAGGGGGTAGCTGGCAGCTGCTATTCATACTTTTATGCCAACGGACTGATCTATCTGTGGGCGAAACACCACGATAGGTGGATAAGGATATTCTCTCAAATGCTTTATTTATGATGACAGCGCTCCCCATTTGAGGGGGGTATCAAAGTTGCATGAAAACAGCTTAACCTATGTGCCCTAACCAGAGTATCGCTAATAGTGAGATTAAAGCTGCTGGTGTGTGAGAGACAATCTCCAAAGCTATACTTGGAAAATTCCCAGTCTACCAGTTGCTGCAACCAGTGAACCTTAAAACGTCTATTGCTTGCTGTTAGATTACTTTGCTGATTTGTAACCAACAGATGACCCAGAAAACTTCATTTCAGTCACAGTGCTACATGTTTAATGTTTTATTGACTGAGCTGTAGTGTAATGATAAAACTAATGTGGCTTACTCATCCCTAGCTACCGATACAAACATTCTTCCTCAAGCATTATAATGCAACGAAAACTGTCGGTAGGATGGAAAAATCCATATGTAGCATTTTTAAACAGACTAGCGATAAACAAATCAAAATAGCCAATTACTGCAAACACTGCGCTACAGCGGAAAGCTGTTTGTTAGAGGGAAGAGAGTTAAGGACAGTGGAAGAAAAGGCAACTCAGGAATAATTTGAGTTCAAGTGCTAATTTAAGGGTCGAAAACTTAAAGGTGCAGTGTGTAGGATCCGGCGGTATCTAGTGAGGTTGCAGATTGCAACCGAGTGAAACGTCTCCCGTGTGCCAAGCGTTGCCAAACTACGGTGGCCAACGCGAAAACGTGAAAACGCGAATGGCCCTATCTGGAGCCAGTGTTTGATTAATCCGTTATGATGGGCTACTGTAGAAACATGTTGGCCGGCTCCGTGAAGAGGACCCGCTCTGTATGTAGATATAAACGGCTCATTCTAAGGTAACAGAAACACAATGATTCTTTTTTTCTGGTGATTACACACCAAAGAAAGCATACTTATTAATATTATATTCTATTTCTGCCAATGGATCCCCCTAAATGTTACACACTATAACTTTAATGACAACATAATTATTCAAATCAATAAACTGTGTTTGTTAATTTTCCCATAACAGTACAGACGCATTTACAATTTGCCTCTATTTTACATAAAATGTGAAACTTGTCTGAGACAGCTAATCCATTTAAGTGGACTTTCATCTCTGTTATGCTTTGTATATACATCCATTTGTATATACCTAAATGGTGCACTCAGTGATGCTCTCAGACTTAAAGGCACTGCACAGGCGTTTTTAGTTATACCGGCGTATCAGACCTGTGTTGGATGTGAGGTCCCCAAACTCTCATGTACTAATAATCATAAAGGTGTAAATTGACTAACCCTAACAGGTGCAATAAAACAGGAGAGTGAGGGAGATTCAGTTGAGCACTCGTCTGTACACACCCACACAGTCAGCCACTCAGGCGAGGTTTAATCAGCCAAAATGAGCGAAAACACTTGGGTGGACCATGATGGTAAGGGCTTTAATATCAGTGGAACTGCTTCAAAACAGCAAACTTTTAAATGCAAGAAAATCTACTTTGCATTATCCTCTTCACAACATCCATGTTTGCTTATATTTTATCTTGGGGGTTTGATTTTCTGACAATATTTGTTACAAATGTAATGTTTTTTGAGAGCTGACACTCAAATCAAGGATTTCAGAGTGTTTTTGAATGCACCAAAGAGAGGTTGAGTACCGTCACAACTACTGCACAACACAATGATGAGTAAAAGTAAATAAATTTGCAGTGCGACACTGTAGGTCACCTATCTATGAGACGTTTCAGCTCTCTGCAAGTTGATTTGAATAATGAATTGAAATGGATCGAAACCAATGGCTGCCTATTGGAAGTTAACCTGACGCGCCAGATTGTTTGCTACATAGAACCATCTGAGAAGCCGTCATTGGAAACTGTTTAGAAAAGGGCAGGCACTTTCAAAAAACACTTGGCAGTTGACTGGATGAACCATCTGTCAATCAAACTCTTGCCGAAGCCAGTCGGGAGAAGAGCGGAAACATAATTTCCATCGAGAAAAGTCTTCAGTGGCGTTCTTTGCTCTTCTTTCAATGAAGAAGAACTCTCCAGTTCTGATTGAACTGATGCTATTGCAGCATCTACGCTAACCTCTGTGTCGTCACACACAACTAAGCCACGCCTGCCTGACAAGATAGCAGCCATGCGAGGTAAATTGGAAGTAGCAATCCAAATACTTGTGCAGTTAATGTGCTAATGTGTACAAACTCATGCAAACTGTAAAAAAAAAGCCCAACTAACTCATACTGAAACAGCCTCCAACCAAGGTGGCTGCATTATTAACTTCAGAGTTAACTCACAGCAAATGCTAATGAGAACTCTCCTCTTTAATAGCTTTAGAAGCTATACAAAATGCAGAGCTCAACATTCAATAGGCTCTATACAGAACTTTGTGACATCCTTACTTTTACCGTTACCTTCACAGTCGAACAGCTGAACAGCGTGGAGACCTGCTGTGTCTGAAAACCCCAAGGATGGTGCACTTATGCCTGCGTGACACTTAATCGGGCCACCCTATTCAACTTCTACCATTTTCGTCAGACAGACAGGTTTCGCACTACACCAAACTGTGTATTGATTCAATAAACTGTCTATTGATTCTAAAAGGCTGGGCATGCTCTATACTCCGTCTCTCTCTGTCTAGTGCTGCCTTTCTCTCTCTCTCTCTCTTTCTCTCTCTCTCTCTCTCTCCGTCTCACCTTTGAAATTTTCCATCTTATTTGTGACGGCAGACAAAGCACTTAAAGGGTGAAGCTTTTTAGACCCAGGACGTTTGAGCAGATGACAGAGTGCATTAGCTTTTCCACTTTATGCAGATATTGGCCCACTTTGTCACTAAAAAGGCATGCAGAGGACTATTTTTGCCCAATTCAAAGTGAGGAAAGTGTGTCATGACCCAGTAACACATAGTGAAACCTGTGTGAAGTCCTGCCGGAGCGCTTCCCTTATGCTATATCCTTTTTTGGCGTTAAACATTAATCGTGATTGACAGATTGGCGTGCATTTGAACTCCTCCCAGAGGAGGACGCCATAAGTAACACCTTTTTTTAACAAGCGCTCAAAATGAAATGGCTGTGTAGTCTGGATTTTCTGTCAGACGGGGTCAATAACAGGGGTTGTTAATTCCTGTGGGTCTGAATGAAAGCTAAATGCAGTCAACAATGTCATACTCGGGAGCAGAACAATGTTTAAAGGACGGTATTTTGCAAAAGCCTCCCAGACTGCCCTGTCAGGTCTGTCTACAGTCACAAAGGGAAAATAAATTGTGAAAGTGCAGTTGCCTCAACACATGCATAATCTTACAGCGCTACTTTGAATCCAAATTAAGGAAATCATTACTGAATAGTGAAAGTTGACATTTACATTTATTTCCATGTCACTGTGCTCCGTAGAATTTTAACAACACATTAATCAATTTGGTTAACCGTTCGGCTTTTTCTCTCTGCGTTTTCAGGAGTCTGTACGCTAAATATGAAGCTATAGCCAGCTGCCAGTTAGCTTAGCATAAAGACAGGAGCGTATCTATGTTCCCATGGTACTATGTTCCCAAGGTCCTATGCTCCTAGGGTCCTATGTTCCTAGGGTCCTATGTTCACAGAGTCCTATGTTCCCAGGGTCCTGTTTCTAGGGTCCTATGTTCCCAAGGTCCTATGTTCCTAGGGTCTATGTTCCCAAGGGTCCTATGTTCCCAAGGTCCTATATCCCAGGATCCTATGTTTCCCAGTTAAATATCTGTTAAGACACATTAGGTAAACTTTTCAAAAGCCTGGCTCTGTCTAATCATAACCATTTTTTACACTTCGTTTTTTTTCGTACTAATTAAACAAATTAGATATAATGTGTTAATTAGTGAGCTTTAGAGGTGTTTTGTTACTTTCAGACAGAGCTAGGCTAGCTGTTTCCCCCTGTTTCAAATCAAATCAAATCAAATCAATTTTATTTGTATAGCCCAAAATCACAAATCACAAATTTGCCTCGGGGGGCTTTACAATCTGTACAGGATACAACACCCTCTGTCCTTGACAATGCAACCCTCACATCGGCTAAGGAAAAACTTAACCACAAAAAAACCCTTTTAACTGGGAGGAAAAATGGAAGTCTTTGTGCTAAGCTAAGCTAACCGGTTGCTGGCTATAGCTTCATATTTGCAGTAGAGAACTCCTGGCAAGAGAGCGAAAAAGCATATTTCCCAAAATGTCGAACTATTATTTGAATCCAGATTTAACCTAATGACAATGACAGCAAACTACTATTCGTAAAACCTGTTAGTGTCACCTTTTGGATCGTGTCAAGGCATTTTGTCACTTGGTGTAACAAAATTATGGTGAAAAAGGGGTATGACAAATGTTCACACTTTAAATTATGTCATTAAAAATGAATGCACGCGTTAATGAATTACTGAATGAATGAATTAACAGTGTGTACCATACAAAGTGATTCTCAAAGCAGCACCTCTTTAGCATTAAATTCAGAGGCATCACATTTAGCCCACATTACCTAATTAGGTGCAGTTTCTGCTGTTTATGTGCAAGTTTGTTTTCTACGCTTAAAACAAACATGCAAATAAACCTAGAAGCCGCATTTTAATATGTTCGCCCTGAAGGCATGCACGCTGTGCTCAATGACATCTCTCGGTTAAAATGAAAACTACACTCTCTATAATGCTTGTGTGTTGTGCTCGCTGTTGTTTCCCCACCAACAGTTCGCAGCCAAGTGGAACCATCTCCCATAGCATTCGGTGGAGGTGGAAGACGAGCTCTTAATCGGCTGTGTTATTGAATTATTGAATTAAAAGCTTAAGTACTCAGGGTGAGCATGTCAATTTTTCACAACTGAATGGTACACTGCTCATTCCATTTTCATCTGAATAGATCATTTGTGTATGTAAAATGTAGAAGAATGGAGGTATTACACAGATCTGTTTCATTGTCTGTAATTCCCTTTCACTGTGACTGTAATCATTCTGAGAGACAAGTCATATTCATTCAACACTGCATGCTAGTCCTTAATCTGCATTCAGCTCCCCTCAACAACATAGCACTTGCATCTGTACTGTAGCACAGTCTTAATTAAGAAAGGTTTTGGTTCAAAGCAAATTCTGCATAATTATGGCACAAGTGGAAGTTTAACCTGTTTTACTTCCTTGTGATGTATGACAGTGATATAGTGTTAAAAAAATTGGAGGAGTGAGTGTCGCAGCAAATGGTTCAACCCTTTTCTACTTGACATTCTGCTCACCTGTCTTCATCCCCCGTGCTCTGATACCCTGGGACTGATACAGATAAAATGATGTGATGTTTCTGTCTGTATTTCAATGGGATGAGTTGCTGTGACCCACGCAATCTCCCTCTCAAAGAGTATTTCAACTTATGCAGATGAGCTCATCAGAGCTTGCCTGCTGAGATGAGACATCTAGGTCTGGAATTGTGTCAATACCAGCACCAAAACAAATGCAAATCAAAATCCAAATTAATGTGTTTTCCCTGAGGAGAAAACTGAGTCGCACTTATAGTCAAGCTCTCAGTAGATGACAGGATTCTGTTATCCAGAGCTCATGGAAAACAAGGCGTTCTCAAACCGCTCACCGAGCCGGGGTACAAAAGTCAGTGTCTCCAGATGGAGAAACTAAACTAAACTAAAGTATAAAGAAACAGGATGCTTTTGTGTGATTATTTCGCAGATGAAAAACAGAAAACATTTCTAGGATTCCTAAGTTTAGTGATCTACCTCGGTGAACATCCATGTTTATATTTAATCGTTCTATATAGACAAGCATAGTGGATACGTGCTGGGTTTTCGAAATAACGTTACTCTGGTCGCAGCAACATTTATGTCCTCGTCTTCTGCTTGGAAGAATAAGAAGCAGCCACGTTGGAGAAAAACAGGTAATGTTTGCAGAGAAATGAGCGAATGGATGGATTGCAGCAGTTAGAGCTGGTCTAATATGTCTGCAGACCGTGGCCTTCTGTCACTACACCCACCCTTTCTGCATTTGATTGAATACTAAATAGTGCACAATGCATAAAGTATAAACAGCAAATTTGCACATGCGCTCTCGCAAATCTAATAAAAAAGAGAGCAGATGATGGACATCTGGAAATCTCTCCAGTGAAGATGCTGCATTTTTTTTGTTTGTTGTATAATTCTCTTTTTTTTTATTGACTTGCGATAACCTTTAATGCACTATTTGTTCAATCCTTTGCTGCCACCATGACCCACTTTCCCCCACAGGGATCATTAAAATTTCATTTTATTCATCAAAGAATTCATTGCAAAAAGTCTTGTAACTGCTAGTTGCAGCTGAATGTTAACTTTTTTTTTTTTTGGTTAGATTCATGTCTCGTCATTTGTCAGACGCATTCATAAATAAACCTATAATCACAAGTAACTGACAGCAACTCAGCGTGAGTTTCCATCTCCACCTCATCATGCAAACTTATAATAAAAGCATTGAGCAGAGGAAGTCAACTCATATTCCATTGGGTGCACTAATACACAGTGCCTGATTTTATTTGCGTTTTTGAATATAAATAGCCGTGTAAAATGTTGATTGTGTTTTTTTGTTTTTTTCAAGTTCCCCTAGCTAGGATCTAGACTACTGCTAGATAACATGTGCTGGTATACAGTATATAGCTAAAGATGGCACGTTTGCAGAGTGCTTTTTCTCATGAACACGTATTAAGCACCTTGTAGACATAAATGCACTTCTTCCTCACATAAAAACATGACAGCTTTGGGAGTTGTCACCAGTCAAAAATAATTGCCTTCCATGCACACAGTGTATACAAATTTAATAAAATACACAACAAGTACAGTAGCCCACATTCACGTGTAAGCTCAGCTTATTTTCACATAAACTGCAGAGGACGACGATAAAATTACAAATACATTCTTAAAAAACTGTTTTTATATTGGAACCTCAAATGGTTTTATGAAAAGGGACATTCCCTGTTGCACCACCATTAACAGTTCATAAGACACTTCACTTTTTGTATTTAACGTCACTGATATGTATTTCAGTTGCCTGTGATATTCAAAGAGATGTTCCTTATACACTAAATGGAGACAGGGAAGCTTCACTGTACAAAAGCAGACAGGACTCAATAGCTTAACAGTAGCAATTTGTTTCACAGCCTCACAAAATTGGAGCTTGAAATGTGTAAAATACAGACATCTAAATTGACAGGTACGGTACACCATGGAAACACTTGAAGTCAGGTAAGCACGGATTTTACCCCCAAACCTTCACAGCAGTCAAGGACACATATTTCACCTAAACACAACAAGTCACAAACTCAAAAATAAAAACAAAACAGACAAAGCAGATGGTTTTTGGTTATACAATGCGTGTCTGGACACCTCTGTGGGTCAAAATAAATCACCTCTTGGTCATTAATCTGTGATATCATCATCACGCCTCGTGGCAGGTGAGAGCGAGCGGGACTACCTGTCCCCATCAGTTGCCAGTGTCCCGTGGGTCGAGAGCACAATCTGACCCCCCGCACTCCTGGCTGATGACAGAGCTGTGAATGAGGCTGCTTGACAGGGACTTGGGCCTGAGCTCGCGGGTCAGGTAGGAGGGCTCCTCCAATTCGGTGTGCAGCGGGGAGCACTGGCCATCTGGAGGGCCATAGGCACTGCTGTCTGAACCCCCCTCCCTCTCTTCTTTGGACTCTTGGCTGGCCAAGTCCAGGGGCATACTACTACTCTTGGTGGGACTACTGGACGCAGATGGACTCTCCTGCAGCGGTGGGCTTAGTGCACGCTGTGATTTTAAGTAAGGTTTGACATTGGCCACGAGGATTGTACTGTCCCGCTGCTCCTTTCCAAACGTGCTGAGGGTTTTTCTGCTGCTGCTGCTGCAGCTGATGGTGCCATAAATCTCTGTCTCTACCATGGCATCCATTCCCACAGGGATGAAAAGGTTGGTGCGATTATCGGCGCTGTCTGCTTGGCTTCCTACCCGTAACTTTGGCATCCAGCATCTGTCAGAATGTCCCAGTGCACGACATTCGTCGGTGCAGTGGGCTGATTTGTCTTGCTCTGCAAAAACAGTTAAACATTTGTTATTGGACCCTGCTGGGGTAAGAATAAACAACCTAGAAGAGAATGTGGATGACATTTTGAAGGATGAGCAACGATAATAAAACACTTCAACAAACACAAATTCAAGCACTATTCTTAAAATCCTACTTACAATAATATCTTTCTTGATATTTAGTATGCATCACTAGAGTTTTTCAGAATAAAGTAAGAACCAGCAGCCTGTTGCGACAGCTATGGGGGAGTTTAAATTTAGCAATGTTGTTGTGATATTCTAAAGTGCAGGCTTTTCTATTCTAGACATAATGAAAGCTTAAAATGCCAACATCATACATACGTCATGCTGGTCAATGTTGCAAATGAGTAATTCAAGCTATCCACGAAGCCTTTTCCCTCTGCTATTCTCAACAACCTGTGTAGGTGTTTCCTGGAAAATATCATCTGGTGCAGAGGAAGTGATGTGTTGCTCATTTACATTTCCAGCAGCAGCAGTTTGTCTTGAATACACAGAAAAACAACTGTGAAATTTGCATGAGCAGTGATATTTCTGATCAGAAAGTGGTGAGAAATTCTGTAGTTAGAATATTGTTAGGGCTCATTATTTCCATCACAAACTATAGATGGAAATTTCTAGGTGCTAATTTTGGATATTCGGAAATTGGTTGAAAATCAGATCAATATCTAAGATTAAAATTCAAGGTGAAATTGGATCTTGGAAATTCCATTTGTAGCACAAACACTCATTAGTTTGACCTTTATTAATTCTTCTAATTACTTTGAGGGACTCTGGTGCATGTCTCAGCAGCTCATTTGCATGTCCTGCACATTTTTCATTTCACTTCTTATTAAAGGACCTAAATTGTGACAAAGTGTTTTAGTCAACACCACCTGAACCGAGACCAGGTCATGACTAAGACCAGAGTGTATCGAGAGACCGAGACAAGACCAAGACTTTGAGGGGTTGAGACCAGGTCATGACCAAGACCAGACTGTATCGAGAGACCGAGACAAGACCAAGACTTTGACGGGTTGAGACCAGGTCATGACTAAGACCAGAGTCAATCGAGAGACCGAGACAAGACCAAGACTTTGAGGGGTTGAGACCAGGTCATGACCAAGACCAGACTGTATCGAGAGACCGAGACAAGACCAAGACTTTGAGGGGTTGAGACCAAGTCAAGACCAGACCAGTGTCCCACACTGCATGACACACTTACGTTAACGTGTGGAAGATGCAAACGATAGGCACACCTAAAATTGAACTGAAAGATCCACATTTGCATAACAACACCCACAGAAGCCTGTCTGCCACACTGCCCCTGTGTAAGATCCTTGTGTCTTTCTACAGATCTCAATAGTCCAGCGTGACAGCTTGAGTGTCAGCAACCACTAACTCTTTGCTGTCTGTATTATATGATTTTATTATTATTATTATTATTTATTTTTCATTTATTTTATTTTTTTAATATTTATTTTTCCTTCTTTACTGTCTCTGTGATTACATCATTTAATTCCATGTTTCACCTGCCAAATCTTCCATGTGTACCACGCTATCTCAATCATGTGGGGTGGTGGGTATTATTTAGTTGTCTCATAGGAGCCCTGGTTTGAGGGAATATGAGGCCAGCATGACAACGTTGCAAAAATATGTAAATTACCAGTCCCTTTATAATTGCACTGTTGTACTATACCTTTGTGCCCATTAAAAACACAGAAAACAAATGTAGATTTCTCCTTGTTGTCCCCTTTCATTGCCATATACTGTATATGTGTGTATGTATAAGTGAGTACCATGAGAAATGTCTTGATAACAAGAGGACCTTGTTAACTATAAACAGATAAACGGTGGTCAACATTTTTTTTTTTTGCAGCAAGAATTTTCAAACTAGTTTTGGATGTGTGGGAACATAAAGACGTGACCCCCCCCACAGACTCTAGGGTTAGGACTAGGTTTCAACACACATCAAACATCACATTGATTTTAAGACAAAAATTAAGATTTTCATTTTCATAAATAACTGTATTTATTATGATATAAAGAAACATTTTATCCCTGATATTGTTGGTTTAAAGTGTTTAGTTAGTTTCACTACAATTTACATTTTTATTAACAAATAAGTGCGGCCAGGCAGATGAAAAAGTGTGAGAAAGAGAGTTACAGGGGTGAAAAGTTCTTTCTTTCTTTCTTTCTTTCTTTCTTCATTTGTTACCTCAATGCAGAAAAGGAGGGAGGGAAGGCGCCCACCGGCATTTTTTTCTTAATTATTATTATTGTTTCTTTCTTTTAGAGGGCGACCAGCGCCCCCCAGAAGGTGGCACCCATAGAAGACCGCTTATATGGCCTATAGTAGTAGAATTTCAAATTGAGGGGCGGTCATTTATGTTATGTTATGTTATTCTTGACAACTTTTAGAATTGAAGTGCTGATTATTCCATGCCTGAAGTAGACTTGAGCTGCATTAGTTGATGCTGAAAACCAAGCCAAACGCCACAGGACTGTACAACATGTGCGAGTGGCTGTGTATTAGTGTCAGCGATAAAAAGTGGAGCGATGGGCGAGGCTCTATCTTTGTGCCGTAACTCAGTCTTTTACATTTTCACACCACATCTAACCCTGCTAGACATGAAATAAGCAAACCGAGAGTGACGCACAGAATGAGACAATTTCCACTGTGTTATGATGAAGAAGGTGTCATTTTTTTTCTTCATCTGTAGCCATTACATTACGCCATCAAAATTTATTTGACAATGATGCATCGAGGTATTTTGCATGTTGAGGCATGAAAACAAAATGTCAAACGTGTCTTTGTAAATTGGTAGCAAAATGACAGTTTACTTTCATTTGTTATACACGGGAGCCGAATTTCATTTGTAAAAGTATAAATGTAATATTCCTGTTGTTCTGATGACTGATTTCACTCTGATAAATGCTTTCTTTGCTGTGATTGCCACGAGGTCTTAAGGACATCCTTTACGTTAAACAAAATTGAAATATTGATCACTGAATTGATAAGAAGTTGGTTATTTATTCGGGTTTTGTACATCGTGTTTCCTGTCAAACTCTTAAGAAATGAATGAATGAGCCGGTAAAACACACAAAAGACAACACACACCACATCAGCAACATTTCCAATTCTATGAAGATGTCT
Organism: Sebastolobus alascanus; assembly: GCA_916701645.2. Lineage (NCBI taxonomy): Eukaryota > Metazoa > Chordata > Actinopteri > Perciformes > Sebastidae > Sebastolobus > Sebastolobus alascanus. The sequence goes on from CAKAOJ020000059.1 coordinate 1,585,455, forward strand.
CTGCCCACAGGAACCAAATGTTCTTAGTAAAATATTATGACAGAAAGTTCTCACACAGTCACACATTAACACTTCACATCCCTTCTCTCTCATAAATCCATCTCCAGAAATTCCAACCAAAACACTGAACCTGTTTTTTTTTTTTTCTCCACAATATTTCATCCAATCACAACATGGCTCCACTGATCAGCTCTCGTAGCTTTGGTCTATAAATAAGGCTTCGCTATCTTGCTCACATGCCATTCTGTGATATCAAAGACAATGAGCGAGTGATTAACTGCGAATGAGGCACTTGATCTCATTTCTAAACCTTAACCCTGATGAGGACGAGAATATCAGCCTGGAACGAGGAAAGGATCCACATGACATGATGAGGCTCTTCCTGGAAGAGGTGGGGAGCTCCTCTTGTTCAAAGGCAACACTACCTGCCTCGCACACACCAGCCTCGGCCAGTTTACTGGAGGAAGTTCTAACAAGAAAAAAAGAAAAGAAAAAAAAAAAAGATACCGTCTCTGCTCCACAACCCCCAAGAAGAGATGTGAAAACCAGCAGCATGTGCCACACATGTGAGGCAAGCTCATTTGCAAAGTGCCACCACTATCACATGCTGCTACTCAAGTCCACACACACACACACACACACACTTGCAGCCACAGGACAAAATGGAACTGTTAATTCGATGACTGGACGGAGATTTAACAAGCTAAATGGGGCTGTTAATTTAACACCATAACTGTTTTAGAGATTTCATAAAGAATGCTTGCATTAAAGGAAAATGCATCTCTATATTGTCTGCCAAAAAATATGTATCACATTCGGCCTTTATGGGCTACAGTCATTTCTTTATGACATTATGTGTTTTTTATGTGCGTACTTAATTGCTTTAGGATTATGGCCGCCATTTTGTATCATGTGATCTAATCGTAAGAGCTTTTTCATCACACGCACGTTTGCCTGAGAAAGACAGACGTGAATGTGTTGATGCAGGTAGACACATTTTTGGGGAGATTGCAAATTTCACTGTGCTGAAAACTTATCCTTTTCCTATGTAGACCTATGGCGTTTTTTGTTCTGCATCTAAAGGACCAATATGTATATATTTACTGTAATAAATCATAAAATGACCATCACATATCATCAGAGATTAAGGAAACATGCTAAATTGAAATACTGGCTTCTCTGACAACAATGCTACAGCCGGTATGTTCTCCTTTTAAATTTCTCCTTTGCTGGCCAGAGGCTAACGCGGTCGGGTCTAGAAGGTTACCCTAAAATTGCGAAAACGTGCGCTAACTGCTATTAGTCACACCTGAGGAGCGGACGAGCCACGGTTCCAATGCTTTGATTTTGGACTGCTGTTACCCATTTTAAACGCTAGCTGTCAGTGCTACATATAGTTCCTTTAACTGGATACTGTGTATGCTTTGAGTATAGAGTGTTCCAGGGATGACGTATTTTTGTAGGCCAACCAGGAAGTTAGCATCGCCCTGGTTCCCTTGTCAAAAAGCCAATGGGATTTTCCCATTGGGTTTTGGGTTATTGCAGAAAATAAGCTTTGCGGCGAACACACGTTTATGATACTTACACGTTTTGTTCCGTAAGATAATCTTCACAAATGAACACCACTTCTATGATTTTTGAAGTGTGAATGCAATCGCCAGAAATAAAAAGCCAACGTTAGATTATAGCCGAACTACACCACGGTCGCATGAGTGCGAGTATACACAATGAGGCTGTAAAGGCGGACGTGTCGGCTTCAAATTTCATGAGTGGGATATGTGTTAATATATTTTATGTCGTAGAACAAAACGCAAAGCAAATTCTCTTCAGCTTGTGTTAACCACAGACCTTATTCCAGGCATCTAACTAAAAACTCCTTCAAAAAACCCATTGACTTCCAGACGAAGGAACCGGAAGTGATAAAATGCTACCTCATTTCCGGGTTAAGGACTCATTCCTGTAGCACTCTATGCTCTTTTGTAGTGTGTGACAGTCCAGTCCGGTCTCAGGCGTAAAAATAGCACAATATTTACAAGGACATTCCGTGTGTCATGAGGACGCATTTTAGGCTTTTCGTGTGTCATTTGTACGCCATGCAAGAAAAGTATGGTAACGTCCGCAGTTAGGTTTAGGCAATAAAAACACTCACTTAGGACGAGGCAGGAAAAACGTCATGGTTGGCCTTAAAATAAGTAAGTAAACTAAGTAAATACTTTCAGAAACAATGTAACAGAAGTACAATACGTCACAAACATTACTAAAAAATACGATGCAAACGTCACTAATGTAACTTACAAAACAAGACACCGGTCTCGAACACCGGTCTCCTGGTTGAAAGTCCTGTGTTTGTTGGACCCATCCACCTCCCCACTTGCCCACCATAAGCAGTTTTTCTCACTTGTTATTTTACGTCACCAGCTCTGAGCGTAGCATATTCACACGGATGCGTTGACATTGCAGTCAGTACAGACTACATGGCGTACAAACGACACGCCAAAAGCAACGGTTGTGCCATTTATACGCCTTTTAGTGCGACCCGGCTGGACAGTCTCTAAATGTTGTGTGTATTTATTGTTGTAACAGTGTTTTTATGCTGCCCCCTTGGCCAGGTTTCTCCTGAAAAAGATATTTTGATCTCAACAAGACTTTTATCTGTTCAAATAAACACAAGACTGAAATGAAAAGAATGTGAGAATGTCTCATAGTATAAATTAAGTTGGTTTAAAATAAAATTAGATTGCAATAATGATCCTAATTAGATGTATTGTGCCTTTTAAAAAGTTCGTCGAGCAGGTCAGGTGCTAGCTTATATAGCTAACCAACAGAGAAGCATGGTGTTTACAGTTTAAGTGGTTAAGTCTGTTTTCAATTATTGATTGGATACTAACCTCAGTACAGTAAGTTTGTGATGCAAATTTAATTTTAATTTTTGTCTAATTTCAATACTGTGATTTTCTTTTTTTACCCCTGTCATGTTACGTATTATGTGAACTTGCATTGTTACATACTTAGCATAGAGCATTCTGGTGTTATCTCTGTCAGGAATAAGATCAAGAGAAAACACACATTTGAGTTCAAAAATGCATTTTACATCAAAAGGGAGAACTAAATGATGGCTTTGATTTGGCAAAACCGCAACACAGATCCTGCATATTATAACTGCTACGCTTTGAAGCAACTACACCCCAGATTACAGCTCTGCGGCCCTGCGCATTTGTGTTTCTACGCCTTTTTTTTTTTTTTCTTTTCTAGCGCCATAGAGAAAAGTATTTTTTAAGGCACGGATGCACAAGACCAGAACAATAAGCATGAGCGAGGAGAGGCCGGGAGATGCTGAATTCATTTCCATGGTACCTATCACCACTGCAGAGGAGCTAGCAGATGATGCTGATGCAAAGGGATGTATGTGCTTAGAAGGTTAAGAAAAAAATACAGTAGGGTATTTTTTTGTTATTGTGCTATTTGTCTCACTATATAACCAATTTAAGGATCATGTCTGCATGTTTACATTTAATTCAAAGGTTTTTATTATTTTTCCTGTCATAATCACACCTATATGATCAGCCGCTACAGTTTTTGTATAAAAAAAAGCTATTAATTACATGAAGTACATGTATCGCAGTACCGTTAGTAGCTTTATCATTTCTATTATTTAAAAACAAAAATGCAGATGTAAGAGGAAGCGAGGGTGCTCTCACCTATTGTGCCTGACATTGGCTTTCCATTTTCCATTTTCCATTTCATCACTGCATAAAAATTTGTTAAATAACAGCTCTAATATGACAGAGTTACACAATGGCTTCATAGAGTCCACCGCATTTACATAGTCACATAATAGACTCATGACAAAGTGACAAAATAGCTGTGATCTTATGGGCTACTGTGAGCGGAACAATACCATGTTCTCAAAAAACAAAGAAAACCGCCTGCCCATTATAAATAGAATCAGAGAAAGCCTAGCAACATACCCACTGTGCATCTGGTGTCTGCGAGAGCGAATAAATATTCAGAGTGCATGATGGTGGAAGCTGCACAGGTGCATATATTACCTGTATCAAAGCAGCCAGGAGACTAGAGGGATGGTAAAGGTAAAGACATAAAAGCAATACTACTTAACCCGCAAGCTTTTGTGTTGGTGCATTTGGAGCTAAAATTCTGTGGTGTCTCCATTTTGGATAATAGCGCTATCTTGTCAGAATCTGCAAAACAGTGGCTTTGTAGTTCAATAAATGGACCTGTATGTGTGTGTGTGTGTGTGTGTGTGTGTGTGTGTGAGTGTGAGTGTGGGTGTGAGTGAGAGACGAAGCAGTGTGTGGGTTGTTTCGTGTGATCAGGTCTTAGGCATTATGCGTAATGCAGATCTTCCGTCTTGTACTCGGCAGACAGTGACACCATTTAATGTTCAACTGACCAACCCCCAAGAGAGAGAACACCATTTAGTCTAACCATTAGTTTTGTTTTTCAACTACATTGCCCACATGCAGCAGCAAAACACGTTAATATTAAAAGCAATGCCCCACTTCTTTGCATTCCTCTTATCTAACAAACGCAGGTCTATAAATTAACCGACGTTCCTGTCAAGCGAGCGTCAGCGCCGCACATGTAAATATTCAGTCTCGCATGTACAAAACATCGCTTTCAATATATGTCTGTTTGACTGGCCTTAGAACTTGGGCTGAATCAGATTCAGAAATGTGCTGCAAAAAAAAAAAAGAAAAAGTGATTGAATTTACACCTCCCACAGAGTCAAGTTTGGTCTGCCATAATTCCTCAGAGCACACACGTGCACACACACACAAATGCACAAAAGTGAGACAGATAGAGAGAGAGAGAGAGAGATTCACACATCCTTCTGGCAGCCGCAAGAGTGTTTCCATCCCTGCCCTCCTGAGCATGCCGCAAACAAACAGTTCATAGCAATGTAAATGGTGTGGAAAGTACTGCATAGGGACATGATGACCAGAGCCATTCTCTAGCAAAGGCTCGCACAAAGGAAATGAGAAACACCACCACTTCACTCAAGTCCCCCATTATCTTTTATCTCACCAGTGAGAGTTGCTTTCATATTTCCAGTTTATATCCACAACAGCTAAATATATCAGGCCCCTATCGGGTCAGCCAGGTTGCAACAGATTGACAATCATCTATGATTATACTCCTGGCATGTGCGGATCGTTTCAGATTTGCGAAATAAAATGTAACATTTCTATTTTCGGTTGCAAGGCAAAGCTCCTCTCTCCAAAAAAACAGTGTAACCGCGCAGCAAAACCGATAATAGCTGAGAAAATCTTTCCAAGCAAAAGGTGGAAACACTGTCATGTTGCACCAGAAATACCTGTCATTTTTGCACTGCAAGTGTCTATCATGCTTTCTTGTCGCCGTCGTGTTATCCGAGACATTCGCGCGGCGAATCGCTGTTCAAATAATGACGTGATCAAACGAGACACAGACGGAGGTACACTTTGCCATGCATATGAGCTCGTTTGATGGCAAAATCAGACGAAAGATGTTTGAACGTTCTACCTTCAGCCAATGGACTCTTTTATCCTTTTTAAACTACCGTCTACCTTCCACTCTGGTGCCTCCATGTCATCTTTGCAACACACCTCAGGCTGTCTGCAATGTAAAGCGGTGCCTGCATCTAATAGCAAGTGTGGATTTACATCTCCCGTGTTAACTATTTGTCTGCGTTGGCTGTAGCCCAGAGGCTGGTGGACCTCCACTTAAAAGCTGCATGCTCTCGGTGCATAAAGTCTAAACAATGTGTGCAACAAGAGTTAGTTAGGCATCTTCAAGATGTCAGGAAGAGGGTGCATCCACTCACCCTGCTCAAAAGGCTGCCCATTAACTGCTGTTGCTTTCATCTTGAGGGCCTCCCTAGCAGACGTGTCGCAGTGTGAGCCTTTATTAGTATCCTGGTCACTGTCAGCCTGGTCACTATCACCATGGCCACTGTCTCGGAGGCTCGCTCGTTCTGCATCCTTAAATGTTGAGCTGCAGCAGAATGGAAGGATGGAGGAGGAAAAAAGAAGGAAACATAAGTTGCCATTACCTTTGCGTGACCGCTCCTATGTGATAGCCGTAGTCAGCTGCTGGCTTGATACAAAGATGAAGAAGCTAAATGCACTGGTCAGGAAGCTTTTGGAGAGAGCTCTTACCTTTGAACAAATGGTTGCCTGCTGCCAGCATAATTGGGCTCTGAGGGGAAATTTTCCGTCTAGAAATGAAAGGAAAATAATGTTTTGCATTGGTTAAAATTTTCATGCAATTTTCAACAACAGTCAAAATTAACCATGACATTTAGACGGCAAAAGAAATGCACGGTTTTCAGATTCTTCTATCTTCTCCACAACACCTGAAAAGGGGTGTCAATGAAAGCCATAGAGCACCTGCCAGTGATGACGGCATTATAAGTCTCCATTGTGACCATATGTGCCGCCTTGGCAGGGCGAAGGAGAAAAGCATTAGCCACTGTCATCAGCATCCTTTCCCCCCCCCCCTATCTTGAGAATAATGTGTTTGTGTTGATCACACCCACATACCCTAGTGGCTGGTGACAGTGCCAGGCCTTGTCATCTGTGTTATCATCTCCAAATGAGACTGTCTGTGTGAGACTGTCCTAGATATTTACATCGTTTACAACAGATAATTCGGCTGTGCTAAACAGCACTACAAGCCCATGCTGTCACATTAGCATGTTAGCTGGCTCTCGTGCCTGCAGCCCTGCCATCTCCACGAGGCGAGGCTGGACCCTATTAATGGCCTTATCGTGCCAACTCTGGGATGCGGATGGGCGGATCTGGCCCATATTTGTGGGGAGCGAGAAATGCGATTGTAAGGTTATGCTGTGTGCATCTCGCTGTCTGGTGCACGTTGGTTCAGTAATGTGATCGGACAAGCTGCTCAAACACCTGTCCAATCCCACATTTCAGGCAGGGTTTTGTTTTCACTCTATAGCAGTGGATCTGGCAGGGTCACAGCAGCCTTGTTCAAGACTCACACTGTTTGCATGTCTAACTGAGAGAGCTTTCTGATTATGCGGGCCACCTGTACCATTTTGCAAGAGAGAGGACTCGGAGCGATTTCTAAAAAAGAAAATTCAGATTCCTCAAATGCGGACAGAAGAAAGAAGTGTCTTTAGTGAAAAGCCATTAACAGCACATGAATACTTTCCTGCGCTAAGTTTTCATATCGTGCGGAGAATATTTCATAGTGTCATAACAGGGAAAGAAAGAGGTGATAATAATGATGTCTGCTCGCAGTGACAGAGTTTCTCTTTTTCAGTCGATTACTTTTCTTTTGTCAGATTTGTATGGTGAAGCAGCGGGTGCAGATAAGCGAGAATAAAGGGCAGATAAAGAATACGTTGCAGCATCCCCCTTACCTGTATCACTGACATCCTATTCGCTGGAGTGTCTGTGCTAAGCCCGGCAAAGCTGGAGTGGCAACCCGCCCTGGGGACTGTCAGGCTGTTTGGGGTGGTTTTCAGGTACATGACCTCTGACCTGGGCAGCGTGAGCGGCAGAGGGCTCTGGTAGTCAAAACATATTGGCGAAGTGATGAGTGAGGGACTGCTCACCACGTTCATCCGGCTCGCGGAATCTCTCTCCTCCATCTCACTCTGCACCAGCATGATGTCACTCTTGTTGATCCTTTTCTTTTTGCCTTTCCCCACTGGAGGATTGGAGTACTCAGCCATACGGCAGTTATAATTCCCAGTCTCCTTATCTTGATGTTTGGACTTGACAGCGATGGCGGTCATGACTGCTAAGAGCATGACAGAGATAATGCAGAGGGTAACTATGAGGGGCAGGGATACATCCCAGTGCTGCTGTTCCCCGCTCGCGCCGGAACCCCCTCCCGCTGCCGTCTCCGTGTTCGCCTTAATGATCAGCTTAGCCACGGCAGATAAGGGGGGCTTGCCATGGTCAGTTACCTTCACCACCAGCTCAACCACTGGGGCGACCTCTTCCCAGAGAGCATGAGCGGTCCTGACCTCCCCTCCCACCGGGTCCATCTCAAACAGGTGGTCGTCGTTCCCTTCTGTGATCTCGTAGGTCAAATGGCCGCTCTCTCCGTGGTCGTGGTCGACCGCTTTCACCGTAGCAACGATGTATCCGATGCCTACGTTCCTAGGCACTGGGATTTCAGCCGTATCATTCTGCAGGAGGGGTAAAATGATAACTGGGAGATTGTCGTTGACGTCGAGGATGTTGACCCTGACCGTGGAGGTGCTGTCCATGTGAGGGGACCCCCCGTCTTTCGCTTGAACTTTGAACTCAAAGGATTTTGTCTGCTCGTAATTGAAAGAGCGCGAGGCGTATATGGCTCCGTTGGTGGGATTAACAGACACGTAGGTGTACACTGAAACATCTCCTATGTGTGACGGCAGAATGGAGTACGACACCGTTCCGTTTCGACCCACATCCGGGTCGTGGGCCAGAACGGAGCCCAGATACTCCCCCGGGATGTTGTTCTCGGGCACCTGTAGCACGTACACCGTCTTTGTAAAGCGCGGCGCGTTGTCGTTCTCGTCCAGGATTTTCACGGTGAACGACTTGGTGTAGTTCAACGAGGGGATCCCATTGTCTCTCGCCACTATTGTCACATTGTACTCGTCTTTCATTTCCCTGTCCAGGGGCCTGTCTGTGAGCAGCGTGTAAAAGTTATCATTGTTTTCCTGCAGTCTGAAGGGCACGTTCCCCAGCACCCTGCACTGGAGTTGACCGTTGCGGCCAGAGTCTTTGTCTGTCACTCTCACCAGCGCTATGACAGATTCTGGAGGTGCGGCCTCGCTGATGGCTCCCTGTCGCACGGACACAAAACTTATGATTGGCGAGTTGTCGTTTTTGTCAAGCACTTTGACGGTAATTTTACAGTGGCCCGGTATCGGGTTGGGCCCCAGATCCTTCGCCTGCACATCAAACTCTATGATTGGATTCTCTTCATAGTCAATTTCTCCCTGGACCTTGATGACGCCAGTATTGGGGTCAATGGAGAACAAATCTTGGATTCTTTCAGATGCATATCCAGTGAAGGAATAAACCACCTGCCCGTTGCTCCCCTCATCTTGGTCAGTGGCGTTCAAATCTATGAGCACTTTTCCAGGAGGCGAATTCTCCGAAATCTCAATCACATAAGAGGATTTTTCAAAAACGGGGCTATTGTCATTCGAATCAGTCACTCTGACGTTGATTTGCATGGAGCCTGATCTCGGATACTCCCCACCGTCTATTGCAGTGAGGAGGAGGGTGTGATGACTCTGATCCTCCCTATCCAGAGGTCTCTGAACCACCAGCTCTGGATATATAGTCCCATCGCCCCTCACTTTTAGATCCAAAGAGAACGTATTGTAATCATCTCTGGTGACCTGGTAGGTCTTTATCCCATTCTCCCCAGAATCGGAGTCATGTGCAATAGTCAGGGGGAAGCGTGTCCCAGCAGCCGCGTTTTCCGAAATATCAATATTAACATGATCCGAGGGGAAACCGGGCGAGTTGTCATTTATGTCCAGTATGTCAATCTTGATCATGCATATCTCCTTGTCGTTGGCAAACACCTCCATGGAGAGCTGGCACTTTGGGTTGCGCCTGCACAACGTCTCCCTGTCAATCCTTTGTTTGGTGAAGATTAGTCCACTCTCCGGGTCAACATCCACCAGATGTGGAGCAGAATTCTCCAGCACCCTGAAGTTGGATTTTTTCCCCCTCTCCATGGTCCCATATCCGGCATCCTTTGCTATATTACCTATAACGGTGCCGGGTCCCTGCTCCTCCGGGACGGAATAATTGAGATTTTTCAATGTCAGGGCTTTAACCCAGAGCAGAAGGAAAATGGGTACAGAGAGACGCATCCCTTCAACTGGATATGCGGTAGTGGCAGAAAAAAAAAAAAAAACCGGTTGACTTTCAACCTGTTGATTACGGCAAACCTAGAGGACTAAACCCAAACCGGGCTGAAGCCGATCCCACACTAATTGGGTGTTAAATCGATGTATGAATCGTTATCGCATCTGGATTTTAACCTCTTTCACATGCCGTTTCGGCTATGATGAACTCTTTCTGTAAACAAAGATGACCGCCCGACGACACCTAATGCATGAATAAAAGATCAAATTCAACATAGTGTACGAGAGAAATGCTTTGTTTTTTTTCCTCACGGAGGGGTGGATGGGGGGGGGACTTAATGAATAATCGATGAATATAAAGTATTAATATTCCCTACTGCATCCAAGGTTAAAGCGTTTTGAATCTCTGTGGTGAAGGTTAGACCAGTAAGCTTACAAAAGCGCATTGCCCTCATGCGACATCTACACCTAGGCTACAGCAAACACTGACATGCCCGTTTCCAAAATGCAGCATTGTCCGATGTTACCCATTCACAATGCATTTACTTTTCCTCCTGTGCGGCACACTGTTGCATATGGGTTCTGCTCGCGTTGCATATTACAGCCTGCCCATGCCCCCAAAGTAGAAGAAAAGCGGCATATAGAGCTGTTAATCCGGTCCAACCTTTTGTGTTCCCCCGTCATTCAAGAGCATCTATGGCACGGCTGCGACTTTTTGCCCGATGATTGTCCTATAATGAGTCCAGTAATCCCATAATCCAGTCCAATTGGACCCAGTGCTCTTGCATGCTTCATTCGGACAAATGCTCATCCGCACTGCCCTCCTGTGAAGGAAAAGGAGAAAAAAAAAAAAAAAACGGAGAAAAAAGAAGAAGAGGTCCTGGAAGATTTCAGATAATCAAAATTAATCGCTTTTTTTTTTTCCCCTTCTGCGCTCAGTTCTCTCTCCGCGTCAACTGTTGCAACCTGCTCCAGTCTTCACAATGAGATCTGACCGGAATCCGCTCGACGCCTTTATGCCAGACTCCGGTGTATTTCTGGGTGCATTTAACATAGTTTTCTGATCGTCTTCCAGCAAATGAGTGAACAGTGACAGATCTTTGCCTCGGGGGGGTTTTCTCCAATAGGTCTGGCGAGATCGCATGAAGAAGGGCTGTTCTAGTGCTACGTGATTCATTTACTGATGTGCGCGCACAGCAGCAGCATCAGAGGGGGGAAACGTGCTGCTGGTGGATGTTGCTCCTAATGCATGTGGATGTGAACTGGGGGATTAAGGATAGATTGGGCTGGTGTAGTAGTAGTAGTAGCAGTGAGGACTTGACAAGTGGTCATTGGGAGGGAGAAGTGGATGAGATGGGCAACAGGGTGTGGAAAAATGTAACATGAAATATGACAAAACGTTTTTTTTCCTCTTTCTGTGTATTCTTTGGATATTCAGAAGTAAAGGTTCTTATCAATAATTGATAACGTGTCTCCCTTTGTTGTACATTGAGAAAATCCAGCCACTGAGAAATAAAATAAAGGACAGACTGTAGGGTGTTTTCAAGATAATCTCTGTAAAGGACATAGGAGAATTACTTATGCTTCTGGAAAAAAAAACAAGGCTTATTTCACAGCTCAAATATCACAGCTGTTGGTATAACCTGCCTTCTGCAGCTATCACACTTGCCTTCAATGGCCTATCCACATCAATCTCATATCTCATATTGGAAAAAAAAGATGGACTGACATTTAGTTCACTCAACATTTCAACAATGTGCCATTTGCATTTTTATTTCCAGTTGACCAGATCTCGGCGACGCACGCACCTGGGCTCCTTTGGGGATGCAGGTATATACACACTGCACGAGAGTGATTCTGAGAGGAAGCTGTGTCAACATTAGGGGGCGAGCTCAGTGTGGCCCGGTTCCTCATTTAATTCCATGTTGCTCAGGATCTAAATCAACCTTGAGTTGTCCCTGAGTTCATTTCCATTGTCTGAAACAGTGCTGCTTTCCTCCTCTGGGGAGCATCAACTTTGCCTGGCCGGGGTGCAGCCTGCATAAATTGGCCATTTCTGCAGGTAAGAGATAAGGACAACAAAGGGAAACTAATTATCATTCACTCTATGTTAAAACCTCAGGAAAAGGACTGCTATTGACAATTGTGTCTGCATTGTCACAGTCATACCGTTTAATATGATCTGAACTCTGAACGAGAGGGTGGTTCATGTCCATAATAAACAGGCCACATCCTCATGTGTGGCTTGTTTTGTGCAGAAGCAGACGACTTTGTCATGGATAACCATACTCTAATGAGACCGCAGCACCTGCCCTGGAATGAACCGCCATCTCTGCTGCTTTGTTTGCAGTAAAAAACAGACACGGATGCATCAGTTGTTTCATGACAAATTGATTTTTACTTGAAAGCACATTATTATGTTGGTGTAAAATCCTACCTGTTGTAATTCCACAGAGGCGGGAGCGACAAAACAGTAAACGCTCATTTAAGCATACGTGCAATATCTTGGCATCGCTTTCATGCGATTCACTTACCACTCCGCACAAGCATGATTAGAGGTGAGATTAAGTTGTTTATACCATTCTGTGCTTTTGCTCCCGTTGCTGGTTGCAGCACACCTCAAGCAGAATACTGATGGCGGCGAGCGGGAATGGTGATCAGCACAAGACACTGAATTGTTGCCGCAGAGTAGACGTATCTGTTGGGAACAAAAGGTAACACTTTACAATACTGTACACAAAAATGTGAGTAGTTGCCAGGGAAACAAATGGGGAACTAACTGCTAGTGAACCATTGGTTAATGAGTAACTGCCAATCAAATTTTATAGAGTAGCTAATGATTAGTTAACGATTAGTTAATTGAGAAACAAGTGCGGAACGAATAAGGAACGACTTGATAAGTGTTGAATCGTTGATGAGTACGTCTCTAATAATTCCTAATGGAGGACTATATAGTGATGAGTTACTAGAGAACAGACTGTGAGATCCTGTATTAATAAATCATTAAGTAATGATTAGTTCATGAATATATGTGACTTGATCATACTGACCACTTTCATGAGACGTTCCTGACTGACTCTGAATCAGCTGCTGAGCGGCACAAAACTAGTAACGACTCATTAATTACTGATTACTTAAACATTAGTTACTGTGTCCTCCCCTGCATTCTCCCGTCTGTCTCCCCCATTACTTCATCATTATCTTATGATTACTTTCCTTTTTTTTCAAAAGATATTATTAGAGAAGTATTTATTGTATGATAATTTATGATTGTCCATAGTTAATCGCAACTTAATCACACATTTTTATCTGTTCAAAATGCACCTTAAAGGGAGATTTGTCAAGTATTCAACATTCTTATCAACATGGGAGTGGGCAAATATGCTTGCTTTATGCAAATATATGTATATATTTATTATTGGAAATCAATTAACAACACAAAACAGTGACAAATATTGTCCAGAAACCCTCACAGGTACTGCATTTAGCATAAAAAGAATATGCTCAAATCACAACAAGGCAAACTAAAGCCCAACAGGCAACAACAGCTGTCAGTGTGTCAGTGTGTTGACTTGATTATGACTTGCCCCAAACTGCATGTGATTATCATAAAGTGGGCATGTCTGTAAAGGGGAGACTCGTGGGTACCCATAAAACCCTTTTTCTTTCACATATCTCGAGGTCAGAGGTCAAGGGACCCCTTTGAAAATGACTATGGCAATTTTTCCTCGCCTAAATTTAGCGCAAGTTTGGAGCGTTATTTAGCCTCCTTCGCGACAAGCTAGTATGACATGGTTGGTACCAATGGATTCTTTCGTTTTTTCTAGTTTCATATCATACCCGTAGCTTTAAAAATGAGCCCGGTACAATCTAAAAATCGCAAGTTGCGTTGATGCGTTAAAGAAATTAGTGGCGTTAAAACAATTTTGCGTTAACGTGTTTATTATTATTATTATCGCGTTAACGTTGACAGCCCTATATGATTCATTAATTATCAATTTGTTCCTCATTTGTTTCTCAATTAACTAATCATTAACTACTCTATAAAATTTGATTGAGAGTTACTCATTAACTAATGTTTCAATAGCAGTTAGTTCCTAATTTGTTCCCTGTTCACTACTCACATTTTTGTGTCAGTGTTAACAACGAACCTCTCCATGAGACATTGAGGAAACATATTGATTTCACACCTGAAAGAACATGCACAGCACTGTTTCTTTTAGCAGATAAACTGGATTTTAAGAACATTATCTTAATCAGTCACAGAGAAAAGATAAAATGTTAAACAGCAACAGCTAAGATTGTCAAAGTAAACAGTGAAAGTCAGTTAATAGAATGCTAATCCTACCACTGTACTACCACTATGATGAATAAATATTTCTATCCAGTTTTATAGCCCACTATCATTTGCTTCTACCCTGTAGTAATGATCCACATCCCTGCATAATCCATGTGTCACGACTCCTCAGCAGAGTACCCAATTTAAAGGGTCAGTTGATCATGCAGAACGGTTTAGTTTTATGTGTCAAGATGTTGAGAAACTCACCTCTGAAAAATCTGCAGCCAGCCCAATACAATGGAGGTAAATGGGATTTCAATTAGAGAATTGAAGAAAAATATATTTTAAAAATCAATTAGCAGCATGTTTTTTAGAAACAGCTTCCCGGTTACCCTTGATAATCCACCGAACATACATACTGTCCATACTTCATGGGGTGTATTTCCTCAGTAGAAAGTAGTTGAGATGAAATCTGTCCACAGAGGTCTGTGACTCCATCCAGAGTGACCTTGTTCCTAGAGAGCAGTTTTGCTGTTGCATGTAATTTTTCCAACGCTTTGACCACCCAAAACAAAATTCAATTATCTTCCATTCTGTCAGGGTGGCGGGCGGCAGAATGAGACGTCTCGAAACTGCAGCAGATAAAACTGACACTCAATGCACGGCTCAATATCACCAGGGGCAAGTGGGAAAAATGTTTATTCTGCGAACTGACCCAAGTTCTTTTATCTGGGGTTTCGTATGGGGGCGTCCGTCCAGTAATATCGTATTTTCATCAGCATTTTTCAAGTTCATGTGGTGCAAAGGGTGTTTTTCTTAAATTGTGGTGATATTCTTTATTTCTATTATCTGCAAAAAATCCAACAAGAGCAAAACCAACAGTGAATATACCCTACTTACAAGTATGGCCTTTATCGTCAAAGCCTTATTCTTCTGAGCCAAAACTAAAAACTTATTTGATGCACTGTCAACCCTGTCTCCTAGAAATATTAAAGCTGAAGTGGGTAGAAATGGAGCAAATATGATTTAAAGATAATATTTTTATAAAACCGTAGTGCATGAAACAGGTAATCTGAACAACAAAAACATGTGCCTCTGTGTCCTCCGGTGCTCCTAATGGCATCTGCAAGATTTCCCAGACCGGAGGAAAACAACCAATCAGAGCCGAGCTGGAGCCTTGCCGTCTCTGAGCAGCTGTCAATCACTCGCAAACTCCGATCAAACGGTCAAACTAGGCAGCGCTGATCAAATATGAATCAATATTCTGTTACTGTAATGTCTATTTCTCGCCTCAAATGTTTTCAGAAACATCTTGTAGTGTACTGTTTAGCTGTAAAATGAGAAAGTTTGTGACCTGGCAGCCATGTTGAGAGGAAATACCAAGCACCGCCCACCAGTCGGAGCACACTTTCTCATTACAGTAACAGCATATTAATTCACATTTGACCAGCGCTGCCTAGTTTGACCGTTTGATCACAGTTTGCGAGTGATTGACATCTTGTTTGATGGTAAAGGATAAAGATGTGTTTTCGTCCTTGTTTTTCTTTACACAGTATGACCAGACCTTGGCCTTCCACTCGCGGCGGCCATTATTCCTGCGTCTCTGTAGGTTTACACTTATCATGTGGGCCCTCGACAGAGAGGCAGAGAGGCTCGCCTGACTGTGGGTGCAACAAAAGCAGCCCGCTACACATCTCACAAGCCTTGTTATCACGATACATGTCGAATAAATTATTATTGTTACAGGCCAGCTGTGGATTTGCATGTAAATGCAAATCCTCAAGGGTCAATGTGCCAGCTCTCCCCACATTTCAATTCAGAATCAAAACTCAGGAGTGGAGCCGTGCTCTCCAGAGCGTATGGGGCCAGGAGTTGATGCTTTTTTGCATTTGATTTTTAGAGAAACTCTCTGGGGCTCCAATAGCTAAGTCAACCTTCTGCCAAATTCTCAAAACTGAAAGTCCGACTTGAAAGCATTTTGGATTCTCATAGCCTCCAGTGGAGTTTCGGTTGGTGGTCGGTAAGATGGGTTTAATAAATTCTGAACCTAATCTGCATTTTTTCTGGGGGGGGGGAAGGAGCTAAGACTGTAACTGTCTGTTGAGCCTTTTAAAGGGTTTGTATACAAATATGTGATGAAAATCTCTCAAATTACCTGCTCATCAATCAGTCTGGAAAACAAGCGTGTATTACTGCTCTGATCCAAACACGAAACACATTGAAACAGTGCACTCTCTGGAACAGAATTCACATTCACTTCATATCAAACATGTGAAACTGGAATTATGAATATAATTATGAGAAACAAGAAAACAAACATCATAACCAGACAATCACTTGAGTTTCTGCTCTGACAATCAAAGACTCTGATGATACGGTGATGTTCGGGGGGGCAGGGTTACAACACGGCATGTTCCTGATTGCTTTAAAACGAGCCAAAATGTCAGCAGGTCAAACATGTGAAACAATCCTTGCCAGGCTGCAAAGTAAGCTTCACTTTGTCGTGGTTGCTGGCTTTGTCTGTTGTTCACAACACAAATTACCAAGTCAAACTAGTTAACACAACAAAATACAATCAATTACAGTCAATAATTGCCTCGTGGTAAATTGTATATGAGAGATGGTCACAGTACTGTAACAGAACACGCATGCATTGTAAATATTTCAGCCAATCCATACTATTTACCATTTAATCAAGCAGGGTTTATTAAAGAATCTGGATTTGTATTACAAATTAGCCCCGTAATTGTAAATAGCCCAAGCTGGAAAGACTACAGTATCGCAGTCGTCAGGACGAATCACCCTTCCAGAAATACATTGATTATTCATCTCCGTAATGACCTCGTGTCCTAACTTGTTAGACTTCGGTACTCAGTACAACCTGCCGCACAGCTTCAGAAGCTCCACTAACAATTTGATGCTCACATTTCAAAACAAGCTTATAACGCGAGTCCTTGTCTTTGAGGATCATAGGAATATCATATAATATTTTTAAGTCTGAAACTGTGAGTCAGGCTTTCAACAACGGTAGGCAGCTCAGATGAAGGCTTTTTTTTTTCTGTCTGACAAGCGTATTGTAATGTCAGAACATCAAGTCTTTGAGTCACAAGGCGTCAGCACTTACCACAAACCACTCAACACCTTAAGATCTGTGCTGCTACGCCCTAAAGATAGGAACCCCCCTGGAGTGAGGAACTGGACTGGTGTATGACACCACATGTGACATCTTTGGGGAGCACTACTTTGATGAAATGGCGAGGAAACTGGACAAGAGGCTGAATGAACACTGGGAACAGACAACATCAGCTGTTGTTGAACACCAGAACAAAATCGGTCAAAGCGTCGACTGGGAAGGGGTCAAAGGTCATCGACCAGGAGTCAGTGGACAGCCAGAGAAAGATCTTACACCAGATATTTCATACTTTGGTCTAGGGCTGTCAAATTTAACGTGATAAAAACGCGTTAACCGAAATTCGATTTAATGCCACTAATTTCTTTAACGCATTAACGCAATTTGCGATTTTTAGGGTGTAGCGGGCTCAGTTTTAAAGCTAGAGTGAAGATACTGGTATCATATGAAACTGGTATCATAAGAAAGTCTAAGGAATCCAGTGGTACCAAGCATGTCATACTAGTTTGTCGCGAAGGAGGTAAAATAACACTCCAAACTTAAAAATTTTGGCGAGGAGAAACTGGCATGGCCATTTTCAAAGCGGTCCCTTGACCTCTGACCTCAAGATATGTGAATGAAAATGGGTTCTCCGGGTACCCACGAGTCTCCCCTTTACAGACATGCCCACTTTATGATAATCACATGCAGTTTGGTGCAAGTCATAGTCAAGTCAGCACACTGACACACTGACAGCTGTTGTTGCCTGTTGGGCTTCAGTTTGTCATGTTATGATTTGAGCATATTTTTTATGCTAAATGCAGTACCTGTGAGGGTTTCTGGACAATATTTGTCATTTTTTTGTGTTGTTAATTGATTTCCAATAATAAATATATACATACATTTGAATAAAGCAAGGATATTTGTCCACTCCCATGTTGATAAGAGTATTAAATACTTGACAAATCTCCCTTTACAGGTACATTTTGAACTGAAAAAAAATGTGCGATTAATTTGCAATTAATCGCGATTAACTACAGACAATCATGCGATTAATCGCCATTAAATATTTTAATCGATTGACAGCCCTACTTTGTTCACATTATAACAACTGAGCGAACTCCATTCGGTGATAAAGACAGATGCGATTGAAAGCTCTGGAAAATACAAGTAAGTGGACCTAGATTTACAATTATTTAGTCAAATTATTGAAAAACAACCTAAAAATAAAGCTAATAATAAATATAATACAAAAATAAAGCAAATAATATAATATAATACGTAAACTTCGAAGAAGGCAACAAGTTATGGACCTCTTTTATCTTTGGCCCAACATGCACATTTTGTGACAGTGCTTTTTCATTGTGTTAGATTTAAAAGAACTGTTTGACGTTTTGGCAAATACGTTTATTCACTTTCATTGCAGGAACTAGAAGAAACTCTCATGTCTGTGCTTTAAGTATGGAGCTGGAGCCGTGAAGTGATTAGCTTAGTGTAAAGACTGGAAACAGGGGGAAGCAGCTAGCCTGGCTCTGTCCAAAGATCTAAAATATTACCAGCGCCACTAACTAATAGCCTCCAGTGTATCAAGTTTGTTTATACACAAACAGTTATGTAAAAATGACAACTTGTGGTTTTAGACCGTGAGCAACCCAAGGGGGTGACTCCTCCGGTTGCAGAAAGAAGTCTGATTGTATAGAAGTCTATGAGAAAATTACCCTCTTCTTCAATACAACATGATGTTCATTTAGTAAATTATGGTCCCATTTAGAGTAAAAATAGACCATAAAGCAGGGTATGTTTTAGGGCGTGGCTACCTTGTGATTGACAGGTCGCTACCATGGCGTTGTCCAGGCTGGAAGTTGTTGTGTTTTCGTCTTACAACTTTAACCCTTTCACAGTGTGTTTTCAGTTCATGAAAGTTAATTATAACATTTTAGTCTCCTAAAAATGTCTTATTCAGCTTTCGGTTTTACTTAGCTCCACCCTCTCGTGTCACTTCTCGCCAAGATGGCGACGGCCTAAAACGAAGATGGCAATGACCAATGTGCCGAACTCGAGGCTTCAAAACGGCAGTCCACAAACCAATGGGTGACATCACGGTGACTACGTCCACTTATACAGTCTTTGTTTTTCTTGGGGGGGGGGGGACAGTGACAGTGATAGCTATTAAAGGTGGAGAGAGAGGGGATGACATGCAGCAAAGGGCCGTGGGTCGGACTTGACATTTATTTATTCTTTCACCAAGCACTTCTGTGCAACGTCTTCAGTGGTTGCCTGGTAACCTCAACGTGATGGCGAGACTCCAGGTAGCCAAGAAAGAGTTACAGCATGTAATTCTCCATAAAACCATAAAATTGTCATTTTGTTTGTGTATGTGAGTAAACAAACAAGATGTTATCAGTAAGCATTAGAGGTGCTGATAGACGAGGGCATATTATTCAGCTTTAGAAGAATCTAAGCTAGCTGTTTCCCCCTGATTCAAGTCTTTATGCTAAGCTAAGCTAAGCTAATTTCCTCCTGGCTGCAGCTCCATACCTATCCTATTGGATAAGTCACGCCTACTGTATCCAATAGGCCCTTATCACGGCACCTTTTTTTAACATGTCATAGCAGGGTAAACACAGGTGTAATTAAAAACATTAATTATGGTCCTGTTTCATTTAGTGTGTCACAACCATTCCAATGAGCCAGCATGCACAAAACCAGGACCCTGGCCCACATAAATGGAACAGGGCCACAATTAATGTTATTAATTACACCTGTGTTTACCCTGCTATGACATGTCAAGATGGCTGCTGTGAGAAGGGCCTATGGGAGCGGCCTGGGGATGGCGCTGGCGGCAACAAGCCCAGTGCATTCTGGGTGTTGTAGGTTTTTCTACTTTTTGAGCTAAAGAGAACACCACAGTCTTTTTCCTCTGTTTGCTCTGGTCATGTGGCACCAATTTCAAAACATTTGTGCCTTTCTGCGGCATAGACAGCCTAGTTTTATGAATAGATCATCTTTGCAGATGTGAAATACACTTTAAAGCACAGACATGAGAGTGGTATATCCTCATCTAACTCTCAGAAAGAAAGCAAAGGGCATATACCCAAATGTTGAACTATTCCTTTAGGAATAATATAAAGTAGGGAATAAAGCCTATCTATTTACTTACAATAATGGGACTTTGGGAGTACACAAGTTCAGAGTAAACTTATCAAAGACTTATAAATGTTTAAATCTATTTTTATCTGTTTCCTCAAATCCTCTCGCGAACTCTGTATCGAAGAGTGAGTTTGATTTGTGCCACAAAAGATCCATATATTATCAAGATAAATATAACATGTGTGCCAGTTTATTTTTGGGGGGGCCTCTGTCTAAATTTCGGCGTGCTGAATCTAGTGCACAGTCTCGGGAAGGTTGTGCCAGATGCCTTGTCTCACTCTTCTTAGCTCAAGTGTCCCACATACAGTGTGAGAGAGAATTGCTGGTTCCACTGCTCTTAGGACCGGCAGAGAAGCAGCAGGTTAGAAAAAAAAACACCTCCCAGGAGAAATGATTCAAGGTATTGGAGAGCCAAAGAGGCGAGTAAAGTGAATGCAATTTCAAAGGGGAAATAATGGAGGTCATGGTGTTTGATGTTGCTATGCCGGCCACGAAAATGACTTGGTTGATGATGGAATCAATCACAACTCCATGGCACTGAATGTTAATGAAGATATGTTTCGTTGTTTTTTTGCATTTTTAATAACAGCGTTAACATCAAACCTAGCCATCCATTGCTCCAGACAGAGTGAAGTGCAGTTATCTGCAGCCGTGCCGGGTGATATCAGCTGACTGAAGCAATAATATCTGAAATGTGACGGGTGTGTGTTTTTTTTTTTTCTTCTTCTTTTTTTGGGGGGTTGCTGTGCTGTTCTTCTCTTGTGTTTTTGTTTTGATGAGTGAACACAAGGTCAAAATGGAGTTTATCCTCTGATATCACCTGCCAGTCCAGACAAGAGAGATGCTCACTGAAGGTGACATTACTTTGGTGTCTGTACTCAGCGTGCCACTACATCTTTCATTTCCTGTGAGCTAAAAATTTACAACTTATCCTTTGACAGGAGGAGTAAACATCTCTAATATGACCCAGGCTGTGATCTTCCTGCGTAAACAATAGAAAACCTGCCTCATTCTCCGTGATCCCTGACAATCCCAAAGAAAACAATAAACAAAGCACTTTTTGTTTTTGAAATATTGAGTGAGAAACCCTCAAAAAGATACCTTTAAATTTTCAGGGTATTAAGGGAGTATATGATAAATCCATCACAAGATTTGCGATGTTGACAATGACTAGATTTCAGTATTCTGTGTGGGATTACTGGAAGGTGAGAGCCGGCGGAACGAGCGCCGCTTACATAATTAGATGGAGAAAGTGATAATAGACAGATACAATAGCAGTGTGATTTAGGAGAGCTCATGACATTTCCTTATTCTTCCTGCAGTGGCTCTTTATCTAAGGCCGGGGAAAGTTATTTAGTATGCAACGGATCAATCACCATCCTCAAAAAGTCATTTAAATTAACTTCTCGGGCAGATATCTATCCAGCAAAGTGGCCGACGGAGGCAAGGGACTATCAGAAAATTAAAAAGGATGTAATGTTTTTTTCTGTGTGAAACAGAAATGGAACAAAACTGAGCATAGCATCGGCTACGCAAACACTCCAAGATGTTCCCTAACAGATTGCTTTTCTCTTTTTTTTTGTCTATGGATGTTTTTCTTATCATAAATTCAAACAACGAGGAGCAGACTTTTTTTTCCTCACATACACGACTCATCATCCCGGTTCCACTGACAACCGTATTGCATCCTATGGCACGCCACTGACATGGCAGTCATCAAAACCATGGCAGCTAAATTCATTTTTCAGTGAAACACTGTCCAACGTATTAATACTTAATAAGAACTGAGGGCAACTGCGCCGAGACTCTCCTTTCAAATTAGGAGGAGTCCAAAGTGAATGTTTGATTCCCACTAAATAAAAATAAGCCAACGGCCATGCAGTGCATGTCTAATTGCAGATGAAGCATCAAATTAAAATGTCAGGGACTAGTTGGAGAAGCGTTGGCTGCGGTGTTAGAGTATAAATTTATGTTTGAGATCATGCCATTTTCAAGGAAGGTGCAATTTGTGCAGCAGTATAACCGGGGCAACAACACCATGTTATTAGCTCCGACAATTCTCAGTCATGTTAATGTCGGGGAAGGAAGGAAGACCGCATGACACCTAGTGGGATGTGAATAACCCATATATCTCACCACCAATTAGTATTAGGCTGTACTGTAAAGTGACAGGAAACTAATTCATAAATACTGTAGCGACATGAAAGAGGAGGGAAGCCATCCAGAGAAGAAAAATAAACTGTCAGTCTCGTACAGATAGGGAAACATCAACGAAGCCTTTCCAATTACTTCAAGGTTAACTGTGAACCACTAATAACTTCAGGGAACCGGAGAAACAAAACATTGTTAGCTAATTACATAAGCAAGTCATTTAGACTGATTGATGCAACATATTATTCTGGGCTCCCTCTCTCTCTCTCTCTCTCTCTCCCTAATTTCTCCCTTCCATATAGCAGCATAAAGGCAGCGTTTCCTTTGGCAGCTGTCTCCATGACGGCCCACACTGACACAATGAGACACTCTCCCGGCTCAGCAGTAAACCACAATCAACTGGTGAACAACTGGCGCAGATTTATCATCATCAGCTCAGGACCAAAGCTCTGTATGTGTGAGCTGACACACTCTGCAGAAAGAGGACTGCAGGCACAGCCATTGCTGTTTAAGACAAGAGGTCAAGCAGTCTGTTGCTGAGGTGAGGAAGCAGCAGCAGCAGCCACTCCTCCGTGTGTGTACATTTATGCAGTGATAAACTGAATTAATATTCCTCCGGTTGTCATCCGGATGAGACGAAGCATCCCGTTTTCCAAACGCTTTATATGGACGCCATATAACAAAGAGGCTTAAAGGGAAATCATTTATGTTTATTGCTTGTTTTTTTTTCTTCTGTCACTGAGGTAACATTCAGAATACTCTGCTCACTCATGCACGCGATGATACTTGTTATTTATAAAGACGCACAATAACAGCTCATCCTGAATACGAGCTCAGTCGGGATTTGAGCTTTTGTTGTACAGTATTGTAAATATGCTCAATAGGAATGTGAATTAGTTATCCCCAGTGTTTCTGTGGAACCATGAATATGATTTACAGTGAAGGCGAAAACTAGAATATTAATTTGCTCCCCGTATGCTGTGTGTGGGTTTGGTTCTTCATGGCTCTGTTTAAGATGAAGATAAAAGAGCAGAATATGGGATTTGTGGCATTGAAAACGGCTCTGAGATGTGCCCCCCAGCTGAAAAGGAGCACTTGATGGTCTGATTGCCGAAGTGTACTCGCCGTTTGTTTGTTCGCCAGACTTGAATGCATCATATAGAAGCCCTCCAGATGATGCAACCCCTGGAGTGAAACATTTAAATACCAGGTAGCTCTTAACGAAATTATGTAAACAGCAACAACACTGCTGGTGAACTTGTCAAAGCACTATCGTGCAATGAAAAGAACCCATCTTAAATAGCAGCGTGAACATAAAAGTACTGACGGATAACATGATGTTACTGTAGAACTCTATTAAAAACTGACATTTTGTATTAGCACAGCAACAGCTCATGAATCACACCTCCCTGCTTTAGCAGAGACACATCATTCTAGTTCTAATGAGCCAATCATAAAGAGCAATAAATTAAATACGCTTTGTTAAATCATGTTGTTCTTATCATGTTTTCGCCAGGTTGCTGTATATAAAACTGTGGCCCATATGTGTAAATTATGTTTGGGTGTAATGTTTTGAGGTTGCATAGCATGCTGTTTCCCCCTAGTGGTATAAATAGAACAGACAGACATGTTGCTTAGTGCTGCTCTAGGCTACATACAGTATCTACTGATTAATCAGGCAGGAATCTTGCTTTGAATAACAAGCGAGCGTGTACGGAACTTAACGTCACCTGTTTGAACAATATTCTGTATATATAAACAAGACACAATACATGTTTAGGATAGATATAGTTGTATACTTTTATACATAACCAGCTTTCCTTTACATCACCCAGAGAATTAAGTCCAAATAATGAATAAGTGTCTGCCTTCTCACTTGTCCGGGGTTGTTTTGAACATTTTAAAATTTAGGAAATAACCTAAAATAATAATGTAAAAACAGCAATGATTGATGGGGCGGCTGGAATATCTAGAGGACTTCTACGCCATATCATCTGACAACATTTCCTCTTTGAAATGGCTTCTTTTTGCTGTGATGAATTGATGCTACTTCTCTCTCTTTGTCATTATCTGTATGTGACTTTCGAGATACAAAAGAGATCTAGCACATCATATTAAAGCTGTAAATATATCAAATCAATCACATCAAATGACTGGATTTAAACCCACACAAGCACAGATGTCTAGACGGAATGTCACACAGCACCTCATTGTTCATATTCAATCTTGTGAAGGGCTCGTTGCAGGGGTGGAATATTGTCTCAAAACAGTAAAAAAAAAAAATGCAAGTCTCCTTCAAAAACCATCCAAGGAACACTCTGTAGAGTTGGTGCAAGATTAAAATGCCTCTATTTCACATGGCAATGTGCATTTAAAATGACTCTTAAATGCTCTTAAAGCTACGTCACCACACTCCCGGCGCACTTTCTCAGAGCGTTTACTGTTGCCATGGATGGGTTTACTTTATAGTAAATGGAACGCCTGGTGTGTTTCATACCGGCGCTAAAGGTGCCATGTGCAATGGTACCGAACGTCGATGGCTGTGACAAAGCCTCGGTATTTATCGCCCTGGGAATGACAACGGGCTGGAATAACCCATACTACCATAGTATGAAAGAAGAATATTTAGTATGTCCCAATACATAAATGTAGTATGCCAAAAATACCAGGATGTCCTACTGCATCTGGTCGTATTTTGCAGTGTGCAAGCCAGCATGCTTTTCTGGCTATTGACCCACAATCCTCTGCGCAGCAGAGTGACGTGTCTATAAAATAAACAAGAGAGCGAGCACAGACAGATGACAGCTATTGACAGCCGATGACAGAAGCCACAATGACAGAGAGTGCATTCAAACAAGCTACCAATGTGACATTTTTTTGCGACTCGTGAGTATAACGTTAATTAATTAATGTAGGCTTTGTTCCAAATCGCATACTTCTTCTTTTT
This sequence comes from Sebastolobus alascanus, assembly GCA_916701645.2. Lineage (NCBI taxonomy): Eukaryota > Metazoa > Chordata > Actinopteri > Perciformes > Sebastidae > Sebastolobus > Sebastolobus alascanus. The sequence continues at coordinate 1,610,938 of CAKAOJ020000059.1, forward strand.
TACTTCAAATTCCGTGCTACGGAGTGCGACGGATATGAGCAAAAGGGTCAAAAGTTCAAGGTGCAATGTTATGATGAAGTAGCATGTCCCGATTGTATGCATACTACATGCAACAGTACGTGCTTCGTGAGGGGATCTGCAAAGTAAAAAGAAAAAGTATGCGATTTGGAACGCAACCTTCCTTTTTTCTCCTCTATCGATGAGTTATCACTTCCTTGTTTTGGACCAATAGGCTTGCACATTGATAGAGAACCACCCTCCCACTCTACTGGTTAGTGTAATAGGTGTGCAAGCTCATGCTAATAATGATCCTGATGAAGATCTGGGTCGGTCGCAACACATTAGTCATTTTAAATGCCTATTGCCATGTGAAATAAAGACATTCTAATTTAGCACTCACCCTACAGTGTGTCTTTTATTATTTTTGAAGGAGACTTGCCTTTTATACTTTTTTGAGACCATATTCCACCCTTACAATGAGCCCTTCACAAGACTGAATAAGCACAGTACACCTGAAGGAACCAAAGAGCACTTGTATGTGACTACCACAAAGACCTAGCAGCGCTTCTACTCCATTGTCTTCACCTCATTGTTCATGTTTTTAAAAAAATATTCATCTATTACAGACAAACATAATAGTTTGTGTTTGTCTTAAATTTATTTCAAATGTCATATTCATGGCTAGAATTGCTTCCGAATTTATAATTGAGAGACATAACGTGTTCAATCTTGCAATCAATACTTCCAAGTTTAGCTGCACTTTGCACTTCTAAGAATAGTTAATGTCACACTATGATGTGCTATTAACACATTATAGTGTTTTCAAAACAAAACCCTTCAATTCTCCAGATTTCCATTAAAAACATTACAGCCGAAAGAAAATGCTCAATAAAGATAAAATGAGCCATTTAATTGGCCATCCATTTTCTGAGTAGCCTTTATTTCTTAATGACTGAATTTAGAAAGCTTTTTGCAATTTGCAGAACCCTCCCTTTCATAAAATATAAGTCCACTCCGATCTAGGTTTTGCAAATACTGCAAATTTAACCAGATATTTTACAAAATAATGAACAAGAGCATATCTTGTGTATCTTGTGGCAGCTACTATACAGATAAAACAATACATAACAGAGTCAAAGTAATACCTTGAATCAAGCTAAAGACGCAGGAAGAGCAGCAGTGTAATTGAGGGCAGCACCCTGTGACCGCAGTCTGATGCTTTGACATGTGTAATACGGTGGGCAAACCCTGTACCTAGACTCCCACTTGTACAGCTTTGTAGTGCTGCAGGCACAAGCATATGGCATCATTTGGCATTGAGAGAAAACAATGTTCTCAGATTTGAACATCAAAAATCCAGTGATTTGAGTGAGCAAGAAAACAGGAAAGCATGTCCTTGATAGGTCAATTTTAGGTGGGTTAAAGGAATAATTCCCCCTTTGGGGGAATTAGCCTTATTTGCTTTCTTTCCGAGAGTTAGATGAAAAGATCAATACCACTCTCATGTCTGTCCTTCAATGAAGTTGGAGCCAGCAGCTGGTTAGCTTAATTTAGCACAGAGATTGGAGACAGGAGGAAACAACTAGCCTGGTTCTGTTCAAAGGTACCTCCAGCACCTCTAAAGCTCACTAATTACACGTTGTATCCTGTTTGTTTAATCCAAACAAAAACCAAAGTGTAAAAACAACACTTCAGCGTTTCGCTGGGGGGATAAGGTGCAGCACTTCCTGGAGTCTCAGCTGGTTGCCTAGCAACCTCAGAGAACTCCAGCAAAGTCAGGCTAGCTGCAAAGAACGTATATTTCTGAGAAGTGAAAGTCGATTGATCGTTCCATTACCTCACCAGCACCCAGCAGCAGACCTAAGCCTCCGCCATTTTGGACTGTAATCGAGTGGACTATAGAAATGTCTGCCTACAAAGTGCCTGTCAAAAGTAAAACAAAATCATTTCTATTCTGTTGTCATCATTTTAATGTCTCTACCTGCAATGGCCTGTGTTGAACAATAAAAATGTTATAAATATGCATACTGTTATAACTATTTACTTACTTACTTATTTATTCATTAAACTTTTTTGCCCGGCAGCTTCCCAGAGGAGCATAAAGTGAGCGATGGACATAAACGGAAGTTAGAAAAATCCAGCACACAGATTTTGAGAGCAATCTCAATCTTTTTCATGTCAAAGACCATCAAAATCTATGTCCAGTAGACCACAGACCATGAATGTATAGAGGTCGTGTCCTGTGCTTTTGCCCAACGTGTTAGTAAATAGCCTAAAACTACATTAAATTCTGTTTCTGCCATGCTGCTAGCACTACTACTGGTCGATAGCCGGTTGTTTGGGAACAGAGACATTTATACATCCACCACGGTACAGGCTTACAGCAGACAGCCCATGGGTGTATTATAAGATAATAAAAGTGATGAATTACAGCCAATATATCCACTATAGCCGCCAATACAGCAGCATACAGCTAGCAGGAAGCCAGCAGGACCGGATATGTCATATGAGCGTGCAAGGCGGTGCAGTCCCGTGCAGTCCTGTGAGAAAGTTTGTGACCCGGCAGCCATGTTGAGATCAGTTGAGGAAATACCAAGCACCGCCCACCGGCCGGAGCAAACTTTCTATACTATACTACAAGATGTTTCTGAAAACATTTGAGGCGAGAAATAGGCATTACAGTAACAGAATATTGATTCATATTTCATCAGCGCTGCCTAGTTTGACCATTTGATCAGAGTTAGTGAGTGATTGACAGCTACCTCCGTTGATTGAATAGCCAATAGGAACGCTCTCTCTCTCTCTGAAATAACCTGTGATTGGCCAAAATCTCCCTTCACGGGCTAGATTTTTTAAAGCCTGAAAACAGAGCCGTGAGGAGGTGCGGAAGTCTAGTTATCTCTAAGAACACTTGAATTACAATATGCTGAAAGGTTATTATGCAATCTTTGCCCAATGATGCCAAAAACATTCTGCCTACTGCAGGTCTAAGTATCAGACATCGGTGTGGGAGTGAGCTCGGTTTGATATAACTTTTTGTAAATGAAGCAGACATCTCAATGGTGAACGAACAGCTTCTCCTTCTAGACAAACTGTCGAGTGGAAAACAAATGGCGTTATTCTTTCACACACCAGCCCCACAATTCAAAGCATCTAAAAGTCAATATCCACACTTGGCAGTTGAGACAAAGATGAAGATGAGGTGCGAGCGGTACAAAACGTTGCATTGTGGGATGGGCCTAAAGCACCGAATGCCATCGATTCACAGAGGCTCCAAATTTTGCACACTAAGGTACACTGGGGATTTAAAGTTGAGGCGCTAAGAGGCCATAACAACATAATCACAGTCATACAGTAGGCCATTTGTCAAAAATAATACAAAACACCAACAGGTGCGGAGGCTAGAAATGACGTGTGTACATCTGACTCATTTGTCAGCGGACTGCTGATGAGCTGAAAAGCGACTCTAAAACACTCATTTTCATTATTACCTTGATAGATTTCAGATGTGTTGCGAGAGCTGCTGCAGGACATTAACGTGCATTTGGATACGAATGAAGACAGCAGTGACTTTTCAAACAGACACACACATTTTTTTTTACCAAACTGCGCAGATGAATATACCTTGTGGCACAAATTTTCAGGTCAATGCACAACTATTTGACCTACAAGGAGCATATGAAGCAATGATGAAGAGAATCATATTGTATTGATTGATAAATGCATTTTCCCTCTCAGTACAATTGGCTAACTGTCAGACCAGTGCACATCACTGGGGGCACAAATATGACCTTCTTTCTTATTGCCTGCCTTTTGTACCACGCGGCCTTGAATCCTCAGCGGATTCTATGCTTAAAATGAAGTTAATAACTTTGCGATTTCCAAACTGCTGTGACTTTGCAAACTAGGAGTATTAAATAAAAAAAAAAAAAAAAAAAGGTGATCAGAACTACTTATGTTTTTTGAACACTGTCCTCTATTCATGAGGCATATTGTGGTAGCGTGCGAGAACTCTGTTTAGTGCTTTACAGTTATGTAAAAAGGCATCTAATCCACTCTATTCCAGCTTTTATCACAGCTATCAAAAAAGCAGGTATTTATGCTTATGCAAATGAGTGCTGCTCTTAGCCCTCGTTTCCTGCAGATGAACAGAAAACAGAGGGAAAAAAAAATAATAATGGCTCAGTATGCCGTCAGCTTCCACTGATAGCTCTTCCTTGGCAGCAGTTTTGGAAACTATTTATTTTCTCCTCAGGACGGGCCCTTAGATAGCTATTATGTACTTTTATAACAACCCTTTTACTCTTGTCTCATTTGTCATACATCACAAGCTCATTTAAAGTGACCTTAAAAATAATGAGGACAAAATACTGTGACAAAGTAGTGCATGAGCGCATGGAAATCAGCAGGTATTTAATATTATTTGAGACGCATATTTCCAGTTAGCCTCGACTTAAATGTTGATGAAAAGCGATATTAAAGCGAGGCCTGTACATTTGATGTTGTTGATGAAAACCCGTGCCCTTCCCCACGGACGTGGTCCCTTGATTGAGAGATGTATTTAATTGATTTTATCGTGCATAATTTAGTTAGACTTTCTGGTTTTCTTGCATCTGCGTGTCCTGGATTTACTAAAATTCTGTTGCTGCTCTATTTTTGGGAGATGTAAGTAAGAAAATAATGCAAATGTTGTATAATTTGTATGCTACAGCTGCATATAAAACCGGTATCCAGGGTGATGTTTGTCAGTGTTGGTTATGGTTTTTTTTTACAATCATCAATAAATCATTCGGGACCACAGACAGTTTGCACTTGCCCTACATACTCGTGGTTGTATTGAACTTAATAAAAGTGACCTGTTCCGCAAAAATAGGACAGTAAGCAAGTGACTTATCAGTGTCAGAGTATTCAGAGGAAGGGTCACATGAGGAAACTATATTTCATCCTGTGTATATTTTGTCCCATTTTACAGCTAAGTCAATACACAAAAGCTAAACATTTTGCCCCTCATAGCAACAAATGACAGTTGGGAATTTGTCAACCTAATTCGTGCTGTGTTGTGTACAGTGATTATGATTATTTAGAAGAGTGGAGGCAGGTGTGACAGCACCCAGCGTGATTTTGTGGGAATAATGGTTTATACTTTCCAATTGCGCACCAGCTCCACTCTCTCATTTGCATGCACGAAACTCAACCGAGCAACCTAGGAGTCTTCAAAGGCAGTCTCCCAGGTAATGCAGCGGCTCGAGATTTTACATCTGATCATCGCTGACTGGAGTCTTGATCATGTTGATTCAAACTGGAGGGGAGAGTTCTACATGTTTACAAATTCATGCTTGGGTTTCAACTAGCGAGGGAACGATATTTAATCTTCAAAATGTAATATTTCTCAGTTTAATAGATTCATTGTCTGATTAGTCAAATCGTCATATTTGAGAAAACTGTTGAATAAATGACCTTTTTTTTATGATTTTCAATCACACTTTTATTGGATAAAGAAACACCTGTGTGCATCATATAATACAATGAAACATAATACATTTTAAAATAGCTCCTTTCAACTAAAAATAATATGTACACCTGTTGACCGTATAGCAATAACCAGATTTACAAATATTTACATCTTGCAGGTACATCTCAATTAGCTTATCAACATAGTTTTTTAAAAGATAGTTGCAACCTCTAATGCCGTAGCCACGGTTACAATATTTGGACTCTGATGGTGGGTTTCAGCACCTCCAACACCTCCAACACCTCCAACACTGGCCTCACGCTGCTGCTGCTGCTGCTGCTGCTGCTGCTGCTGCTGCTGCTGCTGCTGCTGCTGCTGCTGCTGCTGCTGAGGGAAGTAAGAAGGGAGGGTCCCGGTCCTGGAGAAGGTCTGCATGCTGCTCCTCGATTTTGGGCGATTTGTGCCATAACCAGAGTCCTTCCAAAAGTGGGGGTAGCCGAGAGGATTGTTGAAGACTGGTGCAGCGGAGAAGCCTATTGTGTATGCATTGTCTCTGGGGCCTCTGAAGCTCTGCGGTGGCACCGCACAGTACGTGCCTTGGCAATCCCCAGACAAGCTCTGTGCAGCGCTGGATGAATCTGGAATAAAAGTGAAATAGATAACAAAATAAGGATGATGCAGAAATTGCATTACCACAATTTATCATTTACTGTATGTCATTCTGGTGGATATTTATGTTTAATTCAGTAGTGTGTGATGCGGAAAACTCACTTTTTAGCCTTGGCTGGAAGGTGCTGAAGCTCTTTTTGCCTCCGTCGCCGCTGATGTCAGAGTCGCTGTCGTTAAAGTCACTGTCCCCTTTGCCGCTGTCCTTCACGCTCTGCTGGTCGCTGTTGCCGATGCCACTGCAAATACAATCAACAGATACAGGATGAGCCACCGCTGCAGCACATTAGCTTGATTATTGATGTCTTTTTTTTTCCCACACATACAAGGCCTCTATCCTACCCATCTAACCTCGTTCCACAGGAACGCCACGAGCAACAAAATGCATGCGCGGCGCATGTTAAGTACCCTCAGTTGAGATTCGACTGTGAATAAAGCACACCCTATCTGAGAAAAGAAATTACATTCGGTTGTCTTACCTCACTTGCAAGCAGTATTTGTCACCTTGCCACACAGATGTTGCCTGGAAATGCTTGGAGGGCAGGAACATCTAAGGGAACAAACAGAATGACAGCATGAGAGCTTAGTTTCCATTTCTGGCACGAAGATCAAGGCAGCACTCTGGAAAATCATATGCATATGAAAATAAAAGATGAGAAAATACTCTCGTAGTTGACTCACCTTTGTTTCCGAGTCCCCGCTCCTCTCCTCGTACAGGCAGGAATCATCCAGAGAGGAAGAGGTTCTCTCGTGGAAGAAGCCTCGCTGCACGGCGTATACGTTCGGTTCCGTCGAGCCGAGCATGGGCATGGGCCCGCCGTCGAACAGGCCGTGACGCACGTCCCTCTTGGAGCCGCGGCTTCTCCCCCCACGGCTCAGTTTGCATGTCACAACAACGACCACTATTGCAATCAGCAGCAACGCGCAGCCCCCGCTGAGCATAATGATGACAATTAGAGAGCCATCCAAAACGGAGCCTCCTCCATCACTCGACCGCAGCGCAATGACGACCTGGTCTTCGGAGGGCTGCGCGTCCGAGACGACGAACCTAACGGCGGCGCTGCTGGAGAGCGGGGACCTGCCGCTGTCACTCACCGAGATTTTCATTTCCAGCACGTCTCCGATTTCAGACGTCAGCCATTGTTTCAAAGCAATTTCACCAGTGTCTTTGTTCATCGTGAACAGCTGCTGGTCACCTTGCACGATGTGGTAGCGGAGCTCGCCGTTCACCCCCTCGTCCGCGTCCTCGGCCGAGACGCGGAGGGCGAGGTAGCCGGCGGGCGCGTTGAAAGGCAGAGGGATGTCGGCGGAGTCGTTCACAAGGACGGGGAAGGTGAAGTATGGGTAATTATCATTCACGTCCACAACTTTGATCCTGATCGTGGATGTGCTCGAAAGGGAGGGGGAGCCTCTGTCTTCTGCTCGGATGACCAGCTCGATCTGATCAAGAGTCTCGTAATCAAAAGACCTCAAAGTGTACAAAGAGCCCGAGAGTGAGTCCACAGAGACATAAGTGGACACCAGAGATCCTCCTGGCACCTCCGAGTCTATGAGTTTGTAGGAAACTTTGGCGTTCTTCCCCACATCAGGATCTCGGGCGACAACAGTGGTGACATATGAGCCTGGGATGTTATTTTCCAGGACTGAAACTTCAAAAAGGGACTTACTGAAGAGAGGGGGGTTGTCGTTCTCGTCGGTCACCCGGATGGTGTACTGTCTCACGGTCTTGAAGGGCGGGCTCCCCAGGTCCTCTGCGATCACGGTGAGATTATACTCTGGGATCTTCTCTCTGTCCAAAGTGGTGCTGGTGATGATCATGAAGGAGTCCCCGTACGCCTGCTGCAGGGTGAAATGCTCGTGCCCGAGCAGGCTGACGCGCACGTACCCGTTGGAGCCGGAGTCTCTGTCCGAGGTGCTGATCAGAGCCACGAAGCTCTCTGCGGCCGCAGCCTCCGTGATGTAGGCGACCCCGTCGCTGCTGGAGGTCATCGGTTTGACGCCGATCTCGGGCGCGTTGTCATTCACGTCCACCACTTCTATCGCAACTTTGCAGCTGGAAGGGACGGAGTTGGCGCCCGAATCGGAGGCTCTGATGTCCAGCTCGTACGACCTCCTCTTCTCATAATCCACCAGCGCCTTCAAGGTCACGTCCCCGGAGTAAGGGTCGATGTGGAAGAGGCGTAAAGCTTCTGCTGAGAGCCCGTCGGCGGCGAACGCGTAAGTCACCTCGCCGTTTGCGCCTGCGTCCGGGTCAAACGCGTAAACTTTGAGAACCCGGTGACCCACCGGGGAGTCCTCGTTCAGCTCGACTTTCAGCGAGCCGTGCTCAAACGTCGGGCTGTTGTCGTTGAAGTCCAGCACGATGATGTTTACAGTCATGGACCCGGACTTTGCGGGCTCTCCTCCGTCAGTTGCGGTCACTTCGATGGTGTAGCCGTCCTCCACCTCCCTGTCGAGCTCCCTCACCAGCACCAGCTCCGCAAACTTCACCCCGTCGTCCCGATCGCGCACTTCGATGGCGAAGTGACTAGAGGGGGAGATGTTGTAGCTCTGGATGTAGTTTCCCCCCACGTCCTGGTCGAGAGCGATCTGCAGCGGGAACCTGGAGTCCAGCGGCGCGCTCTCCGGTATCTCCAGGGTGGTGAGGTTGCGCGTAAAGTGCGGAGAGTGGTCGTTGATGTCCCTCACCTCGATCTCCACGTGGATGAGTTGAAACTTCTCTTTGGAGAGGGCCACCACGTCGAAGGTGACGAAGCAGCGCGGGGACCTGGGGCACAGCTGCTCCCTGTCGATGATCTCCGAGACGCTCAGAAGTCCGTCGATCTCCCTCATCTCGATCACAGAGGAGTTGTTTTCTTGCATGAAGCGGAACGAGGTGTCGGGGTCATCGGCCGGATCGATCTTTAGATCTTGAGACAGGTTTCCGATCTCCGTGCAGGGCGCATCCTCCTCGTAGGTGAAATACCTCGTAGTCGTGCACTGAACAGAGTATAGGAATAATAAAGAAAGCGCCAGGCCAACTCCTGCAATCTGGCAAAATCCCATGTTGATGGGTTTACAGAAAAAAAGTCATAAATGATGCAAACAATCCACCACTGGCTGTCCTGCGTCAGGAGGTTGAACCACAACTGTGTGAAACTCTGACTTTGCTGTGGGACTATAAGCCCCGGTATATGCAAATCGCCTGCCCCCCCCTCGACCAATGGCCTTCCAGAGGTCCGCCAACCAACAGGGCAACGTTTGGCTCTGCAGTAAACTGCTGCTCACTTTTGTGGGAGCAAATGGTCTGTTGGATAAACTGATTGTGTGGCTTTAATCGGGCTGATACCAGTGTGACTTAAATAAATCTGCACATGGCAATTAATTAACTGACTAAACCACTTAGAGGACTGTATTTAATAGGACTACAGTGAGGAAGCTGAAGACTACCTGTTGAAATTGAGATTGATGAGGTGTGTCAGGCAGTTTGTGGAAATTATGCAGAGGCTGGGGTGGAAAAATCCACATGACAATGGAATTATAATTACTGATAATTGCTCCAAAAGTAAACAAACGCTCACAACTCTTGTAGTCACGATCATGAGCACCATTGGTATCATAAATGAAGTTTTGCTTTGCTGTACTTCTAAAAAATGTAAGGTGTAAGAAGTAGGGATTCACCGATGCTACTTTTTCAGTCGCGATAGCGATACTGATACCTGAGCTTTGGGTATCGGCCGTTACCGAGTACCGATCCGATACCAGTGTTTAATTAATAAGCTGTATGCTTTACTGTGTGGAAGTGACCTGGATCATTCTTTTATGTGTAAGGCAACATCAGGCTTGACTTTAACATTGCTTTCCTAACTTTGTAAAACAAAATGTAACAAATAAATACGTAGATATAAATCTGCTGAATTGTTATTTATTAATAAATATTACATGGCTTTGCTGAATACTTGATTCTGATTGGTCAATCAAGGCATTCTGCGGTCTGTTAATTCTTTATAGCAGACTGTTGCTATGTATAACAGACCGTTGCTATGTATAACAGACCGTTGCTATGTATAACAGGCCGTTGCTATGTATAACAGGCCGTTGCTATGTATAACAGACCGTGCTATGCATAAATGAACGTTGCTATTGGCACAGTTCTGATGCCGGACTCTGGCGGACCATTTTTGTGTCAAATTATTGATTTCTTATGTAAATAGCGGTATAATAAGCAGGATAATTTAGGGTTTATTTCACAATAAATGACCGCACTGTACATTATCCCTTACATAATAAATAGTGCACCAGCAACTTGGTAAAAAACATAAAAAATTATCAGGAATTACAATTCAAGTGTAAACATTTTGAATGCAGCAACAAACATAAACAGGAATTAAAATTCCAGTATATAATGTATATAGTACATAAACATCGGCCCTATTGTCACAGATACCCGATCCAGCTATTTGAGTCAGTATCAGCCCGATGTATGATTGGTATCAGTATCGGTGCATCCCTAATAAGAAGTAAAGGCAATGGTGGAAGACATTCTGAGGTTATTTATTTACTTTTTTTAAGTTGAAGCATCTATACCACAATGTAGAAATTAGGGCTGTCAAAGTTAATGCGCTAATAACGCGTTAACGCAAATTAGTTTTAACTCCACTAATTTCTTTAATGCATTAACGCAGTTGATCTTTCGGAGGTTGTAGCATTAGGTATAATTACAAGGATTATCAGAAAAATGCACTTAATGCAGAATGACTGTTTTCAGAGTGTTGTGTTATATTTATTACATTATTGGATTGTTTTATTGATACATTAACGTGCAAGAAGCATTTTGATGTTATATAGTTGGGTGAGGTGGAGCTAGGTTTGAACTAGTTTATATATTGCTGGGTTGTTTAATCTATGTAATGTGATGCATCATATTTGGGCTTTATGATCCAACTAGTAACTAGTTAGCTACTAACTATAGCTGTCAGGTAAATGTAGTAAAAAGCACACTATTTCTCTCTTAAATATAGAGGAGTAGAAGTAGCCTATAATATGGCATAAAATGGAAATACTCAAGCAAAGTACCTAAAAAACAATACTTCAGTCCATTAGCTTAATGGATGTACTTAGTTACACTCCACAACTGGATAAAAGCAGTAGCAAAATGGGAAACTGGAAAAAAACATCTAATAATAGAGGATCCCAGAGCCTGGTGACTTTCTTTGTTATTCATATACAACTATGTATTATAATCACACAGTCTCATCGAATCCTTACCCTGACATTTAGGCTTAATAAAACCCTAACTGTGAATCCATTAATATTTATTTCTTTAGGGGTTTTTTTCTCTCACAATCATATCTATCCATGTTAATATTGCCCCTAGATAATTTACATAATAAAAGAAAAGCAGAACTCTTTCTGTTTCTGTTGTGCAGCCGGATACACTGTCTCATCTGTTCAAATGGCGGAGGAGGAATTTAAGTATAATGCAATAAAGAAAACCTAAGAAGCCAGACAAGTGTCATTTGATTAGTATTGTGTCTTGGACACCCACAATGTTAATTACACATAGAATATCAATGTGTTAGAGGGAGAAAAAAAAACCTGCCTGTATAATCAAGACCATCTGTATTGTAATAAACACTCAAATGCATTTAATTTACCCTTTTCAGCACTAGTTCTAAAACAAGAGCCTTGGAAGTCACAAGAACAAAGAAGTCAGGAGAATAAACTACACTGAATGACCCCCCCCTCCCACCTCACACACACACGATAAGACACACACACACACTCGCCAGCAACAGCTCCCATAGTGATAAGAAAAGGGCATGAGTCAACCAGACCTTTGTCAAACCTTATGGGTGATTAGATTCCGCTGATTAAAAGGCGTCTGTGGCCCTTCAAAGGGCTCTTGACACCTCACAAAAAGTTTGGGTTAAATCTGTCTGAGCCCCCAAGAGGGCACATACAGGGAGGTGTGAAAAAGCACACAACGGCCACAGAGACCAGAGATGCTTGTGATACTGTGTCAGCGAGAGGTGATAAGGAGCTCTGGGGCTGCCATATGTAAAGTGTTATACAAGCCCAAGTTTGCTTATACACTTGAATGTTCACTCATACATCCATTTTTGGGCACTTATCCGGAGCTAAGGAAGGTAGTCCATGATGTCCCTCTCCTCAGCAAGGTTTTCCAGCTTTTCCTGGGGGATCTCAAACCAGATGATAGATATAATCTTTCCAACGTGTTCTGGGGTCTCCTATAGGGCTGTGTATTGGTATCATGATACAGGGATAACGATCCAATATATTGCCATACTAAACAAGGCGATATATTGCGATTTTTTAAAAATCGAATTTTAGGAAAACTGTCCTAGTATAAAGAACACACCAAAAATACACCATTTTTAAAATAGGCAAAAATAACAAATTTATACTGCATGCAAAAACTGCTTGTTTTTTTTTTTTTACCAAAAACTGCATGTGATTATCAGTAAGTGGGCATGTCTGTAAAGGGGAGACTCGTGGGTACCCATAGAACCTATTTTCATTCACATATCTTGAGGTCAGAGGTAAAGGGACGCCTTTGAAAATGGCCATACCAGTTTTTCCTCGCAAAAAATTGGCGTAACTTTGGAGCCTTATCCTCCTTCACCTCATTCCTTGGGTTCTCTAGTTTAATCTGATGCCAGTATCCTCAAATCGACACAGTGTTTTGGAGAATCGATACAGTATCACAACACATAATATCGCGATACTCATGTGTATCGATATTTTCTTACACCCCAAGTCTCCCACCAATTGAACAGGCGTCCCGATCAGATGCCCGCACCGCTTCAGCTGGCTCTACTCTAAGCTCCCTCCCTTACCCCATCGCTAAGGGTGAGCTAAGCCACCCTACAGAGGAAACTCATTTTCCGCTCTCATTCCTTGTCGCTACCAAAAGCTCATAACCTAGGTGAGGGCTGGAACGAAGATCGACTGGTAAATCAAAAGCTTCGCCTTCCGGCTCAGCTCCCTCTCCACCGCAACGCTCACTTTACTGCTGACACAGCAGCAATTCTCCTGTCGCTCTCATGCTCCTTTTTACCCAAAACCGAAGCCCTTCTAGCCTCCTGGTGCCTGTGTGCTGCTTCAGGAGGCCAACCAAGCCTCCAACGGCCTACTCGGCTTGTTCTAAGGTCGCCGCCACGACAGGCACCGCCGACTTTCTGACCACAACTCTGAGCAGCCGAACATGGCCCACTCAGATTTCATGTCCCCAACTGCAAATCTGATGATACGACCACAAAGTAGATTATAGATCTTTGGCCTTAGGTGTTTCTGGTACCAAGTGTACTTACGAATCAACCTATGCAAGATCATGGTGTTTGCTATGGTCAATCCATGACTGGCACAGAAGTGGGGCTGGGCAATATGGCCAAAATCTTCTATCCCGATATATAATTTCTATAAGGCAGTTTCATATGGGGAGGCAGTAGCTCAGTCCATAGGGACTTGGCTTGGGAACTACTGAGTGTGAACTGGTAGCTGGAGAGATGCCAGTTTGCCTCTTGGGCACTGCCGAGGTGCCCTTGAGCAAGGCACCAAACCCCCCAACTGCTCGGGGCGCCTGTCAGGGGGCAGCCCCCTCGCTCTGACATCTCTCCATTAATGCATGTATATAGGTCCTGTTATGTGTGTGTGTGTGTGTGTGTGTGTGTGTGTGTATTTCGGGCCTGTGTGTACTATGTACTGTGTAAAATAATATTATAATAATAATAATAATAGTGAAAAAATAGAATTTCCCTTCGGGGATCAATAAAGTGCCTTTCTTCTTTCTTCTTTCTTCTTCATATGCATGTTTTCTGGTAATTCAATAAATAAATAATCAATATGAAATAACCACATGGTAAAGCCTATTTTTGTTTACTCCTGTGTGAAATAAATACTTGACAAATGAAAAGTACTGAGTATTTTCTCATTTAATTCAGAACTTTAGTGCAAAATGAACATACGGAGCCTCCCTGGACCCCTAGGAGATTTTTTTTATTAACTCCTTCCCTCGAGTTAGGTATCTCGTTCCCTCGAGTTAGTAACTCGAGGGAACAAGTTACTTCATAGACCACTTCTTCCAATCATTCCTGACAGTCCACGCATTGCTGATGTACGGAGCCCCCCTAGATGATGTACTTCGGTAAAGTTGGAAAGATATTGACAGATTCAAACTTCCTGGATCAATAACTCATAACCAAAACGCTGTGAAAACACAAACAACGGCTCTTTCTAACCGTAGTAAGGTAGACAACGAGCTACAACCACCTTATGTTTACATGCATGCACACAAATACAGAGTAATCAGATTAAGACAATAGTTTGATTTAACTGAGTTTGATCAGATTTTCTGAGACATTTGAGTTAGTATGTGCTTATTATTATCAATTTAGACCACGTAATTGAGTATCAGGATATCTCGATATATGATTTCATTACATTATAATTCCATTGAAAGTCGATGTTATCATATTGAATTATTGCCCAGCCCTACGCAGCACCACGGGCCTTATTTAGCATATATACTAAATGTAAAAAAATATAAAAAAAAAAAATTTCAGATGATGCTGCTCGCCATAGTCTTGGCAGGAATACCAGGCAGCGTGAACACAAAATAATAACAATCTGTTAAAACACTTTGCAGCAGAGCAGGCCAATTTATAATGTATGCCATGGAAAGCTGCAGTGTTTATATATTGTACTTGGAACAGTCGCATCACATTACAGCAGACGTGTTTAAGAGTTTGTTCTCAAATCCACAAAGCATCAAACCAACAAGTGTTTTATTTTCCCCCTCAAATGCTGAAGCTTGTATTATGCCACAAATCATTAAACCAAGTATACACTAAGTAGGCCAATGCAACTTAAATCGTTAATCTCGGAAGTGCAACCGCATTGCATCATCACTCCTCAACATTGAACGAGAAATCTTCTGATGTCGAGTCGAGTGTAAACAAGAAACGTAGCCCCTATCTCTCATTATCGACTCCTTCCTTGGTTATTTTTTTTTTTGCTCTCAATGTCTATTTTATTAAAAACAAGATCGCGCCGAACATATGAACGCTGAGCCGGAGGGGGGGGGGGGATCAAACATAAGATACTTTTCCCCGCCATTACCAGACACACAAAGCCTTCAGCACAACAGTCCCATGCTGGCTGGGTGTTGAAATCCAGGATTTTGTGGCTATGAGGAGTCAGAAGGTAAAGCAGAATTATTAGCCAAATTAGTTGTTTGCTACTAAGAGGATTACGCTTTAATCTTATCACGCACTTACCACTTTGTGTGTTGCAACAGTTTCAAGGGAACAGCTGAGCAGCTGTAGATGAAAGGTCTAAAATTAAAGCGCAGACATGATGATTACACAGGTAGTGATGACTTGTTCATTTGTGATTTTCTGAGCAAGCCGCCTCAATAATAAAACACCACCTACTCGTGTGTTTCTTCTGATCAATACATCACTATAAAAGGTCACCAGAGGCCATAACCACAAATAAAGCCCGGCTAACACAGGAGTGATACTTGTTTGTCACTTAAATCAGGTGATTAATGCAGATCACAGCCTGATTAAGACGTGTGTGGTGACAGTAAGAGCATTAACAGCAGATTAATGGGTTTGGCCATCTGTTCTCTCACTGAGGTGATTTTAATTAATGGTAAGAATATTGTTAATCTTGCCTTGGCAGTCGACGTTACAGTAATGACACACAATGATGGTCAGAAGTCAGAGCGATGTCAGCCAGTCTTTGACATCATCATCTGAGGGCCATTTGAAGATTTGACACCTCGCACGCCACCAGGTAGGGGAGGCAGGGAAAGCATTTGGTGACACCGGGAGCAGTAATCCTGGCATATGCCACAGGGAACAAATGTCTCAAAGGCCCACCTTTTGGATAACAGCCACCATGTCACCCACTGCTGGAAAACTGTCAGCCAGGTTCTTTCTCCTCCATAGTCTCCAGGTTCCCAGTTCTCATATGAGATACAGTAAAATCTAAAAAAAGGGTTCTAAAAATGCTATTTTTGATATATTTATTTTAAGGTTTTACAGTAATAATAGTACTAATATTGTCTCACTGAGGTAACTGTGGAGATTTTTTTTTAACAATACAGCTATAGTGATCAACAGGTGAACTGGGAAGATTATAGTTTTATCTACGAGTTTTGGTTTGTCTGGATTCATTCTGTCATAAAACTATATAAATAATACACCTGCAAATATATACACGACACACCAAAAGGCGGACTGACACAGACATAGGGAGCCACATATATACAGATATGCACATACAGTATGAACAGAAAATGAGCACGAAGCTCAAACAAGCTATTATGCATAAAACATGACAGAATAAAAACACTAATTTGTTTCCATAGTTCGAGTTCGAGACGACAGATGCTGCCGCGTTACATGCAACACCATCTACTTCAATGACAGTTGTGACGTGCAAATTTAGTCACCACAGGTGCTGCGTGCTGTCGCAGATGCTGCATGATGTGCTATAGTTTAAATATTAAAGAAATTCACTCATCTCGGGTGATCTCATTTGCATGTTTGAAAGGTTTTTAAACGCTGATAGAATCTGAAAATCATCATAACATCCTATTAGCTACCATACAGGGACAAACCAACTGGATAACCTACTGTAAGAAACAACCATCACAGCAAAATGTTAACTTATTTATTCTCAAAACATTATGAGTTATGTAATTAATGTCATCTGAAGAAAATAAAAATAGTATTTTAGGAAAGTTATAGTTATTTTTTTTCAATATTATGTAAAACACAAATAGACAGAGTACAAGAGGAAATCTGTGTTTGTCTCCTTCACAATGACTGACAGAGTGCCCCTACCCCCCTGATAGTGTGTGATACTTTAACCCGCAACTGACATTTTAAATTTTCTTTGGTGGAAGTATTCTCTGGGCTTGCTTAAGCAAAAATATGAAGAAATTTCCGGTCAAACCATTTGGCTGAAAAGTGAGTTTTCTTTTACTATATCTAATATTTTAGCACATGGGACGACTGTTTTTGCTGTAGACTCCATTATATTTTAGGAAATAAACAGTCGTCCCATGTGCACAAATACTAGATATAGTATGATAAGAAAATGGCTGTATCTCAGAAACTACAAGGAGCACAATCACCTATTTGGTATCTATGAACTCATAACGAGTTGAACATCAAATATATGCACACAAATGCAGCGTTAAAATATTTCACATGGAAAACATTTAATAAACACAATATTAGCTTTTTTCCTAACTTTTCAAAAGTCCTGATTTTGACTATTACCAAAAGTGTGATTTCTCATGTGATCTAGAAATTTCAAAGTTGTCCTGTTAGATACTTGTCCAAAGTATGTAAGTACCAAATTTCAAGGCTTTTGACCAATCAGGACAAATGTTGTGGCATTTTTCCTTATCAAACTAAATATAGTCTTTGGGCACAAATGGGTTAAATTAGGACCCATGGCAAACATTTTATCTATCTATTCTAGTTTATCTATTAAAACTGCATATTGGTAGTTTTGACTGGGGTCACCCGGGACAGGGGTTCTCAAACTTTTTCAGGCCCAGGGACCCCTTGCAGGGGAGAAAATTTTCCAAGGACCCCCTCTTAATTGTAACAGAGATTAAGCATACGTTTACTACCATTTGTACTCTTAGATGCCACTGGAACTATTTGTATTCTAAAACTTTTCAATCTAAATACTTCAGATCTGTTTCATAGTGATAAACAAACACATTTCAACTTGAATCATGTTAAGATAAGATGAGATAATCCTTCATCAGTCCCACAGCCGGGAAATTTGCAATGTTATTGAATGTTAATGCCACTTATATACCAGGGGGTGATTTTATTCAAATTGCATTTGAACTCAACTTGACAGCATTTATAGCCTAAATTCCAAGTAAATGATCTTAAAATATTTCAGATAACGAACGGTCCTAATAAATCCAGATATTTAAACTTAAACCTCTAAAGGCGACTTACAGTAAGGGCTTCAAGTTAAAAATAATGAATTTATTGCTGCGTGTCACAATCGTATCAGAGTTTCTATTGGCCCAAAGCTAACGTTGGTGGGAGTAATGGACACAATATGCTTGTTTTATCGGAGCAAATGGTCCCATCTGTAGATATTAGGGCTGTCACGAATACCATTTTTTGGGCTTTGAAGCTTCACAGCGCAGCAGGCAAACAAGATCTTCTGTCTGTCTGTCTCCATCTCCCCCATTTCAGTGTCTGGGACAGCGCTGCTGCTGCACTACTGTACACACACCCACCTCTACACACAACAAACAGCGATATCCGTCTGAGAATAACTAAAAATAATTAATGTTGTGGGATTATTCCTTATTTCATGGGCTATTTGGGGATTTATACATTATAATTACATAAAAAACAAACAAAAACGAAGCATTTGAATACTGATTTGGAGGTCGATTACCATGGCAACGGTCAAAGCTTCGAAGCATTCAGGTCAGCCGTAGTAGATATGCACTTTTTAATGATACAGCACGAGAATCACCGCCTAGGACCCCAATACATTGGTATTTTTTAAAAAGCACTAATTAAAATAGAAACAGAAAACAATGATATGAAGCCATTAGGAACAAATTGATTGACAAAGTCATGAAAATTCGGAATGATAGGATAAAACACCTGTGAGAATGACACAAAGTAAACCTCAGGGTACCCCAGCTGGTAATTAAGATTAAAGACTGTGTACATATTCTGGTACCTTGCCATTTGATAATTAATATGCAAGCCCTGCTGCTAAATACCTAAACGGGCTCTTTTCAACAACAATACAACCTTGTAGAGAGATAGACTTGTATTCATGACACAGCGTTTATTAAATTTAGATAGGTGGAGACTTTTTTTTTTGCTAAGGCTGTAAACCCATCCAGCCATTTCCAGGCCAGCCCCTTATCGGTTTCCTCATCTCACTTTAACCTTAGGTGCTCTAATAAACTGGGGGTATACATGTCACCGCTCTGGCCGTGAGGGTCATGTGGAGGGTTTAATCTCAGCCATTTGGGCTGTCTGAGAGGCAGATAAAACAAGATTATCCCGTGCTTGGTATTGGCCTTTGGTGAAACGAGAGGGTGGAAGCATGCGGGCAGCAGCTGTGGAGGTGCCAAACGCTCAGACTGGCTAGTGGGGTCTGTTGCTTTTGGCACCTCCTGCGGCGCTACAGGCACAGATAACCCCCCCCCCCCCGCCCCCCAAAACCACAGCTCATCCTCACAGCTCTCCAACTGATTACAACTGGCCAAATGTTTAACATACTGTCCCTAATCAC
The DNA here is from genome assembly GCA_916701645.2 of Sebastolobus alascanus. Classification (NCBI taxonomy): domain Eukaryota; kingdom Metazoa; phylum Chordata; class Actinopteri; order Perciformes; family Sebastidae; genus Sebastolobus; species Sebastolobus alascanus. Next base: position 1,630,367 of record CAKAOJ020000059.1, read on the forward strand.
ACCTCGCATTCTGTCACAATGTGCTCCTAAATCGCTTTAAGGGCCATATAAAGCACATGTAGCTTTGATGTTATTACGTCTAATTGTTTTTTTCTTCCTGTTAGTTTCCTTTTTGGCCTGTAATGAATGCATTCAAATCACTTCAGGAGGGATGAAATCTCTTTTGCACAGCTACTGAATTTAGGACATGTGAGGAGCAAACTTAAAAAGATATATTTGTAAAACAAAGATCAATTATGCAAATACATGCGTAACAAAAGTAAAATCATAAAAGCTGCCTTACTATTTTATGATAAATTAATTAGTCTATTAGGGCCAAGCATGAATAATACAGGGTTTCCCTGTAATAAGATCTCAGTGGACTCTCTACATGTTTTAAACAAATCCAGAACATTAATATGGATGCCGTGTAAACATGTTTCTAGGATTTTTTTTTTGCTTCATGTTGGCCACAAAAGGCTGAGTCTATTAAGAAATTTTGGAAAGACAGATTTTGTTGTTTAAATCTCCTAAAAGCCGAGGCAGATCAAAAGAGGCATTAGTATTCAGAGACAAATCATGTTTGGCTGAGGTTCCTCTCCCCCCACTCAACTCCAACCATTCCCCACTGTGTAACTAATGCTCGCTGCCTCAGAACGATTGGAACAATAGTTGCTAGCTGCACTTCATTATGCATAAGCATTTTTTGAATAAGCTTTGGCCATATGTACCATCAGGTATGCTACCGCTGCACACGAGCATATTTGTCATTAGGCACTGAGTGGAAAACACAAAACCCCGCCTCACCACCGCTAACAAAATGCCTGCTAAAGGATCATAATGACAAACAAAGCAAGGAATCGAGGCCAGTCATTTTCAAAACGACCCTACAGGTTTGGATTAAAACCAGGGATGAGAGTGCCATCTACAGGTTGAAACTCTGCCATGTTAACAGCAGACGAAAGCAATAACACTTTCTGGAAGCACGTGCACGTTTCAGACACATCATTAACTCCCTCGCTAATAAATGATAAATTAAACCTCCCGATTGTGGGAACACGTAGTCCTGACAGAGGATAACTGATTAGAGCAACCTTAAAATAGTGCACCAAACAATTGGATTCTACTAGAAATCCTCCTCTCAGTGTGAAGTGTGGCCTCGGTGTGTGCTTTATACTTTCTGTTGGTAAAAGGATCCACTGTGGGTTTCAATCCAATTATGATGACTACTTCGCATTTCATGCTTCATATTGAATTTCACCGCCTTGAGCTACATGGATGACGGCCCTCAAAAGATCAGCAGGCCTGCACATTAACCTCCAGTGATATTCTGCGTGTGATGATTGCAGGCACATATTTGCCTTGACATCTCCCTATCCGACTTTCACTTTGATTTCCATTCTCCACGTCACCGCCGAACTGGTCATTGTAGATACTGCAGTGCTGAAAATCCCCTTGTTTTTCAGTGTGGCGAGGATGTAGCATGCTCGCAATCCATATTCCCGTGGCATGTTGGCTGTTACTATATCAGGTGAGGTAAATAAGAATTTGCTTGGTAGTCCAGGCTGTGAATAAATTTGATTCTCTCTTGGACGGTTATATTATTCAAAGCAGGGAAGATTAAGTATAGCCTCCTTGCTTGTGTGTGTGTGTGTGTGTGTGTGTGTGCGCTTGAGTATATATTTGTGTGTGCCTCCCTGTGTGTGTGTGTGTGTGTGTGTGTGTGTGTGTGTGTGTGTGTGTGTGTGTGTGTGTGTGTGTGTGTGTGTCAATGCTAATTTGTGCCTTTTCAAGGACCAGGTCCCTCTCCTCGTCTTTCTTGAATATATTTCACATCTCCATATTGCCATACCAGGATGTCGCCTCCTTGAAGCAATTTCCTCTCAGCCATTATCTGATGGGTGAGAACCGCTTCCCATTGGCAGGTGCAGATGACACTCGGGCTGGGCTCGGAGCTGGCTGCTAAACGTGGGACTGGCTCCTTACCAAGCTCCAGTCTGCCTGGGTCCTGACAGCCCCCACAGGGCTGGCCACTGGGGGCGGACTGTTGGGCCAACTGGCCACTGAGGGGTGTAATCACTCCCTCTGACATATTTGGCACACGCTATCCGTTTGCTCCACAATAGAGAGGCCTGTGCGAGCGTCTTGCTTAATCCTGTTAGGCCAGGAGATGGCAACATTGAGGTGAGAGATAAACATTCGAAGCAACCCCTGTACTGGTTCATATCATACAAGAGGCTACAGAAAGAAAGAGTCATGACAATTGATGGAAAAACCTTATGAAATAACACAACAGTAGAGTATTTCCACTCAATGGTCCTCTATTATATTGCATTACTGTACATATTATATGTTCACCTTGGGGAGAAAATGGTGTATTAGCTGTTATTTTGTTCACAATGACAACAAAACAACAGGAAATGTGATATAATAATGTAAGTAAAGGCTTCACATATAGCATAAAGCCTGTTGCAGGGCTATTACATTTAATTGCATTCTATTTAACAGTGAGTGGACACACACTGCGTATAGCCTACTGTACAGTAAGGGTTCACGTTTATAGAACAAAGCTTCTCATAATGGAAATGGTCAAAGATACAGAATAGAGAAAAACACTCCCTTATTTTACAGCCGTTACTCGTATGAGTTTACAATTAGGAATGCAAAATTGCAACAAAGGCACTGAAAAGGGTGCCTACGGTGTATAATGTGTGCGTGCGTGCGTGTGCACGAGTGGAGCAGAGAGATAGATTAATGTTGAGGGGCATGAGCTTAGAGGATGTTTTGTTTCCCTGCTGTGTGCCGAGTGCAGAGGGGAGTTAAGGGATTCCAATCTGGTCGTCGAGTCCTGCGGTGCGAAGAATGTTTGGAGTGTGCTTGGTGATAGCGGACTCCATTACGGGGCTGAGTCTCAGGGTAGCCTGCCATTGTGCCGGCAAGCGAGGAGGTTAATCAGATCCCGGCTCCATTATGAATGCATGCTATTTCTAAAAAGGGCTCTATGAATAGAATACTGTAAGCTCTCGTAAAAACGAATCTGGGCTCTGTGCTTTTACAGAACAAGGCCTGATAAAGAATAGTGTTGGTGTACATTTGAAGAGATTCCACATCCTCTAGAGCAAAACCAAATGAGTGTTTTACGGGGGCCTAGTTATTAATTATCGGAGATTAAGAAATACTCTCCCCAGCTCCGCAGCGATGTTTCCCATGTCTGCTTTGTTTGCTGTAAAGGGCAGATTATCTTAATTGATTTTTTTTAAAGTATTAAATTAATTTCATCTTGTGAGTCAATGACATCTGCTTGCACAAATTGGCTAGTATGTTATCAGTCTCTCCTCATTAAACCAGGACACATTGCTAAACATACTTTTTAAGGTTCTCTTTTGTTTGAGCTAATGATTATATTTTTTAATTTTTCACAAGTTATCCTGTCCTTTCTATGTCTTGTAGTAGCTCAATTAAAGAGGACCTATTATGCTTATTTTCAGGTGCATACTTGTAGCTTGGTTTCTACTAGAACATGTTTACATTAATTAATCGCATGATTGTCCGTAGTTAATCGCGATTAATTGCAAATTAATCGCACATTTTTTATCTGTTCAGAATGTACCTTAAAGGGAGATAGATCAAGTATTTAATACTCTTATCAACATGGGAGTGGGCAAATATGATTGTTTCATGCAAATGTATGTATATATTTATTATTGGAAATCAATTAACAACACAAAACAATGACAAATATTGTCCAGAAACCCTCACAGGTACTGCATTTAGCATAAAAAATATGCTCAAATCATAACATGGCGAACTCACGCCCAACAGGCAACAACAGTGGTCAGTGTGTCAGTGTGCTGACTTGACTATGACTTGCCCCAAACTGCATGTGATTATCATAAAGTGGAGATGTCTGTAAAGGGGAGACTCGTGGGTACCCATAGAACCCATTTTCATTCACATATCTTGAGGTCAGAGGTCAAGGGACCCCTTTGAAAATGGCCATGCCAGTTTTTCCTCGCCAAAATTTAGCACAACTTCGCAGCATTATTTAAGCTCCTTTGCGACAAGCTAGTATGACATGGTTGGTACCATTTGATTTCTTAGGTTTTCTAGTTTTGTATGATGCCAGTATCTTCACTCTAGCTTTAAAACTGAGCCCGCTTACATTGACATCCCTAGTTTACATGCTTCATACCTGCTCTTTTCATCCTCTGTCTGAAACGCTCCATTTGAGCTCTGCCTCCTCCCCTCCCAGAAAGCCCAGTCTGCTCTGATTGGTCAGCTGGCACACTCTGTTGTGATTGGTCAACTGAACCAAACTCGTTGGTCTCCGCTCCAGCTCTGCTCTATCTAGCTTTGTTTGAGGGTGTGCCAAACTAGCTGTTATGCAAATGTGTTACTTGGTGACATCACAACATTACTGAAGAAAAGGCGGGACTTCAATCAAGGCGTTTCAGGCAGTTCAGGAGCAGTGTTTCTGTGGGGGAGTGTAACTCCCTATGGTGTATACTTTGGGCTTTGTAACTTTGCATACATTTTACATGCACACAAAAAAACTATATAACACATGAAAGGAAAGGGAAAAAGCACAAAAGCATAATAGGTCCACTTTAATATATTTGTTGATAACCATAAATTGGAAGTGTGACCTTAGGCTATTCATTTAAATTCTTACTTTTAACCCTTGACACATAAAAAACACACACGTGGTAGGCAGTGTCATTGGACATGGTCGTTTTTGAATGCACTATTTGGCTGTCTGTGAGCCAAACTCAACGAAACATCAGTAAAGGGTGTCACCTACTTGATAACACCGCTGACACGCCTCCGCTCACACACTCAGTTGTAAATCTTTTAGATTAGGAGGCTGGTGAATGGCGCTGTCTATCTGATGGTCCTGCAGATTTATGACAGTGTACCTGATGTCCTTTATGCTAACCGTCTGAGGGTTCGAACCACTCGCCCCTGGACTATTGTTAGGCTTTCTATTGTTTTATTGCTTTTAGTTTATTTTTTTTTTGGCCATTGTTTCATTTTCGCTCTTGCCTTTCTGTCTTTTTCATTTATCTGGCAAAGCACTTTAAAATACAATTTGAAGAGTGCTCTATAAATAAAAGGGCATTATGAAGGCTACAATTACATAATGTGCTTTTGGGATGGAAAATGTTTACCACGAATCACAATCCAACTCACAGTGTAGCATGTCTGAGCGGGGAACGTGACTGAAGACGACAATAAGACACGACTTGCGGGAATAATACAAACAGGAGATTCAGCAGTCTGCCATCAAGACAACATACACTAACTGTGATTTAGAGAGCAATAAACGCACGCTTAATAGGACAGTTCACATTTCACACAGTTTGTAGGAAATCTAATTTCTTTCTGAAGGCGCAGAAGCTAAAAATTCAGCTAAGCTTTGCAGAACAACAGAGCACTTATATGGGAGGAAACGTGTTAACAGGCTAGACAGTCCTATTCTCAGCAAAGAGGTATTTAAGTACTGAAGATGAAGTGAGATGGAAAATCTCATTTCCATAACAGAACAGGGAAAACAGTCTGGCAGAAGGTGTTTTCTTTTTTTCTTTTTTTTTACTGTCAGAGCAATCACGGTCGAGCCACAGCCAGGGCAGCAGACTAAAAGGAGTGGGGGTTGGTAGGGGGGTTGAGCCCTCTTTCCCAAAACACATACAAATGAACTTGAACAATCTCATGCTTGCACACACACACACACACACACACACACACACACACACACACACACACACACACACACACACACACACACACACACATCAGTAGATACACATATGCAGGGATGCACAAACAGTGCTTAGTCTCAGAGGAGCAGACAGTGAGCACATTATGCAAACAGAGGCTTTGTGTGTACGGCGCTGAACGTGCCTGTGTGTTGGAGAGGGAAATTAGACTGATTAAAAATCAGGGGAAAATCACAAACTGTAAGATGGATCTCCTAGGGGCTAATTAGTATGTTGAGTCTTGAGCCAAAAACACAATGTTTAACAAATCTGGAAATGTAGGTGCATTCATGATTTGTTTTCTGAACTCTATTTTAAAACGTCGAACATGTTTGCATTTGAAATGCAAACCTTTTGCTGCATGAGAGCGATAGAAATGTGCGATGCATTTCGGCAGTGGTGGAAAGTAACTAAGTACATTTACTCCAGTACTGTACTTGTACTGAGTATTTCTATTTTATGATACTTTACTTCTACTACACTACATCTCAATGGGAAATATTGTACTTTTTACTGCACTACATTTATTTGACACTTTAGTTAGTTACTTTTTACATAAAAAAGCATAAAACATTAGGGCTGTTGATCGATTGAAATATTTAATCAGTTAATCACAAGATTGTCCATAGTTAATCGTGATTAATCGCAAATTAATCACACATTTTTTATCTGTTTAAAATGTACCTTAAAGGGATATTTGTCAAGTATTTAATACTCTTATCAGCATGGGAGTGGGCAAATATGCTGCTTTATGCAAATGTATGTATATATTTATTATTGGAAATCAATTAACAACACAAAACAATGACAAATATTGTCCAGAAACCCGCATAGGTACTGCATTTAGCATAAAAAATAAAGGGGAGACTCGACCCTAGGTCCCATTTTCATTCACATATCTTGAGGTCAGAGGTCAAGGGACCCCTTTGAAAATGGCCATGCCAGTTTCTCCTCGCCAAAATGTAGCATGTGTTTGGAGCGTTATTTATCCTCCTTCGTGACAAGCTAGTATGACATGGTTGGTGCCTATGGATTCATTAGGTTTTCTCATTTCATATGATGCCAGTATCTTCACGCTTTAAAACTGAGCCCGCTACAACCTAAAAATCGCAATTTGCGTTAATGCATTAAAGAAATTAGTGGCGTTAGATACATTAAAATGCATCTGTATCTGTATCTATAATATTCTATAATATTGTATAATAATATAACACTTTGAAAGGACACGTTCTGCATAAAGAGTACTTTTACTTTTGATTCTTTCAGTACATTTTGCTAATAATTCTGCTGTACTTTTACTTAACATTCTGAATTCAGGACTTCTTCCACCTCTGAATTTCGGTGCCATGACATTTTTTTTTTTTTACCTCCACACAATCAATTTCTGTTGCCGTATACCGAAGCTGAATATGTAATGCAATGCTCCTGTGTTCCTTTGGGCTATGAGTTATAGGAGCTACTATAGTATGGAGTGAAGCAGAGAGTATGGACAAAGAGCAGGAGTCACTCGGTCTGCAAGAATGGGATCAACTTTCATATTGAAAACCAGGTAAGAGCGAGCGAGTATAGGCTACATTTCGGTGCTTCAGGAGCAGGAAATAAACTATTGTTAGCGTTTCCATTGTGAGTTATGTAATAGAACGACTGGAGGAGCCCGCGGGAGCAAAACTGAAATGACCCTCCTCACAAAACAGAATAAATATTTAATTCAAGCCGAAGAATAGACTCTCCCACAATGTTTTGTCCTTGACCATAAGCTCGAGCCCTGAAGATATTAGTTTAAGAGAGAGAACAATATTCAGCCGATTCTGTTCACCTTATAAAAGGGAAATCTCAACAGCTCCCTGCTCCCCAATCTATCATTTATAAACTTTAGATTTTTAATGCACCTGCTATCAGCACAGCCAGCCAAGCCCATATGAATATATTCAACAACACACAGAGACAGCGAACAGAGGGAGATCTGTTTTATGTTTTGAGTACAGGCGGAATCCTGGTTTAATATTTAAACCTTTCCTACCTTTCAGTATACTACTCAGTGTGACTTGTCAATCCCTCCTTGTACTCCCCATGTTAACAGCGTAATGGTGCCCAGTAGGGTGAATAGCAATGACATGGCAATCAATTGCACAGACATATAAAGTGCAGATGAGGCTATCGACTTCCATACATAATGCATTCAAATTCTGTTTCAATTATCCAGTGTTTTAGACTAGAAATATATGTAGAATTTATAATATGCTCTCATTCTAGTTTTGCTGCAACAGATACGGTGCAGATTTTACTCCTTTACAGGTCTACAGCAGCATGCGTGACAGAATAAAAGTATACTGCATGTTTTGGAGCACTATTAATTCTCCGGTGCTGTGGTGGAAGACTCGGTTTGTGTTTCCAGAGAAAATCCGATGTTTGCAGTGAGTGATTTCATTGGCTGCCTCAATCTTCGCTGGGAGCTGGTGTCTCTAGTTAAAGCTGTATGGCCAGCAGGGCTCACATTGAGCTTCGGAGAGAGCCACGAGCAATCCAGCAGGTCAGCGAAGCACACCTGTGCCTAATTAACCTTTGTGTGTGGGTGGGTGTGTGTGTGTGCGTCTGTGTGTGTGAGTTTGGAGTAGAGAGAGGGCTGAGGACCAAACCAGGGACATAAGGCTGCTACTACAAAATGTTAGACTTAACCCAACATGAGGAACATTTAGTTAAAAACAACTGAGGTAGAGGATCAGTGATTTAAACATCAGTAGCCTGGGCCTAGCACCCCTTAATCTAATGCATTCATTATAAATGAATACAGCAATCAGATAGTCGACTGAAGCGCTGTTACAAGCAGTTTTATTGATTAGATGAAGAGGAGAGAATCTGCCGGTTCTGCAAGAAAAGAGGCAAATATAGAAATACCTATCTTTGCGGTTTACATCCACGTCTGCTCAAAATGTCATAACGTCATCATTTTATCCTTTTAGACATTTGTGTAAATTGTCATAATTAGCATATGAATTCTTGAGTTATGGCCAGAAGAAGTGTTTTGTGAAGTCACAGTCACCTTGACCTTTGACCAAAAAAATCTAAATCAGTTCATCCTTGATTCCAAGAGGACGTTTGAGCCAAATTTGAAGAAATTCCGTCCAGGCGTTCCTGAGATATCATGTTCACCATAATGGGATGGACATAAGGTCACAGTGACATTGACCTTTGACCTTTCCCCACCAAAATCTAATCAGTTCATCCTTGAGTCCAAGCGGACATTTGTGCCAAATTTGCCAAAATCTTCCTGGCGTTCCTGAGATATCACGTTCACGTAAATGGACCGGACGGACATGCGTATGTATGTCCGTACAAGCATACGGACAACCCGAAAACATAATGCCTCCGGCCACAGCTGTCGCCGGCGGAGGCATAAAAAGGGAACCAGGACCAGGAAGTGTACCACAATGAATCAAAACACTCATCCTTTGTGAGACCGAATTCACCACCTCACCTCTCAGTAAATGCCATGTGCCACACCTAAAGGGAAACTGTCCCCAGTGAACCACCAGGAAACCCAACAGAAGAACCAGTCTTAAAATATTAAAAACCCACAGTGCTAAAAAAACAACCTATCAGTTAATAATCTGCGCTTGACTAGGAATAAAAGGCAGTGACAGTTAGACAGGAGTACAGCATGAAAGTAAATTATTTCACATGCCCTCTGGCTTGCACATACTGTCTGTTTCACAGACATTCACCTAGCCCAGCCCAGCCCTGCCAGCCACAGGTCTGCGTGTCCTCGAGGCACAGCGAATCACAAATCACTAAGAAACAAAACAATCAGCAAACACACGCTTTATATTTGCAACGTATTAACTAATACTTTATGTTGTACCTCCACAAAATACCCCATGACTGAGATACAAACCTGTCCAGCGTTAAATTGTTGCCATATATTCCTCACAGCCTCCCAACAAATAGTTATTATCAGTGTAAAAGATTTTTTTTTTTTTAACCAAGGTAACATAAGGCTCCATTAAACAAGGACTTGAGCTATGTACTTAGTGAATGGCGTAAAACCAGCTTTCTTAAGGGAAGTACAAAGGTTTGAGTTCACTATTCAAACTTTGCATTTCGGATTTATTTGACATCCTGAAAAGCATTTCACTTCACACAGTGAGTGTCCTTCACAAATCGCTCGAACTGCATAAAGAGAAGTCTGCTTTATCCTAACTTTGCCTTTTACAACTTGCAGATAGTTTTTTGGACAGATGTATGAATTATCCAGACTAACACATCTCTGGAAAGACACATTTCCATTTTTTTTATTCTTATTGTCACAAATTCCTTAAAGAGACCAACAATGAACTGATAACAAGTATTGTCCGTTTCATCAAAAGCCTGATATAGCTAATTAATCTGCGCCATTTCAGCCGATTAGACTGTTGTCAGGCTATTAAATAGGCGTCATCGATCGCTATAAGCACCATTGATGTGGGTCAATAGGGGCCTACTACACCCACTAGTAGGTTTCATCATCTATTCACATGGTAGATCACCGAAAGAAGGTATAAAAGAACACGACAGTGACCTCTAGAGACCGTAGTAATTTAGCTGTTGTAGTATAGACCGCATATGGGGTGGAAGTTTCACTTTTGAAACGGTTACTTTAAGCCAAAAGTGTTTTTGTTGTCTAAACCTAAAGAAGTTGTAGTTTTGTTACCTAAACCTAAAGAAGCCTTTTTGTTTGTGTTCAAAACGTTACATTTAATTCAGTTTTACAACGTGTTAGAACGTGTTGCTTTTAAGTTTCTCTTTCACTTTTACAACGTAGTAGGTGTAGTAGGCCCCTACTGACCCACATCTATGTCGCTAGAGAAAAAATGTTGCCATTGGACGTTTCTGCAAACCATGGATAGGTTGAATGTCAACATTTATGAACCAAAAATATGTTTCATAAATACGTTTCATATCAGCCTCGTATCACGCTAGCAGTGGGGTGGTTAACGTTGTGAAACGATTGGTTAGGTTTAGGCAGCAAAACTACTTGGTTAAGGTTAGAAAAAAGATCATGGTTTGTGTTCAAATAATAATGTTACAACGTAACAACGTAACGCAACAACCGTAACAACGCAACAAAACCACTATAGTTAGGTTTAGGATAGAACTACATGGTTGGGCTTAAAACTACTACGTTTGTACAGTGAAAATGACACTGAACGTTGTGAACACGGGACACGAACAAACGGCTGATAGTAACGTGAAGCACGGGACACAAACAGCGGTGTCCTGGATGAAAGCCCTGTGTTTGTTGGACCCATCCACCTCCCCTCCCGCCCGCCCGGTGTGTGTCTCGCAGCTACGTCATCACATTCCCAGTGCACATCAATGAGCCACACCGCACTGGATGACATGTTTCCTTATAACAAAACATGGACAACAGTTTGCTAAAAACTACAGTGCCCTACTGTTTTAAGAAATTATTTGACCCATTATGTTGACCTGATTATGAAGATTTCTGTCTTCAGTAGGAACAAATAGGCTGGGGCTGAGCGCTACAGGCACAGTTTCTGGTTTTGATCTTTTCATGGGATTTGTTGACAATAACAAAAATGTATTTTTGTTTGTTTCATAATTTGGGTGATCCAACCCTTTAAAGAGCCACACAATCCTTTCAGCTCATGTTTGGCAACAAGTATACTTTGTAAAAAATACTCTAAGGCAGATTTCTCCCCTGTTGTTTCCTACCTGAGCACTGTCACAGCCTGTCACCACAAAAATCAAGCAGAGAACTCTCTTGTCAGCCGAAATCATTTTCTCTGATGCTCCCTCATGTTCAGCGTCTCTCTCTCCCGGTTGCATGTTTCCATACAAACTGCTGTGCACAGCTAGATACCGTGGGATCTGTGTGGTTTGCTTAGGCAATATGGACACACTGTCAGAAGTGCTGTGTTGAATCAAACTGACAATTCAAAACGTACAAAAAAAATAGCCCAAGATTTTGTGGATAAATGACTGATCATCTTCAAATCCTAGTTGGCGTAAGTGTTGATAAAGCGCTCTAACCAGGCCGTAGGAACGGCTGTATAAACTCCTATCTGTGTGCCCCTCCGATGTTTTCCCTCGTAGCTTTTTTTGAAGAGCACGCAAATCTTCTCAACACCACAAGACATTTCAAATAAATTCTTCATTGGCCTGTCAAAATGCTTTTCCTCTCCCTTCAACACCAGCAAGAGGCTGCCGTGATCTACTATGAAATGGCCTCATTGTGCGGGGCATCAAGGATTGCTACGGCTCCATCTCCGGGTGTGCTCTGAACTGTGAATTTCAGATTCAGACAACCCGAGGCCCAAGGCCATGAGCCGCTAGCGCTGCTGAAGCACTCTGTTGCTTCACACATCTGAAATTGGCTGACATGTTTAAGTTGGCCGCACCTTTGCTCAATCTTTGTGTGTGATTGCTCTCTGGAAACCATGCAAAGCCGAGTGACTCAAGACCTACATGTGTCAGGGCAATGAAGTTCTCCCTTCTCTAATTTTAGTCTGCATTTCCAGAACTGCCATATACGCACATTTTGATGAGATTTACGGTACACGCAGAAGGGCTGTTAGACACATCAGCATGTAACATGGTAATCTGAGGGAGGATGTTTGACAGATAGTTTTCCATTCGGTCTCAGCATCCTATGGTGCTTTAATCCCTTAATATCTTACCAATAACTATTAAGGATTTAATGTCACTTGCACTCTGTCGGGGTTTGACTTCTCAGTTTCCCTGAACCCAGGACACAGCTGAGACTGACTGAGCCCAGAAAATCTTTAAAGTCTCCACTCATGGGTCACAGAAACAGCCTCGCAGGGACAGGATGTTCTGAGGCTGTGTAACAGGAAGTCAAGATGACCATTTCGACCTGAGTCGGTATGTCAAGTTAGCCTCCTTTGACTTGCTCCTGTGGAATATGAGGATAAAACATGAGCTAATATTCAACTGTCACATAACAAATGAAAGAAAAGTCCTTAAACCTGCAGTAGGCAGAATGTTTTTGGCATCATTGGGCAAAAATTCCACAATATCCTTTCAGCATATTGTAATTCAAGTGTTCTGAGAGAAAACTAGACTTCTGCACCTCCTCATGGCTCTGTTTTCAGGTGTTAAAAAATCTAGCCCGTGACGGGAGACTTTGGCCAATCGCAGGTAATTTCAGAGAGAGAGCGTTCCTATTGGCTGTTCATTCAACGGAGGCAGCTGTGAATTACTTGCAAAGTCCAATCAAATGGTCAAACTAGGCAGCGCTGGTCAAATATGAGAAAAAAAAACATTGAGAAAGTTTGCTCCGGCTGGTGGGCGGTGCTTGGTGTTTCCTCAACTTGATCTCAACATGGCTGCCGGGTCACAAACGTTCTCATTTTACAGCTAAACCGTGCACTACAAGATGTTTCTGAAAACATTTGAGGGGAGAAATAGGTATTACAGTAACAGAATATTGATTCATATTTGATCAGCGCTGCCTAGTTTGACCTTTTGATCGGAGTTCGCGAGTGATTGACAGCTGCTCAGAGACGGCAGGCTCCAGCTCGGTTCTGATTGGTTGTTTTCCTCCGGTCGGTGAAATCTTGCAGATGCCATTAGGAGCACCGGAGGACACAGAGGCACATGAATATTTTTCCAATTACCTGTCTCATGTTGTCAGGATATAGTAACCGTTTTATAAAAATAACTTTTTTTTTAAATCATATTTACTCCATTTCTACCCGCTGCAGCTTTAATATGTTGTCTGAAATAAAGAGGTTTTTAAATTCACTTTGTTAGAGTTGCTATTGAATGAAGCCCTGTCATCCAAATTGTTTGTATTTCTAGCTCAGACTAAAGCCAGCCACAGTGTGAAAAAAAAAGTAGATCACACCAGCTGAGATAGATGAAAAAAAAACCCTCCACTTTTTAGGTCTCCTCAAAAATCCCGCAGTTAATTTTTCATGGCCGTACCTTTTAAGAGACTTGTCAGTTTGATTTAATGTTCGGCTGACAGTTATTGGTTTTTGGTGTTTACCTCTTATCACTTCAGAAAACTGGGGAGGCCAATTTATACTCTGGATGCACATAAAGCGGCATCAAAAATTAAGATCTTGACGCCCTGGAAACATCATAAAAGCTTTCTATAATGCCGCTCGGTGTGTAATTGTGTTATGCTCTTTTTTTTCTGTGTGTGTGGAGAGGATGGCAGGCGTTTGAAATTTTATCAGTATTTTCCTCTATTCTGTGTTTAGACTGACATACTGTAGAGACATTTCTCATGCTCCTCTTTTTCTTCCTACCGCCTCATCTGCAGCTTCACTCACACACCGGACCGCAGACATCTGAGTGATGGAAGTGCAGACTGGATGTTGTTGTTTTGTTTTTTTTTACTCCCATTACCAACACCCAGAGTTTGCCTTTGTCAAGTTAGAATTTGACATAATAAACAACCAAGCTGCAATAAGTATTCATTGTCACATGGCTGGCACATTTGATAGAGAAAATCTTTAAAAGGGGGGCTCACAGTGAAGAAATTGTCTCAAGTGGTTCAAAGGATTTGAAGTGGAAGAAGAAGAGGATTGATGTTTGCGGTGCGAGCCCCTGAGTAGAACTGGCCCACGGTCTAATCAGAGACCAACAACGCCCCCCCACCCCCTCCCTCCACACAGCCATAGGATTTTCTCTCACTATTCAGGGGCTGATAGATGAGCCTCTCTTTGTATTTCAGCCATGCACTTTCTTAAATCTGAAAAGCCAATTCATCTTGGGCAAACGCAAGAGGAGGAGGAGGAGGGAGTAAACGAAAAACTTCAAAAGTCATTTTTTTTCACTCCTTGCCAGCACTCAAGTGTCATTCAGGAGCTCTCTAAGCGCTGTCTCTCCTTCATTAATTGTCCCTGTGCTTCACCCACGTCACGTGCCCTGACTACAACCGCAGCCGAGGAGATCGTAACTCGGCTATTCCCCCACGTCTTGTTCTCCGTGTTGATAAGTTCTCAATAAATAAGGAACAGACTGTTTCATTTACGTGGAAAGATATCACATAAAAAGGGGGGGAAATGTGTTTATGTTTCCTGATGGACTGGGTTTGCTTTTCAGGTACAGTGCTTTTCAGAATTTCAGGCAAAGTAGTTTATCTACGCTTGCTGTCAAATAGAATTCAAGCATTTAGCGGGCCAGACAACCAGCGTAATAAATCATCCGTTTTTAGTGTATAGTATAGGGCATCAGAGAGGTTGCTGTGCAGACAGGCTGTTTGAAGTTTAGGCACTTTCATTACACACACATGTCACCAACATGTACAAAGTTTAATGGTCCTGTAGTGAACTCTGGGGCAAATTCTTTACACTTCCAGTTGCAAAATGAAAGCCTATTTTTTTTTTTTTTTCTAAGAAGATTATTTTTTTCAGCCAGCAACACAATATACACCGCAGTATATTTTTGTTTAATCCCACAGTGTTTCACTGAGCCCATGTGTTGAGAGAGAAACGGTGTCATGTTTAATTAGCAAATTCTCACAGTGAACGTGGACACCTTGTTGACACATCCATTCCACATGAGCTATTGCTGATTCCTTTGAATGCAATTTACATAATTATACCTCATCCAGTCCCGTAGAGCACATGCCTCAAACACCGTGTTGCTCGCAGCAAAAACAGCGTGAGGAGAAAAACAGCCATATTAACGCTTGTGGCAAGAAAACAGTAAATGTCGAAGCCGCCTCCTCCTTCTGCATTGTATGAGACGTGATGGCCTCGCTGCATTACAGATATGACCCCCCCCCCCCCCCCCCCAACCCCCCCATATTTGCACACACACACAAACACCGCCTCCTCTTAAAACACACACACAAAGAGAGAAAATCTCGCTGGCTGAGAAAGATGACCTACATTTCTACAATGCTTTGCACTTACTGTACATATTTAAGTTGATTTGCCTCCAATATGCAAAACCCATAGCGTACCACCTCACTCCAAAACATAAATTCTAATTTACATGCTCAATATTGCAAAACGAGACTCACCACCGGTGAGTCCATAAGCTCGATGGTAACATTCAAAGTCAAACAACACCCATCTTCCCCGAAGAACAATGAAGCATGACAGTCTGAATTGCCAGAACGTACTGTCAGAGGGCTCCTCCAAAGCTCTCAGCATTGAATTTCCCTCTGAATCTTGTCTTGCTCATCTAATAACTTTGTTTATGTCTGCTATGGGACACGTCTGGAGAGACACCTTGAACACTGGGATGCAGCTCTCAGTCCAAACATAAAGAGAGAAATGAAATATTCACCCGCCTGATTGTCTCCGAACTCCAGGAGAAGAATCAATAAAACATAACATTGGCTTCTTTCTGAGTTTAAGGCTTCCGGTGGGGTTTGAAACCCCCATGTGACGTCGGAGGCTTTGCTCTCGCATATGAAAACACCAGAGTTTTATTTTGATGTTTGAATTAATCAGCGGAGAGCATCTTCAGAACAAAAAGATCTGATGTTGCCTTTGGGATCTGTATGTGGCCATCAGAGAATTCGCAGCCTGTATTTAAAAGCATGTTTTGAAGAATGCATTTCAACAGCCCATAATAAGCTACGACGATCCATAGTGCCTCTCATATCTGGTCTGCAAAACTCAGACGATCTTTTTTTCCCCTCGTATAGGCTACCACAGATGTTTCTGTCCTGATCTATCGCCTTGGTGAGCAAAACTGACTTCAGAGACTTGTGTTAAAAATGGGTGTTGACTCAATAACCTCACTGAATAGTATGTTTAAACACAACCTTCATGTGAAGGTTAAGCCCCTGTGAAGTGTGTCACTTGTGGTAATACAATGGTGCAATTATGCGGACCAGGTCAACATATGTACCAATGGAACACAAAGGACACAGCTAAATAGGAGGAGGGCTGTGACCCCATTATGTTATCTCAGAGGTAAAAGAAATCCTTTCAGCCCCAGCTCTATAAATAACAGTTTAACAAAGACAGAAGACAACAATAACGGTACTCGCTTTATTGCTGAGTGTTGGATGAAAAGATCAATACCACTCTCATATCATATATGAAGCTGCAATCCGCAGCCGGTTAGCTTAGCTTAGCACAAAGACTGGAAACAGGGGTTTCTAGTTTTTGCAAGTTACCTTCTAGACATGACCACTTAACATATTTGTCTCGCACACACACACACACACACACACACACACACACTCACCAATTACATTAAAAAGTAATTTATGTGTTGAGTAAAAAGCTTTCAGTATCTTAAGTTTTTGTCATAATCCATATTTTATAATGTTACATTCCACCCCAGGCTATGTTACAGCAAACCCCGACTACGGGTTGAAATGTTAACATTTCAGTCCTTGTGCTTGAGACTAAACCAAAGAACATATATTGCCAAGAAGTTGTTTTTTCCATTGCAACATCAGCGGCCAGCAGCAAAGCTACACTTCCGCCATTTTGGCTGAAAGCGAATACCGGACGCCAGAAAACCCCCACCTAAAAAGTGCCGTACAAAAGTAAAACAAAATTATTTCTATTCTATTGTGATATTTTACCAAAATGGCAGGTCTTGAACAATAAAATATTATAAATATAATAAGCCTTTTCAGTCCAAAATGGCGGTAGCGGTTGTTAAATAATCTTTGACTATAGACCATGCATTTTCTATTTGTGTTACAGAGATAACAGTTACAACATTTAGTAGCAGACACATGTAACTAGTTTCTAACTCATTTTGAACACACTGGCTTAAGAGAGCTCCAAGATACAGACAGAAATGTCAAAAAATGTTACAACCGTCCCCGGTCTCCCCTACACATTTTGCTTATTAGTATGTGCTGATAGCTTTTGCTGATGTGTCAGAAGACCCACTTAAACTAAAATGTAACTTAAATGTCACACTTTAATGTCAAGTTGAACATGGGTTCGAAACACAAAGAGTTTGAGGGAGAGAGAGAGAGAGAGAGAGAGAGAGAGGTATAGCCTACAGAGAGAAAGAGGAAACATGGAATATTGAGTTCTTAAAGGCAAGCGATCTCCCACTGGAGCAATATTCGGTCGAGCTGAGCTCCACCACAGTGTAATTTGCCTCTGATTTCTAATCTTTGTAAAAGAATGCGAGGCTAAGTGCCTTCCACAAATGCAGACTATCATGGCATTTCTTCAGGCACATTATGGACCAGAGTGATTAGAGAACTTTAAATGCAAAGGCATCCGTTGAAACTGAATGCATTTACAATCCCATTAAATATGGAATTGTGTCTGTGGGCCAACAGTAAATTTGAAAAATCTTTCCCTGCGACAGTTTTTTTTTTTTTTTTTTTCCTCTCATACATTTTCCGTTTGCCGCTCGCTTCCTTCGCTCTGTTGGTGAATCTGTTTGAGGCTGTGAATAATTTGCCGGTAACTTTCATGGAAATAAGTACACTCGACACAATCATATAACATTAATCATGAAAATGCTATCATGACTCTCCATCAGCATCATGCAGCCATATTTTATGACTGATGATTTTGATAGTTGGTTGCTTTCACCCAAATTGCTACACAGATAAAAAATCAAATATTAATATAAAATGCAGCTTGAAATCAGAGCAGTATTAAGTCTTCCCGTGGAAGTGACCTTGAGCTCATGTATTAGAATATAGTATTTTTTTGTGTGTTATTTTCATTTTTTACTATAGAGCACAGCGTATACGTGAAGGTCAGACATTCATGCAGCTTGAATCTCTGCTGCAAAAAACATTCAATATATTTTATGTTTCCGATCACCACGCAATACAATTCAATGTAATATGCAAAAAAAGCAACAACCAACTGTGGAATTTGCGCACCACGAGGAAAACAACCATCTGCTAAATGACCTTCTCAACCATAAACAACCATTTACTTATCATAAATTCACATAAACTCCTCCACGTCCCAGTTAATGCGGCATTGTAGTATAATAATCCATCCATCACCGCATCCATTTGACCCGGTTTAATGTAATCCAAAGAGAATCGCCCACACTGAATCTGTGATCACCTCTGTTCTCATTAATGTGAAAATCTGCCTACGTAACATGTGGCTCTAAATTGAGCTGAAAGAAAAAAACAAGTGTTAATCAAACTGTTTATTAATGAGCCACTTCAGCATTGAATCGACGATCAGTTGTGCAAATTTGTCTGGGCATGACAAGACCTTGAAGAATATTATCACAGCTATGCAGATATTTCTTCCTTATTTTGATGAGGGTATTATAGTAAACCAGCTTTCTGCTGCAATATTAACTCCACCAGTCAATGTTGGATGTATTTCGACCATCAGGAGAGATGAGTTTGGATTTTTTTTCACTATTTGGGGCAGTGCAACAAACTGTAAACACAACACAGACATCACCTTACAAGGTCGATATGGCTAACACGGTGCCTATACTCACACATCCAGCAGATATGGAGCAGCATTAGCCTTCACTTGGAGACATGTTTGTGTCCAACTGGCTCTTTAGCTGCTAAATACTCCACTATGTTCACCAGATACTGTCTGTCTGCTGTTTGGTGTGTTTTTTTTGCTCTAAATAGCTGCCTGCTGCTGCTGGAAACAACACTGGTGAGAGCATAAAGCTAAAACGGTGAGCTTAAAAATGCTAAAACACTTCATATAGCTGATGGAACGGAGAGTCCGGTGATAATTCTCTGTCTTGTCACTGCTTGCAACTCATTATACATTGCACATGGACATTTGATCCATTGTTGCTATGAAACTATTCCTTAGAGCAGTTTTTATTGCAACCAGTATTCTCACAAAATCCCCCTGAGTGGGCTGTTAACTCCACCATCTTTCCCAATTTCACTCTCAGTGGAGCACCTCCAAATTTAGCCTCGTAATGACAGCCCAAGTTAAAGAAAATGTCACACACAGACCCAGGTGTGAATTGGGACCTTCACAGAAACACAGTAAAGGAACCAGTGGCGGAATCAGGCTGTCTGAGGGGCAGGGGTGAAAAAAATAAAAAGGGCACCAGCTGCATGCGGTGGGGCGCCAGCGCACAGAAAGTTTTCTAGCATGTAGGGCAGCCTATATGGCACTGCATCGTGTTTTCATAATTTCAAGGCCACCATATAGGGCACTTTATCATGTTTTCTCCATTTAAGGGCAACTTTCATCACGTTTTCTCCACTGTAAGGGCACCCTAGAGCAGTGGCGTATAGGCAGAAATCACAGTGTGGGTGGGCACGGAGAAAATCAGGTGGGCCTTGCCCGTCCAAGACCAAATATCTAGTTAATAGGTTCTGAAACACACATGTTAACCAAAATAGGCCATTACAATCATACTTGCCTGAATGCATCACAGTTAATCAAACCTTATACATCATCATCAGCATCATCATCATCATCATCATCATCAGAGGTTACAGGCAGCTGACATGTATACATGCATAACTAGGCTACTGTACATATCCACCAATGTCGTGTATATAAAGCAACCTGTTGCATTAATCATTCAATATTTATTCCAGCATATTTGCACTCTGCACCATTGAGAGCAAAACAGCCAGAGACAAACTCCTGGTAGCCTACATGTGTAGGCCTGATCATACCTGACCAATCAATCTGATTCGGATCCAACAAGACAAACTATAACAGCATGACATAGCCTGGCACGGCGGCCACATATTCACACAGCATCATGAATCAAGCAAATAGATAGAGAACCAGCATTAACATTAAAAAATACACTTTAACATATAGCCTGGCATGGCGGCCACATATTCACAAACACAGCAACATCAGCATAAAATCCATATATACCAAATAAACAATAATATTGAAACAGGCCACTAGTTCAAAATTGTAAATGATCTTACTTTTGATGATTGCAGCAGGAGACGACGGGGCTTGGTGTTGAACACTGAAATGACTTCATTGTAGTCTCAGGGACACAGAGTTCAGTCTGATATGATGCACCGATGCCAGTTTTAAAAGAGTGTTTCACCAGCAGGCCTACAGTTTATTATGGGTAGGGTGATTATTACTCGGCACTTGTTGAGGAGAAACTTGAGGTCTTGGTTGAGAAATGAAGACTGAACTTCTTCCTCCTGCTCCTCACGCTTCTGTTCCAAAATGCACAGGTGTTTCGGTTTAACGAGTGGCCGTGCTATCTGGTGACTTTCAGCCGAATGCATCCGTGAGCTCGCAGTAACTTTTATGCAATTGGCTGACGTAGATAATAAACGCAGAGGAGTATTTCTTTTAAATTGATAAAAGTAAAGTTTTCAACAGCTGCCGCAACTACGTGCAATCAGAGGAGAGACACCGGCTGAGTGGAAGAGGAGGGGCTGCTCGCAATCTGCCATTTGCTAAATGGGCTGCCACTCAGAACAAGAAGCCTTCTGATTGGCTGGGTGGACCCAGGTGGGCCAGGTGGGTCCACCCACAGCTAAGCGGCTAAGTGGCTGAGCTCCACCAGAGGTTGGACAGAGCATCTAATTTGGTGAAAACTAAATCACATCCTGAGTAAATATTTACAAATTTATTTTCAATATTGCTGCTTAAATAAAGCTTACACTTCCAGCTATCACGTTTCAACCAGGGTTGACATACACCTGTGCCAAATGGGCAGGGGTGGAAAGTAACTAAGTACTTTTACTCAAGTACTGTACTTAAGTACAGGTAAGTGAGGTATGTGCACTTTACTTGAATATTTCCATTTTATGCTTCTTTATACTTCAACTCCACTACATCTCAGAGGGAAATATTGTACTTTTTACTCCACTACATTTATTTGACAGATGTAGTTAATAGTTAAAAAAATATATATATGAGCAGTTCGTAAAATACAATTTGTTGAAAATCAAAACAGTGGCTGCTCTAGTTTGGCCCCCCAAATTCTTTCAAATAGTCTCATTTAAATAACTGTTTGAATCCCAAACAGAAGAAATTCTCCAACATTTCACTAAAAGTAAAAGATTAGAGAAAGGTCCAAAATATGAATAGAAATTGGTGGATCAGAACATTGTATTTTCTTTTCTACCCAATTAATCATTTCAAAACCCCTCAGACTTATTTTGTGACCCTGTGGAGTCTCACTCCAGGGTTGGGAACCACTGAACTAAACTACTGATTTAATATATAATATAATATGAATATTATAATATATAATTTGCAAAACAAGTACTTTTACTTATGATTCTTTAAGTACATTTTGATTATAATACTTCTGTACTTTTACTTAAGTAAGATTTTAAATTAATGACTTTTACTTGTAATGGAGTACTTCTACATTGTGGTATTGGTTCTTAAGTAAAAGATCCGAGTACATCTTCCACCACTGCAAATACATCAGAACAGGAGCATGTGTTGCAATTCAATACAGTAGGCTCGTCCAATGAGCCATATAAGTGTATAGACTCAATTCTGTGGTTGGATTTTCAGGCTATAGAATATGGTTGTGTTGAAATTGTGTCCAAAGTTAGCATGTAGGAAAATGCATAGGGAAAAAAAGTATGTGGCCACCTGAACAAAGCATGTGATCAACCCAGCATTACATCATTACACAAGTGATTGTTGAACATGTTATTCCGAAACCATGTGATTATTCTGCTATAATACCTTTTGCCCTTATGGGAAGAATTTCTATATAATTTTGAAATTTTTGCTCCTATTCGTCCACAAGAGCGTTAGTGAGGTCGACCCCTCATGTTGGGCGATAAGACCTGCAGTCATGGTCCAATTCTATACCCAAAGGTGTTGGATGGGGCTGAGGTCGGGGCTCTGCAGGCCAGTCAACTTCTTCCGCACCAAACTCATTTCTGTATGGACTTTAGCTTTGTGCATGGGGGCTTTGTCATGTTGAAGTCCCTGTCAGAAAGTTGGAAGCACTCTATTGTCTTAAATATCATTGTATGCTGTAGAATTAAGATTTCCATCAACTGGAACTAAAGGGCTTAGCTCCAAACAGCGCCAAGCCAAGTACACACTAGTATGAGGACAGGGCTCTTCACATTTAGCCATTCAGTGTAGTTCATGTTAAATTGTACATGTAAATCAGAATCAGAATCAGAACCAGAACCAGAAATACTTTATTGATCCCCGTGGGGAATTGGGGCGTTACAGTTGCTCTTATATAAACATAAAGAAATGCAAGAAAATAGAAATAAAGGAGTATGTAACATGTCAATTATGTACATGATGATACAATATAAACACAATATATGTAAAGAAATATAAGTATTAGGGCTGTCAAAGTTAATGCAATAATAACGTGTTAAATCAATATCATTTTAACGCCACTAATTTCTTTAACGTATTAACGCAAGTGATCTTTCGGAGGTTGTAGCGGGCTCAGCTGTAAAGCTAGAGTGAAAATACCGGCATCATGAAACTAAAAAACCTAAAGAATCCATTGTCATACTAGCTTGTCGCGAAGGAGGTTAAATAACGCTCCAAACTTGCATTAAAATTTGGTGAGGAAAAACTGGGGTCAAAGGGGTCCCATGACCTCTGACCTGAATGAAAATGGGTTCTATGGGTACCCACGAGTCTCCCCTTTACAGACATGCCCACTTTATGATAATCACATGCAGTTTGGGGCAAGTCATAGTCAAGTCAGCACACTGACACACTGACAGCTGCTGTTGCCTGTTGGGCTCGAGTTTGCCATGTTATGTTTTGAGCATATTTTTTATGCTAAATGCAGTACCTGTGAGGGTTTCTGGACAATATTTGTCATTGTTCTGTGTTGTTAATTGATTTCCAATAATAAATATATACATACATTTGCATAAAGCAGCATATTTGCCCACTCCCACGTTGACAAGAGTATTAAATACTTGACAAATCTCCCTTTAAGGTACATTTTGAACAGATAAAAAGTGTGCGATTAATTTGTGACTAATCACGATTAACTATGGACAATCATGAGATTAATTGTGATTAAATACTTTAATCGATTGACAGCCCTAATTAGTACTAAATTTAAGAATGAGAATATATCAAATATGAAATATGTACAAATATTTGCATTAAGACATGCAATATATAGCATATAACCACAGTGGAAAAAAATTAATACAAAATGCTGAGAAGTAAAGATAAAAAAGCAAATGTCTCATCCTTATCATAGTGTTCTGAATGTGAATCTAATGTGATTTGAAATTCATAACATATATGTTTTCAGAGTGGGGGGTTGTAGTCAAAACCCAGGAGATAAACATGTAATAGTAGCCTACAAATATATATTTGTTTCCATAAACCAGGAGAGAGGCAGAATGTAGGTCTAATGTTGATGATTGGAACAGATGAACAACCTCTTGATCTCATATATGAGAACATTTTCTCAGTGAGACTCTTGAAAGCATCCCTTTATTCATTTACAGCTACATTTATGTTATATACAGGTTAAGTGAGATGGTATAATACTGATCATCGTTTTTAGTAAAAAACAAACAAACAGATAACCAGAAAAAAAAGCCATATCAAGTGATATGATGCTTTTAATACTTTTTTTCCAAATAAGCTGCACCCTGAACAAAACCTTGCTCAGTTTACCAAAAAAAAACAACAACTGAGCTGGCCCTGTGAGTGCACACACACACACGAGCGCGCGCACACGTGCACGTGCACACTCACGCGCTCAATAGACAATAAACTAAACATCAAAAGAAGGAGAAGAAGAAGAAGAAATAGGCTTTTGCTAAATAAAACCATCGCTCGGTAATGGCTGTAAAAAGACGATAAACAGTGCAGGGACTATATCTTCAAGCAATGCCATATCTCCTCTTGCCCCTTTTCTTCTATTTTGCAACTTCCTTCAGTGTACACTCTCAAAAACAGGCTTAGAGACTTTTTTTTTTTTTTTCATAAGGGGGTATTTTTAATTCTAAAGCGAGGGATTGGTCACACTTCGTCTCATTAGCATGAGGAGCCGTATAAACCCCCGCCACTGCAGAATTTTGAGCTGTGTTGAAGGCGAGGCAACAAGCGTGTCTGACTGGCTGCGCGCAAAAAGGAGCGACTAACTTTCACTTCCAGCACAGTTCAGTTCATAAAAGCGGGAGAGCTGCATGGAGAGCAGCTCACTCCAGAGGTGAACTGGTCTCGTCTGTTTTCAGCGCGCAATGGGGCTGCTTACCGAGGGGGAGATCACCACGAAGATGATAACGGGCAAATGTGTAACTTATTGGCACTGGTGGATTTTGATATTCTCCATCCATCAATTGTTATTTGCCTCACTGGCTCAGTCCGATGGAAATACTATTCGATACCACACCAACGAGGAGGACGCGCCAGGTACAGTCATCGGAAACCTCGCCAAGGACATGTCCTTGAGTCTGTCTCACTCCTCCAAGACCAATTTCAGGATGATGAAACAATTCAACGCTTCGTTCATCAGGGTGAGAGAAAGCGACGGGGAGCTCGCCGTCGGGGAGCGCATCGACAGGGAGAGGATGTGCAGGCACACTCCACAGTGTCTCATCACTTTCGACGTGGTCAATTTCTCCAAAGAGCGCTACAGATTGATTCACGCCGAGGTGGAGATAAGGGACATCAACGACAACTCTCCGGAGTTTCCGCACAGGGAATCTACAGTGGAGATGTCGGAGAGCGCACTAGTGGGGTCCCGCATCCCTTTGGACCCGGCCGCGGACGCGGACGTCGGGTCCAACTACATCCAAAGCTATCAAATCTCCGTCAACAGTCACTTCACCATCGATGTGCTCCTGAGAGCGGATGGGGTTAAATATGCGGAATTGGTGCTAATGAAAGAGCTAGACAGGGAGACTCAGTCCTCGTACACCGTAGAGCTGGTCGCCACAGACGGAGGGAACCCGCGCAGATCGGGGTCAACAAAGATAACAGTCAAGGTGACCGACTTTAACGACAATAGCCCGGTTTTTGACCAGAATAGTTTCTCTGTGAGTTTGCCAGAGGACGCGCCGGTTGGATCTGTCATACTGGACTTAAACGCGGTGGATGCCGACGAGGGTCTGAACGGGGAGGTGGTCTACGGGTTCGGCAAACAGGTCTCTCACGAGATCCGAGAACTTTTCCAAGTGGATCACAAATCCGGGCGCCTGACGCTCAGGAGCCCCGTGGATTTCGAGGACAAGAGCACCTACGAGCTGGACGTGCAGGCCACCGACCTGGGACCCAACCCGACCCCCTCCGTGTGCAAGATCATCGTCCACGTCACGGACGTTAACGACAACGCCCCGGAGATCAGCATCACCCCGATGACCTCCGTGGCGACGGGCGCCGCGCACATCAGCGAGGCGGCGGAGAGGGACAGCCTGGTGGCGCTGATCAGCACCCTGGACAGAGACTCGGGTGTGAACGGCCAGGTCCACTGCACGCTGTACGGCCACGACCACTTCAAACTCCGGCAGGCGTACGAGGACAGCTACATGATCGTGACGGCGGCGGCCCTGGACAGGGAGAGGATCAGCGAGTATAACTTGACGGTCATGGCTGAGGATTTCGGGTCACCTCCGCTGAGAAAGATCACCCAGTACACCATCAGGCTCAGCGACGAGAACGACAACGCCCCTCACTTCACTAAAGCTGTGTATGAAGTTTCAGTGGCGGAAAACAACGCCCCGGGCGCGTATATCACCACTGTGGAGGCGAGCGACGCGGATCTGAGCAATAATGGCAAGATCACCTACAGACTCGTGGACAGTGTCATCATGGGCTCCCCTGTGAACACCTTTGTGTCTCTCAACTCGGTGTCTGGCTCCATATACGCACTGAGAAGTTTTAATTACGAGGTGATGAAACTGCTAGACATACACATCCAAGCGAGTGATGGGGGGTCACCACAGCTGCAGAGCACAGCTGTCATCAGGCTAAAAATAGTTGATCAGAATGACAACCAGCCTTCCATCACTGAGCCACCCCTTTACAAGGGATCTGCCGAGGTTTTCCTGCCCAAAGATGCACCTGCAGGTTATGTGGTAACCCAGATAAAGGCCACAGACGCCGATGAGGGCGTAAACGCACAGCTGTCCTACAAAATCACCGAGGGGGGACACCTGGGTTTCTCCATCAACAAAGACACGGGGAAGGTGCACGTGAGCCGGCAGCTGACGTACGATCTGGCAGACAATGTCAAAGTCACAGTGTCGGTCAGTGACAATGGGTCCCCGGTGCTCACCTCCACAGCCATTATACACTTCAGCTTCATAGAGGGATCTCTACCCAGCATGCCTTCTTTGGCTCATAATGGCAGCGAGGAGCTCTTCGAATGGGACATGTCCATAGCCATAATCATTGTCCTGGCAGGGAGCTGCTCTCTGCTCCTGCTGGCTATCGTTCTCATCACAACCATTTGCAGCCGCCGGAAAAAGGAGACAAGGGAGGGGGGGTACGACGATAAAGAAGACTTACCAGATGTGGAGAAAGTGGAGAGCGGTCATGTCGACTCATTGATCGCCAACCACAAAGGCAAAGTGTTTGATGCCCATCCATTTCCAGAGAAGCCTCCGTTGGCGGCCAGCAGCAGCAGCAACACAACAGAGACAGGCTGCGAGGATGGCAGGCAGACAGCAGGCATCTTTGAGTCAAACAGCAGGGTGATGGAGGGGAAATTAAAGGTAAGCCGTTATTCCTCAGAGATATTTTAAAGTTTCCTTTGTCGTCTTTTGGAATCTCCATTCAAAGTCTGTGTCGAATGTGTTTGTGTCTCCCGCAGGGTTACTCTACGCTACCGGGATATGGGAAGGAAACAGTCAGGCCGATAACGATATGGAAAGGCAATTCGTTCACGACAATCTCAGCGAGAGATCCCCACATCAGCGGCAAGGACAGTGGAAAAGGGGACAGCGACTTCAATGACAGCGACTCTGACATAAGTGGAGACGTGCACAAGAAGGAGTCGCCGCCAACAAACAGTGAGTGTCACAAAAACATTACAAGATAATAGCCTCATAAAACAGAAATGAGAGGATGTAAAGGTGAAATCCATGCATATATTTGAAGCCTGATTCTAAGCCATGTACTGTACAGATTGTACCCAGTTACAGCCATGTATTTTTTAACACACCAAACATTCTCAACCAGGTGAGCCAACGAATGCATTCGTATTCCACCCTGACTGTACGCAATGCTGTTTCCCACAGGTCTCTGGGCGTGCACGAGCGAGTGCAAAGTGCTGGGACACTCGGACCGCTGCTGGAGCCCCTCGGCGACGAGGCCCAACACGAGCATGGCCTGCGGACCGCACCTGTCCACGTTCAACAAGACTGCTTCGCTTCCCCGGAACACGGGAAGGGAAAACTACTATCCGGCTCTCCTACCCAAAACCAACGGTCTGCAAAGCGTGTACGAAAAAGTCCAACACCAGGAATTTGATTACATCCTCGTTGGCCCACAGACGCCAGCCAGAATACAGGAAACGGACGAGATGTCCATTCCGGAGTACACAAACTCTTAAAAGTCACCAAAAGGGATCCTCACTTTCTACTGTACAGTACTTCTAATTGACTCTATGTTGGATTGTTGCAGTGTTTTTGTAGTATGTCGTGTGTCTTTTGGGCTCATATAAGACTGTTCATTGTATCATGTGTAATATGCAAGATTTTGTACATTAATAATATATTTTTCATAATGATTCAATGTAAAGAGGACTTTTATTATGAATTTTCAAGAGCATGTGTTACTATTTAAGGGGCATGAATGACCTATGGACATTTTAGGCTGAAAGGGGCCTTTCTGCTGTGGAAAACAATCAATATGGAAGATTACCATGTTTGTGGTAGATTTTGTCACATTTGTTGCACAAATAAACAGTTAAAAGCGAAATTGTTTTGCTGTTCGACGACAGTTTAAAGAGCGAGCGAGCTGGGACTCAAATGTAATCTCATAGGAAGAGTGCAACCTATTGTCCTGAGGAGATATTCAGAACAGCACACAGAATAACCTCAATTAGCCAACTGAATGCATTTAATTTGCCTTAAAGGCTTATAAGCTGCAATAAATAAAATGTGGTCCTCCAACGATCACAGTTAAATTGATAGCAAGCATAAGTCAATGTCATATTCTTTTCATGGCACACAATGTAGTTACTGGGCAGCCTCGATTTGCATGCAAATACTGCTTTTTCTGATCAAATGCTCTCACAATTACATATTTTTCCCAAGGTCAAAGAATCCCCTCACCTTTACTGATTGCCTCCCAGCTTACCAATTATCCAAATATGTGGTTCAATCTGTTTCCAAGCAACAGCAGCACTGCACATTTGAATCTCTTTTCTTGCCATGTTTCTTCTTTTAAAGTCATAAGGACCGAGTAACCTTGGCCACGAAACTACCTTTCTCCCATCGTCAAATCAGAAAATTAATAATTAAGCAAAGGCTTTGTCTCTGTGTGTGTGTGTGTGTGTGTGTGTGTGTGTGTGTGTGTGTGTCTCTGATTGTGTAGTTATTGCAAGTCAGTGCTGTGTTGTAAGAATATAAAGACCTAAGGTGAGGCAAGGCAGCTTTATTTACAGAGCACATTTCATCACAAAGAAACTCAATGTGTTTTATATTCAAAAGAAAATTAAAAGAGGCATAAAAAGTAAAATCCAGCATATGCAACACAGTGGTATAACAATAACTAAAAACATATTTATACTTACACCCAATACCTACACACACACACTTAGATCGCAGCTCATCAGGTAAAACATTAAGAGGATTCACTTCTGCATACAAGTTTGGCTGCAGGCGGTGCAATCTGTTCACTCCACACCTGTAACCAGAGAAAAACTCCAGACAATCTGCAATATTCATTTAAATTGATATCATAATTGACATCCAACATTAAGAGGTGGGTGATTAAATGAAAGGCATAAAGCATAACTGACTAATATGTAAGTATGTATATGTTTTCCTCCTGAAGTTTATACAAATGTGCCATTAGTATACTTCTTTTGAACTTAAAATAAGAGTGTATACTTTCAGTTTACTTTTCATGTACTTATCAGAGGTATACTTATCAAAATTATACTTAAGTATACTTGGCTTACACTGACAAGTACACTTAAAAGTTCAAGTATACTTGGCTTATACTGACAAGTATACAGAAAAGTTCAAGTATACTTGGCTTATACTGACAAGTATACAGAAGTCTAAGTATACTTGGCTCATAGGCCTACTTGCTCAATCTTTTGATCAAGATATACTTAAGAAAAGTGTAATTAACTATTTTTGCCTTATAGGCCTACAGAAAAGAACACTTCGCTTGTAGTTGTTCTAAACAAAACCTTGAGTACTTTTCTGGTAAATGGATAAGGCACACAGATTTGTTACGGATGAGGCAGAGACACGGTTGCAAAAGAAATATTTTATTATAATTAATCAAAGAAAAGGCACTAAATAGCACTGGAGCTGTAAGGAATGAAAAGGTGATTAAACAGATTAAAAATTACACAAACTAATATGGGGTGATTAAAAGTGTTCTTTTATTTTAAAAATATCTAAAAATATATAATGTGACCTTAAAATGGTGCAGCTGCCGGTCCAAAATTAAACTAAACAAAACTAAGCTGAGGCCACTGTTGGAGAGGCAGACTACACTGAGGAGGGTGCTACCACTTACTTATCTTGGGTTTAACACAGCAAACCTCACAGCAAAACTATGGTGCGGTCTATTTGGGTCCCTGTACTCTCAACTCACATGCAATAGGTGGAGGTACCTCACCATGGGTGCCTAGCCTCCCAATAAAGTGACTCAGCTTCTGAAAGAAAAACTACTACACAAAAAATTAAACAGAACAAACACTAACAACCCAGTTGGTTAAAAGGCAAAATAACTCAAACCAAACTAATGAACTAGGGCAAAAGAACAAAATAACTACTCAAACAAATCAAAAGTATTTTAAAGGAGCAAAACAATGACTCTAAATAAGGGGCAAAAACCATGAATATAAATGGGGCAAAAACAAAAAGTATAGATAAGGGGGCAAAAACAGCAGCAGTGATATTTTAGGTCAGCCTAAAATGAAACACAAATATTAACAGCGCTAATAATGCTGCAACGTAGTGTTACTCAATACTGAGCCACCCCACTCACCACCACGGGGCACCACAAAGAATTATTCAGCAGAAGCAGTGGAACCGTGAGCCAGGGTAAGGGAAGTGTCACACAGCAAAAGCTAAAACCAAAAAAGCAAAGATCTCACTAAACATATGATTTCAAAGACAAAACTACAGTTTAAAACAGCAGGTTCACATACCTGCAGCAACACCAACTCTACCACAGCATGCCAGACAGAAGCCAGAGGACTTACCAGGCCCCAGGTGCTTTATATAGCCTGGCCTGATTAGTGGGTTGGTGGAGGAGGAGTCAGGTAAGGGGGCTGCGTTCAAGAACTGCAGAAACTATTAAGGGAACCAAAAAAATGCATCTTACCACTTATACAAAGTATACTTTCATGAACTAAAAAGCGGAGATGCTCTCAAGTCATTTTTGGAAGTCCAAGTCAAGTTTCAAGTCTTTGATGCTGAAAGATCAGTTAACCTTTCTACCAACCATTACATCACTGCCTGTAACACGTGACACCAGCCAATCTGAGCTCAGAACTGCTTCAAAAGTTTTAGTTTGGTAGCACAGGACAGACCAACTGGACCTACAGGTAACATTCAGATGAAGAATTTAGCTCAAAGAATTTATATCGACTGTGCGTCATTCACACTCAAATGTCAAAAAACCTCCTGCTGGATAACCTGATTCTCCAAAGTGAAGCGGCAGTATTAGTTGGAGGAATTATCGAGGACATCATGAGAGAGACTAATATGGAAAAAATCCAAAACACCACTCATGGATCTGGCTGTTTTGAACACTGCACGCCTCCGGTAAGACAGGCTTAATGAAGTTTTTTGATTAGAAATATAATTGACATCCATGACATGTATATAAAACTTTGCAAACTCTTGAGGTTTTCCAGGAATGTTATCAGTTGTTATTGTTCTTACTTTTGCATCTTCTGGACTCTGTGAAGGAACAGCCGACCTCTGCTGTGCTCAGTCGCCTCCTGAGATTTGGAGCCGTGGCTCTTATTGTCGGCGCGGTGCTGATGTTGTGTGCATCCATGGCTGCTCTCTACCTGTGGAAAGTCAGCGATAAAAATGTAAGTCGACTGAGGATTACGCTGCAGTTATTACAGTGCCCCTTCAATAACAGATTGAGTGCTTTTAGTGGGGAACGGATCCAAAGTAGATCCTTATTATAGGCATTATTGTACAAGAGGTATTTATGTTAAAGGCAGAGATACTCTATTAATAATAATATTCAGACTGTGAAATTGCATCTTTAATTCTCTCACAGTGCATACAAACTACATAAATTGTTCCTGTTACTGTGCTCCATAAACATAGTGTAATGTTTATGTGTCCTATTGAGCTCACCAGTAGGGCGAACATTCCCATCAAGGTCTGCAACAGCATCTCCTGTGGTGCTTTGCTCAATTCTCAGTGTGCTTTAAAATACACAGGATTTCTGTAAGAGAAGCAACACTGTAACTCTAATTACTGTGCAGGGGGATTGCATGAAGCTTGTTTTCCCTGTATCTCATTTCTATTGTGTTTTGCTGCAGTGTGATTTACATAACTTGACTAATCAGCCATTTTAACGTGCCACCTTGAATGCTGCCAGGTTTACAATGTTCGCTACAGCATGAACATCAATGGGGAGGTGAGGCCGGGCGCCGTGGAAATCGATTCAGACAACAACCTAGAGAGATTTAAAACTGGGAGTGGAGCTGAGGAAGCTGTGGAGATTCATGACTTTCAAATAGTGAGTGAGTTTGTCCTTGTTCTCTCTCTTCCTGAGGTGGTTCAGCTGGGACTTTTCTGTGTGCTTAGCAGAGTAGCAAAGCTGTGAGTGTAAACATGGCATCTCTGTGATTCGGCGCAGGGAATAACCGGAATCCGCTTCGGAGGAGGAGGAAAGTGCTACATAAAATCCCAAATCAAAGCCAGCCTTCCGCACATGGGAGTTCACAAGAAAGAGTCGCTGATGTTTGACCTGGTATATGCACACTACTTGATACAGAACGTTGGGGAAATGAAATGGCAGGGTTAAAAGCATCCTCGTTTCCTTTTTTCTAAGTCAAGGACATTGTCTTTTTCTTCTTGCAGACAGATGAAGTCATTCCGGTGAGGTTTGACGAGGAGTTCCTTGTGTGGGTTTCTGCGGAGCAGCCGCTGAAGGACACCAGCTTTCTGAGCAACAAGATCCTGGATCTTTGTGGGGAACTTCCCATTTACTGGCTCCAACCTATCTATCCTAAAGGTTCTTCTCTTCTTTCTACATAATATGTATTACTTCCGCCCCACTAGTTTATAAAAACAGGCCTGCCATCAGAGAGCATGGCCCATTCCTTTTCCATTCTTTCATAGTTTATTCAAAGCTTGCTTGTGATTGCCCTGCTTATCTGCTGACACACTTTGCAAAATGTACAGCCTTGTCTGAGAAGTTGGTGAAACACTTGGAACATCTTGAACACACTCCACATTTAGAGTACACCAAAAAAGGCTCCGGTCCTGTATTAAAAAAGAATGATGTTGAAATATGCAAGACTGCTTGAAATCACTGCTGCTAATTGAATTATTCAGGACATCTGAGAGAGCCCCAGCTATGTAGGATTGAGCTCCGAGGACATGTATACGGCGTCTTGTGGATGTTGACCCAATACTCTTGCCTCTCGTGGCCTGCCGTAACAGATGGGGCGAGGAGAAAGAGAGACGCACGGCGAGCCAAGCGGCAGTTTAACATGGAGGAGTCGGAGGCAGCTGCTGGGGAGAGGAACCCGGTGAGTCACGAAGAAGATGACACCTCCAGAGTTGTGGTGGAAGAGGAGGAGGAGGAGGGGGCGCAGTCTGCTGCGGGGTCAGCATACAATCCCGAAAACCCCTATCATGTGAGTGCCAACTTCGTCAACAACACTGTTTATGATAAACAAGTCTCCAGAGCTGGTGCATTTTTGATTAAGCTGCATATACTGAGCCCCCCAAGCAACCCTTAAAGTAACATTAGGAACTGAAGTTTCTCTGTTTTGTAAACACTTTCAGATGACTTTATAAAAATGTCAGCCTTGTTAAAAAAAATTCATTTTCACAGAAATAGAAACTAGAATAGGAGCCAGCTGATATACAGCTGCTGCTGCTGTTGAGCAGGTGACATATTAGTGGCTATGATTGCAGGTCGCTGGCTGCCACTCCAACGGTGATGAACTTCTGAACTGAAGTGAACTCCCATTGCTTATAAACATTCATGTTCCTTAAAGAGAACTCTAGTCACGTGTTTGGGAGGAAGTTTTTTTTTGAAAAGATTTGAATTGCAAATGAGTATAGATTTGCTCTTCAAAATTAACACTGCTTCAAAACTGCAGCGCGGCGGAGGGGCCGGAGAGGAAGGCGCCATGACCTTTGACACCATGTTAGACCACCAGGGGATCTGCTGCTCCGAGTGCCGACGCGGCTACACTCACTGTCAGAGAATATGTGAGCCTCTGCGTGGACACTGGTCCTGGCCTTACAACTACAGAGGGTGCCAGGTGGCTTGTCGAGTCATTATGCCCTGTCGCTGGTGGGTGGCACGCATTTTAGGTGTTGTGTAAGAAAACACGCTAGTGAGAGAACATATCTCCTGTTTTTTTTTGTTTTTTTTTCAAAGACCCCCAAGGTCTCTAAACTTTCAGCTTGTATGCAGTTATGCATGCAGTATTTTCTGAATTTTTAAGCTATATGTCTGTTAGCATGAAATGCAGATCACGATGTATGATTATCTATAATGAAATACCAACACATTTTTATCCAGACCAGGGACGATTCTAGGATCAGCCCCCAATGAGAATGTGATGTGTACAGTCAAGGGCGTACGTTTCTTTTGAACATTGGGGAGGGCATACAGTATATTAAGCGGTTCAGCAGTTCCTCCCCCAGGAAATTTTGAGCGTCAAACATTTAATTTCCTGCATTCTGATGAATTTATATGCACCAATTTCTGCCTTTTCTGTATCGAGTTATGGTGTAAATGTCTTTATTTATGTAAAGTAAAATACAAATTTCAGGTGACAATTCAATTCATTGGATCCACAAGAGTCTCAGCTTTCCAGTCATACCCAATTTATGCAATTCCAAGAATGTTTAGGGACCCCAGTATGCAGAATTTTTAGAGTAATCATTTATTATGGGTGCTGAGATGAAATTTAGGTGTGCTTGAGCACCTTTAAAAATTGTCTCAAATCGCCACTGATCCAGACAAAATATTTTACATTTAAACAGCTGCTTTCTCTTTTTATGCTGCTTCTTTCCATACAGTAAAACTGGAATACATAAATGCCATTTTCCTATTTGCAGCAACAAACTCACAAATGAGCACATCCATTTTTGCATCATGTAACATCAAGGCTTAATGCGCTGTACTATGTTTAATGGAAGGCATGGGACTGAATCCAAAAGCTCAGCAGATCATGTACCTTTCTGACTGAGTAGGCTTCAATAAATTCTAATTACAGTATATGCCAGCTTTGATGTCAATGTTTTTTTGTGTCACATCTTGTTTCCATGGTTCCACTGGGCGCTTTTCTGATAAAACTGAAGTGACAGCAATGGATGCCTTAACTTCCATTCACAGCTCAGAATCAGTCTGAGGGCAATGCAATTTGTGCACACTGACATCTGCATTGATGTGAACTAATGTGAGATGAGTGTCATGGCAGTGATGGAAAATATTTTCATAAAAGTGACATTTTTATTAAATAAATAAATCTATATTTTTTTCTCTATGAAAAGAGAGGATGCTAAGCCACCAAATAACATGATCACAGAGACGGGCCCTTTTTTTTTACACAGCTGTTATTGGGGTGTTGAGGCTACTCTGAATACCTCGAAATCAAAAGAAATCAGATTACGATCTTTAAAGCCAAATGCCAACTTTCTAAATAATTGAAAGGAGCCATGTTGCGATCAAGACGATTTCACAGAGGGTGATCCAGGCACATCAAATTACAACAGATGTGAAATTGCACCATATCTGCCACTATAGCCGCATTGAAACTCTGGAAGCAATGTGAGGAAACAACACAAAGAGATGCTTGTCTCTTTGCTTGGAGATCTTTCCTGGTTTTCACGGGGGGTAGAGGTGCTTATCACATCTGCGGCGCTGATAAGACGGCCTCTGTGCCTCCGTAGGCTATATAATATTAATCCCTCTCCCACGTCTGCAGATGCACTTAAAGGAAGGTGACAAGCATGACATATCCAGGACCTCCTGATGGCTCGTGCTCTGGAGTGCAGCCGCTAAAAGAGCCCCAAGTACCCTCAAGTGATGTAAATTTGCAGGGGGAGTCCAATTTCCATCACAGCACTGTCACTGCCATGGTCATTAAACTAAATCATCCCGCTGTGTGTCACACAGCTCCCATTTTAAAGTCCCCTCAATAATGGAGTTATACTTGGACCGCAGATTGCAGCACAACAGAGGATGTCTGACCTGACAGCAGCTGGAAGAGCACCCTGCACATTATTTCATCTTTAGAAATCACAAGCAGACAGTGTGTATGGACGTAAGAGATACCTTGAAATTATTGATTAATTGAGAGACCTTTTTATATCTTAGCTGCACCAGCTGCAGTTCAACGGGACTATATATATGATCTCTAAAGTTAACAGCTGAAATTTAAATATGATATGTCAGCCGATGAGACTGTTCAGACTGACAGGCTATTAAATAGGCGTTATCTGTCACTATAAGCACCATAGATGTGGGGCAATAGGAGCCTACTACACCCAGTAGGAGGTTCTATCATCTATTCACATGATAGATCACCGAAAGAAGCGGAAGTCAGGCGCTGTAGTATAGACAGCGTGAAACTCCATAAGAGGTGGAGGTCGGAATTTTCACCCAGGAGACTGGAGTTTGCATCCTGTGTGAAACCAACAACGTGCATTTGTGTTGGTAGTTATTTTAAGCTAAAACACAATGTTTTGTCCCTAAACTTAACTAAGCATTTTTTTTTTTGCCTAAACCTAAAGAAGTTGTAGTTTTATTGCCGAAACATAACTGTTTTTCTACCTCAACGTAAAGAAGTTGTAGTTTTGTTGCCTAAACCTAAAGAAGTTGTTTTGTTGCCTAAACTTACAGAAGTTGTGGTTTTATTGCTTAAACATAACAGTTTTTTTTTGCCTAAACCTAAAGAAGTTGTAGGTTTGTTACCTAAATGTAAATAAGTTGTGGTTTTATTGCCTAAACGTAACAGTTTTTTTGCCTAAATCTAAAGAAGTTGTAGTTTTGTTGCCTAAACCTAAAGAAGTTGTAGTTTTGTTGCCTAAACCTACAGAAGTTGTGGTTTTATTGCCTAAACATAACTGTTTTTCTACCTGAACCTACAGAAGTAGTAGTTTTGTTGCTTAAACATAAAGAAGTTGTAGTTTTGTTGCCTAAACTTAAATATATTGTAGTCTTGTTGCCTAAACCTAAGGAAGTTGTAGTTTTGTTGCCTAAACCTAAAGAAGTTGTAGTTCTGTTGCCTAAACCTAAAGAAGTTGTAGTTTTGTTGCCTAGACCTGAAGAAGCCTTTTTGTTTGTGTTCAAAACGTAACGTTTCATTCAGTTTTACAACATGTTAGAACGTGTTGCTTTTAAGTTTCCTGTTCACGTTTACAACGGAGTACGCAGAGTAGGCCCCTACTGACCCACATCTATGGGGCTTATAGCAACTAATAACACCTATTTAATGGCCTGATAACAGTCGTATCGAGTGCAGCGATGTGTTATGTGCCTGTTGCTGTCGGCGCTTTCCTTGGGTTTCACTCAGAATATGTTGATACAGCAGCACAAGACAAAGAGCTCTGAGTCTAAGCTAGACAAAAGGAGATGAAAACACAAAGCAAAAAGAGGAAAAAAAAACCATATCACCACAAGCAACAACTCAAAATGGCATTTAAACTGAGAAAAAAACACATAGCTCAGAACAACAGCAGTTTTGTTATCCTGAGGCCCTGTGTTTCTAAAAAAAAACGTGTTTCCTTTTGCCATTCCTCTCTCCTAAGAAGAGAAATGTACCCCCATCGAGTGGAAAAGACGAATGTGTTGGAGAGCAGCTTCGGTGTGTGAGACAGTGGTGCCTTTTTGTTTGTCTCCCCTCTGGAGCCAAGCTTACCCTGGGAGCCCTGCAGGCCAGGGAACAAACAGAGCTTTGTGAGCACTGACCCACTGTGCCCAGCAGCCAGACTGCAAGCCTCCACTCCTGTGCTAATAGGAAACCACAGAAGAGGAGTCCGCAGCATCAGCCGAGGGAAGGGGAGCTTTCTCGCATCCACCTGTGCTTTCATCATTGCCCATCAAAACAAGTCCAGTCAGGCAGGGGGCCTGTGGTACTCTGGTGACCACTGAATCAAAAAGCATTTTCACCAACATCCTCCTGGCACCAACACTCAAGCACAATACATTTGGGATGCCTTAGCTGGTGATTTATTTCGTGGCATGGATTTGCGCTAATCAAGCCTCACTAGAGCTGCCTATAAATACGTCAATAGCCTGTCATAAATTTGTTGCCCAAGAGGGATTAGAAGTGTGAATAGAAGTGTGAAGTGAACCACTCTAGTGTAAGCCTGTCCTACATTTGATTGCATGTTTTCCATTACATCCAGACATGAATGAAATAAACAGTAGTGACAGTCCATTTTGCACCTTAACCAGAACACAGAAACCCTTTTAGGGCTAGCTCATTACGTTTTTTTCTGCAAGAAAGCACTGCAATATGTTTATAGATGCTGGCGTCGTGAAGAACCTGTAACCCCGCAGCTCTGCACCGGCAATAACAACCCAGGCACCCAACATTTGTCTTTTCTTTTCTCCTGAATGGCCAGAAATAACATGGCTGGACGAAGGAGGGGGTGGTGGTGGTGGTGAGAGGGGGGCTGGTACAAGGCTTAAATGCTTTTTAATCCCATGGTTGAGTGACCACTTGCAGCTCTGCCCAGCAGTCTGACTCTGCCTGCCACTTGCAGGTTTCTCTGAAGTTTCCTTGCCATTGGCTGGAATGTCCGCTTGACTCCTCACTCTCTCTCTCTCCTATTTAGTATGCAAGCCCCTAATGGCCATTAATTAAATGCCTGCTGGTAAGAAAGTCTGTCTTATTTATTTCACGGAGCTAAAACTGTAAATATTGTCTACCTGCATTGAGTGAATAACACTTTCTATGTCATGAAACATTATAGCTATTCTCCCCGGGCGACTCAATTACTCTGCACACACTGCGGGGATTTTTTTTTTTTCTGTGTATTGCACTTGGTTGCATGGTGTCCTTGTTACACTCAATAAGAAAACCTGTAGTGTGGTGTAGGTCTAAATTGGACACAGTGCTGAAATTTGCACCATTGTTTTTCTCGGGCACACACTGTATATGTGACAGTTAGTGCGGCGGAGGCATCCAACCTGCAGTGGATGTCAAGAGTTCCTCGCAAGAAGTGGACAGTTATCTTTACAGCACAGCAGGCACAGGCTCTCTCAGAGGACGCTGTATAACCAACAATGTAAATTAGACTGCCTCACCCCGTGTCATCTTTTTTTTCTTTACACAGTAATTTGAAAAGCCACGCCATGCCTGATGGGATCAATATTAAAAAGATCCTCTATCAAAATATGGCATTTGACAAAACTTCAGTCACCGTAGGATGTACCCCAGAACGTACACGTCCTCTGGTGGGATGCTTAAAAAGAGCTATAGATAGCTCAAAGCAGAATCAAATCAAGGCTTCACATCTACAAACTGCGATGAAGAAAAAAAACAGCAGCTCCTCCACAAAG
The DNA here is from genome assembly GCA_916701645.2 of Sebastolobus alascanus. NCBI lineage: Eukaryota > Metazoa > Chordata > Actinopteri > Perciformes > Sebastidae > Sebastolobus > Sebastolobus alascanus. Next base: position 1,669,851 of record CAKAOJ020000059.1, read on the forward strand.
CAATGTCAAGAGGCTTGCCACATGAAAGCAGAAGTTGTCCAAAGAGTTGCGGGAAGTACTGACAAAGTTTATGAGAATAAAAGCAAATGTGTTTTTAATCCTCTGCAGCAGCACGTGCAACAATAAGGGAGCCTGAGCCCCGATATGCCACCCCGGGGGCAGGGCTCTATACTTAAGGCTTACAACAGCCTCATTATCTCCCTCAACTCACATCAGATCCTAGCAGCAGTTTGTCACAGGCAGGCTCCTCTCTGCCAGTAGGCATCAGACCAATCCTCCTGCAACACTACTGTACATAATTGCCATATGGACAGCATTTTGAGCCAGACTGAAGACTAAAAAGCCCTCCAGGCAGATTCCCCAGATAACTAAATGAATATTTTATCTCATTTCCATCTAATTTGCACCACATTATTATACAGAAGTGAAATTTTTAATTAATTGATAGAACAGATCAAACACAGGTTTACACTTTGATTTTCGGGGAGCTGTTATTTTGATAATTTGCATGGCTTTTTTCCCATGCCAAGCCTTTTTAATCTCCCAGAATTCCTGCATCTCCGTGTAGGAACACTATAATAAAAACATACAGCAAATTAATAACTGTCAGCGCACATGAAATGCTTGTCTTGGTTGTGTGAGCAGTTCCAGTGAGAAGTCCTTTTTACCTGCCACCCCACTGATTAATTAATTTCACACTGTTTAATTAAATCCACAGTCTGGGGAGTCTGGGCAGCACCGTGGGGAGCCCTATCTGAGCCGTGTGTGTACAGAGATTACTAAAGAAGGTCTCAGACACCCGTCTCCCTCGCTGATGTTGACACTGACGTCACCCCGCTCTGGATACCGGAGCACGATTGTGTCAGTGTCATCTGGCAGTTGTGAGCTTTTACTGCTGGGGACATGATAACACCGCACCATTTGTTGATTATCTGCTGGCATTTACATTAACCGAGGAGACTGGAGCGTTTGACAGCAGTTGACACAAATTAGTATCTGACAGAAGCGTCTGATGAAGTGTGCTGCTGCAGTATATAAACCTTGGATTTCCATTAAGTCAGTTGGTTAACTGTACAAATGAAAAATGAAAGCCATCTACAGTGTCATGAAAATTTAATATGAAATAAAAATGAGTCTAAAAAAAACACAAAATAAGAAGAAATAGGGAAACCAAATAGGACAGATTCCAAAGTGTACATACATATACATACATAAACATAAAACACATGGACCATGTTGTGCTAGATCAAAAACAATGCAAACTGGCTTCAGCGCAAATGAGCATATTGAACTCCCGCATCCTGTCCAACACTGTTGCATCCAACAGTCAAAGCCTTAAGAGACACAGGCGCCATCTCTCTTATGTCAGAACAGAGAGAGGTGCACGAGTGTGTAGCGCAGCAGGCAATATGACTGTGTGGGCTGAAAAGCACGCATGTTACTCTCTCTGTTCTCTTGAAACATATTTTTGGCATCTCTAATCACAAACACATTTCGAGTCAGATGGCTCAAATTTGCCTTTACAGTTGCAACTTTAAAAAATAATTCGATTTATGGCTAAATATACAATTTTGAGCTACGATATGTAAATTTGAAAGGATTACATTGATTCTTGCTAATCTGTCATAATAACAAACATAAACCTGATTCTCAATGTCTCAATCTAGTGTGTGTATGTGGAGGAAAGCGAGGATAATCGATTAGGTACATAAAGATGGCAGCCTGCTGGTTTGATGTGATGTGATGTGGAACCAGCGTTTCCTTGTGCTCTCTATTTGATGTGCCAAGAGCTATTAGAGCAACAAATACTTTGTACAAAGTCACGATATATAACAAAGTTGCCATTTTTATATACATGGTTTCAATTCAAATTATGAAGCTGCGAGGGTCGTGTCTAGAAGGTAACCCGCAAATTGCAAAACGTCTCGCAAGACTCACTGCCCAATGACCTATCCTGACCTTTACCATTCAAGGTCAATGCTTAACCTTAAAGCTTCAGTAGTCACAATGTTTTTGGCATCAATGGGGAAAACCATAATAACCTTTCAGCATATTGTAATTCAAGTGCTCTGAGAAATAACTAGTGTTCTGCAACCCCTCATGGCTCTGTTTTCAGGCTTTAAAAAATCTAGCCCGTGACGGGAGACTTTGGCAAAATCACAGGTCATTTCAGAGAGAGAGCGTTCCTATTGGCTGTGCTCCGGCTGTCGGGCGGTGCTTGGTATTTCCTCAACTTGATCTCAACATGGCTGCCGGGTCACAAACTTTCTCATTTTACAGCTAAACAGTACACTACAAGATGTTTCTGAAAACATTTGAGGTGAGAAATAGGCATTACAGTAACAGAATATTGATTCATATCTAGTCAGCGCTGCCTAGTTTGATCAGAGTTTGCGAGTGATTGACAGCTGCTCAGAGATGGCAGGCTCCAGATCAGCTCTGAATGGTTGTTTTCCTCCGGTCTGTGAAATCTTGCAGATGCCATTAGGAGCACCGGAGGACACAGAGGGACATGATTTTTTTCAGATTACCTGTCTCATGCACTACTGTCAGGATATAGTGACCGTGATTTGCTCCATTTCTACCCACTTCAGCTTTAACCATTCGAGGTCAATGCCTAACCTTAACTATTCGAGGTCAATGCCTAACCTTAACCATCTCACGATGGTTTCGCAATTTGCATGTTACCTTCTAGACCCAACCAGCCATGTTGAGAGCCGTTGAGAGGCAATAGCAATGCTCCCAATCCTGTATTTAGCACCTTTAATTGAAAAATACAGAAAGGAATGTAGGGCTTCAATCATCTAAGGTTTAAATAAGGTATTTTTCATGCACACGTGTTTATGCCATATGTGCTTGAAAATAATGGAAAGTACTATAAGATGAAAGTTTAAATTTGAGCTACATACAGTACTTTACAGGAAAATATCACAAGGTCATGTCCTTATTACACGTCTCTTCCACATAAGCATCTCAAACATCACAAGTCTTCACACGCCTTTATTCAAACAAACAACTGAGTCTTTCCAAACAGTCGAGGGCTGTGCTCTTTGCTTAGACAAGATAAACTTTTAATAGGCATTCCTAGGCACAGCATCAAGACAGTTTTGCAGACTAATACAGCATTAGCTGGGAGAACAGCGCTCTATTTGTGCTTGCCTTGTCCTGTGACAGGAAGACCTATCAGGTGCTCATCTCTACCACCCACCCCCCCCCCCCCCCCCCCCCCCCCCCCCCCCTCCCATCCCTCTCTCCTCCTGACCTCATTCTGTCATCTTCGTTTTCCTTCTTCCCCACTCTCAGGTCTTTTATAAAGTGTCTCCATGCATTACACATTTAACAATGCATTAAAAATAGGCCACCATCAATCAGTCATTCGGTGGCGGAGACGGAATCTACTTGTGGCACCAATTTGATATGTTTCTCAAGGTTCAAGAAAAGCGAAAGGAACGCTATAAGCTCTTTGTGTGCACGGGTAACAGAGATGAAAACACACAGTTAAGTGCTAATAATACACCGTACCCCATAAAAACCCATCGTAATCATTTCTGAATTCCCATTTGCTTGATTTCATACGGCACAGTGTGTTATACCAGATTCCAGAAACAGAATCAGAATGATACGTATGCGGGCGGTAAGCCGTGACAAGATTTCTGTTGATGGGTGCCAGGTTCGCATCGTGCCCAAAACAGTGATTTGAGTACTGTGATGCATGATACAAGATAGGTAGTAGGTAAAATCTGATGTAATGGTTGGGAGTGAGTCAAGCCCCGGGGGCAAATAGTCTGAACAGTCTGACTTCAGGTTGCTCATACCAAAGCAGATGTTCAACTGACGACAGCAGTACAAAAGACAGCATGTTGATTCACGAGGTATTTTACGTTATTAGGATGGAATGTCAAGAGCTACTGATACAGCTGTTATTGTAGCTGCTTTGAGAGCCATATGTAAGGGATAATGTACAGCGAACCCCGACAGGTTTATTTCACATCAATGACCCGCTAGCTGTACATTATCCCGCCTATTACACGGCTACTTATGTAAGATATCAATAATTTTACACAAAACACAGTCTGCCAAAGTCCAACATCAGAACTGCGCCCATAGCAACGGTCTGTTATACATAGCAACAGTCTGTTATACATAGCAACGGTCTGTTATACATAGAAACGGTCTGCTATAAAGAAATAACAGACCGTAGATACTTAAGTCATGAAATGATCTTATTGCGATTTGAAACATTTTTGCGATAGTATTGCGATAAAATATATTGCGATTTATTACCTTTTTTCAACTGCAAATGATGCAGTTTGTCAACATCTGTTTTATCTAACAAAATACAATTTTCAGTCTGGTCATCTCAGAGTTTTCATTCACATATCTAAAGGTCAGAGGTCAAGGGACCCCTTCGAAAATGGCCACGCCAGTTTTTCATCGCCAAAATTTAGCGTAACTTTGGAGCGTTATTTAGCATTCTTCCCGACAAGCTAACATGACATGGTTGGTACCCATCAATTCCTTAGGTTTTCTAGTTTCATATGATATGATATATGATATATTAACCCTCAACAAGCTAAATGAGTTAAGAGGTTAATAGTTTATATAATAAAAGATCGATATTTGACGTCTGTGTATCGATACAATATTGCCGCGCAAAGTATCGCGATACTATGCCGTAACGATTTTTTTTACCCACCCCTAATTTTCACTGAGTGTTGTTAACACAGTGAGTGGTTCTCCTGCTCAGGTAGAGGTGTGGAAGTCTGCTTTCGAGCTTTGATGCTGCAGCTCTGCTCCGAGGCTTGATCCTGCATCCTGGACTTCAAAACAGACTGCGCCTCGTCATGGGCAACAGCTTGAAGAGGTAGACACCGACTGCACAGACACGCCTGAAGGACCACACACACACACACACACACACACAAAGACATTTGGTCAGAGAACAACAAACATTTACCATCAGCTTCACGTGGAGAAAATGGCCCATTGTGAAGTTTATGTGTGTTTGGAGTATTCACAGTACAATCTGAGTGGGATGCAGTTTTGCCTATTTGAATAATGACCTACAGTAAAAGCCTTGTTGCTCTGGTACCGAGAGGGCATAATGGAAAGCAGTTCGGTTTTTATATCTCCGTGTTGAGACATTTGTTGAAAGCAATCTCAGGTTGGATTGTCTTTTAATTAAAGAAAAGGGGATATATTAAAAGGAAAAGCACATCAAATGTAAAAAAAAATAATGTGATATAAAACCCATTATTGCAGAGGGAGAGCGCTTCTTCATGCACCGTGCATGGTGCGCACAAACCCCGATGACAGCCAAACAAATCAAAGTATGTTTTAGACATGTCCTTCCGAGCTGGTAATACAATAAAGGCTTTTAAAGACATTTTCCCTTGAACATTGCCTTGAGGCCATGTTTTCTTCTTCCTCATAACACACCACTCTGATTCAGTGACAAACTGTCTGGTAGATTGCCAAGTGTCTGTTTCTTTTTCTTTTTTTTCTGACGATGTTTTTCCAGACCATTTTCACTTATTACCCCCTCGGGTCATTGCTCGCTCCAGTCTGGCCACTTTACAGACATGACTCCGTATGGCCTTGATGACACATGTGATAGCTCATCCAACGTGGACCGCAATGCTTTCACCCCCCCCCCCCCCATCAGATTTGTCTAAACGTGCCCTCCATACTGTAGGAACACCTGGAAAAACATGACAGTATATCTTACCTTGAAACATCTTTTGAATCTCCTGCTGACTGTGTACAATGCGATAGGGTTGATGCACGAGTTGAGTGATGCCATGTTAATGCCAAAATAGTCCAGGACAAGAAAGACACTGAAAAAAAAAAGAGGGTAAACATTATCAGACAAAAGAGTACGGATCAGGTAATGAACAATGAAAAAAAAAAAGGTGCTAAATTCTTCATACTCACCTCAGCAGCTGACACCTATTAGGATCTTTCTCATCATATATGGTTAATTTCAAGATCCTGCTCAGGTATAGAGGCAACCAGCAAAGTGCAAACACAATCACCAGGCAGAAGACGGTTTTTGCGACTTCTCGTCTCTTAAAAAAGGAAGAATATGATCAATATTAAAGATGACGTAATGCCAAAATATGAGAAATGTGCAAAAAAAAAGCTGCTCAAAACTAATTACCTGCTTGGTGTGGTCGCATAATGTGTTCTCAGTATTCTTCAGCATTTTCCTGGTCATGAGGGAGTAGAAGACGGCGGTCCAAGCCAGTGGCATGCAAAAGTAGAAGCCAAAGAGCCACCAGTCCTTTACTGATTTATAAAACTGTTGATTAAACATGACAGCGGCCCACAGTCAGTCGGCGTTGCAGTTGACATGATGTTTGGTTGCTACGTTACAGCATGCATGAAACAATATCGGAGACACACACACACACATATATATAGAGAGGTTTACAAGGACACCTACAAGAATCTGTGGGCATCTATTGGATGAAGTTAGGAGTAATAATATTAGAGCCATTGTTCGTTTCATTTCCTGTCAACACTTTGCTGGATATGAATAGACAAATCAAACACATGTTGATCGGTTTGTTTTATCCTGTTGCATAGGCTGGAAACTATTACATCACCTGCATGAACGGCGTGGTTTGCATGGGATGAAGCAGACATATCCTCAGATGCTTGTCTTTATAGTTCATTGTTATCATATCAAAGCCGACGACTTCAGGCACAGCCAGCAGGATCGAAATAACCCATATCAGAGTTATTTCGATTGCTGTCCACACTGGAACCCCGATGCCTTTGATTCGATTCCAGGATACTACAGCTCGGTATCTGCAAAATCAATGGGAAAATGCAATGGCTTGGGGGGGACTTTTTTTTTTTTTGTCTGTAACAAAAATACATTTTTCAGTTAAAGAACATTTCAAGGGCTAATGCTAAACAAATCTGTCTGCTTGATGAAATACAGATAGTGGCCGGCGAACGCTATTTTCTTGTAGGACACAGGACAGCGCCGCTTATCTCCGTACCTGTCGACACTCAAGGCGCATAAGCTCAACACAGTAATTCCAACAGAGGTTTTCTGTATGAAGGGGACGAGTTTGCACAGCAGCAAACCGAATGGCCAATCTTCTGCCATGAGCTGCAGGAAAGAAAAAAAAACAGAGAAAAAAAAACAAACACCCACAATCAATTCAAGGCGAGATTGAAGTTTTAAAATGGATAAATAGAGCAGGATAAAGTGCAGCATTGTTTTTCTCAGTGTAATTGTAATAACAGTTAACTCACCCTGTACGCGTTGATTGGAATGTCTATCACAATGTGGATTAGATCCCCCAAAGCGAGACTCGCGATGAGGATGTTTGGTCCACTTCTCATGCATTTGTTCACATATATGATTTTCAGCAAGGCCGAATTCCCCACCATTCCAACGACAAAAACGGCAACAGAGACCACGGTGTGGACATATTTGAAGGCGTCTCTGATTCTGGCTGATTCCAGGCACATAGGAGGGTGTGGCGTTTTTGGTCTTGCCACTTGAGGTGGATGAATTGAGCTGTTGGATTTCTGTTTGTCCAGTATTAAAACACCAGGGGAGGCCGTTTCAGAGGGTTCAATTACAGGGAACGGCTCTGAATGCTGATCACTGGCCTCTCCTCCGATGAGAATATTTCCCAAACAAAGAACGAGAGCGGCGGCCCACATTGTTGATGATTTCCTCAAAAGGCCCTGAAATGTTTTCGCCATGCAGCCCTGGAGTGAAAATGAGAGTGAAAATAATTAGCACAGCATCTCAGCCTTGAGATTTGCATCAAAGCATTTGGGTGAGGTAAAGGATTAATTTAATTCTCTGATCAGAAAGCAGCAGTAAACAAAACAGCACTGATACAATATGATACTTTGAACGATGCCAGCTTACCTTTAGATGTACACACACAAACGCTGTATGAAATTAGTCTCTGTAATGCCTACAAAATGGGCTCTATGTTCGACACAAAGGACTGCTATACTACTACTTTGCTGCTGCGCCTGAACCCAGCAGAGGGTTTTATAGACTAAGGTATTGTTGTCAGCGTTAGTCATCGATCTGTCAGTAGTGACTGTAATTACTTCCCTTGATGCATCATCCTCAATGAAAGGATGGCATTGAAGTGTATTGTCTGTTAGCACAGAGTGAGATCATTTTATAGGCTTCAGTGGGGACATTATGTTACAGTTGTTTCCCACTCTATCACTAAAAAGTTGGCTGTTATCTTGTTTGACATAAAACTTCCACACAAAATCTAAATGTAGCAAAATGTCTATTATGCTGAAGAGATGATTTTTTTTTTTTTGCTTGAAGCCACAGAGTCTCTATTGCTAAACTTAGAATTCATCATTAGTGAATGTAATGGGAACAGGGAAACTGTCTTCTGCAACTATATGACATTTCGGATGAGTTTGATGCAAAACTACTGCCGGGCAACTGCACTTGAACAATAACAAGAATGAAAAGGAACCGTGCAATATTCAGAGAGAGTCCTCTAGAGATTTTGCTTCAGCTGACAGATCACGTTTCTGAAAACATGAGTCAGTCTCCATCCTACCAGAGAGATTGTGCCTCTGCATCTCCTGAGAGTCCTAAAGAAGGTGACTTCTCCCCTCGACAGCTTTGTGACAACCTGAAGAGCCTGGAGGAGCACGAGACATGTGACGACCAGAGAGATCCCATTGTTAACATCATAACCGACAGCCGCTCCAGCTCCCTTTTGAACATTCATATCTGCGCTCCGCTAGCGGCAAATGACCTTGGAAAGCTATGTGCTGGCACGCTTCCGCGAGAACGACCGATTGAGCAAAGTGAGTTGGTTGAGTTGGATGTGAAAAAGTATGACAACTGTTAACAGCCAGGCTGTCTATGTGCTCAACATTGTAACAACTTTTTTTTATTCCCATATAGGCCATTGGAGAGAACCCAGATGCTTCAGTACATCGCCTATAGAAAAGAAACTGTAAGTTAGACCTACCAGATTTTGCCACAATCTCCCAAAGCCAATCATAACGTTGCTGTCAAATTTGAAAACTGTTCTCCTCTCCGCTGCTGTCAGCTGTCGTTGCAGTATGAACCGACGTGACCCTCCTCTACCCCGTTCACCTCCAGTCTTCATCATTCAGTGCCTAGTCCCGGTTAACATCCCATCATCGGATCTTCAGCAACTCCATTCACCACCGCCAGTGTCTAGACACGGGGGGGTGGCTCGACACTGGCATCACTAACCCCTTTAATATATTACGTCACGATGGAGTCTAATCGCCAAAGACTTTTCAGTGACTCCAAATTGTTGCTAACTTTGCTCCATGTCTGCTCAATGCGTAAAGATTCGACTGCCAAAACAACTTCATGAGATGACAATATGTCAGATGTGTCTTTTTTGTAGCTTGTTGAGGGGTTCCTCTGCCCCCAAGATGACAAAAAAATCAATTACTGTAGCTCGAAGATGAATAGAGTCGTTCTGGTAAAGCATTGCTGCAATTCTTTGTCTCCCGTCTCCTGTTTTTCTGCGCAGTCCGGTCTCGCCAGAGTTCATGGAGGTACTCGCGCTGGATGGAAGATTCATTACTTTGGTGGGCACTCAGGCCCAGACAGATTGGGAGTGGGTGGAGCAGAGCCTCTCTCTCAGCTGTCAAGGTAAGCCATGTCATCAGTTTGGGTGCGAAGGGGTCACCTGCTCCTGCCCCCTCTTGCCTCTCATGACTCAGACATCTGTCAAATTCCCAATTATTTCTCTCTTGTGCAGTTCAAAAGGAAATTGAAGATCCCCAGTCGTCGCAGGCAGAGGTGGCGAGCGCGGACGCTGTCGCCGATTCTTCAGAGGTAACCTGCTCATGACAAAACGTGTGTTTCATGCATAGTCAAGTGAAGTCAATTTTTTTTCAACGGCGATTTAAATTATTAATACAAAATATAATCAATAAATAAAATGTTATATTATTATAGATAAAGGTACACAGCAGCAGTCAGCTAGCTAGCTAAATTAGTTAAAATTGGAATTGGAACTTGGTACAATTTTGAATGCATGTCTTTTACATGTAACAGACATAGTATTTCTACACTGTGGTATTGCTACTGTTACTCAGGGATGGAAAGAGTACTAGAATGTCATACTCAAGTAAAAGTACTGTTACTTTAAAGAAATTAAGCAAAAAGTAGGAGTTAAAATGTAAGGGGGGGAGGGGGGGGTATATGATGATATATTCCTCAATGTAGTCTCACTGGAATTAACCAGAAAACAGGACAGAACTCAGACAATTAAAGAAAAATCCCGACAATAAATAAAAAGACCTATGGACACCGCGGCGGGTGCAAGAAGCAATTAATATGAGGCTACATAAATTAGATAGTCTGACACTTCTTATAGAATCAACAGCAGAATAAAGCACCACCAAGGCAGACAACACATACTGTATGTATAAATATAAACTCCACAGCAACTGCAGCCACAAACCGATATATCTGCAAAGGAGGGATTGTACAGTTCTCCACAATCTGCCTGAGGTTCAACTTGAACTCTGCAAGTTTATTCTCAATAAATAATATAACCAGTCCACTCAGCCTCTCTGGTCCCAGTATAACCAGTCCACTCAGCCTCTGGAGGACCCACCTCGCCAATCTCGCCTACTTCAGCTTTAAAGCTTCAGTGCGTAGAATTGGAGCAAATACGATGAATAAAAGTTATTTTTATAAAACGGTCACTATATCCTGACAGTAGTGCATGAGACAGGTAATTTGAAAGAAATCATGTGCCTCTGTGTCCTCCGGTGTCCTCCGGTGCTCCTAATGGCATCTGCAAGATTTCACAGACTGGAGGAAAACAACCAATCAGAGCAGAGCTGGAGCCTGCCGTCTCTGAGCAGCTGTCAATCACACGCAAACTCCTCGCCTCGAGGCGAACTTTCTCGCCTCAAATGTTTTCAGAAACATCTTGTAGTGTACTGTTCAGCTGTAAAATGAGAAAGTTTGTGACCCGGCAGCCATGTTGAGAGAAGTTGAGGAAATACCAAGCAGCGCCCACCAGCTGGAGCAAACTTTCTCATTTTACAGCTAAACAGTATACTACAAGATTTTTCTGAAAACATTTGAGGCAAGAAATAGGCATTACAGTAACAGAATATTGATTCATATTTGACCAGCGCTGCCTAGTTTGACCGGAGTTTGCTTGTGATTGACAGCTGCCACCGTTGAATGAACAGCCAATAGGAACGCTCTCTCTCGAAATGACCTGTGATTGGCCAAAGTCTCCTGTCACGGGTTAGATTTTTTAAACCCTGAAAACAGAGCCATGAGGAGGAGCAGAAGTCTAGTTTTCTCTCAGAACACTTGAATAACAATATGCCGAAAGGTTAATATGGATTTTTTGCCCAATGATGCCAAAAATATTCTGCCTACTGCAGGTTTAAGTAACAGATTATTAAACACAGGCCTACTCAAAAAGTACAAGTAGGCCTACACAAAAGATCGGAGTTCTTCTGCCACCACCGCCAAAATCACTAATTTGTCTCGACAAAGGCAATACAATATGTTCAACATAGAGATTGTAAATCCCTCTGAGACAAATTTTCAAGAATAATTTTATGCATGAAGATTATATGTAGTTTACATCTAACAATATGTGCAAGTCTTGGTTTCTTGTATTCCCAGCAGCAGCCAGGGGGTGAAAAGGTACCAAAGATGGAGCATGATTTACCTCGTGTGGGTCCGCCTCGTCTCATAGCATACAAGCCAGAGCCAAAACAAAGTCCTCATGTTGAACAGGTACCTGTATCTCTATATTGCCTGTAGTGCCTGGAAATGACAGTGATGACCTTTTTCATTTTCCCACAGTAGCCTAATAGCAGCGAGTGGAGGCTATAATATCAGAAGTGGAGAGGTGATAGTGAGTCTGTTTTTTTTTGCTGTCCAGGTTCCAGAGGTTGAATCTAAACAGGATGTGCTTCTTGCTCAGTGTGACTATTGCCAGTAGCCCTTCATACACAGCGCACTGTTGGAAAATGAAAGAGACTTTGAGGGGGTGAGTGTAGCTTGTTTACCTCCAACAAGAAATTGAAAATAAATTCATTAGAATTAATGACTGTTCAGGTAACCTTGACAAAATCACCTCCATTTGTGGTGGGAAAGGGTCGGAGGAGCACTGCTGGTAAAATAGAAAAATGGAAATGTGTACTGTTGTGAATTTCCTTTTATTCAGCTCTTTTGTTGCGAGCAAGCTAAACAAATGAGAGAGCTTTTAATGGGAGAGAGAGAGAAATTGGCACAGAAGGAGTCAGATAGGAAGATAGATGTGAACCTGCATGCCCCCGTCATGAGTGAGGAGGAGAGGGACGCTATTAAAGAGCAGGCAAGGGAGAGGTGAGTAACATGCATGCCCTGTTTCCATATGCATTTATTTCATATGTCGGTAGGATCCAGTGGAAGACTGCCAAGGCCATACAACTGTACTGTATTGCACATATGTTGATATTGATTGGACTACATTGCATGCCATAAAAGAGCTCTATATCTTTCTTTGTGTTTGCAGTAGCATGAAACATCTGAATTTGATTTTCATGCCCTTCAGGTTTTGGCACTGTATTGTACATTTTTCCCATTTCTGCAGAAATATAATTTCAATTTCTAATGTAGGTTGAGACTTTTGCAACTCCGGAGAAAACCTAAAAAAGACGACTTGAATATAGACTTAAGTAAGTATGCAACCTGGGGCTCTAGTCTAGACAAATTAGTACAAATGATGAAAATATGAAGTCTGCAGTCTTTCATGCTTCTCATTGACAAAATATCAATAGCTGGATATTCTCCTTTTTCTGCTCAGGCCGTATCGAGATCAAACACAGAATCTCCTACAGGCTGTCAAAAGAGATTCCCTACATCTATGATGAGCTGCCCGTCCCTCTGATAGATATCAAAAATACTACTGACTTGTTTACTCAGATAGATATCAAAAATACTACTGACTTGATTACTCAGATAGATATCAGAAATACTACTGACTTGATTACTCTACAAGAAGAAACAGATGGCGAGCCAAAGGTACGTATGAACGCATGTTTTCATAATGACACTGCTGTTACCGTGGCCCCTCCTGAACCACAATAGGGGAGAGTGGGGTGATTTGAGCCTGTGAGGAAGTTGAGCCACCCCTTGTTTCTAGGCAACCAGAGAAAAAAATTGGTCATGTGACCACACATTTTTGATGAGTCATCCCTTTTACTGACACCGTGATGGAGAGAGGCCCATATGACAAGTGTTTTTTTTATGTTCAAGGAGTCATGAGTCTTGTGTCTGAACAATTACAGACAAGTTTGAAAAAAATTTCACACGTGTTAGTGCTTTAGGAAATTGCAATGTGAGGCTAAACTGTTAGCATGACGTTCGCTCTAAACTGCTGGATGATACAAGTTAGTTAAAATGGTGGGGGTGGGGTAATTAGAGCCAAAAGGCCTAAGGGAAGTTGAGCCATTTATAATTCTATATAATTAGATTATAGCTTCAGTTTGTTATGTAAATCTCAATGTAAACTGCAATGGTACAATAAAGGATCAATAAAAAGATGATCATATAGTCTGATCAACTTTGAACCTTTTCTAGGACGTGATTGGTTTACGTTTTAGGGTGCACCATCCTCTGTCATGGCGCACTCCTGAAGCAACCTCTCTCCAGGAAGAGCCACTGCCTTTAGACATAATGTGGGGGAGTTCTTTGATAACCTCCCTTCAGTAATAGACCGGTATGATTGATAGACTATAGGCGTACTGCATATGGCTCAACTTATCCTCTCCCTATAGGCTCAACTTACCCCTCATCGGGGGCAAATTGAGCCAAGAGACCAACTTTTTTTTTTTTTTTTTGAAAGTCATATTTTGAAAACTGTTTATTTTAGATCCAAAGTGATCATTGACTGCACCACATCCTGAAATATATGTACATGTTTTAGTCGGAGACATGACTGTCATTCCCTCACTTTAAAGACGCCTCAAGTAAAAACTGGCTCGACTCACCCCACTCTCCCCTAAGTGTTTTAGCATCAATGTATTTACCAGAAATGTAATAAATAACTTGACTATTTTTGCGTCACAGCTCAAGGAAGTGATTCAGAAGTTCTACAAAAGTGGGAAATGTTTTCTCATCTTATGCCCGGACGGAACAGGCAATGTTTTGTATCCTTTTAAGAAGAGCACAAAGTGGAAGATCAAGGACTAGGTCAGTGTACTTAATGAGAGGGTACACGTTTGTTCCCTTTGATAAATGGTTTGCACAGTGTTAATGATCCTTAATAGACAAAGTTATCCTTCTGGGAGAGCAGCCATTATAATATCCTCTGCTGGAGCTGCTGACTTCACTTACATAATCCTGGAGGACAAGGACGTAGCGCCCAGCATCAAAGGCATATTCACAAATAAAGGCCACGCCACATGCTATCATCCCAATGGAACGTTGCGGTAATTGTTACTCCATAATAACTGCTATTATAATCATTTATACAAAGTTCTTATTAACAAGGCCTTAAAGGAATAGCTTCATACAGTGTTTGGGGAAATATGCTCATTCGCCAGATAACCAGTAGAGATTCCAGGAAGTTACTGGTCCCAGACAAAGAATAGTCTGGCACATAACTCCCAATAAAACGACAAATTGCCATTTTTTTGTTTTATGTACGGATTAATCAAATGATATATAACGAGTTAATTGCTGAGCTTTTGAGGTGCTGGTAGGTGTACCTGACTGGACGAACGCTTTCCCTCGTGGGCTGCTGCTCCCAGCTTTCAAATTGGAAACAACATGGCAGCTCGTTTGGAAACTTTCATCTCTTATATCACGAAAATAGTTCACTGAAATGTGTTTCTGAAAACATTTTATGCGAGAAATAAGCCATGCAGTTGCTGAATCTGTCTATATTTTGGATCGACAAGGCTCAGTTTAAAAGTTCCTCTGGAGTTTCCAGAGGCGGTGAGTCGCGTCGGACGCCCGTGATTTGCATAAAGTAGCCTAGACCTCAACTTTATGCAAATGAGGATCGGCCAACGTGACGGTCCGTCTCTCGAATCGCGCCGCCACACTACCAGAATGCATTGCACGGCTGCTTACATAGACAATGAATGAGAAGCGTGGAAAGGACGGAGGCTGTGGAAACGTACATAAGACATATAAAAGCTTCAAAATTCCTGAGCAAGATATTTACTGACGTATTTTATATCGTAGAACAAAACATTCAAATCTCTTAAGCTTGTGTTAATCAAAGACCTTATTTCAGGCATCTAACTAAAAACCCATTCAGAAAACCCATTGACTTTGAGACGAGACTCACTCATTTCCGGGTTTTAAGACTCATTCCTGCATCACTCTATATGAGAGTGGTATCAGTGTTATAAACAAATAATTAGCTCGCAAACCGCAGGGCTCCAATGTCCACTTATTTGTTACACCTAGGTGACATTTCGAGCACAACTGCACTTCATCAGACTAAATGTGTGAGCTAATTATTTGGATATTTCAGTACCTGCCCTCTTTGGATGTGCGTGCATCCTACTAGTGGTATTAATGTTCTCATCTAACTCTCCACCAGAAAGCGAATATGCGTATTTCCCAAAGTGTCAAACTATTCCTTTAATTCAGTCAAATACGAATCGAATATAAATGTCAAAACCCAACCGTAGCTGTATCTTTTGTATCTCGGGCATTTAAAACCTCTTAGTTTTCCTAAATTACTTTTTGACCAGAGATACTTTTTGAATTAACCTGCTGCCCTCATGCTACAGGTCTATTGCTAATCTCTGTGATGTGTCTGAAGGTTGAATCTGACCCCTGGTGGAGGTCTCTGCTTCGGTGAGACGGGAGCTTTGAGGAGGCGCTGGAATTGGTTGTATCGTGACCCGCATGTACGTAACCTTCCCTTCAAGCCTCTGACCTTTGCCCTGGGCCCGCACATCAGTGTGCGCATACACACCCAAGAACGCATGTACATCAGCTTTGCACATCAGCAAAACAGCGTGCGCTTCAACGTGGGGTCAAAGCTTAAGGTAGGTAATGATAAATGCACTTTAAATGCCTGTGCGGTGATTTACCGTACGTTTCTCTTTGTCTTACACATGAAAAATATAGGAGCCTCCATGCCAAATAACAAATAACAGCAGTCATTAATGATTTGCAAAAATGTGCACAGAGTTTTTTTGTTGAACTTGTTATTTTTCTTTTAACGCAGCTCATTTATCCAGAGAGATATGTCAAGCCGGGGCAAGACGTTCTGGAGAGATATATCCAAAAGAAGAGCTCAGAGATTTACTCTCTGCTTGGCCAGATGCAGACCTGCATGTCCCACCCCTTTGCAAGCCTGAGCAACATTAAGCCACATTACCGTTTCATTGCCCAGAGGCAGCGGCTTAGCAGACAAATGGAAAAGGAGAAGTCACCCGAAAAGATAAAGGCCCATGTAAATTAAGAGAGAAATACAGAATTGGCAAAAGCTGATATCATTTATGGCTGTGGTACAGTTTACAGCCTTATATTATTTAAAACCTCTCGAGTATCTGATGGTGCTTATAGTCGTTCACGGTTGCATTCAGACCGTAAAGCTTGAGTTTTAGAGAAATAGATTTATGGAAGATTGGGTCAATTGGTTTGGAGAAAATAAAAACCTTCAGTGAAGAAGCCCAGGTTGAATGTGTTTCTACCTTAAATACAGTATTTAAAAGATCACCGTGAACAAATTGATTCCTCTAGATATCATGACATACCTTCCATAAGTGTGATGGATTCAATGCTAAATGGATTGTTTTTAATGAAAGAGAATAGCTACACCGCAGAATTGATGACCTTCAATATTTCGGGAAACCAAAGCAATACTTACAACACTTATCATTACAGCCAGTTCTTGTCCTTGGTTTTCCATATAGAAAAAAACATCCCTAACATCCCATCATCAATCTAATACCACTTCTAATCTCCCAGAATCATCACATGCCCATTTTCCCAGTTGAAACACAACTCTTTTCCCATCATACCTAACTAGCAGTTCCTTGGTATTAATATGAAATCCAGCTACTGACAAACAACAGAGTAGTATTATTAACTGTTCATCCACCTTCATGCATGTCAGATATGTCTCCAATACCAAACCTATAATGTGATCTTTATAGGGCTGTCAATCGATTCAAATAGTTAACCATGATTAATCACAAATTAATCTCACATTTTTTAGCTGTTCAAAATGTACTGTAAAGGGAAATTTGTCAAGTATTTAATACTCTTATCAACATGGGAGTGGACAAATATGGTTGTTTTATGTAAATGTATGTATATATTTATCATTGGAAATCAATGAACGACACAAAACAATGACAAATATTGTCCAGAAACCCTCACAGGTACTGCATTTAGCATAAAAAATATGCTAAAATCATAACATGGCAAACTCAAGCCCAATAGGCAACAACAGCTGTCAGTGTGTCAGTGTGCTGACTTGACTATGACTTGCCCCAAAACTGCATGTGATTATCATCAAGTGTGCATGTCTGTAAAGGGGAGACTCGTGGGCACCAATAGAACCCATTTTCATACACATTTCTTGAGGTCAATGGACCCCTTTGAAAATGACCATGCCAGTTTTTCCTCGCCAAATTTCAGTGTAGGTTTGGAGCGTTATTTAGCCTCCTTCGCACTTCACAAGCTAGTATGACGTGATCGTCGGCACCAATGGATTCCTTAGGTTTTCTAGTTTTTCTAGTCTAGTTTCTAGTAGCCCACTACACACGTAAAATTGCAAGTTGGGTGTTAACTCTAACAGCCCTAGATACCTTGCATTACTGTGGCTTTTACTAAAGAAGGGCTTCCTCTGTGTCCCTTAAGTAATATGGCATGTGATCAAGATAGTTTTTTGATTGGATATTCAGATTCTGTATATACAGTATTCAGGAAGTAAACACAACATAATGCATTTGCAGATGCTAAATTACATGCATAAGACAGCAGTGCATTGTGGTGTAAAGCGTACCAATCTACACATTTTAAGGCGTGCTATTCTTATATAACTTTAGCATAACTTTTAATAAAAGAAATACTTTTTCAATCAATCGATATCCTTTTCCTCTACCAATAGCTGGGGGCTTTTATGTCCTTATTTAGTAGACATTCAAAAAGAAGTAAAGGCTGTGAGAGACCGAGAGGGATAACCCCAAGATTCTTGTGATAAATAAACAATGTTAGTAGCATTCCTACTTCACATAGGCTTCTCAATCACCATATTAATGCATGTCAAAAGGCACCTTCAGTGCATGTACATTGAAAAGAAGCACATCTAGGTTTAGAAAGATCATTTGTTTTGAAGCATTTTTAGTTTACTTGTAGTTCATGGTAACATTCTTCTAATCATCAAAAACTAGTCTATTAGTGAATTGCAGACTACTATAATGATTCATTTCCATTATCTAGTTACTATATATGGCCCACTGGAAGGCTGTTAATTAGTGTTATTCCCAGGCTTCTAAATTATTGAGCTCATACAGCAATTGGATGTGGGCATGTGGCTGATTAACACTTACACTTTTTACAGCCATTGCAGATGGTGAAAACACGCTACAGAGATATTAATAATATTCTCTTTCCCTCCTTCTCTCTTGCTTTCTCTCAAAGCCAGATTTATTTTTACTTTATTGGCATGAGCATAATTACAGTATTGCCCAAGCGCAAAGTTTGCAATGTCAGTATGATAATTCAGAGTTTTTTTATTCAAAGGAATAAGACAACAAATTGTAGGCACATTACATTAAAAAACATAGTGTATAGCCCTATATATGATAAGCAATGTAATGTTATGACCACAGCCTATTTACTCAAGAGAGTATTGTACTACTAGTTTAAGTACAACACTGGCCGTACTGCTTGCCTTGTGATTTTGACTTGAATTGCTTTTATACGGTTTCTATTTTCATTTCTTATTTGATATACTTCTTATTCTTTATTTTTTTTACTTTTCACTATTTATCTGTAGGCTACTTATTTCTGTCCTTGTGCTGCTGCAACACCTGAATACCCCCTCTGGGGATCAATAAAAGGCTTATCTTATTTCGAACAACCGAATGTAATGGCAGTGGTGAGAACTACAGAAGAAAAGAGATCAAATAAAAGAAGAGGCGTATTTTGAAGAACCTCAGTACGGTCTTTATCTCTCTTTCTCCCCTTCCTGTTAATGATTCTGCCATAGAAACGGTTGCTTGTTGTTCTACGGTTGCTACACTAGCAGCAAAACATTCTGTATCTGATAATAAAAAAAAAATAGCTTTTTTAATTCATTCATTTGTGGTTTCTCTGCTCACCTCGGTTTCACAATGAGTCAAGGATATCAAGGAGATGAAGATTTAAACACTTGACTCGCCAGGCTAATCAACGGAGATGGATTCGACAACAAATCCCGGACTTGTAAACAAACAGAGGTTTGGAAAGAAATGCGACTAATTGAATTTAGTTACAGCATCATGAACAGTAGATACTAAGCAGTGCAACCAGTGGAGAAAACAGAAATCTTTCATACGTGTGATATTGTCTCACCTTTTAAAGGGTGATGAAAATAAAAAAAGTTGTATATTTTGTAGGCCTACTTTAAACATGAAGTTGAATCAGCATCTGTCTGATTCAATCTCAAAAAATTAACATTATGCTTCCCATACAGTAGCGAGTACTTATTGCAGGGCAGTGGTATTATATTGTGCAGGTGCTTGAGCTATTGTATCCACCATCTGTACATATGTGGGTTTATGAAACTGAGAATAAGAATCTGATTCCAGTTTAAGCTCACCTGAATATCTGACGATCCATGCGTTTGACGGGAGAGTTGTCACCAGAATCAGCGTTGGTACACAGTCTGACTGGAGACACGAGGAAGAGTGCAGTCAAGGTACAGTTTATTCTTCACATTTCATGCTTAATTGTGAATCTCTAACATTGGTTGGTCTGCCGATTAGACTGTTAGGCTATTAAATAGGTGTTATCGGTCGCTATAAGCACAAAATACGTGGGTCAATAGGGGCATACTACACCCACTAGTAGGTTTTATCATCTATTAACATGGTAGATCACTGAAAGAAGGTATAAAAGAACATGACAGAAACCTCTAGCAACCGTAGAAATTGTGGCAGGAGCAAGAGCGGAAGTCAGGTGCTGTAGTATAGACAGCGTGAAACTCCATACAGGGTGGAGGTTGGGGGCGATGGATGGGACTCAAAACACAGTGCTTTCACCCAGGAGATGGGAGTTCGCATCCCGTGTGAAACCAAAACCGTGTAGCTGTCTTTGTGGTCACAAGTGTTAAGTTTCACTTTCACTTTTGAAAGTAATTTTAAGCCAAAACACAATGTTTTTTTTCCTAAACTAAGTGGTTTTGTTGCTTAAACCAAAAAAAGTTGTAGTTTTGTTGCCTAAAACTAAAAAAGTTGCAGTTTTGATGCATAAACCTAAAGAAGTTCTAGTTTTGTTGCCTAAATCAAAGAAGCCTTTTTGTTTGTTAAAACATAACATTTCATTCAGTTTTACATGTTAGAACGTGTTGCTTTCAAGTTTTGCTTTCACTTTTACAACGTAGTGGATGTAGTAGACCCCTACTGACCCACATCTATGGTGGTTATAGCGACCGATAACACCTATTTAATGGCCTGATAACAGTTGAATCAGGTGCGCAGTTGGTAAATAGCTGTCGAGATAATTATTATTTATTTTGCATTTCCAGACTATAAATACCCAAACCAAGAAGCATCAAAAGCTCCTCACAAGAATTTGGGGTTGACACATGAGCGGCTGAGTGAGTTCAGGAGCAGTAAATACCCAGAAGACGGTTTACAACGACAAACTCGAAGTGAGGTATTCTTGCTTGTAAAATCCCCTCCTCTCTCAACTGCAGTGATGATGTCCTTGACAAAGTAAAGGCTTTGCTAGGACACTCAAGAGTAGGAGAGGTTTCTCTGAGCTTCACTGAGTATCTTTATGTCATATGAAACGCACTTTGTAGAGACCAAATTGTGAATAGACGCAATTAGCATATATGACGCCTTCTTGTGTGTTTTAGAGATAATTTTACTATTGCCAAAGAAATACTGAAGTTGTCATAGCCTTGTCTATCCTTGTCACAATGTGAGCTTTATCTTGTGAGAGATGATATGACATGGTATCCAGAGACACGTTTTGATTTATTCATGAAGCACAAGTTAAAGACCTCAAAGAAGTTAATAAATTATGAAGCGTCTTTGTTTTTTTTCTCCTCAGAGCGTTCCTAAAAACATGAAGTCTGAGTTGGAGATATCCCCAGATAATGAAGTGTTGGATTCGCTCGGCAAGGAAACTCCCCAAACTCCCGCAGCCTGCCAAGGAGAAACCGAGGCGTCTTTAACTAATCTGGACAAGGTATGGAGGAAAATGCCACTTTTAAGCTGCTCCTTTTTTCCTCTCCTCGTATAAATAGGAATTCATTTATGGAACATGCAATTAGTCTCCGTTTGTATCGTATCAAAACTCGCCTGTCACTGCTGCTGCTTGTTTCAAAACATGCCAGACTGTAACATGCTTTTTGAATACCTCATTAACTGGAATGTTTGGATACTATGTATTTGTGACAGTGTCTTTTTGAGAAAGAAATTATGATTTATTTTTTTCTAATAAGTGTCTACTCCAACAACGCTTTCAGATCCCATCCTCAAGTGGATCAGAGTCATCAGAGGAGTCGCTGCAGACTGTGTTGAACATTTGCTGCGAGCACTGCCAGCAGCTGAAGAAACCCCCAGTGAGCAGTGATCAGATAGCCAACAGTGTTGACCCAAAAGAGGTGAGAGCGTGAGCGTGCAGCTAACACTAATGTTGATGCGGTGACATTCTCGTGTTAAATATAAACTGACGAAACTGGAAAAAAAAGTGCGACTTTGCTCATTTTGCTAGATGAAGTGTTGCATTCAGTGTCAGCGTGTGCAGCTTGGACTTGAGATGGAAGGAAAATAATAGTCATGATCATTTGAATCTGACTTTCAACCACAACTGAATAGGGTAGACCGGTTAAAGACGCCCCCCCCCCCCCTTAAGAACAATGTCTATTTTCTTTTAAAATATATATCATTTGAATATCAATATAATATGTACACAATAAGTATGCTCAAGTAATCACATTTAAAAAAAATCATGACAGACGATTTAAACAAACTTGGTATTTATGCATAGCTAACTTTTCAAAATGTTCAAGTTTTGACATTACTCTCACTGACATTACTCTTACTGCAACATAAATGTTACATAACACACAGCACGACGGTGCTTATAGCAAAGAATTCAACCTAGCTAGCAAGCTAATATTGCCATCTACTGTATAACGTTATTATCGTAACAAAGTCAGCTAGTTAGGTAATTGTTACCAAGATATTTTTTTACTGTTGAATAGCTATTATGTTATTGTGTTATGATATGATGGTGTACATAATTTCTCAGAAATCTAACATTAGCATTGATTCACATGGGCTTCTTACTCCATATCAGGGGGGGGGGGTGTCTTGCCTCAAAAATCCTACTCTTACACTTTCACATATTGCAAAAATAGTGTTATTTTTTTGTTCAAACCAATCTAATCCAATCCATATGATTCTCATATTAACAATAAAAAAAAGTTTGTATACGTAAATCCTTGTAAAAACAAAACAAAAACAAAATCACAGAAGCTTATTTTGTACTGTCAAAATATTACATTAATTATCTTTAGATTTTTTTCCCACCAGTAAAATGATTTTGCCACTATTCAAAGATTAGCAAGGCCACTACCATCCAAAAGCTGAAAGGAAAATTTGCTCTATCTACTAATCAGAAGGTGAAAAAGCAGAGGGTGGACGGGCGACCCTACTTCATGTGGAAATTGAAATTACACTAACTTTATAGCATGTAACTATTTAACAAAAAAATAGGTGGTTTGATTTTCCGGGTATTTTAAAGTAGTATTTTTTAGCATTGCTCAAGGGATAGCAATGTTGGTATGTCAATCACTTTGGTTCAGACAGAAATGCCTCAACAACTACTGGATGATTGTCATGAGATTTGGTACAGATATTCGTGGTCCCCAGAGGATGAAACCTACTGACTTTGGTGATCCTCTGACATTCTCTTAAGTGCCATCACAAGGTTGACATTTGTGTTTCAGAGTGAAATATCTTGACTTAACTATTGGATGCACTGCCGTGATATCTGGTACAAATATTTTGGTTTTTGACATTCCCGTCAGCCTCAACTGTATGTTGTGCTTTACACTAATTTGGAAATTTTGGCTAACATGCTCAACTAAGATGGTGAATGTGGTAATCATCATACTGGCCAAAGATGACACTGTTAACATTGTCATTGTGAGCATTTTAGCATGCTGATGTTAGCCTCAGAGCTGCTAGCATGGCTGTAGACAGTCTTTTTTCTTTTCTTTTAGAGTTTACTAATTGGGATATCCAATCAGTGGTTCAAGTTCCAGGATAAACAATCATGCCTGAATGGATCAGATGTTCTTACGTCATACTGTGTGATCCGAGCATTTGACCTGCAAATACAGGAGGAAAAATTATCCTTGGTAGCCCAGATTTTATCTTGAATTTTGGTGTCTGAATTTCACTCATCCAATTGACTCATTGAGTAACGTGGCTATGTTTGGACACTTTTACTGTCTGAATTTGTGAACTTTGTGAACTTGTGAATTTTTTTTTTTTTCAAGAACCACTTGAAATGACCTACATTACATTAAGTATTCAGTATTGGTTAGATTTTACAATTAGGCTATTATTTGCTTCTATAGGACATGAGTAATAATAATACATTTTGAATTTTGTAGCATTTCTACATTTACACCAGTGTTTTTTATCTCTCTCTTTCTCTCTTTGTGCAAGTTTTTCTGCTGCGAGAAGGCATGGAAGTTATCGGAGATGTTGCTGAAGGGTGCAGCGGTTATCACTGAAGAAACCGTGACTGATAGGGACCCGGCGATGCAGGAAGATCAAAGGTCAGGATGGCTCTTGTCCATTGTCGGCTTCCACCATTAAATGGTTTTCAAATTACATTTCTATGCCATTGAATCTCCGATGTTACATTTTCCATGATGCACCGCAGGCTGAAAGGTTTTGAATTTGAAAGGAGCTCAGATCGTCAGACCCCTAAAGCAGGTTACACACACCATCTACCACAGACAGATATCTCATGCAGATCCAATTTGCTTATCTCTCCCTCTTGTTCACCCATGCCGTGACACCTCTAACTACATTACAGGACACAAACACCAAGTATCTGCCAGCCTATGCAACCAACTAGCTGACGCTTGTACTGCCACGGAGGAGGATTCATTCCCTGAAATAGAAATCATGGATTCTGAGAACACTTTCTCTTTCAATGGAAAAAATGTTGGACAGAAGGTAATGTCATATCACTGTAGCACGCCTCATCATGACTACAGCCGAGAGTATAGAAGCCTACACGTATTAATAGTTATATTTGGTTCAACAGAGGACGACACCGCTTGTCAAACGCTACGACAACGGTCAAACGTTTATTGTGATTTTTCCAGATGGAACTGGGCAGGTGTGGTATCCTTTAAGGTGAATCTAACTGACATGATATCATGAATACTTTATGTTTGATTGTTCACCTTAATCATGTTGAAAAAGCTATCCATCAGGAAGGCTTGCTATTCTTCTATCTGCCGCACAACCTGCTGACTGGTGGTGTGTGGTGGTCTTGGAGGACAAACATCTGCAGCCTCGCGTTCAGGCAGTTTTCACCAACAGAGGACAGGGTACCTGTTATCACAACAATGGCTGTATTTGGTACGAGCGGTTATTTAATCATTTCTAATATTTGATTTCATATATATATATATCTCGCATATAATTTTGTAAATAAGATCTATTCTCTATAGAAGCATTTTAAACCTAATGGGAAAGTTTGCTCCGGCTGGTGGGCGGTGCTTGGTATTTCCTCAACTGATCTCAACATGGCTGCTGTGTCACAAACTTTCTCATTTTACAGCTAAACAGTACACTACAAGATGTTTCTGAAAACATTTGAGGCGAGAAATGGGCATTACAGTAACAGAATATTGATTCATATTTGATCAGCGCTGCGTAGTTTGACCGTTTGATCGGAGTTCACGAGTGATTGACAGCTGCTCAGAGACGGCAAGGCTCCAGCTCGGCTCTGATTGGTTGTTTTCCTCCGGTCTGTGAAATCTTGCGGACGCCATTAGGAGCACCGGAGGACACCGGAGGACACAGAGGAACATTATTTTTTTTCAGATTACCTGTCTCATGCCCTACTGTCAGGATATAGTGACCGTTTTATAAAAATAACTCCAATTCTACCCACTGCAGCTTTAAATTTATTTTATTGATTGATGAAATTGGCAGCAGACAGAGACGACCACCTGTCTGGGTGAGATAATAAAACCCCTGTTGGGCTTATTGTTCACAAGCTGCTTCTCATTATTAGGGTGAATCTGACTCCATGGGGAGGCACCTACTGCAGCGACACAGGAGATTTGAAGAAACACTGGGACTGGCTGGACAATAAGCGTCATGTTCACGCTCCGCCCATCCAGCCCCTCTGCCTGACACTGAGCCCCAACCTCAACGTCCGCATCCAGTCCCAAGAGCACATCTGCATCGCTTTCACCTCTGGAGAACACAGCGTACGGCTCAATGTAGGGGCGAAATTGAAAGTAAGTTAGCTTGTGGTATTTATATTCATTTGTAGCAATAGCAGAAATACAAGGGAAGAGAATTCCCAATTTTAGGCCAAATCATTGATTCTTCTTTACTTTATATTTCCTCGCTGTCGCAGCCGAATCAAGGCAAAGGTCCAACGCTGCCGGGGCCTGACACGCTTCAGAGGTATCCGCAGCAGAAGAGTGCAGAGATCAATGCCCTGCTCCAGAACATCCAGTCCCTCATCGCCTATCAAAAGACTGTCAGTCCACGGAAGGTCAAGCCCCGGCAAAGCCTCATCTCACAGATGGAAAGACGGCGGCTGCCAATGAAACGGCAACAGTCTGCCAAGAAGACCCCCCAAAGCCGATGATGTCCTTGAATGGCGGTTTCCCATTTGTGTGAAGCGATTCGAACTCTAGCGTTCAGAAATGAGAATTCAAGTGCTTTCTAGCAATAAAACCAAATAGAACATCATTAATCTTTTTTGTTTTAATCAGAATGCTCATAAATAGTATACCTGTACACATCATTTTTTTACATGGGACACACCAAAGCAAATGTCACATTGCCAGTGTCCTGTTACCTTTGTTAACTCTGCGAAGACCGCTAGGAAACCCAGAAATCATACAGCATACAGTGCAAAACTGCCCAAGGTCAACGGTCCATTATTTCTTTGCCAGAGTAAAAGCATATTAGTTGTATGTATAAAAGGAAAAAAGTATAAAACATAAGATTTCATTGTATTTTTTTTTTTTTACATATTTGCAACAGAATAACAAAAACATTAATAACAAGAAGAAGAACAGCTGAGTTGGTTTTGCTATGATCAGAAGGTTAAACCTGTCGGACCTGAGCGTCCTGGAGCACGTCAGGCCACCGTAGAGTGCTACTGAATGTCATAAAGGCCGTTGCATTTTAAAATAGAGCGATAAAATATTTTGCAGCATTTTTCTCTTGTTATCCTTCGAAGGGAATCTGAATGCAAGCCCCCTTACTGGCCATTAGCTACCTGGCTGACCCTTCAGTGCCTCTGTTTGCACACCCAAAGTGTCCTTGTCTGAACACTCTTAATACAACTCACCCCCCCCCACCCACCCTCACATTAGTGTGCAAATTATTTTTATTCAAAACAATTTGGTGCTGAGAGATGCAACTGTGATGACAAATCCACCCTTGCCAAAATGGATTTCTCCTACATGAAAACAACCCCTTAACCACAACACCGCCTTCGATTTAAATCAAAATCCTCAACTCAGTACCCAAAATAACACCCTCCACTTCCCAGTTTGTGATGGACTTCAAGATGAATACCTGAACCTCAGCATACTCGTAGCTACTTGAGCCTCTGCCGGAGAGTCTTTGGCCTTGTGCAGGATTTTTTTTCTTTTTCTCTGCCGTCAGTTCAGCGCTCCCTCCCTCCTCAGGTGGAGCTTCTCTGGTCATCTCGCATTCTCAGCCTCACAGCTCCTGGTTGGAGTTGCAATATCCCATTGCTATCCGGAGGGTGTTTCACCAGCACTGCCACACCGAACTTGGGACATTACTTATTCACAGACAGCAGTAGGTTAATCTGAAAGAAAAAAAAAAAAAAAGATGAGTGCTCACCGTGACTTAGCTGGCATACGTTATCTAACGGTTTTTTTTTTCCACTTAAGTTGCTCTCAGCGGTTTTTGGATGTTGCAGTGGTATTATTAAAACTATGTCAGGTGCCCTTGGGGCTGTGTTAATCCCACAGTACTGTACCTGCTCCATCGATGGACATGCAACGATTTGAAGGTCCTCTCCGCTGTATTCCTCCTGAAGCAAGGCGTGCAGTCTTTGGAATACCTGCTGGATGTTATTCTGTGGGAAAAAAAGCCATCCTATTACTGAGTGCTGGAGGGAAATTAATACTACATTTCCATCTGGCCTATGTCCCCCTCGCTATCTTGTTTCCATGTCAACCGCGGAATTTAGTCTCCCTCTCATTCAGCTTCACCTGGCACCTCGACGAACAGTACACAGGTGGCACAAAGATTCTCTATTAGACTTCAATCACACTGATAATTTATAGCTAAAGGCACAATCTCAAAGCCAAATATAAACAAAGGGGTCGGACTAAATTCAAAACACGGGATTGTTATCTATATCTTTCCGAAATTGATTGACAGGCCTTTTACTACAGCGACTAAGCCTCGCTAATGAATAAATGCAAGTCATGAATGATGTCTGGTGCTGTGAGAGGTTTGTTTACATGGTGGTGTCTGCACACACCGCTGCACAACAGACCTTTAAATGCACTCCTCAGTGCTACAGGTGAATAACCTCCAATAAACATGGTATTCTGCTTTTTTTAAATACTGTCTGAAATAATTCTTTGTGCCTTAACAAGGACTTGCAAAGAAACCGACTCATGCGGCACATGCTACAACCGAGCGTTTTCTGCCACCCACCCGGACAGGCTTGAAAAGGATGAACTCCGTGTCTCTATTGGCTAAGTACAAGGACATGCTCTGTAAAGTGCTTGGCAGCTTGCTCTTCATCACTCGGTAGGTAGCCATCACTATATCGTTGATCTTTGCTGAAAAGAGAAAAAAAACAAAAAAAAAAAGGACTGAGGAAAAGCAGAAAAAAAAAAACATTGACATGCCCTCTAGCGTGCGCTGTACAGGTTTTGATGAATTACAGTGTGATGCCAGTGGCGTTTCCTGAGACAAATCATACCTGGCTGTGCCCAAGGTTGCTGAGACAGACTGTACGTGGGACCACCTTGGATAGCCATAGTTTTAAGAGCTGCGACCTGAGTGCAGACACGGTCAAAAACAAAGCATTACAATCTGAAAAGACTTAATTATTATTAGTTATTATAAGCCATGCGGACGAGCACAAGAAGCTGTGATGCAACTCAGTCTTGAATTGGACAAAGAGCAGCATTTACTTAAATAATAGAAAACTGAGTGAGATGGGCAGCAAATTATTGCAGCACGAGTGCTGCATTGAAGGATTTCAGCACACATAAAACACAGCACACACACATGCATATACACACCACCCAGCAATAGAATTAGATATCCGAGATGAAAAACAGCCATTTTATCTTCAGTTGTGACCTTCAGTGATCAGTGAATAAGCAAATGATTTAAAAAAAAAAAAAAAAAAAGGTTTTTAAAAAAAGGTAAAAGCTGAAAAAAATGAAGGTCAGGAGGAGCCATCGCTGCCTGAGGCGAAGTCTGCCTTCTAACTTCTCTTAACGGTTACCTTGGTGAGAAACTCCTCAAGGTTCCCAACAAAGATCTGAGTCTGCTGCTGGATGAACTGCTCACAACTGAACTTCAGGTGCCGGTCCACATCCTTCTTAGAGTCGATGTAGTGCTCCTTTATCTCTGGTGTTCCCTGGGGGCCACACAGACGAAGGGTTTAGCACTATCAAGTGGCGTTTCCCCGAGGCAGGGTGCTATCAAAGTGCATAAAGTGTGCGGTAGGTTTAATAAAATAGGCACAGAAAAAAAATATAAAAACACTACCTCCAACAGGAATTCAAGTATGGCGTTGTGACTGTTAAGTCGGAAGAATTTGGGAACAGCCTTAGGGTTCAGGATTTTGAAGGCAGCATCTTCACACAAAGCAGAGAGATTAAATCTGGGCTGGTGTAGAATTAGAGTGCCCTCTAGTGCTACAAATTTAATATGACCTTGACTCAGATGAGGGTGATAGGGAGGAGCGAATCTGCCCTGTGAGCCGTCGGTTAATGTACATTATGGTGCTGGATTACACTGTAATTTCCACATTAATTGTTGCCACCGGTGCATGTGATAGGCACAAGTTGCTTAATGAGCATGAGGATGTAATGACTGGCTTTATGGAGCCGAACACCAATGTTCCCTCCACCTTTAATTATCTTACCTCGCGTTTTCTTCAGGTCCAGTGAGATTTCCTTGATGGCAAAATCGGTGTGAAATGGGGCAATCTGTTCACGCACTATCAGCAGGTGCTTGATCAGGAAAAGTTGCCCATCTATTTGCGTCTACGGAAAGTGATAGCACACTGTTAAATCCACACCGCAGGCTGCCAACACAAAAGGGCATCTGCTGACTATCCAAGCTACAGAGAACATAAAAAGCACGAGCTCAGAGAGACGATAAGGGAATATGTCTAATTGATAACTGCTGATTAACCATAGCTGGAAAGGGACATAACTGTGACAACAAAAAAGGCCGGCGAAACCGTTTATTGCTCGGCTAGCGACGAAAACATTGGGAAAAAGACATCATCAACATGGGGCGGGAACACATCCTCTGAGATTGATGCCGCTGCTTTAATTTGAAGTGTTAGGTTGAAACGGGCCAGTTAGCACAGATAGACAGCAAATCTGAAGGTGAGAGAAGCCCATAAATAAAGGATGGTCTGCTGAACACTCTGTAGAGCATAATAAAGCACCCATTAAAATAAACTTGAAATGACATCCCAGCTGCTTTAGTTAAGGATCCTGCAGCCGGAAGGGAATTTGAATAGCAGAGCACATTTTATCTAAGAGGGAACTGATCTTATTATACGTCAAAAGAAAAGGCATATTTCCAGCTATTTTTATAATAATAAAAAAAAAAAAGTTTAGTCAAAATACAAAACCACACTCTTACTCTTGACCATGTGTGCCAACCTTGTTTTTAAGGATGATATCTGAAGCTTTAAGCAGGGACTGGATGCAGGCAGATAAGGCTTCTTGAGATAAACCCTGGAAGACTGCTCTCTGGAAAAAGACCAAGTCACAGTGAGAAACGGGAATAAGAAATGCAAAGTGGAAAAAAAAAACTAACACATCCTGCCATATGTTAGGATAGGAAACTATAAATTAGACAAATGAGAATCGAAGACTCACATCTATACATCTGTAGAGCTTGGACAGACAGACCAGCGTTCGTCTGACAGTGGGGTACCACATGCCGTGCAGATCGGCGGGAGAGATGGACGGCTGTAGGCGTGATGCTTCTACGTTCCCTGTATTCATCGTACAAAAGAAGGAGGAGGGAGAGCCATCAGGCAACAGTAACACCAAAAAGTTGTAAGCAAGTGTCACAATTTGGAAACACGGACCTGCGTTAATGTTTCTTCTGCCATCAGGATCCTCAAGCTGAACGTCAGAAAACGAGGACTCTTGTGACATCTGCTTCATCTGCTCCTCCTTCAAGCTCTGAGCAATTCTCTATTGGCAAGAGTTGGGAGATAGAAGGTGTGAAAATAAAATTCAAAAAGGTACTTAATAACATGCGCAGATATTTACAAGACCAAAGACCCTTCCAAGGCCTTAAACTTGCACAATGAATTATGCTTTTCAAGGACCTGAAGGTAGAAAGTGTTACAAGTTGGAAAAAAAAAATTCGCTTCAATATGAGGTCTACAGGGTTGCAAAAGCTTTTCATAAAATAAGATTAAACTTGCTAGAACAAACAAAAAAGACTCAAGAGCACTATCAGGGAGATTTGACATTGAGGAAATAGTGTACATGAAACACATTTAAGAGCTTTAAAACATTAGTCAAGACTCATTTAACTACATGTTCAGACATACACAAGCCCCCCAAAAAAAAGCCCTTACAAGGATTAAATTTACTTTAACTCAACTTAAAACATTACGACAGTTGTGCTTTCTATGTCGGCCATTATCATAAAAAACATTATCTTCAGCTTTGGGAACCTTTGATGATAATTTGTCCCCATTTTTGTCATTTCATAGACCAAATGATTAAGCTAAAAAGACATTAACAACTTGTGAAAATATTCATTAGTTGCAGCCGTAATCACACCCATGTTGTGTAAAGTCGGCTGAGCGGAAGCTAAACTGATTATAATTATTATAATCATTGTTTCTGAAGATGTTACAAAGAGAGAAAAATAAACATCCCTTTCAGCTCATAAGACTTACCTCCATCATCTCCAGTTTGTCAGGATAGGCCAGATCCCCCGGAGCTGGCTTGTAGCCTAAGATATCAGTCTGGATGTAAATGTGAGTCCTGTAGACGAGCCTCTCCTGGACGTCCTCCAGCATCTGCTTCACGACTGCATCAAAGGCCCCCAACTGAATGGCTACATAAAACAGACAGTTCACAGTTGAACCTATATCAAAATCACAACATGGGTCTTAAATATAAAGTTGATGCATAGTGTTGAAAGCAAGGTACTTTACCAGGAAGTCTTAATGTTTCAAAGGAAAAAAAAAAAAAAAAAAAATCACATTCCCTTGTTTTGTATACTTTCATTGGAGTTTGTGGTTTCAGATACCAACCCACTAAAGTGGACGGTCTAACCGAGAGTTAGATGAGAAGATCGCAACAACTAGGGCTGCAACTAACGATTATTTTCATTGTCGAAAAATCAGTTGATTATGTTCTCGATTAATCGATTAGTTGTTTGGTCTATAAAGTGTCAGAAAATGGTGATAAATGTCGATCAGTGTTTCCCAAAGCCCAAGATGACGTCCTCAAATGTCTTGTTTTGTCCACAACTCAAAAATATTCAGTTTACTGTCATAGAGGAGGAAAGAAACCAGAAAATATTCACATGTAAGAAGCTGGAATCAAAGAATTTTTACTTTTTTCAAAAAAACAATTAATCGATTATCAAAATAGTTGGCGATTAATTTAATAGTTGAAAACTATTTGATTAATCGATTAATCGTTGCAGCTCTAGCTACAACTCTCAAGCCTGTACGGTAAATGTGTAGCAACCGCCAGCAGCCGGCTAACGTAGCTTAGCACAAAGACTGGAAACAGTTAGCTAGCCTGGCTCTGCAAAAGGTAACAAAATCAGCCTACCAGCACCTCTAAAGCTCATAATTAACATGTTGTATCTTGTTTAAGCCGTACAAAAAACAAAGTGTAAAAACCACAAATCGTTGTTTTCCTGGAGGTTATGCATCAGGATATTTCTTGGGAGTAACTTCCTGGAGTCTCCACTAGCTGCAGGGCAACTAGTCCAGACCGAGATGTAGTCCGATACATAACCAGCGATTTGGAGTTTGTTCACTTCGGTTTTTGTACACGTTAGTGATTCCAGGCAAAAAGTTCAGATCACTTATTTTTCGAAAGAGCACAACAACAAACTGTGCCAAAAGTCGAGGGGCGTCCAAACTTTCTTATGGTAATATATACAGTATCAGTCCCCAAACTCAGGCACGGCTGTATCTTAGTAACTCGACATTTAAAACCCCATGTGACAAGCGAGAAGCTTCGAAGAGAACAAAAGCTCTAACCTACCGTTGTTGTGAACATGGTCTTCCAGCATCTCGTTCTTCAGGATGCTGCAGAGCTCAGACAGGGTCTCCAGGTGGATGATGTGGATGATCAGAGGCCGGAGGACATCATACAGGGACAAACACAACTTCTCTAGCAGCTCGCTGTCGAGAGATTAAACGCCATTTAATTGCTTTGCACAACTGAGAGCGGTCTAAAATTATACTTTCTGCTCCTTTCAAGCTTTGACTTTTACCTTCAATTTAAGGAATAAAGTAACGACTAAAAATAATCATGCAAACTGTTAAAAACGTTTTTTTTGCTCTTAAGTGGTATTACAAATCGTCTACACACGCTGTGTAAATTGGGATTTCAAACACTAAACGTGTCAAGCAAAACTTGAAACGGATCTATCACGCATTTTGAAGCGTCGCGCCTTAAACAAACACATCCTGCATGCAAGACAATGGCTCTCTGTGTGTGTTCATTGATAATGTTAATGCGGAGGCGGGTGCTACTCACTCTAGTTTAGGTGTAGGTTTGGAGAAGAACTCATAGAACAGTTGGTGTTCATCCTGGCAGACGTGAACCATAAAGGCACAGCCACTGCGGACCTGGGCAAAAACACATAATGATCACCCGCTGCAAGTGCCATACCAATACTTTGCCTTGGCTCCACTTCAAACAAGCAAACACACCCCTCCCACATAAATGATGCAGGCGCCCATTACAGCAATCATTAACAAGATGCATAACCTTTCAAGTTTCATTAAAAAGGAAAATCTCGGACAGGTGGTGCGGCTGTTATGACGTTTGTTGTGCGAAATTCTGACCTTTAATTATAGCATCCCCATCAAGCCAATTAGTGAAGTGTTTTTAAATGCCACAGCAGCGTCAAAATATGAACCGGGTGCCAGAATTATCTCTGAAGTATCATATTAGAATAAAAATATTTTACCATGAATTATTGGGCCAACCTTTGGGTCAGTTAAATTTTTTAAACAGTGGAGGAATACAGCGCACTGCTTTATGGACGACAGAGTATACAAACAAACATTCTGCACAGTAATTCACTTGTGAACAAAACAAGAGGAGGCTTTGGATGCCTGCTGTGCACAATCTCATTTATCGTGTGCACAGCTTTGTGTCTGCACTGAATACACCAGAAAAATATCCCCAGAGGGGACCGTACTGTGCATTCTTTGCAAGCTCAAATGTCACATTATATCTAAAAGGGCAGTCCGGCTCCTTTGAACGAGTCGTGCCTTACCAGGGCGCAGTGGTCTTTGCTGTTCTGGTTGGTCAGGTCAGTGATGGTGGATGTAATGCTGGGACTGAGGAGCAGCTCTCTCTGGTCAAGGTAGCACTGATGGATTTCATCTAGGAGCTGATGGTATCTGCTCACATCAATATAAGAAGGGGATGAGTTCATTTAACACAAGGAAAACATATAACAGGATAGGGATGTCACGATACCAGAAATCTAGTAGTTGATACCAATACTAGTGAATTTCCACGATTCTTGATACCCAATTTGATACCACAGTAAAAAACAAAAAAAAAAAAAATTAGCGCTGTCAAAGTTAACGCGATAATAACGCGTCAACGCAAATGCATTTAACGCCACTAATTTCTTTAACGCATTAGTAAGCTCAACCTCGTTTTAAAGCTAGAGTGAAGATACTGGTATCATATGAAACTACAAAACCTGAGGAATCCATCGGTACCAACCATGTCATACTAGCTCGTCATGAAGGAGGTTAAATAACGCTCCAAACTTGCGCCAAATTTTGGCGAGGAAAAACTGGCACATGACCATTTTCGAAGGGGTCCCTTGACCTCTGACCTCAAGATATGTGAATGAAAATGGGTTCTATGGGTACCCACGAGTCTCCCCTTTACAGACATGCCCACTTTATGATAATCACATGCAGTTTGGGGGCAAGTCATAGTCAAGTCATCACACTGACAGCTGTTGTTGCCTGTTGGGCTTCAGTTTGCCATGTTTTGATTTGAGCATATTTTTTTATGCTAAATGCAGTACCTGTGAGGGTTTCTGGACAATATCCATAATTGTTAAATACTTGACAAATCTCCCTTTAAGGTACATTTTGAACAGATAAAAAATGTGTGATTATTTTGCGATTAACTATGGGCATTCATGCAATTAATCGCAATTAAATATTTCAATCAACTGAGAACCCTAAAAATAATATATCCCATGTACTTCAACATACCTCCGCCCACCACTAATTTTTAATGAATAAAGCTTGAACACGTCATAATTGAACTCAATGCAACCTCTGTACGTTAGCTGCTAGCTCCGTTATTTAGCCAAGCAGCACTGTGCTGCCCACCAGAGGCTAACAGCTAACGTTAACTAGCTCTCTTTCTACCGATTTCAACACGGTTTTGTTGTTCATAATGTAGTATTATCGTCCCTGGCATGACGTTAGTCTTGAACCCTGAATTCCCTGGTACCTAACAGCACCTGCGGTACAGTAGAAAAACGAGTACCGCCACATTTTTTTATAATTTTGGCATCGACTTGGTACCCAAGTATTGGTTCTCGTGACAACCCTATAACAGGAATGCTGCTACTTTATTCTGGAGAAATGCTATCACTCACTCTGGAATCTTTTCTGCTCGCTGCTCTATCTGTTCAATCAGCGACTGAAAGAAGAAAAAAAAATGTAAATGAAAATTACCATTTATTACAGAAAATAATCTATACATAATTGCCGTGGGTAATAAAAAAACAGTATACTCACTCTAACTTTAGGTGCAGCTGCTCTGTACTTGACATAGTAAAGTGTGAAGGCATTGTCTGCGTTGGTCAAGCCCATTGGATCCTGGGGGAGACAAAAGAAATGCAATCAAGTATTGGTATTAGACGAGGCACATACTGTATGAATGCCTCTGTACACCATTGTTGACTGTGTAGGAGGAGGAAATGTGGCCTTTTTCTTACCCTCTTCGTTAACTGGCTCGTGAGATTCTGCATAGTGTTAACAATGTGGATCTTCATGTAGTGCATAGCTTTAGAAAGACATTGTCTGAACTTGGCCAAATAAACCGGATAGTCCTTGAAACTTGGCTGCAATCAATAGAGATAAGTGTACGTGTTAGACAGCGTTAATTGTGATCACATACAGTAAATCGCACAGTTACACCAAGTCAACAGTATATTGACACAGTCTCGGTTTCAATTTCTCACTGGTATGAATATGAATTAATTACACAGACGGCATTCAAACATATTTGCCGTACTGCTTACAAACATGATCCAGCGTTTAATTATTCTATAGCTGGTGATAAAATGAGATTTGCACAAACAGAAGTGACATTTTGTCTAGAGCGCGAGCTACTTACATGTGAAGAAACATATTCAATGCAGTCATCCAGTTTTGACAGCATTGGTATAAAGCCTTCGCTATTTACAGACAAGGTTGGCGAGTTCAGTTTCTGCAAAGACAAAGAAAAAGTACATCCAAACATAAACAATTATAATCTTCCAGCTTTATAATCAAAACACTTTTTTTTTTTTTTCATTTGGCAGTTACCACTGCCAGAAATGTGTTGTTTTTACTTTGAAACCAAGCCAAAGAAAAAAATATAAAAAACAGTGTACATTTTATGAAACTTCTTTAGAAATAATTACTTAGGGAATGTAGCTGACATCCAAATTCTTCAGAATAATGTTTTGAATCTAGGACATAACTGCTGATATTTAATAACAATTAGGTTAATATCTAATCAGCAATTAACATGCACATAATCTGCAATGCATAGATTTAGTCATCAAATGTTTCAAGAAGTTGACAACAACAAAGAAAACAGCCTACCGTGTTTATGTTTTCTAACTCATTAAAATATGACAGTTTCTGCTGTATGCTCTCTGCCAGGTCAACGAGCCCCGACTGCAGAGAGAGAAAACACAGTGGACACAATACGACATGACAGTTTCATTTCAGTTCAGCTCAAGTTCCTCGAATGGTCCAATCTACATACATTTGTGAACATAAGCGGCATATCTGCGAGAAAAAAAAGAAGATTGAAAACTGCAGCACCAATAAAATATGAAATATGCCGCAGGAAAAATGAGCAGCAGAGCAGACTGATTTTTTTTTTTACCTGCAGAATGCTTGCTAGTAATCTCATATTCAGACAAGCTTTTATCTATGTCACGCTGTACTGAACTAGATAGTGCACGCCGGTATTTCCAGTCATTTCCCGTGACTCCTTTGGGTGTTACCACGGTTGTTTTTACACAATTTCCCACATTCAGAACCGCTCCAGAGTTTAGACCATACAGGCAGCTGATTCAGCAGTTTCTTGGTTTGGGAGTGGTGTTCATGCTTGTAAATACTAAATACTCAGCTTGTCCTGGACTATAGGAGAAATGCATTCAGTGACATTACAATTTAAACAGATTATACTGATCAAGTCTCAGCAATCTAGGGCTGTCAAAACTGGCCAAAAATGACGTTTGAATATTCGTTCTAAAAAAAACACATAGGTTCGAACTATTCGAATAACACAGCTGATAGATATGTGGTTACATGACGTAACGTAATGCTGCGGCCGAGTTCTCTGCCATGTCTACGGTTGTTGTTGAATTATTCCTTTCAGCTTGACCTAACCTTACATTTCATTTTTAATTGATTACTTTTTTTTTCACAATCAATTATTCATTTTCATATTTGAATATCTGTTTGTTTTTTTCACAATTCAAATATATATGTTTGAAATTAGAATACTCGTTGACAGCCCTACGGCGATCCCCTTATTATGTGGCATGGGTTAATGGATGGATAGAACAGCGCGCAGCTTACCTGCTCTTTTAGGAGCTGTTCGCAGGCCTCGTGTAGGGTGCCGGTCTTATTGGACACAAACAGATACTGTTTCTGAAGGGAGTCCAAGTGCTCCAGAGCGACAGTGACATCTTTCAGGATCGCATCGCATTGTTCCTGGTAGCAGTTTAGATCATCTCGGGTTTTCCTGAAGGGAAAGCAGCCAGAAATATTATCTGTGCGCTTACCCAAAGATAAGGTGATGCAGTGAAGCTACCTACTGGTTTGCAGAGCAATTTGACCATGTTTTGAGAAGAAAAGAGCAGCATAGCAGCAGATTTCTACATTGCTTTTGTTACTTTGGTCCTACTCTGTAGAGAACGCAGCCCGATGATCTGTCATAACTATGGCAACTTGAATCTTCTTCATTTGATTATGATTAGTTACCGGGTTCTCCGGCTTCCTCCCACAGCCCAAAGACATGCAGGTTATGTTAATTGTTGACTCTAAATTGTCCGTAGGTGTGAATGTGAGCGTGAATGGTTGTCTGTCTCCATGTGTCAGCCCTGTCATAGTCTGGCGACCCGTCCAGGGTGTACCCCGCCTTCACCCAATGTCAACTGGGATCGGCTCTAACCCCCTCCCCCGCAACCCTGAATAGGATAAGCGGTTACAGATAATGGATGGATGGAAAGTTACTGTGTGTCTATGTCTTTGCATGTTTGTGTCTGTGGGCTAGCTAGTCTGGTAATCAGACTGAATTGCCATTTCTTTCAACTTAATTCATTCAAAACACAGAAAAAAATCAAGAAGAGATATGGGCGTGTGATGACGGACAAGCATTTATGTGTTTACTTGTCATGAAATGATGCTATCAACTGTAATAACACTGCTTTTGTCCTGTCCCAAGTGGTATGTTTCTGATTAATCCCCCTCTAAACAAGCATGTGACCAATACATTCAGAGTACAGTGTGTAGAGTAAAGCACTTGCGCACCTGTATTTTGCGTTCTCATCCTGGTCCATGTTTGCCTGTAACTTGGCAAACCAGGCAAAAAACTGCAACACAAAATTGGCACCCGTATTAAAACCATGCACCTTGTTGGGGATATAGTATGTCTGGCTGGCTAAGGCAAGTCACCTGTTGTGCAGTCTCTATCCTGTCATTCTCCATGTCGAGCATCTGGAAACCCTTCAGCAGGACGTCCTCTGTCGACGCGGGCACGGTGGCCGTGAAGGGAGACTGCAAGGACCGCGACGTGAGGCTGCACAAGTCCTCAATAGGCAACTGCAAAAAACAAAGCAGGAGCTCTCTGTTTTCTAAACAAACCCAACACGCCTGTGTGTGATGAAGCTAGCTGGACGGCTCGACGTGGCGGAGTGTGAGTTAACTAGTTAGCCTACAAGCAAACATTCCGCGATATATTAATAATAATAATATACAGTTTAAATGGTAAAAGAGGTGCGTTAAGTCCATACAGAGGCAACTTCAGGTTTTAGCTAAACCGCACTAAAGTAACTTAGCAACCCCGTTAGCATGCTAGCTGGTTCCGGGGATTCACGTCTCACCTCAGACGGGACGGAGAGCGTTTCAGCCGCGGCTCGGATCTCCAGCACGGCGTCCATCTGTTTCTCCGTGAGGGGAGCTGTGGCGTCGGTGCGGCGGTCCCATAGCGACAGTTTCTCCCGGGTTTCTTTCTCCGTTAGGTCCAGGAGGGGCTGATCCGTGGACGCCATCGTCACTTTATACAGCATCAACGTCAGCAGGCAAAAAACGCGCAGGTACTTCCGGTTCCGGGAGGAGGTGGGCGGGGCTTAGGGAAGTAGGCTGTCATGACAGGGGATTTAATCATTTAATCTTCACAGCTCGAAAATAGTTTAATTTACTCAAGGATATTTTCATATAAATCGTTTTTATAATGATCTTGGCCTTCCCAAAATCATGCCAACAACAGAAACTTTACCTCTGTGTCAAGTGTATTTTATTTATTTATTTATTTGTTTATTTATCTATTTATTTATTTATTTGTTTGTTTGTTTGTTTGTTTATTTATTTATTTATTTATTTGTTTGTTTATTTTTTATTTGTTTATTTATTTATTTTTACTTTGTGTCTTTCTTCAATTTTGTGTATAACATGTTTGGATTTCATCCTATTTATTATCATTTATTTATTGTTCTATTTTATTTCATTTTATGTTTTAGTTTTATATGTCCAAGTGTCATGTTGGATTGAATTTGTGTGTTTTTTTATGTCTGTTCTTTTATTTTACTTTATTTTCTGTGATTATTATTACTTTTAGAAGTGTGTTATGTGTAAGTTGGTTATGACACATAAATCAAATTAGTCACGTCATAATAAACTGTCCATGCAAAAATACATTTAGCAGGTTTGATTTTTTATAAATAAAAAAAAAGATAGATAAATGTTGAAACAAAATTGTGTTTTATAATCTTTGTTTATCATAACTTCAAAAAGTCGTATTTTGATAAGTTATTCACTTCACTTTCGTGTTATTTTGATTGAGCCTGATCAAGTTGCTACTTATTCTGCATTTCTCTTGAGATAAAACTGCCTCAAATATCACCTGGATGACAATGAATGTTGCATCAGTCATTCTTTTAAAACACAATCTCGGTCCTCTGTACTGCACCACACTCAATACAGATGGATGACAATACAGTCTCTCTTATTCCTTATCTTATCTTATCTGAAGGCCACTATATCATTATTACAAAGCTAACACCACAAGACAAATAGACCAATGTGATAGATAGAATTTCTGGGTGGGACAGATTATGGCCTCTAGCAGCACAATCATTTATCACAGAAAACACAAATCCAGCAGGTGGAGCCCCTGGGCACATTTATATACTTTAAATTGAGAGTTTCAGTTCTTGTTCATTATATCTGCAAATTGGTTTCTTTTCTCTAAGTACTCATTCAGAGTAAAGCACTTGATCAGACTTATTGTAAGTGTTGCAGCCACACATGCAAAGACAATTTCTCTCATCCTCCTACTCTATACCATGCCTGTTTTTATTTAGAACAAAAAAAAATGTTTTTGTTTATTCTGTCTCATAATGGAAGGCAGACACTGTAAAAACATGTTTACAGTTCTTTTTTTGTTTGTTTCAATATACTGACAATGATGAAGATATGATAAAATAAGATAGTCCTTTGCAGGATTACAGCAGCAAATCATTGCAAACACCTCACAATCAACGGTCCATTGTCTTGAGAAAAATGTTTATATTTTAAATCTCTTCTACAACATGCTCTGTATAAAAATGATACAAAACAAATATGTAATTTGGTTTTGCACTATGTAGCTGTGGTCGTATGGCATTTTTTAATCAAGCAAATTATATATTAATTTATGCACACCAACATTAGATTACTTGATTATAATAAAAAATGCTGTAATTTTTTTTACAAAATCTTCTTTATGTTACTGACAAATCAGGTTTGTTTAAAATCATTTTTTGAAAATTGTTTATCTTTTTTTTACTTAAAGAGACAAAATTTTGGTCAAAACCAGAACTATGTAGCAATCAATTGTGATAACACAAATGTCTTCCAGTATTTCTTTACAAGCAAACGTGTACACATCTCAAAATCCTACAAAATCCTGGTGGCATGACAGGGAGGAGGTAGTGTTCACGTATTACAGCTCTGTCTGCAGGGTGTCTCACGGGAGGTCAGACAGAGTTCAGATTTTTTTTTCCTTTTTTTGCTCTTGTCTACTTTAGTTGAAAGGGGATGCTGCAGAATTCAAGCCACGTTACTCCAGAACAAAAAGAGACGTCAGAGCAGATCTTGTCAAAAGTCGTATTTTGGCTCAGTGTGGGTCAGAGCGAGTCCTGTAAAGCAGGACTGACACTTTTCTCCATGGCGGTGCTGCTGTTTTCTTTTCACTGCGGCGTTGTGAGAGATGGTTCAAGCTTTAATGAGAGATCAAGTATAAATGAGTGTAAACAACAAGTGTACAGCATATTAAATATGTACTCTATCTAACCGAGACACATTTTTAGCATGCAGTAAAACGAGGAGGACAAATCACACAGGAGATCAAATGAAGTCACTTTTATTACATCTTATCAGAGAGAAACTAAAATGTGAAAATAGTGATGAATGATCTCATAATGCTGAACTGTACTCATTTACAGATAATAAATATTTGAAAATTGCTGAACTGACTGATTTCACCGTCGTTAATTTTTGTTATCTGATCTATTTAAGTGCTTTTTCCTTACAAAACTATGACAAGGAAACGTTTGCATTACGTTACAAGTGGATTAGAAATACATTTTAGAGTGACAACTTCTCAAAGTGCTGTGAAAAATCTTTCAAAAACATTACATTTAAAATAGCCAATAATACAACCCTCCAGAAACATTAGAGTCAGAGATTGCGTTTGTCACTTGCACTTAAAGGTTTATCATCAACCTTAATACATGAATGGAAAAGCGTGTAATATGACTTTAGAAATAAAAAATAAAAAAATCTGGAGTCTATTTGAAAATGAATTTCAAACTATAAGCAAACCCTTAAAACCATCCAGCAGTGTGACGTACATACATGTGCAAAGCAAAGAAATACATCTACAGGTGCTTGTAAATCATTTCTTCAATAATTCAGATTAATTTCAACATAGGCTTGATTAGGAATGTACACTATTAATTGCATCTTATTCGGTTACTGTTTATATGTTGTCAACAGTATGAGGCCATAACAGTCAATGAGGCGCAGGCAGTCTTGTCTGTTTTTGGGTACACAAAGAGAATCCAGCAGGACAGGTTTTGTCAGTTGTTGTAGTCAATCCCCTCCAAGTGATCTGGGATGGGCAGCCCTGTGAGGACCGTTAAACACCTGTTCCACACGTTGAACACGGGGCAGACTGGCTGAGCAAAGGCGATATCGAATGTGTGCAGGTGCTGAGAGCCGACGGCGTCGTAGAAAGACAGAGATCCAGAGTCATAGTCGAGCAGCACTCCGAGGCGACGCAGGTGGGGTGAAGGCTCGATGGGCATCTCCTTACAGTTGTGACGCACCACCCACGAGTTGTTGCACCGAGACAGCACCCAGGAGGCGGAGTTTTTGCCGACCCACTCGTGTTTTGGTGCTGACTTGTATGCAATGCCCACTGCAAACCTGCATGCCCAATGGAAAAAAAAACAGTGAGATTTCATAAATACCTGTACATTTCTAGCATTGTAAACCTGAAATATTATCATTCTAAGCTAAAAAAAATACAATTCTTAGTTTCAGGTGATTATACACTAAAGAAAACATAGTTATGAATATAATATTCCATTTCTGCTA
Source organism: Sebastolobus alascanus (assembly GCA_916701645.2). Classification (NCBI taxonomy): domain Eukaryota; kingdom Metazoa; phylum Chordata; class Actinopteri; order Perciformes; family Sebastidae; genus Sebastolobus; species Sebastolobus alascanus. The sequence goes on from CAKAOJ020000059.1 coordinate 1,712,878, forward strand.
ATAGATCCCCCAAAATGTTACACACACTTTAAAGGCTTACCTAAGTTATTACAATCCATTCTGTGAGGAACATGAATGTCTTTACAAAGTTTCATGGAAATACATCAGATAGTTGTCGAGACATTTCACTCAAAACCACTAATGTGGTGGCGCTAGAGCAAAAGTCAGATGATCATCAAAGTCATTAAGATTCATCCTCTGGGGACCATGAATGAATGTTTGTACAAAATCTAATGGAGTAAAGTTACGCCACTAGTGTGGCTGAAAACGAGTAAATGTTTTTACCAAGAGCTTCCTCCAATCAGAGCTTCCCAGTAATGGCGGCCGCTGTCGATGTAGACATTTCCTGTGACACCGTAACTGCTGTGGCTGGAGAAGCGATCCTGACTGTGGCTCTTCTTGGATGACGTCTCGTCTCTTTCCACCGTCAGGTTGTCATGGGACACCCTCAGCTTCCTGTGAGCTGACTTTGGGTCCAACTTGAATGGTTGACCTTAAAGAACGGAGGGAAAAAAATGCTAGTTTCTGACATGCTTTTCAATTCTCATGGAAAATGAATTATAGAATGAATACTTGACATACTGTTGGTCTTGAGTTTCCCTGGTACACTGCTGCGGTTTCCAGCCTGGTTTATGGCCTTCAGTATGAAAATATACTTGGTACCACACTGGAGCCCGTGCACGGTGTAGTGGTTTTGCTTGATGTTTGGTACGATCATCCAGCTGTCAGCAGAGTTACACAAACCTGCAGCCCGGACAGGCAAGAGAGTCACCGATAAAGAATAAACCAATTTGAAAATTACCTAACTGTTGAGTTAGAGCCTCAATCAATGGGACAACACAGCGTAATTATACGTCTTTCAATCTATAGCTGCTATTTCTGACTCATCAAATAATAGTCGCATTACCACTCATCCAAGAGTGCTTGAGCACTGAGCCAGATGATAATAAATTGCTTGATCGAGCATGTTGTGACCTTGTTAGAGCGATCAATTGAAACAGTCTGCTTCTCATTTCAACCCCGAGATAATATCGAGCTTATGATGTGCATCTGGATGTAAATCCAGCCTGATTGAGCTGTTGTTTTTTTCCCCCCATGTCCCTTCCTAGACACTGCAAAAATTGCAGTGTATTTTGGTAACATCTCATTACCCATAAGAGCCAGGACAGAGCTCCCCTCTCCGGCTGCCACGACACAATATTATGTTTGGATATTGTAACATAGCCCCCAAACAATTTAAAGTCCTCGAGTGAAATCCCCCTCGAATCCCTCCATCATTGTCATAAACATTACACTGCGCTCCCACCAGAGAGCTGCTTATAGACTTACTGACAACATTAGATTGGCTGGTGAAGATGGCGTACTGAAGTTCATATGATACAACAGCGAATTCATCATCTGACGTCCAGTGAACTGTGATCGTGTCGTATGAAGCCGTACATAATTCCTCGCGGATTACTGGTGGATTTGGTGCTGCAATCGGAAAACAAAAGACAAATGTTTTTTTGCTGAGACAGTAATGAAAGCTGAGTGGATTCCATTTCACACACAATAACAAAAAAAAAAAACCTCACAATATGATGCGGGGACCAGCGGTGGTAAACAGCACCATCCATTTGTGTCTTTTTATTCTGACAAGTGTAATTAAGGGAGGTTGCGGTTCCCCCAGCTATTACAGCTACGGCCCCCATGCAGAGTTAAATTCACGCTGCACAACGGGCGCTGAGCATAAACAATCAAACCTGTTTCAGAAAATAAAGCTTAACTGTAGCCTAACATTCGTGAGCTTTTATGCTTTTTTTTCTGTCGCTAAGAGGCCCATAATTGAAATATAAAGTTCTATCCATGCCAAAGCCTTTAAATTGTATGAATTTATAATTGAAGGATGAGGTGAGGGTAGTTTTAAATGCACTGTTTGGATAAAAGGAACACAACAAATCATCTAGTTTCAAGAATTATTATAGAGTGTGAGGGAAAAACTGCCCAAAAGCTGCAGTGTAACTAAACTCATCTAGCAGTATATACTGAGTGAGCAATAGATTATATTCATTAACAGATAAGTAAGGGATAATGTGCAGCGAGCCGGTCATTGTTGTGAAATAAACCCAGACAGGGCGATGTGGCACACAGAGCGGAGGGGTCTTGTATCACCCTGAAGGGCTTTATTTCACAACAATGACCCGCTAGCTGTACATTATCCCGCTTATTACACGGCTACTTACTTAAGAAATCAATAATTTTACACAAGAGGAGTCCGCTAGAGTCTGAGATCAGAACTGCGCCCGTAGCAACAGTCTGTTATACATAGCAACGGTCTGCTATAAAGAAATAACAGACCGAAGACCGCCCGTGATTGACCAATCAGAATCGAGTATTCAACAAAGTCGTGTAATAAAAATGAATAATATTGTGCTTAATTTTGCGAGACCCCACTCACCTGTGAGGTAATCCAAGCTTTCTAGCATTTTCTTCTCCCTCGTGAAGTCCAAAGCAAAAGTATCAAAGGTGTCGTTCAGGTTAATTTCTGGTAACAGGATTTGAGAGGAGGCTGTTGCCATGGTAACTCTGTAATGAAGAAGTATATTATTAGATGGTGACAGTTTTATATCTGTTGTTAGTGTCTCTTTGTTGCCTCACCTCTCGCAGGTGTTTTTAGCCGTTTGGAGGAAGCGAGCGTGGTCCGTCTCCTTGAGGGTTTGGTCGGCCTGAGTGATGAGGGAGGAGGACCTCTCGATGCACTGCTTGCAGCTGGCTATCTGCTGGGCTAGTTTCCTCATCCGCACAGACTGGGCAGAAAAACAGAGGACATGTTGATCGATGAAAAGCTTGGTAAATAACCAGCCTTACTGTGTGAGGTACCAACCTGCCAGATGCTAGATTTGATTTTACCTCACCTATTTAGAAAATCCTGCTGGGGAAAATCTGATTTACACCTTTGACAATTTGATTTATCACTTGTGCAATACCCACAAGACTCTGAGCTTCAACCTGTTCTACAAGCTGGCACCAGAGGTTTATATATGAAACATCCCTCGTAACACTGCCATAGAAACCAGACCTTCCTATCCCACATCTGTGCCTCATTGGTTTAGTGGTTGAAAGCAGAACCTGACACGAGGCACGGGGTGAGGAAGGAAAGAAGCGTCGTGCAGAGAGGGCCATCACAGGAAGCGGGGCTGATCTTACTGTGACACTGAGCATGGCACAGCATGCCACTGCCTCTCTAATGGCATCTAACATGGGAAAAGGAAGGGAAATGATTCAAGAGGCACAGAATAAGCACATTAAAATGATTAGATGTATGGACACTGTGCCAGAAGTACTCCGGAGCTGAGGGCTGATACTGAAGAAAAAAACACAGCAATAAACTGTGCAGTCTGGTGAGTGTTTCAGCGCAAGCAGCTTGTAACGAGTATACAAAACCACATGCAAGAATGTAACCAAACAGATCTGAGGACATGTTGCCACCAGCCCCCCGTCTGAGGTAAGCGATTTTAAATAAGCTGAGATGGCAGAAAGCTTTCTCTGAACCATCAGTGCACTATATGTATTTTCAGGGCACTTATGCAGGGCAACAAAGGTAGACAAAATAACCAAAAAGCAGAAATACCTTCAGAACAGCAGTAAATGTCATTATAATTAACTGGGGTTTTCCAAACATCGCCAGGTATTTATTTTGAGGGAAATCGGATGCTTAGCTCCGTGACTCAGATGTAACATTAATAAATGAGAGGCACAAACCGGGGCTAATCTGGGACACGCTAAAATGTAGTGGAGAGATATAGAGTTAGCGAAATTACTTCATTAATGTCAGTTACACAGTGTACACAAAAGTTTGCTAACATTAGCCATCATAAGCTTCTGTTCATATCAGGCCAGGTAAGGCTGAAGCAGCAAAACCCTTAAAGAGGACCTATTATGTGTTTGAGCTTTTTCCCTTTCCTTTAGTGTGTTATATTGTTTTTTGTGCATGTAAAAGGTCTGCAAAGTTACAAAGTCCACGCAAAAAGGAGTTACTCTCCCCCACAGTAACACTGCTCCTGAACTGCCTGAAACGCCTTGCTTGAAGTCCCGCCTTTTCTTCCGTAACGTGGTGATGTCATCAAGTAACACATTTACATAATACCTGCCTAGCGGCTAGTTTGGCACACCCTCAAACAAAGCTAGTTAGAGCGGAGCTGGAGCGGAGTCCGAAGGGTTTGGTTCGGTTGACCAATCACAACAGAGTGGGTCAGCTGACCAATCAGAGCAGACTGGGTTTTTCGGGAGTGCGGGGCAGGAGCTCAAACAGAGCGTTGCAGACTGAGGGTGAAAAGAGGTGCTGCAGCACAGCCGGTATGAGAAAAATAAAGTGTTTTTTGAACATTAAAGCATGTAAACATGTTCTAGTAGAAAATCAAAATACAAGTATGCACCTGAAAATTTGCATAATAGATCCTCTTTAATGTGCTGAACTGAGTAAAAGCGTGATTTCTTATGGATTAAACATTTTATTTGTAAGAAGGAAAATGTCTTTTTGATTCTTTCAAAAGTGATATAGTCTAGTAGTGACATAGAGTTTTTTTTACCACACAACGGTGATTTGTTACTGCTGTATTCTAATAAAGACCAACATGCTTGGGTGCTGAGCTGTATGCTGGCTTGTCAGCTGTGGTTAGGTTATCAACACGCACAAGGTGATAAACAAACAACCAAAGGTTATCGAGACACAAAAGGTAATAAACAGTACCTTTCCCTCCTTTATCTTGGTAGCTATGATTTGTCTTCGCTGCTGTATGATATTAATCAGCAGGTCACACTCCTCAAGCAGCTTGTTTTCTTGTCGCGACGCATTTACCTATACAGGACCGAAGCACAGATAAGAGACAGTCATTTTCAATACATTTGTTTTGACAAAATGTTTTGCTGCACAACTTGCAGGTTCATTTGAGTAAATCATTTTTAAATACATTATTGACAGGACAATTCATTATATGCAAACCCCATGTGATGGGAAAACCACATTAGAGGATAATTCTGCCGTCTCATGTTGGGCAGGATGGAGTAGCAATCAGTCGATGCATGATCACAGCCATTGCAATTAGGGCTGCAACTAACGATTATTTTCATTGTCGATAAATCTGTTGATTACTTTCTCGATTAATCGATTAGTTGTTTGGTCTATAAAATGTCAGAAAATGGTGAAAAATGTCGAACAGTGTTTCCCAAAGCCCAAGATGACGTTCTCAAATGTCTTGTTTTGTCCACAACTCAAAGATATTCAGTTTACTGTCATAGAGGAGTAAAGAAACCAGAAAATATTCACATTTAAGAAGCTGGAATCAGAGAATTTTGAATTCTTTTTTGTCTTTAAATATTACTCAAATCGATTAATCAATTATCAAAATAGATGGAGATTACTTAAATATTTGATTTAATATCGTTGCAGCCCTAATTGCAATGAACATGTACACAGTATTTGATTGCTTTATTTAATGCTTTTTGGGGACTCATATAATATCTACTTTATATGTTCATTTCCAAGTTCATGTATACATATCTGGCCTACACTTGCTCTGAAAATACTCCAGCAAACTGCATACACATTACAGGAATTATTGATCTATAGACTAATGAGCACTTAATCTTGTTGACATGGTGAAAAGCCACTCTCAGATACAGTAATTCATCACTGTGTTAATAATTTAATGAGTTGTTGCCCGTGACGTGCCACAGGAGCAAGGAGCCCGCACCTGAAAGCGAGCAGATAAACAAACCTCACCTCTACATGTTGGCAGGTTTGGATGAGTTTGCCCATCAGACTTTCCAACTCACTGGTCCTCTTGATTAGACTGCTGAGGTTGGAATCCAACGCTTGCTGCAAAAACAAAATTGAAAATGAGTATTTCGTTACACACTTTACCCCCCCCCCCCCCCCCCCCCTCATCAAACTGTAAACAGCTGAATAAATCTTGGAGGAGAGTTAGAGTTAGGTGAATGGGAACATAAGGAGCGTATCTGGTTGGAGCGTAATGGACACAGGAGAGGACACACTGGATACGACTGGTCACATTTGGGCGGCGATCAGTATAGAGCCCCCCACCCCCCCACCGCCCCACCCCACCCCACCCCACCCCAGTCCTCCCAGTGTGCCAGAGATCCCATCATACTGCCTGCTGAGGCCACGGAGCTTAGCGGAGCATCTGCCAGTGATTTGGACAACTAAACCCCGGCTGTGTTAATCACTGACTCAGATCAAAGGCTTATGTTTCAAGCTTAATCTCTGACTGTAATTGGGTGGCATGATGACTGTGTGCTGTGGTAGAACATCTTCTGATGTATAGAATTATTCCTCTTAAACAGAAGATTAATGTGCAATTACATCGTGCTATCGATTAATTCAATGAAAACTAAATGTAGTCCCACCAAAGACAGATGTGTAACTCGAAAAAATGCTTTAAAGGTGTTTTAATACGCAGTCATGTGTGACGCCGTAAGAAGCCAAGGCTTTCAACTGAATCAGATAAAAACAGAAAACTGCTTGTTTTAATCTATTATTTAAAGTCTTTGATATTAATGAATTGATGTCTGAGATGTTCACATTGTAAATGGTATAAAAATCCAAGATGGATTCAATATTCAATTCATCTGCATATGGTGAAAGCACAACAAACATTATAAAATGTTTCACAAATACCAAAAATATGATTGTGAGCCTCATGCCTGATTTCCCTTGATCAAAACAAAATACTGAAAATTGAGCCGCAACGTTTAATTGATTAATCGATTCGTTGTCAACTATTAAATTAATCGCCAACTAACAATTGATAAGCGGTTTAAGTAATGTTTTATGAAAAAAAAAGAGTCAAAATTCTCTGATTCCAGCTTCTTAAATGTGAATATTTTCTGGCGTCTTTACTCCTCTATGACAGTAAATTCGATATCTTTGAGTTGTGGACAAATCAAGACATTTGAGGACGTCATCTTGGGCTTTCACCATTTTCTTATATTTTATAGACCAAACAACTAACCAGATTAATCAACAATGAAAATAATCGCCAGTTTCAGCCTTAGTTTTAATTGATTATTAAAAATCTTAATGAATTGATGTCTGAGAGGTTCACATTGTAAATAGTATAAAATCAAAGATTGATTCAATGTTCAGTTCATCTCCATATGTTGAAAGCACAAATATTATAAAACTTTCCCCTTCAAAAAAACAAATTTCACAAATACCCCAAAAATATATATTGTGCCTGACTTCCCTTGATCAAAAAGAAAATAGACAAAAGAAGAGATCGGGGAGGCATGTCAAGATCCAAAGTTTGTTGCCTCTTTCAGGTTAGACGTCTCACATTGTGATTTCATAAGGTGGGTGCGTCGCTGTGTACTAAAATAGCAGAGGCTTTATTTTACCGCTCTCACAAATATGATTTATTCATATGGGAGAGAAGGTGATGAAAGCCTTTTCAGATGCTGACTTGCAAGTACAGGTGAGGTGAGTTCAAAACTTTTAAAGTGGACGCATGAAACATGACATATTAATAAAACTGATGTTGAATATAGCCAAATGCATACGGTTAAAACTCTCCCCCCCCCCAACAATTTTGTTGTTTGAATATGACAAGTATCACATGAAGCCAAACAGAGAGCAAATGGAAAAGGCGGAAAGTGCGAGAGACATTTCGATGTACTGTATTTCTCCATGTGCCTAAAATACGGCTTCCCTGCAACATTAATACTCTTCTCTGTGTGTGTTTAGACAGCTCTTTCTAACGGAGGTCTCTTTCCTAGAGTCATTTTAAGCTGATGAGAGGAAAGACCAGCGGCTTCCTTTTGTACGTGAATGCTTCTGGTCCCACACCTTTGCTTTGGCCAGCCTCTCTTCCTTCCTCTCCCAGTCCTGACAGGTCACTGGAAGGACTGGGAGTTTTATCCTGTGTCAACATTAGAACTTGTACCCATTGTCAGAGTGTGCCACTTCATCCTGTGAACACCGCGGGCCCCGTTACACATCTGTACTCTGTTGAAGGGCTGTTTAAGCTTTCATTGAATCAGAAACACATATCATAGTGTGGTATTCTAGTGTACAGTTATGCATTATTATCTAGTATCCGTTAACTCAATGCACTTCATTAAAGGGGCTATATGTAAGAATCAGAAATTGCTTGTTCACAGCGACACCTGTGGCCGCAATGTCAACGAAAGTCAGCGTCCTGTTGCTCGTGCACGCGCTTGTGCTCGCGCTACATTGACATGAACGAGCACCGGTCTAAACAGCGGGGCGACACACGTCAGCTAACACACAATATCACTCTATATTTCACCTGCTTGGCAGTAATGTTAGCTGACCAGAGGAGGGTCTCTCCATGAATCAATGCTGATCCTAGTGCTGGCTTTTCCTGCTTCCTGCCGACCGCGGAGGGAACGGGGGGGGGGGGAGACACCCGGTCGGGACGATAACGTAACTCGCTGCGGAGCTCCGTCACTTCACAAGACACGGGAAACCTCTGTTGGTCTGGAGGAGCGGCAGCATTTATTTCTGCAAAAACGTCCACTGCACATTCACTAGATATTCTCAGAGCTAAACTAACTCTCTGCAGTGTGCGTGCGTGCACGTGGAGTGGGAGCGAGCCGAACGGGTGAGAACGAGCGCTTCTGCAAGCAGGCAGCAGGAGCAGCGCGTACCCACACGCGAGCGCGCATGGGATTGCGACCCGTTAGGATTTATGCGCGTGATAAGTTACAAATAGTCCCTTTAAAGGCCCAATTACTATTTTTGGGCTGGACTGCAGAGGTCAAACGCAAAAGTCCGTCACTGACTTTTTCCCATAAATATTTGGAAAGAGACGTCTGTAACTCAGCGGACAATTTTTTTAGGTGAATCAACTTCCCAGTATGAACACTTCAGTAGACATTATTTAATTCATTAGGTCCTAAAAGTTGTAAAATGCACTAATAGCCGAATCCAGAGTTACTTCCCTTCCTCCGTTCATGTGAATGAGCCCCAGACCGAGGCTGGACCGAGGGCTGGGAGGCGGAGCTAAAGGAAACTCTACTGCGCCTGCTCTCTGGGGCCCAATGGATGCGGAAGTTCGCCGGATGATCCGGGTACTTTATCACAAGGCAGTCGAGCCATTTTGGCTTCATGCGCCACTGAGCAACTCTCATAGGAATGAACGGGAGCCCGCCTACAACGCTGTATCCAGTTCTCTTTATACATCTATGGTTTCAAACTTGTGAAAGTGGCGGGCGAGGAAGCTGCAGTGGATGCGATTGAAACAACGAACACCAAACTATACAAATTTAAGTTATACATGTGTTTTTTTCACTAAGTACCACCATACTGTAGTCGGGTAGAAGCCATTATTGGGTTAATTTATCCGTTTGAATTAAATTACTGCAGACACGACGTGACAGTTTCCAGTCAGTGCACAACAGCCGTGTGAGATTTGAGATAACACTCCTCCGTTGAAATCACGCACTACACAAGTAAGTACATAGTGTGCACAGTTTACTACATGGAAGTGTACTAACTGAAGTATCCGAATTGAGACACAGCTACACTGTCATGCCTTACTGGGAAACTTCAGTAGAACAGAGCCATCGTTGTTATGTGTAACACACCTACTATGACAAGTCAAAATGTCTGCTGTGAAAAAGGCCTATTATTCAAAGACTGGTCAGTTAATGTGGGAGTGAAAACGGGTTCCAAACCTGTTTCGAATTTAGGTGGTGGTTCCCCTCCTTTTGATTACATTAAAACCACAGATTGTGGCTAAATAAATAACCATCATAGAGTGCGTTTCATACTGCATGTTTTTCAATACCTTACTTTATAAAGTGGAATATGCCACACTCTATGAAATGTATAATGTTATTTTTCTTTTACATAAACAGCCTTTCAACAGAAGACAATCTGGCAACCTGTTTTTTTTGGGGTTTTTTTCCTGAACATACATAGAGTACAATAGGCCCCCATTGCATGTTGGGATACTCCCCAACCACTCCTCTGACCCTAAACAGCAATACATTGACATAAACAATGTGTGATGGATGAATACCAGATATAATACCAGACCAAGATCATGTCACTTACTGCCAAAAACAGACTGAAGGAATTTTTGCATTATACATGCTTGCACACTCATACACACACCAATGTCACAACATCCCCTCGTGTGGGAATTTCTGAGGCACTGTGGCTGTAAACATGTGTTGGGAAAAACCAGCAAATATGAACGAGCTCAGCTGCACGCCACCTGGGTCCTGTCCTGCATGCCATGAGAAAAAAAACAAAACTATTTCTCTCTAAGATGGGAATTGCTGTTTCCTCTTCTGTCACTTGAGGCCTCTAACAATGCAGCTAAGTGCACGTAATATGAGGTCAACAAGATGTAAAGACAAATAAAAACAACAACAAGTTAGTAGAATATACCCCATTGTAAAATTAAGCAAGGATGTAGGAGGATTTTATAGAGGAGAGCAAACAGATCATAGTTTGTGAGTCTTTAAGAAGATAAAGTATAAAAGGACTCTACTCTCTAACACCCTGTGGTCTTTAACCACCTGGATAATGTGCTTATTAAAAGATAAAGAACAATACATTAACTACTTTACCGAATAATGAAAACACAAAGTAGTATACTAAAAGTGTCACGTTAAAGCTGCAGTAGGTAACTTTGAACAAATATGATATAAAGTTATTTTTATAAAACTGTCACTATATCCTGACAGTAGTGCATAAGACAAAAAAACATGTTCCTCTGTGTCCTGTCCGGCATTTGCAAGTTTTCACCGCCCCTGAAGAAAAACAACAAATCAGAGCTGAGCAGGCTCGACAGCAGCTGTCAATCACTACTCGCGAAACTCGCGAACTCCAACCAAACGGTCAAACTAGGCAGCGCTGATCAAATATGAATCAATATTCTGTTACTATAGTGCCTATTTCTCAACTCAAATGTTTTCAGAAACATCTTGTAGTGTACTGTTTAGCTGTAAAATGAGAAAGTTTGGTGTTTGGTTTTGGCTCGACTGTTTTCAACATGGCGGCCGGGTCACAAACTTTCTCATTTTATGGCTAAACAGTAGAGCTGTGTATTGGCAAGAATCTGGTGATACGATTTGTATCATGATACAGGGGTAACGATTCAATATATTGCGATTTTTTTCAATCTAATTTTAGGAAAACTGTCATAGTATAAAGTAAAACACCAGAAATACACCATTTTAGAATAACGAAAATAACACATTTGTACTGCATGCAAAAAACTGCATGGTTTTTGCCCACAACTGCATGTGATTATCATAAAGTGGGCATGTCTGTAAAGGGGAGACTCGTGGGTACCCAGAGAACCCATTTTCATTCACATATCTTGAGGTCAGAGGTCAAGTTACCCATCTGCAAATGGCCCTGCCAGTTTTTCCTCGCTAAATTTTGCCTATTGGAGCGTAATTTAGCCTCCTTCAGATATAGCGACAGTTTTATCATATTTATCATATTTACTCAAAGTTACTGACTGCAGCTTTAATAACCACCAAGGCTACATTACTATTTGGCTAACCGGTTGCAATTCTGTTGGTTTTCAAAGGATAAAGCCCTTGAAAAGCAACATTCAGGTTTAGTTTTTTTTTCCCATAAAACAAATCTGTCCCTGAATGTGGAGATAAATAAATGATGCTGATCACCTGGTCTGCCTCCTGGTGTGAATGACCACGCCCCACCACACAGAGAAAGCGGCCAGGCGATTTCTGCACAATGACAGCATGATCAAACAAAAGGAGACAGGTTAAGACTGGACCTATCTTGCCAAAACTGTTGCAAAGAAAGAGATTGCTTGCATCCCAGTTTCACTGTGACCAAGCATTGTGAAAGAGAGGAACGGGCACACAAAAGGGTTTCGAGTGTTACTTGTGATACAGTAACCCCCCCCCCCCCCCCTTTTGTGAGTCATGCATGGACACTGTGAGTGTTTGTGAAAAGAAAGCAGGCCCTCATTTTTATTTCATGCAGTGGATGCCATGCAACTCTCAGGATACACTATTGGATGAACTCTGACAAAGTTCAAAACAATTAAAATAGCAAATGTTTTGATAATTGCTTGAATTTAGTTACATAGAGTAGGTCAAATCTAACTTGTTATTTCAAGCTCAAAGGCTTCACAATAAAGCTCCGCCGCGTGAATCGATTGCCTTGTCGTGGACTATAAAATGATCCCCTGAGGTCGCCGGAGACATGATAGAGACCAACACTGTTTTGACGAAGCACTGACCCGCGAAGCCAAATTTTCACTCTGACGATAGAAGCTGATTCACTGTATGTATCTATAATGGAAGGAATGCAGAGCCACCTTTTTATATGCTCCAGCTAACAGCGTCTCCTCATGCCTTATTGATATCGGCCCATCTGCTGAAAGTGAGCACTTCTTCCACTTAACCTAAAAACTGTGAAAGCATTCTCTTGCATTGGGTGTTACTGCATTTGAGACTGGTAAAGGGAGAGACAACCTCCAACTCACTTCATTTATACTATTTGTCTTATTTGGCTTATGATGATACATTTAGTCTTAAAGGATAAGGCTGGTAATATTCTATATTTTTTTTATTGTAAACAAATTCCATGAAAGACCTAAATCAAGCCCCAAGCCCATATTAAATATGTAAATCTTTAAAAACAAGTCATGAATATATTGTTACATTTTTTTAAAAGTCACGAAACCTTCCTTAAACAACTGGGCACCGTAGTTTTTAGCCAACCTGGTCTCAGGGGAAGGCGTATAAATAGCACGACATTACATGGACATTCCCATGTCATGAGGATGCATTTTAGCCTTTTTGCATTTCATTTGTACGCCACGCAACAAAACTACGGTAACGTCCGCAGTTAGGTTGAGGCAACAAAACCACTTAGGTTTAGAAAAAACATCATGGTTGGGCTTAAAATATGTACATGAACAAAGTAAAATACGTACGGAAACAATGTCACATAAGTACGAAAAACACGTCACAAACGTTACTAAAAAAAAAAAAAGGCAAATATTATCACTAACGTAACTTACAAAACAAACACCGGTCTCCTGGTTAAAAGTCGTGTGTATGTTGGACCCATCCACCTCCTCACCCGCCCACCACAAGCGGCCTGTTTTGCTTTTTATTCTACATCACTAGCTCTGAGAGTGCGATATTTACGTGGATGCGTTTACATTGAACTCAGTACAGACTACATGGTGTACAAATGACACGGCAAAAGCAAGAAAGGCGTTCGTATGTTTTAGCAAACGTTACTCAAAGAGAAGAAAATAGTGTCTTTGTCGGGGACTATTTTCAGCCGTGGAACTGCTACGCTACAGCGAGTATTCACAGCAGTGTGGGATTGACTCAAAATAAACTACAGTGCCCATCGTAATGAGAGATCATGTCACCCAGTGCAACGATGTGACTCAAGCGATATCAGGCACAGACTTGTTAGAAGGACCAATTAATGATTGGTTTTGGTCGGTTTTCACGAGATTTCTTGACAATAAGAAAAATGTGGAATATCACCAGACATGCACATTATTGTAAAATCTAATTGAGTGAGGTCATTTTGTAGTGTTAGTTATTTCATATTGTTTATCATAGGAAGTTTACAGTACACTGTCTGTGAAGATAACGCTTGCTTCACATTTGATTTACAATAATAAACACAAATGCACTCCCTTGCCATAAGATTATGCAGTATTAACTTATTTGTATTTGCGAGGAACATTACATTGTATTCATCATGTGGCAGAAGGGTCTGATTTAATACATTTAGGGCTGTCTTTGACCAATGAAATTCTTAGTCGACTAACACCGAGTTTCTCCACAAAAAAAATCACACAAAAGCACCACTTTAAATCTTGTGTTTACCAGAGATGTGCTCATAAGTTTCTTGGAAATAAGTCATTCAGCATGAAAAAAAGCATAAAAAAATGACTAATTGACTAAATAATTCTTCGTCAGCTAACACCAAAACGTCAGATTAGTCGACTAATCGACTAAGACGGGAGCAGCCCTAAATAAATTTTTAACAAAATATTAGAGTTGGGGTTCGATAACGATTCAGATAAGCTGCAGTGAAAAGCAACTAATGACCAAGGTTACAGTACAAGATGCTGGTTTTCAATAAATTGGAATTTCTGTATTAAAAAGTATATTGCTACAAGTTAAGACCAAAAACATAATCATCGCAGTTTTTCATAATTTGCGGATGAACTGGTTTATCTCAGTGTCTGCGCACATTTCTACATCACTAAAATCAAACGCTCACTTTATTTTAATTCTACATTGTCATACTGTGATACTGTATACGACGAAAAGAGGTTCTTGGAACAAATACATAGATCAGCTTTGACTGCTGCGGGACTACAATCAGTAGGAACAGTGCATCATAAATCTCCCAGCATTCCTCCGACCACGGGTCATTTCTTACCTTGAGTTTGTCAAATCGGTCACCGAGGCCCGCCACGTGGTGGTCCCGGTGTCGGCCGACCAGCTTACACAGCGCGCAGATCAACTGTTCATCTGTCACGCAGTACATGTTGACCTTCTCGTCCTCGTGCTCCAGACACATGAGCCCTCGCTTATGGGAGTCCAGCAAGGGCTCGATTAGACGGTGGCCCGTGAAGGGCTTCTTGTTGGGGTGGGTGGCCTTGAGGCACTCGTCGCAGTACGATACCTCGCAGGTGACGCAGGTCTTCACGGCGTCCTGGGGAGGGTCCTGCTCGCAGAACTGACACTGCACCCGGTCGCCGGGAGAAGTCATGGCTCCGCTGTCGGGGGCGGCTCGCTCGCGCCGCGTCTCGTTAGGGGAATTAGGTCCGCTTTGGGAAGCTTTCTGGTAGCGGTCGATGATGTTCTGCAATGTGACGTTGCGTTTGAGTCCCTCTAGGCCCCTCTGGCTGAGGGTGATGACATAGCGACAGGTCGGGCACTGAAAGGCGCTGATGGACTGAATTGGCTCACTGGGCGTGCAGTGTGACACAAGGATGCGATGGGCACAGTTGAAACAAAGGCTGTGAGCGCAGGGCAAGAGCAGCGGGTCCTCGAAGAGCTCCAGACAGATAGGGCAGGTCAGTTCCGACTCCAGCGTTTCCATCTTCAGGCGAAACAAAGTGAAGTCGTCAGCGAAATCCAGGGAAGCTGATCAGCTATCTGTAAAGACGACACAGGAACGAATTAGAAGTTCGTGATAGCTATGAAAAGAGTTTAAAACCGTGGGAGGTGTAAACGCTCCTTTTAATAGGAGTTGCCTTTAATCTGCAGCTATTATGATCGGAGTCATTTTTCAAGCAAAAATACCAAACATTCCTTCGTTTCAGCTTGTAATTATGAGGTTTACTTTATCTTATGTGATAGTAAATTGAATATCTTTGGATTTTGGACCGCTGGTCGGACACTACAAGGTATCTGAAGACATGACCTTTGGCTTTAGGAAATTGTAACCAGCATTTTTCACTATGCTATAGACTAAACAATTAATCAAGAAAACAATCCTTGCCTTGTAGGTTTAGACGTGAAGTTCACATGAACAAAAATAAATAAATAAAAAAAGACCACGAATATTCTGTTTCCTTTTATTATCATAAATACTTGATAATAATAAAACCAACAGATATTCATCCCCATCTTGACTTTCATTTGATTTCCATTGCAAACTGAATATGAAAATACAAATATTACTGCATGTAAATATTTGTAAGAGATATCTGGTTATGGAAATTAAGTAAAACAAGCAAGCAGTAGACTACTGAAATAAAAACATGCGTCTACATGTATCAGAACTTCTGTATGGTCCTATTTGGCTGAACTCACAACTCCGAGAATGCGGCAGCGGCTCATTTTAATTTGGCACAGGAATAGTCTGGCCTATCTACCCCCGTGCGTTCCTCTCTACACTGTAGTCGGCGGGCCAGCAGGCCGGCGAGGACTGACAGCTCAGCCGAGCAGAAGTGTATTGGCCTGCTTGCTGATGGCTGGGGCTCCACACTATCACAGACACTGAGCCTTTGTTCCCGGCCAGTCGGACACCCCAGCTGCGAGTGGACACACTGTGCTCACAGCGTCTCCCTACCTCCACTCATTATGTGTGAAGAAGGCAAAAGCTCATTATCAGGACGGTCGGCCACAAGTACAGCCTTTTGAAGTTGCGAGGATACAGCAATTACCTCTGAGCCACAGACCTGGGTTTGTTCTTTCCATTCTATTCAAATCTTCACTCACAGACACGCAGCCATCCCACCGCACTGTACGAGACAAGAGGCGATTGTTGCGCTTGTCTCCGGTGACTGTGATGCGTCCTTTGTTTCTTCGCTATTTTGTTCTATAAAGACAAAGCGGCGAACGCAGGTGTCGAGAAGTTATTATCAAACGTAACCTCGTCGCTGTGCAAACCCTTCAGTCTTTGACAGAATTATGCTAAACATCGAGCCTGTTGGCACAGAAATTGTTTAAAAGTTATAATCCATTCAGATACTGTTTGCTGTGAATAATTCTTAACATGTATATATACATAAGTAGCCTAAAACCAAACTAATATCTGTGGCACATGAAACTACGCGTCCAACTTTTTAGCCAGACATGTTTTTACTGTGACACACGAGACAACATCACAGCATATATCAGCCACAATACAGCGGCTACTCGTTACTCGTCAAACAGGTCGAGTTGGCTGCCCTCGATACAAAATGAATAAAGAGCTTTGTATGACAAACACAATGCAAAGACGCTGATCCTCTGATGTCATCGCCTGTGGTATAAAATACCCCCGAAGTTACAAAAAGCGTGTAAAACAACACTAGTGTCAAAAAGAGCCACCGCAAACTGCATCACAGCCCCTCTCCGAGCTCTCCCATTCATACACAGTTTACTTTACCCACCGATGGATCTCGCCCCACTTCGCAACGCCGAGACATTTCTGCTGAAGGAAAAAAACTTCTGACCTAAATCATGAAAACATATTTATGACAACAAAATGCATCGGCCGTAGACCCCAGCGTGCTGTAGAGGTGGGCAGAAGTCTTCCCAGCCCCAGTAGTCCTGCTGCGGAGCTGTCATTAAGCAAAGAGATTGAGGAAGAGGTAGAAAGCACAACAGGAAAAGTTGCCCGACAATTCCAGGAAAGCCAGCTCCACCTACAGCTGGAGCGCTGGCCAGTATACTGGAAGAAGGAAGAAGAGAGAGAGAGAGAGAGAGAGAGCAGACAACAGCGAGTGTGTGTGTGTGTGAGGTGTGTGAGAGAGAGAGACAGAGAGAGAGAGAGAGAGAGAGAGAGAGAGAGAGAGAGAGAGAGAGAGAGGCAAAATCAGCAAAGCGGAGGCTCAGGATTGTGCCGAGCCCCAGCCCCATGCCCTCACAGGCAGGTTAGTGTCCTCTCTCAGCCATTCACAAATTCAAAGCGTCGGGATCAGTTTCAGGTTCCCTTGTGTGACCGTCCCTCTACCTTCTAGCAGCACAATGCTGTAGATCGGAACTTTTCTTGGCAATACCACAAGGGATTCGGAGAGAAAAGCTGAAGGCACAAACACATCTGAGAGGCTGCAGGACTCATCTATAATGTGGGACAGAGGTCTGCAACGCCCTCGGCATCCAAAAAAAACAAGGTGACGTGTAGGGCTGAACCGAGTGCTTCGAAACTTCGACTGTTATCATGGTATTCGACCTCCAAATCACTTCATTTTTTAATTAAAAAAAATAATAATTATATATAAGTATGTAATAATAATGTAAAATCCGAAAATAGCACAGGAAATAAGGAATAATCCCACAACATTATTAATAGATACCAACAGATCCTACACACTAGGGCTGACCCGAATGCTTTGAAACTTTGACTGTTGCCATGGTATTCGACCTCCTAATCACTTTGTTTTTAAACATTTTAAAAAAGTTTTATAGTATGTAATAATAATGTAAAATCCCCAAATAGTACAGGAAATAAGGAATAATCCCACAACATTATTAATAGATACCAACAGATCCTACACACTAGGGCTGTCCTGAATACCATTTTTTAGGCTTCAAAGCTTCAGTGAGATATATTCAAAGGTATTCGAAGCTTCGCGGCACGGCGTGGCATGTTCTTCTGTCTGTTGGTCTCCATTTTCCCCGTTTCAGTGCCCGGGACAACAAAGCTGCCGCACTACTGTATATACACACACACACATGCAACTCTACACACAACAAACAGCGATAGCCGTCTGAGAATAACTATTAATAATCAATAATGTTGTGGGATTATTCCTTATATCATGGGCTATTTGGGGATTTATACATAATTATTACATACGTATGTCTAAAAAAAACAACAACAAAAAAACGAAGCATTCGAATACAGATTTGGATGTTGAATACCATGACAACGGTCGTATAGCTT